>JAZHEH010000065.1:2400000-4800000 GCA_036589455.1 Ateles fusciceps | reverse complement strand
ATCATTATTTTTTAAAGGCATCTGCACTCCCATGCCCACAGCGGCATTTTCACAATAGCCAAGATATGGAAACAACCTAAGTGACCATCGATAGACTAACAATGAAAATTTATATTTAGGTATTATATGTCAATAATCAAATATTCAGCCTCAAAAAAAGCAGATCTTGCCATTTGCCACAACATGAATGGACCTAGAAGACATTAGGTTTAGTGAAATAAGCTAGATACAGAAATAAATATATTGCATGATCTCACTTTTATGTGGAATGTGTTTTAAAGAAGATCGAATACAACTTTTTCCCTTCAAAGGGAAACCCTCAGGAGGTCTAAATTGAGATGGAAATATTTAAAGGAAGACTATGGTAAATAGTGTACCAGAAGATGAGAGAAGCTTAAGAAAGTTCATGAAGGAGTGATAAGGTAAGTATGACACCTGTAGGTAATTTCACAGTGATATCCTGATGAAATAAGAGCTAGGGGAAAATAGTAAGAAATAGTTTGATGAGGGAGTTGGGGCTATGTTTTAAAGGGTCCTATATGGCAAAATATGAAGCAGTATAATTATGATCAGAGAAAATATTTTGATAACCCAAGTGTAAAGTTAAACATAGGAAAACAATATTTCAGAGTTGACAGCTCCTGACCCATTAGCACCTGCCACAAAGGTTTTAGAAACTCTGGAATTTTGTATTAGGTCCTTTGGAATAAAAGAGCCAAGACATCTAGAGAGTCATGAGTCAAACATACTTGGAGAAATAGCAGCATTATTGGGGGTGGGGAAGGGGTGGCACAGAGAACACGTGATCCCAGAAAAAAACATTGACCAAGAACTTTTCTGGTTACAATTCTTATAACACATTTTGTCTCCATTGGCTTCTTTCTGTCCTCCTGCCCTTGTTACTTTTGGTTTTGAAAGCCATAAACGCTCCAATAGAATGGTGTCAGTGAATTTAGAGGGTGTATTCTTAAGGGAGTAGAATAACTGAAAAAAAAAGACAGAATAAAAGTTTAAATATCCAAAAATAAACAGTGTGAGTAGATGGGGTAGATATAGTCTTCGTTCCATTCTCCCTTCTGAGGATCAAGAAAAGGAGTGAATTTTAAGAAATAATTTGACTCTTCAGATAGTCCCTGAGGACAGGGAATTCATTTACTTATTTTACCTTTAACGTGTAAGTTTTAGACATTCGTTTATTCATTCTTTTATGCACTTCTATTCATTAACATCATTGTTTAATTTACTCATCCATATCTTCATTTATCCTTTCGGTAGAACTTCCTTACTTTAGAATATAACTTATAAGTCTGTATATAGCTTAAATAGCCTGAGAATAGTCAAGAAGATTCTAAGTATTACCAAGACACTAAAGAAGCAGAGGGGGTTATTATGGCACTTATTAATAACTTGTTGTGACCCAGGCATTGCTTATAATTTTCTTAATGTGTTGAATAAGCATATGACAATGTTACTATTTTTAACAACATTCTTCTAATGAGGAAACTGAAGCAGAGAGGATTTAAGTATTGATAATTTGCCTAAGGTTGCATAGTTCTTAAGAGGCAAGGCTGGGATTTGACCCTCCAGCTCGCCAACTGACCTAATCATGCATTTCCTCTGCTTGTACTAGAATATAATTTTAAAATCATTGTTTTTTTTCTGTTCACTTGTTTTGTTTTCACTAAGTTACCCAACTACATTTTTGTCTTTTATTCTCATCACTGAATGTTTGGGGTTTTGTCTAGTGAGAAAAAAACAAGAACAATGTTAGATATTTCAAGCAGAGGGAATTTAATACGGGGATTAGTAACACATGTGTTGCAAGAGCTCTGATGCTAAATGGAAGGAGCCACACCAGATATGAGTTTGCAGCTGGAAGACTTGAGAGGGATGACAAGGAGATAGTGTCATCAAAGCACAGAAACCAGAGTCATGGCCATGGCTGAAGCAGGGTGGGAGCTCGAGCTATAGGGAAAGCATGGCCATTATCAAGAACATTGCTCAAGGCAGAGGGACAGTAATTTATAACCTCCCTCGACTTTTCAATCTTCTACTATTTTCTCCCTTTATTTCAACATTCCTAGAAGCCAGAAGAAAAAGGGTTCTTGGAAAATGCAAAGGCTGGTTTTGCAAATACCTCATAGGCCAGTTTGCTCCAGAAGCTCATTCTCTAAATGGTTGATCTGCAATCCCATTTTCTATTCTTAGACTGATTTGTAGTTAAACTACAGATATTGCCCACAACTTGTAAAATTCAAGCATCTATTTTAGGAGATCTGATTGGCGACAAAGAATATAGATATGCATACTCTTGAAAGAGACAGGATCACCTGTCCCTTGGATAACAGCCAGTAACATATGGCACTGATGTAAGTTAAAAGGAGAAAAGGGAAATGGTACCTGCTAAGGTCTGAATGTTTGTGTCCCCATAAAATTCATATCTTGAAACCCTAACCCTCAAGGTGATGGGATTAGGAGGTAGGGTTTTTGGGGAGGTCATTAGGCCAAGAGAGCAGAACCCTCATAAATTGGATAGTGTCCTGTAGTCCTTATAAAATATGCCCAAGGGAACTTGTTTGCCCCTTCCACTAAATGAGAACACAGCGAGAAGGTGCCACCCATGAACCAGGAACCAGGGCCTCACTGGACACTGAGTTGGCCAGTGCCCTGATTTTGGACTCCCCAGATTCTACAAGCTGTGAGAAATACACATCTGAGGTTTATAAGCCACCCAGTTTATGGTATTTTGTTGTAGAAGCTCTAATGGACAAAGATAGTACCTTTGTTAGAACTTAGTGAGGGAAGGAAGTTAAATCTCACTCTTAACAGTTAGATACTTTGTGTCCATAAAGTCTTTATGTATTTTCTTTCAATAACTTCTAAAGTAGACTCCCAAGAGCATCATTATTTATTGTAGAATTGATTTATCTTTTTGAAAGAAGACAATCCATGCAACATTTAAGTTAAGCATATATTTAATTAGAAAAATGTGGCACACAGTAAGGGTTACAAGTGTCTGTTATTGGGCAATTGACAATTTACTTACATATTTAGACACAGATTTTACTACCACTTCAGCAATTTCTGCTGTATTTAAAAGATCCCAGAATGTCTAAGATAAGATTCCTTAAAGGGAACCTATCTTCTCCCTGCAAAAAAAAAAAAAAAAAAAAAATAGTATTTGGCTACTTTTACACTTTTGATTGTCACTTTTGGTATTGTCGTGAATTGTCTCAATTCAAAAAAATCTGCGTGAAGTAGATTTCTTACCAAATTTCCTCATTAGCATTGCATTACCCTAGACCATGACCTGATGTTGTCCTTTCTCATTTTACTTTCAGGACCTTTCAATTCTGGTTGTGTTAATCTAAACTGTTATAGATCAGCCTGTCTTTAATGGCTCTGAGTTCACTAGGGTCTTCTCCAAGGTGGCTGCTTCTCCAAAGGTATCGTGCTTACTTAGGAATATAGGCTATCTCTGAAGACAACTTTGAGCTCAAGCCTTGGCAGTAATTCGTTCCAGTAAATCCTTTTGACATCCTTAACATGACATCCTTTTCCCTTTCAGTCAAAATTTGCTGAGCAATTGCTGTATCTCTATATTTCTTTTTGCCTGTCTGGAAAACTTCAGGACATTTGACATAGTTAAATAATGGAATGACAAAAAGTTTACATGGCAAATTGGATGAATTTCTGAACTTTCTTTTCTCCCTTAGTTTCCTCAGCCTGATTTTCTTTCTATGAAAACCCATAGTTTCTGTCATTGTAAACACATGAGAAGAAATATTTTATATTAGTGCTTGAAAGAAACATTTTATATTAGTGAAACTATGCTATAGATATCTGTAATAATTGGACATTATCTCTTCTCTGCCTAATTTTAGAAGCAATAGAGAGGTAGCAAAAAAATCAAGGAAATAGAGATTTTAAAAAAGTTATATTATTATAGATAGAGCTATCTAGAAAATGAGACTTGGGCATGCAGCAACAATGGACTTAACAAAATAGCTCCCCAGAATTAAATGGATGTATCCACCTAGCATTGTACAATAGCAGGTCTTCTCCCACAGAACTAGTGCCTGCCACTGTGAAACGTAATACATAGAGGAGCAGGGTAATATACACATTCTCCGTGAGAAGACTAATGTCAAAATTTAAGGCGGAAAGAAGGAGCTGAGTTCTTCAGGCATCCAGCACTTTTTTTGTGTTGGCTAATGATACAAGTAATTTATTCTTTCTTGGGAGGTAGCAGGTAAGTGGAAAGAAAGAGCCAGGTTCCTCCACCAAAGAATAAAAAGTAAAAATAAATAACATGCCTATGGTCCTAGCTACTCAGGAGGCTGAGGTGAGAGGATCCCGTGAGCCCAGGAATTCAAGGGTACAGTGAATATGATCGCACCACTGTGCTCCAGTCTGAGTGACAGAGCCAGGCCTGGAAAGAAAAAGGAGTAGCGATGTATGTTCCCTATCAGAGTCACCATTGTTCAATTTATGACTCAATCTCTCTTGTTGTTCTCCCTTTCTTTCCTTTTTGTTTCACACTTATTTTTTCCCTAATTTTGTTTAATTCAGACAGCAACTATTTATTGAATACCTGCTTTAAGCAGGTTTCTATAGGAATCTTCTTATTTTCCAGTTCTTATCCATTCTCTAGGCCTACCAGTGGCCTACATGGGCACTGCTGAATTTATTGGAAGAAAACAAGGAGAGTAAGGCTTCACTTTTGAGAACTCAGCAAATATATAATTAGTTTAATAATTTAACCCATATTTACTGAGCACTGTAGTAATATGTGATATTCTTCAATGTACTGTGGATAGCACAGTAAACAAGACAAGTTCTTACCTCAAGACGGTTACATTTCAGTTACGAAAATGGACAAAATAAACAGATATATAATGTAATGTCTGGGCAAATAAGTGTATTAACGAAAATAACACAGGAGAAAGGGAGATGAGAAATGAGACATATGTTTGGATGGGATGGTAAGGGATAATCTTTCTAAGGTGACCATCTTTAAGGAGCGGCCAGAGTGAAGTGAGGTAGTCAGTCATGCAAATGTATGAGGGAAGAACATTTTAAGTAGATGCAGCAGCAAGTACAAAAGACTTAGGTTAGAAAAACAATGACCTAAAGGAAGGGCATAAAACATCATTCCCCAAAAACATCTACCCCCAAACCTCAGAATACACATTTTAAGTATTTATGAAAATAGACCATAGTCTAATATATAAATCAAGTGACAACAGAGTTTGAAAAGATTAGGTGCATACATAGTTTATTTGAACATCATGTAATTGAGCTAAAAATTAATTTATAAAACACTCCTATGTGTTGGTAAATTAAGAAATATTTCTAAATGGTACATAGGTTAAAATATTATTAGAAAATATTTTGAACTTAAAAGAAAAAAACTGCACCTTAAGATTTGTGGGATGTAGAAATGATAGTAGAGAAAAAATTGTAAGCATACATTTATACATTAAAAGGACAACTACTAAATTTAGCAAGTGATATGGATTGTCTGTGTCACCACCCTAATCTTACCTTGAATTGTAATAATCCTCATGTGTCAAAGGTGGCGCAAGGTGGAGATAACTGAATCATGGGGGTGGTTTCCCCATACTGTTCTCATGGTAGTGAATAAGTCTCATGAGATCTGATGGTTTTATAAATGGGCATACTCTTGCAAAAGCTTTCTCTTGCCTGCTGCTACGTAAGACATGCCTTTGCTCCTCCTGCATTTTCCACCATGATTGTGAGGCCTCCCCCAGCTGTGTAGAAGAGGTGACTCCATTAAACCTCTTTCTTAAAAGTAAATCACGCAGTCTTGGGTGTGTCTTTACTGGCAGTGTGAAAACAGACTAGCACAGTAAACTGGTACCAGGTAGCAGGGTGCTGCTGTTAAAGATATCTGAAAATGTGGAAGCAAATTCGGTACTAGGTAACAGGCAGACATTGGAACAGTTTGGAGGGTACAGAAGAAGACAGAAAAATATAGAAAAGTTTGGAAGTTCCTAGAGACATAGAGGGCTCAAAAAACAGGAAGATGTGGGAAAGTTTGGAACTTCCTAGAGACTTGTTGAATGGCTTTAACCAAAATGCTGTTAGTGATATGAACAATAAAATCCAGGCTGGGGTGGTCTCAGATGGTGATGAGGAACTTGTTGGGAACTGGAGTAAAGGTCACTCTTGCTATGCAAAGAGGCTGGTGACATTTTGTCCAGACCTACAGATCTGTGGAACTTTGAACTTGAGAGAGATGATTTGGGGTATTTGGTGGAAAAAAATTTCTAAGTGGCAAAGCATTCAAGAGGTGACAGAGTGTAAAAGTTTAGAAAATTTTCAGCATGACAGTGCAGTAGAAAAGAAAACTCATTTTCTGGGGAGGAATTCAAGCCTGCTACAGAAATTGGCATAAGTAATGAGGAGCCAAATGCTAATCTGAATCCAGAAATATGTGAAAATAATAATATATCTTATCTAAGATTAATTACTCAATAATGAAACACATTTAACTGCAATGGATAGATTGATATAAATCATTATGTTTACAGATTAAAAGAGAAAAACTTATGTGCAGAAAAAGCATTTAATAAATTCAGCATCCCTTTATAACAAAAACCCTCAATAAAATAGGCATAGTAGAGACTTAGCTCAAAGTAATAAAAGCCATCTATGACAAAACCATAGCCAACATCATAATGAGTGGGGAAAACTTGAAAATATTCTCCCTGAGAAATGGAACAAATAAGGATGCCCACTTTCACCACTTCAGTTCAACATAGTACTGGAAGTCCTGGCCAGAGCAATCAGACAAGAGAAAGAAATAAAGGGCATCCTAACTGGAAAAAAGGAAGTCAAACTGTCACTGTTCACTGATGATATGATTGTATAACTAGAAAACCTGAAAGACTCATCCATGTAGCTCCTAGCTCTGAAAAATAAATTCAGTAAATTCTCAGGATATAAAATCAAGGTACAAAAATCAGCATCACTGCTATACAGCAACAATGACCAAGCTGCAAATCAAATCAAGAACTCGGTATCTTTTATAACAGATGCAAAAATAAAAGAAAAAAAAACCCTTAGGAATATACTTAATCAAAAATGTGAAATATCTCTACAAGAAAAACTACAAAAATCTGTTAAATCATCAATGACACAAACAAATGGAAACACATCCCATGCTCATGGATGGGAAGAATCAACATTGTGAAAATGACAATACTGCCAAAAGCAATCTACAAATTCAATGCAATTTCCATCAAAATACCACCATTAGTCTTCACAGAACTAGAAAAAGCAATTCTAAAATTTATACAGAATCAAAAAAGAGCCCACATAACCAAAGCAATACTAAGAAAAAAGAACAAATCTGAAGGCATCACATTACATGACTTCATGTTACATTACAAGGCTATAGTTACCAAAAAAGCATGGTGCTGGTATGAAAATAGGCACTTAGACCAAGGGAGCAGAATAGAGAACCTAGACATAAAGCCAAATACTTACAGTCAACTGGTCTTGGACAAAGTACACAAAAACATAAACTGGGTGAAGCACACATTATTCAATAAATGGTATTTGGATAACTGGCAAGATATACATAGAAAAATAAAACCTGATTTTCATATCTCACCCTATACAAAAATCAACTCAAGATGGATAAAAGACTTAAAGCTAAGACCTGGGACCATAAAAATCTTAAAAGATAACATTTGGAAAACTCTTCTAGACATTGGCTGAAGCAAAGAATTCATAAGTAATATCCCCAAAGCAAATGCAACAAAAACAAAAATTAAAAAATGAGACCTAACTAAACTTAAAAGCTTCTGCACACAAAAGAAATAATCAACAGAATAAACAGACAGTTCACAGAATAGGAGAAAATATTTGCAAACTATGCGTCCAACAAAAGACTAATATCCAGAATCTACAAGGAATGCAAATAAATCAGCAAGATAAAACAAATAATCCCATCAAAAAGTGGACTAAGGACAAAAATAGATAATTCTTAAAAGATGATATACAAATGGCCAATAAACATATGAAAAAAATGCTCAATATCACTAATTATCAGGGAGATAATTAAAACCACAATGAGATTACTACCTTACTCCTGCAAGAATGATCATAATTAAATATCAAAAATCAACAGATGTTAGTGTGAATGTGGTGAGAAAAAAACACTTTTACCTTGCTATTGCTGGTGGGAATGTAAATTAGTACAACTGCCATGGGAAATAGTATGGAGATTCCTTAAACAACTAAAAGTAGAATTACTACTCAATCCATAAATCCCAGTACAGGGTATCTACCCAAAGGAAAAGAAATCATTATATGAAAAAGACACATGCATGGTCATGTTTATAGCAGCACAATTCGCAAATGGCAAAGATATGAAATCAACCTAAGTGCACCCCAACCAATAAGTGGATAAAGAAATTGTGGTATATTATAAACCATGCACTACTACTCAGCCATAAAAAGGAACAAAATAATGTCTTTAGCCACAGCTTGGTTGGAGTTGGAGGCCATTATTCTAAGTGAAGTAACTCAGGGATGGAAAACCAAATATCATAGGTTCTCTTTCACAAGTGGGAGCTAAACTATGAGGATGTAAGGCATAAGAATTATATAATGGACTTTGGCGAGATGGAGGGGAAGGTTGAGGAAAAAAAAACTATATATTGGGTAAAGTGTACACTGCTTGGGTGAGGGGTGCACCAAAATCTCAGAAATCACCACAAAAGAACTTATCTATGTAACTAACTATAAACTACCTGTACCTCAAAAACTATTGAAATAAAGAAAATAAAAAATAAAAATAAAGGAGAAAAACTGTCTACTTAATAGAGGAAGAAAAATTGCTTGAAAACACTCAAGATACCTTCATACTAAAAGAAAGCATGAAACTAAGAATAAAAGGCTATTTCACTAATCTGATAAAGTTTTTTGGTAAATGAAGCACAGTAGACATAATATTAAAAGGTGAAACATTAAAATTTGTTTCCCTTTGGGACGAGGAACATGGGCAATGATCTCCGCCATTATCACTTCTATTTAGTTTTATATCTAAAGGCTTACCCTCAAACTACAGAGAAAATAATATGAAGTATAAGAATTAGAAAAAAATACATAAAATTATTATCATAATTTTTTGATGATTGTATTCATAGAAAATCCAAAAGGATCTGTAGATAAATCATTAGAAGATAGAAATCATTAAAATGATATTAATGTATAAGAATTATATGTATATATGTGTGGGTGCATATATATATTTATATATATCATAATTTTAGTTGATATGATCTGGTCTTAGAAAGCCCTAAAGAATCTATAAATAAATTACTGAAAGAGATAAATCAGTAAATAAATTGTTATTTTTTTTGAAAATAATGTCACCCAGGCTGAAGTGCAGTGGCCTAATCATGGCCCACTGCAACCTCAAGTGATCCTCCCACCTGAGCCTCCCTGTGGCTGGGACTGCAGATGCATACCACTGCACCAGTGAATTTTGTGAAAAAGGGGTTTTACTATGTTCACCAGGCTGGTCTTGAACTCCTGGACTCAAGTGATTTGCCCACCTCAGTCTTCCAAAGCACTGGGATGACAAGTGTGAGCTACCATGCTCGGCCATGTTGTTATAAATTATTAGAATATCAGTGAAATTATTAATTGAGAGTTATTCACAGTTGTTGAATATTAAATCAAAATAAAAAATAAATTTTAATTCTAATCTCCAGCCACAAATACATTAAAAAAAAATAAAAACAACTTACTGTACCATGAAAACTTATGAATTACCTAGTAATAAGTCTAACAAAAGTTGTGAAAATTTTCCAGGGGTAATAATACAATTTTACTGAAAAAACGGACCCAAAGTTAGAGATATATGATGTTCACAGATATAAAGAGACAATATTTTAATGTCACTGTTTTTGCCCACATAAGTATAAGAAGTCTACGTTATCCCATTCAGACTCTGCAAATATTTTAGTATATTGGCAAGATAATTCTAAATTTTTTTGAGTATTTATGATTCAAAAAATAAAATATATGACTAAAAAAATATAATAATAATAAATTACAGATAATGAAAATAACAAAATGAGAGATTTGCTTTCTCAGATGCCATTATTTATTATAAAGCAATAGTAATAAAGACAATGTGATATTGATAAATAAGCCAACAGAAGAGAATAGCAAGCCCAGAAATTGACACACATATATGGATCCAAATTTTCACAAAGATAACATTACATAGAAGTGCAGAGATGAACTCTCAACATACAATGTTGAAGAAATTAGAATTTGTACAAAAAAACCCAAAACTGATCCACTACTTTACATAACACACAAAAGCAAATTTCAGATAGATCAAAGAGCAAATGTGAGTATATGAGAATATCTTAGTATCTTAGGAGACAAGCTATAAAAAGCACTACCCATGGAAAAAGAAATGAACACGCATTGCCATATTCAACTTAAATTTTCCTCATTGAAAGACAGGATAACAATGTGAAAAGACAGGTATGTTTTGTAATATGTATAATCAGCAAAAGGGGCTGTACTCAAAATTCATAGACATTTGATAATCCATTAAGAAAAGGAAACCCAAAAGAAAAAGTAACATCATTGAACAGGGGTTTCACCTATGATGAAAGTCAATGACCTTTACACATATAAAAGGGGACTCAACCTCATTAGTAATCAGAAATTTTCAGATTAAAGCCACACAAAGTGATAACTTTGCCCCACCAGATTGGCAAAACTTCAAAATCTGACAACTATCAAGAGATGTTTGGGGTTATAGAAACAATCATACACTCCTGTTGGGAGTCTACATTTTTACAACTTCATAAAAATTCATATGGCATTATCTTGTAGTGTTCACAATCTGTATATTCAATTATCAAGACATTTTGCTATTAGATATTTATTGTAGAGAAATGTGTGCTTATGTAGACCAAATTATCTGTATAGGACTATTAATAGCAGCACTGCTGGAAATCCAATGAAGGTCCATCAAGACTAGAGTAGATAAAAATGTTATATATTTTCATAAAGAAACAAAAATGAATGAATGCAGCTGCACACAACATAATTATTCTTAACATAAATTTGAACAAAAGAAGGAAGACTCGAAATGTACAAAATTATTCTGTCCATATAAAGTTCAAAATATGCAAAACTGAAGTTACTGTGTGTGTACTGAAATAAAACTATCTTTAAAATCAATATCCATATATAAATACACATATATAAAATCAATACACATATATAAATTTAATATATATGATATATACATGTATATATCATATATACGTATATATATGATATATACATGTATATATCATATATATACGTATATATGATATATATATATAAACAGGGTCTCAGTCTGTTGCACGGGCTATAGGTCTCAGGCTATAGCCTATAACGTTATAGCCGTTATAGGCTATAATGGCTCACTGTAGTCTCGACCTTCCTGGGCTAAGGTGATCCTCCTACATTAGCCTCCCAAGTAGCTGGGATTACAGGTACACAACACCATGCCCAGCTGATTTTTGTATTTTTTGTAGAGACGAGATCTCCCTATGTTGCCTAGGCTGGTCTTGAACTCCTGGGCTCAGTTGATCCATCTGCCTCAGTCTCCCAAAGTCTTTAGATTACAGGAATCAGCCACCGTGCCTGACCCCAATATGCTTATAATTTGAGGGAGGTGATTGTATTCAGGAAAGGGAAATGGAGGGACATTGGGGCCTCTAGGGTAATTGCATCATTCTACTCTTGATTTGGTAGTGGTTATTAAAGATGTTAATTCTATAATCATTCAACTATACATTTTTATGTTATGATCTCAGTGTACATATTTATTTCAAATAAAGATTATATTTCGTCCTCCCCCAAAATAAATACAGGCTTTGCTATTGAAATAGTTACAATGTCATAAGGAACAAAATAGAAATAAAAAATAATTGGTTCTGATTGAGTATAATAAACACTGTAAGACAGGACTATCCATTGTTCTTCGATGTCACAGAGAAGTGAGCAATTATTTCTTAACTCTGTTTGAGTCAGGAATCTATCAAATAGCTTCCTCTTTCTCACATTCCCTATAGACCCAGTACCTCATGCAACAAGATAGGAGAGCACCTAGTGTCTAGATATTGTTAGTTTAGGAATAAATATTGCAACTCCTTGACTTCCAAGACAAAAAGCCTTCGGCCAGTTATAAATCAGAAAATATTACGAAGGACACATGATCTTACAAATCTAGGTTTTGTTCTTTTTTTTTTCTGCTCCATACTTAACCAGGTATAGATTCCATGAACTGGAAATAGAAAAACAATTGGATAAGAGGCAAGTGCTAGTTTGTCTGCCTATATTCCAAAGATAGCTTGTGAATCTTAGTAAAAAGAGTACCAGTGCCTCCCTGGTCATGTCTGGAACTCTGGCAGTCGGAAACTTTTCCAGTGTCTCTTGTGTCACACTAATGTGAAAGCAATAGAGAGATGGCTGCAAGGGCTGATAAAGACAGTGTGAATGTTTGCTCTGTTCTGGATATACCTGCAGTCCCAAAGCAACACAAAATAGCAACCAATTCTTCCCTTGCCCATAGAAGTGGGCACAGAAGTTACCTGAAAGAGGAACCCTGCAGACCAGAAAGAGAACCTGAAATAAAATATGGGACTTTGAAAGAAATAACAAAGGTTGGCCCATTCTATGCCTCTGTATCTTCATCTTT
Source organism: Ateles fusciceps (assembly GCA_036589455.1). Lineage (NCBI taxonomy): Eukaryota > Metazoa > Chordata > Mammalia > Primates > Atelidae > Ateles > Ateles fusciceps. The sequence continues at coordinate 4,787,243 of JAZHEH010000065.1, read as the reverse complement.
GTGCATTGCCTGCTTAAAGGGAACACACTTGAAACAAAATGAGGGCAAATAAAAACCGCAAAATATGCTAGTATAAAACAGAAATAGATAAGACTGTAATTAACATCATCCTTCAACATTCCTGTTAGCCTCTCCAGAACTTACCATACAATGCTGGGAGAGAAGGCGGAAGATTGGGCATGGGGGAGAGAGAGTGATAGAACTTAAAACGTAAATTGAGTAAGAAAACAGAATTTTAGTGAATCTACTTGGAAGTTAATATTCGACATTTTCTATATCAGGTGCAATGGAGACTTGGAATTAGCAATTAAAATGACATATAAAACAAAGAAAGTTATACTGCATACACTTGAGCTGGGGTCATTGAATTTTTAACCTGCAATATGTCCACCATTTCCATCTCACTTTTCAGGATTTTGCAGTTGGTCACAATGGTTGCTCTGAAAGCACTGTTTTACAGGCTGTGATGAAATATCTAACTGTGGTTTCCTGTATAGAGCCAGTGTTTACTTGAGCAATCTTAATTCAAAAAAGGCTGTGCAAGATGGACTCTGTAATTTAACAATTTAGACAAAGTCTTTCACTGTGTTGATACATTTACAACGTCTTGCAATTTTGGTTTCTCCCATTGCAGAGAAATTCCCTAGCACTTCACCGTTTAAATGTTTGAGAAAGGTAATTAAGGAATAATTTTCCTGTGGTGATGCTTGTGGTCTTGTCAAATGAATCAGCTGCTAGCATGGCAGTAAAAGTTGCATCCAAACTGAGCATGGTTTACAATAATGGAAGCAGATGGTTTACCGAGTTAGGGAATGAGAACTGATTATTGATTTGCTATCCTTGTAACGACATCAGTGGAGAGTGATAATGGACGGTACCACTTGGAACAGAGTAAATAGCCATTTTTATATTACTTGCTTTCTTGCAAATTGGCTACTAGCAGTGAGAGTAAAATGTATGGCTGTCTCATATCTCGAAGCACTAAACAAATCGCACTAGAGAAACGCTATGAAGCATGGTAGAACATTTGCTGATATTTACAACTTGAGCTCAGGCTAAAAACTCCACATTAAAAAGTTAGCAATTCTCTCCGTTTATTTTCCACAGTCATCTGAGTATTGCTTCCTCAATTTTTAGCTGCTGCAGTTATTTTGGAATAATGCATAATTGTCTTCTACCTCACAACATTGAAGAATACTCTGGGGTTCTTATCAATTTGTCATTTCGGTGACAAAATATAAGCTCTTCTCTGGGCTTGGATTTCTTGAAACAGGAAAATTATCCATAGAAAAAATAATAGAAAAAGTATCAAGATACAAAAATGTTACTTTAAAATTGTTCTTAAAGACAGTGCTGATTTTGGAGCAAAACTTCAGTTTTCACTTTGTCTCACTTCTTTAATTATGATTTTCCTCCCACTCCTTCCTTTCGTGCAGTTGGTGTTCCGTCAGGAGAAGCTACCTAGAGTCACTAGGCGTGTCTGAGTCACTCCTCCAACAGAATTTTTCTGTCTTCCTTTGGTAGATGCTCTGAGCCTGAGTACATTTTGCTGTTGAATCTATTTGTAAACCAGATTATTTTGTGTGATCTGGACTACACAATCTACTTGTGCCAAGATAAACAGGTGTTTGTCTCCATGGTTGGCATCCACAACTGAAATAACTAGGGAGGTTATTTTGGATTTTGGAAATATTTTAGCGGCTCACCAAGAGACTGTATAGTTTACCCGCCAGTTATGGTAGCTGTATGTTCAGAACAGAGTTCCTGAACACAGTCATACCAACCTGGAGGTCCACTTTGTGTCTTACATACAGAATCCATGTTGTTGAAAAAAGGAAAAGAGATACCCATCCTTTCTCCTTGATTCCCCTTAAATACCACTGGATAAATGACTAAAGGTAAAATATGAAGAGAAGTATCCAAAGGCTTTATGCAGGGATTTATGAAAAACAAATTTTCTCACTCTGATTTATTGGTGGTGCCTTCCTGAATTCTTCCATGGAAAATTATTCTGAAGATACATCTAAGTTCAGTGGGAAAGCAGTGCCATATTGAACAGTGATAGATGAATTGGCATAGAATATAGAATAGCACATATCACGTGGTTCCCATTCATGACACAAGAATTTCTTGCATTTGTTTGAAGTATCATAGCTATTGGAGCATTTTCAAATGTTGTATATCATCTAATCAGCATTTGAATATAAATTATATACTTTCTTTTTTAACATTGGACCACAAGAAGGAGGCTTAAGACATATTATCAAAGTGATACAGACATTGCTTAGTAGTTCAGAGATTGCTTATATTCCTTGCAACTCAATATATGCTAGTACAAACAGGCTTTTAATTTGTTCATAAACTTACTATGAATGTTAGCTTACAGAGGGCCAAATCCCTCAGGCAAATCTGAAATAGAGAAATGTACTTCACATTCAGGTTTATTCTAATGTTTGGTTTCAACAAAGTCCTCTTTCTCTTTCTCTGGGCCTTTTTTTATAGCATTCATTTTTATTTGGAGATCAATGGCTATTCCTCTGAAACTTTTTACTTTATTTTGAATTCTAAATAAAGCTTGTTTATGATGAAAAAATGTTTTCATTTAATGTTTATTTTGTTTATTACTTTGCCCCATCATGCAAATATTATTGTAAATGTCTTCAGCCAGAAATAGTATTCAGCCATACTTGTACAATGAAACCAAAGCTATTTCATAATAAATACATATCTGTATAGGTACACTAGTTTTATAAATGAATATGTTTCTTTGTATAGTTCAAGGTTCTCAAATGGAGGTGATTTTATTTCTTAGGTAATATTTGCCAATATCTGAAGGCATTTTTGTTTTACACATTAGGACCTGGGGGAATACTATTGTCCCTTAATGGGTAGAGGGCAAGAATGCCTCTAAAAGCACAGGACAGATACTGACAACAGAGAATTATCCAAGATTGAGAGACTGGCTCAAACTCTTGGTATAAAGACTCATCTCACAAATTATAGTGCTATACAGTTTTACTGGTTTTCTGCTTAATAATATAATTGAAGAGCACAATATTCTGGAAACAGCCATATATCACTTTTCAAATTTGTCATTATAAATTTAGGGTTTCAATAATCATTATAGTGAATATTTATTAAAGTAGACTAAAATGTTGTGACAAATAAACCCTTAAGAAATTTTCAGGATGAAATAATAGAGTATGTTTTCGGATCACAGTGAAATGAAACTAGAAATTAATGAGAAAGATAAAAAAGTCTCAAAAGTTTAAAATTAAAACAAAAATAGTTTTAATTTGCCCAAGAAATAACAAAATGGAAGAAAATAACAAAGAGTTGCAAAATATTTTGAAAGAAACAATGATGAAAATATGACATTTCATTATAAACCTGTACTGCTGGGATATTTATAGCCTTAAGCATGTATATTAGAAAAGAAGACTAAATTTAAAAATCAATAATTCTTTATCTCAATAGGTTAAAATGTAGAAAAAATCTTAAACAAATTATTACATATGAAATTCTCGAATACGTAAAAGGACTTATATGTAATGGCTAAGGGTGGTTTATTCCCAGAATGTAAGATTAGTGTAACATTTTTAAATAGCATAATTTACCATATTAATAGAAAAAGATATGCAAAAAAATATATTGTCATCTCAGTCTACTCAGAAGAAATTTCAAACAAAATTCATGGCTGTTACCCATTTATGATAAAAAAAAACAAAACTCTGAGGAAGTTTGGACTAAATGGGAAGTTCTTTAATCAGATAAAGAATATCTATTATAAAAACCTATAGCTAATATCATACTTAATGGAGAAATAGTCTACATATTCCTCTCGAATTTGGGAATAATTCAGTGGTGTCCATTCTTAAAACTTAATCATCTCCCATGTACTAGGTACACAGAGCCACATATATTCTTTTGTTTCTTTGATTTTTGGAGTGGTGCTCTCTTTCTCTTTCTCTCTCTAAAGGTAGTTTTTAATTATTATTCAGGCAGGCTCTGTGGAGTAAGTAAAAAAAAAAAATGACTTAGAAATATGTCCTTATTTTCAAACTCAATGAGTTCTAAAATTTCTAAAAATCACTTATAAATGAGTTGAATGTGAATATTTTTCTTCTCCTTAGCATTAGTGAATTTCCAATCTCTACCCTAGTACTGGAAATAAAGGGGTATATATGTATTGGCTTTAAAAATACTTATTCTAGATTTCTAATGCTTTATGAATACATTTCTGGAAAGTCATTTTAATTAAAGAGACCCAGTATTTCTTTGTGTTATGTACCTGCTCAGAAAATAGAGAACATTGAAAAATTAATTTGCAAATATGTGTAGAAATAGCAAATGACCATGGCATTGGTGACATCAGGCTTGTCCCATCAGTTCCATTGATCCAGCCATTGACCTAAGAATGCACAAACTAAAGAAAAAAGTCTCTGGGTCAAGAGCCATTAAAAATTCCATTCCTCATGTTGGAATTTTTCCTTTATTTTTTTCTAATTTTTGTGAGACATATAAGACACTTGGTATTAATAATAATATTACCTTACGTGGGTGAAAACTAAGACCCTGAAAGATTAAGGAAATTGAGGAAGCTTACAAGCAACAGGTAGTTAATGAATGCCATACAGCCTAGGCCATAGTAACAGACTTTGCACTTGAATTCTATTTTAAGTACTTTGATTGATGATGGGCAGTTGTTAACTTATCTGAGCCAATTGTCTTTTCCTCACCAGAAAGCTGGGTAGAAACACTGCTTATTTTTAGTCTAGTTAAACTTTTTTCCTAAAGACTCAGAAACAGTCCCTCTCTGTTAAATATATGTATTGATATTATGTAATCATGACCACAGCTGAGATAACTGGATGACAAGCAATTCCAAAAATGGATGTCTGAAGAAGGAGCTGGGGGACACCCGACTGCAGTGGCACACCATAGGAGGGAGATGGGAGAGGGTGCACCCCAGTGCAATAAGAGGATGCTTTGTCTATAGATCATTTACAAATGACAATAAAATTGATTAAAAATACTTGTTATTATCACAATATACCGGACATCCTAAACAAATTCAAAGTCAGTGATAAAATATTCCTTTCCTCCAGAGAAACTGCTTTCTCCAAATTCCCCATTCCTACCTTTGGTACACCACTGCCCAATAGTCAGCTATATATTTATATTTCTTGTAGGTATCTTTTGGATTGTGTGTATTAACAGTACATAGGAAACATATGAAGCATATTCAAACAGAGATGATATGTATTGTCACTACCCTCACTGTCTGATGCCAAACTCTATTTCTTTTCTTTTTTTCCCCCCAAGACGAGTCTTGCTTTTTCACTCAGGCTGGAGTACAATGGTGTGATCTCGGCTCACTGCAATCTCCACCTCCCAGGTTCAAGCAGTTCTCCTGCCTCAGTCTCCTGGGTAGTGGGGATTACAGGTGCACACCACTACAACTGGCTAATTTTTGTGTTTTTAGTAGACAGGGGTTTCACCAGATTGACTAGGTTGGCCTTCAACTCCTGATCTCGTGATCCGCCTGCCTTGGCCGCTGAGATTGCAGGTGTGAGCCGCTGTGCCCAGCCCAAACGCTATTTCTTTTACCACTATTCTATGATAAGAATAAGCCTATCAATTTCAAGGGCATTCTGGTTCCATCTCTGCATTGCCATATTTTAACCAGTTTCTTGCGGTGTGTGTTCCTTGTAACTAAGCAACCCTATATGTACAGTTGTTGTGAAGCTTAAATGAGGCCCTATAGAAAGTGCTTTGAATAATCCTTTGCCTGTGAGCTCTGAACACCTTGTAGCTATTAGTGTAATGATGTTTTTGATGACAATTTAAATGGTTTTCACCTTCAGGAAGCTTAGCAAAAGGGAAAAAGCATGGGTCAGAAGTTCTGGATTCAATTTAGTTTTGCCATTGAATAGATCTGCTCTAGGCATAACCTGCAAATTTCATGTATTTTTTTATATCAATAGATGAGGATAATCATCTATTCTCTGACTAATTCTCAGGATTTCTGTGAAGATCAAATGAAATCATATATCTGAAGATTTTATTTTTAAAATAGTTAAGATATTTAGAAAACACAAGAAGCTGTGTCTCCTGATCCGTGGGCTTGAGCTTTGCCAGTTATCCCACACTACTTTTGAGAGTAGTTTGGGTTCCTGTTTTCTACATTTAAGTCTCTAACTGTAATAATTTCCAAAATCCAGGGAGATTTTGAAGGAGGCACAAGAAAAATGTGAGCAAAACATAATCTACAAACAAAAACGAATCTTTGTTATTATTGCATCACCTCGTGTTTAGTGGGTTCCTTTTGAAAACACTGAAAAGGTAAGCTTTTTGTTACATCCACCTACCCCCACCCTGTCTACGTCCACCCCTATCCTGATCGAAAGCTTTGGGCTGGGCTACCTCTGCAAATCCTCTGAAAGCTTCCTGCTCTCTGTGCCTCAGCACCTTGTGCAGTGGGAGATTTCAGGGTGGTTATCTTTCAAGTTCCCCAATCCTTTAAAGCTGTATTTCTAATCTATGGCATGAAGACCTTTTGCTTATCCTGTTAGATTAAATCAGAGGCCACCTTATCAGTGCAGAGCTGAGAGAAGGCTTGCAAATTGAATATAGACTTTACCTGTGAGCAGCATGGAAAATCAACTGAAGCTAGTGCATCATTGCAAGTAACACATATTTTTGGTCCAGGCATTTCTCCAGCCACAGCTCACACCAGCATTCATAATGCAATTGTGTCTTCTTTAAATTAAGAATTTAGCAACATATCAGCTTTAAATAACTAATAGAGAAAAATCACTTTTAGTGAAAGTTTTGTTGTAGTTTAAAAACTTTAAAAAGAAAATAGGTAAACTACTGAGTCATCTCACACACAGCCAAGAACTTTTACCTGGTCTGCTGGTTTTTTTTTTTTTTTCTTTTTTCCTTAAAATGTTGTTGAGGTCTGTGTATGATATCTCTTAACAATTTGTACTCCCATGATCACCACACCATTCAGGGTAAGTAACATGATGTTGTAAACAAAACAAAACTGTGAGATGCTTTGATAGTCAGATTTGAATTCCTGGCGCCACACTTCTTTTCTGGGTAAAACTAAGGGTAAAGTAACTTAAGCTTTTCTTTTGGAAAACATTGACTATTTCTGAATCTCTTTAAAAATAAAAAACATATATAAAATAATCAGCTTATATTCCAGATAAAGAGTAAGGGCCCTGTGTATGTTTGCCTTCTCCCTTTATTTCCTCTTAGGAAGCTGTATATGGAGAGACCAATTTTGTAAAACAGTAATTGGCTTGTATTTTATAATGCCACAGGGACCGCTGAGGAATTTCTTAAGGACACTGTTGTACGTAATCCTCTGGGCCCCTCAAGACAAAGTCAACCTAGGTTTAGAACAGTTAGGGCTCTTATAGCTGTATCCATGGGTGATGATATTGACTGTCAACCAAAGACAGAGCAGGTTTTGCTAATCATAATACAGGCACCTATAAGCATGCAAATTGCCTTTGGTCAGAACTGAAATTTCCAGTAGTCCCCAGGCCTCCTGAAAAAAAACATATATTATCAGGTTTTCTTCACGGGTAAGGAGGTATCAGGTGTTAGGTGCCTGAGTTAATTACAGAAAAATACTGCCCCAGGATTAATCAAGTATTTTCTGATTAGCAGTCAGTACAACAGCTCTAACCTAATAAACTGATGATCAAGAATAATGGGAGCTGTTAGATAGGAGGGAAGACCCTTCTTTCATGTTAGGGCCACTCTGTGACCAGTAATTGCTCAGGCTTTCTTTGTCTGGATGACCTGGTTTCCATAGTGCTGAGAGAAAGTTCAGCATAAGTAGAAATGCCTTTGAAAAAGGATATGAATTGTTGGGGTGGGTCAATCCGTAACTCTGAAGTCTCTGGGGCTTGGGGAGGCTTAAAAGGATAGTAGTCAAGTAATTCAGGGTGAGATATCTAGGCTCTTAGCTTCGGCAGTGAAGGACCACAGTGGACATCTCTCATCTGCTGCACTGATTTGTTCTGCATTGCACTCCTGGGGCACTTAATACATTTCTGTCATTCAGCGCCTTCTGTACTCTGCTTTGTGGTTGTGGAACTTAGACCCTGCAAACCACATTTCTGTAAGAGAGATACTGCAAAGCTGAAGGAAGAATAGATTTGCTCCTGTCTGTTTCCTACAGGGTTTCTTTCTGCTTTCTGTTCTTGTGGTCATCACCCCATCAGTACTTCTTCACCCCGTGGAGCAGCAGTTGTTTCTCATAGGAGCCATTGAAACCAGGTTGTGGTATTTCCAACACTCAACAGAAATCACCTTAGCAAAAACATCCATACCGGATATCTGGACCTCCATCCTCAGAGGGCACGGTTTCAGACCCACAGATCCCCTCTTGAAATCACTCTTCTACCAGCACCAGCCATGCAATAGAGCCTCCTCAGAGTTCTGAGTTTCAGCTCCCAGTGCCCCCCTCTTCCAGGCTTTAAAAAGTCCAACCTTTGACCATCATTCCCCCAGTCCAATCAGGCTGGCTTCTTTCTGTAGTTATTGCCTTAAAATTCACTTTTTACACTTTTAGCCATCTATTAACATTATAACTAGTTAATAATTCTTTGTAGTAAATTATTTTCATTAAAATTGCTGGTGTGATTTCTAACTCCCCTCACAGCTATAGAAATTGGTACCAAAAAAATAATGCAAGACCAGACTTGCAGATTTGTTTGGGAATATTTTTGAATTTGAATGTAGAGCTGGAAAATGGGGTGCTGGTAATGGTTGGCATGTAGTGTCATCACAATTATCCAAATTTTCACCTGAGCTAAATGGTGATGATATACTTACTTAATATTTCTGTCTTTTGATGAGACTTGAAATGATGGAGTTCATGTTTTGGGTCTCTTGGGGAGAAAAACTGTAACTTCCTGTGGCTTTCCTTGGCTAGTAGGATGAAATCCAAACTTATTCCCATGGCCTATACTTCTCCATAGCATCTGGTCCCTTTCCAATGTCACCTACCCATCTCTCCTTATTTGCAAAACTCCAATCTTCCTCCCAGACCTCCCAGAAGAACATTCTGACTAATCTAATGGCCTTTGTCATCATGGTTCCATACAGTGGGAATGCTCTTTACCCAGATTTTGTATGACTTGCTTCTTTCTGTTACTCAGGATGTAGCTCAAATGCTGCCTTAGTAAAAACTCATTCCCTGACCAAAAAAATACCATGTCTATCTGGGAAAGTTTGTCATCACCTTGACAGTCGAATATCACTCAGAATAACTGAGAAAATAAATAGACAAACATTAATTCTATTTCAAATGAGTTATATTGAAGGGAGGATACAACTGTATATCAGTGTTTAAGTAATCAAAACTCTACCACTTAGTTCCACATGTGTCCTTTAACTTTACATTTTGCCGATAGAAAATACTTCTTGAGGGAGAAAGGAAATTACTAGATAGTCATTACAAGATGAGCCATGCTTATAAGATCATTTCCAACTTAACATGTATCTACTGATTTTTGCCCTGGCCATTCTTCCAAAATGGAATTGTGCTCATTGGGAATGTTAATTGCATATATAATGTGTAGAAGTAGCATTGGCTATAACTCTGAAAGAATTGTACAATTTAATAAGTAAATTTTAAAAGTATAAGTAATTAATAAACACATAAAATGTATGGAAAAATGAGACATTTGGATAGGTAAAGCTGAAATGAGCCATTAAAATGGTAAAACGCAGAGAACTAACTACTCCTCTTTATAACAGGACAAATATGAAAAAACAGATAAACTTGTGGATGCCCTTTTAATATTAATAGAAGAAATCTGCCTACTCCTGGGTAAGATAGAGGATGATTTTTAAGTTAGAGTATCTCCTTGCTTTACAGTTCTGGCAGCTTCTGACACCCTCTGGAAGCTCTCAGCATTCTCCAGAAGTACTTGGCAGCCTTTATAAATGTTCATCACACACCAAATATCACAATGGTTGAGAGCACTTGGAATTCTGCAATAGGCACAGCTGGGGAAAGCTGGAAGCAACAAAAGCAGGGAGAATCAAGGAAAGGTTGGTAATTAGAAAAGGAAAACACCGCTTCTTGGCAGGTACTAGTAAGATGATACATGGTAAGAGATTCCCTTTCTCATTCACTAAACTCAACTGCTCAGCCAGGCAATCTTCTAGTCTGCCAAAAGCTAGAATGGAATTCAGTCTGAGAAATTCATTCCTCAATTCTGGAAGATTTTTAGGTCATAAGACTGTGGCTTGCTTTTCCCATGACTCGTAATATTCAACTAGGCATATCTCAGAGTCATGTTATATAAACACAGATGTTAAAACTTCCGGGAATACAATGCCATTTTGTTTACATTGAGAGTGTAGATTTTTTCAAAGATTTGTGTTAACATACTGACAGAACATAGAAAATGCTGGCCTAACTGCTCCACAGGCCCCTCCCCCACTTACATGTGCATACACACTTGCTGTGCTTTATAATTAAATTATTTAAAGCAACTCAGTGTTCTCCAGACATATTGGCTACTTTGCCTGGAAACCTGATGATAAGCCAGTTATTTCATCACATTAATATGAAACAGATTTAAATCAAAGTCTTCATTCCAGATAGTCTGATTACATTGGATTAGGATCAGATTAAAAAATTCACTTCTGAGAGAAAACTCCCCTGAGCGAAAGGAAACAGCAGATATATTAAGTGTTCATAAAATAGAAAAGACTTATATCTCTATTAGGCTTATTACTTGCTTACAATATTCCATCCTATTAAAGACAGAAAATACATTTTCTAAAGTAGAAACATCTGCAGAATGGCACAGAGGAAAGATAAGGGTATAAAAGATTTTGAAGTAGACTATCTTTGAGTCACATGTTTTCTCTTTGTTCTGCAATGCAGGTATAGTTGAGCTTTCAAAGTAACTAGCGACTTGAAAATTTAGAGACACCTAAGTCATCCAAGTTTCTTTCTGAGGTCAAAGGTTAGATTTTTTTTTTTTTCTTTATAAAGCAAAGAGGTTTAATTGACTGGCAGTTTAGCATGGCTGAGGAGGCCTCAAAAAATACAAACATGGCAGAAGGGGAAGCAAACGTGTCCTTCACATGGTGGCAGCAAGAACTGCCAAGCAAAAGGGGAAATGCTCATCAGATGTTATAAAACATCAGATCTCACAAGAACTCACTATCATGAGAACAGCATGAGGGTAACCACCCCCATGATTTAATTACCTCCCACTGGGTCTCTCCCATGACATGTGGGGGATTATGGGAAAAATTCAAGATAAGATTTAGGTGGGGACATGGCCAAATTATATTGTATGCTCTACTCTGTTTAACGTATACTAAAATAATATTTACTATATAATTATATTATAAATATTTTTGAAATATAACTGAGGACTATATTAGAATTCCTTTGATATAATAAAGGTAATATATTGTCCTGGTTATATTTTTCAGGATTGTGATATACCTCTCACATTTCTTTTCCCGTATGTGTGTGTGTATATATATATATATATGAGAAAAGAATATATATATATATATATATATATATATATATATTGCATTTTAGGTTCTGGGGTACATGTAAAGAACATGCAGAATTGTTGCATAGGTACATACATGGCAATGTGGTTTGCTGCCTCCATCCCCATAACCTATATCTGGCATTTCTCCCCATGTTATCCCTCCCCCAACTCCCTACCCCCCACTGTCCCTCCCCTAGTCCCCCCACCCACAGACCTCAGTGTGAGATGCTTCCCTCCCTGTGTCCATGTGTTCTCATTGTTCAACACCCACCTATGAGTGAGAACATGTGGTGTTTGATTTTCTGTTCTTGTGTCAGTTTGCTGAGAATGACGGTTTCCAGGTTTATCCATGTCCCTACAAAGGACATGAACTCATCATTGTTTATGGCTGCATAGTATTCCATGGTATATATGTGCCACATTTTCCCTGTCCAGTCTATCATCAATGGGCATTTGGGTTGGTTCCAAGTCTTTGCTATTGTAAACAGTGCTGCAATGAACATACGTGTGCATGTGTCCTGATAACAGAACAATTTATAATCTTTTGGATACATACCCAGTAATGGGATTGCTGGGTCAAATGGAATTTCTATTTCTAGGTCCTTGAGGAATTGACACACTGTCTTCCACAATGGTTGAACTAATTTATACTCCCACCAACACTGTAAAACTGTTCCTATTTCTCCACATCCTCTCCAGCATCTATTGTCTCCAGATTTTTTAATGATCGCCATTCTGACTGGAGTGAGGTGATATCTCAATGTGGTTTTGATTTGCATTTCTCTAATGACCAGTGATGATGAGCATTTTTTCATATATTTGTTGGCCTCATGTACGTCTTCTTTTGAAAAGTGTTCATATCCTTTGACCACTTTTGAATGGGTTTGTTTATTTTTTTCTTGTAAATCTGTTTTAGTTCTTTGTAGATTTTGGATATAAGTCCTTTGTCAGATGGGTAGATTGCAAAAAATTTTTTCCCTTTCTGTTGTTTGCCAGTTCACTCTAATGATTGTTTCTTTTGCTGTGCAGAAGCACTGGAGTTTAATTAGATCCTGTTTGTCTATTGCAGCTTTTGTCGCCAAAGCTTTTGGTGTTTTAGTCATGAAATCTTTACCTATGCCTATGTCCTGAATAGTTTTAACTAGGTCTTCTTCTAGGATTTTTATGGTGTTAGGTCTTATGTTTAAGTCTTGAATCCACCTGGAGTTAATTTTAGTGTAAGATGTCAGGAAGGGGTCCAGTTTCAGCTTTCTGTGCATGGCTAGCCAGTTTTCCCAACACTATTTATTGAAAAGGGAATCCTTTCACCACTGCTTGTTTTTGTCAGATTTGTCAAAGATCAGATGGTTGTAGACATGTGGCATTGCCTCCGAGGCCTCTGTTGTGTTCCATTGGTCTATATCTCTGTTTTGGTACCAGTAGCATGCTGTTTTGATTACTGTAGCCTTGTAGTATAGTTTGAAGTCAAGTAGTGTGATGCCTCCAGCTTTGTTCTTTTTGCTTAGAATTGTCTTGGCTATACGGGCTCTCTTTTGGTTCCATATGAAGATTAAGGTGGTTTTTTCCAGTTCTGTGAAGAGGATCATAGGTAGCTTGATAGGAATATTGTTGAATCTATAAATTATTTTGGGCAGCATGGCCATTTTCACAATATTGATTCTTCCTAACCATAAGCATGGAATATTTTTACATCTATTTGTGTCCTCTCTTATTTCCTTGATCAGTGGTTTGTAGTTCTCCTTGAAGAGATATTTTATATCCTTGGTTAGTTGTATTCCTAGGTATTTTATTCTCTTTGTAGCAACTGTGAATGGCAGTTTGTTCTTGGTTTGGCTCTCTTTAAGTGTGTTATTGGTGTATAGGAATGCTTGTGATTTCTGCACATTGATTCTGTATCCTGAGACTTTGCTGAATTTGCTTATCAGTTTCCGGAGACTTTGGGCTGAGACGATAGGGTCTTCTAAATATACAATCATGTCATCTGCAAATAGAGAATTTGACTTCCTCCTTTCCTAATTGAATACCCTTTATTTCTTTTTCTTGCCTGATTTCTCTGACTAGAACTTCCAATATTATACTGAATCGGAGTGGTGAGAGAGGGCATCCTTGTCTAGTGCCAGATTTCAAAGGGAATGCTTCCAGTTTTTGCCCATTCAGTATGATATTGGCTGTGGATTTGTCATAAATAGCTTTTATTATTTTGAGATATGTTCCAACAATACCTAGTTTATTGAGAGTTTTTAGCATAAAGTGCTGTTGAATTTTATCGAAGGCCTTCTCTGTATCTATTGACTTAATCATGTGGTTTTTATCTTTGGTTCTATTAATGTGGTGAATTACTTTTATAGACTTACTTATCTTGAACCAGCCTTGCATCCCCAGGATGAAGCCTACTTGATCATGATGGATAAGCTTTTTGATGTGCTGCTGCAATCGGTTTGCCAGTATTTTATTGAAGATTTTTGCATCTATGTTCATCATGGATATTGGCCTGAAGTTTTCTTTTCTTGTTGAGTCTCTGCCAGGTTTTGGTATCAGGATGATGTTGGTCTCATAAAATGATTTGGGGAAGATTCCCTCTTTTTGTATTGCCTGAAATAGCTTCAGAAGGAGTGGTACAAGCTCCTCTTTGTATGTCTGGTAGAATTTGGCTGTGAACCCATCTGGACCTGGGCATTTTTGGTTAGTAAGCTATTAATTGCTGCCTCAACTTTAGCCCTTGTTATTGGTCTATTCAGGGTTTCGACTTCTTCCTGGTTTAGGCTTGGGAGGATGCAAGTGTCCAGGAATTTATCCATTTCTTCCAGGTTTACTGGTTTATGTGCATAGAGTTGTTTGTAGTAATCTCTGATGGTAGTTTGTATTTCTGGGGAATCTGTGGTGATATCCCCTTTATCATTTTTTATTGCATCTATTCGATTCTTTTCTCTTTTCTTTCTTATTAATCTGGCTAGTGGTCTGTCTATTTTGTTGATCTTTTCAAAAAAACCAGATCCTGGATTTGTTGATTTTTGGAGGGGTTTTTGTATCTCTATCTCCTTCAGTTCTGCTGTGATCTTAGTTATTTCTTTTCTTCTGCTAGCTTTTGAGTTTTTTTGATCTTGCTCCTCTAGACCTTTCAATTTTGAAGATAGGGGGTCGATTTTAGGTCTTTCCTTGCTTCTCACATGGGCATTTATTGCTATAAATTTTCCTCTAGACACTACTTTAAATATGTCCTGGAGATTCTGGTACATTGTGTCTTCGTTCTTGTGAGTTTTAAAGAACATCTTTATTTCTGCCTTCATTTCATTGTTTATCCAGTCAACATTCAAGAGCCAGTTGTTCAGTTTCCATGAAGTTTTGTGGTTTTGTGTTAGTTTCTGAGTTCTGAGTTCTAATTTGATTGCACTGTGGTCTGAGAGACTGTTTCTTATGATTTCTGTTCTTTTGTATTTGCTGAGGAGTGATTTACTTCCAATTATGTGGTCAATTTTAGAGTAGGTGTGATGTGGTGCTGAGAAGAATGTACATTCTGTGGATTTGGGGTGGAGAGTTCTGTAGATGTCTATTAGGGTTGCTTGGTCCAGGTCTGAGTTCAAGTCCTGGATATCCTTGTTAATTTTCTGTCTTGTTGATCTAATATTGACAGTGGGGTATTAAAGTCTCCCACTATTATTGTGTGGGAGTCTAAGTCTCTTTGTAGGTCTTTAAGAAGTTGCTTTATGTATCTGGGTGCTCCTGTATTGGGCATGTATATATTTAGGATCATTAGCTCTTCTTGTTGCATTGACCCTTTTACCATTATGTAATGTCCATCTTTGTCTCTTTTGATCTTTGTTCATTTAAAGTCTATTTTATCAGAGACTAGGATTGCAACTCCTGCTTTTTTTTGCCCTCCATTTGCTTCATAGATCTTCCTCCATCCCTTTATTTTGAGCCTATGTGTATCCTTGCATGTGAGATGGGTATCCTGGATACAGCACACTAATGGGTTTTGACTTTTTATCCATTTTGCCAGTCTGTGTCTTTTGATTGGGGCACTTAGCCCATTTACATTTAAGGTTAATATTGTTATGCGTGAATTTGGTCCTGCCATTTTGATGCTAGCTGGTTGTTTTGCCCATTAGTTGATGCAGTTTCTTCATTGTGTCCATGCTTTTTACCATTTGGTACATTTTTGGAGTGGCCGGTACTGGTTGTTCCTTTCTATGTTTAGTGCCTCTTTCAGGAGCTCTTGTAAAGCAGGCCTGGTGGTGATGAAATCTCTCAGCAATTGCTTGTTCATAAAGGATTTTATTTCTCCTTCACTTATGAAACTTAGTTTGGCTGGATATGAAATTCTAGGTTGAATGTTCTTTTCTTTAAGGATGTTGAATATTGGCCCCCACTCTCTTCTGGCTTGTAGGGTTTCTGCTGAGAGATCCACTGTGAATCTGATGGGCTTCACTTTGTGGATAACCCGACCGTTCTCTCTGCCTGCCCTTAGCATTTTTCCCTTCATTTCAACCCTGGTGAATATAACAATTATGTACCTTGGGGTTCCTCTTCTTGAGGAATATCTTTGTGGTGTTCTCTGTATTTCCTGGACTTGAATGTTGGCCAGCCTTGCTAGGTTGGGGAAGTTCTCCTGGATAATATCCTGAAGAGTGTATTCCAGCTTGGATTCATTCTCTCTGTCACATTCAGGTACACCTATCAAAAGTAAATTAGATCTTTTCACATAATCTCATTTTTCTTGGAGGCTTTGTTCATTTCTTTATACTATTTTTTCTTTAATGTTGCCTTCTCATTTTATTTCATTGATTTGATCTTCAGTCTCTGATATCCTTCTTCTGCTTGGTCGATTCGGCTATTGAAACTTGTGTATGCTTCACAAAGTTCTCATGTTGTGTTTTTCAGCTCCATCAACTCATTTATATTCCTCTCTAAGATGTTTATTCTCGTTAACATTTTGTCAAACCTTTTTTCAAGGTTCTTAGTTTCTTTGCATTGCGTTAGAACATGATCTTTTGGCTCAGAGAAGTTTGTTATTACCCACCTTCTGAATCCTGTTTCTGACAATTCATCAGATTAATTTTCCATCCAGCCTTGTTCCCTTGCTGGTGAGGAGTTGTAATCTCTTGGGGGAGGAGAGGCATTCTGGTTTTGGTTATTTTCATCCTTTTTGCACTGGTTTCTTCCCATCTTTGTGGATTTATCTACCTGTGGTCTTTGTAATTGGTGACTTTTGGATGGGGTCTGTGAGTGGATGTCCTTTTTGTTGCTGAAGAAGTTATTTCTTTCTCTTTCTTAGTTTTCCTTCTAACAGTCAGGCCTCCCTGCTATAGGACTGCTGGAGGTCCACTCCAGACCCTGCTTTCCTGGGGGATCACCTGCAGTGATGCAGAACAGTAAGGGTTGCTGCCAGTTTCTTCTGTTACCTTTGTCCCAGAGGGATACCCGCCAGATGTCAGCCTAAGCTCTCCTTTATGAGGTGTCTCTTTGGTTATATGGGGGTTGAGGAGCTGCTTGAGGAGACAATCTGTCCCTTATAGGAGCTCAAGTGCTGAGCTGTGAGCTCCTTTGTTCTGTTCAGAGCTGCTGGGCAGGTACGTTTAAGTCTGCTGCAGCAGAACTCATAACCGCCTTTTTCTCCCAGGTGCTCTGTCCTGGGAAGGTGGGGCTTTATTTATAAGTTCCTGTCATTCTGCTGCCTTTTTTCAGAGATGCCCTGCCCGGCAAAGAGGTAACCTAGTCACAGTCTGCCAGCAGAGGCGTTGCTGAGTTGCCGTGGGCTCTGCTCAGCTGCTATGTGAACTTCCTTGCAGTTTTGTTTATACGGGTATAGTTAGAACTGCCTTGGTAATGGTGGTCTGTCTCTGTAATGGCAGACTGCCTCAGTAATGGCAGATTGCCTCGGTAATTGTGGACTGACTTGGTAATGGTGGACTGCCTCCGTAATGGCGGACGCCCTTCCCCCACAGAGCTGGACTATCCTGGGTCCAGCTGTGCTTGCTGTGACATTCTCAATCCAGAGTGTTTCAGATTGCTGGTCTTTGTGGGGGTGGGGAACTGCCGAGCCAGATCACATAGCTCCCTGTTTCAGCCCCCTTTTTTTCAGTTGAATGGGCAACTCTGTCTCCCCAGGTGTTCCAGTCGCCAGTTGAAGGGCATCCGGATGTGTGTGAGTTTTTGTGCCGAGACCCACTATGCCAGCTGAAACAGCCATGCTAGAGACTCGTGGTGCTTTTCCACCCAGGAATCTCCTGGTTTGTGGGCAGTAAAAATTCATTTGGAAATGCGGTTATCACTCACCCTCTGCGTTTTCACTGGGAGCTGCAATCCAGATCTGTTCCTATTTGGCCTTCTTTGATCTTCCACTGGTTAGATCTTATTCACATGAAAAGAAGGTCAAATCAGATAGTTTAACTCATAATGCCCAAAATAGAACCATCTATTTATATTAATATGCCTTTAGTTCATTTATCAATTTGTTTGAATTATAATCAAGCAATAGCCTACCTTGTTCTCAAAGGACTCAAGGTAAGTAAAATAATGCAAGAAACTTAGTGGATGCAGGAACTTTCAAATAGAAATATGAAATGAAACAAGTAAATGGAAGACAAAAAATTATGGTGGGATCAAAAATGAATTTAATACAGTAATAGTTAACTCTTCACTTGCATTAGATGGATTACAAAGTTTGCTTGAAGTTTTCTTGCAAGTAGTGGTCAAAAAGGAAACATTATTATTCACATGACTCACAGTGGTTAAAATGGAACATGGACCACTGAGGCCAGGAAAGCAACTTTTACCTGATTTCAAAAGAGGACATAATTTCTCCCATGGGGTTTTAATTTTTTATTTTTTAATTCTTTTAGGTTTGGAAGTACATGTGAAGGTTTGTTACACAGATAAACATTATCATGGGGGTTTGTTGTATATACTGTTACATCACCCAGGTACTAAGCTCAGTACCCAACAGTTGCTTTTTTCAGAAAACAAAAGCAGTGTCTATTTAAACACAGGTTAAGTTTCAAAGGTTCGTTTCAGGTAATGCTTATCAATGTAGGCTATCAGCCCTCATGCTAGTTATAAATGCATTAAAACACATACCTTTAATCCAAGACAAATTGGGGTTGAGTGATATGATGCAGCAAAAGAATGAGACTGTGAGGTTTCCTCTCAGAACAGAGGTCGATAATACACAATTTAGGCCATCAGTTGTGGTTCTGAATGAACATTAGAAAGATTTGAGGTATTTTAAAAAAATACTTATAAGCATACAGCATCCCAGATAAGTTAAGTCATAACCTCTATGGGTGAATCCCACAAAAGTATTTTTTAAAAAGCTTTTCAGATGAGTTTAATGTGTTTCCATCATGATTGAAGAGAATGGATGAACTACATAGCATTTTATCAGCACATCATACATTGTGCTTTTTGCCACATTTTGGAAACTGAGCCATAGTGGGTCTAAAATTTACTTATGAAAACATTGGAAGATATATAAGTGAAAAGTTGTATTGCAAGATAAATAAAAAGCCATGTGCTATGGCAGTTAATACTACTAAGGTACAGTTAATGTTCTCATCTAAAACTTGATGATCATGGTAAGGATATGCCTGCACAGACAGACATAGCTCTTCTGTAGAGAAGCACCATCTATGAACAAAACTAGATTTTCATTGGAAATGAATAATAATAAAACCTAATGGATGAAAAGCTGCTAATTTCCCTCACATTGGAAATCACTTTTATGTTCAAATCCAGTACTTTCTGAAACAACCATTCATTCATCTAATTTCAAACCTCCAAAACTTGCTCTAGGATAAATAACTCTAAGCACACTAAAAAAAGAGAAGACACATCCCCTTTAATTCCACATCTTCCTCTAGCTACTGTCCTGTTATTCCACTCCCCCTGTTCTGTAGAATATCATAAGAAATATATCCATATTATTTGTCTCTCCTGCCTTACTTCTCATTCTCTATGCATCATAACCTAGTTTGGTTTTAGTACTCAATATCACACCAGAGAGGTCTGGGAAAGTCACTGTGGTAGCCAGCAGCCTGCACAATTGTCCTTCATGATCCCTACATCCTGCTATGGTGTGTCCCCATGTTCTTTTCTGAATTGTACCAAGGTTGTTCTGTGTGACTAACAGCACATGGTGAAAGTAATGGCATGCTGCTTCTGAGATTGGACCATAAAGATTGCGGTTTTCTTATTGGGCATGTGTGTTCTCCCTTTCTGTCTTGGATTTTCTCATTCTGAGAGAACCTAGATATCACACTGTGATAACACTCAAACAACCTATAGAAAGATACTTATATAGTGAGGAGCTGAAGATTCAGGTCCTCAGGCAGAAAGGAACAAAAGCTTGCCAATGGCCATGTAAGTGAGCATGATATCAGATCCTCCTTGGAGAAACTTCACATGACTGCATCTCCAGCCAATATCTAAGCTGCAATGTTATGGCAGACCCTGAGTCAGAGGAACCCAACTGAACGTCTCCCCAGGTTTCTGACCCTCAGAAACTGTGCAAAATAATAAATGCTTGTAGTTTTAGACAGGTAGCTTTTAAGATACTTTGTATGCAGCAATAAATAACTAGTGTGATCAGCAACATCTTCAATCTCGCCAGATCCAACGATCATTTGTCTTCAGCAGTATTTGAGACAGTAGATCACGCCTTACTTGAAATGCTTCCATGCTCTGAGATTTCGAGACACCACAACAAATCTCTTAGTTTTCCTTCATTCTCATATATCTGTTCTTATTCTTCATTGCTGCTACCTCTTCCTCTCCTCACCCTATAAAAGTCAGAGTGCCTAAGCTGTTAATTTTCAAACCCCTTCTTAATCTACCCTTTATTCGTAAATGATATCATCCAGAACTGTGGTTAATATAATCTCAAGGCCATTGACTTTTGAATATATACCTCTAGTCTTAGTCTCACTGGACTAAGTCCTGTATCTAATCACGACCACAAAGTCTCCTATGGGCATCTACGGCTCAAACTCAATATGCTTAAAGTAAAACTGTTTCTCCCCCTCATACCTATATCTGAATTAGAATTTTCCATCTCAGTAAACAGCACAAACATTGGCCCAATTGGGGGATATCCTTGATTCTCTTTCTGTCCTCTTGGGCTATTCAGAGGACTAATTGACTCTTTGAACATAATAGCACTCGCATAACTTAAGGAGTTGTTAGACATGGAGAATTTTAGGTCTCACACCTGACCTACGTAACCAGAATCTGGATTTTTAGCAAAATGCCTAGTAGATTCACATACAAAATTATGCAAGGGAAGCACTAATTTAGAGGGCAAAATTCCATGGACATAAGCAGTTATGTTTTGTAGATCAGTATCCCTTTATGCTGCTCTTTAAAATAGGGTTTGTTTGATTAATAAGTTTTCAAAACACTGTGTAAAGCATAATTTAGGTTTTCAAATTTTTCTACAATAAAAAAATGTATTGAAATATATTTAATCCAGTTTTTTTCATCCCCCCTCCCCACAACCAGCTAATTCATGGAAGCATGAAGCTGAGTTTCTTTATCTTAGCACCACTCCACCCTACCTGGCATTTCTCTCCTAGCCAGACTTTATTAACATCTATTGAGAATACTGTCCCATTTCACTGAGAAACACAGTGCCTGATAATTTCTCCATCATTATTGTTTTGTATCAGCCTTATAATTCATTTATTCAGTCACCCATTTATTTAACAAATGTTGACTGCTCTGCATAGAACCTACCCTGTGCAAGACACCCTTCTATGTATCAGAGATAAAACAAGGTGCGTCAAAGCTCTTCCTACCTTGGAGCGTTTTCTCTCATGACTGCAGTGTCCAGTATGATCATGACTTGATGGAGCCATCCTCAGCCATGTGAAACTAGGGTTTATTACATATCCCACCACTGATGATTCTGAAGTCTAAGGAAACAGTGGACAGAAATAACCTCGGTGGCATGGGTAACTAATGATCTTATCTCTCTTCTATGTGGGGGAAGTCTGGCTCTGAGAAGATAATCTTCCATATTCCTTCTCACATAGACTGTCTAGGCACCTTGTGGCTGCCTGTCTCTTCTTTTCCTTCTGAACTTTTGTGGCTGATCATAATACTTTACATTAAATTTTAATAAAGCATTAATGGGTCAGGGGTCTCAGAAAGTTTAGTTTTTTTCCCCCTAAAGGACATGCCTGTCTTGGGATGGTTGTTTATGTTGAGTAATACATTTTGAAGCCCTCCCTCTTTGTTGCAAAATGTTTTCCCACTTATTTTCACTTTGTGATGTATGATTATTCAAGATTTAACTTCAGCATCTTCTCTTTTAGGAAAACTATTTTGAATCCCTACCATGGACTTCTGCTGTTTGTGTAGCATCTTGTGTATGCTAATCACATTCACTTATCACATTAAATTAACATTACCTATATGTCTTTTTATCTCTTTGATTAGACCTTAAGTCTCTCAAAGGTAGAAGTCCTCATTTATTCGCCATGGCAATGCCCTCTAGTTTAATACCTAGCTCATAGTAGGCATTCATTAAGTATTTAATGACCTAAGTGAAGTACATATTTGTAAGCTGCAATAATATTTTTTGTTGTTGCTATAGATGAAATTGAAATGCAATATTCAAATAGCAGAATATCTGGATCTTAGAATAGTTATTGAAAGTCAGTGGGGGTCATGACCTATAGGTGCCAGATGAATAAGGTAAAGGAGCTGGCTTAAGGCAATGAAGAGTGATGTAGAGAGTACGGTGAAGTAGATCCAATGTTGTCATACCTTATGCCTTAAAAAGAAAAGTTTCACAATGTGTACATATACAAAGTATCATGATTACACCAAAAATATATAAAAAAAAATTTTTCTGTCGATTTTACTTCAATAAAGCTGGGTGGGGGGAGTCTATAAATATGTTTTATAATGTAAAGTTAAACAATTTTTAATGCTTTATAAAGTACTGTGTAGAACAAACTGGTGAGAGCTTTCAGTGGATTTATTTTTTTTGCAGGTACCCTTTTTTAATCTGCAATTTTTATTGATATCAAATGTAAATGTTCACAGTAGAAATTTTAAAAATCTGCAAAGCTCAAATAAAGGTATAAAAACACCTGTAATATTACCACCTATACCCATATACGCCTGCATATTACAGCACATATATATACACAGACACATTTGACAATATATAATGTAAAATAAATTTCGGTTTTAGATAATTCTGTTTTCCTTCAAAAATTCAGACATGAGACTGGGCACAGTGACTCATGCCTGTAATCCCAGCCCTTTGGGAGGCCAAGGCAGGCAGATCATGTGAGGTCAGGAGTTCGAGACCAGCCTGGGCAATATGGAGAAACCTTGTCTCCACTAAAAATACAAAAATTTAGCCAGGCATGGTGGTGGGTGCCTGTAATCCCAGTTATTTAGGAGGCTGAGGCAGGAGAAGCTCTTGAACTTGGAAGGTTGAGGCTGCAGTGAGCTGAGATCACGCCACTGTACTCCAGCATGGGAGACAGAGCAAGACTCCTTCCCTGCAAAAGGAAAAAAAAAAAAATTCAGACATGAAATGCAACTTTTCTATGTCCTTAAATATTTATATGTTTATTCAATGAATATTTAGTGATTATCTTGAATTTACTGGGAGCATAATAAAGCATTCCATTATTTAATTAATCCTTTATTGTTAGACCTATAAATTATTTCAGTGTTTTGCCATTAAAAATGCAGACGTGATGAACATTTCTATGCACAAATTGTTATGAAAGGCTTAATTTTCACACACTGCATCAGTATTTAGAGATACACATTTTTTAAAAATAAACCTGAGTAGGATCTTAAGTTATAAAATTTTGCCATCTAACTAAAAAAATTCTGACAATTATTATAGAAAAATTCCATAGGATCATTTTATGTAAAATTCACATTGAAGCACAATCCTCTATGTTTTTTTTTTAACTGAGAGGAATAATGACCAATGAAAAAGTTTCCTTCCAATTAAGACTCCACAAATATTCTGATATAAATGCAGTCCAGAGCCTGACATTGTAAAATATGCCACCTGATTTTCCACTGCATAGGGTCTTTCAACCATAAGATACTTAAAAACCTCACATCCCTGCTGCGATTTAGGGGATTGTTCCAATAAAAGGGAGGAGAAAAAACTTTATTTATTTATTTATTTTTTCTTAATTTTTATTTTCGAGCTTACTTACAGTAAACAAGTCACTTAAATTGTCAAAAGAACAGTAGTTTTACACAAGGAAAAGCACACACACCAAGGCGAGAAAAAACTTTATTAACTAGCTACTAGTTGGCAGGCACAGTGGCTGATACCTGCCAGGTATTCAATAAATATTTTCTAAAGAACTCTTGTTTTACAAGCTCTCTAATCTTGGAAGACTAATTAACCTCCTGCTATCTCAGTTGCCTTGTGCTTAATAATTACTACCTGTAAATTCCTACAAAAGCCTTGTGGAGTTTTGACATATCTTACATTACATAGGATAAAACTGAATCTGAGATTTGCTAAAGACTTTCTCAGTCTCACTAACTAAATACTGTAGTGGCTGAGCTTGCACTTGGATCACGTAATCAAGTCTAAAAATAGCTCATATCTTTTAACATTGCCCGATGGGTCCAGTTCATTCTTGTGCTAGTGGAGCTGTTCAGCATTCAGCAAGACAAGAGGACACAGAATACTGTACAATTTGCATCAAGTGTCACTAATGGCTGAGGATGCCAGTGGACATGGGGCCATTTACAATAATCACTGATTTACTGATACCTTCAGAGTCTCTAGTCCAAATTCACCCTCACCTAATGCTTGAATTCATCAAAAATAGCTCCTCGTGTAGCTGTACAATCTGTGCTTCAAAACATGTTGAAGAAGATCCCAAGGTAGCCACTTCTATCTTAGCCTTGTCTAATCTCAGAATTGCATGTTGGAATTAATTAAATCAATATCATGCCACATAAAGGTAATAAAGAGTATAAAATCCACTCCCATTTTAAAGAATTAACATAGCTGAGGTTTTCTACTAGATACTTTAACTGCATTATTTTATTTAATTATCTTAACAAACTGATGGGATAAATTCTCTTAAAAGTGTGACTTAACAATGAATGTCTTAAGGTCATAGAACTATGACATAGTTAAATTGGTAGCGTACATGAGATATGTATTATTCCGAAGCGGAACTTCTGAAATATAAGGCAAGAACATTACAAACTTCAAGTGTCAACTCATTTGTGCCAGCGTCACTGCAGTGTACTGCACAATTCCAGAGAGCACTATTCACTTGCATGTATTGTACAGGGAACCTGATTGGTTATAAAATTAATTTAGTATATTTCAACTTGCATTAAAAAATTCGAAGTAGATAATACCAAATGCATTACACATAGAGTATGAGTTGTTTTCTATAAAATTTGGTGTATGTAGAGGGGGGTAGGGTGGGTAACAACATCATATAAAGGCTGAGAACACAAACTTTGGAGCCAGATTAAATGGGTTTTCATGCTGGATCTGATATTTGCTTACTGCATGTGCTTTTATAACTTATTTTACTTCTCTGTGCCTCATGTTCATTATCTATAAGTTAGAGTTAATAATAGTGAACAACCACATGAAGTTATGGAGAAAATTTAAGGAGTTAATGTATATAAAGCACTTAATATGGTGCCTGGCTCATAAGTATTCATATGTTTTTCTACATGTAAGTTATCATTGTCATTACTATTTTCCAATTTTTCTGCTACTACTAGTATTATAATTATGTGTGTCAATTGGATTTAGGATAACTTTCTTACTAGAAATCATAGGCAAAATTGGAAAGTCACTGCCCTTGACTATTCTGCCTCCCTTCTAAGTAGATCTTACTGAATTTGCAAATAGCTGATGATTCTTTGAAAACACATTATTAATTTTGACTCTACTCTTGTGGACACAGAGAGAGTAAGTAATCACACCCTGATAGCCCAGCAATTGGGGGAAGAAATATAAGCCATACTAAGGTAATGAGGTCTAATTGGTATGACTACCATCCTCATAGTCCAATGGGAACTCCTGGGACTTTGCAAAAATATACACCAAATGTAACCAACTGTGGCAATGGAAATAGATGGGGTAACTAAGACTTTGCGTGTGCCTTATGTGCCCTCATCGGAAGATAATACACAATTTTAATACTAGTATTGTGTGTTTCCTTTGGGGTTAGTGACATAAAAGGAATCTAGCAAACTTGCCCTTTTCTCCCAGAAATCAGAGGATCTCCCCAGACTAGTATCAGACTTTGGGAACTCAACCTAATGTGGATCAGTAGATAAAAACTGGCTTTGAAACATGGAGTTTTGGACTGAATTCCCAGCCCTAATATTTACAAGTTGTGTGACTATGGGTAGGACATGAGGGTCATGCATTTTCTTGGATTCCTAATTTTTTGTCTGTATAAGAATATGTTACACCATTTCGTATACTATCATTCTTAAAAATAAGTTATGAGAATCAAATGAGATTCTAAAATATTTAGTATCTTTGATTCTGTGGCTTTGTGACAGTATGGATTGAAAAGTTACACTAAAACCTTGAACTTCATTTAATGTTTCCTCACATAGATCCCAATTATATCTTCATATTCAGTTCTTTCTGTTTTCATTGATTTCTTTTTTGTATTTTATGCTCCAGGTATATACATCAGGATAACAGGACATTTTATAATAAATACAGTCAATAAAGATACAAAATATATATTTTAGTTCTTTAAAAAGTCATGTTCTCTTTTGTGTCTCACTTTTCACACCCACTTTTCTTCCTGCCTAAAAAACTAATCATCTTCTCTCTATGGCACCCTGCCTCCCTCTTCTCTCAGCTTTAAGCAGATATTATTTTATCCTGGAAGCATTTTTATCCCTCAAGACCATTTTGTATCCCATTGCAGAGTCCCTATTTTTTCTTGCCAGATGGTATTATATTTGCTTCGGTTATAATTGATTCTTTCCTTGTCTTATATCACTCTGGTAATGTCTAATTTGTCACTGATAAATTCCCAGTATTTTTCAGTGTCTGGACCATTTTAGTTGCTCAATAAATTATGTTTATTTTTAAAAACTTGTTTACATTTATCCCTTCAAATAAAATATATTCTCATCTTGACTAGGAGGGGCTGTAAACCAGGAACAAATTGTTTTGCAATCAGGTGTATTGTGGTGGTAAATTAGAGCAAGCCAAACTGAAAGTAAATATCATGCCTTTACTCACATCTACAGTGCAGGTGAGAGGCAAAAGAAAAAGAACACTTGCTACTCAGAACTCTTTTTCCCCAAAAACAACACTGGGAGAGGGTCAGATGATATAAAGCACAGACTGCTGTGGGACAGAGATGGTCTCACTGTTGAGAAGCACCAAACAAAGCTCTTGCCTTTTCATAGACCTGGAATGGGGGTAGAAGGAAGATGGGGAAGGAGTAGAAGTGAAAAAGTACTGAGTCAGAGCGAGAAAAGCGACTCACCGTAGACCTCTGATGAGGAGCCCTCCAAAATGAAATGCCCAGGCTAGAATGTGAATGTACAAATGAATACAGCTGGCTTGGAGAGATGAGTCCTTAATCACAACTTCCCCCAGAAATCTGTAATGCATTGGCTGTGTACCAAGTCTAGTGTGAGGAGGCAGCTTTCTCCCATGAGGCCTGCCAGGGCAAAGCTTTGTATTGTTTATGGTAAGGACTGAAGGACCTTCATCTCTATACCTTGATACTTTAGAGATGGCCCAAGTGAGATGTATGGGCTACCCCTTCATATACTCACATGAGTTGAATATTAGGGTATTGATATCTGTTGGCTCAAGGGATCTATCCATGGGCAATATTTTTCACCTTGGCCAGGCAAATAGGATAGCTTTCCCATGATGTTTTGACATCTTCTGATGACAGTGATAGTCTGTGCATGTAGGTCCAGTCTAGGAGAGTGTCTGTATTTCCATGGGCCATCTTCTTGTGTATTTAGGAGGCAATTGCTTTCACATCTGCTTGCTCAGCCATGGAAAACAATTCAGTCTCTAAGCTTTGTTGACACACACACTCTGTTCAGTGGTTATATTCCCCTGAGTCAGCATAGGGACCTTTATGTTGAGCATCCACATACATAACGATAAGCCTATTAGGAGTTGATCCCATTTTCATCTAAATGTTTTATCCCCACAGAGAGGTTTATTATTATATTTTCAATCCATTAGCCACAGACTGAGTCAGGTAGGTTCATGGTTTTCCACATGCCCCAGAAAGACGGCTCTAACTGCAGCCATTTCCATCAGGGCTTAGGGGTGAAGGTAAACAAGAATGCACACAGACAATACATCTGAACCAATAATACATTCAGCAGAGGGGATCACAATGGAGTTTTATATAGGCCCAAAGAAACCCATGCATGGTTGACCTGGGCAAGGGTCCCAGTGGTGGTAACCTCAGATCCAATACCCAAGAACACTTTTCCTCTCATCCTAGTGCCAGGGGATATGGCTAGTAATCTTGAGCACCAGCATCCCAAAGGCTAAAGAAGTGCATTCTCCTCCATCTCCCCATTGAACTCTGACCCTGGCATAGGGCATCAGGTTTACCATCTGGGACAGAGGGACCTCAGCCTAAGCCCCAGTCTTGTTTATTTGTGGAGGATGAGGGGTCAAATTAAAGGTTGGCAGACTCTCTGACTTATCTCCAGGCTCATTTGGTGGAGTAAAAGGACTAGAACTTGTGTCAATCACAAAGGCCATCACCATGCAGACTCTAGCATGGCTGCCCATTGGAACTCACACACATTTGACCCAGTATCTGACCATTAATTTTCTGGAATGGGTGAATGAAGAACTAGGAAGACCAGAAGGCTTGAGGCAGATAGCTGTTTGCTTCCAGGTAGTTTAAGGTGGGCTGGTTTGGGTGCAGCCCCAGCTTCCACAAGGGGTAGTGGCACCCAGGAGCCTGTGGCTGGACAGTGCAAATTTGCTGCCAAAAACTACTAGCACAGCTAGCACTATGGTGGAATTGGAGTTTGGGTAGAGAGAGCCCAGTTATCTCTTTTACATATATATATCTCTCTCCTCTCTCTCTCAAATCTCCCTCTCCCCCTCCCTCTCTCTGCCTGTCAATCTTTGAGGAGAAAGGCACTGGGACCCTCAATGGGAGCCTCTTTCTTTGGTACCATGGAGCTTGAGTGAGCACAGCAAGAGTCCTTCCAGTTGCTGAACAACACAGAGCTTGTGCTGCCTTGGCCACTGACACTGCTTCTGCTGCTCAAATTCTGCTGTCTTGATGGTGGCTGCTATTGAGGAGGGGGATATGTACAAACATAACACACAAGGTGCCACTCTCTTTCATTAAATTTAGTAAGTATCTCCATAGGTGAACTAACCATATTTCCAAGGCCTCTGGGGCACTGAGCAAAGCAATTCTAAAGCTATCTTTTTTTTTTTCACTGAAGGCAACCTTCTGAGCTGCAGAGTATCGTTAGCACCAGTCACTGGCTTAGAGTTAACAATAATTACTGTGCACAACTCAGAGTAACAGTTTCTGGTCTCTTTCTGAGAACCATGAGCAGTGATGATGAATCCGCTTTTCTAGTTTCTTTAGAGCCCCTTTGTTGGATTTCTAATTTGACTCACTGAAGGACCAGTGGTCCCCTCTGAACTGAAAAGTGTCTGTAAACAATTTTCTAGCACTCCCCAGGACCCACTGGCATGGCTGGCATAGTGCCCATGGAATCCACCAGCACTCCCAAGACCCATTGGTGAAATGTTTTGTGGAACACTGTGGCATTTTTCTCTTTCAAAATGTCATGAAACCAGGCCTAATGGTGCCCTTTTGTAGTCCTAGCTACTCAGGAGGCTGAGGTGGGAGGATTGCCTGAGCCCTGGAGTTTGAGGCTGCAGTGAACCATGATCACACCTGTCAATAACCACTGAACTCTAGCCTGAGCAACATAGCAAGATCCCGTCTCTTAAGAAATAATTTAAAAAAAAAAAGACATGTTGTTCCATTACCATGTTTCTTACTGTGCTAATTTGTCAAGGTGTGAAGGTGGTCAATCAGGACAAGGAGCCAACTGAACATGACAATTAAGCCTTTATTTAATTAGTGTAAATAAAGGCAAAAAACAAAGAAAAGTTACTGACTCTTCAGCATTCAATTTTTCCTTGTGAAAAGGAACTAAGAGTCAGAGGACATGCAGTGTGTGTGTGTGGTGGGGGGTGGGCAGGAGGGGACTCATCTCACTGCCAAGGACACCAAACAAAAGGCTTCTGTTTTTCTAGAGATGTGGGAGGCCAGGGGAAGGACAGGGTAAAGGTCTAGGAGCAGGACTGAGTCAGAGTAAAGAAAAATGTCCAGGTCAAAGCTCCTGACAAGGTGATCTTGGTGGAGACGCCTTGGAAGCACTGTAGCCAAGAACCCTAATGAGGAGACTTCAAAATGAAGATGCCTGGATTAGAAATGTAGTTATTCATACTAGCAGGGCTGGCCTGGGGGCCTGAGAAACTCCCTCCAGAAAGCTGAAATGCACTGGCTGCATGGTATGGAGTTTGGTGTGGGGAGAGCAGCTTCCCTTCATGAGGCCTACCAGGCAAAGTCTTTGTGATCACCTGTGGTCCGGCCTGAAGGATAACACATAAGATTCTGGCCTGAAGCTGGACTCCTTACAGATAATATGAATAGGACTAGAAGAATGCTAAGGCAAGGATGAAGATCCGAGGGAGAATTAATTGTTGCACACAGATCCAAGGCCAAAGAAAAGTGAGATTTAATCTCTACCCTGTAACTCATTTCCTCTGTTCAACACCAACATCAGTGTACAATTCCTATAAACCTGATTTTTCTCTTTTATTCTCGTGAAAGAAAAACTCCTGTTTTCTCTCTATGACTACTCTCAATAATTCACTTCTGACACTGGGTTTTTCCCACACCGAGTGGTATTCCACTTCTCGAAGACAGAAAGTGTCCTCAATTAAAATCAATTGTGACTGCCACTAGCTACCTGACAATAACATCACATCACTCAGGCACTTAATCCCACAAAGCTGCTTCTCCTTCAGATGCCAGTTCCAAGTGTCAAGTTGCCATCTGAACTTCTGACTGATGGGCTACAAATGAGATGTCCCCATGACTTTCTTCTCAGGTTTGATCATTGGCTAGATTGGCTCACAGAAATGAAGGAAACACTTTTCTCATATTTATTTACCTGATTTTTATGAAAGAATATAGCTCAGGAACAGCAAGATGGAATGGGGAAAGTATGTGGGCGAGGTGCAGAGCTTCCATACCTCTCCAGGCTACTCACTCTTCCAGCATCTCCAACATGCTTACCATCAACTCAGAAGCTCTCCGCACCCTGCCATTTGGTGTTTCTAAAGAGGCCTTATAATGTAGACATGACTGATAACTCACTAACCAGTAATAACTGAGTCAGTGTCCCAACCCTCTCCTTTCCTTGGTAGGAGGAGATTGGGAGACAGCAGTTCCAACCCTCTAATCACATTGGTGGTTTCTCTGGCAACCAGCCCATATCTGTGGTTGTCTAGGGACTTTCCAACAGTCAACACATTAACATTAATTCTAATGTGATTGAAAATGGCTAGTTATAAATGACAAAAAGATGCTCCTTTCACTTTTGTTGTGTTGTCACTTTGGAAATTCAAGGATTTTAGAAGCTCTGTGCCAGGAATGAGGACAAAGATTATATGTATATATAGATAGATAGATAGATATGTATATGTATATATAGATATATGTATGTGTATATACATATACATCTGATATATATATTCCTGTTATATGTATCATATATCACATATATTGCTGTTATATATCATACATATATCTCATGTATCTGTTATATATATCATATTCATATATTTCTGTTATATACATCTGATATATATCAGATATATATTTATCATATGTATATATGTGATAAATCACAATTCATATCATGCTTTACTATAATTTGGACAAGGAAAGTTGGATAGCCAAGAAGGGCTAATTTCCATGATGAGGACTAAGGGAGCCCCAAGGAGGCCCAGACCAAACTGAAAGATCCAATGGCAAGTGAGACAAATGTGTACCAGGAAACCCGGGAGAGGCTATGGCAGTTGCCTTTTATAGGCCTCTTAGGCCATTCCCATCACTGGCTCCTGAGGAATGTGGCTACCAACTCCTAACCTACTTCAGTCTTCTATCAGAAACCTAAAAGTATGCATGTGAAGTGTGTCATGCCAAGTATCACTCAGCAGCTGACAGTCTCCTTTTTTCTTTTTACGGTGATGCCTGGAGCCTATACTAGACATCCCAGAAGAAGAACATGTGCCAGTGATTATAAATTCAGCAGAGCATGGGGGATGGCCAAGGAAGAGAGGAAAAGTGAAAGATATTTTACAATGTACTGAGATATGAGATCTGGCATCCTAGTTTTTAATTTTAAAAGCATTGTGTAAT
Organism: Ateles fusciceps; assembly: GCA_036589455.1. NCBI lineage: Eukaryota > Metazoa > Chordata > Mammalia > Primates > Atelidae > Ateles > Ateles fusciceps. Next base: position 4,755,232 of record JAZHEH010000065.1, on the reverse strand, counting down.
GTGTTATATACAAGTGAGTTGTTTTTCGTTTCTTAGATTTCTCCTAACTCATTTGTCACTGGTCTCAGCATCCCAGGAAGATAGAAGTAACTTTATTTCTGCTGCCTCAGGTTTTCTTCCTATAAATAGTTGGAGAAAAATGGAAAAAGTAGTGTTTTCTTTTCTTTATGAAGCAATCATAGGATTTGTAGCCTTATAACCAAAGAACGAAGTGACAAGAAGTTGGGGAATACAAAACGTTTGCAACCAAATGAAGGTTCTCCGAGGGGATTGCAAAATGAGCACAACTGAGAAGATAAGAGTTGACAGAAAAAATATCAGCTCTTGACTTGGTACTGCTCTGATCATCTTTCTCATCAATTATTTACATAAGGAAGATCTGCATTAAAATTAATCATGAAATTCTGAATTGCTCCTTTACATTAATAATGAAACAACTGCACCAAATGCAAACAGACACTGACAATAGAATATGAAATAATGCTTAACACACAAAGAGAAAGGGCCTATTTAAGTGAAACACCGAGAGACTAATTATTATACCATTGTGAGGGTTATGATCTGTGACCCAGATTGGGAGCTTCTACCTGCTGAAAAATGTTGCTGTCTGTTTCATCCACAGTTGCCACATTTACAGCCACTTACAGAGCTGCCCCAATTTTTGAGGACCAAGGACTGTGAGGGTGATTTGAACCATAGTGAGTGAGTGGTCCAGTTACAAGATTGAGAGGATACATGGTCAAGACATCTCAGGCTGGAATCCCAGCATGGGAAATAAAAGCTCTCATGTAGAATGCTTATCTCTTCTACCTTTTGTTGCCACCAGGATGAACATTATATACCATTCCGTGTCTCCCATATAAAGTCATCATTGGCCATCTCTGCTCTTAAGGACCTTCGTTTTTAAAAATTCTGCAGCGTTTTATTTTCCCTGCCACATTACAACATTTGGTTAAATGATCATTTGAAGTCCTTACTGCTGAGTACAGATAAATTTTCCTATTTCTTTCTAGGATATATTTAATATGGTCTTTTTCCTTAAGCTTTTTCTCCATATTGGGACAGGTTTCCAACTGTTACCGGAAAGAGGTCTTGATACAGACTCCAAGAGAAAGTTCTTGAATCTCAGGAAAGAAAGAATTCAGGGTGAGTACATAGAGTAAAGTGAAAGCAAGTTTATTAAGCAAGTAAAGGAATAAAAGAATGGCTAGTCCACAGGCAGATCAGCTCTGAGAGCTGCTGGTTGCCTGTTTTTATGGGTATTTCTTGATTATATGCTAAACTAGGAGTGGATTATTCATGCCTCCCCTTTTTAGACCATATAGGGTAACTTCCTGATGTTACCAAGGCATTTGTAAACCATCATGGTGCTGGTGGGAGTATAGTAGTGAGGACGACCAGAGATCACTCTTGTTGCCAAATCCTAGTTTTCATGGGTTTTAGCTGGCTTCATTACTGCAACCTGTTTTATCAGCAAGGTCTTTATGACCTGTATCGTGTGCTGTCCTCCTGTCTCATCCTGTGACTTAGAATGCCTTAACCATCTGGGAATGCAGGCCCAGTAGGTCTCAGCCTCATTTTACCTAGCTCCTATTTAAGATGGAGTTGCTCTGGTTCAAACACCTCTGACACAACCACCTCTCCTGGCTGTGCATTAAACAAAAGTCTGTGGCCCTGTAAAAGGGCTTGAGAATATTGGGGTCCACAGTAATACTAATCCTATGTTTAAATTTAAAAATTTGAAAGATGATTATTTTTAAAATAGAGGCAGAATTACTTGCCAGGAAATATGTAAAATTTCATATAAAAAGACCAAAGTCTAGGAATTTGGGGCTAATTATTTAACTACACTGATCCTTGGGTTCCTCCTATTTAAAATGGGGAGAACAGTAAGCTTGTCCAATCTTACAAGATTATCTGAATTGCCAAACATCAAGGCATTTTACATGTTGTAAGAAACTACCGTCAGCTACCAGAGAGGTTGTTTGGCATGGTGGGTAAGGACATAGGCTCTGGGTCACACCACTTGGATTTGAATCCTGGATCTGCAACTTCCTACTGTGACATTAACATTTCAGTCGCTAGGTTTTCTAATCTGCAAAATTGGGGTAAATAGGCCTCTCATGGGGCTATCATGGGAATGTAATGAGTTCTCCTATATGTAAGTACTTAGGAAAATTCCAGTAACAAGCACCAAGTAAATGTTTGCTATTAGTGCTTTAGGAGATAAGTAAGACTATATTCGTAAAGCTTTTACATGGGTGCCTGGCATAGAGTAAGGTCTCAAAAGTTGTTATTACCACTGTTGATGCTAACATTCTAACAATTTTAAGAGGGTGGGAGTACAGCCTGATACCTAGAGAGTTGCATTTCTATTTTCTTCCCTCTGGTAAGCAGAGCCTTAGGAATGTTTCTGCTTTTCTCCATTAAATGCATTATTTATTTAATTATTTGAAAACAATTCCATGATGAAACCTGTTACTAGATGCTCTCTGTCCATTGTCATGAATTATGCACAATTTTATCATGGTGTAGTCAGAAAAGCTTAACATATCTTTAAAATCCAATGATGGCTTAAAACATATGCCTGATGGAAAACTGAAGAAGAAAAGTTAATGTTGTATCCAAACCCAGAGGTACCTGAAAGCACATATTTACATTCAATCAGCAACCAAATGTTTAGTGATGGAATCCCATAAAGGTGAGAAAAAGTGGTTGTGATGGAATAATTTAGAAATGCTTCCCTAAAGGTGAGTGGTTTTTCTACAAGACATAGCCCTTGTGGAAAATACTGATGGCCGCCAGGCTAATCTTTGGTCCAGCATGAAGTGGGGTCTCCTATGTTCTTTGTGGCTGAAACTCCTCTGTGTTCACATTTCTATGTGGAGGGTAAGAGCTACAGATTGTCAACTGGGGTAGCTGGCAGCATGAAAAACGATCCACACCTGATTGTTAACCAGGACCAAGGCAAAAGGTGTCATAAACCCTTCTTTGGGAAGCTCTCGTTATATCACAGCCTAATCCATCTGTTTGTAGTAACTGGAGTGGATTACAGAACTCTTGAAATAAACCGGCAGAATTTCTGCTATTACCCCGAAATTTCAAACTGTTTCCTGCATGATGTACACAACTGCAGAAACAATCTCTCAGGACCATGTAAACCAGGTCTAAAATTTCATTCTTTTCCCCAGGGCTTATTGCCTTGCAACACTTTGCTTCAGTGGAGAATTTTCAAGACTTAAAACCAATATGGCTGAGGCCGGGCCATGCTTCTCCTGCCCAGCTCTCTCCTGCAGAGTGGCTGTCAGGCAGCAAGGAATAAGGAGAGTCTAGGATCCAGGAGTGTTGTGGAAGCTCCAGACTATTGCTCTCATATGGTTAGACTGTGACTCTCAAGAATAATTTAATGCAACATTTTCCAAAATGTGTGTTCCAGGGTAGTATTAGATGTTATGTAAATGCTCTTTACAGTCCAGTAATCTTATAAGTTTGGAAAATTCTGGGTTATATAAGATTAAAGAAGTCTTATAATGGTGGAATTCCTTAGAGCCTGTCATGCATTGACATGTATTATACTTTAGTACTCTCAGAAAATCAGCTGGTTTCTTGGCCAGTGCATATATCCAGGTCATTTGGAATCATTTCTGGAGTGTTGTGCTGAGAAACTGCATCAAAACAGATCATTAGAGGTGGGAAGAGATAGAGAGTGTATCTGTCTGGATTCCTCCCATCTCCTGTCTTCCATTGGTCAAAATGCTTTTCCCAGGGAGTTATTTGTCCTGCATTCCAGCCAGATGGTAAGTGGCATCCAGATCCTATACCCTGTGGTATGGCATGATGGCTCCCCTGGAGATGCTATTCTGCAGTTACTGGCTGGGGATGACAGAACAGCATGGCCAGTGTGCAACCTCCACTACTGAGGCACAGGGGCAGCCATGACACTAAGCCAAGACCTGAGAGAGAGAAGCATGAGGCGAGGCCAGAGAATTGGAGAAGTTGTGTCCTATTTGATTCCCTTTTCCTTCGTGATATATGCTACATGCCTGATATAAAACAAAACCATTGACAAGAGGACTGCAAGGGACACCAAAAAGGTGGAAAAGATGTGAATACATGCTGTGTCTCTAAAGAAGCTGCAGGTTGCAAGTTAATATTGGATACAAGAAATTACTAGTGAAGAGTCTAAGAAAATAAATACTAGCAAAGAAGATTTAAATCAATTTCTGGATTATATGTTCTAGGAGTGCAAAGTAAAGGGCAGTTGTGTAGGAGTTTAGAAAAGAGAAGATATAGGATGGCTTCATGCTGAAGACCTTGAATTAAATGTAAGGTCACACTGGCTGGGAGGCAGGGTCTCTAAAAGAAAAAGAATGTGTTCGATGGAATCTAAACTAAGAGTAAATTTAATTTAGAATGACTTTCATTAAGACAACCACTCAGTAAAAGCTTGCTTTTTTTGTTTGCATTCTTATACACCCTATACATATTATTATATATATTTTTAACACTAGTCAACAGGTTAAAAACTGAAGTCATCACAGTCACCCTCTTTTTTTATTTTAAGCCAATTTTCCCTACAGTCTTTCCAATTTTATTAATGACAATCCTATGTTTAAAAGTTGCTTAGACCAAAGCATTCAAATACTTCCTCAATTCTCTCACTCTCCACATTAATTCCATCCGGAATCTGACCACGGCTTTCAATCTCATCGTACTGATGCTTTTAAGCAACCACAAGAATTACTGCAACAACCTCCTAGCTGGTCTTCCTGTTTTCACCCTGGTTTATTTATAGTCTGTCTGCCACACAACAGCCAGAATGAGACTGTTAAAAACCTAAGTCAGACATTTTTATCCTGAAAATTCCTCAGTGAGTCACCATGTCACTCAGAGTAGCAGGGGAACCCCCAATAATGGTCTTTAAGGCTGTAGATAATCTGGCCCCCAGTCATCGCTCAGGTGTTTTCTCCTATTATTCTTGACTCTAACCCCAGTTTATTCTGCTCCAGCCACACTGAACTCTTGCTGTTCCTAGAATGCTTCAGGCACATTTCTACTCAACGTCCTTACATAGGTTTATATCTCTGCCTGGAATGCTTCTCCTCAGGTCAACATGACCTGGAAGTGTCAACACGACCTGGAAGTGTCAACACTTCCAGGTGGCCTTCCTTGAGTATTTGAAAACTGCATCTTTATTTTCCTCCCCTATCTACACTTCTCCCTAGCATTTGTCACCTTCTGTATATTATATGATTTACTTAGGTATTTTATTTTTGTCTGTCCCCAAATTAGAATGTAAACTCCATGAAGGCAGTTGGGCTATTTGCTCATTGCTCAATCTTTAATGCTTAGAAAAGTGAGTGATATATAGCAGCAACTCTATAAATACTAAATGAATGGCAAATTAAATGAAATTTGGCTGCCAGGATATCTGTCTACAATTACATGTGCTTCTAAACACATAATATATTTTATTGTATTGTATTTTTTAAACAGTGCTGAGCACAGGACCTCACTCTCAGTGAGACCTTTATAATATTTTGAGCATAAATGAAGGACAGAATGCTGTGTTGACCTGAAGAAATTGCTGTATAGAAACATTTTCTCTGGGGAAGACTGGTCTTGAAGGAAGTCAGTGAGACAAGAGGGAGGAAGCATTCATTGAAGACTTGCTGTCTAAATTGTGCAGGTTTTAAAAATAATCACTTGAGCTAGGAATTATTTGTGTCCAGGTAAACCATGAGACAGCTCAGTCTCAGAGGGTTCAGGGAACTTGTGTGTAGTCACACGGCCCAGAGCAGTGACAGTGGCAAAGCCCTTACCCTTTCCCCTAGGTCACAGATGCTGCTGTGAACTGACACTTATTCGCAGTCAGATATTGCTTTGAACAAAACATTCCCAAAGATTAAATGTCTTTGGGTTTGCTTTTGAACTGATCATTTCTTGCCCTTTCTTTGTGGATTTTATCTCCCAGTAAAGGAAATCAATTGTGTATTCAGTCAAATTTTAAATTTCACTAAATGAAGGTTTAATTCTCTTAAAACTCTCGGTTATTACTAAGTCTTTCCTGCTTCTCTGGTGATTTTACCTCCATTACCATCAAGAATCCTTCCTCAATTATTTACATATTTAGTTATTTATGATTAAAGTAAATTTATGATTTACTTTATTAATTTAATTTGCAAAGGCTTTTTTAAATTTAATCTTTATTTAAATCTTTATTTAATTTGCAAAGTCTTGTGGGATCCGGCAGCAAACCAGATGTGTGCAATTAAGTTGATACTGCATGTTATCCCATCAGCAGCATGTGGGCTTCAGGCCTGCTCATTAATGTTTCTCTTTGCTTTCTACAACTTTATGTCTGGTAGTCACTTTGTGGGAAACCTGACCTGGCAAAATGAAGGTTTTTTTTTTGTTTTTTGTTTTTTTTTTTTCACCTTCAGCTGATATTTGAAGTTTTCTGTATCTGTTCACCTAGTCAGGAATGGAGCAGTCATTGGTTCTGAATTAGAGATCACTTTACTTGGGTTTTCTTTTAAAATTATATATATGTATATATATAATTTGAAAATAATTTAATATATAATTAAAAAATAAATTTTAATATATATGTATATGTGTGTATGTGTGTGTGTGTGTGTGTGTGTATATATATATATATATATTCATCTCCAGCTACCCCAGCTTCAATAACCACAGCCAAAAAAGGAAGCCCTGAGCAAGCAAATCTATAAACCCGAGAATTACATCACCCCTCAATGCAGTGCAGGTGAAGCAGTGTTAGACAGACTGACTCTTGATCATGATCAAGGCAGTTATGCACAAGAGAGGCATGAAAAAAGTAGAGGGTTCTTTTAATAACATAGGAAACACTGAGATCTAACCAGACCATCTCCCCTGGGAAAAAACAATAATGGGAATAAAATAGACCATCTGTATCATCACTGATTGAAGAAAAGGAGTAAAATTCAATTTAATTTTACAAGATTACCATGGAAGCAAAAGCATTGTGAAGAACGAACTTTATTAATAACATGAATAGAAACCACCCAATGTTATATTATCTCTCTTTTCATATACATAGTTGAGGAAAAATAAAGATGCTTAATAATTTTATGATTGGTATCTTACTTTCTTCATGACATTGCCATTTTTCTATAAAAGGCTGAAAGTGCTTAGTCAAAGCACTCGTCAGTTGGTTATCTCACAGTATGAATTATCTCTGGGAGACTGGAAGATTAACCAGAGTGAAGACAGCAGAAAAAGTAAAACTTCCCCTGAAGGTAAGTCGAGAAATTAAGAGGGGAGATTGATAGCAAGCACTGTGTCTAAAAGGCAGATTGGGATTGTTAAAAAAGGACTGTGAAACAAAACAAAACAAAAAATAAGGATAGATTAAAAATATCAAAAGTAACAAACCAAAAAGCATTTTTTCATGTTGATTATTGTATTAAACACTTATGTTAATATGTGTTAATCCTCTGAAGAAATTTTTGAGGACCACATATATGTTAGGGTTTACCAATTTATAGCTGAAGAAATCAGGTATTAGAGAAGCTAGATAATTTGTTAAAATATCATACAGTTCTTACATAGCAAAAGCAGGCTTCCTGTCTAGATTTATTTCATAAGAAAGCACGTGTTTTCCTAATATTTTTCAAGCCAGAAGACCCTAAGAAATTCCAACAACACTACCTAAGTACTTATGATTTCTTTTAATTTATGAATGAGTATATTAAAATTAGGAAAGATAGTTTGGCTTAAGATATACAATTAGAGACCACAGATATGAAGATGTTAGTAAATAGGGGGTATTCCAAAATTCAAAGACTGTGAATTTTACCCCAGATCTGTGATAAGCTTGTGTTATTTGGGGCATATTATTTCCTGTTTTAAGTCCACAGTCTCCCCATATTTATTATAATGGGATTGAATTTGCCTGGCTACGAAGACCCTTTCTGGATACATATTCCATAATTCTTCCATGTACTTCCAAGTCTCCCAAATCTAGTTCCCAGGTTATTTGAGATTAAAAGATCACAAGTGATCCATGTAGTTTGGTTTGTGTCATAATATGCACTAGCAGTTATTAAATTCTTAATATATATGGCACTGTTTTTAAAACATTAATTCTTTTCAACAAAACCATGAATTGAGTTTAATTATTATCCTCAGATTACAAGTGAGGGAACTGAATACTTAAAGGCTGAGTAAATTTCCCAGTGTTAGATAACTATCAATTGTAAACTACGGAATTCTAATCTAGATGTTTTAGTCAAAGAGTTTGTGCTTTTAATTATTTTTCTTCTCTTTGTCATCACCAGATGGCTATATTCCATATGTATTTGCAGAGTAGTTACTCATTCTAAAGAATCCTAAAACACAGGCTGTGGAGCTGGAGTGTAATTTAGATAATCATCTTAGAAAAAGTCCCTTCTAAATCATTCTTGAGGACTAGCTTTATGAAGTGACTTGAATTTCATTTGTATAAACTGAATCAGCTTAGACCATATGCCAAAGATATTAATATGATAATTTTCTATCTATAATTTTCTTCAGTGTCAAAATGTTTATTGTAAGTCTACTCTTGTGAATACAGATGTAAAAACCCTCAATAAAATGCCAGAAAACTGAACCTAGCAATATATAAAAAGGATTATACACCATGATCATGTGTGTAATATCTTAGGAATGCAAGGTTGATGTAATATCACAAAATAAATCAATATAACACATCACATTGGTAGAATAAAGGACAAGAACTACATGATCATCTCAAAAGATACAGAACAAGTATTTGACAAAATTTAGCATTGTAAAAACACTTAACAATCTTGGAACAGAAAAAAAAAAATTCCTCATTCTGATAAAAGGTATCTACAAGAAAACCAGATCTAACACATACTTAATAGTAAAAGGCTGGTTTTTTACCTGAGATCAGGAACAAGACAAAGATATCTACTCACCATTTCTATTACATTGTATTGTACGTTCAAGACAGGGAGGATAAGCAATAAAATGGAATAAAAGGCATCAAGGTTAGAAAGAAATTAATAAAACTATCTGTATTTTTAAATGTCAAATCTTATACATAGAAAAATATTACATTTCACTGAAAAAGTAGTAGAACTAATAAATGAGTTCAGCAGGATTGTAGGATAAAAGATACATATACAAAATCATTTACACTTTTATCCATTGGCAAAGAGCAGCAGACCAGAATTGAAATTAAGAAAAGAAATTCCATTTAGAATAGTGTCAAAAAGAATAAAATACTTACAAATTAACAAAATTAACAAAAAAGTGTGAACATTGTTGAAAGAAATGAAGGAAGACCTGAAGAAATGGAAAGATACCCTCTTTATGTGGATTAGAGGACTCAGACTTGTTAAGACAGCAATAATCCCTAAAATTGATCTAAAGATTTAATTTAATTTCTGTCAGAGTCCCAGATGACTTCTTTACAAGAATTGTCAAGCTAATTCTAAAATTAATATGGGAATTCAAGGGAGCCAGAATAGCCAAACAATCTTGCAAAAGAAGAAACAAAGATGTAGCATTACACTTTTTGTTTTCAAAACTTACTCCAAACTCTAGTAATCAAGACAGTATGCCTAAGGACAGAGAATTGAGAACAAAAAAATAAACTCTAACGTTTACTATCAATTGATTTTTCCCCTTCCTTTCTTTCCCTTTTTCCTTCTTCCCTTCCTCCTTCTCTTTTCCTTCTTCCCTTCCTCCTTTCCTTTTCCCTTCCTTCCTTCCCTCCCCTCCCTCCCTCCCTCCTTCCTTTCTTCCTTCCTTCCTCTCTCCCCCTCCCTCCCTTCCTTCCTCTCTCTCTCCCCTTTCTTCTTTCTTTCTTTCCTTTCCTTCTTTTTCTTTCTTCTTTCTTTCTCTCTTCTTTCTTTCTTCTCTTTCTTTTCTTTCTTCTTCCTTTTTTGGTTTTGTTTTTTTAAGACAGGTCTTACTGTGTTGCCAAGGCTAGAGTACAGTGCCATGATCATAGCTAACTGCAGCCTTGATCTCTCCAGCTCAAGTGATCCTGCCTGAGGCCCCCGAACAGCTGAGACAACAGTTGTGCATCATCACACCTGGATAATTTTTTAAAAAATTATTAGTAGAGATAAGGTCTCACTATGTTGACCAGGCTAGTCTTAAGTGATTGAGCTCAAGTGATCCTCTCGCCTCAGCCTCCCAAAATGCTGAGATTATGCACATGACTCACAGTGCCTGACCTCAATTAATTTTTAATAAAGGTGCCAAGAAAAATTAATGGTAAAAGAACATTCTTTTCAACAAAAGATGCTGGGACAATGCCTATTTGCAAAAGAATGAACTTAAATCTATATACCACAACACAAAAAAAATTAATTCAAAATGAATCAAACAGCTAAGTTTAATATCTAAAACTACACAACCCTTAGAAAACATCATCAGTTTAAATCTTTGTGACTCTAGAGTAAGCAAACATTTCTTGATATGACCAAAAGCACAAGCAACAGAAGGATTAGATAAACTTTACACTGTTAAATTAAAAGCTTCTATGCCTTAAAGGACACCATTAATAAAGGAAAAAGACAGTTCACAGAATGGATGAAATTGGTTGTCATATATTTTGTAAGGGACTTGGATCTAGAATATATAAAGAACTATTATAATTAATGATCAAAAGACAAATAACCCAATTAAAAATGAACAAAGGACTTGAATAGATATTTCTCTAAAGAAGATATACAGGTGGCCAACATGTACTTGAAAGCATGTGCATAAAAATTTGCTCAACAGGATTACCTGAGGTCAGTAGTTTAAGACCAGCCTGGCCAACATGGCAAAACTCCTTCTCTACTAAAAGTACAAAAATTAGACAGGTGTGGTGGTGAGCATTTGTAATCCAAGCTACTCAGGAGGCTGAGGCAGGAGAATTGCTTAAACCTGGGACATGGAGGTTGCAGTGAGCCGAGATTTTGCCATGGCACTCCACCCTGGGTGACAGAACGAGACACCATCTCAAAAAAAAAAAAAAAATGCTCAACATTATTATTCATCAGGAAAATACAAATCCAAACCATGAGATGCCAGTTCCCTCTTACTAGCATAGCCATAATAAAAAAGACAGATAATAACATGTATTAGTGAGAACATGAAGAAACTGAAATCCTCAGACACTGTTGGTGTAACATAAAATGAAGCAGCTTCTTTGGAAAAATTCTAGGTGATCTTCAGATGGTTAAACACAGAGTTACTGTATGACCAGTGAATCTACTCATATAAATATATACAAGATAAATGGAAGTACATGTCCGTACAAAAACCTGGGAACAAATGTTTATGGTAGCATTATTCATAATAACCAAAATGAGAAAACAATTGTGTCAATTGATGAATTGATAAATAACATATCATTCCATACAATGGAATTTTACTCAGCAATAAAAAAGAAACACTTATGCATGCTACAACATGGATAAACTAAAGAGAATAGACTAAGTGAAAAAAGCCAGTCACAAAGAACTACCTATTTTATGATTTCATTTCTATGAAATGTCCAGAATAGGAAAATCTATAAAGAAAGAAAGTAGATTATGTATTGTTTAGGTTTGCCAGGATGAAGGAATTCATGGGCGATGGATAATGGCTGCAGGGTTCTTCTTGAACTAACGAAATGTTCTAAAATTGATTGTGATGATGGATGAACAACTCTGTGAATATACTAAAAGGCACTGAATTGTTTCCTTTAAATGAATGAATTGTATGATAAGTGAATTATATGTCAATGCAGCTATTTTAAAAATGGTTAAGTCTAGCTGATTTGAAACAAATAGTAATACCCTAGATTTCATAATTATTGGTTTGCTTTACATTTTAAGACCAATTGTCCCTCAGAAATAATAGAACTTCTTCATTGCTCAGCTCCCAAAGTGTGGGATTACACTTCAATTTCCATTTCTTAAGGGTGAATCCTGTTTTACCCAAATAATTTAGAAAAAAGAGAGGACATTAAGAGAATATGTGTGGAAGGAGTTAAAAAATGTTTCATGGAAAAATTAGCTTCTTTTAGAAATAAAATCTCTTAATTAGAAGGTTTTTTTTTTAAAAAAAAAGGTATTAGTTTTCCCATTTATTCCCTCCTGAATCATTATCAAAAGGTGTTAATTTATATCCCTGTCATCAGTGGACTATTTTGTGGTTTATGTTTACCTCTCAAAATGTTCCATTCTATTTTTGACTAGTCTATGAGAAAGTTCTTCCTTATATTGAGCAGAAATCTCTTTCTCAATATGCTGAAACTTGAGTGCTTCAGTTTTTCATCCCTTAAGGCCAATAGATGACTTATATTTCTCCTTTCATCATGACTACCTTCACTGATTTGCAAGAATTTATCATGCCCAGAAGCAAAGAGGTAAGATGGAATAAGCACAAAAATATAATCCAGACAGACTGTCTCTGGGGCCTTCGGCAAATTACTTAATATCTCTGAGTTTCACTTTCACACATGCAATTCGACAAAAATAAAATCTATCTTGCAGAATTCTAAATAAAATTTGTTGGGTAGCTTCTGTTCTAAAACAGTGCCTAGCAGAAGATAGATTTCTCGCACTATCTTTTGCTTCTGCTTGCATCCAGTAAACTTTCCAGCTAGTCCAACGATTTGTAATATAACATGATTATAAATTAAATGTATAAACAATGCATGATCTATAAGCATAGACCCAACTAAGAAATAAGCAGAGGTCATTCCTCTAACCTCATAGAGATTTAGGAAGACTGATTTGCAGGGGATTCACAATATTTGTCTCCCATATAGACTGAACATATACCCTTCCTTCCTCTGGCTATATATAAGAAATTCTTGTTTTGCAAGCAGAGTATAACTCACTCATGGGACTCAGGAACAGAGATGACTTCTCTCTGAATTCCTTTCAACTCTTCAATTAATTTGTGTTTTGAATTTGCATTCTTTATTGTTCTTGCCTCTATTTTGTCATGGACAGGAATTTATTCTAGATACATAATTGCACTAATGAGCTTGGCTACAGAATCAGGATATTCGGGCATGATGGTATTAAACTTTTAGGGATAGGAAGAAAATAATCTTTTAAAGCAGGTTCAATGAATATGACCATGGTGCTCAGTACTTTCCTCACAACAATCCTAAGCATTTACTATTATTATCTACATCTTAAATATGAAAAAACAGAGCCTCTGAGAAGTAGAGAGGCTCTAATAAATTATGCTATTCTGTCTCCAAAGGTTTCCCCCTCCATTACATGCTGTAGTAGCAGATGTGGGTAGCAATTATCCCAACTTTATGTGACAGTTAAGATTGGGCTCAGGAAAACTCCTAAACATGATTGTTGTGGTTTGATTCTCTCTACAGAAAAGAAAAATAAATAAATGAATGCTTGGTTAGTCAATCATGAAATCTAAGTTCTAATTCTGGCCATACCATGAAATGACTGTGGAATCCTGATCAAATTACTAGTTAAAAAAAAATTAACAATTGTATAGGAATCATTCACTATGTAGAATTTTAAATGAAACATTAAAAAATATATCTTCAAATATTCCATATCTTCCCACCTCTAGCTCTACCTATATTTTTTTGGAATGGGTAACATTGAAAAACCATACATCTGCATAATGGTTATCTGATATGATTTGGCTGTGTCCCCACCCAAATCTTGAATTGTAGCTCCCATAGTTCTCATGTGCTAGGGGGAGGGACCTGGTGGGAGGTAATTCAATCATGAGAGCAGGTCTTTTCCATGCTGTTCTGGTGATAATGAATAAGTCTCATAAGATCTGATGGTTTTATAAGGGGAGTTTTCCTACACAAACTCTTTTGCCTGTCTCCGTGTAAGATGTGCTCTTGCTCTTCCTTTGCCTTCCACCATTCTTGTAAGGCCTCTCAGCCAGGTGGAACTGTGAGTCAATTATACCACCTTTCCTTTATAAATTACCCAGTCTCAGGTGTGTCTTTATTAACAGCATGAGAACAGACTAATATAATAAGTTGGTATCAGTAGGGTTGGGTGCTGCTGTAAAGATACATGAAAATATAAAAGCAACTTTGGAACTGGTTAACAGGTAGATACTGGACCAGTTTGGAGGGCTCAGAAGAAGACAGGAAGATGTGGGAAAGTTTGGAACTTCCTAGAGACTTGTTGAATGACTTTGACCAAAATGCCGACAGTGATATGGACAATAAAGTTCAGGCTGAGGTGGTCTCAGATGGGGATGAGATGAGGAACTTGTTGGGAATTGGAGCAAAGGTAACTCTTCCTACGTTTTAGCAAAGAGACTGGTGGTATTTTGCCTCTGCCCTAGAGATTTGTTGAACTTTGAACTTGAAAGAGATTATTTAAGGCATCTGGCAAAATAAATTTCTAAGCAGCAAAGAAGCATTCAAAAGATAACTCGGGTACTGTTAAGAGCATTCAGTTTTATGTATTCACAAAGAAATTGTTTGGAATTGAAACTCTGTATTTAAAAGGGAAGCAAAGCATAAAGTTCAGAAAATTTGCAGCCTGACAATATGATAGAAAAGAAAATCTCATTTTCTGAAAAAGAAATTCAAGCCCACCCTATAAATTTGCATAAGTAATTCAGAGCCAAATGTTAATTGCCAAGACAATGAGGAAAATGTCTCCAGGGCATATCAGAGGTCTTTATGGCAGCCCCTCCCATCACAAGCCCGGAGGCCTAGGAGGAAAAAATGGTTTCTTAGGCCAGGCCCAGCCAGGTCCTTACTGCTTTGTGCCAACTTGGGACTTGATTCCCTGCATTCCAGCTATGGCTAAAAGGGCCAACATAGAGCTCAGACCATTGTTTCAGAGGGTGAAAACCCCAAGCCTTGGTGGCTTACAAATGGTGTTGGGCCTGTGGGTACAACACAGAAGCCAGGTATTGAGGTTTGGGAACCTCTGCCCAGATTTCAGAGAATGTATGAAAATGCCTGGATGTCCAGGCAGAGGTATGCTGCAGGAGTGGGTCCCTCATGGAGAATCTCTGCTAGGGCAGTGAGGAAGGAAAATGTGGTGTGCAAGCCCCCACACAGAGTCTCCACTGAAGTACTGCCTAGTGACTGTGAGAAGAAGGCAACTGTCCTATAGACCCCAGAATGGTAGATTCACAAATAGCTTACACCATGCACCTGGAAAAGCCACAGACACTCAATGCCAGCCCATGAAAGCAGCCAGGAGCATGGCTGTACCCTGCAAAACCACAGGGGCTAAGCTGCCCAAGACCATGAGAACCCACCTCTTGCATCAGTGTGCCCTGTGTGTGATATACATAGCCAAGAGAGATCATTTTGGAGCTTTAAGATTTTACTGCCCTGCTAGAGTTTGGACTTTCATGGGGCTTGTACCCCCTTTCTTTTGACCAATTTCTCCCATTTGTAAAGGGTTTATTTGCCCAATGTCTGTACCTTCATTGTGCGTAGAAAATAACTAACTTGCATTTGATTTTACAGTCTCATAGGCAGAAAGGACTTCCTTGTCTCAGATGAAACTTTGGACTGTGGACTTTTGAGTTAATTCTAAAATGAGTTAAGACTTTTGGGGGTTGTTGGGAAGGCATGATTGGTTTTGAAATGTAAGAAAATAAGATTTGGGAGGGGCCAGGGGAAGCATGATAAGGTTCAACTGTATCCCCACCCAAATCTCATCTTGAATTGTAGCTATTATAATTCCCACATGTTGTTGGAGGCACCCAGTGGGAGGTAATTGAATCATGGGATTGGGTCTTTCCCAGGCTGCTCTTATGATAGTGAACAAGTCTTACAAGATCTGCTGGTTTCATAAAGGGTAGTTCCCCCTACACAAGCTCTCTTGTCTACCACCATGTAAGATGTGTCCTTGCTCCTCTTTTACCATCTGCCATCATTGCCAGGCCTCTCAGCCACGTGGAACTATGAGTCAATTAAATTGCCATTCCTTTATAAATTACCCAGTCTCAGGTATGTCTTTATTAGAAGCTTGAAAACAGACTAATACACTAGCCTTTCTTCTATTCAGAATTAAGTTGTCCAAGAGTGATCTCAGGCAGCCTTCCTGGTAAAACAGAAATTAGCCTCCTGCAAAGTTCCTTGGAAACATGCCACAGATCTATAGAGTGGAATGTGTGGTCCTGGACCCTTGGGTCCAGGACTACAAACCTTCTCAAGGGGTCTGCAACACCAATATTATTTTCATAATAATGTTCATATGCTACTTGCCTTTTTTCCTTTCATCCTCTTACAAGTGCATGGTGGAATTTTCCAGATACTACATGGCAGATGGAATGGCAGTGGAATTTTCCAGATACTATATGGCAGAAGCAGATATGAGAATGTAGGTCTTCCATAAGTGAGACATTAAAAATATTTGCAAAAATGTAAAATAATACCACTAATTTTTGCTAATTTTTTTAATTTTAGAAAATAAATTTTTATAAAAATGTTTGATATTGTTTATGTTAACGTAAAAACCTTTATTATATTTTTAAATGAATTAATAAATATGTTTAAAAGTATTCTTTTTAACTATTTCTGGCATAGTAATAAACACTTATTTTTATGATTTTTAATAACTTTAAAGAATTTCAAGGAGTCCAGTTATCAAAATTTTGAGAACCACTGATCTAAGACAATCAATCCAGACATAGTGCTGAAATAGTCATCCAGGGCTGGGTGCCAATAAGTTAGTGCCTTCTTCTGAAAGCACAAACCCTGGGCTATAGCTCTTGCATATGTCAGAGTATGGATTGATACTTATTCCAGACTCACTACATCTATGTATGTTGACCCTATATGCAATGAACATCATAGAAACTCTTTTATCTGCTACTGCTCCTATGTCACTGAGTCACTATTCTGGACAGAGTGTTTACTCTCTAGTCACTTACACGTACTCAGAATGATTGTTTTAAAATTTCTGTTAAACAAACATGCATTCAAACATAAACTCAGTGAAAGTTTCTGAAAAATAGGTGAATTGAAAATGTGAACACATATCTCCACCATTTTTATACTAGAATTTTAGATTTTTCTGATTTTATACATGGAACCATGAGGAAAACTCATTGGCTATATAAAGTTGCAAGATTGCAAACCCCTTTGACAATGTTGTCACTACCCCATGTCCCTGGGATGGTTACTATTATGTTGATAGAGCAAGAATGGGAGGGTTGCTTGTAAAATGTCATACTTTGTTGTATGTCAATCTCTAATTTGTTAATGCCTGATAATGTCCATGATCTTACAGAATTCACAGGTATGCTATCTCTGGTTTGGGCATGTGACTTGTTTAGTGCAATGGGACAATAGCAAATAGGATGCAAGCAGAGGTTTAGCAAATAAGATGCAAGCACTTAGGCTTTTCCTCTTTTGCTGCCCTTTGAGCTTCACACCACCATGTAAACAAGTATGAGCTAGCTGGTGAGATGATGAAAGCCATGTGACATGTGACCCAGTTACACCCATCATCTCTGCCGAGAGCAAATCAACTGTCAGTTGTGTGAGTGGGGACATTTGGGACCAGCCAGCTTCTATGTATCCCATAAGCTGACCAAAGTCACATGAGCAAGTGCAGATTCAGTCGTTGGCTGTACCAGACCTGCCAAGCAGAATTAAAAGTCAAATATCTGGCTGTAGTCATAAGCTTCTAAGTTTTGAGTTAGCTGGTTATACAGCTGTCGATATTTGATGCGAAATCCACTGTAATTTTGATACTTACTAAAAACCCTGTGAAACTTCAATACAAGTTTAGTTTGTCACTTTACCTTCTATCAAAGAAGCAAAGGAACCAGTAAAATGTCTCTCAAGCTTTCTCTCTTAATTTGTGTTACTCTGGAACCTTGGAAGCTGGTGGTAAGGATGTGTTGGTGGGGAAGGTTGTGGAAAGGCTGGGTAAGTAAAGATAGAGAGTTTGGAATAGGTGAGTTTGATTAATTATAACAGCGTTCATTCTGAGCTTCAGTTTTCTTCAACAAATAGCTTGAAGGACTAAAACTTTCATTTTTTTTCCTTCAGAAAGTTAAAAAGAAACTCTTTGCTATGGTACGATAAATAATAATGAATTCATCAAACAAACATTTCCTAATAATATAGAGATAAATGGCTTATTGGGGACGTCAGACTGGAAGCAGAGCCTAAAGTATTAAAAGGCAAAATGCAGCTGTTAGGAGTGAGTTGATGGCAGATTCAGGATAGAGATTCAGCTGGAAGAACCACAAAAGCCACTTAATTAAGTCCTACTTAGGAGCATTTGACAAGGGTCAGGAGCAGCTGACAACTGTATGCAGATATTCAGAGTGATGCACATAATTAGTGTCAGTTGCCTTACCCCAGGCCTGACAGAAGTCTCTTTAGGAACAAGAGGATTCTCTGTGTGTCTGTGTTTAAGCACAGTTGTAGAGAATCAGAACCAAACCTTAGCTTCACAACTTACTGGGTGTATGACCCTTTCCAAGACATGATTTATAAAATGGAGGAGTAAAATAGTACTTTCGTAAATTGTGAGAATGACGTGAACCATTTTTCCATTACCCCCCCACTTTTTGTCACACTGCAACCTATTCACATAAAGACAATGTAACTTCTTTGGGGGGCCACACTATGACTTTTGTATGGTCTAGGTGCTTTTTCCTTTGTTATCCCCTTCTTTCAAAAACCCATATTGAAAATTACATTTTATAACTTTATTAGTATAAGACAAATGTAATCTTTGACCTAACAGGTTAGATTTTTCTTATTATTAAAAAAGTAAACATTTTTGTGAGATGCAATGTCCTCTGGGTCCCAGGCACGATGTCCATGATACCTAATGAAGCCCTAATTTCTAAATCTTTGCAGCTGATCTAATTGTTCTTCTCATCAGCCCTTCCCACCTGCAAACACACATATACAGCCTGCTGAGTAGCAGTGAGAATACTTTAACTACCAATTATCTCATTTTCCAGGATAGTCTCTTTCATAAATACTCTATCAATGACAACATTTATCTCAAATGGGCCCTTCCCCATCCTTACTCTGTCTGACATCTTGAGATGTTTCTTGTGAAACTCTATTACTGCTGTTGTTGTGTTTTTCTGAAGCCAGAAGAAGATATTCTAGATATCCATTCTAGGATAAGCACTACTTGGATTTTCCACCACCTCTCCATGATGACCCACCTCTCTTCAGCATTCCCTGGCAATTGAGACCCTTGAAGTTTGCAGGTGACTCTCATTTGGTTTTATAACTTGAAGGGCACACCTGGTAGCTCTCAGCCTTGGCTTGTTTCACTCTCACTGTGGCCACCAAGAAGGAAGGTTCTCCTACCCAGGCCTTCAGCTGTCTTTGACTTCCATCGTGAGGCATACCGGAATGTTGAAATCACATTTATGTGTGCTATGGCTTCAGTGTTTGTGTCCCTTCAAAAATCCATGATGAAACTTAACCCCTAATGCATCGGTTTTAAAAGATGGGGCTGTTCGGAGGTGATTAGGTCAAAAGAGCTTCACCTGCATGGTTGAGATTGGTGCCTTATAAAAGGGCTGGAGGGAACCAGCTGGGTCCCTTTTTTGCTCTTCCACCTTCTTTGCCGTGTGAGGACACAGCATTCAAAGCAGAATTTTGGAAATGAGACAGAGCCTTTACCAGATGCTGAACTTGCTGATGCCTTGATCTTGGACTTCCCAGTCTCCAGAACTGTGAGAAATAATTTATATTATTTATATATTATATAGTCTCAGATGTTTTGTTATAGCAGCACAAATACACTGAGATAATGCCCTTTAAGTTGCCCTTGCAACTCAAAAGTGTGCTTCTAGATTCACTCACATCATGTAGGAACTTGTGTGAAATGTAGAAACTAAGGCTACCTACCTAGAACAACTGAATCAGAACTTGCATTTTAACAAGAGGCTAAGGTGAATTGCATACACGTTAAAGTCTGAAAAGCCACACATTAAAATTCATACAACATGAGAGCAAATAAAATGTATTAATACTGTTTCTTTATGTGTCTAATGACTTTGTATTTATTCTGAAGCAGTTGCCTTCAAATATTCAAAAAGAAAAATAAATTCTCTACCCTCAGAGTCCCAAACAAGAAAGAGGGTAGAAGCCTCTCTACTCTAAATTTCTCCACATAGCACCACATCAGAATTTGGTCCTGCAGATAGGGCTTTAGGATACCCACCTTACTGGCTGCTACCTTAGCCTCCTGCTGTAAGTTTCCCCAGATTCTGCCTGCAACCCTAGAAGTGGTACCTATTTCAGGGTACTGGCTTTAATTGTCCAAATACAACTATCTATCTCAGTTTTTTTCTTCAGCTTGGTCCTTTTACAAATACTAGTTCAACACGGGTCTACTCAGGTCTGTTATCCGTATGATCTTGGTTTAGTTTGCCAATATCCAATAAAAGGACATAAAGACAAAAGGAGAGCTATATATTATAGAACAAACCACTAGCGTAGCTGAACTGTTACACATATTTGAGATTTGGCTGTTTGGAGAAAAATATTCAAATATATACACGTCTGGCAAATCCAAAAAAGGAAAAGAAAAAAGAATACACAAATAAACAAAAATAAATCAGCTGTTGGGGGAATAAAGCATATCAGAAGGAGGTAAAATTATTTAATCTGTGTGTTATGATTGAACAAATCCCAACTACGTAATGTTTTTCCCATTAATCTATTAATATAAATTAATAAAATAGGATCAAATTGAAAACTGAATCTTTGACTACTCATGCACAATATTTTGAAGGTTATCAAAGGCTTTTGGGGTAAGATGTTTTTATTTTGAAGTCTGTTAGACTTGTAAGTGATAGCCAATTTCTATGCTATATAAATCTATTTTTTCCAGAAAATATGAGAGATGTAAAGCCACTCAATGCACTTCATGAAACAAGTATAAATAATTTCAAAACATTATAAAGATGGCATAAAAAAGAAAACCGTGGATCAAAGAGACTTATGAGTATTCAAAATAAAATGTTAGTGGATGAAATCCAACAGTGCATCAAGAGAATAACTTACCAAAAAAAGTAGGATTAACACTGAACTGCAAATATGACTTACGATTTTGGAATCTAAATCATGAAAATAGATCATTCAATAAACATCCCAATTGATTATTAAAAAATCATTTGGTAAGTTTTAACTCTAGTTCTGATTTTTTAAAAGTTAGAAGTATAAAAATCTGAAATATTTTATTTATGACATCTGTCTGAAAAAGCTCACATCAAAGTTAAACAAGACATACTCAAGGCATAGTCACTAAAAGACTAAAACAAGCACCATTTTTATAATATATTCTATAGATAACTATTCATTATGTATAAATAAGGTACAAAGAATGGTGCACACAATACAAAATAAGAAAATAGAAAGCTATTTACATTGAGTGTCCTTTACTGATTTGATTTCCCTTTTTGATTACGCTTTTCTCAAATTATGAGAAGCTATGCTGAGTTTTGTGTTTATTATTCCCTTGATAAATCACTAAACTTTGTGCTGGTTAGTTGCATATGTGTTCTAGCTTTATATAAATTGTGTCATACTGTATATATTATTTGCAATGCACTTTTTAACGCAATATTATCATGGGAGTCTCTCATGCTGACACTTGCAGCTGATTATCTTTCATTTTCACTATTGTATAGGATTATAATTTTTATATCATCCACAATATATATCCCTTCTGTAGATGGATATTTGAGGTTGTTTGCTTCTGGTGTATGTTTGATGGCTTTGCTACAAACATTTTTTTAAACTTCTTGGTACACATATTTGGTACAGCAAGTTTGTTTGACTAGACACAGTGCTGTCCAGTAAAATTTTCTGACATGATGAAATGTTCTACCAATCTGCACTGTCTAAGAAAAGTTAGAGCAGTTGTATATTACCATTATATGTATATCTGGATGATTTTATCTGTCTTTTAATTCTATGACTGTGATTAGATTTGCATTAAGTCTTCTCATTCGGGCTCCCATGTATTAACCTCAAATTCATAGATACCATTCTGACTCTGTTGCTTGCCTTGCCTTTTCTGTGTTTTTTTCTTTTTCTTTCTATATCTTATATTAATAGGACTTTTCTTTCTTTTCTTTTGTTTCTTTCCTTTTCTTTTCTTTCTTTCCTTTCCTTTTCTTTTCTTTTCCTTTCTTTTTGAGATGGAGTCTCACTCTGTCACCCAGCCTGGAGTGCAGTGTCTCAATCTTGGCTCAGTGCAACCTCCACCTCCCAGGTTCAAGCGATTTCTCCTGCCTCAGCCTCTTGAGTAGCTGGGACTACAGGCATGCACCACCATGCCCAGCTTATTTTTGTATTTTTAGTAGAGACGGGATTTCACCATATTGGTCAGGCTGGTCTCAAACTCCTGACCTTGTGATCCACCCACCCTGGTCTCCCAAAGTGCTGAGATCACAGGTGTAAGCTACCACGCCTGGCAACTTTTCTTTTCTTATTTATTTTTCTTTCTTATCTTCCTACTGTTTATATTGGTTTTTGTTTTAAGAAGTTATCCCTGAAATTTTACTTATACTTAATTTTACAGCCTAAAATTAATATCTTTTCTATACTTCTAAGCAATAAAATGATGTAAGAGTGTTTTGACTCTGACTACCCTATTCCACCTTCAGATTTTTTCTTTGATATTTTTGCATTAAATTTAGTATTTTAGTATGACTTCACAAATAGGCATTGATTTTGTGGAACTGAATTAAACTAATGAAAGAAATATAGTTGTATTATTAATTTTGTATATGGTTTGTAGTGTAGTATGGTTCTATTGTTTGATAGACCTAAGGGAAAATCCCTTTTCATTCATCTTTACTTATCTTTGAACCTCAATATAGCTGAATGTACTTGTGCTAACAAATGAAATTCCTTAAAACTTATTTCAATGGATCCCTCAGAATTCAGAAAAAAAAATGTTCTATTAGGAATTGTAATGCGTATTCTCAGCTAATTTATCTTTAAGAGAATTTCAAAATCATAATTCTATAGAAAGCAAAAGCACATATTGATTGGCTTCATCTACAAAACTATCTGGGCCTTTCTTAAATACCTTTAGTTTTCATGATAATGTGTTTATTTGTAAAGATTCAATTAAAAAAATCTATTTTCATTTTCACCTAAATTTAACTGGACAATCCAATTTAATAACCATGACCATGCCAGCAATGTCACATTTGAGAGTAAATTGTGTTTAATTAGATAGGACAATCCTGTTATTCCAGAATGAGGACTGAGCTTCTGCGGAAAGAATGCTTACAAAGTCCATTCAGAAAATTGGTTCAGTATCTATCCTGTGCTTTAGAGTTATATTTGGTGAAGAATGTCAGTTCTGGTAGACAAAAGATTTTGGTAAATCTGAGGAACATCTAAAAATTATAGGTGTTCAGTTATAGATTTTGTAGTTGAAAGCTAGTAGAAGCAAATTGGATTTTTGTTTGTTTGTTTGTTTTTTAGCCTCAAGACAGGGGCAGTTTTATTTTAGTTAGATAAAAATGATAAAACACATGACCTAAGGGTTTTACAAAGCCTTCACACAGAAGTTTGCTCTCTTCTTTAGTGCTGTTAAATATGCAACAAAGGGTTCTTTATGTATTAATCATCACTTCTTGTTGCCTCTGTGTAAATAAAATGCAATTAATAGAAGAAAGTACAAAATTAATGACAAGCAGAATATTGTGAGACAAATTTATTTGGTCAAATCTACACCTTAGGTGTGCTGATTAATCATGGGAGTGGGGCCAGGTGGGGGATGAGTGGGGGTGAAGAGAGGTGTGAAACTGAAAAGGCAAACTCACTTTTTTGTGTTGAGTATAGACAAGGCTAGTCTGAGTGAGATGCAATACTTTTCCCAGGCTTCCCACCAAAAACTATAACCACAGTGGGAAAAGGGGGAACCTTCACAATGGCACTTGCCCCGGCATCTTCTTGAATCTTTTCTTATCCTAGTGTGCACTTGTTTTTTGTGTCTTCAGCATATGGCCATAATTTGTACTATCTTGGACTTAACTAGGCTGTTTAACACTCCATGAGAATCTGAAATTTATAAAATAAGAAAAAACAGACCTACTTCTTTTCTATTTATGAGGTTTTTAATAAAATGAAGGATATGTAACTGTGGAACTGAGATATAAAAAAAATTACAAACACTTATTAGTGATCACTGTGCCAGGCACTGTTCAAAACGTGTTATGTAAATTCTGTCATTTGTGACAAAATGGATAAACCTGGAGGGAATTATGCTAAGTGAAATAAGCCAGGCACAGAAAGACAAATATTTTCTCATCTTATATACATGTGGTATCTGAAAGTCCAACTCATAGAAGTGGAAAGTAGAATAGTGTTTGCCAGGGCCTGGGAAAAGGGGAGGTTGAGGATGTCTTGGTCAAAGTATACTATGTTTCAGTTAGAATAAATTCAGGAGATTTATTGTACAGTATGGTGAATCTAGTTAATAATAATACATCATTTATTTGAAATTCATTAAAAGATTACATCATAAATGTTCTTACCATACACGCACAAATACACACACACTCACACAGAAGCAAATGACTATGTGAGGTGATATGTTGCATATGTTAAGTAGGTTTATTGTGGGAATCACAATGTATACATATATCAAAGTATCACATATGTTATAACAATACGATATTTTTATTTGTCAATTATGCCAAATAAAAGCTGGGGGAATGAAAGAATAAATTGCATCACCTCTTCCTTTAAAGCAAAAGATTTTCAAAAAAATAATTTACATATATTTGATTCCTCAACAACCCTATAAGATTTCAGAGGCAAATTTAATCTAGAATTAATAAAACTTAAATGTCAGAATCAGAGACCTATTTTCATAGTTGTAATTCTGTATTCATTTTTCTTTTTCTTTTTTTTTAAATTTTTGAGATGGAGTCTCTCACTGTCGCCTAGGCTGCAGTACAGCTGCACAATCTCGGCTCACTGCAACCTCCACCTCCTGGGTTCAAGCCATTCTCCTGCCTCAGCCTCCTGAGGAGCTGGGACTACAGGTGCTCACCGCCATGCCCAGATAAGTTTTTTGTATTTTAATAGAGACAGGGTTTCACCATGTTGGCCAGGATGGTCTCCATCTCCTGACCTCGTGATCCGCCTGCCTCGGTCTCCCAAAGTGCTGGGATTACAGGCATGAACCTCTGTGCCCCGCCTGTATTCATTTTCTTAAAGGATACCTTCCAAATTTTTTAAGCTTTAGGCCCTCAACACCCATACGAACGCTTCAGGGTGAGAAAACCCACAGCAAATTTAAGTAAGTTGCCTGAGTTCATTCAATTTTAGTACTAAACATCTATATGATTATTAGTAAAGTGCATTACCAAGTACTATAATTTCTCCATTTTTCAGTTGAGAAATCTTTATAATGTTAGTTCTCTGAAAATGATATAAATTATATACCTAGGAAACAGAGAATCTGTGATTTAACTTTAGGTGTATCTGACTCCAAAGTTCATGTAATTAATTGCTACTCAATATTGCCTAAATTTAAGATCTCAGAATCAGATTTGCTATTAATGTTTTGATTTTACATTTATTTGCCATTTATTGAAAATATTAGAAACTATATCTCTTTTAAAATTGTTGTAATAAACTTTTAAAGTAGTTGTGAG
Organism: Ateles fusciceps; assembly: GCA_036589455.1. Classification (NCBI taxonomy): domain Eukaryota; kingdom Metazoa; phylum Chordata; class Mammalia; order Primates; family Atelidae; genus Ateles; species Ateles fusciceps. The sequence continues at coordinate 4,729,600 of JAZHEH010000065.1, read as the reverse complement.
TATCCTTATTTCAGAGCAGTTAGTTGAGATACAGAGGAGTTCAGGAACTTTGTTGTTCTGGAGCTAGCAAGTGGGAGTCTTGATTCCCAAAGAAACTTGAATCTGAAGTCTAGATTTTCTACCCTGTCACAAGGAACTGTATCAGTGACACTTTATGATCCATTCAGAGAGACAAGACAGAGTACTCTCCAAAGCTGTCTCTTGTATGCCAAATCAGGACTTCCTGCCCTTGAAAATTCACTTAATTCTGTGAACTTTGGATTCAAAAGACTTTTGGCACTTTCTAAAACCAGAAAAATTCACCCTTAAGCCTTAGACATTTAGTCAAAGATTTGAAGACCTACTTCTGGGGGGTTACAAAAACATTTTGAGCATTCTCAGCGTTGCTGCAGTAAATGCGGAGGTTCGGCATGTACAAATATTAAGTCATGACACTTGCATTAACAATTACATTGCTGTCTAAATTTACATTGTATAAGTGTTTGCATCTCCATGGGACTATTCTATTGAGTAATATGTCACCAGAAAGAACAGAAGGATTTTTCTTTGTCGTTAAGTGTGGCTCGAATTGATTTTTCTAAATGGCTCCAAAGTGTGTGCTTTCATTCTATAATCCATCCTAAGTGTTTTAAAATAAAAGAACTATCAAATTACTTGGCAGAAGGAGGCCTATTGATGCCCAGAAAGGCCAATTTATATTCAGTCAGTGCCCTAGCAAGCAGCATGATTGATATCACTCAGATTTGAGACCTGGAGTAATAAAGAGTTACACATGGCCAAGCACCGCACTTCAGGGCTCACTGCCCCCTGGTTAGTTATTGTTTCGTTTTGCCCCTGGTTCTTGTAGGCTGAAAACTTCGTTTTCATAAATTAATCAGTGATGGCATTTTGCATTTCTGATTTGTTGCCATTCTCAGAAGGCCTTTACTTGCAGTTTATGATGCTGAGTGGCACAGTTTCAAGCTGCCCAAATAAATATGAAACAAGTGGATAATCAAACAGCATTTTGTTTGTTAGCATGGCAAATACATATAGGATTCTCAAAAAGCTTCAGTGCAAAGATATTTTTGAATATTTTTTGTTAAATGTAGAGTAGATATGAAAGAATATTTATAAAACATGTATGTAAATTCTAGAAAGTAACAACAAAAACCCCATATTCCAGTCACGTATTTTAAGGAAAAAAACCCACAAAAACAGAAACACTTATCTTGAAATTTCCTGTCTGTTCTTCCCAGATTTTATCCCATTTTCTTCTCCCATCAGAAGTAGTTGGTATACTCAGTTTTATGTTTAAACAATGGATTGTTTACTTTAAATGTCTTTGTATCATGTGTAAATGAAGTCACAGTATAAGGATTTTTGGTGATTTATGTATTTTCCTCTATAGCATATTTGTAATAGTTTTCCATGTTGATACTTATAGCTATAATTAATTTATTTTCATTATTGTATATGATTCTGTTATATAAACATGCCACAATTTATTTATCATTTCCAGTCAATGGTCATTTGGATTGTTGCTATTTCTCTACAGTTTTGTCATGAATAATCTTATTATATATAAAATTCTATGTAGATCCCTATATAGGAGTTTACCTATTAATGTAGATAGAGATATTGATATTTGTTATATTTATATATTTTATGTAAAATATATTAATATATTATCTGTTACATATGTGGAATTGTGTGGTCATAGGGTATTTACATCTTTAGCTTGTCTAAATATTGCCAAATTATTTTTATTTATTTTTTATTATACTTTAAGATCTGGGGTGCATGTGCATAACGTGCAGGTTTGTTACATAGGTATACATGTGCCATGGTGGTTTGCTGCATCCATCACCCCATCATCTACATTAGATATTTCTCCTAATGTTATCCCCTCCCTCTCCCCCCATCTATCCCCTCCCCCTAATATCCCACTCGCCAACAGGCCCTGGTGTGTGATGTTCCCCTTCCCTGTGTCCACGTGTTCTCTTTGCTTAACACCCACTTATGAATGAGAACATGCAGTGTTTGGTTTTCTGTTCTTGTGTCAGTTTGCTGAGAATGATCATTTCCAGCTTTATCCATGTCACACCAAAGGACATGAACTCATCCTGTTTTATGGCTGCATAGTTTTCCGTGGTGTATATGTGCCACATTTTCTTTATCCAGTCTATCAATGAACATACGTGTGCATGTGTCTTTATAATAGAATGATTTATAATCCTTTGGGTAAATACCCAGTAATTGGATTGCTGGGTCAAATTGTTTTTCTATTTCTAGATCCTTAAGGAATTGTTAGACTGTCTTTTACAATGGTTAAACTAATTTACACTCCCACCAATAGTGTAAAAGCATTCCTATTTCTCCACATCCTCTCCAGCATCTGTTTCCTCCAGATTTTTTAATGATTGCCATTCTAACTGGCATGAGATGGTATCACAATGTGGTTTTGATTTGCATTTCTCTAATGACCAGTGATAATGAGCTTTTCTTCATATGTTTGTTGGCTGCATAAATGTCTTCTTTTGAGAAGTGTCTGTTCATATCCTTTGCCAACTTTTTGATGGGGTTATTTTTGTTCTTATAAATCTGTTTTAGTTCTTTGTAGATTATGGATATTAGCCCTTTGTCAGATGTGTAGATTGCAAAAATTTTTTCCCATTCTGTTGGTTGCTGGTTCACTCTAATGATAGTTTCTTTTGCTGTGCAGAAGCTCTGGAGTTTAATTAGATCCCATTTGTCTATGTCTGGCTTTTGTTGCCAATGCTTTTGGTGCTTTAGTAATGAAGTCCTTGCCCATGCCTATGTCCTGAATGGTATTGCCTTGGTTTTCTTCTAGGGTTTTTATGGTGTTAGGTCTTGTGTTTAAATCTTTAGTCCATCTGGAGTTAATGTTTTATAAGGTGTAAGGAAGGGATCCAGTTTCATCTTTCTGCATATAGTTAGCCTTGGCCTCTCAAAGTGCTGGGATTATAGACGTGAACCACCGTGCCCAGCCCACTGTTCTTTTTTCAGCTGAATTGTAGAAAATATGAAAAATCATCCTAACTCTATTAACCCCTAGGGGGGGGTCAATAAAGTCATTATTGATTATATGAGCATATATTTAACCCCTGAGGCCTCAGTTTCCTCCTCTACTGAGTGTCAGAAAATGAATATGAGATCAGTTCATAAGTGTTACAAACCATTATTAGAGTAATAGATTGTTCAAGGGACAATATTCTTCTGTTTTATATACTCACATTAGCGGTACTCACCCACAATCATTTTAGGAAACATCTCCATTACTGCTGACTTGAAAACAAAGTGCTCAGTTGGGACACTATTGAGGGATGACAGCATTTGTATTCCAGAGACACAAGGCTACGACATGCCTGACAAAGAAAAATAGTTAGTGTCAGATATGCTTGATATGTCAGAGAAAACTGAAGGACACTTTCCCCTGGCTCGGTTATTCATCAGTAAGTGGAGGTCACAGAGAGCAAATGACTTTAGTTTCTTCCAACTGGTTACACATAGGCAGAGCTCTAAAACCTTGAGTTGTAGGTTTCCAATTCTGAGGAAAACCCACAGAAAATATAAAGTGTGGTAGACTACAACATGGGGATGTCTCATTAACTCTCTAATAGTATTATAAATACAGAGGCACTTCTGATGGAATAGAAAGAAACCTCAACCAAGGAAGCAGATGACATCCATTCTAGACAAAGCCTTGTCATGTTAATATGAGGCCTTGGGTGAATCACTTGATTTTTTTGGATCTTAGTTTGTTTTTCTGGAAGACAGTGTAATGTTCACCTACTTACTTATGTTGTAGGTTGTTGAGATGGGTAGAATGGAAAAACACAAACAGGTAAAAATGCTTTGTGGATTGCCATGTGTTATACAGAATATATATACATACACTTTCACACACATGTGAATTGCCAAGTGGTGTGTATATATATTTATGGTAAATATATGATGTATGTGTTTGTGTGTGTGTGTGTGTGTGTGTGTGTACATGTCTGTATCCATATCTATATCTAGTGTGTATGTCTTGGTATACATGTGAATTTTCATGTAGTGTATGTGGGAATGTCTATATACATGTATTAGAGATCACAATTACTACTGTTATTTTTCAATAAAAATAACACATGTGGAATTGTTCTACTCTTCACAGCTCAGAAACCAAAAAGCAATTATCAGCTGAAAATTGGTGTGTTATGACAAATCAAGATCCATGGTGATGACAAAAGCTGCTTTTCTTAAGAGAGTGCGCAGGATATGGAGCACATAGCAGTTTAAAGCCAGAAGAGAGCTTAGGGGCTTGCAGCTTCAACTCTCACTCCCTCATTTAAAACATGATTAAATCACAGCCCAGGGAAGGTGACCTATCCAAATTAGTGATGGGTACCAGATTGTGATAAATGAGGGACAAGAGAAAGACTAACAGCAGCACCAAATGTGGTAAGATAAATTCTTGATAGAGAAAGAAGACATCAAAGAAGTATCATTTGTACAAGGCTTTAAAAGATGGTCAACAATAGGTGGAGGTTTGAAGAAGGAGACTTGATTCAGAGGAGTTAATGGGAACTAAGGCCTGAAGTCAAGAGCCTACAGAGTGTGCTCATAAAATCTTATTTAAGTGACACACAGGATATATTCTGTGTGAACACTGTTTCCAGGAGAAGAAGCTTGGCTTCTATTTGAAAACCATGAATATGTTGAAGAGTTGGGATTTCTAGGAGAAAATAGAAACACAGATAATTAAATTCTTGGCAATGGAAACTACCACTCATTTAGGTAAAGACCGTGGTCCCCAAATTTGGTTGTACCGTAGAATCAGTGGGGATTTTAAAACATGGTAATATTTGGCCACCACACTCAGACATTCTGATTTAGTTGGTATAGGTAGAACCTAGGAATGGAGATTTATTTTTAGTTTCCTAGATACACATCGGTATAGTGTGGGAAATTAAAAAGTTAATTAAAGTTTTCTAAATGTTTCCACTTTGTAGCATAGTTGAGGAACATTAAGTAAGGCACAGCAATTTTACCTCTCTTAAGTAACTAACTAGTTACCTAGTTACTCAAGAGAGGTAATTACCTAGCTAGCTGGCTAGTTACCTAGAGAGGTAACATTACCAAAGCGAGGTAGTTTCCTAGAGAGGTGATGTTAACCTCCACCTGCGTTAACACTTCGGCATGGAGCAAACAATTAATTATTTAAGCAAATCAGGGAAGGATGGGAAACTAGACAGTCAAATGTTGACTATGCACAAGCTAACAAAAACCTTTGAAAACCAAAGAGAAAGATTTTTCCTACTGTGTGATTTTTATATGCAGCCTCATAGCAAGAGTCAAATTGTTATCGTAATATGGCATTTTAAGTAAACTGGAATCATTGTGTTCATTATCAAGTTTTTAAAAGATAAGTAAATAAATTGACACTGAACTATATCCAGCATTTATCAAGGCCATTAACTAAAATGTGATATAAAACTTATAGAATTTAAAATCTGTTAATTTGATCTATGAAAATAAATGCTTAAGTACCAACTATGTGCCAAGTGTTATTTGAGCTACTAAGAGATATAATAATAAACAAAATGTTTAAAAATATTGTGCCTTGTGGAGCTTAGTGTCTAATGGAGGAAATAGAAAATAAACAAATAATAATATATAATGCAATATCTGGTGGTGATAAAAGTATGAAGGTAAAATAAAGAATAGATAAATAAAGAGTGATAGGGTTGTACTTTTTAAAGTTTGACTGTTGGGGTACTTTTTAAAATTCGACTATACAGAGGTAATATTAAGCAGAGACCTAAATTAGGTGAAACGTTAGCCAGAAAAGTATAGTGAGAAAAACATCCAGGAAGATGGGCTATTAAGATCAATGATTTTGAGAAGATCATGCTCAGTGTGTTCAAAATATTAAATAGGACAGGGTGTTGTACCCAGTGATGAGTGTTAGCTGCTGAGGAATATGTCGTCAATATGGGGCCTTCCCTCCAGCCCTCCCTCCCTTTCTTACTCCATTCCTTTCTTTCATTTTCCCTCCCTTTTCCCTTCTCTGAAGATCTGGTGGAGCAGGAAAAACTGATGATATTGGGGGAGAAGAAAATTTTAGGAGCACATGCTTCTATTCCACAATATTTTTTCTATAGTTCAGAAAGTGCTTTTATATGCACAATCACTTTTACTCCAGCTTCACAGTGGGAATAATTTATCCCACTCATTTACCAGATGAGGAAATCCGCAGTTGGAGACTTTGAACATCTTATGCAAAGGAACATAAGTAGTGTAGCTATGGAATAATTATGTCTTATGACTGAAGTCCTGCTCTTTTTTTCTTTCTAGACATCATTCACAGCATAAAGTAGATAAAATACAAAGATTATCCCTGAAGTGATTTGCTTCCTCTTCTTTTGCACGTTACACTCTACCTAATATGGCGATACCTGATACCAAACCCTCTTGAAGAAAAGTAATAGTTGTTTTCAGAAAAATCATGAGGCTCTTTAATGCATAATTATTACACAATGACCCATGTGAGGAGTTTCTGTGTAAATATTTTGCATATATTTCTGTTTTATCAATGCAATAATAGAAATATTTTCTAGGTAACAAAATATGCTTGGGATATCAAGCATCAGTATTAAAGGAAATTAGCCTACTGATTAATTAGATTTTTGTTCTCATTCTGGATGAGGTCTTATTAGTTACTAAAAAATACCAAAATATGCTTTGCAACACTTGAGTTAAAGTTAAGAAAAAAAATCAGAAATACCAGTTGTGAAGAAGGTAATTTTCAATTATAATAGCTCATTAGTGTGAACTATGCTAGTCCAATTATGTGTCTAGGAAATAAACATTACTTTCTCCACTGAAGAAATAAAATCATTTTAATCTTTTAAGAGTGAGGATAAATAAAAAGGCCCTAACTGAGTCCCATTTTGGACTGGATAGTCAGTATACCTAGGCTCTGTTGAGTTAGTAGGGCTTGTATCTTTGAAATAAAATAATAAGTGACTCCAACACTCATAAACCAGTTCTTTCCTTTAATTAAAAAACTTTTTTTTTTTTGTTACAAAGATAAGCAGTAGATGAAAATCTGAAAGAGATGTCATTGTTTAAGACCAGGATGAAATGCTCTGGCTCTTCTCACAAGATTGTGTGTTGGTAAAGAGTTCAGTCATACATGAACTGGGAGACACTGCAAGAAGAACATAAACTTTTGAGATAAACAGACAAGTTCAAATCTTCTCTCAATCATTTCTAGTTGTATGCTCTGCAGCATATCAATTATAGCCTCAGAGTCAATTTGTAATAGACATCTGTCTTCTCAAAGACTTTTGAACATGCTCTCTAGATTTTAGTACTTTATACATCATGCATCCTCATGACCCAAGAGTGAATTAACAGAAAAGCAAAATTCTATTCCCTTGGTTACCTGTAAGCTGGGATGCAAGCATGTGAACATAAGGTACAACCATCCAGGATTTGTTTTGGTAGACAATATGATTTCATATTTAGAAAACTGAGAATGATTTATAAAAAGTAAATGTACTTAGTAAAGTTATTAGATAGAAGATTTACATAAAATAATTCTATTTCTGTATATAACAGTAATAAACATAGTGAAACTTTTTAAAAAGAAGATTTTCTTTTTTTTAAATTTTACTTTAGGTGCATACTATCTGGAATTTCTCCCCCATGTTATCCCCTCCCCATCCTCTCTTCCCTCACCATCCCCCACTGTCTCTCCCCTACCCCCCCCCCCACAATAGCCCCCAGTGTGTGATGCTCCTCTCCCCTGAGTCCACATGTTCTCGTTGTTCAACACCCAGCTATGAGTGAGAACATGCAGTGTTTGGCTTTCTGTTCTTGTGTCAGTTTGCTGAAAATGATGGTTTTCAGATTCATCCAAGTCCCTACAAAGGACACAAACTCATCATTTTTTATGGCTACGTAGTATTCCATGGTGTATATGTACTACATTTTCTTTGTCCAGTCTGTCATTGATGGGCACTTGGGTTTGTTCCAAGTCTTTGCTATTATACACAGGGCTGCAAGGAACATATATGTGCATGTGTCTTTATGGTAAAATGATTTATAGTTCTTTGGGTATATACCCAGTAATGGGATTGCTGGGTCAAATGGAATATCTATTTCTATATCCTTGAGAAATTGCCACACTGTCTTCCACAATGGTTGAACTAATTTACACTCCCACCAACTGTGTAAGACTGTTTCTATTTCTTCACATCCTCTACAGCATCTGTTGTCTCCAGAATTTTTAATTATCGCCACTCTAACTGGCGTGATATGGTATCTCAATGTGGTTTTGATTTGCATTTCTCTAATGACCAGTGATGATGAACATTTTTTCATATGTTTGCTGGCCTTTTAATATGCCCATAGACCATTTGTATGTTTTTTAGGAGAAATATCTATTTAGGTACTTCCACTATTTTAAAAATCTGGTGTTTCTTTTCTGTTTGTTTTTTGCTATTGAGCTTTTTGAGCTTCTTATATGTTTTGGATATCAACTCCTTATCAGATACATGGTCTTCAAATATTATCTCCCATTTCATATGTTTCCCTTTCATATGATTCCCGTTCATTGTTTAATTGCTTGTTAAACAAAACAATATATGTGCAGAAGCTTTTTAATTTGATGTAATCTTTTTTTTTTTGAGATGGAATCTTACTCTGTTGCCCAGGCTGGAGTGCAGTGGCACAATCTCAGCTCACTGCAACCTCTGCCTCTTGGGTTCAAGCAATTCTCCTGCCTCAGCCTCTGAAGTAACTGGGATTACAGGCATACGCCACCATGCCCAGCTAATTTTTGTATTTTTAGTAGAGACAGGGTTTCACCATATTGGCTAGGATGGTCTCGGTCTTTTGATTTTGTGATCTGCCTGCCTCAGCTTCCCAAAGTGCTGGAACTACAGTGTGAGCCACTGTGCCTGGTCTAATTTGATGTAATCTTACTTGTCTAATTTTGTTTTGTTGCCTGTGCTTTTGTTATCATACCCAATAAATTATTGCCCAATTCAATATCTAAAAGCTCATGCCCTATGTTTTCTTCTAAGTGTCTTGTTTCAGAGTTTATGTTTTTAAGTCTTTAATTCATTTTGAGTTGATTCTTGTATGTGGTGTGACAGAAAGGTTCAATTCCATATATTTTTTTTGCATGTAAATATCCAACTTTCCCAACATCATTCATTATTTTACTTTTAGAGATGAAGTCTCACTCTGACATCTAAGCTGAAGTACAGTGGTAAAATCAGCTCCCCTGCAACCTTGAATTTCTTGGCATAAGTAATCTTCTTGCCTCAGCCTCCCAAGTAGCTGTGTTTACAGGTATAAGCCATAGTGCCTGGCTCTCAATATCATTTTTGAAAGGGACAGATTTCTTCCCTATTTTGTATTCTTGACATACTTCTTGAAAATCTGTTGACCCTATATGCACACATAGTTTTATTTCCAGACCCTCTATTCCATTAGTCTATATGTCTGTTTCATTTTGTTTTATTGTATTGTATTTTATTTTATACCAGTACCATACTGGTTTAATTACTGTAGCTTTATAATATGTTTTAAAATCAGAGAGTGTAATATATCCAGCTTTGTTCTTGCTCAAAATCGCCTTGACTATTTGGGGCACTATTGTAGTTCCAAATGAATGTAATAATTTTCCCCCCCATTTTTGTAAAATGTACTATTAGTCAAATCTATAGACTGTCAAATCTACAGGATGTGTAGACATTTTAACAGCATTAACTATGTCAATCCATGAAAATGGGATGTTCTTCCATTTATTTGTGTCTTTTAAATTGTTTTGGTCAATGTTTTACAGTTTTCAGTGTATAAATCTTTCTTAGTTTATTCCCTAAATATTTTATTATTTTTGATACTATTACAAATTGAATTGTTTTCTTATTTTCGTTTTGGACAGGTAATAGTTGATATATAGAAATAAAATAATTTCGTAGTTGGATTTTGTATTCTATGACTTTACTGAATTCAGCTCTTAGTTATAACAGATTTTGCTTTTGTTGATGATGTTAATCAGGGACACTGGCTTGTAGTTTCTTTTCTTATATTGTTTTTGCCTGGCTTTAATATAAAGGCAATTCTAGCTTCTTAGAATGAGTTTGGAAGTATTCCCTCTTGCAAGACTTTTTTGGTTGACACAGAAGTGATGGTCCCCTTTGGCCTTCTATATCCTAAATGAAAGCAGATTTTTTTATTCAGATACTTATTTAATTATGTCTATATTATTTGTATTCATTTTAGTAATTGCATTGCTTTTTAATAGAGAAGATAAGAAAATTATGAAAAAAAGAAAGAAGGAAGGATAAAGAAAAGGAGAAAGGAAGGAAATGTCAGTTCAGTAAGAGCGGGGATTTTTATCCATTTTGTTCATTGCTTTATCCAAGTCTCTACAACTCAACTGGCATATAATAAGTACTTAATAAGCAGCTGCCTAATAAATGTATGAATAAATAAATAAATAAATAGTAAATTAGTCCTGAATACTTGATAATTTTCAGGTCCAAAATGAAACAGTTAATGGAAATATATTATTAAGGAGCACTTCTTGACTTGTTAATTAATTACTACAACTTTTACAACTCCCATCACTCCCTGTCCCTCCAAAGTTAAAAGCAAATTAAAGAATAGGGTTGGTTGTATTCATAAACTCAGTTTATGTAGAACTATACTAATTCTGGTTGTATCCACTAGTTGCATAATCATTTGAATAATAATTGCCTCCATGTAGAATTTAAAAGATTGGAATAAGAACAGGAATCAGCTTGTCCCTGGGAATGGCTACTATTCTTGATTAAATAGAACTGTCTCTTGCAGTTGAATGCTGAACAACATCTAATGGCAGAATAGCATGTCTGCTTTGGAAAGAGGTATTAGACACTCTGCCTGAAGTCTTCCCGCTTATACTGTGACACATACAAAGGTTACAAGCATACTCACAGCATGCCATTCTCCTGCTCAGTAATCTCTGAGATTTCTTGACAGTTTTTGCTCAAACTCCTCAGGCCAGATGATGTTAACAAGACTTCTATGTTAACCTCTCTCTGATAATGCAATGCTAACTCTCAAATGTTTCCAAAAAATTCCTAGGGCGGTTGTGCTAAACAACTTCTTTTATATTGTATAGTGTACATGGATATGTTTGGTAATGCTATTTAACCTGCTAATCCAACAGATTTTTATTCTTCCTACAAAAACGCTCAATTCCATATCTGATTCTATATTGTTTGTTTATCCTAAACTTCTACTCTTGCACTTATACATAAAGCTAAAAACATTGGCTTTATATCTCAATGCAAAAGTAGAATAATTGGATGATCATAAATATCATCATTCGCTGGAGCCTAGAGTGTATACTCCATAAGGAATTTTTCTGTCTTGCTGACTACTATATCTCAAACAACTAAGAATGTATGACATATTACGCACACTCAGCAAAGATGTGTGGAATTTATCAATAAAACTATGAGCTAGTTACTGAAATATGTTTTTTCTTTCCTATAACTCTATGAGCTACATGCATTTATACAAACTTTATGGATGAGGTAATTGAAAAGATTTATTAACTTATCCAATGTTATATAGCTAACAAGTTGAAGAACAAATATTTAATCTATGTCTCTCTGAATCTTAGACATAAACTTTTTTTTCTTTCTCTCCCCAAGAAATAAACTCTTGCTTCAAACTTTGTTTTCTCCCTATTTCAAGCAAACTTTTGATACTCATTTAATCTACCTCATCAGTGATGACTATTCTACATGGGTCACTTTTTTCAGAAATCTTCTACAACATTTAAAGTGAGCCACTATTATTCAACACTATATGATTTTATTGTGACTTATAACTGTATTTATTTATTGAAGAGATCATAAGCTCTCTTTTTATGGAGACATTCTCTTTCTGTGGAAATTCTGAAAGCTTTTAGATAACTACTGAATATCTATAGGAGAATCAGAATATAAAGCAGATATGGCCTGTTGCTTGTTGGTATAAAGTTTAATGGGAGCACTGCCATCTTCATTCATTTATGTGTTGCCTATCACTACTTTTCTGCTGTAAAATCCTAGTAGAGTGCTTATTTACAAGCTAGATCTTCTGGCACACAAAGCTTAAAACATTTAATATCTGGCCCTTTACAGAACGTTTGCCAATTCCTGGTATAACAGAAAATCTTGGGTTCAAAAAGACATGATTTCAAATTCTTCCTACTTATAAGAGAGAACTATAATCATAGACAATTAACCAAATCTGAAGTCTTACAAGATTCTCTGAAACAAATGAGTTAGTGTATCTAAAGCACTTGTTAGGTTAGGTATGTGGCACACATCTGTAGTTCCAGATAATCAGGAGGGCGGAGGTGGAGAGGATTGCCTAAACCCAGGAGTTAGAGGCTGCAGTGAGCTATGAGGATGTCATTCCAGCCCGGATAACTGAGCAGGATCCTGTCTCTAAAGAAAAAAATAAAGCATTTGTTAAGTAATAGAAACCCAGAAAGTTCATTCTGCTACTGCAGCTACCTTACTACTGCTGATATAATTTTGATTGATTGTTTAGTAGTTACTAGGATTGAGCTAAATGCTTCAGATGCATAATTTCATTTAGTTTATCCAAAGGCCTTGTGTTGTAAATATTTTTTTTTGAATTTCCACCTATGTTAGAAAAACAAATTAACTTCTCTGTGATCCCAAACAAGTGAAAGAGCAAGGATTCAAAGGCAGGTAATCTAGGAGGCAAGATGGCAGTTGTGCAAAACATTGCTTTTTAATATCCCCAAATCTTCTCACAAAAACAGAGCTATTAGTGTAGCCAAAGATAAAACGAATGGAAAACCTCTTTGCTTTGGCAGCATAAGCTATTGAAGGTTGAGTTCTCTAGAAGTGTATATTGAAATGGAATCAGGTGCAAGCTGTTCACTAGAAATCCACAACTGTGAAAGGGAAGTGATGGAATTAGAATTGAGCAAAGGGAATTCTATAAACTGCAATGCAGATCAGACAAAGCTTAGTCAGTCCAGCATGGAGTTCAGGAATAAATCCTGACTTTCAGAGTTGCCTCATGGTGGATAGTAATAGCAGTTACTAGATGTAGGCTGCTACAAGAAAGGTGTGATTTAGGGGTGCATCACACTCTGAAGCTAAAGAGGAGGAGCTGAGAGCTAAAGACTGTATGCTGACTGTAGTTCCTGAGGCTGGCAGCAGGTCCTTGTTTAAAGAGAGATCTGCATGACATCCGGCATGTCTCCCACAATCCACACTTTGTACTACTCGATCAGTTTTTCCACATGTATTTGTGAGTTAGCTCTTCCAGGATTCCCATGAGCCTCTCTTATTGAGGGGGAAACTGAGAAGAGGAAGGTTAGTAAATCAAACCAAGAAACTGCACTCAGTCTTGAGAGTGCAATAGATACCTTCATCTTTTCCACCAAGTAGTCTGAATGCACCTCACTCTCAACTGCTAGCTCTACTAACTATGATAACTTATTGCTATTCCCAAGTGCTCTGAGCCCCTGGTCATCTTGCCCTTCTCAGGCTGGGGCTCCTATGCCAGTGCATTTATAATCAAAACTGGGCAAAGGAACACAAGAAGCAACCAAGTGGACCATCTGCATTCCTCACAAATTCACTTTTATCTCCATTGTGTAATAGTAACCCAAACTTCGGATAATCAAAGCCAGTCTCCTTGCCAAAATAGTGACTATTCTTGTCTGCTTGTCTGTGGAGACAAGGGGCTAGAGTGTGTAGGCAGAAGCCATAGCTAATAATTCAACAGGACACAGGTGCCCCAAGACTCATTTGGAAATCAAGGCCTCTAACCCTTGAGATCCTACAGTTGCAGAGATGAATTCAACGTCATTAGTAAACAAAGCAAACAAATATACAAAGAAATTAAAACAATATCAGTCACTTTTTGAGAAGTTACTATACATACTCATCACTATAATGTCATTCCTCTACCTACAGCTCCTATTTCTGTTTAATTTATGGTGAATTTTAAAATAATAAGTTGGAATATTAGTCATCTATTGTTACATATATAAAGGAACTTTAAAGATACATGGAAATGATATGTATAAAGAGATTTTAATAACATAGGAAAGGTATATGTTTTCAGTACAAAAGTCAAATATAAAGTTGTGGACAATACGACTTTTTTTCTACTGCCTCTTTTCCAATCATATTTCTAATAAACATAATATGTACACTTGGAAGAAATATTGTGCCAAGTCTGCTTAGAGTCAGAGATGAGCTCATTCCAGACATGAAAAATTGCTAAATGTAGTATCAATAAAAACAATGAAGAAATCCACTGGAGACTAGTCCATGATTCCTCTCCCTAGGCAGAGATGTTTCTAAGATGTATATGGTAGGTAGCCATGGGACATTTTCGCTGGCATCACTTACACAGAGAGGTGTGGAGTCAAGTTGAAGGTAAACTTTGGTATTGCTGTATCTCATCCATCTCTTAGATTTCAAGTTGCTTGTCTTATTATCACTGGGATATTGCCAGTGGCATGAAGGAGCACTTGCCTTTGCCTTTGGTACAAACAGCCACTCTAAGCAGAGTAGGGGCCAGTGTTTGAAAATTATTCATGCTATTCTACTCCTGAAGTTGTTGGTTCTCCACATTAATAATCGATTAACTGTCCCTTTTGACCTGAATCCAGCAGGTAAAAATTTTAGCAGACTTATATACAAGAAACAATTCAGCTTCTAGTTCACTATAAGGCAAACAGAGATTTGTAACTATATATAAAAGGGAAAAAAATTTCTAAACCTAAAAAGAGTGTGCAGTTCAAAGAATCTTCTCTAAAGTTTCAAGGAAGTAGTGTTACACTGAAATAGACATATATCATTCAATTTTTATAAAATATAAAAATTAAAAAGATATTTAGACAATATCTGCTGCATTTTCAGAAGACATTGCTAATCGAATAAACAGCCATTTAACTAGGTATAGAATTGTGGAGTCACACACATTTTCCTCCATAGCTTTATAAGTGGAACTCCTTTATCATCAGACTATGTTTTATTGAAAAAAATGTGAGATCCATCTAACATTAAGCAATTTTTAATTGGGTATTTGCGGGATTCTTAACCTTTAAAGTGCAAATATTTAATCAGGCTGTATCAAAAAACATATTTTGCTCTTTTTGTTATTTTTAAAAACAATATAAATCTCTACTTTTAGGCAGAATACACTGCCACAGTGAAATAAAGTGTTAATTTTTTTTTCTTAAACTATCAATCTCATAGTTAATAATGGAATTCTAGAGGGTCTCCCAGTAAAATCACACAGAATAACAATCTTAAGACTGTTAGATGTTTAAAAAAGTGAAGTAAGATATGAAACAAATAGCAGACAAAATTATCTTTTTTAACTTCTCTAAAATAACAGCATTATACTTGTAGATTTAATTGTCTTTTTTTTTTTTTTTGAGACTAAGTCTCGCTCTGTTGCCAGGCTGGAGTGCAGTGGTGCGATCTCGGCTCACTGCAACCTCCGCCTCCTGGGTTCAAGCCATTCTCCTTTCTCAGCCTCCTGAGTAGCTGGGACTATAGACACACACTACCACACCCAGCTAAGTTTTGTATTTTTAGTAGAGATGGGATTTCAGTATGAAGAAATTTCAAATAGTTTAAAGCAGCAGTTCTCAAATTGTGGTTATCTGAACCCTGGAGTTCTCTAAAATTCTTTTGAGGAGTTCATGAGATTAAAAAAAAATTGTAATGATAAAGATTGTTGTAGAATTTTTTCCACTAAGATGACATTTGTACTGATGGTGCAAAAACAGTAGTAGGCAAAACTGCTGGTGCACTCACTAGTATTCATTGTGTCCTTTAATGCCATGTGCCATCAGGAAAATAAAACCAGCTTTACCTAAGAATGTCCTTGACAAAACCATAAACATTACTAATTTTCTTTGATCTTGACCTTTTAATAAGACTTTTTAATATTCTGTGTGACAAACTGGAAAATATGCAGAAAACATTCTGGCTCATGTGAAAGTATAATGCTGATTTTGAAGAAAATTGCGTAACTGATTGAGTTGGAGGTGGAACTAGCTGCTTTTTCTCAAAACATCATTTTTTCTTGTAAGAAAAACTGGCAGACAAACTATGGTTAATGAATAAAGTGAGCCTTCATCTCAAGGAGAACAACTGGCCATGTGTTTTTTGCCAATAAAAACATTTGTGCTTTAAAGAGAAAATTAGAATTTTGGAAAACTTGTTATTTACCACCCTAAGCCTGATAATGCCCAGACGCCTAAAGACTTTTCTGAGATCCATGATAATATAGTGAATGTGATTTTTTAATATTGTGTAATTAATTGTGTCAAAACTTGGAAGATCTGTATAGTTAAGTAACCACTATTTTTCCAAAGAAGTAATACATTATGTTCCAAGAAAAAAAAGAATTCATTCAAAGTGCAAGAAAAACTAATAGATTTTAATGTAACAATATGGAAAATTAATTGATACGGTTTCAGATTCTGGCTGGGCAAGGTGGCTCATGCCTGTAATCCCAGCACTTTGGGAGGCAGAGGCAGGCAGATCACGAGGTCAAGAGTTTGAGACCAGCCTGGTCAACATGGTGAAACCCTATCTCTACTAAAAGTACAAAAATCAGCCAAGCATGGTGATGCGTGTCTGCAATCCCAGTTACTAAGGAGGCTGAGGCAGGGGAATCACTTGAACCCGGGACACAGAAGTTGTAGTAAGCCAAAATTAGGCCACTGTACTTCAGCCTGGGACAGAGCAAGACTCAGTCTTGGAAAAAGGAAAAAAAAAAAAAGAAAAAGGAAACTGACTTGCCGAGTTTTGCTGTAGCATCAAAGAAAAATATCCAGCATTTTCTGAAAGGGTCATACGAATAATCCACAGTTTTCTAACTACGTATATTTGTGAAACCAGATATGTTTCACTGATTTTGATCAAAATAAGCTGTCATGACAGATGGAATGCAGAAACAGAGTATGAAAATCCAGCTGTTTTCTATTAAGCTACATATTGAAGAGATTTGCAGAAAGGTAAAATAATATTACCTGTGTCGAAAATTGTTTATGTTTAAAAAATGTAGCTATTTTTCCTTACAAATATGTCAGTTATGTTAGCATAGTAAGTTATTGGCATTTAGCAACACTTTAAAAATAGTTGAACAAAAAAATTATTTAAAAAATATTGCTAAAATGTAATTGTAAAATGTCTCACTTTTAATTTCTAATATAATGTACATGGCAAGGTATAACTAACTCATATAAACAGAGGCTCTCTGAAGCCCTCAAAAACTTTTAAAGGGAAAAATGATACTAGTAAAAAAATACTTGAAATTTATTAGTTCAAAATTTTCATTAACAAAATAAGATCATTAAACACTTGAAAAAAATAAAAAATGATTTTTTTTCCATGTGGAGAATTCTGCATGCAGACAGGCAGTGGAAAAACTACCAAAGAAAAAATTCAGTCTTACAAAACACAAAAGTGAAATGTTCATGAATAAGAAAGTACCTTTAAAAGTTTTGAGTCACCCTAAAAAACAAATCATAAGAGATGCTATTTGCCAAAATTTAAGATTAATATTTAATAGAAAAGGATCCCATATATATCAAACAAAAAAATTACAACATGAGAATATGTAAAGAACAGCTAGCTCAGAGAAGTAGAAATAAGTTAAAAGGAACACACACACACACACACACACACACACACACAGACAATCATATTCTCCCACTCTCACAATCTTGCTTATAATTTAATAAATGCCACATAGGTAAGACACATTTGCCTTTTGCCTAACACATTAGCTATTTTTTTTTTTAAATGACAACATTCATTTTTGGTAAAAAAGCATAGCTTAAAACATGCTGTCAGATGCTATTTGTGAGAATATAGAATGATGCACTGTATATGAAATATAATTTGGCAAATATGAAAAATTATAACAAATTTCTACTTTTTGATCCAGTAATTCCACTTCTAAATAATTATCATAAAATATTTCCAAATTGGGGAAAATATATAGTTACAAGAATGTTTATTATACTATTATAAAGAATACACGCATCTCATAACAAACTATATTAATAATAGAATATATAAAAATTAATGTACACTAAAATATTATGTACCTATTAAAATTATGTGATAAAGAGTTTTATTGATGTGTAAAAATATGTGCTATAATGGCATTTGAATAAAGAGAACATGATATTGAATAAATAATACCATCCTAGTTATATGCAGGGTACTGACAATGGGAAGGCATTTGTTTCCTTCTGCATAAAAAGCAAATCCCCTTTTCTCCTTTTCCTTTTCTCCTAATTCTCTCACCATATATCAATTGTATTAGTACAATTTCAATTGTATTAGTGCAGAGTTTCAGACAGTGATTGTACTACACTTGTTAGCTCGGTGTTATCTTACTGTGTGACTCTCTGTTGCTCTAAATATTTGGGGCACTGTAATGTTGCTTTAATATTATTAAAATCTCATCAGTTTCTTAATAATATGTGAAAACAAATGTATACAAAGAGGAACAGGCAGAAAAGATATGATGGAAGTGTTGTATGTTGTCTATGAATGGTGGGACTATGAAATTATTTTATAAAGATAATGCATAGGATTGGTTGTATTTTCAACCATTCGTATGCATTATATTTAAGAAATAATGAAAAGCAATACATACCCTTAAAAGAACAAAATCTATGGCCCTACGCTCAGCTCAATGAGCAAAAGCTGAGTGAAGAGCATAGACTTTCAACTTTGGTAACCGATCATGAAATGCCCTCTTACTGCTAGGATAGTGTCAGGGGAGGCCAGTGGGAACAGATTTTCATCCCTGATGGTCAACAGTGAGGCCACATTTTTCCTATAATATTAGTGGAAACAATGTGGGGAGTCTGGACTTCTATACCCTCCCTGCACCCCTGGGGTGGTGTAAGAGGGTATAATGAAAAATCAAAGTTTTCACCAATGCTTGGTAGTAACAAGGTCACTCCCAAGGTTTTGTCCAAAGATGAGATTTGGGAAAGAGTAATGAGGCACTTCTACCTCTCACAGCCAGAGTGATATCAGCAGAATCATAGCGGTAATCTGGAGCTCTAATCCCTGCCCAGCAGCACTGAGGAGCTCCAACCCTTCTTAGGTGTGCATAAAGGCCAGACAAGGATCTTGTACTTTAACCCTACCTGACAGTAACAAAGTGGCACCCTTTCATTCCTATGGTGAGGCAGGGCAAAAGACACCAGCTAAAGCAGAATGTTTAAATAATGTACAAAGCCTCAATGTAATACCCCAATGCCCGTGTTTTAATTTTAAAAATTTCTTATACAAAGAACCAGAAAAATCTCAATCTGAATGAAAAAAAGAGAATCAATAGATGCCAACACCAAGGTATTAGAATCATCTGACAAATGTTTTAAATATATCATCATAAAATATATTTTAATAAGCTTTGCAAATATGTTTGAAGCAAGTGAAAAGAAACAAGACAAACAGAAAACCTTAGCGAAAAAATAGAAACTCTCAACAAGTATAAAGAAAACGTATTTAAAAAAAAATCTGAGCATAAAACATGTTTTTTAAAAATATGAGCATACAAAGAAAAGAGACTTAAATAAATAAAAAACTAAACTAAAACAAAAATTTAAAAAGGCTTAGATACTAAAAAACTGACATAAATCCAAATTAGATAAGCCAAAGAAACCTACACCAGGATACAGTAAGTCAAACTTCTGAAAACTAACCAGAAAGAAGGTATCTTAAAATCAGTGATAGAATAATGAAATCTTATGTGGAAAAAGCAAACAAAATGGCAGTTTTGAAAATTTTGTCTAAAACAAAGGAAATTTATAACACCAAGTCTTACATTAGGGAAAAAAAAAGAAAAGTCTCAAACAAATAATCGGGATTTCCACCTATAGAACCTAGAAATAAAGAACAAAGTAAACCCAAAGCAGGCAGATGGAAAAAAGAATAATGATAATAAGCAGAATTCAATGAAATTTAAAACAAAAAAGTAGAGAAAATAAGTGAAATGAGAAGCTGTTAATTTGAAAATATCAGTAAAATTCACAAACCTCTAGCAAGACTGATAAAAGACAAATACAGAAGATAAAAATTACCAATATCAGGATTGAAATAGGTGATACTACTACAGGCCTTGCAGAGATCTAAAGGATAACAAGAATCAAAAAGAATAAAAAATAGATTTGAAAACTTGGATCAAATTGACCAAACCTTGAAAAGCACAAATTGCCATAGCTAAACTGAAATGAACATAGTTCTCTCTTTAAAAAAAAAAAAAAAAAAAAAAAAGAGAACTCTCCGGGCCCAGATGGTTACACTTACAAACTTTAAAAAAAAGGAAATAACAGTCTGGATGCAGTGGCACGCGCCTATAATACCAGCACTTTGGAAGTCCAAGGTAGGTAAATAGCTGAGCCTAGGAGTTCTCAACTAGCCTGGACAATAACGTGAAATCCCATTTCTAGAAAACATACAAAAATTAGCCAGGCATGGTGATGTGTGCCCTTAGTCCCAGCTATTTGGGGGCTGAGACGGGAGGGTGGCTTGAGCCTGGGAAGTTGAGGCTGATGTGAGTTGAGAATCTCACCATTACACTCCAGCCTGGGCAACAGAGTGAGAACATGTCTCAAAACAAACAAACAAACAAAACAAAAAAAACACACACACACACACACACACAAATTCTATACTCTCTTCCAGTTCTATTTTATGAAGCTATTATTAGCCTGATACCAAAAACAGAGGCAGTGCAACAAAACAAAATGAAAGAAAAATATGTAAGCATATTCCTCACAAATATAGATGCAAAATTTATAAAAATATTAGCAAACTGGATTTATCAATATATAAAAGAAAATATATATATTGTGCTGGAAGAGTGTATTACAGAGATACAAGTGTGGTAACATTTGAAAATCAATCAGTGTAATCCACCATATTAATAGGCATGATTATATCAATCAATGCAGTAAAAGCATTAGATAAAACTCAATGCACATTCATGATTTAAAAAAAAAAATCTCTGACAACTAGAAACAGGGGAAATTCTTCAATGTGATAATGAGTAACTGAAGCTGAAATTGCACTAAATGGCAAAAGACTGAATGATTTATCTCTAATATCTGGAAAAGGCAAGGATGTCCACTCCAACCACTATTATTCTGCAAAGTGATGAAACTTCTAACCACTGAAAACAGGTAATAAAAGAAGGGAAAAAAGATATTCATTTTAAAAAGGAGGAAATAAACTTTCCTTATTGTTGACAAGATTGTTGACATATAAAATCTCAAAGAATCTCTAAAATCCAATTTAATTCTCCAAGATCCATGGATGCAAGATAAAATTGATTGTATTTCTATGTACTGGCAATGGATCTGTGCACAAAAAAGTTAAATATACAATTGCTAAAAAATAGAAATACCTAGATGTAAAATTAACAAAACATATGTAGGAATTTGATATTGAAATCTACTAAATGCTGATGAGAAAAATCAAATGAGTTCTAAAAAAATTGAGGTGTAGACTATGTTCATGGATTTGAAGACTCAACATAGTATCATGCTTTAAAAAAAATCAAGATGTCAATTCCCCCCAAACTGATATACAGATGCAGTTCAAATCCTATTTGAAATCCCAGAAAGACCGTTTTGACCATAAATATTATTTTAAAATTTATATGAAAATTAAGTAAACTAGAATAGCTACATTAATTTTGAAAAAATAAAGAATAAAGTGGAAGAGATCAGCTTAAGTGATTTCAAGAATTAGTATATAGCTATAATAATCAAGACCATGTGTTCAAACTTGACCTAAGTTATATGTTCTGTAAAACTTTTAAGAAAAACAAAAGCAGAAAAAAATTATCAGGAACTAAGTTTATGCAAAGATTGCCAAAACTTGACACCAAAATTGTAATCCATAAAAGACAAAAATGGATAAATTTGACTCCACAATATTAAAAAGATTTGCTATATGAAAGACCCAATTTTAAAATACAAACTACACAGTTGAGGAGAAAAGATTCCTAAATCACATACTTGAAAGTGAACCAGAATCTTAAATATATATACTACTCAGGAATCAAGTATAGAAAAAGCAAACAAAGAGTTTACTCTTTGTAAACCAGGCAAGCAGGGCCAGGTGTGGTGGTTCACTCCTATAATCTTAGCCCTTTGGGAGGCCAAGGTGGGCAGATCACGAGGTCAGGAGATCGAGACCATCTTGGCCAACATGGTGAAACCCCATCTCTACTAAAATAAAAAATAAAAATAAAAATAAAAAAAATAGATGGGCGTGGTGACGGGCACCTGTAGTCCCAGCTACTTGGGAGGCTGAGGCAGGAGAATCACTTGAAGCTGGGAGGTGGAGGTTGCAGTGAGCTGAGATCACACCACTGCCCTCCAGCCTGGTGACAGAGTGAGATTTTCTCAAAAAACCAAAACAAATGAACAAACAAAAAACGGGCAAGCAACTTGAAGATTTCATAGACTTACATTTACAGATGGAAACACACACACACACACACACACACACACACTCACACACATACACACATGCATTTATTTTAATTAACCATTAGAGAAATGTAAATTGAAAGCATAATAAGATATCACTACATACACATCAGAGTGATGAAAAAGTTTTTTAGAATAGTGATAATACCAAATGCTGGTGAGGATGCAGAGAAACTGGATAACTCATATATTCCTAACGGAAATGTAAAAATGATACAACCACTCTGTGAAAAACAGTTTGACAGTTTCTTAAAAATTGAAATACATAAACTCCCATATAGTCCAGTGATTGTGATTCTGGGCATTTATCCAGATAAATGTAATCTGGAGTTTACACAAAACTTGTACAATTGTTCATAGCAGATTTATTCATCATAGTCCCAAAAGGAAAACAATCCAGATGTTCCTCACAGATGAGTGGTAAGAAAACAACAACAACAAAAGCAAACCCTGGTATCCATACCGTGCAATACCACATAGCAATTTAGGGCAGTGGAACTACTCCATATGATACTCTAATGGTGGATTGATGTCAAAATATGTTTGTCACAATACCTAGAATGTAAAACACCAAGAGTGAATCCTAATGTAAACTATGGACTTTGGCCAATAATATGTCAATTTAGATTCATAGATTGTAACATATGAAAACCCCTGGTATGGGAGGTAGTGCCTATGTGAGAGAAGGAGTACATGGGAAATGTCTGTGTGATCTGCTCAATTATTCTGTAAACCGAAAAATGCTTTTAAAAATCAAGTATATTAAAATTAAAAAGTATTAAAAAACAAAAAGTAATGATCAAATGCATGATAAAATTTTATGAAATGTATGAGCAGAATTTCTTTTAACAATAAAGGAAAAGATTAAGAAAATATGCCTAAATATGCACAATGGCTTCTTTGGATTTATGATTCTATGAACTTTTTGGCCTTCTTTACAAGTTTATGTATTTTCTGAATTTTCCGTGCAATCAAAAAAAAAACAAGATGCTATTTATTAATCAGTTTATGTCATGAACTATGTAAGTGCTTTATAAGCAGTATGAGGATGAAATAAGTTCATATTCGTAAAATGCATAAAACACATTTTAGTACATAATGGTCATACAAGTGTTAAATAAAATAATAGGGTCATGTCACTTAATTTTTACAAAACTTTTATAAGGTAGGAAATATTAACATCATTTAAAAAATGAGAAAATTAAGGCATAGAAGGCTCAGTAACTTCTCAAAACTGACACTGCTAATACATACTAATATCAAGATGCAAATCCAGGCAGTTATCTTTAATTCCATATTCTTCACCACTACAAATTTAATTGATCCAAGTTGTGCTCTCCAATTCACTCTCAGTGGTTGTATCTGATCTGATTGTCTAGTTCCATAGCATTTTATGTTTGCGTTAGCATAATTTATTCTCTTTCTTGGAGAAATAAGATTAAAAGTATTTGCATTTTTCTCTCCAGCGTAGGTACATAAGATGGGATCAAGAGTCAACAAAAAGTTAACACGCTGAAGTAAGCAAAAAATAAACACCCTACTCCACAATCAAGCTACTGCTTTCTTTAGAGAAACAGGACAATGAGGGAGAGAATTAAAAAGCTGTGCTGCTGTGTTTTATAGCTCAGCTTTATGTTAATATTTAAGTGTCCTTGCCTTTGGAATTTCATCTCATTATATTTTTCAGTTTGCAAAATATTGTAACTAAAAACTTTGCTATTCATCAGAAATTATTAACACCCTTCTATTATTCTTTAAAGACCCCAAATCATTACTGTTGAAATGCTATTAGCCTAAGAATCTGTTACTTACTGCTGTGGTTTGAATGTGTTCCCAAAATTAATATGTTGGAAACTCAGTCTCCAATGCAACAGTGTTAGGAGGCTAAGCTTAAGAGGAGGTGCTTAAGAATGGATTACTTAGGTTATAAAAGGGGTTTGAGGGAATGTATTCTTTCTCTTCTGTTCTTTTACTTTATGAGTACAGTTTGACACCTTCGGCCCTCTACCTTCCATCATGTGAGGACACAGCAAGATCAAGGCATCTTGATCTTGATAAGATGCTAGTGATTTGATATTGAACTTCCAGTCTCTAGAACTGTGAGAAAAAAATTCTATTCTTTTTAAATTAACCAGCCTGTGATATTCTGTTACAGTAGCACAAAATGGACTAACACTTTAGTGTTAATTTCTATTCTTACTCTTAACTACTGTAGACAAGTGAATGTATATCTCTATTAAGGCAAGTAAATTATAACATATTTAATAACCTAGAATCAATTGATATTTACTAGAGTAATAAATCTGATTTTATTTTTCTTTAACGCATTGTAAAGAATCATACTTAAAATTATGACCAAAGATATTTTAGTATTTCTATACAGGGATATCAAGACAAACTAATCAGAAGTATTGTAAACATTTCAAAATAAGTAGAGACCTGCCATTTCAGTCAATAAGAGGTTATAATAGCAATAGCCTTCTAGTAGGAATAGACACAATTGCCAGTATTCACTGAGGTACTACATGCCCTGACAAAGCAGCATGTAAACTGAGCAAATGTTTTGAACATCAAATGGACAACAGATCAAACCCTTATTATTCATAAAAAGCAGTGGTAAATCACATATTTATTACTTAACATATTTTTTCCTGCTATTTGTATTTTCTAACACCTTCATTGAGGTATAACTGACATATAAACTGCAAATATTTCATGTCCAATTTGGTGTTTGAGATATAAATGTGTACTCATTAATACAGTCAAGATAACAAACATATCCATCACTGAATCCCACCCTGTTCCCCTTTCCCCCACCAGATTCCCCTCCTGCCCTTTTTTAATCCATCCCTCTGGTTCTTCCTGCCCCTTCCTCCATCTTCAGACAAATACTGATCTTTCTATCACCACAGACGCCTTTGCATTTTCTAGAGCTTTATACAAATGAAATTACACATTATATATTATTTTTGCTGAGCTTTTCTACTCAGCACAATTATTTTGAAGTCTGTATTGTGTATCAATAATTTATTTTTATCCCTCAATCATAATCCTGTAAATGGATTTATCATGATTTGTATACTCATTCACCAGTTAGAGTTTGTTTGTTTCCAGTGTTTGGTGATTTCAAATAAAGTTGCTATGGATATTTATGTACATATTTATCTCTTATAGGTAAATACCTAAAGGTGGAATGCCTAAGTCATATGATAGGTGTCTGTTTAACCTTTTATAAAATTACCAAATAGGTTTTCAAATTTTTGTGAGATATCATATTAGTACCAGTATTGTGTAGAAGTTCTAATTGTTCCACAGCCTGGTTAATATATTGCATGGTCAATCTTTTTAATTTCAGACAATCTAATAGGTGTCTATTGTGTTTCTGTTTTGCATTTCCATGATGACTCAATGGTGATGGACCTCTTGTCATGTTCTCATTTTCTATCCATATATCTTTGAAGAAGTGTCTGTGTAAATTTTGACCATTGTTAATTAGGTATTTTTTTCTTAATTTTAGAAGTTTTTAAAAATATATTCTGAATACCAGGACTTTATCAAGTAAGTGATTCTCAAGTTAAGTCTCTGATCATTGTCTGATTTTATCATTTTCTTAAGAGAATATCTTGAAGAAAAGAAGTTCTCAATTGTGAATTTGATTATGTGTAACTAATCCCTTAATAAACAGAGAGAGTGAGTTGATTTCAATGATATGAAAAATAAAATATTTTAGAAATAAAAACATTATCCTTTATCTTTATCTTATTCTGCATTCCACACCCATGTTCTTATTCAAAGATTTGTTCTTCTGTCTTATTCTTTATGTCACTTACAGGCATTGTCTCATTTATTTTGCTTTTAAAGATTGAATTTCTTTCTCATTATCCTTAATAGGCCTGAAAATATTCTTTTTTAATATTAGTCAGTGGCCATGTTCTGGAACCAAATCACAATATTGTAGGCTGCCTTTCTATGCATTGCTACATGCACCTACTCATCTTGCACTTTAAAACCTGCTGATTTCTGGACTTTTTTGATGCTGACTTCAGACCTAGATGAGTTCTGACCCCTCCCCTCCCCTCCCCTCTCCATTTTCCCCTTCCTCTTCCCCTTCCCTTTCTCTTCCTTCACTCTTTTTTGCCTTTCCTTTCTTTTGTAGTTTTCTGAGTATCTTTGAAGGGCAAGAAATTGCGATAAGTACTAGGAATACAAGAGCAGAGTACTGGATATATAATCCCTACCTTCATTAGAGCAAGTTGAGATAAAATTTTTAAAATAAAAAAAAATCTGAGTTATCTGGGAATTACAGTTTTCTGAGGTGATACATAGCAAGAACACATTACGTAGCTCAGGTGAGGCAGGGAAATTGTCCCAGAGGGACACATGCAGCAACAGTTAGGCTCATTGACTCATTTCCATCATTATGTGAGGCTGTACCTCTCTCCTCATGTTCGTCCTTACCCTAAGCCTGAATCCTTTTGTCATATTCTTGACTGTGATCTCTAGTAGCCCCCTGTGCCACAAAGATTTCTGAACTGCCCATGAGTTCCACCACATGACAAGAAAGACTTTATGTATTAGAATGTCTTACCAGTACTTAACTTATGTAACACATAGTTTCCTGAATAAGAGTCCTAAATTAATTCTACAGTTTTTACTGGCCTATTGCAGTTTTAATTTAGTATAAAAAATAGCTAGAGGTGAGAGAATACATTTAATTAAATACTGTATGCAGCTGATGAATGTACACAAAAGCATCACCCAAGGGATATAGATTTTTATAATGAGCTTTTTTCTTTGACTTTCTTTGACTTTCTTTGACTTCCAACCCTATTTGAACTTCTGCTCTGAAAGGCTAGAATGCTCTTCTCTTGCACTTTCAATTTTGCCACAGGCTTTTAAGAAGAGCTGAGTTGGTCTCACTTGCTGTTTGCACAGCAGGGTCCATCCTCATGATGCTTCGAATCTCACTGTTATCCTGAACTGCCAGAACAATTCTTGACTATCTTAATGAGATTCAGCACCCCAGTCCTAATGTCAAAGTGAAGCTTTTGCTGAAGAGTTCAAACAGCGTCTAGTGAAGAACTTATTCTGTGCCATATTGTCAGTAAAAAATAAATATTTCCCATAACCCAAGCAATGACCTTGAATTTACTAAGGGAGTTAACTAAAATGCAGGAGACTCAGCTACGTTTTCATTGACTACCAGGGACGAATTGGGATTGCATGAGAGACGGTTTTATGATACCCTTTATTCCTTTAGCGGACAAATATTCTCTCTTTATCCCAACCTCAATAAATAACTTTCTCTGAGATAGCAAATACTAAACTTCTTCACATACACAGTATTGTGCTAGAATATAGATGAATTAATTTTAGGAATCCTGAACATATTTCTATTGTCACCATTTTATTCTACCCATATCATCAGGCCTTCTACATGCACTTGTGGCTTATGAAAGCTCTGTGCATTGAGGCTGTACTGTGCTGTTTCAGTTTATACTTTCCCCCGGCTTGCTAGAGTAAGGTGGACTGGCTCTAATTTTTATAGATAGGCTTCAGTATTATAACCTAGTTTTACTGCAGTGCTCAAAGCCATACAGTCTCAAGTTTGTATTTCAAAGTATGAAGCATTATAAGTTTAATATAGAGAAACTTTGGTGGGAGTAACAGACTTGTCCTAGAGAACTAAGCTTTCTAAAAATGGTGAAAGGGATTGGCAGAGAGCCATTTGAAGTGAGTCTCCTTTTTCCTGGTGGGATTTTAGAGTTTCCTAAAACTTCATATATGCAAATTCCCAATGGGAGGACAATTGCTAATGGAATAGTCATTAAAAATTAATTCTTTCTGAATGATAACAGAAGAAATTAAACCAGAAAGCCCCCTCCTTTTCCTCTCTTTGTGAATAAAAATTTTTATTTACTATTCCAAATGACATACTTACATTCCAATTCTAGCCAACTTAAGCTGTAAAGGAGTTTATTAAAAGGCATGAGATAACACAAAAAACACATGAGAAGACTAGAGAATGAGTTTGGAAAATGGGGCAGCAGCTGAAACAGCTAAAGTCAGCCTGAAACAGCTAAAGTCAGGCCACTGGATCAGTGGTTAGAACTCACTACTGGAGTCATCACCACTGATTTCACTGTAAGTCCATAGGATGTCAGATGTCTAACTATCCCTATCTCATTTTTAGTGGCAATCTTGGGCAGGAATATCTGACTGATTACCCAAGCTTACGTCACATGACCTTGCTCACATAACTACCTGGCCTTCCATCAACTTCCACAGTAGTAAGAGGCCCTGAATTCTACCTCTTCAGATTTCACCTGATGCTAAAAGATGATTGGATATTAGATAGGCAAAAAATTTAAAAGTGAAATATAAACAAAATGCAGCTACAGTGGCAAAGCCAGGATTTAGAACCAGGTAGTCTGGCTCAGAACCAACATTCATAAACACAAGACCATGTTACTATCTTGGTAATCAGTTCTCTGTCTTTAAGACTATTAAAATGACAATTGGAATACTGCTTAGTGGAATTCAAGCATTAAGTAACCAGGAAAAACTAGAAAAATGGATTTCTAATATGAATCCATTGTATCAGTTCAAAAACAAAATTCAGATTCTAAAGTCCCAATTTAATAGTCTATGATTTTGTAGATTTTAACTATTACTCAGATCTGTATATTTTCTTAAATATAGACCACTTTTCAGTTCATTCTAATAGTATACTTACATTTGGAAATGATAGGACTAGATGACTCCTAGCTTTTTGTAGCCCTAAATACCTGTGTTCTTAATTCCTTCATTGCCCTCTACTCATTGTGTTTCTCTTCTTCCAAAAGCAGGAGGCTAAGGGAAGTCAGGACTGAAAGGGAAAATTAGTGTGATTTCTTCCATTTTACTTGTATCATCTATATGGTCTAGGCTTTCAGAGTTATTCTTTGTCTTTATGTTTCTTTATGAGACAATATAAAGGTCTAAATTACTAGCTGAATAAGTTCACTGGTTTACTGCTTTGGAGTTTGAAACAAAATAAAACAAAACAAGATTTTTTTCCCCAAAGTAAGTAAGAACAGAAAAGAGAAAAAGTGCTGTGTGAGTCCACAAATAAGAAGCCTAGTAATCACAGATGGAAATTCACTATAAATAAGAGTCTGGAATGAGACAAGCCAAAGTACCAGCACTTAACTACTCTGGAGTCTTGACAGTTTTCCAGGATACATTTGACGTCTATCCCTACTAATTTATCATAGGATAAAGTTTATTTTTTTAGACAGATTCTGTCCATGTAGTATGGACTGCATTGAATTGGACTCCTACAATGCAACAGTTGAACATGTTATTTGACAGAATTATTCTCCTAAATGTAAACAATAAAGGGAGGAAATACTGAGACTTTTCTTCATAGAAATAGAAACAAGGGGCCAAATTGAAAGGATCAATTTATATCTATTCTTCCTAATGATTTTTTGGGTTATTACAAAGCCGATCTCAAGTTTATCTTATCCAACTTGACCACGGTTGCATAACTACTGAGTTACGTAGCTGTGTTACAGAGTTTGAATCTCTTTCAAAGTCCATGCTCTTCTACACCAGTGATTCAGTGGTCAAGTAAGTATCCGAATTTTCTGGAGAGCTTGTTTAAAAAGAGATTACTGGGCCCCATCCCCTGAGTTTCTGATTCAGAAGTTCTGGAATGAAGCCCAGGAATTTGCATTTCTAACAAGTTCTTAGGCAATGCTTTCTCAGGGACCACATTTTGAGAATCACTGTGTATGCAATTTGAAAAAGATTTAAGAACTGAAACCAAGGGTTGCTTTAGCTGTAAGGGTCCCATGAACAATTTAGACCAGACATTGCAAACTGATAACATCAGACATGTTGGTTTAAGACTAGTTTACAAATTTTTATTTAGTTGCCAATATTATAAATCCAGATATTTCAGCAAAAGTCTTTTTATTCTGGAAAAAGATCATAAGATCTGGTATGGCAAAAATTAATTAAAGCTGAGTATTAGCTCTCCTTTTTAGATAGCATGTGAATCTTCTTGCCATTTAAATATTAATTTTACCTGCTTTGCCTTACAATTAATGATAATGTAATAGGTGCTATTTATTGTTATAAAGCTCAGTTATTAAGCAATTTTTGCTGTTTACCAGTGTTCTAAGTGCTTTACCTATACTGTTTAATTATCACAATCTGCTAAGAGAAGTGTGTGTGTATATGTGTGTATATATGAATATATATATATATATATATGATAGTAAGTTAGGTTAAGGGAATGAATAAAACAATTAAACCATCATAAACCTTCATGGCCTGGACACAACAGAAATTTATATCCATAGCTCGTGCTTACAAGCTATATATACTACTGTGCAAATGACAAGACCAACACTAGTTAAGCTGTGTTCTGAGTGCTTCACGTATATCAGCTCATTTACTTTCACAACACTGTGAGGTAGTATAAATATTTCCATTTTATAAAAGTGAAAACTAAAGTGGAATAAAATCACCTGACCAACCTCATATAGGTAGTAAGTAGCAAAGCAAGTAGGCATTTGAATACAGACCATCTGACTCTGAAGCCCATACTCTTAATCTTTGTATTTTGCTGTTGTACTCCCTGCAGACATTTATTTTTGTCTCTCTGATCTAGACCAAAGACTCCTTTTTACAGGCAAGGAAATCGAGTAGCTTAAAGATAGAATAACTTCTGCAAAATTGCAGAATGAGTTAGCAATAAAAGTTGTGTTCCTACTCATGAGCCTTGACTCCAGCAATGACCCCCAGTGGGATTTTTGGTTTACTATCATTGTAATACAAATGACAAAGAGGTTAAATACATATTAATGATTCCACTCATTGTTTTTATCTGAAAGTGATCTCAAATGGCCACTGAACTTTCTCCTTGGTTGCACATGGGAGGGTCTAACTGAGAAGCTTTTAAAACACATGATGCTCTGGCCCTACCCAAGGCCAACTATATCAGAGTCTTTGAAGGGTGGGCCATGATTTTCTTTTAAGTGTTCCAGGTGTGCAGCCAGAATTGAGAAATGCTGGATTACACTGCTAGGGTATGCAGATTGGATGCAGTGGCTGGTAATTAGACATTGATGTTATCTTCTCGATGTTGCATAGCTTCCTATAAAGACATCTGGTTTCATGTTCAATATCAGCTGCACACCTATAACCCAATGCAATAATTGCTTGTTACTGATGTATGTCCATGAATAATGGAAGAGTCTTGCTTAGCTCTCTCTCCCAGTTAACTCCTATCACTGAAAGGAATTGGGTTCCTCCTTCATGAAATAAACAAACTTAATCAGTTGAATGGTACAGGCTTTTCCTGTTAATTTCTATGTTTATTATTCTCGCCCCTTGTTGCCATCTAATCTGACATTCCTTCTGCTGCTTACGTGTGATTGACCTGTGTAGTAACACTGCAGAAAGTATCATTTGCTCTGCTTCTCACAATTGTGTGATTGGTCATAGTCAGTTCAATAGGGGAAACAAATTAATATATTTGGCACACACAAATTCAGCCAGACTCGTAATTTCAAGTCCTAGGTCAAATAATTGCCTTACAGAAGTAAAATAATGAGAATCATCCAAGCAATATTTTGGCAGCAAAGCAATATTAATTTGAATAAGCATTTATAGAGCACATTTGTTCCCTTCTGTAATATTTGCCACACTTTATCATAGTTATCTTTTTAAGGTCTGCCTTTCCTGTGAGAATTTAGGCTCTGTAAGTACAAGAGCATTGTCTGTCTTTTTCATTATCATGTCCCCAGGATCTAGCATATTTCTGGGACTAAATAAACATTTTCCTAATTTATAAATAATGAAATGAATGAAAATTTGAGCTCTGTACTGAGGACAGAAAGAAAAATAAGAAATTATTTCTTCTATGGAAGAGCTCATAAGAAAAGATATATAAACACATTCAAAAATTATAATTCAGTGTGATATGGGCTATTATCAATTCTTTCTTTATAAAGAAAGAAAGAATTCTTGCATGTTAACAATCTGTAGATCAAATCTGCCTCTGAGTAGGAACAGCCAGAAAAGTTAAAATTCTATGAATGTATTTTGTTTCCTATATTTAAATTTGGGAAGTGTAAATAATTTACATAATTCTGAAACAAAATTTTTAAAACTTGATCTCTAAAATTCAAAAGGGTAATGAAAAAATAAACCTGTGTGTCAAATTGATGGCATAGCAACACGGAATAACTACTGATAATTATTTTAAAACTCTGCAATTTAAATCTAGGTACTTAGTTGTATATACTAGGGATGGTTTTCTATTGTCTTACCTATTTACTCTGCATGGTATATTTAATTGTGAATTGATCCCCAATTTTCTTATGCTTTCTTGTATCCATGCACTTAGATAGTCAACTTCCATCCTGATTCTGGGCTTGATATGTGACTTGCTGCATTAGTTTTCTAAGAGTGTTGTAACAGAGTACCACAAACTGAGTGGCTTTAACACCAGAAATTTATTCTCTCACCATTCTGGAGGCTAGAAGTTTGAGATCAAGGTGTCAGTGGGGCCATGCTGTCTCTAAAGGGGCTAGGGAAGGATCTCTCCCAGGCATGTCTCACAGCTTCTGGTAGTTCCTTGATTCATAGCAGCATAACTATAATCTTAACATAGTATTCTCTCTGTATGCACATATGTCCTCAAATTTTCCCTTTCTGTTAGGACACTAATCATATTGGATTGGGGCCTACCCTATTCCAGTATGATTTCATCTTAATTATATCTACAATGACCTTACTTCCAAATAAAGTCACATTCTGAAGTACTCAGGCATTAGAAGGTCAGCATATGAATTTTGGTGAGGGGACATAATTTGATTAACAAAACTTGCTTTAACCAGTGAGATAATAGCAAATGTGATGAAGCAGAGGATTTGAAAGTGCATGTACTTTAGGACCTGTGTTCTCTTGCTGCCTTTAGAAATCTGCCACCACCACCATGTGAACAAGCTTGGACTAGTCTGCTGGATAATGAGAGGACATGGCTCATTGCTTCCATGACAAGTTCACAGCCAGCCAACTTTCATAAGCAGAGAAAGTTAGCTGATTGTCAGCTGACCTTAGTGAGAGAGTCTAGTATAAAGTAACTAAGTCCAATTCAAATTGTACTGTGAGTTAAATAAGCCTATTTTTTAAGCCATGAAGTTTTGAGGTATATTACTATACAGCAATAGATAACTTATTGTGTGTTATGAAGAGCAGTAAAGAGGGCCTAGTTTCCAACTCTAAATTTTTTCTAAATTGTTTTGGTATTAATAACTGGCTGGTAGCAACACAAAAACTTGGTATGGTAAATTCAGTGACTAGTTAGATTTGTCTTCTTCCTTTCGCTGTTTCCAAGGGAGATTCCAGGAACAAACAAAGGGATTTAAAAATAAAAATAAAAAAACTTCTCAACACATTGCCTTGCTCTATTACTTAGAAAAGGAGGAAAAAAGAAAATCACCTTTTTCAAAGCTGTTCATTTATGCCTATATTCTTTAAAGCCATCATATAAGAAATTATCAATTGTCCATTTATTCCTTAATTAGCAAATCCTTAATTCAGCAACTTACCATCTATATATTATCATCCATATTTTGGATTTGCTAGTTACATTTTAGATATCAATATGTTTTTACTATATGTATTTTATCACATAGACTTATAATCCCAGAGCAGAAAGAGCTCTAAATGTCATTTGTTCTAATCTCTTATCAAGGTAGGAATACCCTCTGTATGATTCCCAACAAGCAACCTTTCCTCCTCTGCACACATCTTATGAAGAAAGGCTTATTGCCTACCTTATGAAGAAGTCCATTTTATTTTATATTAGTGTTTCTTGTTAGAAAGTACTTTCTTCACTTGATCTCAAATCTGCCTCCACATTGCCTAGCCTCACTGCCTAACCTCTTTCAATGTCCTATTCTTCCACCTACTCTGCTACCAGTTTAAGAACTGGTATATGTTTCCTCTTCATATGACAGACCTTCAAATATTGAAAGGCAGCAATCACACCCCTCTTTGGTCTTTCCCTAACTGTAACGATAAATATTCTAACATATGCAGACATAATAATTTAGGATGTACCTGCTCTAAGAAGAAAAGTTATGACAAATACAGAAATTTTACCACTATTCTTAGTAATTTTTCTAGATCAAATTGAGAGAGCATAAAAAGTGACTTGGGAAACACAGAGTGCATTACACAAAGAAATATAATGAATTAATGTGAAGTAATACTGCTATTTGTGACTTTCAGGGGGCAATATTATTAAGGTGTTCAGGAGAAGTAATAATTCAATTCCACTGAAAGTCTTTAACAATAATTGTGCCTTAAAAATTATCATCAGCAAATCTGGAAAGATTTTTGTACCCCTGCCCCACCACCCTAGACAAAACTTCGGTTAGTTCTCAAAGCTGTTGGTGATGGTTGATGACATGGCTCTTGTTCCATGGGGGCTTTTGCTGGCCGGTGTGCACCAAGTTTCTCCAACTGTATCTTTCTAGAGTGCAGATTGGTAGGAAGATACTGATTATATCTTCAAATGAAGAGTATGATAGTCATTGTTTTCCTCCATCTCTCACATGACTTAAATTTCATCTGAAGAGTGTTCCTGTCTTGGAAATTGCTGGAAAATGTGGCCACTTTTTCACCGAATCAACAAAGTTTAGTTGGTGGTTTTCTTATCGCCAGAGCCCAAGTAAACATTGGAAGGATGTGACGTTAAAAAATAAGACCAAAAGTAGTAAGATCACAGTGCTTCAAACAAGCCAGTGTTTTCAAATTCTGGCTCCCCTAGTTACTAGTAATATAATTCTGAGCATGTTATTTAATTGTTTTAAGTCTGTTTTTTCTTAAAAATAGTTTTGTTTACACTTACACTGTTGGTGGGAGTGTATATTCCCGCCCGGGCCCCCCCTCCCCCTGCCCTCCCGCCCCCCCTGCCCGGGCCCCCGTGCGCCCCCCCCTCCCCCCCGGGGGGGGGGGGGGGGGGGGGGGGGGGGGGGGGGGGGGGGGGGGGGGGGGGGGGGGCCCCCTAGTATTAAAAAAAAAAGTCTTGATAAAATATTATCATAAATAAAATTTCTAATAAAATGTTGATAATACTCACCACACAGTCTCTTGTGAGACGTTAGTGAAAGAATATTTCATTCTTTGAGCATGCACACCCATTACTTATTATTGGACATTAAGTTATAAGACAAAAATTTTCAGTATTGAAAGTATGGAACTCCTCATTAGGCCATCATAAAAGCAGTTATTCTTAACTGATAAATAAAGTTGCATCAGAAGTATGTATTATATAGCTCTCAAATGGAAAGAAGGGAAGAAAAGTTGTTAAAACTTAAGGTTTGATTCTTTCCCAAAGAGTTCTTATCACGTGTCATGTAATCAGAATTTTGTTCCTGATTCTTCTCCTAACAGCTGTGGGCTTAAATAAACCTAGTTCTCAATCTCTTCATTCATAGAATGAAAGACTTCATCTTGATACTGTGAAATAGTTCTTATAATATTCTACAAAAATTAAATCTTGTTTCCCTGGACTATCTTTTATTTTTCTCAAATAAGTGTCCTGGCATATATACCTTCACTGTTTTGTTCCCAAAACTGGGAACAAAAAGAAGTTTAATTGGACTTACAGTTCCACATGGCTGGAGAGGCCTCAGAATCATGGCAGGAAGTGAAAGGCACTTCTTACATGGTGGCAGCAAGAGAAAAATGAAGAAGATTGAAAAATTTGAAAAATTCATTTACAAAGTGTGTGCTACCAATTAATTACAAAATAAAGCATTTAGAGTTGTAAATAAAGCAAAAGTGGAAACCCCTGATAAAACCATCAAATCTCATGAGACTTATTCACTACCACAAAACAGTGTGGAAGAAACAACCCTCATGATTCAAATTATCTCCCACCATGTCCCTCCCACAGCAGGTGGGAATCGGTGGGGAGTGCAATTCAAGATGAGATTTGAGTGGGGACACAGAGCCAAACCATATCAGCCTGGTGGGAGGTGATTGGATCATGGGAGCAAATTTCTCATGAATGGTTTAGTATCATCCTCTCTGGGTACTGTCCTTATGATAGTGAGTGATTCTCATAAGGCCTGGCTGTTTAAAAGTTTGTGGCACCTTCCCCATCACTCTCTTGCTCCTGCTTCAGTCATATAAGATACCTTGCCAATCTTTCATCTTCCACCATTGTAAGTTTTCTGAGGCCTCCCCAGAAGCTGAGCAGAGGCCAGCATCATGCTTCCTGCATAACCTGTGGAACTGTGAACTGATTAAACCTCTTTTATTTGTAAATGACACAATCTCAGGTATTTCTTTATAGCAGTGTAAGAACAGACTAATATACCCTGGAACCTGAGAATATGATATTTTGCATGACAAAAGGGATATTTAAGATACTGAGGTGGGGAAAGTATTTTGTGCTATCCAGGTAGGTCCAATTGATTCACAGGGTTCTTATAAGTAAAAGAAGGGGGCAGAAGAGTCAGAGAGAGATTCGAAGATGTTACAGAGCTGCCTTTAAACATGATGCCAGATAATATGAATCAAGGAACCAAGTAGTCGTCAAAGCTGGGAAAGGAAAGAAAATGAATTTTTTTTCTAGAGCCTCAAAGGAAAGCAGCCATTTTTAACACCTTGATTTTAGACTAGTGAAACCGAGTTCAGAGGTCAGTCTTCCAGAATTGTGAGAGAATAAATTAATTGTGTTATAGGTCACTAAGCCTATAGTTTGTGGAAATTTGTGCAAACAGCAATTGAAAAATAATGTGCCAAATATAGCAGCTTCTTATAGCATATGCAGTGTCAGCCTTGAAGCAGTTTGGTTTCATATGGTAGCAGATAATTGGGCAGGTAGAAAGTGAAGTCTTTCCATAAGGGTATAAAAAGTAGATACACATTTTGATGGATGAAGGGGAAAATAAATAGCCTTGGGTTTTTTTATCCCTTCCCAACTCCCCTACCCCCCACTATCCCTCCCCTAGTACCCCTCAACAGACCTCAGTGTGTGATGCTCCCCCTCCCTGTGTCCATGTGTTCGCATTGTTCAACACCCGCCTATGAGTGAGAATATGCAGTGTTTGATTTTCTGTTCTTGTGTCAGTTTACTGAGAATGATGGTTTCCAGGTTCATCCATTTCCCTACAAAGGACACAAACTCATTGTTTTTTATGGCTGCATAGTATTCTATGGTGTATATGTGCCACATTTTCCCTGTCCAGTCTATCATTGATGGGCATTTGGGTTGGTTCCAAGTGTTTGCTATTGTAAACAATGCTGCAATGAACATTTGTGTGCATGTGTCCTTATAACAGAACGATTTATAATCCTTTGGATATATACCCAGTAATGGGATTGCTGGGTCAAATGGAATTTCTATTTCTAGGTCCTTGAGGAATCATCATACTGTCTTCTACAATGGTTGAACTAATTTACACTCCTACCAACAGTGTAAAAGTGTTCCTATTTCTCCACATCCTCTCCAGCAACTGTCTCCAGATTTTTTAATGATTGCCATTCTAACTGGTGTGAGATGGTATCTCAATGTGGTTTTGATTTGCGTTTCTCTAATGACCAGTGATGATGAGCATTTTTTCATATGTTTGTTGGCCTCTTATATGTCTTCTTTTGAAAAGTGTCTGTTTATATCCTTTGCCCACTTTTGAATGGGTTTGTTTTTTTCTTGTAAATCAGTTTCAGTTCTTTGTAGATTTTGGATATAAGTCCTTTGTCAGATGGGTGGATTGCAAAAATTTGTGTTTCTAAGTCATGGAGTCTGTGTGTTGTTTTGGGGGACTCATTTGGAAGGTGTGCTGCTACTTTGGAGACAAATGTTGCTGAAAATTGTTGGGAGATAGCTGAGAACACACATAACATGGGTGGGACTAAGATTCTGACTCAAGTGGGTTAGATTGTGAGCAGTTCTAATATGCAGGGCCTAAAAGGAAGTGATGACCTCTGATAAAATTCACTTAGGTGATATTGAGCAGAGCTGACTAAGTGGATACAGCATTCTGACAGTAGTCTCAGCTCTGGTAATACCTGAAGGTATGATAACATAAATCTTCTGTTGGAACAATTCTCACTGCATTAAGGAAACATAAACAAATTACCTTCATAATGCATGTGTGTATATGCATGTTTTATGTGTGTGTGTATATGTGTTTGCATATTTTTTTGCGGAGGCATTTCCAGTCAGTGACAAATAAAAAAGTTATTCAATAAACTGTGATAGAACAGTTGGTTAAAACTTACGGGAAAATTAATCAATTTTGGTTTCCACAGCTTATCACAAAATATAAATTTTGAAAGAATTAAAGCATTAAATACATGAAAAGAATCCATATGATCTTTTTAACAACTATCAAGCATCTGAATATGGGCACTAGCAAAGACTTCCTAAGCTTTACAGCTACGGAATAAGTGGCAAAAGAAAAGACTAACATTTATGTACATGGAGGTAAAAGCTTTTCTCAGAAAAAAATAAACAAAATTAAAAAGAAGGCAATAAGTTAGGAATAAAAAATACATAAAATATGACAGTCCATTTTCACTATAGAGAAGACTCATTAAAGGAATGGAAGTGAAAATCTCTAATAGATAAATATACAAAAGGCCAGAACAATTCATAAAAGAGAAAATACAAGTACATTACGAATAATGGAAAAAGTACTGCATCTCATAGTAATCAAAGAAATGTAAATTAAAAGAGATACTAATTTTGCCTATCAAATTAATGAGCATTTTAAAAACCTTGTAATACCCATAACAGCTTTCCTAAACTGCTAATAGGGTGTAAAATAAAACCTTACTTATTATAATAGAGTCTAAATTTGAAATTATTTCTAAATAATTGTACCATAAATGATCTTAATAAATTCTCTGTCAGAATCTTATTTATAGTATCAAAACATTTAGAAACAACTTGAATGTTCAAAAATATAATATAATAAATATTTTAAAAATTTTGGTAATCAATAAAATATCCAACCATTTCAAAAATTCATTTACAAAGTGTGTGCTACCAAATAATTACAAAATAAATCATTTAGAGTTGTATCTCTGTTGTGATTTTAAAACTGGAAAGCTACATCAAAATATCAACATGGACAGATTTCCATAAATTCTTGCCTTTCTGTGTTTTCTTTTTCTTTGTGGTCTCATGTTTATTTAGTAAGCATGCACTATTTGTATAATAAAAATAAATAAAAATTAAGTATGTGTTTAGTTCCATTTAAAAAGAGGAACTTCTTATAAGCTTGGATATGTAATGGAAAAAAAAGATGGTTTCCTTAAGAAAAGACAGGCTGAAAAAGATTCTGAGAATCACAGCTTACATTTAATGGAAACATCTAAACAATACAATTAAGTTTCAAGCAAATATTTCACGGGAAGTAGAGAGAATTTTGTTGTTATTTTGTTGTTTTTTTAGCATTTGAATAGTATTTTCTTAAAAGATCTTGTTTTTTTTTTACACATACCAGCAGAATTCTGTTTCGACCTCTCTCTCTCTCTCCTTTTTTTTCTTATTCCAATGATGTGCAAAACATCCAGAAGGGAATAAACAGCTTCTTGATTGCCTGTCTTGAAAATTCAAAACTATAAATTGATAATGAATGTCACATAACTGAGTAGAACCTGAGTGCTTAAGTCTCTGTAAGACTCCCAACAAACTGGAAATTGTACAGAGACATAGTATTTACATGCACCTTGATTTGTATTTATCTGTGGCATTTTCTATATTCTATCAATTTCATCTGAAGACATTGTCTTTGCTAAAATAATTGCAGCAGATTTTTACAATGAGTCAGTAGATGTAGAAAGCTGTAGATATGAGAGCTACTTCAGCAACTACTTGTTTGCTGATTCTGAAAGTGATCTCATTATTCAGAACAAAACTACTTCCATTTATGTTTTGTACAGATGCTGCCTACAGTTGAACTTGTTCCTCATGGCCTTTCAAAATATGAGGCATATACATAGTTTGGGGTTGTTCTTTTTGGGCTTCAGGCGGGGCCAGAAATAGGGCATTATTTTGGGAAAGGTTAGCCTCATTGAAGAAGCGGCTGAGAGCTTTTTCATGCTCGAGTTCGTGCTAACAACCTAGTCAAATCCAGCCACTCACTTTTATGTCTCCATTTTCCTCCTCTGTGAATTGCAACAGGTGTCATGAATTTTACAAAATAGCTGCATGTAAGGGCCATAAAGCACCCACTCTACCCACTATGTAATCGTCCATCCTACTGAGCTCATCACCAGTTTCTGAAAGCAACAGTTCCTTACAATGCATCCTTTGCTCTTGAAGAATTGCTTGGCAGAATGGGTTATTATAATGGTCACAACATATTCAATGAGATTATCACCATCTGTTCCACCTTCCAATTACCAAAGCAAATGAAAATCAAAAGGCAATGGCATTGGAAACCCCAGATAATCTTTTCCATTCAATATGTCTTTTGGTTGACATGGGTTTTAAAAATTCCCTTTGGAACACATAGGAAGAAGCACACTTTCTATCAGTGAGACACAATTAGAAGATTGGGATTCAGCACTGAGAAAATTACTCTCTGGAAGTACATGAGCACATTCAGCATCCTTACCTCTCTACTATATAGCAAATATTTCTGCTCAACCTTGAAAAATTCACATATTCTTAGGTGTACAGTGATTAAGCAGAAACTCCCTGAGCTATTATTGCCTGGGGAACAGTAAATAAGGTTGTATGAACAGGTATTATGCACCGGTGCTTCCATATTTCTGTCCAATAGGCAATGGGTTTATATGAAGACTTGAAGAAATAAGTGAATATTCACTATGAAGTTACGTGTGTGTGTGTGTGTGTGTGTGTGTGTGTGTGGCGCACAGAGGAAACTGAGGTCAGATCATAGAATGTGAAGGTAATTATAATCTTGAAAGAGAATGAAGGCATGGAAGGCAGCATGAGTTTAAAATACCCAAGTTGAAGAAACAGTGCTCTAACAGCACACAGTCATCCTGTAAATTAACAGAAAATGACTAAAAACAAATTACCATACTAGAGGTTCTAACGCCTAAGTAGATATCATCAAAGGAACTGGGTATCGGGGTATCCAAATGAATGGGACACCAAACATTATTTTATATTGGTCAGACTTATATTGTTTGCTATGAATGTTAATGACCCACTTTTCTGAGTGATAAAGAACTGAAAATTAAGGTAGGAAGGCATAAACTATGACTTAAGCTGGTTGTCTGAGGCTCTGTCCCATAAACAGTGATTCTAAGTACATATGATTCTAAATATGATTCTAAATAGAATATGATTCTACGTATATACGATTCTAAATATGATTCTAAACAGAACGTCTTCACCTTCCGTACATGCTTTTGAATGTGTTCTTCCCAAAGTCACATGATAAGGAAACCTTTTATCTATGTTATCTGCATACTTGACTATTAAATTCAATATTCTATGGCTTAGCATAGACAAAAACAGAAAATTTTAGGCCTATGTTTAGTGTTAATTTGTTTTGCTGATCACTTTTCAGTCACTATAGATATGTAAATAGATTATGCATTTTCATCCTGGTCAGCCTGTCCATAAAGAATTGGCATTAACTGAGTTGTCAGTACCCACACATGACTTAGCCAAGTATACGACATGTTTAACAGCGTAACAATAGGACTGCTTCCAGATTCAGTGTGCTTGCTAGCTTTAATCTGCTTATGATATTAATGTATGCCTATCTGTCTTGTAATTTTTTCATATCTCTGTGGAGGAACCGAGTGTATGTGCAGTTTTTGGTAAGATTATGATTAAAATCTGTAGGCCAAAACATAGACTCTTAGTCATTACTAGATTGTCCTATTACTAGATTGTGTATAACTGAAGCTATTTCTCTCAGCATAGCCAGTAGAAGGGAGCCCTGGTGCCTAGTTTTAAAAATACTAAATGCTAGCCATCCTGACCCCTTTTATTGCTAATAGTAATAACTTACTTTATTTTTTTTCTGCCCGAAAGTCATTAGCAGGCATGAATTTGGTACTTGCACTTATTAATTTATACATTTATTTAGTAGCATGCATTTAAAATAGCTTTATTGAGTTATAATTGAGGTATGATAAACTGTACATATTTAAATTATATATATTTTTAAATTTT
Organism: Ateles fusciceps; assembly: GCA_036589455.1. Lineage (NCBI taxonomy): Eukaryota > Metazoa > Chordata > Mammalia > Primates > Atelidae > Ateles > Ateles fusciceps. The sequence continues at coordinate 4,686,833 of JAZHEH010000065.1, read as the reverse complement.
GATATATTTATATTTCTGTGAAACTATTACCACAATCAGGATAGAAAATAGTCATCACTCCCAAAAGTTATCCTTCCCTTTGTTCCTCCTGGTCCCTTAGCAAACAACCATTTATCTACTTTGATTACTATAGATTACCTTATATTTTCCAAAGTTACATATAAATGGAATTATATAGTGTGCACTTATCTGACTACTTTTATTCAGCATAATTATTCTGAGATCCATCCATGCTGGTGCATGTGTCAATAGCTTGGTCATTCTTATTGCGTATGCACATATCACAATTTGTTTATCCATTCCCCTGTTGATGAATACTCGGGTAGTTTCCAGACTGGGCTATTATGAAGAATGTGCTATGAACATGTATAAGAAGGATGTACATTTTAATTTTCTATACTTTATATTCATATCAGGAATGCAGACTAAATCGCATTTTTCTGACATCTAGAATGAAAATATAAGTCTTTGTCTTTCCTATAATTATTAAAATTTTGTTAGAGACGACAAGCAAGCAGAAAATTCTCATTTATTTGCTAATTTTTTCCTAAGGTTTTTTTTTTACACAAAAACAAAAACTTATTAAAGGAGCCACTGTTTAACCACAAACCCAAAACTTATTAGAGGAGCCACTAAGGTTAGTTTCTGATTCAATCCTGTAAAATAACATACAGAAGGACACAGCTCAAATAGAATGTCTTCAGTAAATGACCCCAGTTCTTCAATTCTGTTATATTTTAGCCATGTTTTTATGTTTTACCATATTTTAGCCTTTTGAAGAGGTGGATGAATCTTTCAGTTAATACATAAATTTAATATATAGTTTTTATATTTTCCTATTTAAATGCACATCAAATGATAAATGAATAAATAAAATGGTATATCTATACAATGGTGATCATGTTTGAAGTGTGCCCCCTCCAAATATCATGTTGAAATATGATCCCTAGTGTTGGGGTGTGGCCTAGTGGGAGGTGCTGGTTCATGGGGCCTGATCCCTCATGAATGGCTCAGCATCATCCTCTTGGTGACGAGTACGTTCTGCAAGAGGTGGCTGTTTAGAGGGAATCTGGCACCCCCCTCCTCTGTTCTTGCTCCCTCTCTTGCCACATGATATACCAGCTCTAACTTTGCTTTCCAACATGATTGTAAGTTTCTGAAGGCCTTCACCAGAAGCAGATGTTGGCACCATGCCGCTTGTACAGCCTACAGAACTGTGAGCCAAATAAACATCCTTTCTTTATAAATCACTCAGTCTTAGATATTTCTTTATAGCAAAGAAAGATTACTAATACAAATAGAATACTCTTCACCTATAAAAAGGAATGAAATACCAATACATGGTACAATATGGATAATCCTTGAAAACATTATACCAAGTGAAAGAAACTAGCCACAAAAGCCACCTTTTTTATGATTTCATTTCTATGAAATATCCAGGGTAGGCAAATCCACAGAAACAGAAAGTAGACTAGTGGTTTCCAGGAGCCGAGGAGAGAGGAAAATGGGGAGTGACCACTTAATGGATGTGAGATTTCTTTTTGGGGAAATGAAGAAGTTCTGGAACCAGACAGTGGTGATGGTTGCACAATATTATGAATGTACATAATGTCATTGAATTAAAACTAAATGGTTAAAATAATAAATTTTATATTGTGCATATTTTACCTCAATAAAACATGAGGTAGAAGTGATTTTAAAAAGTGTATTATTAATGGTGTAATATACAATTGATGAGAATTTAAAACAAACAAATGATGTGACTTACCATTGTGTGAGTGGCAGGCTGTTGCCATAGGATCCCTAAAAAACATTAATGTGTGTATGTGCACTTACATAATGTGTAGTCTACCTAAGTCCTGAACACATGATAAACTCATATCTTTAAAAGACTGAAAGAAAGTTAACTCTATCACAGTTGTTCAATATTTTGACTAAAAAAATAAAAATATAGACATAAATCAGAGTTGTGGAGTTGTGCAGTATAGGAAGAATTTATCGGAGCAAATAACTAGTTTTGAACTAGTTCAAAACTCAGGATAAGCAATTTGTTGCTCTCTGAAATGTTTAACCTCTTTAATTTGACATTAGGCTCATGCTATTTACCTGACAATATTGAAGTGTATTTATATTATATAAATATTTATAAAGTGCCAAGCATAATGGCTGCTTCACAAATGTAATATTTTGCCTCTTCACCAAGGCTGCCACCCTCCTGTGATACATAATCTTTAATTGTACATGACAACATAAAGTACAAATATCTCTCTTACATTGAGGAAATTAACGCATGACTTATAGTGAAGATGTCCTGCAGGATTTTCAGAGTAGCAATTTGTCAGGTATATTGCATGTTCACTCTCTGTGGCCATTCTACAATAATTATTTCTTGTAGTGTGAAAACACTGAAGACCTATTACAAATAAATGAAGAAAGAAAAGTACTTTGATTAAAATCTATGGTAAAATAGAGATTCCTAAGAAATCTAATTAAAATCTAAACAAAAACAAAAACTTGGTGAGCAAACAGGATCTGAATGTCCCACCTTACAACAAATATTGTTTCATTTGGGAGTTAACTGGTGTGTAATTTAGGTAATAAAGAGTACAGTGTAGAGTTATTTGGAGACTGTCACTCCACTCTGTCTTGAGTAGAGTACTCAGATGAATCCAATTCCATTTATTAGCTGTGGTTTATATCCCCAGGTGAGTAAAGGACTATATTTTTATTAGAGAGCTTTTAAAAGAAAACCATTAGTGCCCAATCTCCCCACACAGTGAGCACACAAGATGCATGTTTCAGATTTCGTATAAGCAAACTTCATTTTCTCGATTGTTCTCTATAGAATCTAAGTTGCACTTTTTCCAAAGGAAAATGTCAGACATAGTGTAAATTACTGTAAATGGTGGCCATGATAAAACTAGTCCCCTATAGGATGGGCTTTACATTAAAACAAAGCCGAAATTTAGAAATGCAAATATGTGTGCAAAGGATACACCAATGCATGGCTTATAAGAAGGGCTCAGCTCATGGATTCCTACCCTTGAGTTTATGCTGCTAAGTGTCAGGCTCTTGGGGGATGGGGTAAGTGTCACAACATGTTCTTTCTGCAAGAGCCTTAACCTGGATTTCAGACACTAATCCTATGTCCCGCTGTAGATAAATCTTTTCTTTTCATTCATGTGTAAAGGAAAGTAATATGCTCATTCATGAGACACTGGACTTTAAATAATAAACTCTAAATTCCCTAAATTTATAGATCATAAAATACATCATTTTGAGCATCCTACACCAGGTATCCTTAAGTGTAGCCAGTGAGAAAGCACTTAATGAGTACTGAGAAAATCACTTCACGTAAATTATCTTAATTAATCCTCTTAGCAACTCCTCGTTGTAGATGTTATTATCTCCCTTTATGGATGAAAGAACTGAGGTTCAAAGACTTCCCCAAGGCTTCACACTATGGCAGTTCTGAAGCTAGCACTGAAATTCAGAATCGTTTAATTCTAAATTACTATAACGGGCAGACAGATATCTTTGCTTCTTCAAATTTTAGATAACTTAACATCATTAATTGGAGCTCTTATTATTTGCCACACAGAAGTCTGAATAAAAAATGTGTCATTGAAAAAAAAATTATCTTTATCACAGTACTTTTTTCAGCATTGGATGGGTGTGTGTGTGTGTGTGTGTGTGTGTGTGTGTCTGCGTGTGTGTGTGTGTATTTGTCCCAGCCAGCTTTATTGAGGTATAATTGACAAAAATTATATATATGCAAGGTGTACAGTTTAGTGATTTTTACATAAGTATACATTGTGAAATGTTTACATGTTTACCACAATCAAGTTAATCAACACACCCCTCACCTGATATAGTTGTGTGTGTGTGTGTGCGTGTGTGTGTGTGTGTGTGTGTGTTTGGTGAGGACACTTAAGATCTCTTCTTTTAGCAAAGCTTGTCTTTCTAGGAGTAGCCATGTTAACAGGTGTGAGGTTATATCTCACTGACGTATTGATCTGAATTTCTCTGATGATTAGTGATGTTAGACAACTTTTCTTATATCTCTTGACCATTTGTATGTCTTCCTTGGAAACTTGTATTCAGGTTCTTTGCCCCATTTATAATTGTGTTATTTGGTTTTCTGCTGTTGAGTTACAAGAGTTATTTATATACTTTGAATATTAGCCTCTTATCAGAAATATGATTTGAAAACATTTTCTACCACTCTGTAGGTTGCCTTTGTATTTTATTGATTATTTCCTTTTCTGTGCAAAAACATTTTAGTTTGATGTAGTCTCATTTTTTAATTTTTCCTTTTCTGGCCTATGCTTCTGGTGTTATATCCAAAAAATTATTGCCAACACTAATGTCAAGAAATCTTTTCCCTATGTTTTATTCTAAGAGGGTTATAATTTCAGGTCTTACATTTAAGTTTGTAAGCCATTTCTAGTTATTTTGTTTTGAATAGAGTGTAAGATAGATTCTGCTATAATTTGGATGTGTGTTCTCTTCAAATATCCTATTGAAATTTGATCCCCACTGTTGGAGGTGAGGCCTAATGGAAGGTGTTTGGTAATGGGGTGAATTCCCCATGAATAGATTAATGCCCTCCCTAGGAGGAGGGGGGACTCAGTTTTTGCTCTATTAGTTCCCAGGGAAATTCTCTAGAGAGCTGGGTTGTTAAAAAGAGCCTAGCACCTTCCCTCTCTCTCTCTGGTTTCCTTTCTCGCCATGTGATCTCTGCACAAGCCAGCTTCTCTTCACTTTCTGTCATGAGTGGAAGCACCTCAAGGCCCTCACCGGAAGCTGAGCAGATGCTGGCACCATGCCTCTTGTACAGCCTATAGAACTGTGAGCCAAATAAACCTATTTTCTTTATGAATTTTCCAGCTTCAGGTATTCTTTTATGGAAATACATAATGGACAAAGATAGAATCTGATTTTATTATTTTGCATGTGAATATTCGGTTTTCCCAAGTATACATTAAAGAGAATATTCTTTCTCAATTGTATATTCTTGAGAATTTCATCAATGATTAGTTGATTGTATATGTAGTATATGTATGGGTTTATTTCCAGGCTCTCTATTCTGTTCTGTAGGACTATGTTTCTGTTTTTATGCCACTATTATGCTGTACTATGGCTTTGTAAATAAAGTTTGGAAGCAGAAAATTTGATGTTTCCATCTTTGTTGTTTCTCAGGATGGCCTTGTACTCAGAGTCTTTTGTGGTTCTATACAAATTTTAGAAATGATTTTTCTTTTTCTGCATAAAATGTCACTGTTAACTGTTTCGTCTGCATGACTGACTCTTCTGTTGAATTTCTCTGTTACATTATTTATTTCTATTATTGTATTCTCCAACTCTACAATTTCTATGTCGTTATTTTGTATGGTTCCTATATCTTCACTTAACTTGTCATTTCGTTCATATGTTATTTCCTGATTTTGTTTAGTTGTCGAATACATTGTTTTCTGATTTTGTTTAGTTGTCGATCTGTGTTATCTTGCATTTCATTGAGCTACTTCAAAATAATTATTTTTGATTATTTTGCAGGTAATTTGTAGATCTGTGTTTCATTGGGGTTAGTTACTGGCACTTTACCAGTTTCCTCTGGTAGTATCATTTGTTTTGTTCTTCATGATCTATGTATTGAGGTCTGTGCATTTTAAAAACAAATTCCTCTTACAACTTTTACAGACTGGATCTCTATCTGCCAAAGCCAGCCTGTAAGAGATGTTTACCTGTCAAAGCTAGTCTGGGACCTCTTGGGGTCCCCAGGGTGATGGAATTGCCTCTGGATCACAGTCTACTAGGAACAGAGCCAGGTCACGTGGCTGCCATTGGGTTTGTTGTAGTGTCCATAGTTGACAGGCCTGTAACAATGAACTCAAGAAAGTGTTGATCCTGTCTCATACCTGGACAGATTAGACTGCGTCCAGGACCTTGGTTAGTAGGGCTGGTGCTGGGATAAGGATCTGCTTGAGGGCCCATAGGTGGATCTGCAGATGGTGAACCTGATAGCAGGTCCATGGATGGGTATGGATCCCTCCAGTTTCCCTGGGTGAGTGTCTGCTGGGTCACTGGGTGGGTCCCTGGGCAGGAAGGACTAAGCTTTAGGCCACAGATGAGAGAGGCTAAATCTGTGTCATATGCTTCAGGGTCCACAGTGGAGATAGAAGTTAGCAGGCCTGTCACTCAAGACAAAGATGAGCAGATCCTCTTAGATTCCTTGGCAGATGATTCTGGTGGAAAAACTTGAGGCCAAATGGTGCTGTGGCAAAGTCCACAGGTAGATGAGATCTATAGCCAGAATTATGACTGGTGAGTTTATCACCTAGATACAGACCTACTCTCTCAAAACAGCCCTTCTTGGTCTTGGTCTTTGCTGGGTTTTTGCAGTCTCCTACTTAGATCCTAAACCTCTCACAAAGTCACTTTTATTGACGGATGGCTGTCCAGTTATTGTTGCTACTGGGGGAAATGAGTGGGGATCTCTTATTCTGCCATCTTGTTGACATTACTAAACTCCTTGATCATGCTATTTAAAATTGTTAGTTGGACCCTATCCACTCCACACCTAGCTCTATGTAGGGAGCTGGAATAGCCCACCCACTCTGGGGGGATCAGCAGCAAGCCTGCTGTGAACTTTGGGTGAACTTCAGAGAAGTGAAACCATAATAGGAAGATGAGTATGTCCTGGAGTAGAACTGACAGGCTTAGGGAGAGATAACCAGCTTTCACTGACCTTGCTGCAAGATAGTTTTTAGCTGAAGTATGAGAATAATAACCACAGGCTGTTCTAAGTAACTGCACCCTCCATCTGCTATGTGCTTTGTGAACAAATAAAATAAAGTACACTGAGGCAGGTTGGGGCTGAAGAGACGGACATCATCATCTCTCGGACCACCTGGCCCAGCTTTCTCTATGTCTGTGTCTGTGTCTTTCTTTATCCCCCCACCGTTTCCTCTTAGGTCTTTGAACCCTTATGCAGCGTGGGACTCAGCATACACCAGAGCTCTAGTTTTTTTTCTATAATTATCACACTGTTAAATATAATATGTAATTAATTTATCTATTATGATTATTGTTTGCCTTTATCAGGACACTGGCTAGAATATCACCTTCAAAAGGTCAGGGATATTTGTCTCCCTATTTAAACTGATGTATCCCCCAGTTCCTAGCACATAGTAGGTGCTCATTGATATTTGTTGAATAAATAGTCAGTGAATAGCATAAGGTAAAATAATGTATATTCTTAATTAAATTTGAAAAATGTTTTTGGATCATTATAGATTTAGCCCTTTGGAATTAGGCTAGGATTTATCACCATTTTCTTTTTCTTTCTTTTTTTAATATATATTTTATTGCTTTTTGGGTTTTGGGGTACTTGTGAAGAACATGCAAGATTGTTGCATAAGTACATACATGGCAATGTGGTTTGCTGCCTTCCTCCCCCATCACCCATATCTGGCATTTCTCCCCATGTTATCCCTCCCCAACTCCCCCACCCTTCGCTGTCCCTCCCCTAGTTTCCCCCAACAGACCCCAGTGTGTGATGCTCCCCTCCCTGTGTCCATGTGCTCTCATTGTTCAACACCCACCTATGAGTGAGAACATGCAGTTATCACCATTTTCTATGTGATTACTGGCTAAGTTCAATATAATTAAAATTACTAATGTTTATATATAATGCTTACTATGAACCAGGCACTACTGTAACTACTCAATAACCCTGTGAGATAGGTATCACTATTAACTTTATTTTCCAGGAGAAGAAATGAAAGCCCAATGAGGTTAGTTAATGTGCTTAAAGTCACAGCACTAGTAAGTATTGGTGGTATGATTCAAGTCCAAGCAGTTTGGCTTCAGACCAGACTCTTGACTCCTGGCTTCACAGCATTACTGTGAGCATTGAATAGGATGTATAAAGAATCTAGTGGACTTTACTTTGGATATGAAAAGTATTCCATATTGATTCTTTCCTAAACCTTCTATTCTTCTATGATGCATCTACTCTAGTCCTACGATTCCTTATTAATTCTTTCATCTATGTATCCATCTGTTTTTGACATTAAGGCTTATGCACTATGCAACACACACATATTGCCAATACAAGAGAGGTTTTTATGCTGATAACCTAATTAATCTAGTAGTAGCACAACTGACTGTTTCTTATAGTTCTTGGGTCAGCTTCCAAGCCCAGCTGTGGTGGCCATGAGGAGATGAAATGAGAGTCAGGAGCTTATTTCAGTGATTATAGGAAATCACCTAACTAGGCTTATAGTCTAATGATTCAATCACCTCAACTCTGGAAATTTGAGTTATGTTTCTTAGGCCAGAAACAGAAATAAAAAGTATGGAAATTTCAAACAGTGGGAAGGTTTCTGTTAGTAAGGAAATTTCTTAGAACTAGAATGATGAAAGCTTTAAGAGGTACATGAAACTACTCCTTTGAGGTAGAGTATAGAGAGTAAAATGGCACCAACCATGTGCAGAGATTTAAAAAATTAGTGATTTGGGCATTACTGGGATTTAAAGAAGAGATGGTAACATATGGTATGGGAATATTGTTTCTCCTATATCCTTCTACCATGCCTGTTAACTGTAGTTGTGATAAGACTCACAAAGATTTTTCCCACTGATGCCAGATGAGGCTACAGATCTTTCTGTAATGATGACCACTGTACATTTTGTGGAAATTCATGTGTAAGTTGTATTCATTCTTAAATTAGAATAAAGTTATTGACAGTGCCTACCATATGTTGTATGCTGATGAGAATTATGTGGTTAATGGTATGATGATATAATCTAAAGCAGTGGTTCCCAACATTTTTGGCACCAGGGACCAGTTTTGTGGAAGACAAATTTTCCATGGATAAGAATGTGGGGGATGGTTTTGGGATGAAAGTGTTCTGTCTCAGATCGTCAGGCACTAGATTCTCATAAAAAGCATGCCACCTAGATTCCTCACATGCACTGTTCACAAGAGGGTTCGTACTCCTAATAGAATCTAAGGCTGCCATTAATCTGACAGGAGGTGGAGCTCAGGTGGTAAGGCTCCCTGGCCTACTGCTCGCCTCCTGCTGTACAACCCAGTTCCTAACAGGCCACAGACTCCTACCTATCTGTGGCCTGGGGATTGGCTAAGTTCAGTATAATTAAAATTACTAATGTTTATATATAATGCTTACTATGAATCAAGCACTGTTGTAAGAACTCAATAACTCTGTGAGATAGGTATCACTATTATCTTTGTTTTCCAGGGAAAGAAATGAAAACACAATGACTCTAGCACCCCTGTGCTAGAGTCCTGTTATGTTTTTAAATTTTGTGCTCTATTCCTCATAAGACCCATGGAATATAAAGGCTCTTTTCTGTGGCGCTTGGTGCCTGGGACTCCTTGATATTCCTCTGTGTCAGAAGCTAAGTTATTCCCGAAGGGATTTTCTTCTTGATATGCACTGGAATCTGAATTATGCATAACTAATGCCCCTCTTCTATAAGTTTGTTACTCCATTGGGTGTCAACTCTAATTAACTTGGCATAAAACCTACAGTGTATCTACAACAATGACCTATTCAATGATGATTAATATTCATTACTGAACACGGATTCTGGGAATAGATAGCCTGAATATTATTACTATTAGTATATTAAAATGAATATGTTATTTCTATTATTACTGTAATACCATTAGATTCATCTTTCCATATATTAGGGGAGAATTAAAACAGTTAATATGTATGAAGTGCTTAGAATAGAGCATGGCACATAGGAACAGCCTGGGTCATGTCTAAGTGTTGGCTATTATAGTGTGTAAACTTGGACATGTTACCTAATTTCTCAAAGCTTACATTTGCTTAGCTGTTAAATGGTAACAATAACATATGCATTCAAATTATTAGAAATGATTAAATCACATATTTGATGAAAATGCTTTGTACCACTCTGGTCACAAGGTAATTTATTAATATATTGTATCTTTGATCACTACCTTAATAATAGATTTTGTGATGATAAAGTGATTGAGATTACACAAGGGGACTGAATACGCAAAACCTGAAACTCTACCCACTTTTCCACAGAAAGTGCAAAAATTGATTGGGGATTTGGGAAATCAATGAAACATTATTATGGCTTGTATCTCTTTGATATGATGTTGGATATGTATGCTATCAGATTCTCATTTTTTAAAGAATAGTATGTGGCTCTGAAATTACCTACTATATTTTTTGAAGTTTTTCAAGGAAGTTGATAGAAACAAGGCAACTTGGTAAAGGAGGATGAGGCATTTAAGCTAAATCCTCTGTATGTAGAAATGTGAGAAAGTAGAATAAATCTCTTGGCTACCAAAGAATTCAGCAAGGGAAAAAAGATGTGTTAATACTATACATGATGCCTGAGATGATTTTAAAGTATCCCTGTGTCACTGGATGAAGCTGTGACCTAATAACTTTTCTCTTTATCCTGGATTGTTCAGAATTTTACCTTTCCAAATTTTAAGAGCACAATTATATTCTGAAAACTATACCTGATTACATGCTTCTCCAGTTTTATAATATTTTTAGATATTAAATCTCACATATTTAATTTCATTTTAAAATTATTTATTTCCTTATATGTTTACAATATAGTACTTTAAAAAATTTTATCCAATAGACACTATCATTGATGCCAATAAACCAGTTCTCTTATCTTTGCAGATAAAGTATCTAGTTGGGTTAATGTTCTTATTTCCTAATTACTGAAAATAACTTGGGAGAACTTCATGAAGATAGTACAGATGCATAACAAAGAGATGGTATTTTTTGGTTTCACTTTTATAATAGGATTCTCCCCTCCTCCTTCTCCTCCTCCTCCTCCCACACACACACACACACACACACACACACACACACACACACACACACTAGGACTTTTAGAAAATATCTATGAAGCAACAGCCATGCCATGATTGTTGGAGTAATAAAGAAAAATAAATCATTCCCCCGAAAAGTAATCATTTGGAAAGAAGAAAAGAATAAATCTTGTTAAATAATAGTAACACCATCTCTTGTAACCTTAATTGAAAGATTCTACAAAGCTGGAATCTGTTTTATTCTATTATATGACCTTGAATAATGCATTTGACCTCTTTGTAACTCCGGTTGCAGAAGAGTGACAAAAATCTTGACTTCCTTATTTGAAGGTATAGTACAGATTTAATGAGTTAATTTGTATGACATATTTAAACCAGTTAAAAGACTCTAGATTAATATAAAACTGTTACTACTGTATTATTTTTTTTTTCACCATCTGTGAAGCAGAGATATAGTCTTATTATACCTATATAATGATTTGCTTGGGAAAGCTTACTGATACGAGTTTAAAATTTTAGCAGGATATATAGGTTATTATGCAGATAAATAGGTATTTATGTGTAATTAAAAATGCCTAAAAATAAAAAATATTTAATCCAATAACAGAAACATTATTAAATTGTTTCAAGGAAAGACATACCTTTGCCTGAAATAGCTGATTAAAAATATGTCACATTCATACCAAAGACATGATTATTTTCCACTTACCTTCTGAAGATTTAGTTTACCTTTCAGCAGAACCATGTTTTTCTTAACAATACACTTAGTCTCAGTTGAGTTAGTTACTACCAGCTTCAGCAGTGTATTCTGTGTATTCACTATCATGTTTGTGTTAGACCATTCTTGGGAGGCAATACCTCTGTGCTGTTCGGATTTCTGAGTTTTTCTTGCCTGAAACCCATAAACAGTTTCTTATTTCAGATAGTTGTGTTTTGTTTGACCTTAGCCCTTTCTCAAGATTTTCTTCCAGTGGTCTAATTTGCATATCATATATATATATTTTTATATTTATTGTACTTTAGGTTCTGGGGTACATGTGCAGATCATGCAGGATTGTTGCATAGGTACACACATAGCATATTTTATACTAAACACTATGTGGGTACAAATAAACAAAATAAACTGAGCCACTTCTATGTTATTTGAAGTTACCCAGGATGCTGATAGAGCAATGGTAGCTTAGAAAGGAAGATGGGTCTCTTAAGCTAAATACTATATACCCACAACTATTTGAGAAATGGAGGCAAGGCCTTGATGCTTAAAGATTTTAAAGCCCTGACTTGTTCTTCTTCAGCCAACATTTAGGAGCTTCAGTGATACCTCTAAACCAAAATCCTGCAGCTGAGACTTACAACACTTTAAAACAACCTGTCTTCATAGTCTTTCAAATAACTCATATTCTACTACTTAGTACTGCTTTTTGCCCACCTTTTGAGCCCCCTTGTTTTCTCAGATTCCCAGTTTTTGACTATCATGCAAGTTAAGATTGTTGTTACCCTTGAACACTATCATTTGATAATGAGCCTTTCTAGTTAGCAGCAGCTTCTTACTGAGCATTGCCAGTAACTGCCCTGTCCTAGTGAGCGCCAAGCCAGGCCCGATGCACCACAGCTGAAGAGAGGTTGGTATCATGAGTGCCAGTGTAAAACTTAAGCATCAGTTATTTTTGTTTTTCCTATGTAACATTACCTTTCTGAGTACTAATCATGAACTCCCCAGTGTATTTCTGGGGTCCTCTTCCAATGAACCACTTTTTAGGCCAAGCATTGCTCTACATGCTTTGCATGTATTTGATCCTCATAAAATTCCAATAATATAGATATTACATTATCCTCCTTTTATTCATAAGGAAACTAGAGTGCATGTAATTTAAGAAATAATGCTCAAGATTTTAGAATTAGAACATGGTCTAGTCAGAGATATGGATCAAGCACCTTGATTCCATAATTAAAAGGCAACCAGCTCTTAAAGGAGCAAAGAGAATGGGTTCCACTGCAAATGCAGTAACTCTGCGCTTGTGCTTATAGAGTAGATCCTTGACCTCTTCCATTTAGGTAATTAAGATATCATCTCACTTGAAAGCAAAAAAGCAAGCATCTTTTAAAACTCATTTTGTTGGAGTTCTCTGTGTTTAGTTTATTTTGAAAGAAGAATCTTCAAACACAATTACGGTAACTCTCCTGGATTTTGAGCTTGAATAGTACAAGATTTCTAACATTGCCTCTCTGCTCTTTCTTGGTAATATAATTATAAAATTGACATTTCCCCTTACAACTCAATATTTTTTATCATATCTTCTTCACTCTAAGTTAAAAAAATGCATAATGGAGAATCCTTATCTCCTTTAGAGTGACTGAATATATTCTTGTTGAAAAATAGTTATAACCCATTTTGATTAGTAGTGTAGATAAGATAAAGGCAAATAGTGCATTTGTTCTACCACTGGTATTTTTAAAGTTTAATTGTTGGACTCTGGAAACATACACATTAGGACATAATTATTCTTGTGAGAGTTACTGGAATTCTGGAATGACTAGGGTCACAGCACTAGAAATGAATTCCTTGAGGAACAAATTTCTAAAGCCTTTTCTCTGTGCTTCACTGCAAGGTATGGTAAGTCAATGCTCTACCCCATCTTTTTGACATGCCATTTTTAACAGAGTTGGTTACTATTTCCTTTTTGATGAAAACTCTTCATTTGAATTTAATGCAAAACACTTCCCTAATTATTCTCCAAAAGCAATGGTAACCCATCCACACTCTTTGTTTATTCTTTATCATCTCCGAATTTACAAAACACAAAATGATGTGGAACTCAGGCTTAGAGCCTCTCCTTTGTTTGCACCCACATCCTTGCTAATCTTGGTTAGTCACAAAGCTGAGGATCCCCAAATTCTTATCTCTGACATGAGTTTCTTCTCTGAACTCCAGGCTTAATATCCAATCAGTCTACTCAAAATCACCACTTTGACCACACAGACTTAATATGGCCAAAACCAAACTTCAGCTTTCCCATATAGAATGCATTCTTCTAACCTCTTCTCCATTTCTTTATAGAAGCATCAATTTTTTAGTTGCTCAAGTCAAAAACCTTAGATTTATGTTTGTTTTTTGAATCTCAACTTCTATTTTTAATCTCAGCACATCCTGTTGGCTCTACGGTCAAAATTTATCCAAATCTGAATATTCTTTTCATTCCACTGCTCCCACTCTAATTCAGGTAACCATTTTCTCTTACCTGGGTTATAGCAATTACCATCTAAATAATTGCCCTTATGCCATTCTTTGCTTCATTTACTTATTTTTATTTTTATTTTTTTTTGAGACAGGGTCTCACTCTGTCACCCAAGATGGAGTGCAGTGTGCAGTGATGGCTCATGGCAGTCTTGATCTCTTGAGCTCAAATGATCCCGCCACCTCAGCCTCCCAAGTAGCTGAGACTATAGGCATGTACCAGCATGCTCAGCTACATTTTTATGTTTTGTGGAGACATGGTCTCACTATGCTGTACTTTCTGGTTTTGAACTCCTGAGTTCAAGTGATTCTCCCACATTAGCCTCCCAAAGTTTTGTGATTACAGTCATGAGTCACTGCACCCAGCCCATTCTTTGCTTTATCTGGCAGCCAGAGTAATTGTTATGACATTAAATTCCAATCTTGATGCTAGACATTTACTCAAAAATCTTTCGTGCCTTTGTGTGTAAGTTATAAAATCTGAAGCTTCAAGGGTGGTTTCTAAGATCTATGCAATCTGTTCCCCATCCTACATTACCTCTCTGATCTCATCTTCTATTTTCTAAGTTTTACTCACTCTGTTTCAGTCACACTATCCTCCTCTGACATTTTCCCAACCTGGTGCCTTTCTAATTGTTTTTCCTTTTCCCTAAAATAAACTCTCTCATGATATTCTCCTTCAGGCCTTTGCTTAAATATCATCTTCTTAGTGAAGCTTCTCTGGCATACTTTCTCTCTGGCACTCCTCTATTTTTATTCACAGTACCAACCATAATCTAACAGATTTATAATTTGAGATTCACCTTATTTTCTTTATTTATTGCCTCCTTACTCTCATGAAAATGTAATCTTATTGAAGGAAGAGATTTGGTCTCTTATTTACTAATAAATTCTTATCACCTAGAACATTGTGCATATAAAAGATTCTCAATATACATTTGCTAGATGAATGAATGAATGAATGAATGAATGATGGTGATGGCAGTAGAGAGATAGAACTGCAAGACTATTTGGAAAGCTATTATGGCATTGAAATCTTCCTTGAAGCCAATTTGATAAAATCCTACCATACAACAGGTTAATAAAAGAATTAATAAAATATAAAGATCTTTATTTTCTTTATATTACTAGAGTCATAAGAGGCTCTAATGATGGGAGAAGAATATTGACACTGGTAATGTCTTCATTTATAAGTTTCAATGCTGTCACTTACAAGGTCAAATACAGTATTTGGAGTGATTCCCTTGAATGATACAGTTAAAAATGCCAACTTGTTCTTCCCTTTCTAGCCAGTATGTACTTTGCAAAATACAAAGTTGATCATATCTCTTTTATATTCAGCAATGTAAGTGTTTGGTGTTATAGTATACTGCTTGGGCTGCTATAATAAAATACCATAGACTTGATGGCTTAAACAATAGACATTTATTTCTCCTAATTCTTGAGGCTGGAAAGTCCAAGATCAAGATGCCAATCACTTCAGTTCTTGGTGATAATCTTCTTCCTGGTTTGCAGATAGGCACCTTCTTGCTGCATCCAATACAGAAGGAGAGCAATCTCTCTCTCTTTCATTTTCTTATAAAGCATATAAACTCATCATTAGGGTCTAATATTTGTCCACTCCTGCATTGCTATAAAGAAATACCTGAATCTGGGTAATTTAAAAAGAAAAGAGGATTAATTGGCTTATGGTTCCACAGGCTGTACAGGTAGCATGGTGCTGGCATCTGTTTGGCATCTGGAGAGGCCTCAAGACACTCACATTTATGGCAGAAGGTGAATGGGGGAGCAGACATTTCACATGGCTGGAGCAGAAGCAGGAAAGGGAGTGAAGGAGGAGGTGCTACACACTCTTAAACAACCAGATCTCATGAGAACTCATTCACTATTAGGAGAACAGCTCTAAGGGAATAGTAATAAACCATTTATACAAACCACTTCCAACATCCAATCACCTCCCATGAGGCCCCACCTCCGACACTGGGGATTATAATTTGACATGAGATTTGGTGGATATGCAGATACAAACCATATCATTACACCCTTGACCCCTCCCAAATCTCATGTCCTTTTCATATTGCAAAACTTTATCGTGCCCAAAGCTTAAATCATTTCAGCATTAACTCAAAAGTTCAAAGTAAAAAATATCATGTAAGATAAGGCTAGTCTTTTTCACCTGTGAGCCTGAAATTTTTTTTAAAAAAATTAGTTACTTACAGGATACAATAGAGGTCTGTGCATAGGGTAAACATTCCCATTCCAAAAGGGAGACATCAGCCAAAAGAAAAGGGCTACAGGCCCCATGCAAGATGCAAGTCTGAATCCCATCAGAGCAGTCATTAAATCTTACAAAGTTCCAAAATAATCTCCTTTGATTCCATGTCCCACATCCAGGGCACACTGATGCAAGAGGTGGGCTCCCAAGGCCTTGGGAAGCTCTGCCCCTATGGTTTTGTAGGGTTTAGCCCTCATAGCTACTCTCATGGACTGATGTTAAGTTCCTGCAGCTTTTCCAGGTATACAGTGCAAGTTGTCAATGGATTTACCATTCTGGGGTCTAGAGGACAGTGGCCTCTTCTCATAGCTCCACTAGGCAGTGCCCCAGTGGGGACTCTGTGTAGGGACTCTAACCCCGCTGTGTTAGTCTGTTTTCACACTGTTGTAAAGAACTAACTGAGACTGGGTAATTTATGAAGAAAAGAGGATTAATTGACTCACAGTTCTGAAGGCTGTACAGGAAGCATGGCTGTGAGGTCTCAGGAAACTTACAATCATGGTGGAAGTGTGAAGGGGAAGATAGCATGTATTTACATGGTGACAGAAGAGAGAGAGATGGACAGCAAAGGAGGAAGGGGGAAGTGCCACAAGCTTTGAACCAGTAGATCTTATGAGAACTCACTCACTATTATGAGAACAGTAAAGAAGAAATCTACCCCCATGATCCAGTCACCTCATACCAGGTCCCTCCTCCAACATTGGTAATTACAATGTAATATGAGATTTGAGTGGGGACACAGAGCCAAACTATATTACCTACATTTCTCCTCACAACCTGGTAGAGGTTTGTGTGAAGGCTCTGCCAATGCAGCAGTCTTCTTTCTGGGCATCCAGCCTTTTCCATACATCCTCTGAAGTCTAGGCAGTGACTCCCAAGCTTCGCCTCTTATACTCTGTGTACTCACAAGCTTAACACCACCTGGAAGCTGCCAAAGCTTACAGTTTGCACCCTCTGGAGCAGCAGTCTAAGCTGTACCTGGGAACATTTGAGCCATGGCTGGAGCTGGAGAATCTGGGATACAAGGGGCCATATCCTGAGTTTTCACAGGGCATTTAAGCCATGGGCCTGGCCCTAGCCCAAGAAACAATTCTTCCCCCACTAGGTCTCTGGGCCTGTGATGGGAGGGGCTACCAGGAATGTTTCTGAAATGCCTTCAAGCTTTTTCCCCCCATTCTTTTTTTGACTATCAGTACTTTCCTCCCCTTCAGTTATGCAAATTTATCTAGCAAGTGATTGCTTAGCAGCTGACTTGAGTTCTCCTAAAAATGGACTTTTCCTTTCTACCACATGGCTGGGCTGCACATTTTCAAACTTTTGTGCTCTCCTTCTTCTTTAAATATAAGTTCCAACTTTAGATCATTTCTTTTCTTATGCATATGAGCATTTGTTGTTAGAAGCAGCCAGGTCAAACCTTGAATGCTTTGCTGCTTAGAAATTTTCATCCCACGTGGTGGCTCATACCTGTAATGCCAGTACTTTGGGAGGCCAAGGTGGGTAGATCACAAGGTCAGGAGATCAAGACCATCCTAGCCAACATGGTGAAATCCCATCTCTACTAAAAATACAAAAATTAGCTGGGCATGGTGGCATGCGCCTCTAGTCCCAGCTACTCAGGAGGCTCAGGCAGGAGAATTGCTTGCACCAGGGAGGCGGAAGCTGCAGTGAGCGGACATCATGCCACTGCACTCCAGCCTGGTGACAGAGTGAGACTCCATCTCAAAAAAAAAAAATGTTCTACCAGATAGTCTAAATCATTATTTTCCGTTTGAAATTTCCAGATATTCCTATGGCAGGGGCTCATGCAGCCAAGTTCTTTGCTAATAAAACTGAAGTTTGCTCCAGTTCCCAAAAAGTTTCTCATTTCCATTTGAGACTTAGTAAGCTTGGCTTTCACCATCAATATGCTATCAGCATTTTGGTCACAACCATTCAACCAGTCTCTATGAAGTTCCAGACTTTCCCTCATCTTCCTATCTTCTTTTGAGCCATCCAAATGCTTTCAATCTCTGTCCATTACTTAGTTCCAAAACTTCTTCCACATTTTCAGGTATCTTTACAGCAATGCCCCACTGGTTGATACCAATTTTCTGCATTATAATAGTTTATTCTCATATTACTATAAAGAAATACTTGAGCCTGGATAATTTATAAAGAAAATAAGTTTAATTCATTCATCATTCTGCAGGCTGTAGAGGAAGCATTATGCTGGCATCTGCTCAGCTTCTGGGGAGGCCTCAAAAAACTTACAATCATGGCAGAAGGAAAAGGGAGCAGACATTTTACATGCCCAGATCAGGAGTAAGAGATATCAATGAGGGTGGTGCTACATACTTTTAAACAACCAGATCTCATGAGAACTCACTCACAATTATGAGAACAGTACTAAGGAAATGGTGCTAAGCCATTCATGAGAAATCCACCTCCATGATCCAATCACCTCCCATCAGGCTGGCCCTGCCTCCAAAAATGGAGATTACAAATCAGCATGAGATTTAATGGGAACATAGATCTAAACCATATCAGAGTCTCACATTCATGAACACATCTATCTCTACCTCCTAAAGGTCATAAATACAATCACAGTAAGGAGTAGGGCTTCAGTATATGAGCTGAGAATACACAATTCAGTATTTTCTCATTGCTTTTATGTTAAAGCCTGGTATGTAACAAGAGGCATGTTACTTTGTACTCTGAATTCCCTCAGGCCCTTTACATTCTCTGTTTCTTTTTGCATCACTTGGCCCTCTGCCTTCTTGCTATAGCCGTATTTTCCTTCTGCTAGGGCACATAATGCTCCCTCCTACTATGTCCTCCTCTCTGAGCTTAGCATAACCAACTCTGCAACTCCCTCCATCAAAACAGCTCCTATTTATTTTACTGAATTTGATGTCCCAATCATCACTTCTTATGGGAAAATTCCTTCATCTGCTGGCCAGATCCCCCTTGCTTTTGTTAACACACCTTTTCTTGGCGCCCAGCTGTAATTTGGAAGTAATCATTTGGCAAATAAATGTCTCCTTCACCAGACTTTTGGCTTAATGGAGGTAGAAAATAGATTTGTTATTGCTAACTCTATCTCCCCCAGCAGCAGAATACATGGTCCATGCTACTGTTCAAGAATGTGTTTAAGGAGTGAAGATAATAATACACGCCTGCAACTACATATGAAACTCTTGTTGTCTAGAGTCTAGAGGTTAATTAGCAAGCTGATTTTGCATCTCCATAATTAGAGTGTCAAATTCTTTCTAAACCTGATATTTTCCTTTTGTCTTTTTATATTTTAGGCTTACTTAGGAAATAATTTGTATGATCTTGAAAATGTAGCTTACCCCTCGAGGAGTCTAATAATTAGTATGTATTAAAATTCTACCCCATGAACTTCATTGAATATAATGCATGAAAATGAGATAATGTGTGTGGTTTAAAATAACAAAAACAATAATAATTTAATTTTAGCTCCTGTATTTGAGAGCTTTCTATGCATCAAACACTCTACTAAGTAGTTTATATAAATTATCTTATTTCATTCTTCTGAGAAGATTGGCTTGCTTTATTTGTTTGTTTTGTTTTTCCTATGTGCCAGGGCTTGCCTAAATTATTTCACTGGTCTTTACATATCTGACAAGTAGATATTACTATTCTGACTTTGATAATGAGGGATAGGAGGATCTTGAGGGTTAGAAAAATTTTTAATTTCACACAAGCTTATCAGTTATGAGATTGCTGGTGAAAGAAATTTATGCATATCTATAATGCTTTGTAAACAAATAAAAATAATAAAATTAAATTGAATAAGTGATATTCAAGATTATGCAATTTGAATACTTATAAAGCTTAAAGTGACTTTAGGAGGTCATGCAATCTAAAGTCATAGTCCTATTTTATACATCTTAGAAATGAGGTTAACTGAGTTGCCCTACTGCATCATAAATATATCTAAGGCAAGAGATATTTCTTTTTTATTGGTAGTACACACATATTGCTCTACCTAATGTGTTGCTCAATAACATTTATGGAATTGAATTGTTCAAGTTATCAGTCAAGACAGAGCAAAGATTAAACCAAATCTGAACCGTAATAGAGGACTCATTCTATTAAATATGCAGCTAGTAAATGACTAAGCTCAGTTAAGAGCTTGCTTTATTAAATGACATCATTATTAATAATAACAATAGGATTAGAACATTTCCTGGGTGTTATTACTATCACTACCATTATTGTAAGGGAATCTGCAGATTCTCTTTTGGGCTTTACTGCCAGTAATCTTCTTTATCTTATTGTTTTACTGACAGAGGCATCCTAGCATCAATAATCCAGGTTTCCTTTTCAGATTTCAAAGTCAGCAAAGAGAAGATGCAGTTATAAATCACTTCAGGGGATGATTTACATTTTTTTCATGGCAGCAGGTTGCCAAATACAAGTCATGAAATCCCAAATGTAAAATGCCACTGCAGCCATCAAAATCAATCAATATGGGTAGATGAGTGGAGGTGGTTGATAAAACCACACCACCACCATGTAATTAGTTGGAAAGAGATTGAAATGTTTACACAGAGGGAAAACTGAAAATAAATTTCTGTGGAAAAGTTAAAGTGATTGAATTTGTTTAAACATGAAAAGGGAAGTGTAGGGAGCAGCTTAATTAATCTTCAAGAAATGGCTTTGCTTTAGGACCATGGATGATGGTGTCCAGTGGCTGTCAATTCTGCCAAAGACAGAAGACTCTGAAATGTAAGATGTAGCAGGACAGACTAAGGTATAATACTACTACTAATAATAGATTTCTAAAGTTTAAAAATCTTAACTGACTTAACTTGAACAAGAGAAGTTGTTAAATATCTTCCTCTGGACAACTTTAAAGAAAGATATCCTCCTGTGTCTGTAATGATGGAAGCACAGTCCTTTCAAAGAAAGATCTCAGCTCAACTCACCTCAATAACCTGACAACATCCCTTCTAGATCTAAGATTAGGTCTTTTATATGTTTAAAGCCTTGATGACATTTTCAGTATATCAGTTCAATCAAAGCAATAATCTATCTATTAAAATACTGCTTTACTTAAGAAATCCCAGAAAGATTATCATAAGTATTGAGTTTGGTCTAGTATAAATTCAGATCTGGTTTTATGTCAGAAGAAAAATTGGATGATTTGACTGTCATATGACAATAGCATTAGGATATCTGGATTCAGGACTTGTAGTATGCCTTGGTAACCAAGTGGTCATTGTAGTTTTCAGGTCACTAAGAAATTGGCATCAGCCTAAAATATTTATATACTGTTCTGCTATGGTCCCTGAAATTTCTATCACTAGCCTTCCATTAATTTTAATTAAGAAATTATTCTTATGAATGTAAACATATAAATGTCTTTAGTATAGATAGTTTATTAGAAAATTTTCAAACTTACCTATTACTCAGGACAATGAAAGAGTGGGACACCGTCCAAATCAATCTTGATATACTCAAAGCAGACAAGTCAACATGTAGCACTGATGTAAACAAACTGAGAGGAAATGAACTCAGAGAAGCCAAGAGTAAAATGAAGGCATCAGAGCAGGGTGCTGGAGAAGTTTTGTGCCAGCTTGTGAGAGCCAATTGTTAAGTATTCAGAAGTTTTGAAAGCAAAATTTTGTAAGCATGGCCATTATTAAAAATTAAATTATGTAACACAAAAATTGCATTAAAAACAAAGTTAATAAATACTCAGAATTTATCACTTCCTAAGTATTTATGGCATCTTAGTAGCTATACTCTTTTGATTATTTATGTGGAAGTAATATATAAATAATGCATCCCTTTGCATCTCCATGTTTAGTAACAGTATGTTGTTAGCTTGAACTTAGCCATGGTGACCATGTTTTAACCATGGAATGGGTAAGTGCTACAAATCAGGGTGCTCTTTTTTAAAAATTTCCCCTATAGAGTTTATTGTTAAACATTACCAGCACATCACTGACTGATTCATTTTCAATGGTTTTTACAGTAATTGGCTTTCTACAGGGGTAAAAATATTTAGCTGCTGACCACAGAGAAAGTCAGATCTTCTGGTCTGAATTAGTTAATTCCAAAACATTCTCAAATCCTCTAACACAAATGTTATAAACATTTTTGACAAAAGAAAGTAAAGAAGTTTATAATTTTTGTTGTTCAACAAGCCTTTGCCCTATTGTTAACAACTTTAGTCTTCCCCCAAAAATATTGTCTCATGAGCTAAATAGAAAAACATATTTGTTGCATGTTTTTCCCCCTATTTTTAGTAGCTCCTTCAAATGAGGTTTGCTATGAGTATCACAGATCCACTTACTTGAGATTATGTTTTCTTTAGAGAGGAACTGTTCAGCACAGAAACATGGGAAGTCAACACATTTCAGAACCATCCACAGCTAGCTTTGAATTTTGGCCCTGTCACTAACAAGATGAGTTAACCATCGATGAGTAAACTTGACTCTCAAACACTCAGATTACTCCATTTTAAACTAGAGCTAGTATAACTTACATGGCAGTGTAAGCATGAAGATTTCATGAGAGGATGTTTTTAAAAGTGAAAGCACAAGAGGGCATGGCCTACAAAGGATGTTAACAACCTGTGGGTTCCTTTCACTATTCTTTTTTTTCTTTATCTTCTCCACTATAATACAGAGTGTTTTCAGGGCTAGGATTATCCCAAGGGCAGGAAAATCATAAATTTTCCCAAACCAACCCACTGGAAAATGACATATGAATTTCAAAGTTTTGTTTTTCCACTCATGAGCTAAAAGTTACCTTTGATTTCATGAAGCCCCAGAGACGGCTGGAAGAAATGTTTTGAGAGAAGATTTTCTGGGGTATTCTTTTTATAGCTGAAAGAGACTTTTGAATGTGATACAGTTTTTCCACAATAGCTAGGGGCGCTGAGCAAGGAGAAAAGAAGGGAAAACTGAGTTCAAGTTTCTATGACCTACTCTTTCAGAATTAGCAGATACTAAGTATTTTGAACATATTCCTTTAAAGGATAATATCATGTCAGTAAGGCACAGTGATATTTGTTACTACTATCATGATCTGGCCTTAACTTTAAATTAGTGAGGTGGGACTCATCCTCAGAGATGCTGGGGAAGCAAAAGATTCATTCTCATTAAACTGAGAATGTGAATATTTATCTTCTCTCCTCTTTCTCTGTACTTCACTGAAGCATATGTTGTCTTCCTTACATGGAACAGGAAAGGAAAGGAGATCACACTGAATCAGCTAAGAGTTTTCCATGAGATTCTCATAACCTTTGGGGTTTACAGGCACATATAATATCCATTCTCTCAAATTATTCAAATCAGTCATTGTTTGGAAGTGTGGATGATGTAAACAGCTTGATAATGTTGTCTACAGAAGGGAAAGAAAAAAAGAAGTAAGAAAGGTTGGAAAATTTATAAGAAATAAAGAAAAAGAGAGAAGGGGACAAAAAGGATAAAGAAAATAAGAGCATAGTTAATAGCCAGTCCTTTATACTTTTTAGATGATAAACCGATTATGTATTATCTAAAATGTACTTATACAGTACCCCAGAGTTATGATCTCTTTCATTAAAGAGAAAGAGAGACAGAGAATGAGAAGCAGAGAGAGAGAGAGAAAGTGAAGTGCCTCAATACCCATCCAGTCATCTAAGTCAGAATTTTGGGAGTCATGAAAGACTCCATTTTCTCTATTCTCTCTCTTTCAGCTGCTAATAATAAATCACTAAGACTTCATTCTGTTTCCTAAATATTCAAATCTACCTTCAGCATACCACAACTGCTAACTCTCATCATTGTTTTATTTTAGGCAGACATCACATTTGCCTGTTTCACTGAAACATATTCCCTACAAGAAGTCTCTTCCTTCTTAAAAACTCTCTCATCCACTGCCTGAGTGATCCTATCTGAATGTAACTCTGATCATAGCTCTCCTACTAAAAATATTTTTCCCTAAAGAACATATTTCAAACTTCTTATCATAGTAAATAAAGCTGCTTTTGATCTGGACTTCTGCTTCCACTGTGGCCTTCTTCCCTCTCTCCTAAGATATGTTGTTGAATGAATAAATCCATAAATATTTTCATCTTAATATATCAACCTATTTTAAGTTTCTAAACTCTTCAATATTCTCTCATACTTTGAAGAATTTGAAACCACTGTTTTCTCTGCTTGGAAGATGCTTTCTTATTCCTCTTCCTTATCTGTTTACTCTTTTCATTTGTATAGGCAGCTGAAGAATTACATTTTCCATCATTCCTTTCTTAACCAACCCTAAAGTATGCATTTACTTGCTTGTCTGCATTACTAGACCATCTGCTATTTTAACACAGAAAGTTTCTTGTGTGACTTTCTAACTTTTATGCCTAGCAAATAATATATTTAAATTATTTAAAGTCTTCAAAGTAACATGTTTAAAGTGAATACATAAATACAATAAAAGATAATGTTATCATTGGTATTTCAATTAACTTTTCTACATCGTCCCTTATTCCTACTCAATCTGTCTGCCCTTAACAAATGTTTAGATTTGTATTCAAAATAAAAAATACAACAAGTCACAATAGATCTTATGAATATTATCTATATTGATATAAGTACAAATAATCTCAATTTCTTGAAATAGGGAAATAATTAGAGCAAAATACAATGCAATATGGGGAAGAAAATACAGAAGAGCATGGACAGTAACTATTACTTAAACTAGCCAACAGCTAAAGTTTTCAGATTTGATCATCGTTTTTTAGAAAGATCCAACACAAGGCAGAACAGCCATTATAAAGACCCAAAGTAGGAAAGATCTAGGAATTGAACTGAATCCAAGCAATTTGTCAGAAAACTGAAAGGCTAGTGGCTGAAAATACTGTTTCTCACTGATATTTAAATGCATTTATCTGACAATAAAACTCAGGAAAAATCATAACCCTATAATCAAATGCTTTATAAAGAAAACCAGATGTCAGTTCTCCCCCAAATAATGTCTTTTTTTGTTTTGTTTTGCTTTTTCACTCAAACTCCAAAATATTTAAAAACATTTAAATTTGGTATAGATAGGATTTCATTAATTCTGAACAATCATAATTTTCATGCTATTTGCTATACACAGGTAAGTGAATGAACCTACAGGTGAGCAATCTTGTATGCTCAATTATAAACAGTTTCTGATACTGGGTCTTCAGAACCATAATGGATGTGGTGAAGTAAAGTACAGTTGGTGAGTGAAAACTGATTCTTTCATGACAGAAACATTCTTGCAAGACCCAAAATTATATTCACACTAGCTTAACCAAATATATATATACGGAGGGATTACATAAAAAGCAATAGTAGAAAATGTAGAGTCTGTATTCAGATTGAAGGGAATCAAGAAAATAGTAGGTTACAAATGGGTTACTCTTGCCATCTCTCTGTGGCCAGGTGGTCTCTCATTTCTGCACCTCTGAAGTCTGTGTCATTCTTTCTGTTTGCAGACCAGCTTTCTCTATATCTGATTGAACAAAGGCTGATCTATGTGATCCACCAGTTTTAGCACTCATTGTGGCCTAACTAGAGTTGTTTTTTGTTTGTTTTAACTTTTAAGTTCAGGGGTAAAAGTGAAGGTTTGTTACAAAGGTAAACTTGTGTCATGAGGCTATAAGTCCTAATTTCATAAGAAAATCTGACTGTTCCATTGTGATAGCTTGGACTTGAGAGATATTGCAAATAAGTATATGTATATCCTATGCAAAATTTGGGATATACTTATAGTAAAAAAAAAATTTCTTACCTAAAATTCAAATTTAACTGTCCTGTATTGTTTCTGTCCTATATTGTCACTTGTTATAGGTGTGGGTGGGAAAATGGCAAATGGATCAAAGGAAGGTGTTATACTTCACTAGGTAATAAATTGGGTGATCAGTGTTTCTCAGAAAGAGTGATACGAGCTTAATATGTACATAGAGTAATCTATAAACAAGAGGGAATAATTTGGTTCTCATGGAAGATAAGAGGCCAGAATGTATTGCCATTCAGATAACAGGTAAAATTTAGCCAGTTGACTTAGAGATAACTAAAATAATTTGAGCAAAGTGAAGTTTTTAAATGACCTATATATTTTTTAAATACCTTACTAGATGGACTGAAAAGAGAAAATGTCATCAATATGATTGATTTAAATTTTATTTCAAAAACACAACCTGTCTACTTACTAGCATTTTAAAAGTACATATTTATTATTTTAACTTAGATAAACATTATAAGAAATGACACTGTTATTACTGCTTTGTAGTTAAAGATGTTAAAACTCAAAGTGGGTAATTATCTATCTAAGTTAACACAGCTAGAAAGCAACAGAAGCTGAATTTAAACTCAGGACTACCTGAAACCAGAACCTTTCCACTGAACTGTGTTGCTTCCAAATGTCGCTGCTTTATAATCCTAACATCAGCCTTATTCCAAGCTGCTACTAACAATTGCTATAGCTCCTCTGTTGGAATCTTAAATTACCAGCCTCAATTTGTGTGATGAAAGACCTAGGGACCACTTTCATATGAAGCACAAGCAAGAGTGCTTGGCTCTTACCCAGTATTTTCCCCAGAATAGCTTTCCTTATCCCAGTCTGTTTTCTAATCCTAAATGAGTGTAGCACTGGTTGAGGTACATTCTACACTGTTGACAGTAACAAATGACGTCTAACCTATGCATATTCATGAGTAGAATTATAGTTACGCATGAATGCTCTACATTAGTGCCTAATAATCAACATCTACTTCTTTTCTGTTGTTTAAAATAAAGGGCAGGCATGGAGGGGTGTTAGTTCAGTCACTAATCAAAGATAATTACACCATTGCAATTCCAAATGTTTATCTAGGCTTCTGTGAGGCAAGCATGAAATGAACATTTAATGTACTGGTTTAAGGCAGGCCCTATGAAATGTGTAACAAAGGTGATGATAGAATCTCTTTGCAAAATTAAAGCACCAGAGATACTCCATCTGGAAAGCATAGACAAATTTAATTCAGTGCTTGGCAAGATGTTTTACGATTAGTGAGGGCTAAAAAAATTTCAAATGGACAAATAAATTAATGAATTAATTTTTGTGAGTAAAAGGCAGATCCCTCAAAAATTAAAATATTTGAATGGGATGGAGGCCAGTTTACAATCTTTTCCATTAAAACGTATATTGCCACCAGTAGTTCATTTTTTTTAAATAAATTAGGTACTCAAACTACAATGTTAATGGAGAAACAATAAACCAAATTAGATCCTCAATTGTGGCATAAAATGAAATTAGTGTTGAAACTAAGACTAGTTATAACTTTTCAACAATAATTTTTAGCACCTCTCTATATGTTAGGCATTTTTCTAGGCATTGATGATACAAAGGGTGAACAAATACAGTAACAGTTCTTGTCCATATGAAGCTTAGGTTTAGTGTGAGGAGACAAACCTTAACAGAAAAATTGAATGAAGATATATTTAACATAAAACTAAGATATTGAAACATGAAGGAAAGTTATGTGGTACAATGAAAGTACAAATTTGAAAGGTTTTAGTTGATCAGAAGTTTTGAAGATGCCCCCCAACCACAACTCTGGGAACTTGAAGTGTGATCTGTCAGGGAAATAGTTCATTAAGGAAAAGGAGTAGAGACTTTTTCAGCATCACTTGCCCAAGGAATTGAAAAAAAAGTTTAGTGTACCTATAACACAGGAAATGAGAGAATGAAAGAGGTGAGACTGTAAAAGTAGGCAAGGTGCAGATCATGCAAATTCTTATAGATTATGTTATGCATGTTAAATTTTAGCCCAACAGCCAACAAAAGTTTTGAGAAAGTCAGTGTTCGATTATAAAAGTCAGATCAATTGGAAGAAACACAGTAAAGATTTGCATTTTTTAAATATCCCTCTGGTGGCAAATGGTAAATGGACTGGGGCCATCAGAGTGAATATGGCTAGACTGTTTAGGAGTCTATTGGAATATTGCTCATGGGAAGGCACATTACCTAGGTCCAAAATCAAGATTGGGAGTATGTGAGTGTATGTGTAAAAGGTAAAACCGAGTGAAATAGCAAACAATTTGATGTGAGAGATGAGGGTGAGGGGAGTATCAAATGTGATTTTCAAAGTCTTTGGCTTATGGAACCAACATTTTTTACCTTATCTTTCCATAATATAAATGTTTTACTCAGAAATTCCAACCCCATGCATGATGTTTTTGACAAGAAATATAAACAAAAGTGATGTGTGTAACTCGCTGTTGAAGTGGTTAAGAAGCAAGCATGCTTTCCTCATAGTCTCTTTGTCTATGTTCCATATGAGAGCCAAAAGGTGTCTATGTTTGCTATTTCCAAATTGTCAATACTTCAACCCATTTCAAATGGTATTTTTTCCACGATGAGGAGTAATTGATACTGCAGATATTCAGAAAATGTAAGAAGAGACAGTCTCCCACGAAGGGTAGAAAGGGGAAGAAAGAAGATAGGCTTTATTTTAACAAGAGATACTAAGGAAATACTGGGGTACAAAGTAGCTAAATTGAAGTTTGTGATAGCAAGAAATGGAAAGAGCTCTTATCTGGTGACTTTTATTTTCTTCATGAAGCAGGTAAGAACATCTGCTGAGGGTAACAACTTGGGAAAGGCAAAGGTTTGAGAAGAGAGAATTCAAAAAAGTTATTTCAATGAGAAAAAATTAGGCTGGCCAGTTTTACTGGGAGTGTTGAAGGTGTATTTGCTTTTGGTGTTCATAGAAATATAATGGTAATAAGGTGCAATGTTAAGCAGATTTCTCTATTATCACTTGCATACAGACACAGAAAAATGAATGGTGGGTTTATAGACAAGGGATGAATTTTTAAAGAGATACAAGAGAGATTTCAAGTTATTGGAAAGATTCTTGCAGAAAAGATGAACTCTGGGTGTTAAACTGATTTAGACAACTTTCATTTTACCCTTGTATAAAACTGAAAGTTCAGTAACAAATTCCATTTACGTTGACAAGAATTGTGAAATCAAACCTTTGTACTCCTTCTTTTAGGCATAAGTTTCATTGATAGATAAATCTGTGGTTCTTGCATCTGCATGAATAACCTCTGATTTTGACCGGCGCCCATCTGGAAGTATGACTTACCACCTCCTTGTGTTTTTTTCTCTTTCAATTTTTATTTTAAGTACGAAGGTACATGTGCAGGTTTATTACATGGGTGAATTGTGTGTCATTGGAGTTTAGAGTACAAATTATTTTGTTGCCTTAGTAGTGAACATAGTACCTGACAGGTAGTTTTTTTATCTTCAATCTTGTCTGATGCCCCACCCTCAAGTAGGCCCCAGTGTCCATTGTTTTTTCTTTGTGTCTCTATGTACTCAATGTTTAGCTCTTACTTATAAGTGAGAACATGTGGTGTTCGTTTTCCTGTTTCTGTGTTAATTTGCTTAGAATAAATGCCCTCCAGCTCCATCCATGTTGCTGCAAAGACATGATTTCATTCTATTTTAATGGCTACATAGAATTCCATGGTGTATATGCACTGTATTTTCTTTATCCAGGCCATCACTGATGGGCATCTAGATTGAATCCATGTTTTTTCTATTGTGAATAGTGCTTCAATGAATATATGAGTACATGTGTCCTTATGGTAGAATTATTTATATTCCTTTGGGTATATATCCAGTAATGGGATAGGTGGGTCAAATGGTAGTTCTGTTTTAAATTCTTTGAGAAATCTCTAAACCACTTTCCACAGTGGCTGAACTAATTTGTATTCGCACCAGCAGTGTATCAGCATTCCCTTTCTCCACAACCTTGCCAGCATCTGTTATTTTTTGACTTTTTGATAACAGTCATTCTGACTGGTGTGAGATGGTATCTCATTGTGCTTTTGATTTGCATTTTTCTAATGATTAGTGACATTGAGCCCTTTTTCTGTCCTTGCTGGGCATGTGTATGTCTTCTTTTGAGAAGCATTTGTTCAGGTCTTTTGTGCATTTTGTAATGGAGTTGTTTGTTTTCTGCTTGTTGATTGTTTAATTTCCTTATAGATTTTGGATATTAGACCTCTGTTGAATGTATAGTTCATGAATATATTCTCCCATTCTGTAGGTTGTCTGTTTACTTGGTTGATACTTTGTTTTGCTATGAAGAAGCTCCTTTGTTTAATTAGGTCACACTTGGGAATTTTTGTTTTTGTTGAAATTGCTTTTAGAGTTTTCATCATGTAATCTTTGCCTGGGCCTATGCTCAGAATGGTATTTTCTAGGTTTTCTTCCAGGGATTTTGTAATTTTAGGTCTTACATTTAAGTCTTTAATTCATTGTAAGTTGATTTTTGTCTATGGTGAAATGTATGAGTCCAGTTTCAATCTTCTGCCTATGGCTAGCCAGTTACCCCAGCACCCTTTATTGAACAAAGAGTTCTTTTCCATTACTTATTATTGTTGACTTTGTTGAAGATCAAATGGTTATAAATGTGCAGCTTTATTTTTGGGTTCTCTAATCTGTTTTATTGGTCTATGTTTCTGTATTTGTACCAGTTGTGGTTTTTGTTACCATAGCCTTGTAGTCTAGTTTGATGTCAAATAATGTGATGCCTCTGGATTTGTTCTTTTTGCTTAGGATTGCTTTGGCTATCCATCTCTTTTTGGTTCCATATGAATTTTAGAATAGATTTCTCTAACTGTGAAAGATTATATTGGTAGTTTGACAGAAACACCATTCAAACTGTAAATTGCTTTGGGCAGTATGGGCATTTTAATAATATTGATTCTTTCTATAGAAGAATATGGAATGTTTTTTTCCATTTGTTTGTGTCGTCTGTGATTTCTTTCACCTATGTTTTGTAATTCTTGTTGTAAATATCTTTTACCTCCCTAATTAGCTGAATTCCTATGGGGGGGTGTGTGTGTGTGTGTATGTATGTGTGTGCATGTGTGTGTGTGTGTATGTGGGTGCATGTGTGTGTGGCTATTGTGAATGCAATTGCATTTTTTATTTGAGTCTTAGCTTGGATGTTATTGGTATGTAGAAATAATACTAATTTTTTGTACATTGATTTAGTATCCTGAAATTTGCTGAAGTTTATCAGATCTAGGAGCCTTTAGGCAGAGATTATGGTGTTTTCTAGGTATAGAATCACATCTGCAAAGAGAGATAGTTTAACTATATCTTTCTGTTTGGATGCCTTTTGTTTCTTTCTCTTGTTTGATTGCTTTGTCTAGGACTTCCAGAACAATGTTGAATAGGAATGGTGAGTGTGGGCATCCTTGTCTTGTTCTGGTTCTCAAGGGAAATGCTTTCAGCTTTTGTTTGTTCAGTATGATGTTGGATGTGAGTTTTTCACAGATGGCTCTTATTTTGGCAATATTTCCTCTATGCCGTGTTTCTTGAGGGTTTTTAACATGAGAGAATGTTGAATTTTATTGAAATTACTTTTCTGTATCTGTTGAGATAATTATGTGTTATTTTTTTAATTGTGTTTATGTCATGAATCACATTTGTTGATCTCTGTATGTTAGACCAACCATGCATTCCAGGAATAAAGCTTACTTGATCATTGTATTAGTCTGTTCTCATACTGCTAATAAAGACATTCCTGAGACTGTATAATTTATAAAGAAAAAGAAGTTTAATGGACTCACAGTTCCACATGGCTGGGGGAGGCTTCACAATCATGGCAGAAGGTGAAGGAGGAGCAGAGCATGTGTTACATAGTGGCAAGAAAAAGTGTGTTCAGGGGGAACTGCCTTTTATAAAACTATATGATCTCATGAGACTTACTATCATGAGAACAGAATTCGAAAAATCCACCCCCATGAATCAATTACCTCCAACTGGGTCCCTCCCATGATGTGGAGATTATGAAAGCTACAATTTAAGATAAGATTTGGGTGGGGATACAGCCAAACCATATCAGTCAGGTGAATTAGCTTTTTGATGTGCTGCTCAATTTGATTTGCTAGTATTTTGTTGAGGGTTTATGCATCAATGTTCATCAGGGATGTTGATCAAAATTGCTTTATGGTTGAGTGTGTAGTTAATATTGAAGTATGTGCCACGTGCAGATGAGAAGAATGTATATTCTGTTCTTGTTGGGTGGAACGTTCTACAGATGTCTCTTTGGCCCACTTGGCCATGTGTCAAGTTCAGGTCTTGAATATCTTTGTTAGTTTCCTGTCTCAATAATCTGTCTAATGCAGTTAAGGGGGTATTGATGTCTCCCACTATTATTGTGTGATTATCTCAATTTATTTGTAAGTCTCTAAGAACTTGATTTATAAATCTGGGTGCTCTAGTGATGGGTGCATATAGATTTTCTTATTGAATGCTTTATCATTATATAATGCCCTTCTTTGTCCTTTTTTGATTATTGTTGCTTTAAGGTCTGTTTTTTCTGAAATAAGAATAGCAATTCCTGCTCTTTTTGTTTTCTATTTCCTTCATAGATCTTTCTTCATCCCTTTACTTTGAGCCCATGGCACATCATTGCATGTGAGATGGGTCCCTTAGAGACAGCCTGCAATTGGATCTTGCATCTGTATCCAACTTGCCACTCTGAACCTTTTATGTGAGGGCATTTATCCTGTTTACATTCAAAATTAATATTGATTTGTGTGAGGCTGGGAGTGATGGCTCATGCCTGTAATACTAGCAGTTTAGGAACCAATGTAGGTGAATCACTTCAGGCTGGGAGTTCAAGAGCAGCCTGACCAATATGACAAAACCCCACCTTTACCAAAAATACAAAATTTAGCCAGGCATGGTGGCACATGTTTATGATCCCAGCTACTCAGGAGGCTGAAGCATGAGAATCTTTTGAACCCAGGAGGTAGAGGTTGCAGTGAGCCAAAATTGCTGCACTCCACCCTATGTGACAGTGAGACCCTGTCTCAATAGATGGATTTATATATAGATAGATAGATAGGTAGATAGATAGATAGAGAGATATGAATTTGATCCTGTCATTATATTGTTTGCCAGTTATTGTCTAGACTTAATTGTGTAGTTGCTTTAAACTGTCAATAATTTATATACTTAAGTGTGTTTTTGTGGTATCCAATAACTGTTTTTCACTTTCATGTTTTGCACACCCTTAAGGTCCTCTTGTAAAGCAGGTGTGGTGGTAAAAAATTCCTTTAGCATTGGCTTTTCTAAAATGGATTTTATTTCTTCTTTGTTTATGAAGCTTAGTTTGGCTACATATAAAATTCTTGGAATTTTTTTTATTTAAGAATACTGAATATATGCCCCCCAGTCTTTTGTGGCTTATAGAGTTTGGCCGCTGAAAGCTCTGCTGTCAGTCTTACGGAATTTCCTTTGTACATGTCCTGCTCCTTATCTCTAGTTGCCTTTACTATATATATGTTTTCACATTAACTTCAGAAAACCTGATGGCTATGATTTGGGATTGTCATCTTTTCTAGTGTCTCACAGGAGTTTTCTGCATTTCTTGAATTTGAATGTCAACCTCTCTAGTGAGGTTGGGTGGACAATATCCTCAATCATGTTTTCCAAGTTGCTTCCTCTCTCTCCCTCTCTTTCACTGATGTCAATAAGTCATAGGTATGGTCTCTTGACATCATTTTGTATTTCTGTGAGGTTTTGTTTATTTTTAAAAATTCTTTATCTATTATATTGTTCTGAGTTTATTTGAAAAATCAGCCTTCAAGCTCTGAGATTCGTTCCTCAGCTTTCTCTGTTCTGCTGTTAATACTTCTGATTGTTTCTTGTAGTGAGTTTTTCAACTGTATCAAATCTTGATTTTTTTTTTTTCTTAAAATGCCTAGTTTGTCTTTCAGCTCTTGAATCATTTTCATGGATTCCTTAGCATTCCTCAGATTCATGGGATTGGGTTTAAACTTTCTCTGAATCTCAATGATCTTCATTGGCATCAAGATTTTGAATTCTATCTCTATCATTTCAGACATTTCAGCCCAATTAAGAATAATTGTTGAGTATCTAGTGCTGTCATTTGGAGGTAAGAAGACACTCTGGCTTTTAGAGTTGCCAGAGTTTTTATGCTGTTTCTTTCTCATTCTGTGTGGGTTGTTCCATGAATCTTTGAAGTTGCTATCCTTTGGATAGGACTTTTTGCTTTTGTATTTTTTAATGCTCTTGAGAGAGTTTGGCTGTGGTATAAGTTAGGTTTAGTTGACTGGCTTATTTTCTGGATGATTTCAGGGGTCAAGGCTCAGCTTAGCACTTCTGGGCTATGCACCCTATCCCTGGGTGGCTGGGATCAGGTTCACAAGTTTGTTCTCTGCCCCTTTAAGGTTAAGCAGCTGCTGTACTGGAAGGCCTAAGGTGTTCCTGGTCCACTGGCAACAACACCCTAATGGGGAGTGCCGGAAAACTTGCTTCACTGGGCCAGTCGTATTAAGGTCCACAGTCACTCACATGTAACTGTGGCACCAAAGACAGCTGGGTCCTCATGTGTGTGTTCTTGCTGGCAGTGGTGGGTGGGTGGTGGGGCAGTGGCATCGTGGGGTCTGCAGCATGTGTGCCTGCCAGCAAAGTAATAAAAGGAGGCTGTGGGTAGGTGGACACTGGCAGAGGCCCCTTTGTAGAAGTCCTTTGATGGTAAGATGTGGGCTGCTGGCAGTGTCTGCTGAGATGTGCCCTAGCTGGCCATCTGAAGCTGTGCTGCAAGCCGATGTGGCTAAGCAGAAACTCTGTAAGAGGCTGGCAGATAAGGGTACACTCAGGTCAGACATACCAGAAACTGGGTAATTTATAAAGTAAAATGCTTTAATTGACTCACAGTTCAGCATGGATGGGAAGGCCTTAGGAAATTTACAATTGTGTTGAAAGGGAAACAAACATGTCCTTCACCACATGGCAGCAGCAAGGGGAAATGTAGAGCAAAGTGGGGGAACACACCCATTATAAAACATAAGCACTTTTTATAAAAATCAGCTCTTGTGAGAACTCACTTACTATCCTGAGAACAGCATGGAGGTAACAACCCCCATGATTCTATTACCTCCTACCATGTCCCTCCCACAACACATGGGGATTATGGGAACTACAGTTCAAGATGAGATTTGGGTGGGGACACACCCAAACTATATTATTCTGCCCCAGGCCCCTCACAAATCTCATAACCTCACAATTCAAAACACAATAATGTCCTTTTAACAGTCTCCCAAAGTATTAACTCATACTAGCATTAACTCAAAAGTCCAAGTCCAAAGTCTCATCTGAGACAAGGAAAGTCCTTTCTGTCTATGAGCCTGTAAAATCAAAACCAAGTTAGCTACTTCCTAGATATAGTGGATATACAGGCATTTGGGTAAATACACCCATTCCAACTGGTAGAAATTGGCCAAAGTAAAGGGACAACAGGCCTCATGCAAGTCTGAAGTCCAAAATAGCAGTCATTGAACTTTAAAGTTCCAAAATAATCTCCTTTGACTCTATGTCTCACATCCAGGGCACACTATTGCAAGAGGTGGTTCTCCCATGGCCTTGGGAAACTCTTCCCCTGTGGCTTTGAAGGATACAGCTTCTCTCCCAGGTGCTTTCATTGCTGATGTTAAGTGTCTGTGGCTTTTTCAGGTGCACAGGGCAATCTGTTGGTGGATCTATTATTCTGGGGTCTGGAAGATGGTGCCCCTCTTATCACAGCTCCATTGGGCAATGCCCCATGGGGATTCTGTGTGGGGGAATCCAATCCCACATTTCCCTTCCACACTGCCCTAGCAGAG
Source organism: Ateles fusciceps (assembly GCA_036589455.1). Classification (NCBI taxonomy): domain Eukaryota; kingdom Metazoa; phylum Chordata; class Mammalia; order Primates; family Atelidae; genus Ateles; species Ateles fusciceps. The sequence goes on along the minus strand of JAZHEH010000065.1, from coordinate 4,650,798 downwards.
GTTCTCCCTGAGGAAACAACCTCTGTAGCAAACTTCTGTCTGAGCATCCATATATCCTCTGAAATCCACATGGGGGTTCCCAAACCTCGATTCTTGACTTCTTTGCACCTGCAGGCTCAATACCATGTGTTAGCTGCCAAGACTTGAGGCTTGGACCTTCTTAAGCCCCAGTGTGAACTGTACTTTGGTGCCTTTTAGCTATGGCTAGAGCAACTGGGACAAAGGGCACCAAGTCCCTGGGCTGCACACAGCAGAGTGGCCCCGGTCCTGGCCCATGAAACCATTTTTTCCTCCTAGGCCTCTGGGTCTGTGATGGGAGGGACTGCCACAAAGTTCTCTGATATGACCTGAAGACATTTTCCCCTTTGTCTTGGTAATTAACATTTGGCTCCTTGTTAACTTATGAAAATTTCTGCAGCAGGCTTGAATTTCCTCCTAGAAAGGAGTTTCTCTTTGCTTTTCTTCTCTTTTTTAGACAGAGTCTTGCTCTGTCACCCAGGCTGGAGTGCAATGGTGTGAACTCAGTTCACTGCAACTTTTGTCTTCTGGGTTCAAGTGATTCTCCTGCCTCAGCCTCCTGAGTAGCTGGGATTACAGGTATGTGTCGCCATGCTCAGCTAATTTTTGTATTTTTATTAAAGATGGGATTTCACCATATTGGCCAGGCTGGTTTTGAACTCCTGACCTCAAGTGATCTGTCTTGGCACACCAAAGTGTTAGGATTACAGACGTGAGCCACTGCACCCAACCTAGAATACCTAAGACTGGATAACTTATAATGAACAAAAATGTATTGGCTCATGATTCTGGAGGCTGAGAATTCTAAGACTGGGGTACTGGCATCTTGTAAGAACCTTCTTACTGTTTCATCCTATGGTGGAAGGCAGAATGGCCAGAGAGAGAGAAATTAAGAAAATGAGAGGAAGAAAAAGACAAGGAGAAGGGGGAAGAGGTTACAAAGTTGTCCTTTCTTGTGATAACCTCATTGTGTGATGAGAGTATTACTCTGTTAATGACAGCAGAAACCTTTGTCCTAATCATTTCTTAGATGTCTCACTTCTTAGTCCTGTTACATTGGGGATCATGTTGGTAAGACATGAACTTTGGAGGAACGCTTCAAACCCTACCAGAGGGAATGTAGCCCTACAAACACATCAACCTCAGACTTCTGGCCTCCAGAACTGTGAGAAAATGAATTTCTCTTGTTTTAAACCACCATTTTTGTGATAATCTGTTGCAGCAGCCCTAGGAAGCTGATACACATATTAAAGGACAAAATTTAACATGACATTCAGGCTTTTCTCTTCTTCCTCATTACTGGTCTTTTCAGGGAAGGAGAGTAAATTCCAAATGTATAATTGGGAGAAGTATCTAGGCATCAATGGCATCACCTCTTCCTTTTACCTTTTTCTATGGGAATTAGCTGTCACCAAGAACTCTGTCTTTTGATCTGTTCCTCTGTGTTAAAAGTTGTCAAGTATGGATGTGTGTGGCTGCATCAATTTTCCAGCACAGTCTATGACCAGGCATGTAGATATGTTTAATTATTAAGTCTAATATTATGAAGCTGATTGTTGCCACACATACACCTAAGCCACAATTTCCTATTTCTACTTTATCAGTAATTAAAGTGGTATTTTTTTCTACCCTGTTGTTTATCTCAGGGTTTATTTCCATTTTAGTTAACTAAAATGTTTCCATAACCTCTTCACCTCCGTTGACTTACCGAAGATGACTGAGAATAAAAGAAAATATAAATTTGTATTAGCAGAATAATATTTTATAGATTCATAGGGCTGCTCCCCCACCAAAAAATAAGAATGATGTCTACATTAATTTTTTTTTCAATTTTTTTTTTTTAAGACAGGCTCTCACTTTGTCACCCAGGCTGGAGTGCAAAGGTATGATCTCTCCACTCGCCGTAACCTCTGTCTCTTGGGTTCAAGCAATTCTCTCACCTCAGCCTCCTGAGTAGCTGAGATTACAGGCATGTGCCACCATGCCTGGCTAATTTTTGCATTTTTTGGTAGAGACAGAGTTTTACCATGTTGGTCAGGCTGGTCTTGGACCCCTGATCTCAAGAGATCCACCAACCTTGGCTTCCCAAAGTGCTGGGATTATAGGTATGAGCCACCACACTTGCCCATGTTTGAATTCTTAATGCAATGATTCATCTAATTAAAGATAATATAGGTGTATATTAAAAATTTGGATAGAAAAGTATTTCTCAATCTAGAATCCAAATCCCCAGCCAAAATATCCTTTAATTTTAAAGGTAGAATTAAAGGATATTTTGGCTGGGGATTTGGATTTGATTGAGGACAGGGAAAATGTGGCACATATACACCATGGAATATTATGCAGCCATCAAAAACGATGAGTTGTGTCCTTTGTAGGGACATGGATGAACCTGGAAACCATCATTCTCAGCAAACTGACACAAGAACAGAAAATCAAACACCGCATGTTCTCACTCATAGGCGGGTGTTGAACAATGGGAACACATGGACACAGGGAGGGGAGTATCACACACTGGGGTCTGTTGGGGGAAAAAGGGGAGGGATAGTGGGGGGTGGGGAGTTGGGGAGGGATAGCATGGGGAGAATGCAGATATAGGTGATGGGGGAGGAAGGCAGCAAATCACACTGCCATGTGTGTACCTATGCAACAATCTTCCATGTTCTTCACATGTACCCCCAAACCTAAAATGCAATAAAAAAAAAATAAATAAAGGAAACAAATGCAAAAAAAAAAAAATTTTAAAGGTAGAAAAGGTCACTTTTGTAGCAGGCAAATTGAGTAATTGAGGAGTTTTTTCTTAGCTGAGCAACTATCTTATCGAATAACTTTGACACCGTATAGCATTAAAATATAGCATTAAAAGTGTTTTACAGAACCATTGGAAAATATAAAGGTATTTGTCAAGAGGTATAAGAAAGTCAAACGTTATTAATGCTGAATCAATGACATTCAAAAAAGGGAAATCTGTTTATCAGAAAAATATTTATAGCCATAATACTTCAATATCTATTTAATAATTATGGTTTAATCATATTAAAAAGGATAAGAAAGAGGAGTGAAAAGTATAAGAACGGTAAAAGATTTTTTTTTTTTATTGCATTTTAGGTTTGGGGGTACATGTGAAGAACATGGAAGATTGTTGCATAGGTACACACATTTCAGTGTGATTTGCTGCATTCCTCCCCCATCACCTATATCTGGCATTTCTCCCCATGCTATCCCTCCCCCATCTCCCCCACCCCCCCACTATCCCTCCCCTTTTCCCCCGACAGACCCCAGTGTGTGATACTCCCCTCCCTGTGTCCATGTGTTCGCATTGTTCAACACCCGCCTATGAGTGAGAACATGCGGTGTTTGATTTTCTGTTCCTGTGTCAGTTTGCTGAGAATGATGGTTTCCAGGTTCATCCATGTCCCTACAAAGGACACGAACTCATCGTTTTTGATGGCTGCATAATATTCCATGGTGTATATGTGCCACATTTTCCCTGTCCAGTTTATCATCAATGGGCATTTGGGTTGGTTCCAGGTCTTTGCTATTGTAAACTGTGCTGCAATGAACATTCGTGTGCATGTGTCCTTATAGTAGAAAGATTTATAGTCTTTTGGATATATACCCAGTAATGGGATTGCTGGATCAAATGGAATTTCTATTTCTAGGTCCTTGAGGAATCACCACACCATCTTCCACAATGGTTGAACTAATTTACACTCCCACCAACAGTGTAGAAGCATTCCTATTTCTCCACATCCTGTCCAGCATCTGTTGTCTCCAGATTTTTTAATGATCGCCATTCTAACTGGCGTGAGATGGTATCTCAATGTAGTTTTGATTTGCATTTCTCTAATGACCAGTGATGATGAGCATTTTTTCATATGTTTGTTGGCTTCATGTATGTCTTCTTTTGTAAAGTGTCTGTTCATATCCTTCGCCCACTTTTGAATGGGCTTGTTTGTTTTTTTCTTGTAAATGTGTTTCAGTTCTTTGTAGATTCTGGTTATCAGCCCTTTGTCAGATGGGTAGACTGCAAAAATTTTTTCCCATTCTGTTGGCTGCCGATTCACTCTAATGACTGTTTCTTTTGCTGTGCAGAAGCTGTGGAGTTTGATTAGGTCCCATTTATCTATTTTGGCTTTTGTTGCCACTGCTTTTGGTGTTTTGGTCATGAAGTCCTTGCCTACGCCTATGTCCTGAATGGTTTTGCCTAGATTTTCTTCTAGGGTTTTTATGGTGTTAGGTCTTATGTTTAAGTCTTTAATCCATCTGGAGTTAATTTTAGTGTAAGGTGTCAGGAAGGGGTCCAGCTTCTGCTTTCTGCACATGACTAGCCAGTTTTCCCAACACTATTTATTAAACAGGGACTCGCTTCCACATTGTTTGTTTTTGTCAGGTTTGTCAAAGATCGGGTGGTTGTAGATGTGTTGTGTTGCGTTGGAGGCCTCTGTTCTGTTCCATTGGTCTATATCTCTATTTTGGTACCAGTACCATGCTGTTTTGATTACTGTAGCTTTGTAGTATAGTTTGAAGTACGGGAGTGTGATGCCTCCAGCTTTGTTCTTTTTGCTTAGAATTGACTTGGCTATGCGGGCTCTCTTTTGGTTCCATATGAAGTTTAAGGTGGTTTTTTCCAGTTCTTCAAAGAAGGTCATTGGTAGCTTGATAGGGATAGCATTGAATCTGTAAATTACTTTGGGCAGTATGGCCATTTTGACAATATTGATTCTTCCTAGCCATGAACATGGAATATTTCTCCATCTGTTTGTGTCCTCTCTTATTTCATTGAGCAGTGGTTTGTAGTTCTCCTTGAAGCGGTCCTTTACATCCTTTGTTAGTTGTATTCCTAGGTATTTTATTCTCTTTGTAGCAATTGTGAATGGCAGTTGGTTCTTGATTTGGCTGTCTTTAAGTCTGTTATTGGTGTATAGGAATGCTTGTGATTTTTGCACATTGATTTTATATCCTGAGACTTTGCTGAAGTTGCTTATCAGTTTCAGGAGATTTTGGGCTGAGATGATGGGGTCTTCTAGATATACAATCATATCATCTGCAAATAGAGACAATTTGACTTCCTCCTTTCCTATTTGAATACCCTTTATTTATTTTTCTTGCCTGATTGCTCTGGCTAGAACTTCCAGTACTATATTGAATAGGAGTGGTGAGAGAGGACATCCTTGTCTAGTGCCAGATTTCAAAGGGAATGCTTCTAGCTTTTGCCCATTCAGTATGATATTGGCTGTTGGTTTGTCGTAAATAGCTTTTATCATTTTGAGATACATTCCATCAATACCTAGTTTATTGAGAGTTTTTAGCATAAAGGGCTGCTGAATTTTGTCAAAGGCCTTCTCTGCATCAATTGAGATTATCATGTGGTTTTTTCTTTGGTTCTGTTTATGTGGTGGATTATGTTTATAGATTTGCGTATGTTGAACCAGCCTTGCATCCCCAGGATGAAGCCTACTTGATCATGGTGGATAAGCTTTTTGATGTGCTGTTGCAATTGGTTTGCCAGTATTTTATTGAAGATTTTTGCATCTATGTTCATCATGGATATTGGCCTGAAGTTTTCTTTTCTTGCTGAGTCTGTGCCAGGTTTTGGTATCAGGATGATGTTGGTCTCATAAAATGATTTAGGAAGGATTCCCTCTTTTTGGATTGTTTGGAATAGTTTCAGAAGGAATGGTACCAGCTCCTCTTTGTATGTCTGGTAGAATTCGGCTGTGAACCCATCTGGACCTGGGCTTTTTTGGGTGGTAGGCTCTTAATTGCTGCCTCAACTTCAGACCTTGTTATTGGTCTATTCAGGGTTTCGACTTCTTCCTGGTTTAGGCTTGGGAGGATGCATGTGTCCAGGAATTTATCCATTTCTTCCAGGTTTACTAGTTTATGTGCATAGAGTTGTTTGTAATAATCTCTGATGATGGTTTGAATTTCTGTGGAATCTGTGGTGATATCCCCTTTATCGTTTTTTATTGCATTTATTTGATTATTTTCTCTTTTCTTTTTTATTAATCTGGCTAGTGGTCTGTCTATTTTGTTGACCTTTTCAAAAAACCAGCTCCTGGATTTATTGATTTTTTTGAAGAGTTTTTCGTGTCTCTATCTCCTTCAGTTCTGCTCTGATCTTAGTTATTTCTTGTCTTCTGCTAGGTTTTGAGTTTTTTTGATCTTGCTCCTCTAGCTCTTTCAATTTTGATGATAGGGTGTCAATTTTAGATCTCTCCTTGCTTCTCATGTGGGCATTTATTGCTATATACTTTCCTCTAGAGACTGCTTTAAATGTGTCCCAGAGATTCTGGTATGTTGTGTCTTCGTTCTCATTGGTTTCAAAGAACATCTTTATTTCTGCCTTCATTTCATTGTTTATCCAGTCAACATTCAAGAGCCAGTTATTCAGTTTCCATGAAGCTGTGCGGTTCTGAGTTAGTTTCTGAATTCTGAGTTCTAACTTGATTGCACTGTGGTCTGAGAGACTGTTTGTTATGATTTCTGTTCTTTTGCATTTGCTGAGGAGTGATTTACTTCCAATTATGTGGTCAATTTTAGAGTAGGTGCGATGTGGTGCTGAGAAGAATGTATATTCTGTGGATTTGGGGTGGAGAGTTCTGTAAATGTCTATTAGGTTTGCTTGATCCAGGTCTGAGTTCAAGTCCTGGATATCCTTGTTAATTTTCTGTCTCGTTGATCTGTCTAACATTGACAACGGGGGTGTTCAAGACTCCCACTATTATTGTGTGGGAGTCTAAGTCTCTTTGTAAGTCATTAAGAACTTGCCTTATGTATCTGGGTGCTCCTGTATTGGGTGCGTATATATTTAGGATCCTTAGCTCTTCTTGTTGCATTGATCCTTTTACCATTATGTAATGTCCTTCTTTGTCTCTTTTGATCTTTGTTGGCTTAAAGTCTATTTTATCAGAGATGAGAATTGCAACTCCTGCTTTTTTTTGCTCTCCATTTGCTTGGTAAATCTTCCTCCATCCCTTTATTTTGAGCCTTTGTGTATCTCTGCATGGGAGATGGGTTTCCTGGATACAGCACACAGACGGGTTTTGGCTTTTTATCCAGTTTGCCAGTCTATGTCTTTTAATTGGGGCATTTAGCCCATTTACATTTAGGGTTAATATTGTTATGTGTGAATTTGATCCTGCCATTTTGATGCTAGGTGGCTGTTTTGCCCGTTAGTTGATGCAGTTTCTTCATTGTGTTGATGGTCTTTACTGTTTGGTATGTTTTTGGAGTGGCTGGTACTGGTTGTTCCTTTCTATGTTTAGTGCCTCTTTCAGGAGCTCTTGTAAAGCAGGCCTGGTGGTGATGAAATCTCTGAGTACTTGCTTGTTCGCAAAGGATTTTATTTTTCCTTCACTTATGAAGCTCAGTTTGGCTGGATATGAAATTCTGGGTTGAAAGTTCTTTTCTTTAAGGATGTTGAATATTGGCCCCCACTCTCTTCTGGCTTGTAGGGTTTCTGCTGAGAGATCTGCTGTGAGTCTGATGGGCTTCCCTTTGTGGGTAACCCGACCTTTCTCTCTGGCTGCCCTTAGCATTTTCTCCTTCATTTCAACCCTGGTGAATCTGACGATTATGTGCCTTGGGGTTGCTCTTCTTGAGGAATATCTTTGTGGTGTTCTCTGTATTTCCTGGACTTGAATATTGGCCTGCCTTCCTATGTTGGGGAAGTTCTCCTGGATAATATCCTGAAGAGTATTTTCCAGCTTGGATTCATCCTCTCCGTCACATTCAGGTACACCTATCAAACGTAGATTAGGTCTTTTCACATAGTCCCATATTTCTTGGAGACTTTGTTCATTCCTTTTTACCCTTTTTTCTCTACTCTTTCCTTCTCGTTTTATTTCATTGAGTTGATCTTCGACCTCTGATATCCTTTCTTCTGCTTGGTCGATTCAGCTGTTGAAACTTGTGTATGCTTCGCAAAGTTCTTGTGTTGTGTTTTTCAGCTCCATCAATTCACTTACATTCCTCTCTAAGTTGGTTATTCTCATTAGCATTTCGTCAAATCTTTTTTCAATGTTCTTAGTTTCTTTGCATTGGGTTAGAACATGTTCTTTTAGCTCACAGAAGTTTCTTATTACCCACCTTCTGAAGCCTGATTCAGTCATTTCATCACACTCATTGTCCATCCAGCCTTGTTCCCTTGCTGGTAAGGAGTTGTGATCCCTTGTAGGAGGAGAGGCGTTCTGGTTTCGGGTGTTTTCCTCTTTTTTGCACTGGTTTCTTCCCATCTTTGTGGATTTATCTATGTGTGGTCTTTGTGGTTGGTGATTTTCAGATGGGGTCTCTCAGTGGACGCCCCGTTTGTTGATGATGAAGTTATTTATTTCTGTTTCTTAGTTTTCCTTCTAACAGTCTGGCCCCTCTGCTGTAGGACTGCTGAGGTCCACTCCCGGCCCTGCTTGCCTGGGGGGATCACCTGCAGCAGCTGCAGAACAGTAAGGGTTGCTGCCAGTCTCTTCTTCTGCTATCTTTGTCCCAGAAGAATACCCGCCAGATGTCCATCTGAGCACTCCTTTGTGAGGTGACTCCTTGGATATACGGGGGTCAGGGAGCTGCTTGAGGGGGACAGAGTGTCCTTTATAGGTGCTCAAGTGCTGAGCTGTGAGCTCCGTTGTTCATTCAGAGTTGCTGGGCAGGTACATTTAAGTCTGCTGCAGCAGAACTCATAAACCCCTTTTTTCCCCAGGTGCTCTGTCCCGGGGGAGTTAGGGCTTTATTTATGAGTTTCCCTGGTGCTGCTGCCTTTTTCTCAGGGCTGCCTTGCACAGCGATGAGGCAGCCTAGTCACTGTCTGCCTACAGAGGCTTTGCTGAGCTGCTGTGGGCTCCACCCAGCTGCCGTATGAACTTCCCTGTAGTCCTGTTTATACCGGTGTAGTGAGAACTGCCTCGGACAATGGCAAACTACCTCTGCAGCGGCAGACTGCCTCAGTAATGGCGGACGCCACTCCCCCACAGAGCTGGGCCATCCCAGGCTCAGCTGTGCTTGCCGTGAAACTCTCGATCCAGAGCGTTTCCGATGGCTGTTTTTTGTGGGGGTGGGACCAGCCGAGCCTGATCACCTGGCTCCCTGCCTCAGAGTCTCCCAGGTGTTCCAGCCGCCTGTTGAAAAGGCACCGGGGATCTGTGTGATTTCCTGTGCGGCGACCCACTGCGCCGGCTGAAACCGTGGGCGCTGAGATCCGTGGCGTTTTTTGCCCCGGAAATCTCCTGGCCTGGCTGCCTGTTTCAGTCCCCTTTTTTAATCAGATGAATGGGCGGCTCTGCCTTCCCAGAGCTCCAATTGCCAGCTAAAATGGCACCCGGACCCACGTATTTTGTATGGGGAACCGCTGCGCCGGGACGCTGCCCAAAACAGCAGCGCCGGCGAAAACAGTCGCGCTGGCAAAAACAGCTGCGCCGGCCAAACCAGCCGCGCTGGCGACCCGTGGGGCTCCTCCCCCTGGGAATCTCCTGGTCTGTGGGCAATAAAAATCTGTCTGGCAATGCGGCGTCCACTCACCCTCCGCTCTTTCACTGGGAGCTGCAATCCTCAGCTGCTCCTAATCGGCCATCTTGGATCCTCCTGAGGTAAAAGATTTTTATCTTTCATATTATAGTACTATGTTAATTAATACATTTAAATATTTAAAAGATGAGAGAGTGTGTGTGTGTGTGTGTGTGTGTGTGTGTGTGTGTACAGAATACACTCACAATGTTAAAGGTATATAAGAGAAGAAATGGAGGAGAATTTCCAAAGGTGAGAGTAGGAGAGTGAGAGGAACAGTTATATTTTTTATAAGCTTATGTGTATTTAACTTTTTAAACCATCTGCATGGATTACTTTAAGATAAATAAAAGTAGATTTAAAATGGATAAAAATAAACATCCATAAATTTAGCTTATAAACTTAATTTATTCACATATAGTCATGAAATAAATCTGCAAACTATATAGTGAAAACAAAATAAATCTCACCCCCACAGTTATATATTGATTTTCATTTATGTACAATTTGCTGATGAGAATCAAATAGGCATAAAATAAAAATTGGAGCCTTGGGTTTTAATATAAGAGTGAAAATTAAATACACACATAAATAAAAATATAAAGTAAAAATAAACTTGAACTAAAGTACTAGGCAACTATAATGAATGCAGGAAAAGAAAAGTAAAGCCTTTGGTGTTTATATTTTTGGGGCAGGAGAAAAAATATTGATGAACTTTATACTTTTTAGATATATCATAGTGAATTTACATATGCAGCAGTTAGTGAATTTATTAGACTTATGTATATTTTAAAAACCTTGTGTATGTCAGGCACTTTATGATTGTGAATAAAGCAAAGCTCTTTCTCACGGACATTGTCATCTATACAAACACTTTTCAAGTGCACATAGAACATTTGCAAAATTTATCATGTATTAGAGCCTAGTAGTTGGCCTAAAAACAAGTCTCAAGACAAACTAAAAAATCAATATTATTATGAACTAAGTGCTGTGACAAAAATTCTATTCAAGTAAAAATCAATTCAAAAAAAGAAATGAAGAGAAAAATGTTAAATACACTTCTAAATAATTCATAGTCACCAAAATATAGTGAAAATTATAAAAAATTTAGATCATTAAAATAGTAAATGCATTTTGTACAAAAACTTTAGGATGCAACCAAAGCAATATTTATAAGAAAAGCATATAATCTTAAATTAAGACATTAGAAAACAAGTCGCTAATCTTTTAAGCCAAAAAAGGACAAAAACAGCATATTAAGATTAAATAAATAGAAGAAAAAAACAATGAACAAAAAGTAGAATTTAAAAAACAGAGAAAAACACAGCAGAAGACCATACAACCAAATGTTATATTAGTTCTTCAGAAAAATACTAAATGAAATAAATAAAATTGACAAAATTAAAAATAAATTTATAAGTCAACAATATTAATAATGAAAAAAGGTAAATTTAATTTCTTTAGCTAATTCCATAGATTGTTGTATAGTTTATATGAGACTAATTCAAGTAAAGCATTTAAACTTGATTAATAGCAAAAGTACATCAAATCATAACTATTATTATGGCATCTAGTAGTGAATTAATTGGTAACTATTAACATTTCCTCCTCTGTGCTCATATTGCATATTGTCCATTTTATATTTAACATAGTTAATTACATTTTATTTCTTTCTCCCTGTCACATGTATCTCTTTCTACCTGCCACAAATCTCTAATAGCACCTGTCATTTTGGGCCTAAGTAATTTGGGCACAGAATTATGTTCTTCTTAATTAAGAAATCTTTATGACAGGAAACATATTAGCCATATCTGTGTTCTCAAACATAGTCTTCAGCAGACATTCTATGTATAAACGGATGGAACTATTAAATAATTAATTAATTAATGACCTGGCTTCTTGACCCTGTCTTTACAAACAGGTTAAAGAAAAAAAAGATTTGCCTCTTCCAAATCATAGCTTACTTAGAAATTGGAATTTCCAAATGAACTGTTGTTAGTTTCCTTTCTTAGCATGAAAATTTAATTCATTCTCATTAAATGCACACTCTCAAGCAGGTTGTTAGGCATCTCTCCATTTTCACCGTGGTAAGTGCAATCAGGAGGACTACTCTGCCAAAAGCAGTATTTAACTACAGAGTAATTAACCATAAGTTACTGAAATTTTGGGAATTAACGTTGTTGGGGAGAAGGTTAAATACGCATTACTTCCGTTAGTGCAGGATTGGCTTTTTATTGCCACATTCTACCCTTTCAAGAATTCCTGTCATTCGTAGCCATCATAATTAGAGTTCCCCTGCAAATAAGGAGAGTTAAAAAAGGAATTCAGACATTAGAGTAGCATCCTCTGCATATTACTCCTTGTATCATTTAGTTATTTTTTTGTGGCAGTGCTTTTTCAATAATATATACATATATATCTATATATATTTATATCTATATATCTATATAGATATATGTCTTGCATCAGATTCTGTTGCATTTGAGCTCTCAATGTGAGCCCAAAGGTGAGGGAAACAATCAATTACTTTCGAACATTTCAAACCAATATTAAATTTACTGGATAAAATCCCAAAACTTGGAACCCAATTGTACTTTTTCTAAATTTAAATGTGGTATAACTGATTTCTGCTGAAATCAAAGTAAAGCCCAGAGAGGAACTTCTAATAGTCCTGATGTCTGTGGAATAGAATTTTAAAGCCTCTCTTCTATACTGTAAAGCCAATGTTTCAAATAAGATCTGAGAAAATGGAACTCCGCATCCTTAGCATATACTTAGCTCTTTTTGGGCCCTACCTTCATTGTTCACTTCTTGTATTGTTAAATTCATGAACATGTCTCTCGTACCCACTAAAACATTAGCTTTTTTCAGGGAAGCAGCTAAGCTTGTTTCACATTTATGCATATTTCTGAGGCCTTGGCTTATTAACTGCACAAGAGATTCATATGTTCTAATTTGAAACTTACATTGTGTAAAAAAATGCTCAGTTGTGGTACATTTGAACCTATTAATGTCTTTAAACATGAAGTTCAAGGTACAATATCTGCAATTCTTTGTCTTAGGCTTTGTATTAATTTTTTATTGCTGCATAACATATTATTAAAATATTAGTGGCTCAAAACAATGCAAAATTATTATCTCACACTTTCTGCAAATTAAGTCAGCCATGGTGTTACCAGCTTCTCTGCTCAGGACCTGCATGGCTGAAATCAGGTGCTGGCTACTATTTTGTTTGAGGTGCAGGGTCCCCGTCCAATTTTATTTAGGTTCTTGGCAGAATTCTTACCTCCGGTCAGGGGTTATTCTTAGTTCCTAGAAGCTGCTGCCATTCCTTGCCATGTGGCCCACCCCACAACATGGCAGTTACTCCCTCAAAGCCAGCAAGAGAATGCCTCTGCTGCTCTGAGTCTCTGATCTTCTCTGTTTGACTCTAGACTCAGATTTAAAGGGCTCATGTGATTATGTCAGGCTCGCCTATATAATCTTCCTTTCAGTAAACTCAACTGACTGGGAAACTTGACTATAACTGAAAAATCTTTTTGCCGTATAAAGTGAAATAATAATGGGAGGGCTAAATAATCATATTCACAGGTCCCACCCACACTCATTGGGAGGAGATTATCATCGTGGATCATTTTAGAATTCTGCCTACCACAAGTTTACAAATTAAATGGATGGGTTTGTAATTTAATATCTGAGATATGAATAACATTATATTAATATTAATACTATTTATAACATTAGTAATACTATATTTATATTACTAATCTTATAAATATCTGAGATTTATATATTATTATATATAATGTATTATATATAATGTTTATATATGTATTTATGTTTTTTTGTGTGTGCGTAAGTATGCATGTCTATATGTATGCAATAAACATATTTCTGGATAGAATCTTCTAGGTCAATCAAAATTTACCTCAAAAAGGCACAACGTAATATGAACACATAACACTGTAAAATTATCGTTTCAATTAAGAAGCTTCAACTTTCCACATACTGGCCTACCCTGGGGAATCTGAGAGTAAACACGGGGCTTTTTCTTTAGCTCTTCCTGAAGCTGGGTAGTGTTATTCAATGGAAAATCTGTGCTCCCTTTACTGCTGGATAGTCTTGGGACTTATTATTAGCATTTTACAGTGACCACGGGTAATTCTTGTGATTTTTATAGTGACATGAAACCCAGTGTGAAACTTAACTGCAGCTTCTTTCCAGTGTGGAATCTCCCCTAACTACTTTTGTGGGTAATTTCATGAGAGCATCCTTTCTAGCAACTTATCTAGCTTTCTATATCAATCTATCAGTGACCTGAGCTCCTGAACATAGTAGACCCAACAATTTCTTGTACTGATGCTTCATGGTCAAAAATGCAAACCAAATCCTAATTTAAGTCATACCTTAAAAAATAGCTAAAAGAATAATAACCTCATTTTTTTCTTGAGCAATCACTCTCTTTCCAGTTATGTGATAGGCATTCTATGCACAATATACTCTTTTTTAAGATGAAAAAACTAAGGAAGAAATAAGTTCATTATTTACCCATCACACAGCTAAAAATAATGAGTCTAAATTCAAGTTGGAGGCTCTCTGAAACAAAACCTCTTTTCTATGGCCATTCTTTACCTCTTCCTATGATTTTTCCATCTTGGTGAAGTAGCAAGAGATCTGCTCCACTCTTTTCTATTTTCATTCCTCAAGCTCTCAGTTATGCAATCAGATTAATTTCTGGTTAATTGAGTAAATTAAAGTTGGAAGCATTGATTTACACCCAAGCCAGATTTTTTTATTCAGGAATATTATTGTTTTCTTGGCAAATTAAGCATATCAAAGCGTATGGTTAATATTTTTAAGCATAAATATATTTAAATACTGAAACCTGAAATTCGCTTTTATTTTGGCATAGCCATTGAAAATGTATAGTATTCACTTTTCATTTTGGGTGCGTGTGTGTTTATTCACCATCATAAACTTTCCTAGCATGTATAAGCACTACTCTGTTTGATATTGTGTTGGCTTTTACATAAGTTATCTTATAAAAGTCTCAAAAAATTTTCAAAACAAATATGATGAGCCTCACTTTATTGATTAATAAACTGAGGCTCAGGTTAAATAACATGTTGAAAGTTGTATCACTAGTACTAGAGCTGGAATTGAACATTTTCTACTTCTTTCAAATACATCAAGTAATCTTCCCAGACATACATTAGTGATCTAATGGCAAGGGATCATGTTTTATAACTTTCAGGTTTTTTTTTATAGGACATCTTAGCATGATGTCCTATAAATCCTAGGTTATCCAGAAATGTTGGTTGAAGTTTGAAGGCTAAAAAGAAGTTCTTTCATAGAAATTTGTCTTAAGGAGAAAGGAAACTAGCAAAGACTACAGAATAGTCATGTCATTCATTTTCACAGGGTGTATCTTAAAGTTGGGAAATTAATCCCAGCAAAGATCATAAATATTATTTTAGCAGTACCAACTAGTGGTACTGTTAAGATGATACCGTTGAAGAATGATAATAAAAAACTTGTATTGGAAAACCTCCTAATTTATAACATACTTTTACCTTCCACCATTGTCTTCAATCAAGGAATGATTTTCATTAATAAAATTATGAATGCACCCCCATAATATTATGCCAATGAACAGGAAGGAATGATTGCCTTAAACTGGAAAACTTTAAAATAAATGTACTAGTTTAGAAAAAATTGGCCAGCCCAGCAACCAGATATACTTCATCTGGTTGTTGCATTTGTGAAGAATGGACTGGGAAGTCCTCCTACTTAGCTAAGAAGGCTTTTCTGGGTGTAGTGAGCTGTTTCAAGCAAGCCATTTCAATAATACAAGAGTATAAACTACTTTAGAATTACATTGTAAACAGAATTTTCAGTCCTGCATTGCAATTATACATTAAATTCAGAATCAAGTTAGAATATAGAAATCCCCAAAACTGTTGACAGGAATAAAAAAGAGACTTGATTTCTGTAAACAAGGGCACAATTTCCCAGCAGCTGGCTTGGGTTGCCAGCAGCCACTGGGTTAAGTTTTTGCTGTATAGGCAGTTTCCACAGACATTGATTGTGAGCAACTCATTCATGAAAAAAACTGGGCACTGAACACTTACATTAGTCTTGTCTTTTTTCCTCATTCGTAAAATTGCCTCAGTGCAGAGTAATGAAGAATGGGAGCAGGCATGACGATGTGGCCAAAATCATGGATATTAGAATTGATTTGTCTCGGTTCAAATAGGATACCTGGTACTTCAAGGAACATGGGCAAATAACATTTTAATGATAACTTAGCCTTCTTATCTACACAGTGAGGATAATGATTCTACCTACCTTCTAGGATTATTGTAAATTTTAAAAGATACAGTACATGGAAAAATATTATCTCAGAGCTTGAAAGTGTAATTCCTCAAAAAATATGTATACATTTTTTCTTTTCTTTTTCATTGACATGTAACAATTGCACATGTTTGTAGGAGACACAGTGTTATTTCTATACATGCATACAATGAATAATGATGATAGCAGGGTAATTAGAATATCCATCAACACAATATTTATCATTTCCTTTTGTTGTGAACATTCAAAATCCTTTATTCTAGCTATTGAAAATATATAATAAATTATTATGAACCACATTTATTCTACAGTAATATGACACTAGAACGTACTCTTTTATTTAACTGTAATTTTGTGTTCATTAATCAATCTCTCCCTATCTTTTCTTCCCTGCTACCTCACAACCTCTAATAACCACAATTCTGTCCTCTACTTCTATAAACTCATTTTTTAGCTCCCACATATATGTGAAAGTGGGTGGTATTTGTCTTTCCATGCCTGACTTATTTCACTTAACATAATGTCCTCCAGGTTCATTCATGTTGCTGTGAATTACAGGGTTTCATATTTTTATGGCTCAATGGTATTCTACTGTGTATATAAAACACATTTTCTATATTCATTGAGCTGGTGATGGACATTTAAGTTGATTGTATATCTAGGCTATTGTGAATAGTGCTGCAATAAGCATGGGGGTGCAGGCATCTCTTAAATATACTGATTTCCTTTGGATAACTACCCAGTAGTGAAATGACTGGATCATATAAGTTCTAGTTGATGTTTTTTAAGAAATCTCCATACTGCTTTCCATAGAGGCTGTATTAATTTACATTCTCACCAACAATGTATAAGAATTTCTTTTTGTCTGCATCCTAGTGAGGACTTGTTACTTTTTGTCTCTTGTAATAGCCATCATAACTAGGATGAGATGATATGTCATTGTGATTTTGATTTGCTTTTCTTTGATGGTTTGTGATGTTCAATATTGTTTCTCATGTACTTCTTGGTCACCTGTATGACTTCTTTTGACTTTGTCCACTTTTTAATTAGCTTATTTGTTATTAATGCTAAATTATTTGAGTCCTTTTATATTCTGAATATTAGTCCCTTGTCAGATGAATAGCTTGGAAATATTTTCTCCCATCCTATAGGTTGTCTTCCTTCTGTCGATTGTTTCATTTTCTAGGTAGAAGCTTTGTAGTTTGATAGATTTCTATTTGTCTATTTTTGTAACCATCACTTGTGCTTTTTAAGTCTTACTCATCAAATCTGCCTAGACAAATTTCCTGAAACATTTTCCCTATGTTTCCTCCTAGCAGTTTTATAGTTTCAGGTCAAACATTAAAGTATTTAATTCATTTTTAGTTTATTTCATATACGATGAGAGAAGGGGATCTAATTTTATTCTTCTACATATGACTATCCTGTTTGGCCAACACAAATTATTGAAGGGTGTTTTCTTTCCCCAATGTGTATTATTGGTGTCTTTGTTGAAAATCAGTTGTCTGTAAATAGATGGATTGTTTATGGTTTCTATGTGCCATTCCATTGATTTATGCATCTTTTTTAATACTAAAACTATGTTGTTTTGGTTCTTATAATTTTGTATTATTTTTGAAGTCAGCCACTGTAATGCCTCAAGGTTTTTCTTTATGTCCAGTACTGCTTTAACTATTAGGGGTCTTTTGTGGTTTATCACGAAGTTTAGGATTCTTTTTTCTCTATTTCTGTGGATAATGTAATCGATATTTTGATTATGTAGGTTGGGTAGTATGGTCATTTTAACAATATTAATTTTTTCAATCTAGGAGCATCAATTTTTTTATATATTTTGTGGCCTCTATAATATTTTTTCATTAGTGTTTTGTAGTTTTCATTGTAGAGATCTTTAATCTCCTTGGTAAATTTATTTCTAGATATTTTTGGGGGTAGTAATTGTAAGTGGAATTGTTTCTTTGATTTATTTTTCAGCTAGTTTACTATTACTGTATAGAAATGCTATTGAGTTTTATGTATTGATTTTATATACTGCAGTCTTACTGAACTTATTCACCAGTTCTAAGAGGCTTTTGGCGAAGTCTTTAGGTTTTTCTTTATGTAAGATTATGTCATCTACAAAGACGAAAAATATGATCTTTTCTTTTCCTATATGTATGGCCTTATTTCTTTATCTTGCCTAATTGTTCTAGCTAGGACTTCCAATACTATGATGAATAAGAGCTGAGAAAGTGGGCATTCTTGTCTTGTTCCAGTTCTTAGAGGAAAGGTTTTTAATTCTTCCTTGTTCAGTGTAAAGTTAGTGGTTGGTTTGTCCTATGTGATCTTTACTGTGTAGAGGTATGTTCCTTCCATAGATAATTGTTGAGAGTATTTGTCATGAAGTTATGTTAAATTTTATAAAATGCTTTTTCTATGTCTATTGAGATGATAGTATTGTTCTTGTCCTTCATTCTGTTGATTATATATATTACACATATTAGTTTGTGTATGTTAAACCTTTCCTGTACCCCTGAAATAATGGCGTATTTTTTGATGTGTTGTTTGTGACTCAGTTTGCTAATTTTGTTAATGATTTTGCATCTATGTTCATGAAGGAAATTGTACTGTAGTTTTCTCCTTTTGTTGTGTTATTATCTGGTTTTAATATTTGGGTGATATTGGCCTTGTAGAATGTGTTAAGGTCCTACTCTTCAATTTTTTAGAATAATTTGATAAGAATTTGTATTAGGTCCTTTCTGAAAGTTTAGTAGAATTCGGTGGTGAAGCCATTGGTCCTGGACTTTTCTTTGTTCAGGAGATATTTTATTAATGATTCAATCTTATGACTCATTATTTGTCTGTTCATGTTCATTTCTTTCTGGTTTCATCTTGGTATGTTATACATCTTCAGAAATGTATCTAATTCCTCTAGGTTTTCCATATTGTATGGTTGTTCAAAAAATGTCAAATGATCTTTTGTATTTCTGTGGTTAGTTGTAATTATATTCATTTTTATTTCTGATTTTATTTATTTGAGTCTTCCTTCTTTTTTCTTATTTCTGTGAGGTAATGGTCAAATTTGTTAATTGTTAATTTTCCAAGAACAAGTTTTCATGCCATTGATCCTTTGTACTTTTTTGTTTGCTTCTGTTTTATGTATTTCTGCTCTAATCTTTATTATATCTTTCTGCCTACTAATTTGGGTTTGGTGTTTTGCTTTCTGAATTCCTTGAGCTGTACTTTTTGTTTGTTTATTCAAAATAACTCTACTTTATCAGTATAGGCATTTATTGCTATAAACTTCCCTCTTATTACTGCTTTTGTTGTGTCTCATAAATTTTGTAAGTTACATTTTTATTTTCAGTTTTTCAAGAAGTTATTTTATTTTTTTTCCTAATTTTTTCATTGACCTAGTTCAGGGGCATGTTTTTAAATTTCCATGTATTTGTATGGTTTTGAAAGTTCCTCTTGTTATCAGTTATTAGCTGTATTCTAATGTAATCTGGGAAGTTATGTCATGTTTTTGATTTTTTAACATTTGTTGAGACTTGTTTTGTGGACTAACATATCCTGGAGAATGTTCCATGTACTGATGAGAATAATGCATATTCTGCAGTTGTTAGATAAAATGTTTTGTAAATATCTGTTAGGTCCATTTGTATATTGCAGATTAAGTCTTATACTTCTTCTTGATTTTCTATCTATGTGCACTGTTTAATGCTGTGAGTTGGGTGATGGCATCACCAGCTATTATTTTATAGGAGTTATACCTCTCTTTACCTCTAATAATATTTCCTTTGTATATCTGGGTACTTCAGTGTTGGGTGTATATATGTCTAAAATTATTATATAGCTTACCACTATGTAATGAACTTCTTTGTATCTTTTTATGTTTTCTAACATAAAGTCTACTTTGTCTCATATAAGTATAATACCTCCTGCATATTTGCTTTCCATTTAATGGATGGACTTTTTTTCTCACGTCTTCCCTTTCAGTTTATGTGTGTCTTTACAAGTGATGTGAACATTTTTTTTTTCCTGGCAACATATAATTAGGTCTCTTTTATCCATGCAACCAGTTTATATGTTTTAATTGGGAATTTTAAACTGTTTCACCAGTCCAGTTGTTATAAATTCTCTCAAGTTTTGTTTACCTGGGAAAGACTATTCTCTCTCATTTCTGAAGAATAGCTAGTCTGAGTATGACATTCTTGGTTGCCAGTTATTTTCTTTTCAGCCCTTTGACTATATCATCCCATTCCTTCCTGGACTTTAAGGTTTCTGTTGATAAATCTGCTATTTTTCTAGCGGTGACTCTATTATATGTGTCTTGAAACTTTTCTTTTGCTACTTTTAGAATTCCTTGTCTTTGACTCTGCATAGTTTGATTATAAAGTACATCAGAAAGAACATTCTTTTATTTTTAATAGAATTTTTATTAAAACATAATAAATGTACATATTTTTCTGTGCATGGGTAATCTAATCAATTTATACTATATGTAAAGGCCAAATCATGGTAATTGGCATATCCTTTGCCTTGAATATTTGTCTTTTCTTTGTTAGAAACATTTAAATGATTTTCTCCTAGCTGTATACAGTAGATTATTGTAAACCATACTCACCCTATTGACCTATTGAACTATCTATTGATGTATTAAATAAGAGGTCTTATTTCTCTTCTGTAACTGTGTATTTGCACCCACTAATCAACCTGTATTCATCATTAAGGATATTAAGCCACAGATTTAGGAAGTTCTTAGAAAACCAACTCTAAGCACATTATAAAAATATTACTGAATTTTTAAAATAAAAAGTAAATAAACAAATACACAAATTCGAGAGGGAATTATAAAGGTATCCACAAAATAGACACTTAACTTTCAAAGGGGTGACAGTAAGACTGATCATTCCTCTAATATATTATATTACTGCCTTCTCATTTTCATGTGACAGCTACAGAAACAATGAAAATGAGAAGGCAGTGATATCATATTTGTATAGAAATGATCCTTGTTTAGTTAGTGTAAAAAAGTCCACTGCTATAGTTGAACACTTCAGTATCAAAAATTCTTCAAAATTTCCTTATGATTAGAACGTGTGTTCCAAATCAGATGTGAAAGAAATGTGATATAAGAAAAAGCAGATCTAAAAGTATAACTTATTAATTTAGGTTTTTCCAAAAGTGAGTTGTTTTATATATTTTTTCTTGTTGCCTTTCTTTTTCGTTCTTATATTACATAGACAAATGAGTGAACATGCTATTTACCTTAATAATTGAGAACATAAAACCAGTGTAATTAGTCAATTAGATGTATAAACTTGAAAATTTTCTTTGTGTTCTAGATCTGATTTTACCCAGTTTTGAATAGGTGAGGAAAGTGGGTATGGGAAATAAATTTCTCATTTTCTTCTACTTTTAAAACAATGACTTTCCAATGAACTTAATCTCTTTAGAAAATCTGAACTCCAAATGCATTGTCAGAGCTATTTTCTATTGCTCAGGTTTATTTATTTTCCTCACTTGCCTCTTTCCAAGGTGGTGTCTATATAAAAGTTACCTCTCCAGTATGTGGTCACAGTCACAAAGCGGGGCATACCTGGGAATGCTCTGGTTTACCCTAATATGGAGAGGTGTAATCTCATCCCTGGAGAATTCCTGTTGGTATTTGCCAAGGAATGGTTAATTCCATATTTTTGGAGTTGACAACAACTGCCAAAATTCCTGCCATGGACCCTACTCTGTGGCCAACTCATGCTTCTCCAGGTCCTCTGATAAATCCCACAGGCAGCCCTCTCAGCAGCTCTATACCCTGCTGGCAGGGCACACAGGACTCCTGGGGCTACAGCACATGGCATGTTGACCATGGCCAAGAGAGAGTGGCCCTGAGTACATCTTTCTAGACCCTTTCCTCTGCCCTTGCTTCTCTACTTCTCCTAAGCCTTGCTGCCTGTGTCAGGAGCAGCAGACTAGATATTCTTAGACTTTTCCCTTTCCTTTCAAGGAGTTTTATCACTTCAATTTCCACTTTCATCAATACTTAGAGTGCTGGAAATTGTGGATTCATTTTAGTAACTCATGTAGTATTCTCTCCATGGATTCATCCCCTGTGAATAATCCTTCTACTTTAGCAATGTAGATGGAAACATTTACAACTTTAAAATTTAAATATCAATTCAATTAAACTTTAAAAATCCATGGAATGGATTCTTCCTACCTGTGATGAGGTTATTATTATTCACAGGGGATGAATCCATGGAATGTATACTACTTGCTCTTCCTGCCTGGGAGAAACTTTCCCAAATATGCCTCCCTTTGTGACTGTGACCACATACTGAAGAGGTAACTTTTATAGAGATACCACCTTGGAAAAGAGGCAAGTGAGGAAAACAAATAAACCTGAGCAATAGAAAATAGCTCTGATATTGCATTTGGAGTTTAAATTTTCTAAAGAGATTAAGTTCATTATAAAGTCATTGTTTTAAAAGTTTTAAAATTTAAAACATTTTAAAAATCAATTCATTAAAACTTTAAAAATCCATGGAAAGGATTCTTCCTACCTGGGATGAGGTTATTATTATTCACAGGGGATGAATCCATGGAATGGATTCTACTTGCTCTTCCTACCTGGGAGGAACTTTCTTTAGTTAATGATCTGTCACCACTAGACAATTTTCTATGAAAAAATATATGGTTGAAATTATCCAGAACTAGATTTATCTTTTAAAGGGATGCTTTAAAATCAATAAAATTCTTATCACTATAAAATGGGGTATTCATTACTAATGTCTTATAACAAACTTCTTTGAGCATCCAAAGCACTCACAATTACACCCATTTTAGCATTTACCACATTGTTTTATAACTGTACACTTATCTATCTCCCCCCTGTAAATTACCTGCTCTTAGGGGCATAGACAGAGTCATTAATGCATGAACAGAGATGAACTTGAGCAAGAGGAAAGGGACCAGGTCTGAACGACTTGGTCATTATAATTATAAAGATGACAAAATATTTATGAATCAGTAAAACATTTATGTGCCAATAAGATGGTCTCCATTTTGTTCCCAGAAGTGTTTGCTATACTTATGCCCATAGAGGCCTAAGCAAATTCTGGACTTTAGAAATAAATTTTTATGACCTATTGTAATACTTTATTTTTCTTGTTTCTTAGAAGCTTAAAAAGGAAACCAGTATACTTAAATATATTAATAAAATATTTGTATCATTAAAATATTTGTAGTTTTACATATAAATTGGGAAAAGGCAGCATGTAATATGGAAGATTCTTGACCAAGAGGCACATATTCTGTATTCTAGTAGGGTGCAATAGTTCTCAACAGCTGCATGATGCTGGGCAAGTCATGTAAAGCTTAGTCTTCAGTTCTATGGCCTGCACACATTAAAACACTTGCTATTAAGTTGCTACTACATTTAATTTCTGCAAGCTTCATATTCAAAATATTTAAAGTAAGATGAGAAAGCACAGCTTCCAAAAGAATGTTATCGGAACTAAATGAGACTATGTTTAAAAAAATATGTTGTGAAGTGTTAAGAATATAATAAAATATAAGCTTTATCAAGCACTTGCTATGAGCTGGACACCATTACAAGAATTTCATATGTATTAGCTTACTTAATTCTTACAACAAGTTTCACAGCAATACACATAGTAGCTGTTATTATACTAGCCTGACCATCTATTGGAAGCATCAGATAGAGCTTTTCAGCTCTCTCAGCATCCAGGCTGTGTCTTGAGTCATCATGTTTGCTCCATCTCACCTGCCACCAGGACTAATTCTGTCCAGGCTATCATGGTTCTGTTACCTGAAGCCGATCAGCTATATGCTCCACAAGACTTTGGATTCAGTTGAAGGGCCATACCACAAGGTATAGGACCTTGCTCCCCAAGGTCATTACCAAAGGAGTCAAGTGATGTAAACCAGAAGTACAAAGGATGTAGCTTCCTCGTGGGGTAAACTTTTATCACTGTGCCTCAGAGGATAGGAGAAAGTCACTAGTCAGTTATTTTTCCTTCTCCCTTCAATTACAGTTCTGTCTATTCATCCTGTCTGGAAACATCCTAGGAACCTAAGCCAGTGTACTGACTGTGTGAACTAAGTGTCTTGCCCTTGCTCAAATCATGATGCAATAACCAGTATAACAATACGTTGCTTCTTACCCTTCTCTGCCTTATTTTCCTTTTCCTTCACTTCTGATGTCTAGGATTGTATGTCCCAAATGAGCATTGGCATATAACTATTGCAACAGCCTATGCTTTCCTGGGAATCAGGGTTAAAATAAATTCCTCCTTAACCCTGATACTGATGAGAAAAATAGTAATAACAGCCTCTTGTATTTATAGAATGGAATGCAGTTGTAGATTCATCACTTTATTTTTCTCATTAGTATCATTCTACTCCAGTTAACAAAAACTATTGTAAGCAGAGTATTATCTCAAACTTTACATAGCATTTCTTTAAAAAAATCTTTCCGTATTGAAGGATTATTATATGTACAATAACAAATGCTCAAATCATAATTGTTTGAGTATTTAAACAATTGTGTTTGATGAGCTTTAACAAATAAAATTTTCTGAATTGTCATCACCCTAATCAAGATATAGAATATATTTATCAACCCGAAAAGTGTCCTGATGACTCTTTCTTGTCAATCATTTCACTTCCAGAGGCAACCACTCTTCTGATGTATATAACCATATACTAATTTTGTCAGCCCTTGAATTTTATGTAATTAAATTATAGCATTTTATATCTGGCTTCTTTCTCTTACAATAATATTTTGAAGATTCACCTATGCTCTTTTGGGTTTCAGTATTCCATTTCTTCTTAAGGCTGAGTGGTATTCTATTTAATAAATGTACTGTAATTTGTTTACTTAGTTATTTGTTTACTTTGAATGACATTTTTTATTCACATCATTTTTTTATTAACTAACAGGCAACTGATAATCTGAGCACTAGGACAATTTGTCTCAATTGATAGTATTTACAGAGTAATTCTCTGTAACTGGATCAAAAGTGGTAATTAATAATGGACTCTAGAAAATAACCTTCTTAAAACTAAATTTGCAAATGTGTGCTCTATAAAACAAAGTTCTAAGAACTGATTTTTTATAAAAAAAGTTTTCATAATAAAATAAAATTTGAAAACTCTGTAACTCTCTCACAAACATACTAGCTTATAACAATCTCTGAGATTTCCTGCAGTTAAAGAACCTTGTTTATTGTTTTGAACCCAGATTTCCAAAGTTGATAAACCTTAGAACTCCCCCTATTTGGTGGTTACTTTATTTTAAAAATGTTGGTCTACAATTTAGTATCTATTCTCTCTCTATCTCCTTATGTATACACATACACCAAGGCATAACATTGTACTAATACTAAATACATGCACACACACTTTTTAAAGGTATGCACCTAACTGGATTATTGAGGCAATTATCAGATTAGTTTAATGGAAATATATTCTACCCCAAATCTAATGCTCTATAAGAACAAATTCCCATGTACTTAAGGAATAAAAACTCAAGAAATATGCAGATCATGTAAAATCCCCAACTTTTGGTATGAGGCACAGAGAAAGGTAGAGTGTTTTCCCAAAGCCACATAAAAGTTAATCGAAGAGTGTTAGGATATTTTCCAATGATCATCTCTAGTCTGCCTCTTTCTATATATTAAGCACTTTTGAAAATAAATATACACATGCAGATGAGGGATTACTGAAAGTGGCACAGGCTGCATGCCCACTAGGGAGGGATGTGGTGTGTATATGTGAGGGCTGGAATGAGGGTAAAAGTGGATGGAGCAAGGGGATAAAAGAGTGACTGAACAGCCATGAGAAAGAGTATAGAAATGGCAGAGTGGGGGTGTATGGAAGGCCATGTCATATCCTCAATAGAGCACATCAGTATGTGCTATGACTATGGATTCTTGGTAAAGGTATCTTAGACTTTTCAGTTCAAACAGCTATACAAATGAGACTCTCATGAGAATGTTTCCTTTTAGATTTACATATGAAGACATTTGACATAGGTCAATAGTAAGATTCCTCTACAAGAACTTGTGAAAAATTATGACTCAAAATTAAAATATAGAATGAATGTATAATGCCAAAGATCCAAAATATGCACAAACATCTTAAAGAGACAGAAAGAAAATTCAAAGCACTTGACCCAAAGGATAAACTTCTCTATGGAGGAATGTGCTCATTAGGAAGCAGCTCATCAGCCAGGAAGTGCAGAAAGGAGGAGCTAGAGATGCCAATGCTGTCAGTATTTATCCTCCCAGCATGAAGGGGAGTCCTCATACAAATCCTCATTATCCCAGTCCCTGTAGCCAACTTCTTTATGCTGTGTAAACTGCCTTATTGAGACATCAGAGATTAGGCCTGGTGATACTCAACACACTCACAACCTACTGACTGACATGACTTATTTCCATGTTCATCAAGCAAATTTAGGTCATAATTTGGCTTCCCATGAAGATTTGCTTAGTGGCAGAATGAACTGGTCATATTGATGCAAATGTATTCAGCCTTTTGACAGTTATACTTCTCATTGTAAATCAGTAAGATAGGCTCTGCTTTTTATATCACTCATCATCGTAAACTTGATTTGTGAGAATTCAAAAGAGCACTTCTTAATATGCTAACCAGTTACATGCTTAATATGCTAACCAGTCTTTGAGCTAGTGGTAAGGCCAGCCTGTAGACCATGTCGAATTCTCTAAGACAAGGACAGCCAGCTGGTTTTTCCCTTGAAACCCTCGACTCCTCTGTTTTTAGCTTTAAATCTTTACTATTCCTATCCAGAAATAAAACATGCCTAAAGCAGTCTAAAAGTTGCATTCAATTACAAAATTCTTTTAGTAGGCGAGTTTTTCCCAAGCCCAGGAAAATACTAAGTAAAGAGAGTAATTATTAAAAAACATTGGAAAAACTAGTAAATTTTTCCTTTCTTCAAATCTTAAGTTTGACATTTACTAAGATGTCAAGTTAGCTTTTTATTTCTGTGGTATGTTATGTAGAAGGGAGTTTAGATGCAAAAATTTATATTTTCAATGATGCACACTAATGATCTTAGCTAATTGCTGTATTGTTATTATGCTGTTTTAATAAACATTATATCTAAGGTATCCTCTGTGTTTCAACACAGATAAGATAAGCTAATTTATTCTAATACCTATTTTTTGACACTGAGTAAATTCTTCCTAATGTGTTAATTAGGAATCCAGATAGACCAATGATTATTTCATATATGCTAATTAGGAATCACTTTATTCAGTCAGCCATATACATCAGTAAACAAGTGTAATGAATTCCCCAGGGAGGTGATAAAATGACAATGATTTGCTTTTCACTACAGCTTGGAGAATTAACCCTACAATCAAGGAGTAATTCGAGAAGAAAATGAAGAGTTAGAAAACATATTTGCAGGTGTGAGCACTTGGCAAAGTATGTTTCATTGCAAAGATAAAATTAAAATGAACATCTTTATTATTAATCATATATGGAGAAATACATTAGCTATTGTGCTTTCCTTTCAGAAGTAAGCAAAAAAGATACATACAATCAAACATAATCATCTCATTTAAATGCTAGATTCCCACAAGGGCAAAAAAAAAAAAAAAAAACCAGTATGTTTCTATTTATTTATTCTTTTACCATAGAGATTTATCTCCTCAATATCAAGCTTATTGACATTAATTGTTGATGCTACCATTTGCAATAGATCCTTCATGCTAACTTTGGGTTCATTGTTCAGTGTTTAAAATAAGGAGCAGAGGTGGTAGTGAGGAGAAGCAGAATCATTAAACTAACTGATTAACTGCTACCTGTATTGGAGTTCAATTTACCATCCTATTTTTGCTTCCAAAGATGTTTTCAAAACCTGTCATGTTGAGGGAAGAGGTATGGCTTTAAAATACATCATTTGTCATATATCTATATTTTCTTATCAAGTCAGGTGTCACAATGCAAGCTGCATTCTTCCAATATAGCTTTCAGACTTAGTTTGCCTCTAGTTGATTTGCTCGCTTGCCAGTTATTGTTACATGGCACCAGTAAATGCAATCTTATAACTAACAATGATCCACGTTAGTTATGGTAAAATTCTCAGAGGTTCTTTAGTTCACATTAGGGGTTGGGAGAAGAACACTTTAATTATCTAGAAAGCAGTCAAACAAAAAGTCAAACATTAACAGACTAAAACCTTCTTTATAAAATTACAATTCAGCTTCTGGGCTTTCATAACAACTTGTTTCTCTGACAATGGAAAGACTTCAGAAAAAGTCAGCAACCCATTCTATTAGATGTAATGCAGAAATAAAGTCTTGAACTCATGTACAACAGCCTGAAATAAGGGAGAAGGGTCCCCAGCTTATTAAAATTAATGTCAATCAGTTTAGACAGGAAATCAATAATTGTCCACTTACATTGTCCATTCTGCCATAACAGTGAGAAATAAGCTTCATGTCTATTTCAGTTCTACTGACACTTTACTAGGAATTTGTTCTGGATGGGTAAGTTCAGTCATTTTGGAAAACACCTTGGAATAATTTGCCAAAATAACCATAAGCCTCATGCATTTAGCTGTGGTTCCTCTGTTAGTCTAACTTTGATCATCAGAGGAAATGATGAAAAAAAGGTTTTGAAAGAATGACATACAAGGACATAAACTTTGTTAATGTCTTTAGAAGGCTTTAAAATCATTTTTGTTTAAATATGTTTGCTAATGAATAATGGGTTTATGACACTATAATAAAGTGTGTTTCAACGCAGAGATTATTTCAAAAGTATTATAATTCCAGTTTTTAAAAAGAAGAACATTTAGGCGTAGGTCAATCATTTACTCTCTTAATTGAATAAAGTTATGAAAATAGAAGTTAAAGTAGTTCATGGATGAAGTATTAAATGGTTATGACAAATGATGGGTTCACTATGGAGGTAAGACTATTGTATGGTTCACTTCCTTCCAAATACTAAGTCCTAATTTTCAGATGTACGTTCTTCAAAAACCATTACAGGAAACCATCTGGAAACTAAAATTCTCATTTACTCTTGAAAGATTGACGGACATATGAGATTTAAAAAAAAAAATAGGAAGAAAGTGGGAGAGCAATGGATATGTTTATTGCACACTGAGTATTAGCGCAAAGGAAATATTAGAATGGGTGTTTGAAAGAACAGTGGAGCATCTAGCTAAAATGTCTTATTTTATAAGAGAAAAGACAGAGCCCCAAGAACATTAGCTAACACAGGCAAAGCAGGAATTTGGAGGAACATTTTGTGGTTTCTAATTGAGTGTTCATTCCATTGTATCCAGCAACCTTATTTTTTCTGGCCCCTAAAGTGAAATTTTATTTTTAGTTTTCTTTTAATCATTTTTGAAATAAATTAATAAAATAGGGAAGCATTTAATCCTGGAATTTGGGTATATCATGTTTTGCATTACCCTGAAACAATTGCTGACTTTAGGTGTATAGGTATTTCTTCTCTCAGATTACTTATGTCATAATGACAAATATCATATCTCCATAAAGCAAAATGCTGCTTATATTCAATGCTATTTCATCACAACCACACTTAAGAAATTACCCCATCAGGATTTTAGCTTTAATCATTCAACAACTCTGCTAGAAAGAAATAATTAACCAACCCGTTAGAAGATGTAAGATACTGTCAGAGATGTTAAGCTCTGATTAATTGCTTTTTAATTTGAGTAGACATGAGATGGTCTTATGCTTTCCAAGCATATAAAATGTCTCCTCAGAATTAAAGTAAAGCCATTATAAAAATAAACATGTTTTTATATGTCCACGGCCTTTTTGAAATAAACACATAAGAGATGCTAAATACTAAAAGATGGCTATCACCTAAGAAGAGGGTGGAGGCCATTCCTATATCGAAGAAGTGGTAGTGGACAATGTCAAAGCATTCAGGTGGTGATTTAAATATAGCCACTTGAATTATACCACAAATCCATACTACTTGCATTTGACTCTTAGCTCTCTACTTATTATCTGGATGATTCTGTGTTACCGGTGGAAGATACCCAAATTACCCCGAGTTACTGGTGGCATATCCACGTGGGTCTGCAGCAACTTCAGTTCTTGCCTCCTCAGAAGAAAGAATTGGACTGAGTGATATAAGGCAGAAAAAGACACCAAGACACTGAAGAAAGTTTCAGAGCAGGAGTGGAAGTTTATTTTTAAAGGCGTTAGTACAGGAAAGAAAGTTCACTTAAGAGATCCAAGTGGGCTCCTGAAGATCAAAGAGAGCATTTGACCTTGGTCCTAGGGCTTTACAGGCTTGGCTCTTTCCCATGATTCTTCCCGTAGTGTGGGCTTCCCACATGCACAGTGCCCTCCTTATCCATGGGAAGTGAGCATACATAGTGTCTTTAGGAAGTTTCACGCATACGCAACTGAAGCTTTCTTCTCTTCTCCAGGGAAGAGTACCTGCAAGGTCATACTTTGCCATTTCATCTGTTAACACACATTCCCAGGAAGTTTCTTCTCCCTGGCATCTGCATTCAATTAACACTTTTAATGTTGATAGCTGTGGATTATCAGGAGATTGTCTTCTCCCTGATGGCCTGGCACTGGCTGCCAAATTATTATTTTTAGAGAGTCAGTGTGATAATCGTCAAACCATCACCTGACATTCTTAGTGGGTGGGGGAAGAAGAACCCTCTCCTGCCCCACTCATGCCAATCTAACTACCTGTAATATTTGCACAGGCGAACTAATCTCTCTCTACTTAAGTTGTCCCATCTGTATAATGTGACTAATAGTGGCATCAGTTATTATTAGGGCTTCTGTGAGAGCTAAATGTGCTAAACAATGAATTAAAGAATAGCATACAGCAAACAATCAATAAGTTTGACATATGCTGCAATGACAATTATAAACTCCCTTTCATCTCTGATCCATCCCTACCTAGATTACCTAGAGAGGTCTGATCTTAGCCACAGATGAATGGGACATTGGCCAAAATCAATTTTCATATTTCAAAAGTGAATTATGGATTGTTTTATGTAAAAACATAGCAAAGCATTTGATCCAGTTGGAAGTGAAGGTTTTAAGCCATTTTCAAGTCATATTTGCAGCCTCAAATGACAGATTTCTGCGACACTTTACTGTAAACCACTAACAAATTTAAAAAATTACAATAAAAGACACAATTCTGAACTCAAATATAAAATGCCTTGGCTAAAATATCTATTCCAGACTTAAAATTATTGGCTAGCTTTGGGCTTAAATAGAAAAATCACAATTCATGATGCATCTTCAATTAAACAGAATATAGTGTAAATTTGACAACAACTTAATTCTAGAGCTGCATTCATCTACAGACTCCAAACTTTTGCAAATATGTACTGTGTCATTATCCTCATTCAGCAGCCACTCCAAAACATAGGTGAAGTTTAGTATTTTCAGCAAACTAACCAAGCATTTACTAATCTGCTGTTGAGTACTGATGAGTGTCCTAGGAGCTAAGGTATATTTTTAAATTTCTCATTAACTTCTATTTTCTAAAATATACTGACTGAAGTAGAATATTAGTGAGTCATATATATTCAATTGAACAAACATTTATAATACCTAGCATTATGCTACACGGGTAAGGGGAAAGTAAGATGATTGAAATAGGATGTCTTCCTTAAAAATAATACAATTTTGCAGAGTAGATATTTATAATCATAAAAATTGACAGATGTTATGTGTTGTAGTAAGTACTTTACATGTGTTGTCTCAATTTATTTTCACAACAACCCTATAGCTAGGTACTAACCTAACTCGTAGTAAGGAAATTTTATCTTAAAGAGGTTGAGAGATTTTCTCAAGGTTACATGATGAAGACTGGGGGAGGTTAATCACTCACTTGCATCACCACAGGTGGATCCTCATTGTTCTACCTCTGAGTGGGACTCTGAAATCTCCAACAAAATGGCCCTAGCCCTCTGCAGCTAGATACAATATTTCTTCAAGAGTTTCACACATTCTTTCCTTCCTTACAAATTTTGGTATGTATAGCCAGGCACAGTAGCTACTCCTGAGGCTGAGGATCAGGCTTTCAAGGCCAGCCTAGGGAAGATAGCAAGATCCATCCTATCTATATTTAAAAAAAAAAAAAAAGGAAAAGGAAAAAAAATTAGCTGGACATGGTGGTGTGTGCTGGATCATATGATAGCTCTATATTTAGTTTTTGAAAGAACCTCCAAACTGTTCTTTATAGTTTATACTAATTTACATTTCCAACAATGGTGTACAAGGGTTCCCTTTTCTCCACGTCCTTGGCAGCATTTGTTATGGTCTGGCTGTTGGATATAAGCCATTTTAACTAGGGGGAGATAATAGCTCATTGTAGTTTTGATTTGCATTTATCTGAAGAGCAATGATGCTGAGCACCTTTTCACATACATGTTTGTCATTTGTATGTCTTCTTTTGAGAAATGTCTATTCAAATCTTTTACCTATTTTTTAATTGTATTATTATATTTTTGTCATATAGAGTTGTTTGAGCTCCTAGCATATTCTGGTTATTAATACCTTGTCAGATGGGTAGATTCCAATATTTTCTTCCATTTTGTGGGTTGTCTCTTCACTTTGTGGACTGTATCCTTTGCTACGCAGAAGCTTTTTAACTGTGTGACCCATTTGTCCACTTTTGCTTTGGTTGCCTATGCTTGTACGGTATTACTTAAAAAATGCTTGCCCAGCCCAATGTCCTGGAGAGTCTCTCCAATGTTTTCTTATAGTAGTTTCATAGTTTGAGGTCTTAGATTTAAGTTCTTAATCTATTTTGATTTGATTTTTGTATATGGTGAGAGATAGAAGTCTAGGTTCACTTTTTTGCATATGGATCTCCAGTTTTCCCAACACCATTTATTAAAGAGACTGTCTTTTTTCCAGTGTATATACTTGGCACTTGGTAAAAATGAGTTCACTGTAGATGTGTGGATTTGTTTCTTGGTTTTCTATTCTGTTCCATTGGTTTATGTGTCTGTTTTTATACCAGTACCATTCTGTTTTGGTCACTGCATCTCTGAACTGTAACTTGAAGTTAGGTAATGTGATTTCTCCAGGTTTTATTTTATTTTTTTTTTTTTTTTTTTTTCTTTTTGCTTAGAATACCTTTGGCTATTCTGGGTCTTTTGTGGTTTCCATATAAGTTTTAGGATTCTTTTTCTATTTCTGTGAGGACTATCATAAGTATTTTAAGAAACTGCATTGAATCTGTAGATTTATTTGGGTAGTATGGACATTTTAACTATATTGATTCTTCCAATCCATGAACATTGAGTATATTTCTTTTTTTTTTTTTTTTTTTTTGGTATCCTCTTCAACTTACTTTATCAGTGTTTTATGGTGTCATTATAGAGATATTTTACTTTTTTGGTCAATTTAATTCCTAAGTATTAAATTTTACTGATGGGTGTTGTAAATGGGATTACTTTTTTAAAAATTTCCTTTTCAGATTGTTAAATTTTAACATACAGAAATGCTACAGATTTTTGTATGTTGGTTTTGTGTCTTGAAACTTTTTCCTGAATTTGTCAATTCTAATAGCTTTTTTGGGTGGAGTCTCTAGGTTTTTTCAAATATGAGTTCATATAATCTGTAAACAAGGCTAATTTGACTTCTTCATTCCAATTTGGATGGCCTTTACTTCTTTCTCTTGTCTAATTGCTCCAGCTAGCACTTTCAGTAATTTGTTGAATTACAGTGGTGGAAGTGAGCATCCTTGTGTTGTTCCAGACCTTAGAGGAAGTTTTTCAGTTTTTGCCTTTTTAGTATATTAACCATGAGTCCACCATATATGACTTTTAGTATATTGAGGTATGTTACCTCCATACCCAGTTTTTTGAGGATTTTCATCATGAAGGGGTGTTGAATTTTATCAAATGCTTTTTCAACATTAATTGAGATGATCTTACAGATTTCATTCTTTATTCTGTCAAGTATGATGTATCATATTGATTAAATTGAAAACATTGAACCATCTTTGCATTCCAAATATAAATTCATCTTGGTCATAATAAATGATCTTTTTATTGTATTGTTGAATTTGGTTTGCTAGTATTTTATTGAGGATATCTGCATTGATGTTCATGAGAGATATTGGCTTATTGTTTTCTTTTTTGATGGGTCACCCTCTGGTTTTGATATTAAGGTAATATTGACCTCATAGGATGAGTTTGAAAGTTCTCTCTTCTCCTCTATTTTGTGAAATAGTTTGAGTGGGATTGGTATTAATTCTTTAAATGTTTAGTAGAATTTTGCAGTAAACCCACTGGATTCTGAACTTTTCTTTACTGGGAGATTTTCTGTTATGGCTTCTATCTTGCTACTTGTTATTGATTTGTTCAGGTTGTTAATTTCTTCATGGATCAATCTTGGTAGATCTTGGTAGATAGTATGTGTCTTGGAATTTGTCCATTTCTTCTAGATTTTTCAGTGTACTGGCATATGTTTTCTCGATAGTAGTCACTAATGATCCTTTTCAATTTCTGCACTATCAATTGTAATGGCTCATTTTTTAGCTCTGATTTTCTTTGTTTGGGGTGTTCTTTCTTCTTAGTTAGTCTTACTAAAATTTTGTCAATTTTGTTTAACTTTTCAAAAAACAACTTTTTGTTTTCTTTATATTTTCTATTGTTTCCTTCATCTTTTTTATTGTTTTCTTCATTTCAATTTTATTTATTTCTGTTCTGATCTTAATTATTTATTTTCTACCACTAATTTGGGGCTTGGCTTGCTCTTGCTTTTCTAATTGTTTAAGATACGTCATTAGATTGTTTAGTTGAAGTTTTTCTTCTTTTTTGATGTAAGCATTTATAGCTATAAACTTTCCTCTTAGTACTACTTTTGCTGTATCCCACAGGTTTTGTTATGTTGTGTATCATGTGTAATTTGTTTCAAGAAATTTTTCAGTTTCCTTCTTAATTTCTCCATTGACCCACTCTTCATTCAAGAGCATATTGTTTAGTTTCCATGTATTTGTATACCTGGTCATTCTGGAGCATATTTTTTAATTTTCGTGTATTTGTATCATTTCCAAATTTCCTCTTGTTTTATTGATTAATAGTTTTATTCTGTTGTGGTCAAAGAAAATGCTTCACATTATTTCAATTTTTGAATGTTTTAAGACTTTCCTTGTGACTTAAGCTATGGTCTATTTTTGAGAATAATCAGTGTGCTGAGGAGAAGAATATGTGTGTAGCCACTGAATAAAATGCTCTATAAATATCTAGCATATCAATTTGTTCTATAGTGCATATTAAGTCAAATGTTTCTTTCTTGATTTTCAGTCTGAAAGATCTGTCCACTGCTGACTATGAGATGCTGAAGTCTTCAGCTATTATTGTACTGAGGTCTGATATGGTTTGACTCTGTGTCCCCACCCCAATCTTATGTCAAATTTTAATCCCCAATGCTGAGTTAGGGACCTGCTGGGAAGTGATTGGATCATGGGGGATAGATTTTCCCTTTGATGTTCTTGTGATAGTGAGTGAGCCCTTATGAGATCTGGTTGTTTGAAAGTGTATAGCACTTCCCTCCTCACTCTCTCTCTCTTCTGCCACCATGTGAAAGTGTTCCTGCTTCCCCTTTACCTTCTGCCATGATTGTAAGTTTCCTGAAGCTTCCTCAGCCATGCCTCCTGTACAGCCTGTGAAACTGTGGATCAATTAAATCTCTTTTCTTCATAAATTACCCAGTATCAGGTAGTTACTTATAGCCATGTAAAAATGAACTAATACAGGGTGTATCTCTCTCTTTAACCCTAATAAT
This sequence comes from Ateles fusciceps, assembly GCA_036589455.1. Taxonomy (NCBI): domain Eukaryota; kingdom Metazoa; phylum Chordata; class Mammalia; order Primates; family Atelidae; genus Ateles; species Ateles fusciceps. The sequence continues at coordinate 4,615,132 of JAZHEH010000065.1, read as the reverse complement.
ATTTGCTTTATAAGTCAGAATGTTTCAGTGTTGGGGCATATATATTTAAATTTGTTGTATTCTCTTGCTGAATTGACCCCTTTATCATAACATAGTGATCTTCTTTGTCTCATCTTATGGTTTTTGACTTGATATATACTTTGTCTGATGTAAGTATAGCTGCTCTTGCTCTTTTTTGGTTTCCATTGGCATAGAACATCTTTTTTCATACCTTTATTTTTAGTCTATGTATGTCTTTGTAGGTGAAGGATGTTTCCTCTAGGCAATGGATCAATAAGTCTTTTTTATTTTTTCAGTGAACCATTCTGTCTTTTGACTGGAGAATTTCATCCAGTTACATTCTATATAAGTATTGATAAGTCAGAACTTACTCCTTCTATTTTTTTATTTGTTTTCTGGTTGCTGTGTAGTTCTTTCTTTCTCTCTCTCTTCCCTTCCATTTTTCCTTGGTCTCTTGCTTCCTTGCTTTCTTTCCCATCTTCCTTTTAGTGAAGGTGTTTTCCTCTGGTGATATGATTTATTTTCTTGCTTTCTATTTTTTGTGTAACTGTTTTGTTTTGTTTTGTTTTGTTTTGTTTTGAGGTTACCAAGAGGCTTGCAAATGCTATCTTATAACCCATTATTTTAAGCCAGTAACAACTTATAACTGTTCCCATAAACAAACAAGCAGAAAGAAAGCTAATAAAGACTCTATGCCTTAACTTAATCTTCTACTTTTAAACTTCCTGTTGTTTTTGTTTATATCTTCCTATATTGTCTATGCCTTAAGAAGTTAGTGTAGTTATTATTTTTGATTGACTATTATTTATCCTTTCTACTTACGATAAGAGTAATCTACATACCACAGTCAAAGTGTCACAGTATTCTGTGTTTTTATGTATACTTACCACATGTGTGTTTGAAGGATATTTTTGCTGGATATACTATTGTAGGGTAAAAGTATTTTTTCCTCAGCACTTTAAGTATGTCATGCCACTCTCCACTGGCCTGTAAGGTTTCCACTGAAAAATCTGTTGCCAGACATATTAGAGGTCCTTTGTATGTTTTTTTTCTCTTACTGCATTTGGGGTCCTTTATTTATTCTTGACCTCTGAGAGTTTGATTACTACATGCCTTGAGTTAGTTTTCTTTATGTTAAATCCACTTTATGTTTTATAATTGTCTTGTAATTAAATGCTGATACCTTTCCCTAGGTTTGGGAAGTTCTGTGTTATTATCTTTCTGAGTAATCTTTCTACTCGGGTCGCTTTCTCTACCTCCTCTTTAAGGGCAGTAACTCTTAGATTTATCCTTTTAAATATATTTTCTAAATCCTATAGATATGCTTAATTTTTTTTAATTTTTCTTTCTTTGTCTCCTTTGATGGTGTTTTTGCAACTAGCTGGTCTTCATGCTTGCCAATCCTTCTTCATGATCAATTCTGCTGTTAAAGGATTCTGATACATTCTTCAGGATGTTAATTGCATTTTTCATCTCCATAATTTTTTCTTAATTCTTTTAAATTATTTTAATTATTTTGTTAAATTTACCCTGATAAAATTCTGAATTCTTTTCTCTGTATCATCTTAAATTTCCTTGAGTTTTCTCAACAGAGCTATTTCAAACTATTTGAAAAGTCATATATCTGTTTCTTCCAGATTAGTCCCTTGTGCCTTATTTAGTTCACTTGGTAAGGTTATATCCTTGTGGATGGTCTTGATACTTGTATATGTTTATCTGTTTGGGCACTGAATAATGTGGTATTTATTGTGCTCTTCATAGTCTGGATTGTTTGTACTTGTCCTCTTGGGAAGGCTTTCCAAATATTCAAAGAACTTTAGTGTATCTGCTTTAGGAAGCATCCCAAGCTCATTAATGCTGTGGTTCTTGCAGTCTTATAGAGGTACCTCCTTAATGGACTTGGACAAGACCTCGAATAATTCTTTGGCTTATCAGGCAAAGCCTCTTGTTTGCTTTCCTTACTTTCTCCCAAATAAACAGAGTCTCTTTCTCTGTGTATGTGTTCTTAACCACCTGAACCTGGGGTTGAGTGACACAAGCACTCTATGGCCACTGCCACTAGGACTGTGCTGGGTCAGACCTGAAGCCAGCACAGCACTGGGTCTTGCCCAAGATCTGCTGTAACCATTCCCTGTCTACTGCCTATGTTCACTCTAGGCCCTGGGGCTCTAAATTGAGCAGGTGGCAATGCCAGCCAGGCTTGTGTCCTTAAGCCCATCTGCCCAAGCTAGAGAGGATTCTCTGATTACAGTGGTCAGAATTTGAGGTTGCAGAATTTGAGGACCTGGGTGGCAAGTTAACCCAGGTACAGGCAGGTCCAGGGTTGTCATCCAGGAGCCAAGGACTAGAGTTAGAAAACCTTAAAAGTTTAGTTGGTGTTCTATTGTACTGCAGCTGAGGTGACACTCAAGATACAATCCTTCCCAGTCCTCTCTCTTCTTTCTGAAGACAAAAGAGCTTCTCTCCATGGCCACCACCACTACAGGCATGTGGGGAGTACTGCCAGATTACTGCCAATGACCCTTAAGGCCCATGAGCTCTTCAGTCAGGTTGTGGTGAATGCTGCCTGGTCTAGAACTCATGCACCAGCGCAGATGGCTTTCTTTTGGCCCAAGACAGGTCTAGAAATTCCATCTAAGGCCCAAGTCCCTGGAATCAGAGACCCCAGTGGTCTGCTTGGTGCTGTACCCCCTGTTGCTAAGCTGGTACCTAAGATGCAATACAAAGTCTCCTTTACTTTTTCCTCTGCTTTTCTTAAGCAGAAGGAGTCTCACCTTGTAGCTTCCGCAGATGGGAATGTGCTGAGTCTCATCTGAAGTCAGCAAGTTTCAGAGTCTCACCCAAGGCACTGGAGGATGTACCTGAGTGTTGCTGATGGTTATTCAGGACCCAAGGGCTTTTAAGTTAGCAGGTGATGAATACTGCCAGAACTGGGTCCTTCTCTTCAAAGCAGCACACTCCTTGCAGGCCCATCATGTGTCTGCAATGTTCATGAGCTAGATCCTGGAAAGTGGAATGCACAGCTCTGCCTGGTACTCTATGTGCAGAGCTAGTATCCAAGATGCAAGACAAAGTCCTCTCCACTCTTCTCTCTACTTTTCTCAAGTGAAAGGAAGGGGTCCCTTTTGGAGCCATGAGCTGTGCAGCTTGGGTTAGAGGAGGGTTGATGCTAGCACTCCCTAAGCTGTTCCAGCTAGTGTCTCAGTAATTCACCAGTCTCCCACATTCCACTGACTCTGGGCCAAGTTCATCACTATGACTCATCATTAGTTTCAGTCTTTGTGGCCTAGATTGCCTATTAAGTTTATTGTGGCCCTACAGCACTTTAGCCAGAGGTGATGGAGCTTGTAGGACCTCAAATTCTGACCACTGGGATCAGAAATTCCTCTCTGTCTTGGGCAGATGGGTTTAAATACTCCTACTGGGCCAGGTATTAACTGAGTTTTGTCTAGTTTCCCCTTCTTCTATAGCTGGACAAAACCGAGTTGAATGTCTCACAATTTTTGTCTCTTCCTCTCACCAGTGCACAGAAACTGTCTCTGAACAATGTCCCTGCTGCTAGAAGCTGAGGAGGAGTGGTGCTGGTGATTCAAGGCTGATTTTCCACCTCTTCAATGCCGCTTTTAGAGATATACAGGTAAGAGCAGGCACTGTGAGTACTCAGCTGATTTTTGGTCCTTATGAAGGTGCTTTTTATGTTTGTAGATAATTGTTAAATTGGTGTCCTTGCTGGGGGGGATGTGAAGTCTTTCTTCTGTCATCTTGCTCCACCCCTTTCTCCATTCTTTTAGCATTTTTCAAGAATACAGTGCGTTGTTATTAACCATAGTCATCATATTGTACAATAGAGCGCTTGAATTTATTGTTCCTAATTAATTGAAATTTTATATCTTTTACTGCGACATCGTCCCATCCCCTTCCCCCAACTGTCTCAGCCTCTAGTAAGCCCCATCTACTCTCTACCTATATTGGATCAACTGTTTTAGATTTCACATAAGTGTAAGATTATCCAGTATTTGCCTTTATGTGCCTGACATATTTCACTACAAATAATATCCTTTAGGTTCACACGTTATCACAAATGGGTGGAATTCCTTCTCTTTAGCAGAATAATAATTTCATTTTACGTATATGCCACATTTTCTGTGTCCATTCACCCATTGATAGCTACTTATATTGATTTCATATACTGACTATTGTGATTAATGCTGCAGTAAACATGGTAATGCAGATATGTCTTTAAAGTAATGATTCATTTCCTTTGGATTTAAATACAGTAGTGAGATCACAGACTCACATGATTGTTCTATTTTTAATTTGGTGAGGATTCTCCATACTGTTTTCTATAACAGCTGTACTAATTTACATTTCCACCAAAAGTGTGAAGAGTTACCTTTTATCTACATCCTTGTCTATGCTTACTATCTTCTGTTATTTTTTAAACATAATAGCCATCCTAACATGTGTGATGTAATACCTTACAAGTTTAATTTTAATTTTGCTGATAATTAGTTATGTTGAACATATGTTTTTCTTCACTTAATGACCATTTATTTGTATGTCTTCTTTGGAGAAGAGTTTATTAATTTTATTTATTCCATTTGCTCATTTTGAAAATTGCCTTATTTCCTTTTTCATCTACTGTACTCTGAGAGTTCCTTATTTTGGATATTAACTATCAGATTAATGGTTTAAAAAAATTATCCCATTTCATAGGTTGTCTTTTCACTCTGTTGATTGATTTTTCTGTGCAGGAGCTTTCTCTTTGATGTAATCCCACTTGTCTATTTTTGCATTTGTTGCCAGTGCTTTTGGTGTCATATCCAAAAGAGTATTGCCAGGCCAATGCCACAGATCTTTTTCCCTATTTTTTTTCTTGTAGTAGTTTTATACTTTCAGGTCTTACATTTAATTGTATAATCTACGTGAGTTGATTTTTGTATGTGGGTGAGATAAGCTCTGTTTTTATTCTTCTACATCTAGATATCCAGTTTTTTACAACTCCATTGATTAAAGAGACTCTTCTTCTCCATTTTGTAATCTTGGCACCATTGCTGAAAACCAGTTGGCTGTAAATATATGGACTATTCATTTTGTTTTCTTGATCTGTGTTTCAGTTTTGATGCCAGTACATGATATTCTGGTTATGATAGCTTTATAGTATATTTTGAAGTCAGGTAGTGTGATGCATGCAGATTTATTCTTTTTGCCCAAGATTACTTTAGTTATTCAAGGTCTTTATGGTTCCATAAGACTTTTAGAATGCATTTTTATATTTCTTTGAAAAATGTCCTTGATAATTAGATAGTAATTACATTAAATCTTTAGATCACTTTGTGTAGCATGGAAATTTTAACAATCCTAGTTTTTTTTTTTTTTCAATTTCTGAAGAGCAAATGTCTTCTCCTTCACTTGTGTCTTCTTCAATTTCTTTAATAAATGTTTTATAGTTTTGAGGAAAAATATTTTTCACTATCTCAGTTAAATTTATTCCTAAGTATTTTTTGTAGCTATTGTTAAGAAGATAGTTTTCTTGATTTCTATTTCAGATAGTTTCCTGTTAATTGTTAAAGCACTGCTAATTTTTGTATGTTGATACTGTAGTCTACAACTTTACTGGATTCTTTATTAGTTCTAGCAGGCTTTTTGGTGTGTGTGTGTGGAGTCCCCAGGATTTTCTACATATAAGATCACATCATCAGTAAACAGAAACAATTCCACCTCTTTCTTTTTCCTATGAGAATGTCTCTTATTTATTTCTCTTGTTTAAAAACAACTCTCTGTTTGTCTTTTCTATTGTTATTGTAATCTTTATTTTATTAATTTTTGTTGTAATTTTTATGATTTCCTTCCTTCCATTAAGTTTGGGCTTAGCTTATTAGTGTTCTTTCTAGTTCCTTGAGGTGCAACATTAGGTTGTTTATTTGAGATTTTTTCTTTTTTTTGGATATAAGTGTTTATTGCTATAAAGTTCCCTTTAGCACTGCTCTTGCTTTATCCCTTAAGATTGATATGTTTCTATTTTCATTTGCCTCAAGATAATATTAATTCCACTTTTAATCTCTTTATTGATTCAGTGGTTATTTAATAGTTACTGTTTATTTTCCACATTTGTCAAATTTCTAAAGTGTCTTTTATTATTAATTTCTAGTTTGATACCATTGTGGTCAGAAAAGATACTTGATGAAATTTCAACCTCATTAAATTTGTTAAGACTTGTTTTGTGGCCTAACATCTGATCTCTCCTGGAGAATGTTCCATGAATAATTGAGAAGAATATGTATTCTGCAGCTGCTGGATGGAATGTTAGGTCTATTCAGTCTTGAGTGTAGTTTGTTTGATGTTTCTTTGTTGATGTTCTCTCTGGACGATGTATCTGTTAATGAAAATAGGTTTTTGAAGTCCTCACTATTATCTCCCATTTCAGTTCTAGCAACATTTGCTTTATATTTGTAGTTGCTCCAATGTTGGCTTATCCCATTTAGAAAACTGCAACATGCTTTTATTAGCCTACAAAGCCTCCACAACCTAGTCTTATGCTGATTCTTTGGACTCATTCTTTCCTAGACTTTCCCTATTCACCTGCTCTATAAACAGTGGATTTTTTCTGGTCCTTGAATGCCATGTTGCATGCTGAGGAGTCTAGACATATTTTGTAAGCAATGTGAAACAAAATTTTTGTTACACATCATTTCTTCAAACAGGGTGAGCCTTATTTTTATGGAGTCTGTTCAATCCCGAGAAATTGAGGAAGCATCTAAAGTTTGACATAGTGGTTCCAATAATTTAAAACTTTCTATTCCCTTCAAATAACGTTTTTATCATTCAGTAGATTTCAGAATCAGAGTCACTGAGCTGAGTTTTGGGTAGTTAAATTTACAATGAGATGATTGTATTGAATACTGTACACCAAAAATATAAGTGTTTGATGAGTAGTCCAGAGAAGTAAGGATGCAGAAAATAAACAACAGAAGTGAATAGATGATAGACGGGTCAGGGGGAAAGATAACATTTTTAGCTATATCTCGAAGAGTGAGCAGCAACTGGTTAAGTGAAAATAATCAGAGGAATAGTGCAGGATGTAGGATTCCTGAAGAAGGCAAAAAGGCAAGATTTAAGAGCAGAGCATCAAATTGGCTATAAAAATGAGCTTACATTAGAAAGTCAAGTGCATGAGATGTTTGTTCTTGGGTTTTCTAAATTTAATGAGCTTAATCTTTCTACAATCTGAAGGGTCAGTAAATTCAAATCTACAAAGATTCCATGAGAATATTGTGTTGATTTGTGTATATTTACAGCATCTTGGCTTGATTGTATTTTTTAGAGTAGAATGTGTTTATCCTCAAGATATGCAAATATTGGGTTTCAGTAGTATTTTTTTTTCTCCCTAAGTGACAAAACATTCACAGTCATGTTGCTTAGTTTAAAATATCAAGCAAGTCTTCAAATAGTACTTTTCCTTCAAGGTATCTGATTTGATTTGAAGCATAAATCAATTATATCTGATTACCTTTTGATCTGCGGGCAGTCCATTGTAGGATAAGGAGCCAACAGAGAAATACATGCAAAGCAAAGCTTCTTCTTAATATGATCAAAATGTTTACTTTCTCCAATTCATTCTTCCTGACGGAAAAAAAAAAAAAAACGCACACAAGCGTGCTCATTTTATCAATATCCCAGTTTCAGCATCCTTCTCCATTTCTTCACACTAGTCCAAATCCTGTTTCCATAATCAGTCTTTTCCTATTTCTTATTTGGAATGACCACTTTTGTGCTTCTGAGATGTTGCAAGTGAGTACAAATCAGGGAGAAAATAGATTATCCAGGCACAAGTTTTATTAATGCTTTGACTCTAGTGTCATTGTCTTCATTGTTATACATGCATAGTTTTATTTTCCAAAAGATAAAATCTCACTATCTCAGGTTTTTAATAGTATACTGAAATTGGTTTCAAGAAGCAAACTTGACACAATTTTGCCACATTATTTAATTTTAGGCAACATTTGTTAAAAAAAAAAACAGAATGGTTTTACTTCAGAGCTATTTAAATTATATAGATTTACTTCTTTTTTCCTATTTAAGCATGAAAACAGAAGTTCACTGTCGAACTTAGAGACAACAGTTGGTTTTTATAAAATTTGAGATTAAAATTTAACTCTCTAGACAAGGACAGTAACAATTAGTAGAGAAAAATTCTACCTAATAGAATGTAGTTTAAATTATTTAACTATCTAATTTTCAATCTTCTATTCCCAGATATTATTGTGTTCCTTTATAATTTTAGCAGGCAGCTACAAAATTGAATAGTTGAAGATAATTAGTTATTTCTAGTATATTTGAAAAATAATCCTGCATATTACCTGATTTTTAAATAAAACAGTTTATTTTCATATTTTTATCTGTTAATTGCTTTAAAAACTTTTATCTTTATTCTCATTCCAAATCCGTTTTATTCAGTTTTCATGAAGCCATTCTTTTTTTCTGAAAGTATTACTGAGATTTTGAAACTTGATGCCTTATTTTAGGGCTTGATTATCTGCTAACTTTAAAACTTTGGATTAACAATTATAAAGCAGCAAATTGGTGTTGCAAAGAGAAGACATAAAAAACAGAGTTTAGTAGATATTTTTTATGGTTCAGTCTTGAGAGAGAGAAAGGAAACTCAAGTGAAGTATCTTTGATCTTGGAACTACATTGCTCTCTGGCTGAGAGGAGTCTCAGACTCTGGAAAATAAATGGCCAACAGAACAAGATCATAGAGTTTTCCTATATTCTGTAAGTTACTGACAAAAAGCAGATTGAGGTAAAGCCTAATCCATATAACCCAGCATGTTGAGAAAGATCTTTGAGAAAGAATCCTCAGATTGTACTTCAGCTTTGCAAGACTGAACAGATCAGACAAGGATAACCACAACCTAAACCTTGTTGCTTTAGAGGAGCCAGGCATCAGCCATATAATTTTGAAACATAATAAACATACTTTTTATTGCTTTGTCTTTGTCATTGGTAAAGGAACACTCAGTGATATAACTCTATGCTAAGCCATCTCTCCAAGCTAACACAAAAGCACAAACAATAGTCAATATCTCTTTGAAAATTATTTTAAGCTAGTTGTTGAAATATTTAATAATCATATTGATAACATATTAAAAAACAGGAAGACATTTAATTCTGAGAATCAGTTATCTCTCAACAAAAAGGTTTCTGAAAAGAGAGGGGGGAGAGAGAGAGGGTCTGAAAATGTAGGGGTACTGAAAATTCAATATTCCAATATACTGACCAGCCATTTTCTGTTTCTATTTTGAAAAAATGTTTAAATTTTTTTCTGGCTAATTTTTTCTTTTGACATCCATAGTCACATGCTCAGTCACAGGACTTTTTATTAAAAAATATATGATACAATGGCACCGGAGGCATGACTGTATTTCTTATCTGTGCTAATGTAGCCAAGGTGGTCTCAGCTGATCGTTTAGTGGAAAATTGGCTTGGGGTCTACTGTTGCATCGCTCTACCACTCAGGTGATCTTTATAATAATTGATTGCCTAAGAATTTGGGGATGGTTTTTTGGAAGATTTTTAGTGATGGCAACTCCAGGCTTTTTTTGTTGTTGCTTTTGTTGTTTTTGTTGTAGAGAGAACAAGGCAGGAGAGTGGTAATTTGGTACACAAATACTGGGGAGAGATGAGAAACCACTGTGGTCCTGACACAGTAAAGTTAAAGAAAACACTAGATCATCTGGCAGCTTTGCAGAGGGAAAGCAGTAATTTCAATAAAGGCATTAATAGAGCTGGCAGCACTGATAAAGACCTCCAATTTAAGGGTTTATGGGACTAGCCCTTGATGAGAAGGCCAGAATAGAAAAATATGAAATAATATAAAAATATTTTTTTACATAGTACACCACAAAATAATTGTAATGGACAGGCTAGTAAGATTTAGGGAAAATAAAGTTACACAATAACTAACCATGGAGTCTTGGAAGTGTCATTTTATCCCTGTCAATTTCAGTTACATTCTTAAAAATTAGGTTGCCTAGGATGAAGAAACAGCAAATATATGGCTTGTCTGATATCTCTCTCCTGTCCTGGACCATTTATGGCATAATGAATGGATTCCAGCACTCTATCATGCAAACCTTTAGTATGATTTCAAAAATATGTATACAGCCATGCACCACATAATGACGTTTTGGTCAATGATGGGCTACATATATGGTGGTTCTATAGATTATAATATCATATTTGTACGGTACTTTTTCTATGTTTAAATAGACAAATACTATTGTGTTACAATTGTCTACAGAATTCAGCACAATAACACGGTACAGGTTGTAACCTAGAAGCAATAAGCTCTACCATATAGCCTAGGTATGTAGTAAGCTATTTCATCTAGGTTTATTTAAGTATACTCTTATGATACTTGTACAATGACAAACTTTCTTAATGACACATTTCTCAGAGCATGTCCCCATCATTAAGTGATGCATGACTGTATATATATTCCCTATATTTGAAGTCTGTGTGAAAACAACCAATTAATCCAGGCTGGCATGCAAGGATTATTTGTGTACTAGAGGATCTCTGTATTATTTCATTTTCATGCTGCTGATAAATTCATCCTCAAAACTGGGAATAAAAAAAAGATTTAATTGGACTTACAGTTCCACATGGCCACATGAGGCCCCAGAATCATGGAAGGAGGCAAAAGGCTCTTCTTATATGGCAGCAGCAAGAGAAAATGAGGAAGAAGCAAAAGCAGAAATCCCTGATAAACCCATCAGATCTCATGAGACTTATTCACTATTATGAGAATAGCATGGGAAAGTCTGACCCCCATGATTCAATTTCCTCCCCCTGGATCACTTCCACAACATGTGGAAATTTTGGGAGATACAATTCAATTTGAGATTTGGGTGGAGACACAGCCAAACCATATCATTGCTCCCCTGGCTCCTCCAAATTTCATGTCCTCACATTTCAAAACCAATTATGCCTTCCCAACAGTCCCACAAAGTCTTAACTCATTTCAGCATTAACCCAAAAGTTCACAGTCCAAAGTCTTATCTGAGACAAGGCAAGTGCCATCGTATGTCATGGTTTTGTTAGCACAGATTTAGCCACCTGGAAATGTCCAAAGGGGGTCCACCTGTTCCATTATGTTGATGGTATTGTTAAGGTCTGATTTTCTTGCAGAGTTAGAAGCAGTGACACCCCTCTTGTAACAACATTTGACCACATGTGGTTGGGCTTTCAACAATTCCAGGGTCCAAGAACCTGGATTGTCTGCCAAATTCTTAAGAATCATATCCCTGGCCCACCACAGTCGGGCAGTTGCAGACATCTGTGGGCCTCCTGGGGTTATTGGTGGGCATTTTGCCCCATTTGGCTCAAATGATAAAACTGTTGTATTGGTTGACAGAAAATGGGGCTACTTTGGATTGGGACAATGAAGCTGAGACAAGATTTCTGGCATCCAAGTGGGCTATTCAGCAAGCAGAGGCCATATATATGATTGACCAGGAGCACCCATTTGAGCTTGATGTACATGTGACAACATATGGTTTTGGATGGGGCCCATAGCAGCACATGGAGCACTTTAGGACAGCGGTAGGCTTTTAATTCCAACTTTGAAAGGGTGCTGAGCTCTGGTATATACTAATAGAAAAGCAGTTAGCAGCTGCATATGCTGTTTTCTTCAGGCTTATAAGAGTGTAATGGGATGGGATATGGTAATCATGTAGATGACTTACCCAGTAGCAAGGTGGATATGTTCATAAGTAACAAAACTTGGAATGGGAAGGCACAATCATCCACTTTAGCAAAGTGGGGTTCCTACTTAGAACAGAGGAGGACTCTGAGTATGAGCCTCTTAACAGAATTACAAGAAGTCTTGGGACCTGTAGTCCTGATGCAAGATAAGGCCATGAGTCAGCCTGAGGTATCTTTAGAACCCTGAACCATAACTGTTTAAAGAGGGGGCACCCCCTCATCCATCATGGGGCATGGCATATGGATGGGTCCAGCTGCAGTGCTACTTCTGCCTGGACTGCTGTTGTGGTCCAGTCTTGCACTGATACTATATGGCTTGATACTGGGTATGGACAAAGTAGCCAATGTGCTGAACTCAGACTAGTGTGGATGGTGATCACCAAGAAGGTGACACTTATGGTAATCTACATCAATAGTTGGGCAGTTTATTGAGGTTTAACCTTGTGGTTCACTACCTGGAAGCTACAGAATTGGCTCATTAGTCACTGGCCCGTTGGGGTCAAGACATGTAGCAAGACCTACGGGAAGAAGGATGACCTCCTCCCACCAGGTATGTGGATGAATGGTAACCTGTTGTCATCTGTCTCGATACGCCTAAAGGAAGTGCAATAAAAACCTGACTTTAGCCATATGCCCTCCAAGCCCCCTACTGCAGATGGTTGGTTATTGTAGCCCTCTGATGGGAGAGTCTACAGTATGATTTACAAGTTACTCCTTGGGTATTTAATACATGGCCTCCCTTATTGACCATTCCTTGGGGGACTAGCTAGGGGGTTTCACCCTGTGGGTGCATCTCCCTACTAGAAGAACTCCCTTGGTCTTAGGGGGTGGAGTGTAAGGAAAATCACTGTACTTCAGTCAAGAATATATTAAGGTAAACCTCTGGTGCAAGATGACACAGCAGGATTGGAGTGCAGGTGCACAATCTCATGCATTATATAACCACAGTTATATCCATGTTATGAGTGGGCTCATAACCTGGTTCTGAGCCACTATTGTCTGTAAGTAACATAAATGAACTGCACTGCTGACTCTGAGAGAGAGAGCCACTGGCTGCCTTGCAGGTGGACAGTGGGGGAGCCAGGAAGTGGTGAGCACACCAGTGAGTGCAGCTGCAGGTGTGGTGGTGGGGGTGGTAGTAGATGTGGAGCCAGCACTGAGAAAGGCTGCAGCTGGAGCTGGTGGCCAAGACAAAAGCTGATGGAGAGAGAGAGAGAGTAAAGCCATATCTTATCTACCCATGGTCCCTCAAGTGTTCTTTCAGCTACCCCTCTAACTGTCCACCCCCTCCCCTTGGAACCCAGCTTGGGTTGGAACCTGACAGCAGGGATTAACAGTTGGTCCAAAATTGAAAAGCATTAAATATTAACATATCTTTTTAGCCTTTCACTTACATAGACGTTTATGAAAATACACACAAAAAAGGGGGAATTATGACTCTGGGCCAAATTTGTAATTGAGATAATGGCTGAATTTCAATCATTCTAAGCCCTGGCTTCTCATGCTCATGTGTTTGTGTCATCTGCAATTTTCCCTCAGACTTTTCATTCACGTTAACATCACAAGGAAAGTTCAAGGTTTAAAGTTGAGTCTCCCAAGGATGTCTACCCTTTGATCTCCCAGGGAGATCAGAGCTTTAATCTGAAAAAGAATGATTATGATTGGACATTTGACTGTTGTGCAGAGGAAGCCTTCCAGGGAAACACACCAGAAGTAACTATTGCTTTATGAATAAGCATGAGGAGTTTCATGGCAAAAATGGAGGTGACAGGCAGGGATCAAGAGTTAGGAGACAGGCTCTGCTTCTTCCTATAGACATTCAATGATGTTACAACTTTATGCTCAACTTCTTTATCTATGAATGGGAGACTTTTCAAGGCCATGATCAACATTATATGAGACAATGTGGGCGAAGTACTTTAAAATTTCTGAAAATACATATAAATGTAAATTTCAATAAATTTTTATATTTGATTTTCTTCAGATACTCACAGAGATGTAAGATTAAAAAAAAAATTAGAATAATGGGCAGCAGCAGCCAAGTTGGTATGTGATCTCAGGTCATTGCAGAGTTCTTCCTACCAGAGGCAGGAGGAAACTAACAAAAGATTAGCAATAGTGCCACTGAAAAACCTTTCAGGAATTTGTAAGTGCTCAATGCATAAGACTGTAGAAATAGACAGTGCTAAGCAGGAAAAAAAGTCCTCTTGATACCTTTTCCTCATATTCTGCACAATGTTTAAAAACAAACTTGAAAATTTATTGTAATTCTGCATTCTTTAGAAAGATAGTCTATTATTAAACAAGTCTTCACTGAGCACCTACTGTGTGCTAAGTTGTTGATTTCCATGTAAGGAGAGCTATTTATGTGCCAGGAATCAGTTAAACACTTTAAATTATTATCTTATTCAATTTTCATAACAATTTATAGGGTTCATGTGGATATGCCCTTTTTAATATATCAAGAAATAGATAATGCAACTAACATAATGTAGATATGAGGTAGGTTTTGGCAGCATTGAGGTTCAAATCCAGGTCTGCACCATTCCAGAGGCTGTGCACTCAAACACAATGCTCTATTGACAGTTTAGTCTTTGGAAGTCTATACTCTTCTTAAACTGATTTAATTAAATTTTACAAATGTCTATAAAAGAGACACAAAATGAAATTTAATTTATGTCAATTTTTAGAATAAATACACTTCATCCAGGAATTTATAGGCCAGGATAAGAATGAAAATGCTATGTATAAACATTTGAATGTTCTCATGCAAGAGGTTTTTAAGCAATTTTATTTCATATTTAGTCTTAAACAATAGAAATTTAAACTTTGCTTTACATCCCCAACTTTTGGAGTCAGACATCAGATGTTCACAGTGTTTTGTCTTTCAAGACAGGAAAACAGAGTCTTTATCTTGTAGTATGGATGTATTTGTTGTAGTCCAGCCTATTCCATTGAAATACTGTAAAATATGTCTCTTATTAATTTTTGTATTTACTTTTTTTTCTAACTTTTATTTTAGGTTTGGGGTACATGCGCAGGTTGGTTACATGAGTAAATTGTGTGTAATGGAGATTTTGTGTAGTGATAATTTTGTCACCCAGGTAATGAGCATAATGCCTAATAAGTAGTATTTTCAATTTTCAACTTCCTCCTATTTTCCACCTCCAAATAGGTCTCAGTGTCTATTGTTCTCTACTTTGTGTCCATGTGTATTCAATGTTTTGCTTCCACTTATAAAGGAGAACACATGGTATTTGATTTTCTGCTCCTGCATTAATTCACTTAGGATTATAGCCTCTAGCTCTATCCATGTTGTTGTAAAATCTATTATTTAATTTTTTTATAGTTGCATAGTATTGCACGGTAGACAAGTACCACATTTTCTTTCTCCAGTCTGACATCAATGGACAACTATGTTAATTTCATGTCTTTGCTATTGTGATGAGTACTGTGATGTACATACACATGCATGTGTCTTTATGGTAAAATGATTTATATTCTTTTTGGTATATACCCAATAATGGAATTGTTGGGTTGAATGGTGATTCTTTTTTAAGTTCTTTGAGGAATAGCCACACTGCCTTTCACAGTTGTTGAACAAACTTGCATTCCCACCGGCAGTGTAAAGGACAAAGGTATCCCTTTTCTCCACAATCTCACCAGAATCTGTTATTTTTTGACTTTTTAGTAATAGCCATTCTGAGTGGTATGGGATGGTATCTGGTTATGATTTTGACTCAAATGTTTCTGATGATTAGTGATATTGAGCATTTATTTCATATGATATGCTTGTTGGCTACATATATATCTTCTTTTGAGAAGTGTCTTCTTTTGAGAAGTGTCTGTTCATATCCTTTGCCCATTTTTTTAATGTTTTGTGGGGGTTTTTTTGTTTTGATTGTTGATTTGTTTGATTTCTTTATAGATTCTGGATATTAGACCTTTGTTGAATTCATACTTTACAAATATTTTCTCCCTTTCTAAGATTGTCTATTTACTCTGTCGATAGTTTCTTTTATTATGAAGAAGCTCTTTAGTTTAATGAGGTCCCATTTGTCAACTTTTTTTTTTGTTGCAATTGCTTTCAAAATTTTGTCACGATGCCTTTGCCTGGGCCAGTGTTCAGAATGGTAAGCCCTAGATCTTTTTCTAGAGTCTTTATAGTTTTAAGTTTTACAGTTAAGTTTTTAGTTCATTTTGAGTTGATTTTTGTATATGGTGAAATGGGTCTAGTTTGAATGTCCTGCATATGTCTAGCCAGTTATCCCAGCAGCATTTACTGAATAGGGATATCATTCAGAGTTACCAAAAATGCCATTTCTGTTATTCCAAGTCACATAAGACAAAATGCCTGAGAATGCCAGAAAGTAGATAGAAGTGTGAGTAAAAGAGAAAGATTTTAAAAAAAAAAAAAGTAAAATCTGTTTTCAAAATTTTCTTAACAATAATACCAACACACTCAAATGCAGAAATGAAAACACATAAACTGAAAATATTCAAGTCAAGAAACTGCAATGTGCAGTGTCATGGAAAGACTTCATTTTGTGTCCAGCTCCACACAGAAAGAACACCACAAATCACTTCAAAATATGAATAACTATAAATCATAAATTTGGTTTCTTACAATTCTTCAAGATCAGTATTGCATGGGAAAAGATTTTTTATCTTGGACCAAAATATAGTTCTGGAGGCCTACAAATGTTTCCCATTGATATCAACATATCACACAGGCAGGTAGCCAAACCCCAATCTGGCCTTTCCATTTATCTGACAACATTTCTGTCACAGCAGAGGATCTGAGATGGTATAGAAGTGTTTGTATTCCAGCAGCAGGTGGAAGCCAGGGGATGTCTACCAAAGTTGTAAATGTATACATTCTGTAGCATAGCTGAGAGATAGCAGCCTCATGGAGTATGTCATGGAAAATTCTAAGGATGATGAGGCCAGACAACTCTGCATGAACCCACAGCAGGTAAGCACTGCAGTGAATGTGGCTGGCTGCCATTATTAAGAGGCTTTTATTTTTATTTTTTTGCAATTGGAGCTAGGCTTTTTACTAGTATTAAAGGTGCAGAAGTGCAACTACAGAAGTTAATGCATCATGTATCTATAGTAAGAGAGAAACATAACTCAGTATGTTTCATTATGATGGCCAGTTTTTTTTCCACTAGCTTATGACCATTTTTAGTCTATAAAAGTAGCTAATTTGTGGGATTTTCTGGTAACAGAGCTGATACACCCATTCCAGAAGATAATTTAGTAATACATACCGAAAGCCTTAAAATGTGCATATGTTTTCTGTAGGCAATTTCAGTCATAGAAATTAGTTTTAAGAAGGATTCATGCAAATACCTAGCTAAAGAATGGTTACTCATGACAACATTAGTTATAAGAGTAAAAATTAGAACGAATCTAGTTCCTGTATACAGAAATTGTTAAATAAATTGCCATATATAAATAACTGAAATGTTATTCAGATATTTTAATGGTCACTGTCACTGTGCATTATGATTTATAGAAATTTGAGAGTCACAGACTACTGTAAAAATAGGATAAACATTATGAGCATTCTCCTCTTCTAAAATCTACATGGATTTACCTAAAATCATACCTAGAGTTCAGAACAAAATGCCAAAAAGTTCATGAATTTTCAAAGTGCATTTAGGGATCTGAGGTTAAAAATTTAACATTAGTGACTATTGAATTATAAATCATTGACAATATATTAGCTGAAAAATGTCAGAATATGTATTATATATACAAAATTATTTCATATTGTATTTTTATGACACCCCTATCAAAGGAAAGAAACTACATCTTGAAATTCGCTTTTGTCTTTTGAAAAGCTTGCTGAAACAGACCGGGAACAGTGGCTCACACCTGTAATCCCAGTGCTTTGGAAAACTCAGGCAGGTGGATCACCTGAAGCCTGGTCAACAAGGCAAAACCCTGTCTGTACTAAAAATACAAAAAAATTAGCTGAGCATGGTGACAGGCACCTGTAATCCCAGCTACTTGAGAGGCTGAGGCAGGAGAATCCCTTGAACATGGGAGGCCGAGGTTGCAGTGAGCTGATATCATGCTACTGCACTCCAGCCTGGGAGGCAGAGGGAGATTCCATCTCAAAAAAAACAAAAACAAACAAATAAAACAAAAACAATATCATACTAAATGGGTAAAAACTAGAAGCATTCCCTTTGAAATCTGGCACTAGACAAAGATGCCCTCTCTCACCACTCCTATTCGATATAGTACTGGAAGTTCTAGCTAGAACAATCAGGAAAGAAAAAGAAATAAAGGGTATTCAAATAGGAAAGGAGGAAGTCAAATTGTCTCTCTTTGCAGACGACATGATTGTATATCTAGAAGACCCCATCGTCTCAGCCCAAAATCTCCTGAAACTGATAAGCAACTTCAGCAAAGTCTCAGGATACAAAAATCAATGTGCAGAAATCACAAGCATTCCTATATACCAATAACAGACTTAAAGAGAGCCAAATCAGAGAATGAACTGCCATTCACAATTGCTACAAAGAGAATAAAATACCTAGGAATACAACTAACAAGGAACTAGGACCTCTTCAAGGAGAATTACAAACCACTGCTCAATGAAATAAGAGAGGACACAAACAGATGGAGAAACATTCCATGTTCATGGTTAGGAAGAATCAATATCATGAAAATGGCCATTCTGCCCAAAGTAATTTACAGATTCAATGCTATCCCCATCAAGCTACCAATGACCTTCTTCACAGAACTGGAGAAAACCACCTTAAACTTCATATGGAACCAAAGAGAGCCGGCATAGCCAAGTCAATTCTAAGCAAAAAGAACAAAGCGGGAGGCATCACACTCCCGGACTTCAAACTATACTACAAGGCTACAGTAATCAAAACAGCATGGTACTGGTACCAAAACAGAGATATAGACCAATGGAACAGAATAGAGGCCTCTGAGGCAACACCACACATCTACAACCATCCAATCTTTGACAAACCTGAGAAAAACAAGCAATGGGGAAAGGAGTCCCTGTTTAATAAATGGTGTTGGGAAAACTGGCTAGCCATGTGCAGAAAGCAGAAACTGGACCCCTTCCTGACACCTTACACTAAAATTAACTCCAGATGGATTAAAGACTTAAACGTAAGACCTAACACCATAAAAACCCTAGAAGAAAATCTAGGCAAAACCATTCAGGACATAGGCGTAGGCAAGGACTTCATGACCAAAACATCAAAAGCATTGGCAACAAAAGCCAAAATAGACAAATGGGACCTAATCAAACTCCACAGCGTCTGCATGGCAAAAGAAACAGTCATTAGAGTGAATCGGCAACCAATAGAATGGGAAAAAATGTTTGCAGTCTGCCCATCTGACAAAGGGCTGATATCCAGAATCTACAAAGTACTAAAACAGATTTACAAGAAAAAAACAAACAGGCCCATTCAAAAGTGGGCAAAGGATATGAACAGACACTTTACAAAAGAAGACATACATGAAGCCAACAAACATATGAAAAAATGCTCATCATCACTGGTCATTAGAGAAATGCAAATCAAAACTACATTGAGATACCATCTCATGCCAGTTAGAATGGCAATCATTAAAAAATCTGGAGACAACAGATGCTGGAGAGGATGTGGAGAAATAGGAATACTTTTACACTGTTGGTGAGAGTGTAAATTAGTTCAACCATTGTGGAAGACAGTGTGGTGATTCCTCAAGGATCTAGAAATAGAAATTCCATTTGACCCAGTAATCCCATAACTGGGTATATATCCAAAGGATTATAAATCGTTCTACTATAAGGACACATGCATACGAATGTTCATTGCAGCACTGTTTACAATAGCAAAGACCCAGAACCAACCCAAATGCCCATCAATGATAGACTCGACGGGGAAAATGTGGCACATCTACACCATGGAATACTATGCAGCAATCAAAAATGATGAGTTCATGTCCATTGTAGGGACATGGATGAACCTGGAAACCATCATTCTCAGCAAACTGACACAAGAACAGAAAATCAAACATCCCATGTTCTTACTCATAGGCGGGTGCAGAACAATGAGAACACATGGACACAGGGAGGGGAGCATCACACACTAGGGTCTGTCGGGGGGAAATGGGTGAGGGACAGCAGGGGGTGGGGAGTTGGGGAGAGATAGCATGGGGGAGGAAAGGCCAGATATAGGTGATGGGGGAGGAAGGCAGCAAATCACACTGCCATGTGTGTACCTATGCAACAATCTTGCATGTTCTTCACATGTACCCCAAAACCTAAAATGGAAAAAAAAGTTTGCTGAAACAAGAAGTGCTCAATTGCCTGGTATTAAAGAGAATTTATAACTTTTAAGGAAAAGTCACATATTTCAACAAAAATACTTTATACATAAAATAATAATAGGTCTCAGTTTGGCAGTTTTCTGTGTTTCTGTGTAAGTGTTTGGTGAAGGTGGCAGGGGAGCATGACTTAAAATATTATAGTTAGCTGCAATTATTATAATAGAAACCAGTTCTAGTTAATTTAAGCAAAATGACCATTTATCAAAAAAGACATGCCTAGATGAGAATTTCTAGAACGGTGAATGAATTTCTCTGCAGTGAAGCAACTAAACATCCAACTAGTTAATCTCTGGAAATTTTCACAAGGATGTAAAGCAAATGGATAAATATTTATTTAAGAAAATCTGATAAATCTCATCAGAATTTTGAGTTATGACTCACTCTTCCTATCTCAATTCAGTATGGTGCAAATTTCATTCCAGCTAGATGAGGCTTCTTCTGCTCCCACCACCTGAATTCCATTTAAGAACTATAGCATTTCCCTCATAGAGGCAATTTGCCATATTTCCTTATCTTTCTAAGCTTCATGTTGCAGAGGCTGAAGTCAAGCTTTCTGCAGCTGAGAGGTCAAGAACATCCCTTTTCCATATAGCCCTGAAAAAAACTAGAGCAGTAAGTCAGTAATTAGCAATAAGTCAGTAAATAGCTGTGTGTCATACCAACAGAAGCATACAGACTGAAAGAGAGATCAAAAATGGAGGCAACAAGAACCCTGCTAACACCACTGTAATCTCAGGAACACTGCACATGCCCCACACTCTACTTTTTGAGGAGTAAAATAAAGGCTACACACTATGAGAGATGTAGGCTTTATCAAATAAATAAGTCTAACAAATAAATAAGCAAATAACAATAAGCCCTGGGTGTAGTGCAGTAGGAAGTTAGCAAAATACATTATCTAAAATGTGCATATTAAATAAAAATTATGAGAAATGAACAGTCAATAGAAACTGCCTGTCAGAGGGGCCAGATGTCAAACTTAGAAGCCAAAAACTTCAAAGAAGCCATTATAAACATGCTCAAATAAATAGTTATAAAGGTAGACCATAATTACACAAGAAAAGATAAATATTTCCAAATATAGAATGTAAAGTGATAAATGTCATAAAAGGTCTGAATAAAAAATCTGTATTTGAAAAATAAAATCCTAAAATAAAAATTCGCTGGAGGATCCCAACAGTAGATTTGAATATAGCTTAATAGATATTATGTTATCTAAAGGAAAAAGGGAAAAAAAGATTTGAGAAAAGTGAATATAATCCCAAGGAAATGTAGGCAAATATTAAGCACAAAAATATATGTGTAATTGAAATACTAGAAAAAGGAAGAAAAGAACGAAATAAATATTCAAAGAAATAGTACCTTAAAATGTTCCAAATTTGATGAAATTATAAAGCTAACATGAAAGAAGTTCAAGAAACTTTACATAAAATAAACCAAAAACACTAAGCCAGGTGTGGTGGCTCTTTTCTATAATCCCACCACTTTGGGAGGCAGGGGCAGGAAGATTACTTGAGGCCAGGGGTTAGAGGCCAGCCTGGACAGCATAACAAAAACCCACCTGTACAAAAAATTAAAAATTAAAAAAATTAGCCAGGCACAGGTACATATCTGTGGTTCTACCTACTCTGGAGGCTGAGGAGGGAGGATCACACCAGGGGTTAAAGGTTATAGCCACCTATGTACTTCAGCCTGGGCAGGCTGACAGGGCAAGATCCTTTCTCAAAAAAGAGATTCACATCCAGACACTTTGCAGTAAAAATATTGAGAGGAAGACAGAAAAAGTCTTGAAAGTACCAGGAGAAAAAACAACATATCAGATAGAAAGAAACCCCAATTATATTAATAGTTAATTTCTCATCAGAAATAATAGATACCAGAAGGCACTAGGGTGACATATTCAAAATGCTGAAAAATACAATTTTGAGCAAGAATGCTATACTAAGCAAAAGCAAAATAATATTTTAAAAATTAAGGCAAATAGAGACATCCTCAGATAAACAAACACTAAAACAGTTGTTGCTCACAAATCCACCTTACAAAAAATACTAAAGAAAGTTCTTCAGAAAGCAAATGTTTCCTAAAAAAATAAAAGTTCAAATTCATGGATGTGCACACATATGCAATGAAGAGTGCTAGTAAAGGTCATTATGCAGACAATTATAAAAGACTGTATTATTATATTTCATCTCTTCTCTTCTCTTAAATTATTTATCAATTATATAAAATAATGTGTCTATAATTGTACTGTTGAGCTTATGAGATATAGAAATGTAAAATATTTGGCAATAAAAGCAAAAGGATGTGGATGAGAGCAAAGCTATAATGGAAAACAGAAATGATACCAGATAGTAACTAGAATTCACAGGAACAAATAAAGAAAACCAAATTGGTAAATAAGAAAGTTATTATTACAAACTCTACAAATATATGTTTGATGTTATTTCTTCTCTCAGCTTTATAAAAAATTAAATTTACATAAAGTAATAATTGTTACAACAGAATGTTGGATGTGTAATACATACTGATGTAGCATGTATACCAATAATATTACATAAAGGAGGAAGAAGAAATAGATCTATATAGTAACAATTTTTTTGTATCTCGTTGGAATTAAATTAGTAAGACTTTGTAGAGGATTAGGGTAAGATAAGATGCCTATGGTAAACCCTACCTACATGATCACTAAGATCTTTTTTAACTTGATAATTTTAAAATAATATAACGCTATATGTCAGTTATATCAATAATTATGAATAGGCTGAAGTCACCTGTTAAAAAGAAAATTATTTTCAAATTTGTCTAGCAAAGAAATACTCAACTATAATCTGTATAACAGAGACATATCTAAAGAATAATTTAGAAAGGTTAACAAATAAAACAATTGGAAAAAAAATATATATATATAATATATATATATATACTAGGAAAATAGAAACAATAGAATAGACTTTGCTTTGCTGATTTCAAAGCATAATTTGCATTAAGAGGTATCAAATTCAACAAAGAAGGACAATTTACTAATAATTTACAAAATTATATAGCATGAATATATACACAAAATGATAGTACCTATTACATAAAGCAAAAATTATAGGAAATACATAAATACATAGATAAAAATACACTAATATGAGAACAATGTTAAATTCCACTCTCTATAAAGGACAGATCAGTGGCCGAAAAAGCAAGTAAGAATACAGAGGACCTGATCAACATAATCAATAAGGACAATCTTATGGCTACATATTGAAGTGTACATCCTGATAATAGCAAACACACTTTCATTTTAAGAACATGGGAACTGTCACAAAATATAATCATATACGGGAAATTTAAGAAAAGTAGTAAGTTCTACAATGTAGAAATATTATAACAGCACACACCGATCACACTAGAGTAAAACTAGGAACAGTTAAAGTAAAATTAAAATGAAGATCAAGCCTAAAATATTTCTGGCAAACAAAACCAAATAGACCTTAAAAATAGCCTGAACCTTGCCAAAACTGCAATGTAAGAGAAACTTAACTTGAGACATTTCTTTAAAATGCTTATGTTAGACAGAAACAAAATCCAACCTCAGCTAATGTTAAGCAGCCAGCTAACATGTGGTTATGTGATTAGGGACTTTTCAATAAAGTAAACCAAAAAGGGCAATTTTGTAACTACAACCAATCATTCACCCTATAAGTACTTGTCTATGACACGTTGTCATTGGAACACTAAACCTCTTTAACTTTGGTGTTTCATGATTCATGAACTGCTTCTTACTCAAAGAAACTCTTTAAAATTGTCTTATGCCTAAGAGTTTTCTTTTAGTTTGGTGGCAGAAGTGATGTATGAAGGCAATCCCCAGTGACCCCTGGGAGTATCATGGAGCCAGGTGAAAGGTCCCCATGGAGCTCGTTGTGCCCACTGCTTTCTTGCTGCAACTGGAGGTACTGAATAAGTGTCTTTCTTTTTCTGTGCCCCACATTTTACATACTGAGCTTTCTGAGTTTGTTTGGGTAATTTATTTCCAATTTGATCTGGAGATTGAACTGAGTATTCAACAGGAACTAAACTGGTTCCAATTGGAGGTCTTGGGTAGGTAAAATTGTAGAAGGACTGAGTGTGATGGATTTATCATCATTAAGGAGTCAGGGACTTTTTTATCTGGAATTCTAGCTAATTTTATGTTCAGAAATTATAGACTCAAAACTTGTGACTTTCTAGAGACATGGGTGCACCTACCTTATCAGAGTTGATTTAAAGTAGAAGTGGCCTACCTTGTGAGAGATGATTTAGAGTTCATTTATTGAATCCATTGGCAAGGAAGCAATCCTGAACACCTCAGTATCAATTGGATGCATTTTGTGATGGATATAGAGTCTTCTAAAAGACTGACTGATTACAAAATTGACTCTCCAAAAGACTCTTTGCTAAAGGCAAACAAGACATGTAGAGCTTAAACAACAAATTCAGGGTGAAAATAAATAAGATTATATGGTAAATGATGTAACTATGACTGTTTTTCTCCCTTTATCTTCCTCTACTTTCTCTAAAAGGTTATTTTGAATCTTTAACCCCCTTGTTCAACTATCTTCTTTCCCTGAACTTACTCTTTTGCTCAGCTACCCTTCTGCCCTGAGAATGAGAAAAGGAAAGTTAGGTTAATGTCTTATAAAGCTAGATCCTCAGAGCAGCCAGATGTGACTGCTGTAACTACTTTTACTATTTGGTCAAAATCTAAACTCAGAACCATAAGAAAAGATTTTTCAAATATTAGAGAAAATCTGTTAAAGAATTACTAAGGAATTTAGAATCTTCATAGGGGCCTATGACCTTGTGATCCCTAATTTGTATCAGTTTATACACATGATATTATAACCTAGGGAAAAAAATAAATAGGTAACTACAGGAGATGGGATAAGTCTCAGGAAAGTGTTGATGACCTTTCAAGAGGCACTTCTAGAAATGGCTCATAAGATGCCTGAAAAACTTACAGATCTTCCCATTGTCTTCCCACAAAAGATTGATTGGTACATTATTAAATCATGTAAATAGAAAAAAGAAATAAATTTATTTCTGATTTCAGGACTAAATTGGAAGTCTTAGTTGTTAAACACTCTGGTCTTAAATTATAGCGGCATGAATTTCCTGCTGGAACTGAAACTGTTCTTACGGCCCTATTCATTAATAGGCTTTAACCAGAGCTGCATGACCTGATAAAAACAAAACAAAACAAAAAACCCATGAGATTGAATGGGAAGTCACTGACATGGCTGAAGTAGTCACCATAGGTGAATATTTTGAGAGCACTTTAGAACAGGAAAAGAATCAAATGCTGAAAGAAAAGAATAAAGAGTCTAATAAGCTCATGTCTTTACAGATAGAACAGTTAGAGGGACAAAGACCAAGAGTACCTCTTCACGCATATTAAAACTCAAAACTGAGAGATCCTAACAGAAAATCCCTGTAGCTTGAGATGTCTTCCACATTCTAACTAGTCAGGATGATGAAATAAAAATGATTGTCCACTCTTGAACCAGACCTACTTCTTTTGGCCCAGATTGTTTCAGCATTAGATGAAATTCCTGACAGCTTGACTCTTCAACAATAATCAACACCAATGGGGCTCCAAGAGATTTTCCAGTGTAGTGTTCCCATAATATCCTTAAATAAACATAGAGAAACTAAGATCTCAATCAACGTCGAATTATGTATAGTGTTGGTGGATGCCAGAGCCACCTTATCCACTTTAAACCCCACCCAAATAAATCAACAAATCTCCTGGAGTAAAGAAAATATTTCTGTGATAGGGCTTTCAAATTAAGTTCAGAGAATCCCTGTGTCTAAATTAGTCCAAATAGCTCTTATACTGTTCTCAGAAAGTCATGCCTTCCTATTATGTAATACCATTCCAATAAATTTACTGGGATGAGCTATGCTTTCCCAATTGAGAGGACACATAACATTCTCTTTAGAAGGATAATTAATCCTAAAGTTTCCTGGCCATCCTGAATCTGAATTGTTCTGTTCCCTAGAAGCAAAAGTTTATAATGTTGAAATCCAAACTTACAGAAAACCAGATCCCTCTGCTGTACCCAAATATGTGTGGGCTTCTTCTTCAGCTGACATAAAAATAATTAAAAGTGCTAAACATATAAAAACCCAGATAGACTATTCTAAGCTATTGCCTAAATTGTTCTAATACCTACTAAAGTCAGAGGCAATCTAAGGACTTTCACCAATTGCAGAAGATTTAATAAAACAAGGACTTATAATTCCTTCTGTTATTCACTGTAACATTTCAACTTTACTGGTTAAAAAACCTAATGGATGAGGTTAGAGATCTGTTCATGTCATATATACAGTAAATAAAATTAGAGTATCAATATTTTCTGTGGTTCCAAATCCTAACACTTTGTTATCTAATATGCCTATATATTCTAAATGAGTCATAGTAATACAACTCTGCTCTGTCTTCTTTAGTATTCCAGTTGAAAAAGAGAGCCAATACTTGTTAGCCTTTACCTGGAAATGTCAGCAGTGTACCTGGAGTGTAATGCCACAGGGGCTCACTGAAGCCCCATCTTATTTCTTTCAGGCATTACACCAAGATCTGTCAATTGTAAAATTTTCTAGAAATTCCACTCTAATTCAATATGTTGATGATCTACTATTATGTTCGTCTATCAAGATTCAAGTTATCTTTGACAGCAGTTAGCTTACAAGGGTCATGTGGTCTTTATGGAAAAACTTCAGTTCTCTTCATACAAGGTCCATTGCTGAAGATGTAGTCTGACTACAAACTGAATTTCCTCTCACCTGAAAAAGTGAAGGCAATAGAAAAGTTCCTTAGTCTGATAACTCAAAGACAATTAAAATGTTTTGAGCTTTTCAACAACTTCTAACGTTAGGGCTCCCAAATAATAAATAACTTTCCTTGTTTGTTCGCAAATGTGATCATGAAGCCTTGGAAGTCCTTACTCAGGAACATAAGGGAAGACATTGACTCATTGGCTATTACATACTACAGATAGATGCAGTGGCCAGAGCATATCCAATTTGTCTAAAAGCAGAGGCCACAACAACTAAATTGTTAGAAACCTCATCTCACTTAGTAGTAGAGAATGAGCTTTACCTACAAGTTCCACAGGCAGTCAAAAACTTATTATAATGCAATTACACCTAACATTTTTCAACAAGTAGACTAACAATTTATGAAATCCACCTTTTTTATCTTTTAATCTCCATCTCAAATGTTACATTCTGTTTAACCCTACCACTGTGCTGGCTTTGATTAAAGATGGAGAAGACTGTAAGTGTGACATCACAACTATTGACTGTTCACATTGACTTACAGGAAACTCTACTAGGTAATCCTGAATTAATACTTTATATTGATGAATCTTATGCCAAAATAATAGAAGGGAAATACAAAGAAGCTATGCTGTGACTAATTGGTATGAACTAATAGAAAAAGAAACACTCTTACAATTTTATTTAGCATAACCTGCAGAATTACATGCTCTTACTAGGCTTGTCGTAGATAAATCGATTAATATTTCTATAGATATTACATATGCCTTTAGAGTTGTCTGTGATTTTGGAATATTACAGAAACAGATAATTTCTCAAATCCAGTGAAGCCCCACAAAAAATGGGGCTCAGTAGAATGAACTTCTTTCAGCTATTCTGCTACCTTCATAGGTTGCTATTATTGTCATTGAAGCTCATTCTTATAAGACTGAACCTTAATATGAAAGAAATGAATTTGTAGGCTTTCATGTCAGGTCAGAGAGCACTAAAATTGTTAAAATGTAATGTTTTAATGACCTTCATAAAATTTATACAAATTAAATTACTTATGATAACTTGTTCAATAAAAAATGCTGTGCACCTGAATTGGAACAACAAAAATGGCACAGAAAATGATGCAAATTTAAATGTTAAATGAGGACTCACTGACGGCCTAGACAACCATTTCATGTTTCCTGAGTTCGTAAAATTGCTAATGTTAAATGTTCTTCACTCCATAACCCATCATGAAGTAGACAAACGGTTCAAATTATGAAAAAGAAATTATGGAGTGATTGTTCTAAAGCAGTCAAAATGTTTTATAACCAATGTCTGATTGGTTAAACTCATAATACCAAAATAATCCTGAAGATTTCCAGTGACATGTTTCTACCATGTGCTGAACAGTTTGAAAATCTGCTGATGGATTTCATTCAATTGCTGTCTTCAACTGGATATCAATATATTCTTGTGATTGTGTGCCTGTTTTTAAGATGGAATGAGGCTTTTCCTTGCAGAAAGAATGATGTCATAACAGTAGCAAAACTAATTATTAAAATATTTGCTTCCTTTGTGGAACATCCCTTGGGAAATTTCTGGAAATAGGGCATCCCAGCTTATTGGACAAATTATCAACAAATTAAATAAGATTTTATAAATCCAATGGTACTAACATTGCCTTCATCATCCTGAAATTTCTGGAAAGGTTGAAAGGGACAACGGTGTCTTAAAACTAAAATTAGCTAAAAAGAGTTGACTGAATTACCTTGGCCATTAAGTTTTACCACTGGCCTTAGTGACAATTAGATCAATTCCTATGGGTACCACAAACTGATCCCTTTTAAAATAATTAATGAAATACCTAGGACTTTTATAATAGAACACCATGGTTTCCCTGCACTTGTTTAACCTGACTCAATACTGCAAGACCTTAATGTATTATTCCAGAGCATATTTTCTTCAAATGAAAGAAGGTTTCTGTGATGGATTTACCAATGGTGATCAGGCCTTTCATTAGCTAGAATCTGGAGATTGGGTCTCTTTGGAAATAACACCACAGAAAAACTGCCTTTGAGCATCATTGGAAGAAACTATATTTGGTTCTTTTTACCACTTGAACTGCAGCAAAACCTCAAGGGTCTTGAGCCTTGGGTCAATGTCTCTTAAATAAAGAGAATTCCCTTAGACTTTTGTACTTGTTAAGTATAGGTGACTTAAAATTAAGGCTATGCAAAGGAAAGCCTTCCTAGAAGCAGATGGCATCATGAAGTAGATAGCTTTACCAATATGGGGAACGAGAGTCCATTTAACTCTACTTCTTTGACTAATACTTGTTTCTGTTTTATATTAACAAAAAAATGTTCAAACTCTTATTTTTTTTAGGAAATTTTACTAGTTGTTTTGAATATCCTCTATAGTCTACTGTTGAACATATAGCTACTTTTGCTACTCAAAGCAATTACTGGCTATGTAGTCATCTAAATGAATGGGCACTATCACAATGGATACTAGAACCTGCACCAATACACACGTGGGTGAGAAAATTAGGAAGCCAGATTTATAACAAGTTTTGTATCCTTGCTTTGTCAGGTCAATTGATAGTTATGCTCAATTGACTTGGCACTGAGAAAAAGCAATAGAAACATGGTATAGCCTATAGCTATTGATTTTAGTACTGGTAATTCATCTTTATGCATAGAAAACTTTAATGGAACTGGATCTAATCTAGGCAATATTCCACACTCCTTCTGTAATGAAACACTTTGATTTTAGGTAGATAATAAAGACCAGACTTTCATATATAATAACACAGATATAAAATCAGAAAATGACCATGATACTCTCAACCATATCGTCAGACATCTCCTTGAAACTAGACATGGGCTTAATGGAAACTCTAAAGGCAAATAGAATGCTTCTTTAGTTCCACTATATAAAATAAATAATAGTCTTATTTATTGAACATATCAATATCTAAAGCATATTTGAAGAGGAAATCAATAATACTTAGTTATGGCATACATGGGTTACTTTATCAAATTCGTAAAATGTTTTTTGTCCCTACTCCTATCTAAACCATAAGTGTTCAGCCTGGCAATATGTAGATGCAGGTATGACAAAGAATAACCATGACATTTTTATCACCTCCAACTGGTGGGTAATACGACCCACTTTGATCCTTTTCTTTTAATAGTACTGGATTATCCATTGTTTGTGGCAACAATATATATAAAGGTTTTCTACATAAATGATCTGAATGTTGTGGTTTGGGCTATCTCCTACTTAAAATGACCAGATATGACTTTTTAAATGCAAGTCAATCATTCATATGTAAAGTGACCCCTCACAAATGAGACTCTTATGATCTTACAAACCCAATTATACAAAGGGTTTCCAGATTTTATTATTTTGTAAGAATTATTTTTTTCTCAGTTGGCAGTCTCTTAATTGAAAACATGCTTATTAATATTTCAGCAACTCTTGAAAAAAGTTCAAATGATACTTTGAATGATCTTAAAATAGTATAATCTATCATAAATAATTCAGCCTCAATAGTACTCCAAAATAGTAGTGCTATTGATATTTTAACTGCTCGAGAGGAATTTTTGTCCTAATTGTAAAAAGTGTTGTTTTTATGTTAACAAATCAGACATTGTTGCCCAAGATTTTAAAAACCTTAAATACAAGTACATATATATATTTTTTTTATCAGATAAGCACTGCCTCCTACAATTATTTATTCAGTTGGTTAAATCTTGGTTCTTGTGAATCTTTGCTCAGAGGAATTTTTCAACCCTTGGTTATTATTCTCTTTATAGTTATTGTGTTTACCTCCTACTCCATGTGTTGTATTCTTTCTTTCGAGAGTTTTTAATGCTTCCAGCAGTTTCTTTCATGTCAAATGATTTCCATCATGGTCAGACAACTCAAGGAAATCAGTACTGACTGTAATTGCTGATGGTGGTTATATGACTCTAAACCCCAGTGAACCTATTGATGATGATAACAACATCTACTTGACTCTTAGTTCCAGCAACTACATCAGTAGTGGCAACTGATATTAATACTATTCCATTTGGTCACATTCTTAGCTTGCTGAGAGAATGACCCAAAGAGGGAAATTGTTAAAGCAAAGTTAAAATATCTTCTAGGCCTATAAATTCCTGAGCAAAACAAACTGGTCTTTAAAATAGCCTTAACTGGTCGATGCAGTGGCTCTCATCTGTAATTTCAGCACTTTAGGAGGCCAAATCAGAAAGATTGCTTGAGTCCAGTAGCTTGAAACCAGTCTGGACAACATAATGAGATCCGTCTCCCCCAAAAATTGTAAATATTAGCTGGGCATGGTGGTACACATGATCATAGATCATTGCTGTCTCAAACACCTGAGTTCAAGAGATCCTCCCATCTTGGCACCTCCCTTGGGCCCAGATTTCCTGGGCCCAGGTGTTTGAGGTTGCAGTGATCTATGATCATACCACTGCATTCCAGCCTGGGCAATAAAACCAGACCCTGTCTTAGAAACAATAGAAACAATGAAAATGGCCTTAACCTTGCTTAAATTGCAAACATATGCAAAACTTAACTAGGGTCATTTCTGGCAAATGCTTATGTTATACAACCTCAACCAATGATAAGCAGTCAGGCAACATATGGTTATTAACTAGGCACTTTCCAACATGGTGCTATGGTTTGAATATTCTCTCTAAAAGTCATGTTTAAATTTAATTGTCAGTGTGGCAATGTTAGAAGTGGGGCCTTTGAGAGATGATTGGATACTGAGGATTTTGCCCTCAAGAATCAGTTAATGCCATTATTGTGGGAGTGGGTTAGTTATTGAGAGAGTGAGTTCCTGACAAAAGAATAAAGTTTGGTCCTCATTTGCTGTCTGTCTTGCACACTCACAATGTGATGCCTTCCTCCATGGAATGAAATCCTCACAGATGCCAGCATCATGCTCTTGGACTTTCCAGCCTCCACTACCATGAGCCAATACATCTATTTTCTTTATAAATTACTCAGTTTGTTGTATTCTGCTATAGTAGCAGAAAAAGGACTAAAATGATAAACCAAAAATGGGAATTTTATAACTGCAATCAATCAAATGATTTATTTTACTTCTATATTCGCCTACTAATTCATAACTACCAGCCTCTGAAAATTTGCCATTGGAACACTAAACCTCTTTCAGTTTGGTGTTTCCCAATTTATGAATTGCTGCTTACTCAATTATATTCATTAAAATATTATTGTGTTCAGATTTTTATTTTGTAGAACTAATAACAATATAAAGAAACTCAGGCCCTTTAACCTGAAAATGAAAAAAAATCATGTAATAAACAACTCTTGAGTGAAAAAGAAAATTATAATTAAAATTACAGAATTTCTAAAAATTAATAAGAAAATATCATACATCAGAATCAATGGGACATGTTTAAATAGGGATCAATGGCAAATTAAAATATACATAAATAAATATATTCATAACCATAAAAGAAGGAAAACAATGGAATTAAGTTTCTAACTAAAATGCTAAAAAACATAATGGTGCATTCAAAGCAAGTGTAAGAAACAAAATGATTAAGTTAAAAGCAAATGTACTGAAGAGCATAGAAATGTATGTAGAGCATAGAAAAAAACAATAGGTGAACTAGTAGTCAACTTACTTAAGGGAAAAAGGAAACATAAATATAAAATAAGATATGACAAAGTGAAAATAACTATTGAAACAGAATACATTCAAAAAAATTTTAAGAGACTAATTTATAGATTGTTGTGACCACAGTAGAGATAGAAAGCTTAATGATGTCAATTTCCATTGAAGAAAACAAAAAATGGTATTAAAAAAAAACACATATAAATGCAAAGACTAGATAGTATCACAGAGTTCTACCAAATGTTCAAAGTCCAAAGACTATATAGCCCCAGTGATATATAATTTCCTCCCTAGCCTAGAAAATGAAGGAAGTTGTGAAATTTCTTTTTACATTACTACCTACACCTGATAAAGATTGCAGACAGGCAGGAAATTACAGACCAATATCACTTATGCAAAACTAAAGTAAAACATTTTTAACAGAAGCCAAAGTCATGAGAAGAAAATAATACCCAATGATCAATGAGATTTATTAGAATATTGCAATATTTGTTCACTATTAGGAAATTTATTAATACGAAATAACATATTAGTAGACCTAAGCAAAAAGCAATACATGATTATGATTATCTTCATAGATGTTAAAAAATCATTTGAAAAGCACAATACACACTTGTAATTGAAAAATATCCAGCATATTGGAATTGGCTATTTTACAAACATTGGATGTTGTTTTGAATATGATGGGAAGTTAACAAAAAATGTTTAAGCAAAAACAGTAATATGAGCTAATTTGTTTTCAAAAATAACACTCTGGTTCCTGTGCAGCAAATAAAAGACAAGAGGGCCAAGAACAGAAACAGGGGGGTCTAGGAGTAGCTACTTCAGTAAATTTCTGGTCTTGACTTGAGAGAATCCACATTGCAAGAAAGGAAGAAACAAAGAACCTTTCAGGAAAACAGCCTTAGAAGAGGCCCTAACCTATTCTCAGGCCATGGGTTGCAATGAAAGCCACCACAAATTCTGGGAAAGTTAGTTAAACTTTGTAACCTATTTTTTTTATACAAAAAAAAAATTATTGCCTGAGTTTTTTAACATAGATTTATCAGACATTTCAACTTACATCTTCTCTAGGAGAAAATCCTAACAGTTGTGTTAAATTTAGACAAATAATTCTTTTTTATTCAATTGCTATTATTTTTAAAAGTGTTAATGTTCCAGACACAATAGCATTTTATTGATTTACATTTTTAATTACACATTCACCACTGAAAGTTAATCTGATAATGATTATCCATTGAGTAAATATCGAGGGGTAATTAGAAGGCTAGAGATGCCCTTGGGTAGTGGCAGGGAAAAGTGATCATTCTCTCCATTAGAAATAGTATAATTACCACACCAGACTAAGGAAAATGCATAGAATTCATTAGTGAGTGTACATATTGGGACTTGTCTGTGTTTCTTTGAGAAATCCTAAGCTCATGCCTAAAAGTTGACATTCAGGTGAATCTGGAGGAAAATGTTTGACCAACTGGGCATAGATGCCAGGCTAGGTAAATTGAGGAAAAACATTTACTCCTACTTACTGTTAAGTCAGAATTTTTTTTAAATTAGAGACATCATTTTCCTTCTCCCTCCACCTTTTCTTTTTTTCTTACTGGTAATTATTACATCATATGAACTTGTTATTTGCCTCATGTTTTTAAGCTTATTGTGTGTATGTTTTCACACACACACACACACACACACACACACACACACACACGCACGCAAATGGCTCTGTGCCTTGCTTCAAGGGAATATTTTCCCCCACGATTGAAATTTTACTCCTCTCTCTTCAGAAGAAACAGCAAAACCCATTATCTTGTTTTCTTAGCTGTTACACAAGCGAAATCTATTTTATCCAAAGATCTAATTCATGTTGCTTTTTCACTTAAAATCCTTCAAAAATCCTCAGCAGTTACAGAATAAAGCCTACACTTCTTAGCCTTGCTTCTGTAATCCTGAAGCCACTTTACCCCCTGAACTTCTTCCTTGTGATCTTTCCCAACTCAGTATTGTGAGACACATTTTCCCTTTTACTGGCATATTCTCTTATTTCCCTTCCCCCCCCTCCCCCCCCCCTCCTTGTTTAATTGTTCTTCTATCCACTCATCAAAATCCAGCTCAAATATAATTGCCTTGCCCTAGAATTCTCTAGCATAGATATTTCTTCTTTTGTTTATATGTAGCACACATCTTCATCAGAGCACCTAAAATATTATTATTGGTTATAGCTTTGTTTTTAACCAATTAGTGAGCTCTTGGTGTTAGGAATTGATTCTTCATTTTTAAACTTTTTAAAGTTTTTGTTTATTCAATAAATATTTATTAAATGTCTACTGTGTGGCAAGTCATGAAGTGATATAAAGTGGAGAAGATGGAAAGAAGCAACTGTAAATGGAGTGAGCAGAAATTTCCTCTAAAAAGATGATACTTGAGGAGGTGCCAACTAGTCAGGCTCTGCCAGAGATAAAGACGAGTGGAGACAGGCTTAACACAGAAATAAGACTGGCATGTCTGGAAACAGAAAGAGACCCTTGAGACTGGAGAGAGAGGGATGGAGAGATGGTAGAATGAACCAAACTCATCTCTGTTTTCTCAGACTAATACTGAGCCTGGCAAAGAGAAAGATTTCTCCAAAGTAACTTCCAGAATAAATGTCTGGTTTAAAAGAAATGTTAATTAACCAAGTTGTTTAGAATGATATAATTTAATAACTGTAGAGATGTGTGGAATCCATCAAATCTTACCTTTTTATCATAATGGGAAAAATGATAAGAGCCAGGCCCTGAGACCAATTTTCTAAGAGAAATTTATCACATGAAATCTTTTCAGAGAAAATAAGCAAGAAATGAAGAAGGTTTTTAATGGCAATTCTACCTGAATGTTAAAAAAAAAGTTTCTCATAGTTTTTTTAATGTGAATCTTTGATTAAAAATCAGGCTATGCTGAATTATTATTCAGTGGGTACACTAAGAACCCAGACTTCACCACTGTGAAGTATATGCATGCACTTGTACTCCATAAATATATAAAGATAAATACATTTTTAAAAACCAAAAATGAATACATTATTATTACTAATAGATAACAAATTTAATAAAGTCTAAATTTATAAGTTTCTGATTGTGTGACTTGATATAAAGACATGGCTTCAAAGATTTAGAAGGATAGTTTTCAAACCACAGAGGCTCTAATATTCAGGAAAGCTACCAAGGGGATCCGAAAGGGCAGAGGGCCAAGCTGGCTGGCTGGTGGAACAACCTTGGATTCTACCTCCACCTAAATAAGATCAACTCTTTTAAAAATCTATTTATATATCAAATTTCTGCACAATAATTATTTTAAAGGTAGTTATGTTACTAAAAATAATAGAAAGCTGTTGATCTAAAGAAATATTTAGTTGTAACCTGAAGCACAATGTTTCTTTAAGTCACTTTAATATCTACTACATGCTTTACCTGAGCATAGTATAAAAGACCAGGGCAAGCACATGCTCACCTCACAAGCCTTATATCTGCGCTTCTCCCATTATCTTCTTCACGCATGATTCCAACCTGTTACCGACTTTCTTGATATAACCTTAATATTCAGTGTCTCATTTCTGTCTTGTCTTGCTCTTTGAGCTTTACATTCATTACTGTTTTCTCAGCTTTAACCGTAGACCTTGACTCCTCTCCACAGCCCTTCTTCTTTTCTATAAAGAAAATATATTGCTTTGGGTCACCTCTTCTAAACACTTTTATTGTTTCAATTTAGTAGTGCAACCTTCCAGCTCTGGCAGAACTCCTTGAGATAGTGCTTCCACCACGCCCAGCTCACATCCTTAGTGAGAACGGCCATTAAGAGATTCTGTGGCCATTAGAGAGATACTGTGCAGCATCTCTAAACAAAGGCTTTTACCTATAATTGAAGTAGTTTAGCAAAATACCTTTGTAAGTAAGAGATGCTGTACAGCAAGTGCGATGTTCTGGAATACCAGTTTCATATTTAACCTTACCTACAACCTACTTTCTACTGGATTCCTCCCTTTCTCTTTCTTTCCTCATTTTTTATATGACACAACTGATGACTCTCTGTGGTAGTGGAAATAACACAAGAAATTAGTGATAGAAATCATGAGTTCTGTCATTAACTGTAGGATAGTGAAAATATATCAAATATATCACGGAGGTTCTGTTTGCATCCCTATTTTATGCTTTCGGAAAAATGACATCACATAGGTGAAAGCACCTTAGAAAGTAAGTTACCACACAGATGCTAATTATTAATATGATTGTGTTTTCAGCTATAGACTTTTATTTCAAATTATTTCCCTTTATAGGTGCATTTTATAGCTGTTTGCAACCCTTTCTCCCTGTCAAGACACAGGTCGAATTTCTGCATCTATCTTCCTTTTGAGTTATGGAACAATCCCGCTATGTATCCCATTCTTCAATTACCACCTCTACCCATCCCACTGCGGAATTAGATAAAAGGTTCAACAAGCCAATTTTTGTATTTGTATAACAGTTCAAGTGTTTTAACAGTATCAGTGAGATAAATCACATGCCAAAACTCAGTGTGTGTACAGTACCACCTAATAGAATAGCCATTTCAGGAAAAAATATTGGAGAGGCTAACTGTAATCTATGTTTAGAGTCATATCATTGTTATCATTTTCTTTTATCTGTAAGTTTGACTCATTCAGATAATGCTTCTTTAATTTTGCCTTTGTTTTCTAGCCTATTTTCTGAATGAATGTATTTTGCTAAACCACTTTAATTATAGGTAAAATCCTTTGTTTAGAATGTCACTACATATAAGAATAATAGTGATAATAGCAATAGTGACACAAAACAATGAAAGTTACATTTATTTGTGGACTGCTACGTGAAACATTCAATTGGATGCCAATTTTACAACAGGAAAATTGAAACTCGAAGTTAAGCCAGAACAAAATTTAGAGAGCTGATTTAGTGTTAACTGCATATGAAAACAAACTTTCCATGTCAAAATAAAATAAATACACATCAGTAAATAGCACAGGATAATAGAGAGAAAATATATCCTGTGGTAGGTTATAACCAACCACAAAACGCAGTATTTGAGATAAAGTGGAAGAGCTTGGGGAAAACCCAGCTTTAGGCTTATGTAAATCTAGATGGTCCTGTTTAAGAAAACTAATACAAAATTTAAAATGAAAGTAGAAATTAATTTAGAATGAGGAAAGAAACATTACTTAAAAAACCAGACAACACAAAGATCATGGAAACATAAAAATAGGAGTATTTTGTATTATTTAGCTGTTTAATATAACTCTATAATACTTTTTTCATTTATTATTTGACTCTATACTCATTGATTGAATCTTGATATAACAGACTTATAATGTCATCTACCGAGAGAATACAAAGATAGTTTAAGCTTTCTTTAAGTATTGTTAACCACAATATTTTTGATAGTAGTTTATATTTTTCTTTGTTTGTTTCATGACTTTTTCATCATGTAAATGTTTGGAAATTTTGCTTTGGAAATTATCGATCAGGTTTTCTTTTTACACGTGAGATGACTTATTTCAAAACACGCAAGTTTTCTTTTATTCTGCTGGGTTTCAGATATTCTTGTAGTTGTTGACCTTCATTAACAAGATTTTCTTAAAATATTTATGTCATATTCCTAGGTGAGTTAGCAGAGGAGGTGGCCAAAATATATCTGGAAAGTGTTGCTACACTGGGGAGATTTATAATAACTAAACGTAGTGATAACTATGTCCAGAACTGACTGTGAACCACATAATACATCACTCTGAAACCCAAGTAAATGGATCCCCAAGTTAACTTCTACTTCACTGTATCTCAAAACTACTCATAGCTATTCCAGTGCCACCTACCTCAAGGGAAAGTATAATAAAGGAAAAGTTATAATGGAAAGAGAGAGCAGTGTTAACCTGTTACATTAACATATTTTATTTGGAATAGTTTATGAAAACATATAATTTGTCTTGTATCACAAAAGCCACTAGGGCCTTGGAAGGAGCAGGTGAGAGGCAAATGTTTAAGTTTCTTTCATGTCATAGTAAATCCACTTCTGAGGAGAAGAATGAAAGGCAAGGCAGATACGAAATAGCCATGGACTGCTGACCTTTGAACCCTGAGAGGAGTGCAGAGCACACTCATATTTGAATTAAGTTTTTTCTATCCTTATGATGATTCTGACTCACTGTACTTCTTTTCAAAATTACATGATGAGCAATTGTATGTTTGAATAGCAGCCAAGTGAGAAGAGACTTTATCATTTAGCAAATCCATCTGCCCAATTTCACAGCTTGAGACAATGCAAAAATGTCAATCCATGATCTCTATCCCATTTGCTTATGATTATCTCTAGAGCCTGTAAAAATCTCTGTACTCTTTTTTTTTACAGTTTAATTCTATCTAGGTTATATTACACATTGATTTAGTTGAACAAAATCTATCACATGATAATGCTTGGTGGTTATTACTTTTATAAACCCAATTTTAGTCAGTTCAGTGCCATTCCAAAGGCACTGTTACATGAAATTGATTAAAGTTTATACCTTTTCTTTCCTCTTGCCCCAGTTAAAGTTAGAATAAGATAATGTTGAAAAAGTAATTGACTCTGTGTAGTAGGAAGAATTCTAACATGACTCCCATGGTTCCTGGACCCTTGTATACATGCAATGAATAGTCATTGCATATATACATGCAATGAATAGTAAATCCTCAGAAGTGGATTTACTACAACATGAAAGAAACTTAAACATTTGCCTTGATTATAGGCAGAACCTGTGAATATGATGGGACATCACTTCCATGATTAGGCTACCTCATGTGGCAAATTGGAAGGGATTTGGTGGATGCCTTTTAAGATTCCTATTCTGTTAACTTTAAACTAATGAAAAGAGGGATTAGCTGTGTGGGCATGACCTAATCAGGTGAGTTCTTTCAAGGATAGTTTAGAGGTTAGAGATAGAAGCACTCAGTGTGATTGAAACCATCAAAGACTCTCTCTTGCTGGCCTTGAAGAAGCAATCTGTTTTGTTGTAGAGAAAGCCACATTGTCGGGAATAGTGGGAAACCCTAGAAGCCAAAGACTTCAGTCCTACAAACACAAGAAATTAAATTATGCCACAAACAAATAAATATGTGAAACAATCATGCAGTCCCGGTGATATCACACTTCTGCTGACACCTTGATTTCATCCTGATGAGACTCCAAACAGAGAGTCTCTGCTCTGACTCCTGATCCATAGAAACTGTGAGGTAATAAACTTTGTCATAATTTTCTTTACAGCAATAGGAAACTGATATAGTCTCTTTAACCTAAAGGACAACAAGATAAGCCTTATAGTAGAAAATGTAACTCAACAAAACTAATAAATACATATTCTCCCAAATTTATTAATAAAGTATATATGTGGGCCTCATTATCTTTCTATCTGTGAAATGGGAATTTAGGAAAAGAATATTATGCCTGATCAGTGTCTTCTAGAATTTTGGCTTTCATAGACAAGAAAAGTTTCAGAAATTTATTTTGAGACAAAATTACAATTTTCAGCTTTTTATTTTACTAAGTATATAGCGATTCACTAGCATGGAAAATAAATAATGTAACAAAATTGTGATAGTTAATTTTATGTGTCAATTTGGCTAGGCAACTCTACCCAGTTATTCAGTCACATGCTAGTTGACATTGCTTGGCTGTGTCACCACCCAAATCTCATCTTGAATTCTCATGTGTTATGGGAGGGACTTGGTGGGGAAGCAACTGGATCATGGGAGCTGGTCTTTCCCATGGTGTTCTCATGGTGGGTGGGTCTCAGGAGTTCTGAAGACAGTATAAAGGGGAATTTCCCTGCACAATCTCTTTTTGTTTGCCTGCTGCCATCCATACAAGATGTGACTTGCTCCTCCTTGCCTTCCACCATGATTGTGAGGCTCCCCTATCCATGTGGAACTGTAAGTCTATATTAAACCTCTTTTTCTGTAAATTGCCCAGTCTTGGGTATCTCTTTATCAGCAATGTGTGAACAGACTAATACACTAGTCTAGGTGTTGCTGTGGAGGATTTTTGTAAATGCGATTAATGTCATAATCAGCTGCCTCTAAGAAAAGGAGATTATTATCCTAGATAATCTGAGTGGACCTGAATTAATCAGAGGAAAGGCCTTGAGACCTAGTTGAGGTTTCCCTGAGCAAGAAGAAATTCCACCTGTAGATAGCAATTTCTGTCCATCCCAGAGCATTCCAGCCTGCTCTGCAGATTTCAGACTTGCCTTGACAGTCTCCACAAATATGTAAATAAATATATACCTCCCTCCCATCGGTTACATGTGTTTCATTGAACCCTGTCTGATACACAAATATAAAACAATAAACCAGTAATAAATTTGAATAGGATGACTCACTACACCACAATTATTTTGATTCAATACTTGATGAGTTGGCATTGGGATGAGACTAGCTTCAGCATTAAATTTCATAACATTAATTTGTACTTTATTCTTTTCTATTCAAAAATCCATAAGCAACTGAAAAAATAAACCAACAACTAATATCCTCTGCTTTCTCTAGGAAGCAAATAGGTTAACTGGTTCTATGTTACACTTCAGGGTTCTATATTACACTTCAGGGTTCTATATTACAAAGAATAAAAAACAATGCATAAAGGAGGGAAGAAAAGAAGGAAGAAACACAAAATCCAGATGCCTGATTATCTTTTGAATTGACCTTAACAACACTTAAGGCTGTATCAAGTATGTATTTTATCTTGTAAGTCACAGTCATATCAAACTCTACTCTTGGTTTAAACATAAAAGAGCAAGATACACAATGATTGGAATGATAGTTTTCTTTGGCAAAGCTCTACAGAATTGCTATTACAATTGCAATAAGCAATACTATTCTCCACTTTTGGGAAGGATCTGTCCTGCTGATTGCCTAAATTGCACCCATTACATACACAAGCTAGGGCTGAATTTTGCCAAATCTGCATTACAAAAACTGTTATTCAGAGGAAATTCAGTATTTTCTTAATGATTACATTAGTTCTTGAAAAGTACTTTTATAGAGTACTCAAGAAAGCACCACCTTGTTTAAAAGCATAACATTCTATAGACACCTTTGTATGGCCAGAACACTTTTGCTGAAGACTTGGTAAGCTAGATTTCCTGGTCAGTACCTTGGCAATGGTTTTAGAGCTACATGAGAATTCTTAAACTGCACTAAAATCTTTCAGGCCATGCAAGCTCAGTTCTGCTCAAATAATATTTAGTGGGCATCTTACAGTTCCGAGAGACAACTTGCAACAAATAATTGCAATAAAAGTACAATTATATAGGACCTGGAAGTTATGAACTCTTGAGAATCCTGGGGGTAACAATAACAACAACAAAACATTCAAGTTAATGTTCATTCACTGAAACTTGAAAATTGCTTTTATACATCTGAAGTTGAGAGAAACTATAGTGCGTTAGTTTGTTCTCATGCTGCTGATAAAGACATACCCAAAACTAGGAACAAAAGATATTTAATTGGACTTAACAGTTTCATGTGGTTGAGGAGGCCTCAGAATCATGACAGGAGGTGAAAAGCCCTTCTTAAATGGCAGCATCAAGACAAAATAAGAAAGCTAAAGCAGACAGCTTTGATAAACCCGTCATATCTGTTGAGACTTATTCAGTATCAAGAATAGCACAGGAAAGACAGGTCCCTATGATTCAATTACTTCCCACGGAGTCTATTCCAGAACGTGGGGATTCTGGGAGATAAAATTCAAGTTGAGATTTGGGTGGAGACACAGCCAAACCATATCATATAGGAAACTTTATCAAGGTCTTTTCAATATTGCTTTTGACCAAGTTGAACACAGATCACAGATAGCCTATCTTACCAATGTTCAATGAGAGGGAGGGATTTTAATGTGTATCCTTTACTGAATTTTGTTTATATGCATATACATGTATTATATATATGTGTGTGTGTATATATATATATATATATATAGTATATATATTAACATGTAGGATACCTAATATATATGGTCTATATTAATATATGTTATATATATATATATAATACATTTTATATATATGCCATTAAAAGTAA
This sequence comes from Ateles fusciceps, assembly GCA_036589455.1. Taxonomy (NCBI): domain Eukaryota; kingdom Metazoa; phylum Chordata; class Mammalia; order Primates; family Atelidae; genus Ateles; species Ateles fusciceps. The sequence continues at coordinate 4,572,481 of JAZHEH010000065.1, read as the reverse complement.
TAGCAAAAACCACAATTACTTTTGTACCAAATACATGCTTAAAACAACAGAGAGTTATTCTCTCACAGTTTTGGAGGTAAGAATTCCAAAATCAAGGTATTGGTAACGTCATACTCTACCTGAAGGCGCTAGGGGAAAATCTGTTCCATGCCTTTCTCTTAGTTTCTGGTATTGTGGCAAACCTTAGTGCTCATTTGTTTGTAGATACAGTGCTCCAGTTTCTGTTTGTTTCATCACATGGTATCCTTTCTCTCTGTGTCTGTCTCTGTGTCTCTTCTGTTTTTCTTATGAGGAAAGTAGTCACACTGCATTAAGAACCTACTCTATTGTGACCTAAACTTAACTTGTATTTTAATTACAACCAATAAGTTCACATTCACAAATACTGGAGACTCAAACTTTAATATATATTGGGGTTATATAATTCAGCCAATAGCAAGGAACATAGTTGATGCTGCATGGAATCAAATTATTATATTTATGGAAAATAGCACCCTCACACATCTTATCACCATCTTGATTTTCTAGAATCCAAACTAGCACATAACTTTAGATCTGAATTTGTGAAACAACTGACATTTAAAATGTAAAATGGGTATGTAAAATTTTTCAATGGGTATAATGCCCTATCTAGCGCCATAAGAGACTCTGGTTAAGAAGGATACAGGAAATCAGCTGAGCTTCCTAAAACATTGTTCTAAACTAATGTGGGAAACTAACGGAACATCTCTATGCAGATGTCCTGCCATCCAAAAAAAAAAAGAAAAGAAAAGAAAAAGGAAAACATATAGGAAGTAACAGTTTTAAGATACTGGACAATAGCACAGGATGATTGAGAGAGAAAGAAACATTAGATCTATCTTCCAAATTACTGAAGAGGAGAGTGGAGCCCAAACAGAGAGCATGTTAATCTCACTTGACTGTGAAAACAGGATCCCACATGGTCAGACAGCCAAAATTTGAAAGATTGGGTAGTATGGAAAGGAATTGTGTGAATAAAAAGAAGCAATGAGGGAGAAGAAAAGGAAAAATCAGTTGTATAGATAAGTAAGACTAGTTGTCAGAGAAGTAGCCTGCCTAGAAAATCACAGCTACAGGCAAAAATCCAGCTGCCTAGGGGAAACCTCAGACTAACCTGCACACATAAGCAGGCAAGACAGGCAAGGTCCAGCATAAAAGCTTTTTTATTCTTTGTGTGATTACTGAGTGCCCAGGAAAAAACTTCCTTCCCATTTCAGGCATATACACAGTGCGCTCTGAGGGAAATTGCACAGGAAGGAGGGGGGCTTACCTTAAACAATCCTACTATTATACAAATAAGAGAAGTGGCACTTTGTGCTTGCCTAGAGACATGCCCACACCTGCATAGATAAGGGGGCATTGTCCAGACAGCTTTTCAGGTAATAGAAATTACTCAAACAGCTACAGAGATGAGAGTTTCTTACAAAAGCTTTTGAATTCAACTGTAAAAATGGCAACCTATGCGGACTTTCTCTCTGCTACAGAAAACTTTCTGCTTTTGCTTATTAAACTTTCACTCCAACCTCACCCTTTGTATTCATGCTTCTTAATTCTCTTGGCCATGAGACAATGAGCTTGGATAACATCTTACACAATGAGATCAGTGACCACTGACTTGTTTCATTTGTTTCAGAAATCTGAATAGCAATGACTTTGAGGCATTAGCCAAAAAATAAGCTGTGCATTTATAGAGTAAAACTCATCATGGCTTATCAGAGAATACGTACAGGGAAAGTGTGAGCTGAAGAGAGACTGTGGGAGTGGCACGGTGCTAGGCTTGACCAGAGTAGAGAGACTTAATTTAACCCACCAGGCATAATTTATTTCATACCTCAGAAAGGCTGAATCTTAGTAGTAATAGTATACTAGAATTAAAACAAGGGCTATTCTAGATACATCTAATAAAGACTAAAGTTGGGCCTCAAAGGTATAAAGCTGATCTTCTAGTAAATTAACAGGTATCAGAGAAAAATTTGACATCTTCTAAAGAAGTAAAATAAAATCTCTTCTTAGTGTGGTGCTCATTATATCCAGCATAAATTAAAAAAAAAAACAAAACTCACTATGCTAAGAAACAGGAAAATGTAATGCTAACCTGGTGCTAAACAGTCAAACAGATACTGAGATAACACCAATGCTGGAATTAGCAGACAAGGATGTTAAAGTATTTATTATATAAATTCAAGAATCTATATATAAATGCACTCATAATGAAAGAAGACATGAGAAATCTCAGCTGAGACATGAGAACTATTAAAAAATAGAATTCCAGAAATGAAAAATAGAAGAAGTAAAACGAAAATATTTTTGACTGAGATTTTTAGCAAATTGGACCTTTCAAAAGGAAAGATCAGTGAGTGTGAATCTGTATCAATAATAATTATTCAAATTATAGCACAGAAAGTGAAAAAGATTGAAAAGAATTTTAGAGGCCTTAGAGTACAATATAAATAGACACTGAAAGTTTTAAAGTTCACAGTAATTATTTTGTAGAATATTTCTCAATTTAGATTTATCTGATATTATCTAATGATTAGATTTGGGTTACAAATTTTTGGCAAGAATCCCACAAAGTGGAACTATGTTCATCTTAGAGCCACACATCTAGAAGTACATAGTACTGGTTTGCTATGTGATTTTTTGTTTTTACCTTGAGACTGGGTCTTGCTCTGTTGCTCAGGCTGGAGTGCCATGGCATGATCACCGCTCACTACAACCTTAACCTCTTTGTCTCAATTGATCCTCCTACCTGAATCTCCCAAGTAGAGGTGGGACTACAAGTCCACACCACCATGCCCAGGTAATTTTTTTTTTTTTTGTATTTTTTGTAGAGACAGGATTTTTCTATGTTGCCCAGGTTGATCTTTAACTCCTGGGCTCAGATGATCAATAGCTCAGTTTCCCAAAGTTACGGGATTATAGGCATGAGCCATTGCACTGGCCAGTTTGGTATTATTATCTTTGATTACTTAAGAAGATAGTATCTTCCCAGTTTTTCCATTATAAGGTAATTTTTCCTTTGTAATTAATAAATAACTTTTGGGTGAAATACTTTGAGACTATCTAAGTATCATGTTCCACATCAAACTTTCACCCATTAATTATAGTATCCATTATTCATTCTATTCTTTCTGCATGTAAGTAGAAATACTACTATAAAGAAGAACCTTTCCTTTCCCTCCATCTATTTTTTTTTAAATCAGTGGACTCATACACTTTTACTTTTTTAACGGATTATAATCTATTACCATTTTCACTTTTTGATGTTTTGATTATCCTGGCTTTGGAGACTGGTATAATTATCCATTGAGTTCTTCCTGCCCACTGCACAGACAAAATAAATCCACTGAGATCATGGAATTGCAGTAAAACAAGATTTTAATTAACACAAGGCTGGTCACAGCACATGGGAAGAGTTATTACTCAAATCAATCACTCTGGAAACTCAAAAGTTAGGGGTTTTCACAGACAGTTTGGTGGGCAGCGAACTAGAGAATGGAACTATCTATTGGTTGGGGATGAAATCACTGGGGTGTGGGATATGTTCCTCCTGTGCTGAGTCCTCCTATTGTTGGGGCCAGAGGGTCTGCTGAGTCATGAGTCAGGAGTCCAGGTGAGGTTGATCTGAAAGACATTTCAAAAAACCAATCTTAGATTCTATACCTGTGATATTATCTCTAGGAATAATTGCAGAAGTCTTGCAACCTCCGGCCACATGACTCCTGAGACTACACCCCCATTTTAGCAGAAATCAGACCCATCTCATAATCCTAACCTGGTGGCCTTTCATTAATTTTACAATGGTGGTTTCATTTAGAGAAGGGTTATTTTCATTCTCTCTTTAAGTTTAAACTATACACTAAATTTCTTCCAAAGTCAGCTTGGTCTACACCCTGGAAAGACGAGGGATAGCTTGGAGGTTAGAAGAAGGATGGAGTCAACTATGTCAGATTTGTCTTATGATCATAATTTTGCAAAGGCCATTTGACTTGGGCTTCGGGCTTCAAGCTAGCTTCTCAGTTTTGTGACATGTGCCCAACACATTTTAGCACTCCTAATTTCTGGCATGACAAGATATTCTAGTCTTGTTTTGTACTTTCCTCCTCTAACCCTAGAATTAGCTATTTCTCTAAAGAGCATTGGATCCTTTTAATTGGAAATGGTGTTTAGAACCTCAGATCTAAGAGCTCAGTATGCTCACTGCTACTGAGATATTCTTTTCTCGGTGTCTTTTTTCTAGAACTTTTCAGTGGACAGAACTAAATAAATGTATTTACTATTTATCTTTATCTCATCTCTCTAAGAGTATGTGTTTGTGTTCATACATATAATATTGAAAAACACTAGTTTATAGATATTAAGATCTTGAATTCCAGTCCAATACTGCAGGGTTCTTTCTAGTCTCCTACCTCTCCATATTAATATCTCATTTTTTCAAGAGTGAAAATCTGGCTCCTAACATTAGTATGCTATTAATTAATTTACTCCATTCTATAATAAACAGAAAACAGTTACATCCTTCTTTAAAAAAATTAAATCTACTATTTGAAATTCAAGATTTGTTTGATATAATAAACCGAAAACAGTTACATCCTTCTTTAAAAAAAAATTAAATATACTATGTGAAATTCAAATGTTGTTTGTCATTAGGCTGAGCGTATGTGGTCAAAATGCTGTGTGCAAGAGTTGCTTAGAAGTAGATTTTTTTTTTCTTTTTTCCTTCAGTGTGGCTAGATTTTTAATTTAAAATGTGGTTGATCCTGTTTATATTAAATTTGGGGGCTTTTCGTATTCCTTATAGTTTTAGTTGTATTTTCCTGACATGCCTATTTAAATTGTTATAAAAGGCAAATCTATACAAAAAGACAGACACACTCAGAGAAGCAGCACTACCTCCCTGTGCCTTCCACTTCATTCCCGATGACTCAATAGGTTACCCATTTCGTTTTGTTTTCTTTTTTTTCTAATTTTTTTAAAAAATCACGATATATGTTGTGTTTAATTTTCCCTCTTTTCTCACATGAAAGATAGCTACTACATAAGTATTCATCTGTGTTTTTTCATTTTTACTCAATGTATTCACCATATCAGCTTACAGAGATTTTTTTCTCATTCTTCTTTATAGTTTCAGAGTAATCGTGTATGAATAAACCGTAGGTTATTCCATGAGTCTCATATGTTTGGGAAATTAGGTAGTTTCTAATATTTCATAGTTAGAAACAGTGCTGCAATAAATAACCTTGTTTAAACATATTTAGTAGTATCCTAGGGAGTACATCGTCAGACAAAATTCGCAGAAGTGATTGTTTCTTTAATTGTATATGTATAATAATATGTATGTATGTATCATGCATATGTACCGTCACTGAATACTGCCCAATTCCCAAGTGTAAGTGTCGGATCATTTTATGTTTCTGCTAGCAATGTGTGAAATAGCCTCTTTTCCTACTGCCTCACCAAGTTTAAAACTTGAAATTTTTTCAACCTGATAGGTAAGAAATTACATTTCAGTTATATTTTTTATTTTTCTTCTCATGGGTGAAGGTGAACATCTCTTAAAATGTTTAATGACCATGTATTTTCATTGTCTGTTCCTGTCTTTTGGCCATTTTTCTATTAGATTTTTTTTTTTTGCTTAATATTTTGAAAGTTTAGTATGTAGAGATATAGGGATATTGGCCCTTTATCTGTAATATAGGTTGCAGATGTTTTCTTTCAGTTGTCATCTATGAGTTTTTTATTACTTTGGAAACTATTGCTATGCAATCTTTAAATATAGTCAAATTTAATTTTTTTCTTTGTACCTAGAGATTTAATACAGTTAGAAAGTTTTTCACTACATTACATTTATAGAACAATATATTCATGTTTTATTCCAGTACATTTTTTTACATTTAAATCTCTAATGTATTTAGAATTTATTCTCGTATATGGTATGAGATATTGTAATTTTATAGGTTTCTATTCAGTTCTCTCAACACTATGAAAAAGTTTGTGTTTATCCCAGTAATTTCACATAGCATCCTTATCAAATACAAAATATCTACATTTATTTGTATTCATTATGAATTTTCTATTTGATTCCATTGGCTTGTATGTGTTTTTATGTGCCATGAACATGGTTTTAATCACACGCTTTATAGCATATTTTAAATCTTGTAGTGTTCGTCTCCTTTATAGTGCTTCTTTTTCCATAGTTTGCAATATACTCTTAGATGTTTTTATTTTTTCATGTGAACTTTAGTATTAACTTCTCAAGCTCTAGGTGAAAGCTTGTTGAAATTGTATTGTAATTGCATTACATTTATGATTAATACTATGCAAAACCATGTCTTTAAATTGTTAAACCACTATGTCCAAGAACAGGTAATTTTTCCATTTGTTCCTGACTTGTTTTGCATCTTTCAGAAGTTTTAAATATTTTTTTCTTGTAGATTTTATATATTTCTAGGTATCGAGTTTTGAAATATTTTAAATTTTGTGTTGCTACTAACTCTAATTATTATTTGTGTCCCTGAAGAATATTCATTTTTGTATGTTAATTTTAAATCCTGGCATCTTACTGAATTTTGTTAGAGTTTAAGGCAGCATGCACACTAGTGAATTGAATGCAGCGTTACCTGAATTGGGAGACATTCACAAACACACCAACAGAGTAACTTCTATTTGTGCCAGGAGGGCACGAACATGAGGAATATGGAAATAGCAAATATCATGTTTGGTTTGGATAGATCCTAAAAAGAGAGAATGGAATCGTCATGAGTTCAAAGAACTGACGTGGAAAGCCAAGAAAAACAATCTCTAGAAAATTAAGAAAGAATTTTATAAGTGGGTAGTCAAGGATTTATTGCTTGAGTTTTGAAAAAGCTTCCCACACAGTGTTGGAGAAAGAGTGGCAGGATTAACTTTTGAGGTAGGCGTTTATCACACTCAGTCCCAAAGAAGAGCAAGATCAATTTCTGGCAGTCAGTAGGGTCAATGGAAAGATTTCAGTAGAGTAGGTCACTGGAGTCTAAGGGGCTAAACTGAGGTCTAGCAGAAGCAAATAATTGGTAAGAAGAAATAAATCTGGAGGACAAAAGACATGGTGACATACTTTCAGCAGATGGTGTCTTAGCCTAAAGGGGCTACTTTTAAACTATTGAGCATGTTGACCCCTAGATCTGACTTGAAATCATAAGATATATACTTGAACTTTGATAGCCATAAGTCAAGAAAAGCTAAATGCAGAGCCAAGGTCTTAGCCAATGTGTAAAATAGCTACAGATCAAGACATGGAAATTGAGAAAATATGCCTTAAATCACATAAGGTCCTAAAGAAAAAATAAAAACAGAGTCAAGCGTGTTTTATTAGAATCCACACAAGATGGTGGCAAACTCAGAGGCTGAGTAGAAAAGCCAAAGTGAGTTTTCAGAACCCAAAGTCAAGTTGAAATTCTATCATAAAAGTCAGCTAACTTGTGACTGGAAACCCATGCCACAGGGAGCTCACAAGCCTGAATGTATGACCAAGGATCTGGATGGAAGTGGTATTTGCATACAAGCAGAGATAAGGAATACAGTTTGAAATAGAGCAATGATTTTTAAGCAATCATCTTTTTTAAGGCAATGAAACTTTTTGATTTAAATGAAATCTAACATAGAATCTTAATACAGGAAAGAGATGAAGTTTCTGACTAATGTGAGGGCCATGTTCTGGGAGAGACACAAGCTCTGTCCTCTCAGCTTCCACTGTACCTTTTGTAGCAAAACATTAATCATTCCCACAGAAATGTAGTGCTTCAAACAACACAGTTTTGAAATTATCTGGAACAGGAGACTGAAGGTACCACATCAGAATCTGCAACTTGCAAACAGATTAAGTTAACAATCATAGTGTAGCAGAAAAAAAAAGGAGTTTTGGAGTCTGACAGACCTTGTTTTCAAATTCAGTCTCAAGCTGTGTGACCTTGGTGGAGTCGCTTTATCTTTTGGAACCTCAGTTTTTTAATATGGAAAATTGGTAAATAATCTGCATATTGCTGGATTATCCTGAAAATTCAAAGATAGAAAGCGAATAAAATAGGGGATTAATTTGTTATTGTATTTAATACATTTTAGGTATGACATTTGCTGTCAGATATGAGCTGCCTTTCTTGTCCTTGGTTTCAAGAAAAATTCATAGTTTAGACTGATCAGAAACTGGCTGGAGACTGGTTTCTGTTCTGCAGGTTTTTGCACTTTGACTTGTGATGAAGGGTGCAGAGAGGTTCTCTGAAGTGCTCTGTGGGACTTAATGAAGCCTTCATCAAATCTCTCCCAATTGCCTTTTCCAATTGTGTTTCCTTCTGCTTTCTTGTACTAGGGATTGATGTTTAGACTGTACAACCTACTAGAGTCCCAGATATTTAAGGTCAGCACTCACATTGATTGAGACATGCCTGTGTCATATCTATTTTAAACATTTTAAATATCATTTTTACAAAGAGTAAGTTAATCACGATCATATGCTTAGTACATATGCTATGTCAGGCATTGTGCTAATGTTACAATGTGCATATTATAATGTGCATATAATACTAGCACAATGCCTGACATAGCATATGTACTAAGCATATGACGGTCATCCTCTGAGAGCAGCATTGTGATTATCCACATAATCATCATTTCATAGAGGAGGAAACTGTACTTAGTTATTTCCCCAAAGTCTCATAACTAAGAAATGCGACTGTCAGTATTTAAACATAAATTTCTTATATTCCAAATTCTGTGCTCTTTTCATTAAACCATATTCTCTCTCTTAGCACTGATATTCCATAATTGAAAAGCCTGAAATGTATTAAAATAAAATCAGGTGGTCTATCGTTTAGTATGCAGGAATAGGTGGCTTCTAAATCCACTGATGCTGAGTTTCCAGGTTTTTTAAGGCTGGAATAGAAGTAACTTAAATAAAGATAAGCAAAAACTGTTGTAGAAGTATGGTCAGTTTTGTTTTGTTTTGTTTTGTTTTTGTTTTTGCATGAATGCAAATAGAATCAAAATATAAACAGTCAAACCCTTAACTAGAGCAGTACAAAGAAGGTCTTGGTAATTTGTTGATTTAAGGAGCATTTATGACCTTAAGTTGGATGAAGATGCAGACCTTATCTAAAATGGCAAGGGAGGCTAAGAGAGATCAATTAATGTGTTTAAATGTTGGCTTAGTGATGAGAAAATAATTATATTTTGTTTCTGTGGGTTAGTAGAGCATTGGTTTTGTGGTTAGTTGCTTATCTGCCTTTGGGCTAAAAGACTATGTTTTTAATTGTGTGTCCAAATGTATTTTATGATGAAATTATCTCCCATCAATATGTCTGCAAGTTATGTTCTTGCTACTGATAGCTAAGGATAGGAATGAGCATAATTTAGAGCAAAGAGAAACATTAACTATTCAGATTTCCAGCATAGCTGAAGGCGGAGATGATCTTTAAGTTTATTTTCTTTTAAGTTTTAATTGAAAGAAATGTAGCTGTCCTCTAACTAGAGATTTTAGAAGAGACTTATTCCCTGACTACCTCCTCTAATTCCTTCACACTTAAATGGGCATCTTAAAGGACTAAAAGTATTTGGCTTGGAGACATGAAGCAATCTGTTTTCATTTAATTGAATCCTTGATTTCTTTTGGTACAGAGAAGGCTAGCATCATTTTATAGGATCAGTGTATTTGGTCAAATGCACTGAGCTTGACTTGGTAAACTGAATTAAGATTCTTTATAAAGGACAAAAGTTTGTTAAGTCCACACAACTTCAGAAATTATTAGTTTTATTTTCTGAATCAAAATCTGCCCACTCTCAGACTTGCAAAATTCATGACAGTTTCCCTCTCAACTGAAATCTTCCAAACCCACAAAGAAAATGTATCTGGATTTGGGAGGTTTTAAAGATGGTAGCAGATGTAATCCTCTTAGCTCTCACATGATCTTAATTTCTGAAATTCCTCATGCTTATCCAGTTTATTTTGTGCTCCATCTCCAGATTCTTTTTGTGTCTTGCAGCATTCAGAAATAAAAAGAAAGAAAGAAAGAAAAGAAAATCCTCTTCAGAAAAATATGAGTTTCCATATTAAGGCAGGGAAAAACACTTGTTATACAGAGACTAGCAAGACATCCTAGGAACAAGAGTTCAAAGAGCTCTCTCACCCCACCCATGGAGCTGAGCTATTCAAAGGAATCCTGCTACATTATTTGCATTGGTAAGAACATCCTCATGACTTAACATGTTTCAACATAGACTCAGGCAAAATCTGCAGGCAATGTGTCCTTGTTTATTCAAGATGACAAATATGACTTTCATATTCATTTCTGACTATCTCTGGTTCTTAAAGCGTTCGTTCAGCTCTTTTAGTTCATGCAAATAACTGATACAGGAAAATACTAATACAGTTAACTTTTCAAGCTAGAGTGGTTCTAGGAGCAACCTTTATTTTTTTTTTATGCTGATTGATTTTTTATGGTCTAGTTTAAAAAATCTGGAACGCCCTTGTTGAATCCATATTCTTAAACAAATTAAAATTGTCATTCCCATAATAAGAGGTCTCTATTAGTGAAATTTTGCTTGCCACTCATACAGAAATAATTGATGTTTGTAATGATGACTTAGAGGCTTTCAAATGTTACTAAGTGCCATTTGAATCATCAAAAAAATTAGGTTGTGCTCAACAGAGATTTATTTAACTGTCAGTTACTAAACTTTTAGTCTGTTATCTTTTTATATGATTACATTTTCTTACATTTTCTATTTAATTTATTAGAAAATTTCCTTCCATATCATTCTGTACAACAGCAAGTGTACTGAATTGAATTTAGGCTGTGTATGACATAGTCAATATTATAAAGGGGAACTTCCTGAAAACTTAGTACGTGCCAGGTTGTTTTTGAGTAAATGGAAATTTGAGTAAATGGTAATTTGGAAATGTTTTAGATTTACAAAATAATTGTAAGAATAGTACAGAGAGGTCTCATGTACCACATACCCAGTTTCCCTATTATTAACATGTTATAATAAATTTGTCACAATTAATAAATATTATACATTATTATTAACTAAAATTCATAGTTTATATTAAGATAAACTCTGTCATATAGTTCTATGGGTTTTGGTAAATGTATAATGTCATGTATCCATTGTTACATTATCATATAGAATATAGTTTCAGGGTCCTACAGATCTATTGTGTTTCACATCTTCATCCCTTTTTCCCTTCTGCTGCACCCTTGGCAATCATTGATCTTTATATTGTCTATATAGTTTTACCTTTTCCACAATGTCATATGGATGGAATTATACAATGTGTAGTCTTTTCAGACTAGCTTCTTCGCTTAGCAATATGCATTTAGGATTCCTCCATTTATTTTCTGGGTTGATCTTTCATTTCTTTCTACTGCTGAACAATATTTTATTATATAGATATGTCACAGTTTGTTCATTCATTCACCTGTTGAAGAACATCTTGGTTGCTACCAAGATTTGACAATTACAAATAAAGCTGTTTTAGAAATTTTGTCAATATTGGCCAGGCACGGTGGCTCACCTCTGCAATCCCAGCACTTTGGGAGGCTGAGGCAGGCAGATCAAGACCATCTTGGCCAACATGGTGAAATAAATACAAAAAATTAGCTGGGTGTGATGGCGCATGTTTATAGTCCGAGCTACTTGGGAGACTGAGGCAGGAGAATTGCTTGAACTTGGGAGACCAAGGTTATAGTAAACCCAGATCACACCACTGCACTCCAGCCTGGCTACAGAGTGAGACTCCATCTCAAAAAAAAAAAAACAAAAAAAAAAGAATAAAAAGAAAAAAATTTTGTGAATATCCACAAAATATTTCTGGAAGTTTGATTGGGATTGTGTTAAATCTATAAATCAAGTTTGGAAAAAGTGACACGTTAACAATATTTAGTCTTCCTATTCATGTATAAGACATATGTCTCCATTTATTTATATGTTCTTGATTTGTTTTAGTCAGAGTTTTATAGTTTTTCTCATATTGTTAGATTTATACCTAAGTTTAATGGTTTTGGCGCTAATGTGAATGATGTTTTATTTTTAATGTCAAATTCCAATTGTTGGCTGGGCATGGTAGCTCACACCTGTAATCCCAGTGCTTTGGTAGGACAAGATAGGAGGATGGCTTAAGCTCAGGAGGTTGAGACCAGCCTAGGCAGTGTAGCAAGACCTCTTCTCTACTAAAAATAAACATAAATAAAAAATAAATTCAATTGTCCATTGCAGGTATAGAGGAAAGCAATGGACTTTTATATGTTAACTTTGTAAACTCGTAATAATTACTTATTAACTCCAGGAGTTTTTTATTGATTCTTTAGGATTCACTACCTAAAAAATCATGTTTTCTGCAAAAAAAGAGACAGTTTTATTTCTTTTTCCTCAATCTATATATTTTTTATTTATTTATGGCGTTAAATAGGACTTCCAATATGATGTTAAATAGGAATGGTGAGAGATGGGATATTTTTACCTTTGTCCTGATCTCAGGAAGGAAACTTGAAGTTCCTCACTGCAAAGTGTATGAGCTGTGGAATTTTTAAAAAATAAATGTTCTTTATAAGTTTAGGAAATTCCTTCCTATTTCTAGTTTGCTGAGCGTTTCTATCATGGATGAGTGTTGAAGTTTGTCTAGTGTTTTTTTTCTGCACCTGCTGTAATGATATGTGATAGTTCCTCTTTTAGCCTGTTGAATTGATGAATTGCATGATTTGATTTGTCAATATTGAACCAGGATGGCATACTTGGAATAAATCTCATTATTATTTGTAGTATACACAGCAGTCTCCTTTTATCAACAGGAAACATGCTCTAAGATCCTCAGTGGATGCCTGAAATAAGTAGTAGTACAAAATCCTATATGTATTGTTTTTCCTATATATAATACACACGATAAAGTTTAATTAGCTACACTAAGAGATTAACAACAACAAATAATAATAATAAAACAATATAGTAATATGCTGTAATAAAAGTTATATGAATGTGGTCTTTCAAAATACTTTATCATACTATACTACAGGTAAGTGAAACTATGGAAAGTAAAACCATGGATGAAGGAGGACTATTGTAATTCATTCCATACATTTTTGAATTTCATTTGTTAATATTTTGTTGAGGATTCTTGCATATATGTTCATGAAAGATATTAGTCAATAACTCTTTTAACATTTCATGCAGGTTAGGTCTGATGGTGATGAATTCCACTGAGTTTTCTCTGAGAAAGCCTTTAACTTTTGAAGAATTTTACTGAATACGGAATTCTAGTTTAAATGGGGATTTTTTTCAATACTTTACTATTTTATTCCACTCCCTGTTTATTTGCATGATTTCTGTTAAGTCCTCTGTAATTTTTATCTGTGTTCATATGTAGGTAATGGCCTTACTACTATCACCACTTTCCAAATTTTCCCTTTCTTGTTGGTATCCTGTCATTTGAATAAGATATGCCTAGGGATATATATGTGTGTGTGTGTGTGTGTGTGTGTGTGTATGTGTGTGTGTGTGTGTATTTATCTTGCTTTGTTTGCTCTCAACTTCTTGGATCTATAGTTTGGTGTCTGTCTTTTTAAACATTTTATCCATTATCACAGTTATTTCAAATATCTTTTCTGCTCATTCTTCCTTTCTTCTTCTGCTATTCCAATTAGGTATATGCTGTATTTGTTGATATTGTCCCACAGTTCTTGCATGTTGTGTTTTCATTTTGTTCTCTTTGTATTTCATATTGTTCCATAGTTCTTGGATGATGTGTGTTCATTTTTGTTCTCTTTGTATTTCAGTTTAGAAGTTTCCGTTGACCGATGTGTAAGCTCAGTAATTCTTTCGAGGTTGAGTCCTGTCTGCAGGTGCACCCATCAAAGGCATCCTTCATTTTAGAAACAATGTTTATGCTTTCTACGATTATTTTTTTCTCTTTTCTTTTTTTTTTCTTCTATTTTTTCTTTCTTTTTGAGACAGGATCTCACTCTGTTGACCAGGCTCAAGGGCGGTAGTGCAAATGCTGGAGCCTCAACTTCCTAGGCTCAAGCCATCCTTCTGCCTCAGCCTCCCAAGTGGCTGGGCCCACAGATGCACACCACCATGCCTGGCTATTTGTAATATATATTTTGTAAAGATAGGGTATTGCCATGTTGCCTACGTTGGTCCCTACCTCCTGGGCTCAAGTAGTCCTCCTACCTCAGCCTCCCAAAGTGCTGGGATTACAGATGAGAGCTACCACTCCTGACCTCCAGCATTTTCTACTGATACTTGCTTAGACTTTATATATCTCTGCTTATATTACCGATTTATTCTTACATGTTACCTACTTTCCCACTTGAGCCTTTACTATATTACTCATAGTTATTTAAAATTTCCTGTCTAATAATTTCAACATCTGTAGTATATCTGAGTTTGAATCTAATGATTACTTTTTTTCTTAAGACTAGTTGTTTCCTTTTTCTTGCTCTTTGGCATGCCTTACAATTTTTTGTAAAAAGCCAGGCATGTTTTATTAGCTGATAGGAACTGAGGTAAATCGGTTTTCTGTGTCAGGATTTATGTTTATCTTGCCAGGTGTTAGGCTGTGTTTAATGTTTCTCATAGCTACAGAGGCCAGAGGCTTCCAAGTTCTCTTAGTTTCTCTGTTTTTGCCTTTCTTCCTGACTTTGTGCTTCCCTAAATATTCCTCCTCAGAGATGCCCTCTGCCACGCAATTTGTTAAGCTCTCATTCACTGTAATTTTATTGGAGACTTCTCAATACAGTGCTAAGGTATGGGAGAGAGAGATCTTTCTATAATCTTCCAATTATATCTCAGTCTTTGAGTGGGTCTGTCTCATGGCACTGTGACCTTTGCAAATGTTCCTCCAGTGATACAGATTTTTTTCTCCTTGCTCCCTTCCCCTGGCTTCAGTATTACCAACCTATTTTCATAAATCCCTGACCAATGTTGAAAATGTATTTCTCCCCTTTTAGCTGAAACAGGAACCCTGGAGAAAATGGAGTAGGGGCAGTTTCTTTCCCCAAGCTACGATAAGTCTCTGGCAAAGTTCTTTCTGCTGTAAAATAAGTCTTTGGTGTTATAGAAAAGGCTCTGGGTATATTTTGCAATGATTATTCATCTTCCTGACAAAACCACCTGGGGGTTTGTCTTGCTTTCTTAGATCTCCCCTATGACAGCCTAATGCATTTCATAGTGTTACTGCCTATGAAAGTGTGAGACAACTAAACTGCAGTGACCAGAACATTCTCACTCTCAGGCTAATGCACACTCAACCTCCAGCAATTCATCAAAATAGCCATTTCAGTGTCCCTACCTGTTATGGCCCCAGGAAGTTCTGTTCCAAGTACATCTCAGCAGAGTCTCTTTAGATATGCCAACCTGTCCAGATTTGGGGCTGGAGGTTTGTCCAGCAACCTCAATTTTCTGATGGGTTCGAAAAAGACATTTGTTTTTAAGTTTATTCAACTTTTTCTTGTTGCAATGACCTGGAAAGATGATGTTAAAGCTCTATACAAGCTGGAGCTGAAACTGAGCAACAGTATTTTTAAAACATATTTTGTTTTCATTTCAAATCAGTACTAAGATAGAGGAAAGTAATTTGACAAAGATCATACAATTAATAAGACAGAAAAGGAACCAGAGTTTATTTTTTATTATTTTATTTTGGTTTTATTTTATTTGAGATAGGGACTTGCTCTGTCACCCAGGCTGGAGTGTGATGGTGCCATCATAGCTCACTGTAGCCTTGACCTCCTAGGCTTAAGCAGTTCTCCTGCCTCAGCCTCTTGAGTAGCTGGGATTGCAGACACACACTACCATGCTAGCTTATTTATTTTATTTTATTTTTTGTAGAGATGCAGGTCTTGCTTTGTTTGCCTGGGCTGGTCTCAAACTTCCAGCTTCAAGTGTTCCTCTCCTCTCAGCCTTCCATAGTGCTGAGATAATGCCTGGCCAAGAGCCAGAGTTTAAATTTAGGTCGTCTAAGTCCAAAGCCTTCTGTCATCCCATTACCACATGCTACTTTGGCACACTATCAATAGTAGCAAAAGGAGCATGAGAGATTGGTGTGAGTTTAGGAGGCAACAGGTTAAATGGGCATCTGAGATCTGCAATTATTTTCAGGCTGAAAAATAATTTGTTCAGTAACTACTATCCAAGGAAAGGTTGAATCTTTTCCTACTGTACTTAGTGATGGATAATACAGTTCAATAGCTTTCACATGGGGAGTTTGTAATGTTGCCATTGACCTTGTACATTGGCACCTGTATTATAAAGGAATAAATTTACTCTGTAACTGAAAACTTACAAACACTGCAATAGGCCAACACCATATACCACACATTCATTCCAAGGCCAGTAACAGCCAAATGCTATAGCATTTGAGGGCTTGGAAAGGAGAACAAAATAACAATGAAAATGAAATACTGGCTATCCAAGTAATTTTGTAACATTCCATTAGCTTTCATATAAACAAAAACATATACTGCTATTGTTTTGTTTACTTTTTTTTTTTTTTTTTTTTTTTGAGATGGAGTCTCACTTTGTTACCCAGGCTGGAGTGCAGTGGCATGATCTCGGCTCACTGCAACCTCTGTCTCCCAGGTTCAAGTGATTATCCTGCCTCAGCTTCCCGAGTAGCTGTGCCTACAGGAGCCAGCCACCACACCTGGCTAATTTTTGTATTTTTAGTAGAGATGGGGTATCATCATGTTGGCCAGGATGGTCTTGATCTCCTGACCTTGTGATCTACCCACCTCGGTCTCCCAAAGTGCTGGGATTATAGACTTGAGCCATTGTGCCTGGCTCTTGTTTACTAATTTTAAGGATTTTGTTCTGTATTGTTTATAAGGCTCATAACCCTTCAAAATGGATATTATCATCCACATTTTGCAAATAACAAAAGTAGAGGAGTAAAATAATTTACCCAGGCTATTGATATCAAGTCACTGAGCCCCAAGAATTGACCCCAGATTTATCATTAACAAAGCTCTTCTTCCTTCTACAAAACTAAGCTGTGGACAAATTGATTTTCATGTGTTTTATGTGCAAGAGCAGCACAAGTAGAGTTTAGTAAGGTGGAAGAAGGAGACCAGTCTTGGTAAACTTTTCTTACTGGCACTTTTCAGCTAGATTTTTTTTTTTCCTGAGGATGTGGTATGGGCAATGACAAAAGTCAGCTCCTGGCTTTGGTAAAATTAAATGCACAGATATCCTGCAGCAAAGACTAGTTCACCACTTGCTGATATTCACAATACCCTGGGTGTACACTTTCTTTATTTTTCTAAATGGATATTCTATTTCCTTGTGCATATGTGATCTTGTCGAACAAAATATGGCCTTTAGTTAGTTTTAGAATTTTTTTAAAAAATTCACACCATAAACTAGGGTCTCTTTTGTGTACTTCTCTGCATTTTAAAGGCTTCTAATTCATATATTTCAGTTATGTTAAAAAATTCTCTCATGCAAATCAATAGATTTATCACATAGGCCAATGACATAGTCAGTTTTACTAGTCATGTTTAGTATGTATGATTCCCTTACTTAAATTTTAAATAAATACTTTATTATTGTTGTTATTTTATTAGCAGTAGCAGTAGTACTATCCGTTAAATCATGAGAACTCTAGCACCATAGTAGCACACACTTGCAATGAGGATACAAAGCAGGAAGATTAGTGAGGAGGAGAAACAGATGGCTGTCTGCAAAACCTCATTTTTAGTGTCATTGCTAAAAATATGCCTTTTACTAGCCTGCTACAGTGTGAGTTTTCTAACATTAGAAGTTCAATTTTTTTGGTTCATAATTTATATTCCAAAGATTTAAAAATATTTTAAATTGGGGGTGGGGGAGCAGATCTACGATGGCTGAATAGGAATAGCTCTGGAGTGAAGTTCCCAGTGAGAACAACACAGAGGGTGAGTGATCACCACATTTCCAAATGAGTTATTACTGCCCACAGACCAGGAGATTCCTAGGTTGAAAAGCACCACGAGTTTCCAGCACAGCTGTTTCAGCTGGTATAGCAGATCTCCACACAAAAACTCACACAAATCTGGACGGCTGTTTCAACTAGCACCTGGAATGCCTGGGAGACAGAGCCACCCATTCAACTGAAAAAAATAGGGCTGAACAGGGAGCCAGGTGATTTGGCTTGGTGGGTCCCACCCCTACAAAGACCAGAAATCTGAAACGCTCTGGATTGAGAGTTTCATAGCAAGTGCGGATGGACCCAGGAGGGTCCAGCTCTGTGGGGGGAGGGCGTCCACCATTACTGAGGCAGTCCACCACTACCGAGGCAGTATGCCATTACTGAGGCAGTCCACCATTACTGAGGCAGACTGCCATTTCCAAGGGAGTTCTAACTATACCTCTATAAACAAAACCACAAGGAAGTTCACACAGCAGCTGGGCAGACTGCACAGCAGCTCAGCAATGCCTCTGCTGGCAGACTGTGACTAGGCTACCTCCTTGCTGGGCAGGGTATCTCTGAAAAAATGCAGCAGCACATCAGGAACTTATAAATAAAGCCCCACCTTCCCAGGACAGAGCACCTGAGAATAAAAGGCAGTTATAAGTTCTGCTGCAGCAGACTTAAACGTACCTGCCCAGCAGCTCTGAATAGAACAATGGAGCTCACAGCTCAGCACTTGAGCTCCTATAAGGGATAGACTGTCTCCTCAAGCAGCTCGCCAACCCCTGTATATCCAAAGAGACACCTCATAAAGGAGAGCTCGGGCTGACTTCTGGCGGGTATCCTTCTGGGATGAAGATAACAGAAGAAAAAACTGGCAGAGACCCTTACTGTTCTGCAGTTGCCACAGGTGATCACCAGGCAAGCAGGGTCTGGAGTGGACCTCCAGCAGTCCTACAGCAGTGGGGCCTGACTGTTAGAAGGAAAACTAAAAACAGAAAGAAATAACTTCATCATCAACAAAAAGGACACCCACTCAGAGACCCCATCTGAAAATCACCAACTACAAAGACCACAGTTAGATAAATCCACACTGATGGGAAGAAACCAGTGCAAAAAGGAGGAAAACACCCAAAACCAGAATGCCTCTCCTCCTCCAAGGGATCACAACTCCTCACCAGCAAGGGAACAAGGCTGGATGGAGGATGAGTCTGATGAATTGACAGAAACAGGCTTCAGAAGGTGGGTAATAACAAAAATCTCTGAAGTCAAAGAACATGTTGTAATCCAATGCAAAGAAACTAAGAACCTTGAAAAAAAGTTTGACGAAATGCTAAGGAGAATAAACACCTTAGAGAAGAATATAAATGACCTGATGGAGCTGAAAAATACAACACAAGAACTCAGCGAACCATATACAAGTTTCAATAGCTGAACTGACTAAGCAGAAGAAAGGATACCAGAGATTGAAGATCAACTCAATGAAATAAAATGAGAAGGCAAGATTAGAGAAAAAAGAGTGAAAAGAAATGAACAAAGCCTCCAAGAAATATGGGATTATGTGAAAAGACCAAATCTACATTTGGTACATGTACCTGAATGTAATGGAGAGAAGGAATCCAAGCTGGAAAACGTTCTTCAGGATATTATCCATGAGAACTTCCCCAACCTAGCAAGTCAGGCCAATATTCAAGTCCAGGAAATAGAGAGAACGCCACAAAGATATTCCTGAAGAAGAGCAACCCCAAGGCACATAATCATCAGATTCACCAGGGTTGAAATGTAGGAGAAAATGCTAAGGACAGCCAGAGAGAAAGGTTGGGTTACCCACAAAGGGAAGCCCATCAGACTCACAGCGGATCTCTCAGCAGAAACCCTACAAGCCAGAAGAGAGTGGGGGCCAATATTCAACATCCTTAAAGAAAAGAACTTTCAATCTAGAATTTCATATCCAACCAAACTAAACTTCATAAGCAAAAGGGAAATCAAATCCTTTATGAATAAGCAATTGCTGAGAGATTTCCTCCCCACCAGGCCTGCCTTACAAGAACTCCTGAAAGAAGCACTAATCATAGTAAGGAACAACCAGTACCAGCCACTCCAAAAACGTACCAAATGGTAAAGAGCATTGGCACAATGAAGAAACTGCACCAACTAATGGGCAAAACAACCAGCTAGCATCGAAATGGCAGGATCAGATTCACACATAACAATATTAACCTTAAATGTAAATGGGCTAAATGCCCCAATCAAAAGACACAGACTGGCAAATTGGATAAAATGTCAAAACCCTTCGGTGTGCTGTATCCAGGAAACCCAACTCACATGCAAGGACACACATAGGCTGAAAATAAAGGGATGAAGGAAGATTTACCAAGCAAATGGAGAGTAAAGAAAGCAGGAGTTGCAATCCTAGTCTCTGATAAAATATACTTTAAACCAACAAAGATCAAAAGAGACAAAGAAGGGCATTACATAATGGTAAAAGGATCAATGCAATGAGAAGAGCTAATGATCCTAAATATATACGCACCCAATACAGGAGCACCCAGAGACATAAAGTAAGTTCTTAACGACCTACAAAGAGACTTAGACTCCCATACAATAATAGCAGGAGACTTTAACACTCCACTGTCAATATTAGATCAACAAGGTTATATAGAAATTTAACAAGGTTATCCAGGACATGAAATCAGATCTGGACCAAGCAAACCTAATAGACATCTACAGAACTCTCCACCCCAAATCCCCAACATATACATTCTTCTTAGCACCACATCATACCTACTCTAAAATTGACCACATAATTGAAAGTAAATCACTCCTCAGCAAATGCAAAAGAAAGGATATCATAACAAACAGTCTCTCAGACCACAGTGCAATCACATTAGAACTCAGGATTCAGAAACTAACTCAGAACCACACAACTTCATGGAAACTGAACAACTGGCTCTTGAATGTTGACTGGATAAACAATTAAATGAAGGCAGAAATAAAGATGTTTTTTGAAACCAACGAGATCAAGGACACTACATACCAGAATCTCTGGGACGCATTTAAAGCAGTGTCTAGAGGGAAATTTATAGCAATAGATACCCACACGAGAAGCAAGGAAAGATCCAAAATTGACACCTTATCATCAAAATTGAAAGAGCTACAGGAGCAAGATCAAAAACTCAAGAGCTAGCATAAGACAAGACATAACCAAGATCAGAGCAGCACTGAAGGAGATAGAGACAAAAAAACCCCTTCAAAAATCAATAAATCCAGGAGCTGTGTTTTTGAAAAGATCAACAAAATACACTGCTAGCCAGATTAATAAAAAAGAAAGAGAGAATAGTCAAATAGATGCCATAAAAAATGATAAAGGGGGTATCACCACTTATTCCACACAAATACAAACTACCATCAGAGATTACTGCAAACAACTCTATGCACATAAATCAGTAAATTTGGAAGAAATGGATAAATTCCTGGACAATTGTACCCTTCCAAGGCTAAACCAGGAAGAAGTTGAAACCCTGAATAGACCAATAACAAGGGCTGAAGTTAAGGCAGTAATAAATAGCCTATCAACCAAAAAAGCCCAGGTCCAGATGGGTTCACAGCTGAATTCTAGCAGACTTACAAAGGAGCTAAGGAGCTGGTACCACTCCTTCTGAAAATATTCCAAACAATCCAAAAGAGGGAATCCTTCCCAAATCATTTTATGAGACCAACATCATGCTGATACCAAAACCCAGCACAGATTCAACAAAAAAAGAAAACTTCAGGCCAACATCCATGATGAACATAGATGCAAAAATCTTCAGTAAAATACTGGCAAACCAATTGCAACAGCACATCAAAAAGCTTATCCATCACAATCAAGTAGGCTTCATCCCCACAGATGCAAGGCTGGTTTAACATATGCAAGTCTATAAACGTAATCCACCACATAAACAGAACCAAAGACAAAAACCACATGGTTATCCCAATAGATGCAGAGAAGGCCTTCGACAAAATTTAACAGCCTTTATGCTAAAAACTCTCAATAAACTAGGTACTGAAGGAATGTATCTCAAAATAATAAAAGCTATCTACAACAACCCCCACAGCCAATATCATACTGAATGGGCAAAAACTGGAAGCATTCCCTTTGAAATCTGGCACAAGACAAGGATGCTCTGTCACCACTCTTATTCAATATAGTATTGGAAGTTCTAGCCAGAGAAATCAGGCAAGAAAAAGAAATAAAGGGTATTCAATTAGGAAAGGAGGAAGTCAAATTGCCTCTCTTTGCAGACGACATGATCGTGTATTTAGAAGACCCCATCATCTCAGCCCAAAATCTCCTAAAACTGATAAGTAACTTCAGCAAAGTCTCAGGATACAAAATCAATGTGCAGAAATCACAAGCATTCCTATACATCAATAACAGACTTAAAGAGAGCCAAATCAAGAACGAACTGCCATTCACAATTGCTACAAAGAGAATAAAATACCTAGGAATACAACTAACAAAGGATATAAAATATCTCTTCAAGGAGAACTACAAACCACTGATCAAGGAAATAAGAGAGGACACAAACAGATGCAAAAATATTCCATGCTCATGGTTAGGAAGAATCAATATTGTGAAAATGGCCGTACTGCCCAAAGTAATTTATAGATTCAACAATATTCCTATCAAGCTACCTATGATCCTCTTCACAGAACTGGAAAAAACCACCTTAAACTTCATATGGAACCAAAAGAGAGCCTGCATAGCCAAGACAATTCTAAGCAAAAAGAACAAAGCTGGAGGCATCACACTACCTGACTTCAAACTATACTGCAAGGCTACAGTAATCAAAACAGCATGCTACTGGTACCAAAACAGAGATATAGACCGATGTAACAGAACAGAGGACTCGGAGGCAACGTCACATGTCTCACAACCATCTGATCTTTGACAAATCTGACAAAAACAAGCAGTGGGGAAAGGATTCCCTTTTAATAAATAGTATTGAGAAAACTGGCTAGCCATGTACAGAAAGCTGAAACTGGACCCCTTCCTGACACCTTACACTAAAATTAACTCCAGATGGATTAAAGACATAAACATAAGACCTAACACCATAAAAACCCAAGAAGAAAACCTAGGCAAAACCATTCAGGACATAGGCATAGGCAAGGACTTCATGACTAAAACACCAAAAGCATTGACAACAAAGCCAAAATAGACAAATGGGACCTAATTAAACTCCAGAGCTTCTGTACAGCAAAAGACATAATCATTAGAGGGAATCAGCAACCAACAGAATGGGAAAACATTTTTCAATCTACCCATCTGACAAATGGCTAATATCAGGAATCTACAAAGAACTAAAACAGATTTACAAGAAAACAAACAAACAAACCCATTCAAAATTCGGTGAAGGATATCAACAGACACTTCTCAAAAGAAGACATTTATGAGGCCAACAAACATATGAAAAAATGCTCATCATCACTGGTCATTAGAGAAATGCAAATCAAATCCACATTGGGATACCATCTCACACCAGTTAGAATGGCGATCATTAAAATATCTGGAGAGAACAGATGCTGGAGAAGATGCGGAGAAATAGGAACACTTTTACACTGTAGGTAGGAGTGTAAATTAGTTCAACCATTGTGGAAGACAGTGTGTCAATTCCTCAAGGACCTAGAAATAGAAATTCCATTTGATCCAGCAATCCCATTACTGGTTATATATCCAAAGGATTATAAATCATTCTATTATAAAGACACATGCACACGTATGTTTATAGCGGCACTGTTTACAATAGCAAAGACCTGGAACCAACCCAAATGCCCATCAATGATAGACTGGACAGGGAAAATGTGGCACATATACACCATGGAATACTATGCAGCCATAAAAAAACGATGAGTTTGTGTCCTTTGTAGGGACACGGATGAATCTGGAAACCATCATTCTCAGAAAACTGACACAAGAACAGAAAACCAAAGACCACATGTTCTCACTCTTAGATAGTTGTTGAAGAATGAGAACACATGGACACAGACAGGGAAGCATCACACACTGGGGTCTGTTGGAGGGGAATAGGGGGAGGGACAGTGGGGGCTAGGGAGGTTGGAGAGGGATAACATGGGGAGAAATGCCAGATATAGGTGATGGGGTGTGATGGAGGCAGCAAACCACATTGCCATATATGTACCTATGCAACAGTCCTGCCTGTTCTGCATATGTACCCCAGAACCTAATGTGCAATAAAATATATATATATATAAATAAATATTTTAAATTAATGTGAGCTTCTATTATATTAAAGCAATTTAATTAGTGCAAAGGAAGTGAGAGTGTTCTTTTTAATGAATATCTTACAAGGTAGTTGTATGATCAATACCTTTTAATCTCTGGGATTTTGTTATTGTTATGGTTTGCTCATTTTTTTAAAACACATAGATACCTCTCTAAGGAGTATCACTTTAAGAGTTATAGATAATGTAGTATGCATGCACACTTCCCACCTAAGAGGATTGCCTAGGAGTAAATGAAATAAATACTAAGATATAGGTCATGATACAGATATGATTTAAGGATCATGTATCCACAAGAAAAGGATAAAACAATTCTATCTGGGAAGACTGGGCTTAAATTATTTCTGAAGAAAAATGAGATTTCAGCTAGACTTTGAAGAGAAGATAGAGGGACGCATACTGAAAACTGCAGTTGAATCAAGGAAGAATGGACACAAGTTGGTTTAATTCTACCATACTTAGGTGTATCAATCACTTCACCTCTCTGAGACTTAATTTTCTTATTTATATGAAGTGGGAATTAGCATAAATTAGGAATAAAAGAGCTACATGTTTGCTTTCACTTCTCCCTTATGTGTCACTGACAGATATCATTAATGACACAAAGCACTCTGCAAATAAGCCTAGATAAAGCCTAAAAATACTTTTCCAAATAGCAGGCAGATGTAGATAACCTTATGGAATCCACAACAGCAACAAAAATAAGTAAGAAATTAAGAAAAGTTAACAAAGCTATAGAATGCTATATCTATACACAAAAATCTATTATATTTCCATATTCTAGTGAGGAAATATTGGAATATGAAATGAAAGTTATAATAGGTTACCTTGAGGTAACCCTACAAGCTCTACATACAAACATCTGCTTGGTGTGGCTGGTTTTTAATTTTACCCATTCTATCAAACGTAGAGTAGTATCTCATTGTAGTTTAAACTTGTATTTCCCCAATGATTAATGAAGTTTAGTATCTTTTTATATTTCATACATACATCTTCTTTGATGAAGTGTCCATTGAGACCTTTTGTCCATTTTTAAGTGGAATGTTGTATTCTTGAGTTTTGAAAATTTTTGTAAATTCTGGATTCAAATCTTTTATCAGATATGTAGTTACAAATATTTTATTCTGATATGTGGCTTGCTCTTTCATTTCCTTCAAGATATTTATTGAAGAGCAATTATTAATTATTTGGAGTCCAATTTATCGATTTATCCTTTTGTATATCACACTTTTGGTGTCATATCTAAGAAAATGTTGCCAAATACTACAAAAATTTTTCTCCTGTGTTTTCTTCTAAAGGTACTAGTTTTAGGTTTTACATTTAGGTTTATGATATATGTTTTGCTAATATGTGTAGATGATATGAAGTATAGAATTATGCATATGGATATTCATATTTTTTATTACAATTTCTTGAAAAAATTAGGTTTTTTGACAGAGTTATCTCTGTAACTTTATCAAAACCCTGTTGACCATAGATGTATAAATCTGTTTTTCAACTCCATTGTGTTCCCTTAATCAAAGCATCTTACTGTTAATATCATATTACCTTGATTACAGTAACTTTATAGTAAGTTTTAAAGTCTGTCAGTATAAGTTCAACTTTGTTATTTTCAAAAGTTGTAATCTATTCTATATTCTTTGCATTTCTATATGAATTATAGTAACAGCTTGTCAATTTTTACAGATGAATCCACTCTGATTTTGATTGGGATTACATTTGCTCTATAGTTCAATTAGGGGAGAAATAGCATTGCAATAATATCAAATCTTGCTATCCTTGAACAATATATATTATCCTTTTATTTAAGTAATTTAATTTCCGTCAGCAAATTTTTACAGTTTTCCACTTATATATGTCATGCACATCTTTTGCTATATTTATCCTAAATATTTCATATTTGTGGTGCTATTGCAAATAACAGTTTATAATGACAATTTTCAATTGTTCTTTAGTAGTTTATAGAAGTAGAAATATTTTTACATAATAATCTTACCTCTTACAACCCTGTTAAACTCACTGTTTTGTTCTAGTAGCCTTTTTGTAGATTAAGTCACATTTTTTCTATGGATATTCATTTCATCTGGGACAACTGTACTTCTTGTCTTACCTGAATATGTGTTATTTCTTATTCTTAACTGATTGTGCCAACTAGAACCTTCAGTGTGTGTTAAATAGAGCTACTGACAGCAGCAGACTTCCTTCCCTTATTTTTGACTTAAGTTGATTAACTGTCTCTTTACTTGCAATGTTTTCAATGAAAAATTTGTCATCTTTCTCTTATTCTTTATACAAACTGTGTATTTCTTCCTCTGACTACCTAAAATTTTTATCTGTAGTTAAAAAAAATGACATAATTATGATGTCCCTTGCTATAGTTATCTTGTTTCCTATGCTTAGGCTTCATTGAACTTCTTGGATCTATAACTTCATAACTTCCATCAAATTTGCAAAATTTTCTGCCACTGCATCACACACACACACACACGTATACACATACGTACACACAAACATATAATTTTATGTTTATGTTTTCCCATTTCTCTCCTCTCCTTCAGAGATTCCAACTAAAGGTATATTAGACTGCTTTAAGTTGTACTACAGCTTATTGTTTCTCTGGTTATTTTTCCTTATTCTTCATTCTCTATGTGTTTTATTTTGGAAAGTTTCCATTGTTAAGCCTTCATATTCAAAGGTTATACTTTTTCTGCAATGTCTAATCTGCCATTAATTCCATGCAATATATTGTATCTCCAACATTGTAATTCTATTCCTAGAAGTTTGATTTGTTTCTGCAATATATTTTCTATGTCTCTATTTTTTTTTTTTTTTTTTTGAGACAGAGTCTTGCTATGTTGCCCAGGCTGGAGTGCAGTGGCATGATCTTGGCTCTCAACTTCTGCCTCCAAGGTTCAAGTGATTCTCCTGTCTTAGCCTCCCCGAGTAGATGGGACTATGGGCACATGCCACCACATCTGGCTAAGTTTTGTATTTTTAGTAGAGACAGGGTTTCACCATATTGGTCAGGCTGGTCTTGAACTCCTGACCTCTAATGATCCACCCACCTCAGCCTCCCAAAGTGCTGGGTTCATTGATCTTCTTAAATCTATAACTTTATAACTTTCATCAGATTTGCAAAATTTTCAGGTGTGAGCCACCATGCCTGGCTTATTTTCTATGTCTCTACTTATATCATGTTCAGTCCTTTCTCTAGTTTAAGAACACGTGGGATGCAGTTGTCTAACTGTTTTAATTTCATTGTCTACTAATTCTATCATCTGTGTCATTTCTGGTTACCTTTCCACTGACATGTCTTCTTGTTGTGGGCCATAATTTACTGCTTCTTTGCATTTCTAGTCATTTTTTATTGGATGCAAGTCCTTGCAAGTTTTGCTTGTTTGGAATGCTGAATAGTTTTTGTATTCCTAATTGTTCTTTAACTCTTTTCTGCTATGTGGTTACTTGGAAACAGTTTGATTCTTCTGGGTTTTGCTTTAGAGATTTGTTAGGAGGGGGCAGAGTAGCTTTTATTACAGATTTAAGTTTTTCTACTAGTAAGACAAGACCTTCTTAGTAGTCTAACTAATTTCTTGTGAATTATGAGGTCTCTACTCTGATTGTTAAAACTGGTTCTGTTCCTGTCTTTCTTAAGAGCTGGTCGTTGTTCTTGCTAATTTTTTCAGATGGTTCTTTCTCTGGCCTTGGGTAGTATTATGTGCTGATGAGTACTTAACAAAATACTTGAAGAGGATCCTGTAGAGATCTCTGGCATTCTCCCTGTGTAGTTTTTCTTCTTTCTGGCACTTTATCTTGTTAATTCTCATCACCCTTGCTTCCACACAATGTTGGCTTCATCTTCTTGGCTCATTGAGTGTAATGGACACTGCCTAAGTTCTCCACCCTTTAATGCAAATTATATGCTATTAGAGGCATTGAGTGATGGCACTTATAAGGTTTCTCTCATTTTTTTCTGTATCTTATAAAGTATTGTCAGTTGTTGCCTAATTTCCAATAATTTGAAAGCCATTTTTTATACATTTTGTCTATTTTATGAATTGTTTTTGTTTGGAGATAAATCTAATTCCTCGTAATCTATCTTGACCAGAAATATAAGTTTCACATTATTGATTATTGCTGTTTTAACTGACCACCTTAACATAAAGGCTTTTGTTAAGAGGAAGCAGAGATGTGAATAAATCAAAGGAAAAGGAGAATCTTACAGAGGAAGTAAAAAAGGCAAAGACATGGTCTAAGAATAAGCTTCTAAATTTAAAGAATATCAAGAGGGCTGAGCCAGAGTGAATGAGGGGAGAGAATGATGAGAGAGATTTTCATAGAAATAAGAAGGAGGTAGGTGATACAGGACTCTCTCAGAACTTTGGGTACTTTTCTTATTATTATTCCATGTTACGGTTCTGATCAGGAGAGTGAACTGTTTGTATACACATTTTTTAAAATGTGACCTTAAATTTTATTTGGAGAATTAACTTTAGGAAGAAATAATAGAAATAGAGAAGTTAATTCAGGAATTATAATAATCCAGATGAGAGAAGATGATAGATTAATGTGTTAACAAGTAGAAAGGGTGAGTAGTGGTCAAATTCACAACTTATTTTAAAGATAGAGATTTCCATGAATTGGAAGTCAGCTATGAGAAAAATAGATAAAAGTAAAGCAACTCCTGGGTTTTGGGCTGAACCTATGCTGTTTAATTTGTTCAAATACTGATTAGGAGAGAAGTTATTTTGAAAGCAAAGTAACACAAGAATTTAATTTTGGGCATGTTCAGTTTTAAATGACTACTATACATTCAAGTAGAAATTTAAGTAGCCACTTGGAAAGGCTAGTCTTCTACAAATTAATCTGATGTAGCAGTGAAAATTCACCTCACCCAGCAAGCTGTTGATGACTTCTTCCTCCCTCTACTATTTCCCACGTGTCCTCAGAAGTTTTCACTGGGATTTAGTCTCTTGAAGCAAGGCACACTGTCATTCTCCACCACACTCCTCTCTGCAATTCATTAGGTAGGTTTCAATTCTTTTACCCTGTAAGAAAATTTCCTCATATTACCTCTTTAAAAAAAGAAGTTATTTTAAGGGATTATATAGTCAGCACCATTCTTTTTTCAATAATAAAACTACATAACCTCTTCCACCAAAACCCCAAATTCTGAAATCAGGCTTTACCTAAGAAGGAAACTTTGATTTCCTTATGGAAATCCTTAGAATCCCAGAAACAAAGAGGGAAACAAGCAGTGTCTCCTCAGTGTCATGTTCACAGTTTTCTTCATATTATTTGCCTCATTTCTTTGTAACTGTGAAATTAGGTAAAAACTTTATTTGACAAACTGAGTAATTCAAGTGTGGGGTTCTACTTTACCACCTTTATATCACTGTAATGGATATTTTATAAGTTGAAAATAAGAGCTTAATAATTAAGAAATAAAATATTCCAGAGAAAAATGAGAGTGAAGATTTATATTGCCCAGTCCTGATGATAGACTTGAATATTAATCAAGTATTAATAACAGCAATAATAATTATATCTCACATGGTGATATTTTGTGTCTTTCTATCATATTCACACCAATGAGCACATTCTATCATTTAAAACAAATGGTCTAATTTTTTGTATATTCTCTATCTTATATTCTCCATTAAAGTGCACTAAAATAATGAATATTGCCTATCCTCTTGCTGGTCTTAAACTGAGAAAAAAAGGAAATGTTTACCACAAAGTAGTATAACTCTAAGAACCAGAAGCTGAATTCAGATTAAAAATCATAATTCCAGGCTAGGTCTAAATAAGTTGTTAAAGAGTTAAAAAAAATCCATGTCATAAGATGAATTAGTTTGACATGATTTGGTGACCTGATGTGGGCATCCAGATGGCTCATAAAAATGTTTATTTATGTGGCCAGTGTTACTTACCAGAAAGTTAGTTTGCTATCAGAAATGTCAGTTCTCCAAATTCAGGCAATATTTTCCCCGATTATATTTTTGCCCACATCTGTACCCACTAACCTTCTCCACCTTCATTTCCACTCCCAATTCAGTCCATGCTTCAGTAGAGAATGGGAGCAGCTTCAGTTCTTTTTTTACTTCATTGTGTGTTTGAAGTGGGTTGGGTTGGGAGACTAATTATTAAATTGCTCTGTTGGTTGTCATCAAACGGAGCTTATGTTTGTATTAGTCTGATTAGAGACCTGTTTTCTTATTCTCAGGTGAACTAAGGCTACTTTATTTCCTCTAAGTGAGTGGTGCTTAAAACAAAAAACACAGAGCCAATAAGAATTAAAGAAAAGAAACTTTTAACACTGCTTCTCATCCCCTATGAATCCAGTGGTTTTGAAAGAGGTAGATTCTTCACCCAAAGGAAAGTAAAGAATTTTTAGTTTCTCATGTTCTAGAATATCAAAATGGCCTTATATGCTGCTGCTAACAAAGGGGCATGCTTCAGGAAGCCCATGCCCATGACAAGCTAGACTTCTAAGCCTCTTCCACACAGACTCTACCTACCTTTAGAAAACATCATAACATCGTTGTGGGTCTAACCATGACTTTTAATGGCCATTTGCTTCGATACCCTACATTAAACCTGCACTACCTTCAGGTTTCAACTAGGCCAGTTCCTCCTTTAATCTGTTCCATCTTGCTATGAATACAGAGCTGAGTTACTCTGATTCAAAGAAACACTCTAAAATATAGCATGTGATGGACATTGTGATTAGTTCCCAGCACCCATTTCACCCTTGCCAATGATTATGTATCCAGAAGGATGTTCATGTGACACAATTCTGATCATGGAGGAAAGTCACTCAAAAGTCTTCCCACTCCCAAGAGAGATGAACCATGAGGTCAGAAATTCAAGACCAGTCTGGCTAACATAGTGAAACCCCATTTCTACTAAAAAATACAAAAAAATTAACCAGTTATGGTGGTGTGCACTTGTAATCCCAGCTACTCAGGAGGCTGAGGCAGGAAAATCATGTGAACCCAGGAGGCAGAGGTTGTAGTGAGCCCAGATCATGCCATTGCACTCCAGCCTGAGTGACAGTGTGAGATTCTATCTTGAAAAATGCAAGAAAAACGAAGAACCAACGTATTTAATGACCCTCACTGTTGGGCCCCAGATTGCAGTGTTTTGGAGCTCATTATCTCTGGTATTTCAGGTATGTTAGATGATACTTTAAAAAGTTATCTATCATTTCAAAATAGGATTTTAATTGATATGGACAAAGGAATCCTGGAAGATGATATGAAGGGTTTTAACTAATGCCACTGGCCATGACAGATCCTCTCATAATAAAGTCAAGAGTTTTTAATAGATGACTTAATAGAAAGCATCAGTATGAAGAGAAGCTTTTCTTCCTCTTAATATATGAAAGGTTATCAATTCCTAAAATCAATTCTTTATGTGCCTGGGCTCCATGTAGCTTTTCCCTGTAATATCAATAGCTATATTCTTCTGAAAGTGAAAGTCTGTATCTTTAGCTTTGAATGAATGAAAAATTATCAGACTGAATATTTATCATACACTCTAAAGAATTATACTTGATTTCACTTGTTTCTGGTTTTGAAAGTAACAGAATAAATAAAATGATATCATGACATTTTATTAATGGAGTTGGTCTTCAAAAGTTGTTGAATAAACTGAAGAATGGCTGTAAAAAAGGAATTCATATCAATTCCTTGGTGGCTCACACTTTTCTGGATGCAGCTGCTCTTGTATCTGCCTAAGCTTGCTGGGCCTCAGGGGAACCCTGCTGAAAACCTACTTACCAAACTAGAAATTAGGACATTGTAATCATCCTCAGGATCAAAATGTATAAAAGGAAATAGTTGGAGATGGGAAAGTTTAAAATACTTTCTTTTTTTATGTTCTAACAGATAATTTTGATGTTTTTGTTTTAATGGATATAATTAATAATAAAAATATAAGCATGCCTTCTTATGAAATAGCACATTACATTTCTCAACAGAGATTTAATGTCCTATATAAAACATTTGCTATATGACCTCTCTATTAATCTGAGACATTATACGATACACTGTGAAATTTATATCTTGAGATGACATATATCACATGGTGTTATATGGTATATTATATATGGCATCTCATTAGGGTGAGAAAACTGAGTTCACATTATTTTTCTCTGTTATATGAGGAGAGCTCTTCTGTGAATCTCATTTATATATCTCTAAAGGAAGGAAGCTATTTGACTTACCTTATACAGCTGTTGCAAGAATCACATAAGGTACTATAAGAATAAAACCACTTTGTAAGTTTTATAAATAAGAAAGCAATTATATTTCTAGGTTTTTTAATTTAATGCATAAAATAAATATGTTGTCTATTTTATGAATTGAGCATTGCATGTAAAATAAAAAAACATATAGTAATCAGAAGTGATACAGAAGAGAGACAATAGCTACAGTGGCCAAGGGAGCACATATGTCACCCATCCTCTAACCCCAGGTAGTGCAGCTCAAAGCTCTGGGAGAGACTTCTTCCTTAGGGTTGAAGAGAGGAGAGGGGAGAGTAAAGAAAACTCTTGCAACTTTGATATGAGCTTAGACACAGTAGGATAGGGCAAACGGCAGAGTCCCAACGCTCCCACTTCAGGCCCTCACTCCCAGATGGATGACATTTTTAGACACACCCTGGGCCAGAAGGAAGCCCATTTCCTTGAAGGGAAGGACACAGTTTTGGCAGGATACATCATTTGCTGATTAAGGAAGCCTAGGGTCTTGAATAAACATCAACAGTAGCTAGGCAGTACTTGCCACAGGTCTTGGGTAAGACTGAGTGCCATGCTCACTTCAGGTCTGACCCAGCACAGTCACAGTGACTGTGCCCACAGGGGTGCTTGTGTTACTCTTTTCTCCCCCAGCTCAAGGCAGCTCAGCATGGACAGAGATGCTCCACTTGTTTGAGGGAAAGTAAGAGAAGAGAATAAGAGTCTCTGCTCAGTAATCCAAATAATTCTCTCAGATCATACCGGAGACTACCAAGGCAGGACCTCTATGATACTGCAAGTATCACAGCATTACTGGTCTTGGGATACTCCCCTGATGTGGATATGGCTTAGATAACAACACCCAGGTCACTTCAAATACCTGGAAAGGCTCTTCAAGAAGGAAGGGTACAAACAAGCCTAGACTGTGAAGATATATATATATATCTAGGGAAAGTCTTTTATATTTCATTTTTAAAAGATATTTTCATGGGATATACTATTCCAGGAAATTCTTTTCCTTTTGTCCTTTAAATATATCATATCACTCTCCCCATGCCTGTAAAGTGTCTACTGAGATGTCTTCTCCTTGATATACTGGAGCTCATTTGTATGTTATTTGTTTATTTTCTCCTGCTGTTTTTTGGATCCTTCCTTTATCTTTGACCTCTGTGAGTTTAATTATTAAATGCCTTCGTAGTCTTATTTAGGTTAAATCTGCTTGGTGTTCTATAACCTTCTTGTTCTTGAATATTGATATATTTATATGGATTTGGAAAGTTCTCTGTTATTATATCTTTGAATAAACTTTCTACTCTGATCACTCTCTCTCTTTCTCTCTCTCTCTATATATATACACACACATACACATATATATCTCTAGATATATATACATATATATCTATATAGAGATATAAATTATATATGTCTCTCTCTATATATATACATAGAAAGAGAGATATATTCTATGTGTATATATATAGAGATAGACATATATAATCTATATCTATGTATAGATATATATCTATATATAGATTTTTATATATCTATATATATACAGAGAGAGAGAGCAATCAGGGTAGAAAGTTTATTCAAAGATATAATAACAGAGAACTTTCCAATGTGCAGAAAACCACGATTAAGTTGGAGTGGACAAGTCTAGCAGTGCTGGGGATTGGTTGGTGCAGTGAGGGTGGAGGTCAAGTTTAATGTAGATGGTGATGAAATGCTAGTCTAGGTGGGACCAAACCAGAAGGTCTCTGTATGTGCTGATAAAGGATCGGGCTTCTCCTGTGGGCCTGGTGGTTTATTGAAACGATCCATGAGACTTTGGAAATTACTATTGGCCTCATCTCAAACCTTTAGCATAAAAATCTTGGCCCTGGTATGGACTGAATGGTGAGACTTGGAACTACAACTATACAAGTAACGTATCAGTCAGGCTTCAGAACCGCTGATCTGGATGAAAGAAAACCTCTGAGAATTTTGAACAGGCAAATAACATGGTCAGATTTGCATTTTAAAAAATCACAGAAGCAACTGTGTGGACGTCAAGGGAAAGGAATAGAACCTAAGGGATATAATTCAAGGCATGGCAAAAACCTAAGAGTCAGAGAAAAAGAGCAACAAAGAAGCAGGCAGGCAGAGCAAAGGAGACCAAGGCAGTAAGGGAGGGAGCCAAGGAGAGCGGAAGGAAGAAGGTTAGTGCTGTGACAACAGTCAGGACAAGGTGGGCTTTGTG
The DNA here is from genome assembly GCA_036589455.1 of Ateles fusciceps. Lineage (NCBI taxonomy): Eukaryota > Metazoa > Chordata > Mammalia > Primates > Atelidae > Ateles > Ateles fusciceps. The sequence goes on along the minus strand of JAZHEH010000065.1, from coordinate 4,537,777 downwards.
GCCAATATAAAAAGCAAGTGGCTTTTCCCTGGAAAAACATGGGAAGTGATTGAAAATCTTAAGCAGGACAGTGAGGTGATCCATATCTGGGAAATCATGTTTGCCCTAATTGCAAGCAGTTTTATTAACAAGTGGCACCTTAGGGAAAAAAAAAAAAAAATTGGCTCAGGGGAAATGTTTCCTTACCATGGGGTGCCAATAGGTGAGAGCTGGAGTAACCAGTCTCTGACATCTTGATCAGAACCCCAGTTTGTAAAGCGTGTTAATCAATTCAGATGAGTAAAGACAGGAACAGAGAAGGCAAGAAGGTCTGATATACAAAAATATTTTTTTTTAAATAAAAAAAACCAAAAGACCAATGCCCTGGTGTAGAGAAAAGAAGGGGATATCTCACAACCAAAAAAGTCAACCAGTTTTTCACTTAGGGAAAGTAAACAATGTCCTATGAACTTTGAGTTCAGTCAAACAAATACAAAAACCTATGCTCTGTGAAGCAGTGAATTTTAGTTGCAGCAACTATGTACCTTGGATTTCTTATAAAAGTTCCAGTTTAAGTGTTCTGCTTTGTGGCCATGTGGCCACCTATGTGTCCTGTGTTTGAAGGGTAGCCACTAATATCAGCTCTGTTTCTTGTTTCATGTGGCCTGTGTAAGTAATTTAATCTCCTAGTTTATTATACTGAACAGAATTGGATTTCCAATTAGGTAAGGCTGTATCTTTATCTCACGTTTTTCCACTTGACACTTGAACATGTTCTTTAAACTCTGAGAAACCTGGTTTCTACTTCCGACATCTATTTATAAACTCATTATGAGAATCAAAGGAGCTAAATTGGGTAATATACCAAAACAGTGCCAGATACATAGTAGGCCTTCTGTAAAAGCTAGCTTACTTTTTCTAACTGTCTTTCCTCGTTTTCAAAATGAGAGATGTAGGGAAGAAGGGCAAAACTGTCCAGCATGTGGTCCCCGAGCTGCCATCCTCTCTTTATGCCTTCATGGCAAACATTGTAATTGATCACAGCCCTCTTTGTTTTGAAACCAGAAGGAGCTTCAAAATTCTTTCCAACACACAACCTTGAACTGCTTCTACCGGGTGCATAGACATGACATTTGAGATGAAACTCATTTATCATCTCTGGGCTTGGATACTCTCTAAGGTTTCAGCTGTAACAATCCAAGCCCATTAACAAATTAAGCCTAATTTCCAAATGTACATAATGAATGGAAGGCAGATTTTTAAAAACTAAGAAGACATAAGCAACAAGATATAAAATAAAATAGCCTGGCAGTTGGGTCTTTGGGAAGTCCTGAGACGGGAGATGACATTGGAACTGGTCTTTGTGATGGGAATAATTATGGCCCCCCAAAGATATTCTTGTTTTAATTCCTGGAACATGTGAACATATTACTTTACATGGAAAACTGATTTTTCAGTTGTTATTCAGGGTCCTAAGATGGGGATGTTAGCCTCAATTATCCAGATTGGCCCAATATATTAACAAAGCTCCAAAGAGTGACAGTCAGAAGAGATGGGAGCATGGAAGCCAAGGTCAGAGTAAGGCCCGGCAGCAAGGAATGCAGGAAGTGAGTTGCTGGGAAGGGTGAGGAACTGACTCTCCCCTAGGGCCCCCAGAAGAAATCTAGCCCTGAGCATACCTTGGTTTTATCCTCATGAGACCCATTTGGGGACTTCTGACTTTCCGAACTGTAAAATAACACATTTATGTTGGTTTAAGCCACTAAGTTTGTGGTATTTTGCTACAGCAATAATAGAGAACTAATATAGGCCTTGAAAGAAGGATTTGGAGTGGAAATAAAGAGGGATAATTTGGGTGAGTGGTAAATGATGAGCAGAGACCTAAATGTGAAAACAAAACAAAGTATGTGGTGCGGAAGTGTGCATTTTGATCACATGCAAGAGGGGAGCTAGGCTGAAGACAAGAAAGACTGCAGCTGAGGAGTTAAGCCATTAGACTAGTCCGAAAAGCCTACTGAATAACCTTGGAATGGTTATTTAACTCCTCTAGCATTGCAGTGTTTCTTATCTATAAAAACAAGTATGGCAGTACTGCCTTCTTCACAGGGTTCAAGGATATAGTAGATACACAGTTTCTGTTACTAAAATAAGTGCTCCATAATGGAAGCTGCTATTTTCATGAATAAAAAATAAAGTTGAATTGCCAGCTTGCTAGATAAGAGGGAAACTCTGAGATACCTCTGAGTACTAAGATGAAATTAGTAAACTTTACTCTCTAGCTATTGGGTGGCCACTGGAAGATCTTGACCAAGAAAGTATTAATAACTTATAAACAAAAACATACTCTTGTGTTAAATTAATATGGCAAAGAAAAAAGACAGGAAAAACATCTACCTAAGGGAAAGGTTGAGGGAAGGAGGTTGATCTTCACATTGATATAGGAAAAGCTCGGCTTTTATTGCTCAAGCGTGCTATGTGACTCTAAGGCTTACTAAAGGGGAAGAATGTGGTGGTGAGCACATCACCAGCCTGGGAGTTGGGAATAAAAGTTCTTACTCTGGATGGGTTAGCCACTCATTGCAACACTGAGCAAACCCCTTGCGGTGTATGATCTTGAGTCCCCAAGGGGTGAACTCAAATAGTCCTTGTGACTCATCGTTTGCTGAGGCTGTGCTATTTCAGAATCATGCTTTTCTTGGACTAATCTTTGTGTACCTGAGGTCAGATGATTTATCTTCAGAAAACTGCAAGGATGAAAGAGCACTCCTGAAAAGCAAATTAGTTCTAATTGCTATGAATTTCAGGGACTATTTAAGCCTGACATTAAGCAAATAATTAGATCTTTTATATGGATGTGGAGACTACCTACAGGACATTAAAAAGGTATAAATCAACATGTAAATATTGTGTTTTGTGTGCAATTAGATATTTGCTATCTATGCTAAGTGTCTCCTGTGTGGCATCTCTTGATCAGGCCCTTTTGCTTAAATCAAGCCAGGAAAAGAGAATATATATTTTCCATGCTTTGCTGTTCAAACAGGATTTTACAGCAATGTATCCAAATTATAAATATATCTTCTACTAATGAAACTGGCACACTTGTATGGCTGTGGAAGTATTCTCATCAGGGAGAAAAGCTCCAATAAAAATTGTCCAAATAGTAGGTGAAAATCAACAAAAGATAAAAGACTTTAAATCGTTTTTGATCAGAACAATTTCCAATGCTAAGTGGAAATAGGACGCCTTCTGCCTTAGCCAGTGACCCTGGGGCCTCACCTACCCTTTGGAACAAAGGGAAATGCTGATATTAATATGAAGGAGAGAAATGCTTCCATCAATAGTCAAGAGTTAACAGTTACGACATCCTTGATGCTAAAGAAAGCTATCAAATCAAATTTTTTTTTTTTTTTTTTTTTTTGAGACAGAATCTTGCTCTGTTTCCCAGGCTGGAATGCAGTGGTGTGATTATAGCTTACCACAGTCTTAACCCCCTCATCCTAGGCACTCCTAGCAACTCAGGCTTTCAAATAGCTGGGATTATAGGCACACACCACCAGCCACAGATACTATTTTTTAAATTATTTTTTGTAGAGATGGAGTCTTGCTATGTTGCCCAGATTTGTCTCAAACTCCTGAGCTCAAGTGATCCTCCTGCTTTGGCCTCCCAAAGTGCTGGGATTACAAACACGGGCCACTGTGTCTGGTCAGAGCGCTATATAAATCCTGGTTTACAGAAGAGTAAATGAGCAATAATACAGCAATGAACAGGGAATGCTCATAAGTGATATTTACATTGCCCAAATGCCACTGAATCCTTTAACATTCTGAGACCCCCTTGACTTGGTATCTAAATAAAAGAACTCCAGACTCCCATTGCATAACATGTAAGAAGTTAATGCCTTGTCAGGTTTTTGATAACTCTTGGGGTGGGGGGAGAGTGTAGCTTGTTTACTGCCCCAAGTATCATTTTAGCTTCCAGCTCAGTTGTTGATCTCTCTGACTGACCCTTCCACACCTGCCATGATTCAGAGCCGCTCCAACTCACTGGTCTGCTTTGCTCCAAAACTTGAGTACATTATCCCTCGCCCACACTGCATTTCTCATTGTTAGTCACCTAAGTTGTCAAAGCAAAGTTTAACTGAAGATCAAGGAAAACAGTAGAATTACAGAATTAATCTGAAAACACCTGAACATCGAACATCAGATCTGCAAGAAATTAGTTTGCCAGTTATCACTCTCTCCAGACCATAGCTTCTCACTACATTGCCTTTACCTTCTCTCAGAAAACACTCCTCCAGAACTTCTCTTTTCTGAATGTGCAGAAATATCACTTCCATTATGCATCACTCTGAGCATAAAAGATAAACTTAAAATTCCTAATACTTCATTATGTACAGCCATTTAAGTCCTCTAGCCAAGATTTTAGGAAATGCCTTTATCCAATAAACATGCCCAAGTTATGACTTCTCAAACCAAAGTGCCATGTAACCTGAGGCTCCATCCTTAGTACCAAACAGCCAGCAGCTTGGAGTTTGAGTGTTTGGGCATGAGTTTACCAGTATCTGTGTGTGTGAGTATGCGGGACTGCAGGAAGCGGGTAGGATTGGGGAGGTATAGAATCTCTTTTCTCTACCGGAACAAACTCCATGTGTGCCAGGTTTGGTTTTTGTTGCTGTTGTCCTTGTTGTTGTTGTTCTCATCATCCTCCTCCATCTTTCTTATCCCCTTCCTTTTCTTCCTCCTTCCTCTAGTCTTTCTTTCCTTATGCTTACTCTGCTTCCCCATCTTATAGCCTTTTTCCACCTCTTCTTCTTATATTAGTTTTTTGGAATATTAACTCTAATAAACTCACAATTTATTCCACCAGAGAAATCCAGAATCTCTAATTTGTCTGTCAAATCTCTGTTAATGAGCCCAGCCTACACTTCCCAGTTGACTCCTTTGAACAGCCTGTGTTTCAGCAAAATTGAATCATTTACAGATCCCTAACTCTTCCCCCAAAGTTGAGGTGCTGCTCCTTCCTTTTTTTTTTTTTTTTTTTTTTTTGAGACAGTCTCACTCTTGTGGCCCAGGCTGGAGTACAGCTGTGCAAGCTCGGCTCACTGCAACTTCTGCCTCCTGGGTTCAAGAGATTCTCCTGCCTCAGCCTCCCAAGTACCTGGGATTACAGGTGCCCACCACCATGTCCGACCCACTAATTTTTGTATTTTTAGTAGAAATGGGGTTTTGTCATGTTGGCCAGTTGGTCTTGAACTCCTGACCTCAGGTAATTCATCTGCCTTGGCCTCCCAATGTGCTAGGATTACAGGCGTGAGCCATCATTTTATCAATCCCATATTTCCAAACCCAGCCCACACTCAAAGATTCACTTCAGCATCACATTTCTCATTACTCAAGAGCAGATAATTTTCTTGCTTTGATTACCTTTCAGGGAACCCAAGAGGATCCACCTCATAGACGTAGATGGCACACACCTTCAATCCACTTTCCAATTCTACTACTATGAATCAGATTACAGAGTCAGACAGACCTGTAATTCAATTCCAGCCCTGCTACTTCCTAATGTGTGCTTGTTTGTTTGCTTTTACCTTGGAAAGATCAGTTTGCCTATTTTCTTCATCTGTAAATGGGGATTAAAATAGTACCTACATCAAGGGTTATTGGGATGATAAAATGAAGGAATGTGCACACATTCTTTGGCACAGTGCCAGGCACATAGCAAAATCTCCATAAACATTAACTATGTAGTAATATTTTCTAACATCCAATGAGATTACATGGTTTTAAAACACACTTCCAGTTTATTAAATAAAAACATCTGTTCTACCCTGTGAAATGGGTAGAATAAATTTTTAATGCCCATTTTATGGATGAGGAAACAGTCTTAGAGACAAACACCAACTTTACTAGACTTTAGCAAAAATTAAAACCTAAGCTAACTGCCACCATTGTTTTGGTTTTTACCTTGAATTTAGTTACAGATACATTACATTCACCTGGGCACGATCTTCAGTCTTTATGGAGTTTATAGGAATGTTCTAGAAATAGAAAATAGTATGAGCTGCCTGGGCCCTATTGCCACTGTTCAGGAGACTCAAATAAAAGTGGAACGAAGAAAGAATCATTTTATCTCTGGTTGTAAATTCCCCAGGGGGAAAAATAAATGAAGAACTGTTTATGATAGAAAACTATAATGAGGAGTAATGGAATGAAATTAAGGAAAGAGAAATAACAAGTTTATAATAAGGTTCCAGTATGAGGTATTCAAATTTAATTGTGTTTTTTAAGTAATGTCAGACTCCCAGATGCTGTAGCAATGAAGACTATATACAAATGGGTGCATAAATAAATGACTTTATAATCTACACAATCACACTGGTGTGCCTTATAAGCCAAGATGCCATTTTGCAACTGCACATTTAGAACTGGCATTGCAAATGCAAAAAAAAAAAAAAAATCTCCTATTGAGCTGAGAATGTGATTGTTTCCTATTTCTCATAACTTACTAAGAGGAATAAAAATATCCTTTCCTGCACACACACACACACACACAACCGAAAATTGCCCAGCCTTCTCAAATTATCAGGTTTGCATACGTTTTGATCCATTTTTGAGTTGAAGCATTACACAGTAGGAGGTTAATTTATCCAACAGAATGTTATAATCAACCATTTCAAATGCATTGCTCAGATCCCCAGAGACCTTAGGGGTGAAAGGAAAAAAAGATATTCAAATTAATTTTTATGTCTCCCACACTGCTACAGAGAACCAGCTAAAAATGTCATTCAGAACTAGTGCTGCAGGAAAAGTGGGAACTTGAAGAAGATCCCCTGCTTTTCTGCTGTTGGCTTCTCTGTAGAATCAAATTATTTGGAGTTCTTTGTTTTAAAGTCATTATTTTTCATTAGACAAGCCGCTGCTGTTATTCAAAAGTTAATAACAAGAATATGTCTGGCTGATACAACAAATATAGCCATAGTTCTACAGTTATTAATGCCAGTAACAATTTGAGATACAATAAATGACTCTGTACTGTGACATTTACCACTCACACAATAGCAGGGAACTGTGCTGATGATCCGTCTTCTGAAAAGACAACACACACACACACACACACACACACACACACACACACGTCATATGTGTATACACACTGAACCCTTAATACTCTTGTGATGATGGCTACCAGATACATCATGGTAACTAAATGAAGTTTTATAAGTGCAGGATATCACAGTATGATTTATGATGCAAGGGGATAAATTGTGATACAAAGCATTTGTCTGGGAATTTGGAGGGCGTAAGGAAGAACTGGCAGTCATATTGTACTTCTCCAGATTGTAAGGATATATACAAATAACTCACTAAAATGCTTGCATGATTCTTTTAGCCCTTTTATTTCTAGTGGTAATTGTGTCACCAGTCACTGGTTCCAGGGCTTAAGTGATTTGATTCAAGGCTTGCCTTAGTCTCAGACATCATAACAGGATTTTCTTTTTTCTTAGAGATTTACAAGGTGCAGAGCATATTAAAGTCTTTATGGAGCTCTGCAATGCATGGATATAACATATTTTCAACATTTAACCTTTCCTTTTGACTTACTAATGAACATTCTGTATAACAGCATTTTATGAGTACTAGTTGGGAAACATGGTCTTAATTCCCCTCCTCCCTCATATGTACAAATGCACATGAAGAATTTTTATGATTCAATAGAAATGAGATTGTGCCCCATATCCTTCCAATTGATGAGACTCAGATACTCAGATTATTGGAGAACTGTGACCACTGAAGAACCCTTCTGCTATGCGTTGAACCACAGTCTGGCGAGGACTAAAGTTTGCTAAATTCTCATGGGTCGTTTGGTTTTCTATTCTTGTTCTGGCCCAGTGATCTTCTACTGTCCAATTAATTTCTAAACTCCACCACTGTTGGGGCTATTTTTCTCTTCCCCTTAAGAGCCCTCCTACATCATAACAGGCACAACTGAAATGCAAAATACAAAGCTTTTTGAGAACAGCAGTCATTCTGGTATCACTAGCACCTACCCCATGACAGCCAACAAAGTCAAGGCTTACTGGTGATCATGGCTAATTAAAACGAAAAACACCAGAGCTTTTTCACAAATCCATTAAGTCTGCTAGAATTTTGGCCAAAGATTTTTCAGACCAATGTTTTGAAGGTTTATCGCTATGCTTCTAACTCCTAATTGCTTCATGCCTATCATCAATAAGCATTTATTCAGCAACCACATGAACAGAGGAGTGCTTCACAGGGCAAGTTTAATTGACTTATTCTCTGCCCTTTCAGGGCAGTCTTAATTTCTTTTTCTGATAAGAGTGCATATCTTCATTTAGTTAACAGAATGTGACAAATTGCTATTACAATTCTTACATACCTTTGCATATTTAGCCGTTTGTCTCTTCACCCATTGCATCAGGTTCCTAGGTAGATCAGCACATATTCAATGCAGACTAAAAACATTCATAAGCTTGATTGTTCAAGGCATGGCCTAGCTGTTTTCATTTTCTGGTTAACTAAAGGGCACTCTCCTGTCTGCTGTTCTGCTTTGTTTGATGTTGAATGGTTCCCCAACTCATCATCCAATGCATCAGTTCTGTGCTGTGTTACAGATAGAGAACCATAGACCAAGAATGTCACGAGTGAAAAGATATTAGACGTTGTTTAGTAGTAGTTGAGGTATCAAGGGTAACACTTTCACTACCTTACATTTGTATACATTTTTTTTTTTTGAATTACACTTTGGGCTCTGGGGCACATGTGCACATCCTGCATCCTGCAGGATCATTGCATAGGTACATCCATGCCATGGGGGTTCACTGTCTCCATCCCCCCCGGACCTCCTGTCTCCTACATCAGGCATTTCTCCTGGTGTTATCCCTTCTCATCCTCCTTGCCCCTATGCTGTCCCTCCCCTCCCCTCCCCTCCACCACCCCCCACCTAGCCCAGTGATTGTTGTTCTCTTCCCTGTGCCCAAGTGTTCTCATTGTTCATCACCTGCTTATAAGTGAAAACATGCAGGTTTAGTTTTCTGTTCTTGTGTCAGTTTGCTGAGAATGATGGTTTCTAGATTCATCCATGTCTCTACAAAGAACACAAACTCATCATTTATTATGGCTGCATAGTATTCCATGGTGTATATGTGCCACATTTTCTTTGTCCAGTCTATCATCAATGGGCATTTGGGTTGGTTCCAGGTCTTTGCTATTGTAAAAAGTGCTGCAACGAACATACATGTGCATGTGTCTTTATAATAGAATGATTTGTAATCCTTTGGGTATATACCCAGTAATGGGATTGCTGAATCAAATGGAATTTCTATTTCTAGATCCTTGAGGAATGGCCACACTGTCTTCCATAATGGTTGAACTAATTTACATTCCCACCAACAGTGTAAAAGGGTTCCTATTTCTCTACATCCTCTTCAGCATCTGTTGTCTCCAGATTTTTTAATGATTGCCATTCTAACTGGTGTGAGATGGTATCCCAATGTGGTTTTGATTTGCATTTCTCTAATGACCAATGATGATGAGCATTTTTTCATATGCCTGTTGACCGCATGTATGTCTTCTTTTGAGGACTAAGAAAAGCACTCAAACTGTACAATCACATTGAAACTGAACAACTTGCTTTTGAATGACAAATGGGTAAGCAATGAAATGAAGGCAGAAATAAAAATATTCTTCAAAACCAACGAGAACGAAGACAAAATGTACCAGTATCTATGGGACACATTTAAAGCAGTGTCTAGAGGGAAATTTATAGGAATAAATGCCCACATGAGAAACAAGGAAAGATCTAAAATCAACACCCCATCATCAAAATTGAAAGAGCTTGAGGAGCAAGATCAAAAAAACTCAAAAGCAAGCAGAGGACCAGAAATCGCTAAGATCAGAGCAGAGCTAAAGGAGATAGAAACACAAAAATCCCTTCAAAAATCAATAAATCCAGGAGCTAGTTTTTTGAAAAGATCAACAAAATAGACTGCTACCTAGACTAATAAAAAAGAAAAGAGAGAAGAATTGAATAGATGCAATAAAAAATGATAAAGAAGTGATCACCACCAATTCCTCGGAATTACAAACTACCATCAGAGATTACTACAAACAGCTCTATGCACATAAACCAGTAAATCTGGAAGAAATGGATAAATTCCTGGACACTTGCATACTCCCAGGACTAAGCCAGGAAGAAGTTGAAACCCTGAATAGACCAATAACAAGGTCTGAAGTAGAGGCAGCAATTAATAGCCTACCAACCAAAAAAAGTCCAGGTCCAGACGGGTTCAGAGCCAAATTCTACCAGATGTACAAGAGGAGCTGGTACCACTCCTCCTGAAACTATTCCAAACAATACAAAAAAAGGGAATTCTCCCTAACTCTTTCTGAGACCAACATCATCCTGATACCAAAACCTGGCAGAGACAGAACTGAAAAAGAAAACTAAGGCCAATATCCATGATCAACATTGATGCAAAAATCTTCAATAAAATACTGGCAAACCGAATCCAACAGCACATCAAAAAGCTTATCCACCACGACCAAGTAGGCTTCATCCTGGGGATGCAAGGCTGGTTCAACATATGCAAATCTATAAATGTAATCCACCAGATAAACAGAACCAAAGACAAAATCACGTGATTATCTCAATAGATGCAGAGAAGGCCTTTGACAAAATTCAACAGTGCTTTATGGTAAAAACTCGCAATAGGTATTGATGGAACATGTCTCAAAATAATAAAAACTATGTACAACAAACCCACAGCCAATATAATACTGAATGGGCAAAAACTGGAAGCATTCCCTTTGAAAACTGGCACAAGACAAGGATGTCCTCTCTCACCACTCCTATTCAATATAGTGTTGGAAGTTCTAGTCAGAGCAATTAGGCAAGAAAAAGAAATAAAGGGCATTTCAGTTAGGAAAAGAAAAAGTCAAATTGTCTCTATTTGCAGACAATATGGAATTGTATATTTAGAAGACCCCATTGTCTCAGCCCAAAACCTCCTCAAGCTGATAAGCAATGTCAGCTTAAGTCTCAAGACACAAAATCCGCAGAAATCACAAGCATTGCTATACACCAATAATAGACACACAGAGAGCCAAATCATGAGCGAACTCCCATTTAGAATTGCTACAAAGAGAATAAAATACCTAGGAATACAACTAACAAAGGATGTAAAAGATCTCTTCAAGGAGAACTACAAACCACTGATCAAGGAAATAAGAGAGGACACAAACAGATGGAAGAACATTCCATGCTCATGGTTAGGAAGAATCAATATTGTGAAAATGGTCACACTACCAAAAGTAATTTATAGATTCAATGCTATCTCCAACAAGCTACCACTGACTTTCTTCACAGAACTGGAAAAAAACACTTTAAACTTCACATGGAACCAAAATAGAGCCCGCATAGCCAAGACAATCCTAAGCAAAAAGAACCTTTGTATACATTTTTAAATGTTGGAAATATCTTCTCATCATTTGATCCTTAGTATCACCTGTAAGGTGAAAGGCAATAAATACAAGAAGATGCTGATCTTCTCAATGTTATAAAACACCAGAATTTTTCAGCCGTTAGACTCTGAGTCTAGCATTCTTTCTCTATTGTCTGAAGAAGGAAGATGAAGAGAAAACAACAAAGAGGAAAGAAAGAAGAGGAGGAGAAAGATGAGGGGGAAAAAGACATGAGGGAGAGAAAAGAGGAGGAGTTATAAAACAGAAAAAATAAAGGAAGACAAAACTTGACTCAAAGTATGTATTTAGCAAATATTTTTGGATGAATAATAATTCTTGTATGCATATAAGGATCATTTGTGTTTAAGTTTCCTCATATTTTTCTCTACTTCCAGTTATTTTGAAGATTAAATAAATATATAGTCAAAATACTCTGTGTGTATGTATATAAGGTTTACAATAGCTCAATACATAGTAAATACTCAATGCTAATCATTATTAAACTGATAGTATTATAAAGGTTAAAATTTTTTGAAAATAACATAATAATTAAGCTTCATGGTAACCTTTTGAGACAGTGACTATATCTTCATTTTAGAGATGAGCAAACTGAAACACTAAGTTTAAGTGACAGTATCCAGCAGCAATACCTAGCTACTTACCCACCCCACAGCTCCCTCCTTCAACTAACAGAAATGGGAGTGGATACTTCGCAACATAAATGGATATTCTGTGATTTCATGGTTAATTTAGATGCAGGTTATTAGGCTCCATGCACCCCAACCTCAGGACACAGCCTGGATACTGTGAACATCTTAGTTTATCTTTAATTGTCCTAATTGTTAGCTTATTACTTGAGATCTCTCTCTTGATTAAGAACAGTTCAGAAAGAAAAATAAAGAGCTAGACAACTGAAATAGTTAATTGAGTTCTAGCTAACTAATATTTTAAATTATGATTATATCTTCATACTAGAACATTTATAAACACTCACTGTAAGACAGAGATAAATTGGGAAGGAGCAGGTAAACCAGCTGGAGTTTTCACTGCATTTGTAAGTCAAGCACAGGCTATAAAACAGGGAGTCCCTCTCTCCCAATCTGGAGCTTTGCATTTTTTCCTTTTCTATTTTGTTACTTACAGAGGATACAAATACATTTTCCCAAGTCATTTGGTTTCTAACCCAATCTAATCCTCACCAAGAAGGAAGAAAACAAGATACAGCTCCCAGTGTCCACTTTAAGTGCAAGCTTAAATTTGACCAAGCAAATGACATCTATTTTGCATTCTATCTTCGATGGATTGATTACCTGTGTCATACTAAGAGTTATCTCCTTTGCTTCAGTTCATAAGCACTGCTCAAAGTATCAGATGGCAATTTTCTCATTGGTTAAGATTTTCATTAAATCAAATGTTAAGTGATCATGGTATCACTATAGGTAATCTGATATTAGGAGAGCTGTGTTAAATTTTCACCCTATAGTTTACTTCCTCCATCTGTAGTACTTACTGCATCTTTAGCTCCTGGAAAGATTGCTTAGACCTCTTGAGTCTCCAGCCGAAAACTTGGATATTACTATTCACCCCTGGGGATGGTTGGAGAACGAAATGAGTTTTTTGAGCATTAATGATGCTTTCTCTATCTAAAATGATGTTATTTACAGTTAAGTTACACAAGTAGGTGTTGAATGTTGACTAAGTGTCTTTGATTATGAAGTGTTTGTAGTGAGTTAACCCTAGTCCCTTGCTTTAAAAATCCTCAGAGCCTGAACCTCCATGGAGAACCTTGCTACTGCCAAAGCCCAGAAACTTCACTAACACAGGGTCTGAAAAAGGCAACGCTTCAAAGGATTTAGGGCAACTTCGTTTAACCTAGCAATTAGATTTAGACCAAGCTCTCCCAGGTTGGTCCTTAGACCTAACAACATCTCTGTCTTTGTCTCTCTTGTTAATTTTGTCCTGCTGGCCTGGGCTAATACTACAAGGCAATTAGCTGTGTTAATTAAAAATACCAGCCAAGCAAGATGCTTAAGAATGTTGCTGCCAAAGGCAGTCTCCAGTTTTAAACAGCCAGATTGATTTAAGGGCTTTTAACCAACTGCTCTATAAATTTCACTACCAACAGCTTGGTGCTATGGAACAGCAAGTGAAGGTTGAAAGCCCAGTGGTTTGCATGCTCCCTACCATATGAAGGAGGCACAGGAAGGAGAAAATGAAACTTAACAATCTCAGGGCAATGAGAGAGGTTTTGAGAGAAGACTGTTGAGCAACTAAGAGAAATCAAGAGTGTTACTTGGGAACTACATGTAGAAGGGTTAGCTTCTGTAACTTATAGTAGTCAGAAGGGAACTCTGGAAGGTGCTGAAGCAGTAGAAGGCAGATTGGAAAATTTCAGTGGACCATTCTAGTTGTTGAAGACATAGAAATGAGGCCACTGCTTGGCAGTGAGGGTGTTATCAGAAGCCAGGCTTGTGATCCATTGGAAAGCAATAGAAGATACAACTCTGTGGTTTTAGAGCTAGGGAAAATAACCCACTTCAGAAACCACCAGAGCATCTGGCTAGTTCAAATATTACCCCATGGCCCAGATGGTAGACTATAGTGATAGTCTCAACCATTAGCAATGCACATCCTGAAGCCTCTAGAAGCAGACGGTAAATCTGTGGTCTGCGGGCTACATCGAGTTAGTGCCTGACAAGGGAGCAGGACCTAGTCCCTTTCTTTCCAAATCCCCAGTAAGTCTAGGCAGGGTGTCAAAACCCCAGCAGAGGTGTATTAGTCATACTCTTGAATGTTCTCAAACATGTGCAACTATCTTTTCGTGTACTGAAATTACAATCTATCTACATTTTTAACACTTGAGACATTAGTTCTTATGCTAATATAATATTCATCAGACTTTACTGGGCACCAGAAGCTTCTAAAAGTTTAATTTCCTAGGCCTCCATAACAGACCTATTGAATAAGTCTCTCCAGGGGTAGTACTCAAGTATCTATATTTTTAAAAAAACACCACAGGTAATTTTCATATTCACCTAAGGTTGAGAACTATGGTGTTTATAGGTTTTTACCTCCTTACAAAATAATGTAGAGAGACTGCAGTATAGTATGTCCATACATGAATCTTGTAGTCCAACAATCCTAGCTTTTATACTTAGAAGTGGTAAGATTTGGGTAAGCTACATAGCCTTTTTAATCCTCAGATTCCTCACATGAAAATGAAAATAATGATAGTAACTCCACATAGCACTGATATAAAGATTATTAAATGAGTTCATATATGTTGAAAGCTTAGTCCAGTGTCTGGCAAGTAGTAAGTCCTAAAGAAGTGGAGCTATTATTGACTGATGTAGTATTTGGTCTTTGTTCCTTTTAGAGCACAGTCAAAAATGAAAATACCCCTAAGAGATGTAGGATGTTAAAAGAGCAAAATATAATAGTGGAAAGAATACAGGCAGACTCTGGGTTGTAGCTCCCACTCCACTACTGTCTCCTCTTAGGGAAGAAATTTGAACTCATGACCTTTAGTTTATTCATTAGTAAACCAAAGCAACGTGGTATCGTAAATTATGGGATGACCCAAATTCAGTTATGATCTGATTTTGTGTGCCCCAATATACGAATGGCATTTACATGTTTAAAGGGTTGTTAAAAAGAAACACGATATGTGACACATGAAGCTTAAAATATCCACTGTTTCTAAAGAAAAAGTTTGCTGACCTCTACTAGAGCAGGATTTTCCAAACGTTAATATGCATATAAATCATTTGATGCCCTCTTTAAAATGTGGATTCTTATTCAGTAGATCTGGGGTTGGGCCTGAGACTCTGCATTTTAACAAGTTACTGGATGGTGCTGATGCTGCTTGCTTAGGGATCAATAATGTTGATGTTACCTGCTCATGTTGTGTAGCCACTCTGGATATTCAGCTTTAACTGGTAGTGGGTTAGGGCCCTTATATTTTTCTTATATTTGTAAAGCTCACCAGCTTATTATAATGTGCAGCTAAAGCTTAGAGCTTCTGATCTTTGGAGCTCCTCTGCAGAATTAGTCCAATCAGCTGTCATCTTAGAAAACAGAATCAAGGGCCAGGCATGGTGACTCTTGCCTGTAATTTCAGCACTTTTGGAAGTAGGGGTGGGTGGATTGCTTGAGCGCAGGAGTTTGACACCAACCCCGGGCAACATGGCAAAACCTCACCTCTACAAAAAAAATATCATCTGGGCATGGTGGCAAGGGCCCATGGCCTCAGCTACTCAGGAGGCTGAGGTGGGAGGATCACTTGAGTCTGGAGGTGGTGGCTGGCATGAGCCATGATTGCATCAGTACATTCCAGCCCAAGTAACAGACCAATACTTCAGCTCAAAAAAGAAAAGAAAATAGAATCAGGTCTCTAGGAATGTGATTCAAAACAGACGAGTTCTACCAATAGGAATAAAAGGAATGGCAAAGGAAAGAAGTCTGGTTGTTATGGGCTGCACATAAAAGGCAACTATTTAGTTCTTGAATTTTTATAGCTGAGAACATTTGCCTTGTTCCTTATCAATTTGTTTCTTATTTTATCTGCCCTTGCTTCTTCACTTGCTATTAAATGATTAATTTATTAACTAATCAATTTGTGGATCTCTTTCTAGATTTATGCACTTGCTTTCCTGAACCTATGATGGTACCTGCATGTGTTGTTTGCTATGTCACCCTATAGAATTGAGTAACTATCAATACCTTCTGCTGGATTTAATTCATGGCCCAAACCTCAGACTGAAAATGTAGAATGATGGAATCTTAAGTACAAGAGCTAGAAAAGAATTCAAAATATTATGTCATGGTTGAAGAATGTAAAACACATTCTGCCACCATTTCTGTCCTGCCTTGCCCTCTTCCCTATCGCTATATGACATCAAGACACGAAACAAGAGAATATAACTAGCATTTAAGAGTATGAACTGAAAGGTTGATCACTGTCCCTCTAATATCAATCAGAGGACTGAAAATATATTGATATTGACAATGAAAATAAAAACCTACCTTCTGATTACATATTTGCAAATGTTGCTTAGCTATAACTTGGCACTCGTAAGTGAAAATTATTTACATAAGGTCTTAGGCCCCTCCTGGCAGTTTTACAGAAGTGCAACTATTCTGGGATTCTGCGATCTTAGGCATTTACTTATTTGACTCTTCAAATGACTGAGTTAAGGGTGACATAAAACATAATGTCATCACCTGAAGAACTTAAAAATAGGGACAAAGATCAGGCAAACAGAGTCATAATGTGGTGGCTAGGAAGAAACAACATGATAGAGGTGACCTGTGGGCAGTGTAAAGGAAGATGCCAGAGTGCTAGTAATAAAAAATTCAGTTTGAGCTCCAAGCCTCAGAGCCTGTTTCACCCAACCACTGTCAGCTGCAGCAGTAACCACTGCATAGATCCAACCAGTGTTGCTGTGAGCAAGTGGCTCAGTGGCCCATCCCATCCAAAGCTAGTTGTTAATTTATGGTTGACTCACACTTTATTTTACTACCTAGAACTCCCCCACTATAGTATCTATTAAGTTATATATGTCACAAACTAAGTGAAAACGCCACCAAAGGTTATCATTGATCATTGATTCTCCTCGGTCATGACTACACAAAGATAATGGTTTCTGCCCACTGAGTGAGGGTTATTTTCTATAAATAGACCACTGGTCCCAGCCCAGTTATAGTATTCTCAAAGCCATTCCAAAGTAACTTTGAACCGTTAGCATGCTTTAGAATGGTTCTACTGTTGGCACAAGCATGATGCGATGTATTGTTAACACAAATGTGATGTATGCTTTATAATTAAAAAAGAAAAAAATAAGCCAGGCATGGTGGCTCACACCTGTAATCCCAGCATTTTGGGAGGCCAAGGTGGGCAGATCAGTTGAGGTGAGGAGTTTGAGACCAGCCTGGCCAACATGTTGAAACCTCATCTCTACCAAAAATACAAAAATTAGCCAGGTGTGGTGGCCCATGCCTGTAGTCTCAGCTATTCTGGAGGCTGAGGCAGGAGAATTGCTTGAACCCAGGAGGTGGAGCCTGCAGTGAGCCGAGATAGTACCACTGCACTCCAGCCTGGGTAACAGAGCAAGGCTCTGCCTCAAAAAGAAAAAAATAGAAAAAAAGAAAGGAAAGCAGTAAGTCCTCAAAAACAATATTTGGCTTAGAGAATTTAAATTACGGTTTAGAAAAGAAAATAATATCATGATTAAATTGGAAAAGCTCTAGTGTTCTGGTTGTTGTTTTGTGATTTCTGTTTGTAATCCTGGTAATCTGGATTTAGCAAAAAATCTTTTCAGTAATTCCTAAATATTGTTTTATAGTTAGGCATAATTCACTGATCATTTTATAACTATGTATTTTTAAAAAAACTAGTAAGCATATGTGTGTGTGTGCTTGTGTCTAAAGTTAAAATTTTCCTTTTATGAATCATAAGAAATCAGAGAAGTCATACATGCCTTCAAAGGTACAATAAATAGGATTAACACCTTTATTAAAATACTATAATAATGCTAAGGTACTGAGAATATATCCCTTCACATAAGACTTTTCATATTTAATCTTTGTGAATCTTAATATGAGATCATAATATGTCCCTTTTTGCACTATATTGATGCTTAAAATGTGATTCCATGTTTCTTGCCTTGAAAAACACGTCACATTTTAAATAATTTTAATCACACACAGTATATCCTATTATTGAGCTCTGCCTGGATCTGTCCAGAGTAGAATTTGGGGCAGTCAGTGGGGCCTGGTCAGTATCCATGGAGGTACTCCACATTCAGAAAGTCTACTGGCCAGCAACCCAGCACCCTGAGTGCTTCTGCAGTCAGCAGGTAGTGGTGGGACGGAAGGCAATTTCAGCTGCCCAGAGGTGGGGCTGATAGAGTAGGATGAGAGTACAGTGCTATACTTGATTAAGGCAAGAAAAACAATGGGAATGTCATGTCAGCAAATATGATTTTTGTCATTTATCCTCTCTGTGCCTCAATTTTTTAATCTATAAAATAGGATTCATGATAATGTCTTCCTCATAGGTGTATTATGACAATTAAATAGGTTAATATACGCCAAGCAATTGAAACACTACCTGGGGCACAGTAAGTGCTACCTAAGTGTTTAATGATTACTATTAAAACACTTGACTATCACAACATGGGATCTGGATAAATAATAGTTATCATCTTACTTTACACAGTTACTTCTTTCTCTAGGATGAAATAAAGAAAACAGCTTGACTAAGCCAGACATTACATTTTCCATTGCTGTCAACCCAACTGTAATTTGTACTCACACAATTAGTAAGTGATTGGAACAGAAACTTGAAATCTAGATCTATCAAACTCCATAGACTACTCTTTCAAATTCTTGTCTCCCTGCACTTTGATATTGGTATAATAAGCCATTTACAAGGAGAGCCAGATTAGTGCAAAAGCCCGGTGCAGCACACACCGCCTGAAGTTACCTGCAGCTTTAGTAGTCATGGTAAGAAGCTTGTCTCCCATCATCCCAGTCAGTGAAAATGTTTTGAAAGGGAAGAGCTAAACCCACCATAACAAGGCACTCTCAACGAGGGTGCCAAATGAAACAGCTCAATAGAAAAGTTTTGAAAACCTTAATCTTGTTTAAATTGAGATCAATCTGTTCCTTGTTGGAATCGAACATAATGAGGCAGTAAGAGGTGACTAATCTAATGCAGAAGTTTCCCCTAATGCCTCCCACTGTGGTGAATCCTACGCTACTGTTCTATAAAAGGCTGTTTCTGACAGAAGGTATGACACAGCTGATGTACCTGCTAAACACACCTGTACCAGCTCAGCAGGATGCATGTGTGATGGGTCTGTAGAAAGACTGTAATACAGAAATGAATATAGAGATCTCTGGAGGATCCAGCGACATTCTAGCTGAAGGATAAATTATCCATGGTGAAAAAAAATTGTGATCAGTAGATTGAAGGCAAAGATCTTCCTACCACAATAATGTGGAGTTGTTATTACTCTTTTGTTTCTAAATCTGGACTTTTTCCTAGAAGAGTTGATAAGACAATGGACATAACTGTGAGGTCATCTCCTTCAGGTGCTGCAGAAAAGAGATAAGAGCATGATCCAACTATAAGAAGCAGTGTTACTGTACATTACAAAAGAAGGTTTGAATTCAAGAGACTTCCTAGTTCTGTCCATGCTTCAGGACAAACACTGGTAATGCACTCCTAAGCTTCAAATATTCCTTTAGTAAAGGGAGCAAAATTAGTTATTTTTTTTTTTTTTTTTTAAGTCTTTCAACATTAGGTTTTTGGGTGAGGTTAACAAGGAATTTAGAATGAAGCTGCCCAGAAATTTATGTTTGAAACCAATCAGCTCATTTAACATTTCACGTCAGTGTTGTTAAATGGAGTTTTATGCAGATTGAGTATGTTAACATTGTTTGGTGGCATGAATATTTGTCCTGCATTTCAAACGTTCCCAAGAGGGCTGCGAAGGGGAAATTTGCTTTTGTTTGGCAATATTCCAGAAACCTAATTACCTAAGAGAGGATTTATGAAAGACTGCATAGATTGTTCTTCACATGCTTTTTGCAAAGGTGAGATTTTTGCTTGCAGTAGTTTTAAAATTTCTGTGCCTTCATACATTCTGTTTCTGGGGCTGAGGATGTCTCTTGCCATGTCCCCAATTTTTCTTGCAAATAGTTACTTATTGTATTAGTCTGTTTTCATACCCCTATAAAGAACTGCCCAAGACTCAGTAATTTATAAAGAAAGGAGATTTATTTGACTCACAGTTTCACATGGCTTGTTGGGCCTCAGGAAATTTATAGTCATGGCAGAAGGGAAAGCTTGCATGCCTTACATGGTGGCAGGTAAGAGAGAAGAGAGCAAAGGAAGAAGGGCCCTTTATAAAACCATCAGCTCTCGTGAGAACTCACTATCACGAGAGCAGCATGGGGAGAAACCACCCTCATGATCACATCACCTCCCACCAGACCTCTTCCTCAACATGGGATTATAATTCCAGATGAGATTTGGGTGGGGGCATAAAGCCAAATTATGTCACTTATCTTTTCAGATTCAGCTCAATTTTCACTTTTGTTATGAAGGCTTTTATAAACTTCCTCTGCAAAACAGAACAATGCTTTTGTGCCACTTATCTACACAATAATGGCATTGTTACTACACCATTACATTTTCTGTTTAAATACCTGGTCCCCCCCCTCCCCACCAGTAGATTAGTAATTCCTCCCTGGTGTGGGCCAATGTCTTATTTTCTTTGTACCTGCAATACCTATAATACATCTTTCAACCTAGATCACATTAAATGTCTGTGGAAGGAAGGAAGGATGAAAGTAAAGTAGGGATGGAGGGAGGGGAAGGAGAAAGGGAACAAGCAAAGAAGAGAGGAAGAAAACATCATTACCCTCAAGCTAAGTGAAACTCATAATCCTGGAGAATAAAAATATTATAGGGAGGAAGAAAGAGTATAGGACTAGAATGCAGGCTTAAATTCCACATAGTATCTGTCACTTTGAGCAAAGGCTAAATCTCAGAGTTTTTGGTAAAATTACAAGGATGTTAAAATTAAATGAAGTAATATATATGTATAAAAGCATGGGACACAGTAGTTTCTCAAAGATTTAATCATTGAATATTGGTTCAATAAACTATAAAGTAATTAAAATTCTGAGCAAAATAAAATAAAGCACACTTGGCAAAAACTCTGTCTTCAGAATTTCTGTGTATCAAGATAATTTTCTTGTAAACATCAATTTATTTTTGTACTGCTAAAGCAATATCCACAGCAAATTTTCTCAATAAAATGCCTCCCAAACAGCTTACTTTATACACTGACTTTTCCTGCCAGAATTAATTTTAGGGGGTAAGACATATTTTAAAGTCTCTTTAGTCCATGAAAATGCATCATTTACAGAAAAATCCCTAAGCTCATTAGTAAGGCAGAAGCTCATATTTAAGCAATTAACCATAAAAATAGAAAACTGATCGGAAGCACAATAAATTGGATTGGCAGATTTCTCTTTCCACGCTGCAGAAACCCATTTTATCTTTAGTTCTAATGTGCATATCCGGGAGAATCTCATCTTTATCAAACTATTCTTTGTGTATATTTCTTTGAGGCTCTGGTCGTCACAATCCATTGGGACTATAAGAGAAGACTGCCTCCCCTTCACCCTCTTGCTTTACACACACTACTTGAAGCACCCATGGCAAACTTCAAGTAGAAAATGAGAACAGGAAGAGATGTGCATTTAAGTGCTGTAATCTGGTCCTACCTATTTGAACTGCTCTTTCTGAACCACCTTCTTAGTTCCAATCTAGTGAATCTCTCCTTCCCTTTACATCTACATACTGCATGCATAGCTTCTTGCTCCTTTTCTCTGTGTCTTTTTTAAATATAATACTATTTTCTCTCTCTCTCTCTCTCCCCTCCCCCCCCCCCCACCCCCGTTGTTATCCTTGTTCTTTTCCATCTTTCAAAACCCACCCTAAGATCTATGGCCTGCATCAAGCTCGTTCTCCCTAATCTCTGTGCTGAGGTTATAGACGTACCTAATAGTCAACACTTTACTCAAAGCAATCTTATTCTTTAATAATTTATTTTTAAAACCTACTATTTTATACCAAATGGTGCGTGGCTTATTCTGTCTTTCATACTGTGTGTATACTCTTAGAGAAATGAATTCAATTTCAGCACATAAGTAGGCACTCAGAAAATGACTGATTTGTTTTACTAATTGAATGAGTTTTATTACAATACTTGAGTAAGGGCAGACCCCACATAAATACACATATACATGCATTCTGTTTGTCATCCGAAAAGCAATGTGTATTGTAAAACATCCAGGTTCAAATCTGTTTACTAGATTTGTAGCCTTGAAAAAATTACTGTGGGCCAGGCATGGTGGCTCACACTTGTTATCCTAGCACTCTGGGGGCCTAGGAGGGTGGATCATGAGGTCAGGAGTTCGAGACCAGCCTGGCCAACATGGTGAAACCCTGTCTCTACTAAAAATACAAATATTAGCTGGGCATCGTGGTGGGTGCCTGTAATCCCAGCTACTCGGGAGGCTGAGGCAGGAGAATGGCTTGAACTCGGGGGTGTGGAGGCTGTAGTGAGCTGCAATTGAGCCACTGCTCCTGAGCCTGGGCAATAGAGCTAGAGTCTGTCTCAAAAAAAAAAAAAAGAAAAAGAAAGAAAGGAAAAAGAAAAAAAACTACTTTTAACATTGGTTTTACAATCTTAATTATGAAAATAATACCTGTCAAGAAGCCATTTTCTAAACTATAAAATGCAGATAATAATTGTACCTACCTCCTAAATTTAATTATGAGAATTTAATGAGAAAAATAAAATAAAACATTTCAGAGCTGTACTGGGCACATAGTAAGTGTTCAATACATTTGGTCATTATTGATATTATGGTTCATAAGTGTGTAATGTGACTAATACATCCTGTGTACTAATCAGCACATGGTAGAATCCCAATAAATGACAATTCCCTACCTTCTGCTTTCTTCCTTAAATACTCCTTTTCCTTCTAAAATTTGAGAACTCCAGCAGGTTTTTATAATCAATATGATGAGTGAACTTACAGTGAATCTTTCCAACTCATTTTCTCAGCAGGAAAATAGCTGATGTATTGTTGACCTCTCTTAATATGCTGAAACTGGTATTACAATTCTGGGAAAAGATGATGCAGCAAATATGGTTCATCCATTTGTTCTATAAAATATTGATGGAATAACTACTCTACACCAGACATCATTCCAGCCCTGGCAGCATAGCAGTGAATAGGCAAACAAGTATCCTGTGTATATTGATCTTACATTTTAGTAGAATAGAAAGATGGTAAACAATCAGATAAATAACAATTTCAGGTATGATAAATACAATGAAAAAGAGAAACAAGGCAATGTACCCCAACACTAGGAGAGGTGGGGTAAACTGCATATGGTGGCCATGAAATCATTTCCTGGGAAGGTGACATTTGAACTGAGATCTGAATGATGAGAAGGATACACATATGCAGCAATCTAAGAAATAGTGTTCCAGAAGGAGGGAACAACAGTGTAAAAACCCTGAAGCAATAAAAGATTTGAGCTCATTACGATTTATCGGGTGTAATGATACATGGACAAGGAACAAGTCAAATATGATCACTGATTGTACTTTCTGGATATATGGCATTTGGATATTTTTCATCAAGCCTTGAGTTCTGGCTATGAATCTGCATATAGCAAGGGGAATACTATGGGTTAGTTTACACTGCTTTCTGCAAACTCACCATTCATGACATGATACCAAATGATTCCTATCAGAGAGAGGAACATCAAGCTCTGCTTTTTATAGACAATTTCTCTCTTTAGGACAGAATACTGTAAGCCTACTTTTTCTTATTCAGCCAGATTCCCCATCCAAGACCTTATTTTCAGAATTACATCAATAATAATTTTCCTGTGATGGCCCATCATATTTGAGATCCAATTCATTGGTGTTTATACAGCTGATTAAACTTTTCACTATGCTGTCTCTTCGCTATAATGTGTCAACAGTCTTGTCTACTTTGATAACCTCCAATGCAGAGGTGCCACAATTAAGCATCTTGTTTTGACAGAACTGTTACAGTACTGGCATTTAGGACAGAAAAAGACTAAGGAGTAAAAAAGCCATTTATTTTCCCAATATTTAGTGTTTATGTGTACAGTACATGCTAAATACCAATATACCCAGTGCCCTGCAAATAAGTGGATTGGAGGAATTGCTTACAATAATATTTTCTATCAGTATAAAATAAGACAAAATTACAATACAACTAATTTTTCATCTGAAAAAAATAAAGTGCCTTTTAAAACAAGGTCTAAAACAATAGTGAAAATTGGTGCTGTTTTAACATTTATTGTTTTTTGTCACATGAATGGAGAATTAAATTACCACATAAGTTATTGATAACATACTATAGATAAGGTAGCACACTAGATACTTTAAGAAAAAAATTAGTTATTGATCCTTTCTGTTCTGGGAGTTCATAGTCTGGAAAAAGATAAGATGTAAGACATAAAACTGAAAGACTATAAAATATTGACCTGAAAGTTATTTTTTTATAAAAGAGATTCGAAGAAAATGTTTTGGTGGTCTAGACGCAGGATGAATTAGGTTTCACAGGAAAGGTGGCATTTGAACAGAACATTAATTGGAAAAAAAATGGTTTTTGAAAAAAGTATTGAGACAGGAAAATATGAAGATGAATGGAGACCTAGAGTAATTCTGTAGGATCATACTGAAAAATTCACTAGTGAAATAAGTGTGGAAAACGGGTGGGATTTTGAAAACTACTAGGTGAACAAAGTGGAAAGTATGGAACAAGACTTTTGGTTGACAGTCCCCAAACCTCCCCACTTGGTGGCATTATTCTGACAAATTTCCTTTTTTTTCTCCTTCCTCCCTCCCTCCCTTCATCCCTCTCTCCCTCCCTTCTTCCTTCCTTCTTCCTCCCCCCCTCCTTCCTCTTCCCCTCCCCACCCTCCTCCCTTCCTTCCTTCTTCTCTCCTGCTTTCCCTCTCTCTCCTTCTTTATATTCATTTCTTTCATATAAACGTATTGTTCTAACTAGGTACTGAGTTTAAGTAATATATAAAATAGGCATTATCATTTGCTCTCATTGCCTTATTATTTATACTCTTGTGAGGGAGACTGACAAAAAACTAATCATAAAATACGTAAATTTACAGCATTATAAATCATGATAAGCATTATTAAGAAAATAAAAAGAATGAAACCAAGAAGTATTACCTGCTTTAAAAAGGGTAGCAGAGAAAGGTTTTTCTAAAGATGTGACATTTAAGCAAGTCTTTTCTAAAATAAGCAGACATTAGACTTTTAAAGAAGATCAAAGAAACATTCCAAGAAGAAGGAATACTATTTGCACAGACATTGAGCAAGGTTAACAGGTTGGCCTGTTCAGGATATTAGGAGAAAATAGGAATGCGTGGAGAGAAGTTAACGATGGGGAAAAGGCTAGGCAGAGACCAGAATATGTGGTACTTTAAACCGGGTTTTTAGTGAAATGGGAAGTATGTCATTGATGAATTTTATATTAAGTTCTCTTCCTGCTATTAAAACAGGTCAATGGGAGTGGAGGTAAGAGTGAAATTAGGGAAAGCAGCTAAAAAACTGTATTGCAAGCAAGAGATGGTAGTACGCTATGATATCATTAGTGTATGATCTTCAATGGTGATAGCAAAACTCATTGGTGATGGCACCAGGTATTAAACTCCCCAATATTTTTCTATGACTCAAAATCTGGAGCTAAGACACTTTGAATCCATCTTGACAGCAATTAGCTAACTACCAGTCTGTTGAAGGCACCACATTGACACCCTTGTCACCTTCCTGTAATGTACAAGTCCACAAAGAAACAGTTTCTGAGTCACTACTTTCTGATCTCTATTCACACTTTTATGCAATCAGTTTTGTGAGGCAGCATTTACAGTGAAATCTTTATCAAGACCATTAACAATGTAATACTTATAGGTGAGAGAGAGCAATCAATAAACAGGGAGAAATATATATCACGTAACTTGGCCTCAATGATATACAACTGAGGCCTCAGTCTCTGGGATAAAACCATGAGCTCTGGTCCAACCTCAACTTATTTACCTATACTTCTTACAGCAATGTGCATTTGGTATCCTTAGTTTCTTCTTAGCAAGTATTCCAATTTGCATATTTTCAATAAGTTACTTTATTTCTAAACCTTCTACTCACTAGCATTCTGTTCCCAATGACAGACCACCTAAAGGCTTGAGGTAGACTACGTACTTAGCCTTTATAGGCAATCATCCTGAAAACTTAGAAGCCATTGTCCTTTCACCCAGAAAAACAAACAAACCAACCAAACACACACAGACACAACAAACAAAAATATCTCCCTTCTCATCAGACCTCAGATCATTTCAGTCACAAATTTTCAACCTGGGATATTATGTTATGAACGTAATCTCATATAATTGTCCTTAGAAAGCAGATGACCAAACAAAAAATGATTCCAGGATCCAATGAAATTTAAAAATGCTACATACTGTAGTTGCCGGCTCCCACCTTTGAGACCTATGATGCCTTTTAGCATGTAGAAGTTTCCCAAGATCTTACAGTAGACAATCTTGAATTTTAAGTAAATCAATATTTGGCGAATTCACTTAGGGAAACTATCCTGCAAATACCTACTAATATTCTTCTGGAAAGGATTCTGCAAAATATGCCTTGGAAAATGTTGTTTTATTATTCATTGCTATTTTTTATCCATATGTCTGATTTATTATTTATTTATTTAGAGACAGAGGCTTGCTGTATCTCCCAGGCTGGGGGCAGTGGCACAATCTCGGCTCAGTGCAGCGTCTACAAATGTGGTTCTAGTGATTCTCACGAGTAGCTGAGACTACAGGAACAGGTCACGATACCCAGTTAATTTTTTTATTTTTAGTAGAGATGGGGTTTTACCATGCCAGGCTGGTCTTAAACTCCTGGCCTCAAGTGCTCCACCTTCCTTGCCCTCCCAAAGTGTTGGGATTACAGGCATGAGCCATGGTGCCTGGCCAATATATCTGATTAATTTAAATCACTATGATCCACATATGGATTATACTTTCCCTTTCCTTTTAAATTAAGCATGGACATATGACTGCTAAAATTAGTAAAATGTGAGCAGATGTGTGTCACTTTCAGAAAGAAGAATTTAATTTCTGGTGCAAGTCTATCCAGAGTGTTCCTGATCATGCTATGAAGAAGTCATTATCATTTCTATATTGTGAATGACAAAACTAATTTTCAGAGAAAGCTAGGACAGGATTCTAATTTGTGTGTTTCAAAGTCTGTACTTTTTCTACCACACCTTGTTGCCTGAAGTTTATATTTATATCACACTAAGAAAATGTTAAGATTTATATGCACCTATCATCTTCCAATGAAATGTTATTTTTAAAATAGGTTTAATTTTACATCCATTATTCATGAAAAATTCAGTACACTAGTCCACCTACTTATGTTTTCCTTTAGTGTGAGCATCTTGAGTGAAAGCCAACATTACTTATTTCCCAACAACAACAACAAAATAGGTATCTATGCATTTCTTCCTTTGAGTTAATCAAAAATGATGAAATATAATATGTCCTTATAAGTATTATATTAAAGTACTCAAACCAAGTTAATGAAACCATCCTAATTAAAGACAGCAGATGTCTCCTATATATCTCTTTTGGAGAATTAGACAAATATTCAGGAAATTTTGATTCCTGTTCTTTTTCCTCTAATTTTCTGGTGTGTTTGGGAAAGTCTTCAAACACTCTCATTTGTAATTTTCTCATTTGTAAGATAAGGATAGTAACATCTGCATTGAAGATGTCATAGGTTATTTTTATTTACACACATGAAAATTAAGTGAGGTTACATAAATTAAAGACATACGCACACACAACCAATTTGAATCTAAAAACACTATAATACGTGGCATTATTATTCTCTTCTAACTCATTTTTCTTTTTATTATTTTCATCCAAACTACTTATTATAACTATAGTCATTGTTTTCTATATAATGACCAAGAAAAATAATAACTTTTCAGTATTTCAACAATACTTTTGCCAATATCTTCATATCTCAACACTAGATTAACTACTAGTTATTTCCTGTAATGTGAATCCTACTAACTGAGCACTGCTGGAGAAAGTCTATTACAAAACAGATTTACATCGTAAAATGTATGGTAGCCAGTCTCACGAGAGTCTTGAACGTCACACACAAGCCTTACCATTTCTCTCAGATTCTCTTAACAATTTTAAACATTACCAATTATCCTACAACTCTGATATCCCCACTGGAATGATCCAACATACACACATATATTTTTGCTCACAGCAGATATAACCTTATCTTCCACTTCCCAGAGGAAATTATTTTTAGCATAAATGCATTAAGAGCCTGTTAAATAACAGGCATTATTTTACTTGCTGGGAATACAGTTATCCAACAGAAATATAATATCCCTGCTTTTTGAGTCTTTATATTCAAAGAAGAAAAAACAGACAATAAATATGGGAACAGATTTCAAATAAATGGATGGTTAGATAGAGAAAATTCTAGAAGAACAGACATTTGGATTGATTAATATCATAAATTCAGGTACTGATGTATTTTGAGGACAGTAAACCAAAGTAAGAAGATAGCAATATGTATACCTTACACACAGCAATCAATAAAGGCCCTTCTAAGGAGGAGTCACTTGAGCAATGAGGCAGAGACTGCTAATTATTTATCCCCCAAATCAGTAATCCATTCTTAGTAATAGAGCTCTAATGTTTAGTGGGCACATGACCACCAAGAAAAATAACATATTTTCTGTACTCTTCTATAGCTAAGTGTTGCTATATTACTAAGTTGCAGCCAGTGCAATATAAGAAGTACTTTTGGTACTTAAAAGTCTTCTTCAAAGGGAGGAGATGAGACATATTTTTTCCACTTCCTCCACCCCACTGCCTAGATTATATTGCAGTTGTAGTAGGAAGATATTAGTAGAAGTCGGAGAAGAGATATTTAAGTGGAAACATTGAGAAGACATTTGTACATTTTTGGAACCCTGGGAGTAAAACAAGAGATATATATATCAGGGAGTTATAAATATACAAGTGGCATTTAAGCTATGAAACTAGATAAAATAAATAGAGAATCCAGATGAAGAAGGAAAGGGGATTACAGCCCAAGTGGCACTGCAACTTTTAGGGTCCAGACAGATTGAGGGAATCCAACAAAGAAGTCTGAGAAGGAGAAATCTGGAAGATATCACAGGGAAAAAGAGGAGGGTGTTGAGTCACAAAACTTGGTAGAAAGCACTGCAAGAAAAAGTATCAGATGCTGCTGAGAGATTGAAGAGGTGGGGAAAGAGAATTTATCATGAGTTTGCAAAGATGGAGAACCATAACCTTGATAAAAGCTGTTTTAGTGAAATGGTAGAAACAAAAACCTTCTTGTCATGAAGAGAAAAGGGAGGAAGTTAATGGCTGTTCTATGAAGAGGAGCAAGGAAATTCCACAGTAGAAGGAGGGTGATGAAGGGAGAGTTGTTTGTTTGTTTGTTTGGTTGGTAGGTTTATTGGTTTTGTGTTTTTTATTACTTTATAAATAGGAAGATATTTTAAAATGTCAGTAAGCAAATTGGAGTGATCTAATCAATAGAACAATTAATAATGTAAATAAAGAGAGGCTAGAGTATACTACAGGATAAGATCTAAAAGTAAAAATAGCAAGCTGAATTTACAGCCATGAGAACAGGGATTATGTCTGCCATTGCTAACTATTAAATCCTCAGTTCCTAGAATAGTGATGAAGACATAGTAGATGTTTATTTATTAGATAGTAAGTAATTAGATGAATTAATGAATGCTGTGTTCTAGAGTTTTAGCCTGCATATTTTATTACAAAATCTTTCATTCTGATTATTGCGTGTTCTGCTCAAAACATCTTGGGGTTTTCCATAGTCTGCTTTAACAGAGATTGTTTAAATATAAGCCTTAAGTTGGCACAAGGACACATGATGTGTGTCTCTGTCACAAAATGGCTGGTCTCTCCCTGTCACTCTAGTCTCAGTTCTCTATACACCTACTTACATCCTACTCTACATTCTCACCGCAATAAACAACTAGCTCTGCAAGTACGTCATGCTGTTTCTTGCTTTGTGCCAAGTGTTCTCTGTTCTTGCAAACACTCTCCCTCATCAGCACTCTGTATTTGCCAATTTCAATTCATTCCTTAGCAATCAACTCAAACACCATCCCCCCTGGGAGGATTTCTCTGACTCTCCTTTCTGAACTAGACCTCCTTGGTGTTCCCAAAGCAAATGCACAAAGCTCTTAGAAATAATTATGATATAATATTAATTTTGTTTATTAGCTTGTTTCCATAATTAAAATTACACTCTAAAATAAATATCCTTTTTATCTCTTAATGCAAAGAATTTTACTTAAGACATTTAGTTAATGCCATTAAGTATCCCAAAGATGGCCATGTCATTTAATCAACCCAAAATACTTACTCTAAAAGTCTTCAAGAAATGGGAGTGTCTACATTGAAATTCTCCTTGTGTTTGTGTTTATCTGTTAAAAATTCAAATACTTAATGGGCCCCAAATCTTAAAAGAGCTTATAATACAAATGAGCAAGATTATATAAAGTAGCACAGTAACATCATGAGTTACTATAGGCTTGAAAATAACTGGGTTTCCATCTGACATTCCTTCATCCTTTGGCAAACATCCCTAATTAATCACAATAGCCCTTCTGAGATGGGATGTGGCCTTAGAAGATTTTTAGTACAGTATTTATATGCACATAGTATCAAAGTTTGTATAGGAAATGAAATCTGTTTTCATTCCCTGACTTAGTACAGTGAATTGGATAAGAGTAACATCCTGGGTAAATCGAATAAATTTCAATCCAACCTTGATGGAAAGAGGGAGGTAAACTAAGAAAGGTTTACAGCATTGTGTATGGATTGGGGAAAAAGCAGGTAGCCTAATAGCACCAGATAGCTACCAAAAAAGGGAGCTTAGCAAGAGAATGAAGAAGATATCATAGATAAATTTGAGATATTTTAAAATCTAGTGTGGTCCAGTAGTTTCTTATAAAGACAATAAACTTTCTCCAGCTCTGACATCAATCTTCATGAACGTCAGTGCAACTCTTAGTCATCTGGCGGGCTGCAGCCTGGCCCAGATGCAAAGGAATAGACTGATCTTAAAGGGTCTGAAATCTGGTGTTCAGACGTATAGCTGATAATTTACCTGAACAAGGAAACACCTTAGCAGAACTCTGAGATTCCTAGTGTAAAAGATAACTATTACATAATAACAGCTGTGAAATTCTTGAAGCCAAGAGCTTCAGTTTAACAATCACTGAATCACATGGTGTGGTTGGCACCTAATGTATATTCTAGGACTGCCAGCAGTGCCTCACAGTGATATAGTTTGGCTGTGTCCCCAACCAGATCTCAACTTGAAGTGGTTTCCATAATTCCCACGTGTCTTGGGAGGGACCCAGTAGAAGGTAATTTAATCATGGGGGCAGTTACCTTCATGCTATTCTCATGATAGAGATCTGATGGTTTTATAAGAGGCTTTTCAGCTTTTGCTCATTCTTCTCTCTCCTACCACCTTGTGAGGAAGGACATATTTGCTTCCTCTTCTGCCATTGTAAGTTTCCTGAGTCTTCCCCTCAGGAAACTGCGAGTCAGTTAAACCTCTTTCCTTTTTAAACCCAATCTCAGGCAGTTCTTTATCAGCAGCATGAGAATGGACTAATATATTAAATTGGTACCTGGTAGTGGGGTGCTGCTGTAAAGGTACCTGGAAATGTGCAAGTGACTTTGGACCTGGGTAACAGGCAAAGGTTAGAACAGCTTGAAGGGCTCAGAAGAAGACAGAAGATGTGGGAAAGTTTAGAACTTCCTAGAGACTTGGAGAGCTCAGAAGGTAGGAAGATGTGGGAAACTTTGGAATTTCCTAGGGACTTGTTGAATGGCTTTGACCAAAATGCTGATAGATATATGGACAATAAAGTCCATGATGAGGTGGTCTCAGACAGAGACAAGGAACTCCTAACTGGAGTAAAGGTCACTCTTGCTATGCAAAGAGACTGGCGGCATTTTGCCCCTGCCATAGAGATATGTGGAAATATGAACTTTAGAGAGATGATTTAGGATATCAGTGAAATTTTTCATTTAGCATCCACTAACCTCCTTGACACTCCTCTTTCCATCATGATGTTCTCCTCTTTCTTTTGGCCAAACATAAGCTTTCATGCCCCGTTTAGTCTGTGGCAATGAAATAGTGGTGAATATATTTGTTACAAGTGTCCATGACATCACAGACAAACCTTCCCAGGACTAATGACATTTTAAAAGCAATCATCCTTGATTCAACTTGGATAGCAATCTATGAGAGGGATTTCAGTAACCAGTACACACACTGTATACGGAAAGAGGAAAACCCATATTTAATGATGATAATAGTTAATATGAATTGGGCATAGACTATGTGTTGGTTATTTTCATGCATAATTAATTTAATCCTCACAACAAGCCTGAGACATAAATGCTATTATCACTGAGTTACAGGAAATCTAAGGCACAGAGGAGAAAAGTGGTGAAAAGCGGCTTTCACAGATCACACAGCAAGTGAATGTCAGAACAATGTCAGGACTCAGTCAGTTTGATTCTAAACTAGTGATTAATATGAACCTGGCAATGTGCTAAGCACTTTGAATTATATAGCGACTCCTGTGCCTCTGTGACTTGTTGTTATTGTTTGCTTTGTCATTCGTTTTGCTTATTTATTTAGTAATTTGTCTGAACTAATTTTGTGAAGTCAATTTTCCATGTAATGTGCAGCCTCTGATGTCCCCTGCTCAAAATCGTTCTCCTTGTTGTGTCTTTTAGCTCAGCTTCCTGAGATTAGCCCCTTAATCAATAAGTGTCAGATATTGGTTAAAGATTGTGCTTCAGCCCCATTGGTCAGTTAAGTTTTCACTCATTCTCTCTCTCTCTCTCTCTCTCTCTCTGCTCCTGTGTGTGTGTGTGTGTGTGTGTGTGTGTGTGTGTGTTTGTGGCTTGGATATTGCTTTCACAACTCAGGAAGTTTATGTTTCACATTTAACCAGGGACTAATAGCTCAGAAGTTTCCTCTCCAGTTACTCATGAGAGGGCTCAGCTTTGGTCAGGCACAGAGTCTTCCAGACCACCAGGGAGGAGAGTGATTACTTTTAAGCCTGGCTTTCTAGGTATTGCCCCTGGATCAGAGGATTACATTGCTCAGCTAGTGTTTAGTTAGATGTTGTGCTTAAGCCCCTTGAGTCAGTGAGGCTTCCCCCCTTTTGCTGATGGATCTCTGTGTTGCTTAGGGAATTCTTTCCATTCTGCTCTATGTCCCATTCTGATATCTTGAAGTGAGTGAAGCCCAGTGTATACACACTCCCTTTCAGGCCCCTCGGGATAAGTGTGATCCCAAGAGGTCTCTCCTTGGCTGTCTCCTTTTCTGTTATTACTTCTGGCTGGTCTTCCATTTTTAATTCTAATAGGATCACAGAACTACCAGGTACTCTTATTTACTTGCTAACAAAATCTGCATTTATCTTTAGCCATGAACTCCCTCATGCTTTGTCCCAAATAAAGTCTGTCCTTTTAGTTAGAGCTGTGAAGCTGAAAGCTGGGAGTTGGGAACAACAGTCCTCTGACTCCTTTACTTTCCCAGCACTGAGGGGTACGGCAGCCTTTTATCTTCTTAGTTTGTCCTTCCCAGCATAAAACCTTCATACTATAAACAAGCTGGGCCCCAAGAGATTTGACTTGTTGTGTCTAAGGCAGGATTTTTGTCCAATGACTGGAAACTTGGATAGGGGAAGGGAGCCTCATTCCTCTTGACCATGCCCACCCAAAATAAAACTTGCAACATGGAGTTTGGAAGGCAGATCTAAGAGATGCCTGTGGTCTGCTCCTCTCAGAGTAAAACTGTTGGTTGTCCAAGACCAGGAATTGCAGGAACAGACAGCCTTGTCTTCTTGGCCATAACCACCCAAAATAGAGCACCTGAACAAGTGCTTCTACATCTCAGAGCCGATGGAGAAGCTGTGCATGGGATAGGAGTAGATCTTGGCTTGGCCTGGCCTAAATGCAGCAGATTCTCACTCTTCCTGTTCGGATTTCATAGGGCTTCTCATATACCTGTTTCCCCATTTGATACATGCTGTTAGGACAACTTTCAGAGATTCCAATGGATTGTTTATGTTTTATAATTATAGCCAGTTAAGTGACTTTTTTCCCCAAGGAGATGATCCATCAGCCTCCTCACACAGCCATTCTGGAAGTCCCAAGTCATACCTCTAGAGACCAGTGAAACTTACTTGTCTCTTTTCACTTCTCTGAGAGCTCTGTTAAATGACAGGCTGGCTAGTCAACTTAATGAATTCCTATCTACCACTAGTCATATCTGAAATAAAGTGGGAAAACAGGAAATGAGGAAAAGAGAAGGTAATAAGAGCTGAAGGGAGGAAGGTGGAAAGTCAGGGAGAGAAATTAGAAAGAGAAGAAGCAAAAAGGTGTAAACATCTTTAAAAGTTATAAGACATCTTGCCATCAATAATCTTATTTTTGCCTGACAATAATCTCACAGAGGGAGGCAGGGTAGGAATGATTATCCCATCTCTTACAGAGAAGATATCAAGGCCAACAAAAATTGGAGATTGGTTTCAAGTCCACATGGTACATGGCAGAGCCCAGAGAAGATCCAGGTATTCTGACCCCTGGTCTTGAATCCCTTCCACTACACTCTGAGGCCCAGGTCACTTTCAGGACTTTCAATGTCTTCTACAAATGTCATAGCTTATAGGAAAGAGTAATGAGAGGTTATCTGGTACTATGGCAGGCCTATCTAGGAAGATAATTTGAGGAAAAAGAGACTTTGATAATTACTTTATCACAGAGATGGCTACTGTATACCTGTCACTCTTCTTTTTAAATATTTTTTCTCTCGGAGTTTGGAATGACTGTTTACTTTAGATGAAAGCACCCCTTAGAGACCATTCTAAGGAGCCACTAAAATGCAGTGTTTTCAAAAATTACACAAGACACATTTTACATTTTCCAAACATCAGACAATTACTAACCCTCAGTCCTCTGTGAGGACAAGTGATAACGCAAAGCACACAGATGCATTTCTCCCTCTTTAGATCCTCTTTAATACCTGGAGACTGTATATGCTGAAATTTTCTGACTGCTCTAGGTGACAGTGGTTCTTGCAACTCTTCAATTCTCTCTCTGTCTGTCTCTCTTTGTTTTTCCTTTTAAATCAGAAATCAAGATGCTGCCCTGACCACCAGGCCAGAGAGTCACTGCTCATGCAGAGTGAGAAATCTAATAACTGAAAACTTTTCTTCTAATTTAACCCTCATTTTCAACTTAGGAACAACTGGATAAAGGCAAATATGCACACATAATCAATTATGTAAGATGCCCTGCTTCTACTTAGCTTGTCTATAGCTTCCCCATGCCAGCATAACCGAAGCTTTCCTTTTTTCCACTGTAAAACTTTTCTCACTCTTCTGCCTGCCTTGGAGTCTTTTCCAGAATAAGGGATGACAGCTGATTTCCTTGCTTTATCAAGCTCTGAATAAATAGCCTTTGCTTGTTCTCACTGTGGTGGGCTTCAGGTATTTCCCATATCATGGATTCAAACCATGAAGCTTTACAAACCATGAAGAAATATTTAAAATCTTATTATGGTTACCATAATCTATTACTGCCCAAATTATTGGCCATACAACTAGAAAGACCATTAAACATTTTCTAGTGTTTTATTTTTTTGTTGTTGTTATCATTTTTTTTCCCCTTCAAATGAAAACCTAGTTGATGTTGAAAAGGTCAAACCACATGTCTCTTCCTCGTATTCTAGTTCAGGCCTTGCAGTGTCCACTCAGAATCTACTGATTTAGTCTAATGACTTAATTATTCAAATGAGAAAAGTAAAGCTCAGAGAGAAGTAGCTTGCCCTGAGTCACAGAGCCAGTTACTAGAATCTTTCTTGTCTTTCAACTTCCTATCAATGCATTGTAACACTGGAAGAGCAGTGCTTGCTGCCGGGTAAACAGGGCTGCAGGGATTTACAAGCTCTCTGGAAAGAGAGCAATTACATGGAAAGAGAAAGGAAAGAAACAAAAGGATGACATCTTGGCAAATAAAGGACATATACCCACTCATCGCCTGACCAGAATAACTTTTAACATTAAAGGAGGTAGCTAGAGGTCAACTATTTCCCTTTTATTTTCAAAATAATGGGCACCTCCCTTTTCCACAGTTTAAAAGAGTAAAAGACAAGAAAGTAACAAATAGACAAAGAATGTGAAGGGAGAGCAAGGGCTATGGACAAAGCTTAGGAAGAGGCAGCCTCGCCTGGGTGCTGATGACTGTGTTGATGCCTTGATGTGCATGGTACTTGGAGACTAAGAAAGAAAACGCTGAATGAGCCTGAACAGCAGTGCACATTGAGTGGTGTTGATGGATTTGAGTATAAATTGGCTGAGAAAAAGTGGTTGCAGTAGATAGCTCATGCCGGGGCTCTGAATGTATTTCTAATTGTATTAAAGGGATATGACTAGGCAACTTACATTATGCTGGTCATCATTTACCTTATCAGAGTCCATATTTCCCCCTGGGGAGAAAGAATCATGTGGGAAATTGAAGAGAATACAAGTCAAATCAGAACCTTCTCTTGTCTGGCTATGCTCTGGGCTCCCTCTGTGCCACTTTGTGTAGATTTAAGACACAGTTAAAATTTTGATGAGCGTCATTTCATTGGACTATGAGTTCACATTTTATGTTTATCTTTTAAATGATGTATCCTTTTTAAATGATGGGTTGTGAATAGGAACCAGACTCATTCAAGCTATGCCAGACTGGGTTTTCTAAGGCAATTACCCATTATTGTTTGGATGCTTCCTAGTTAACAACTCTCAAAGAGTAGCCTATAACTGAGCCTCTGGATAACAATAAGTCACATGCATCTTTTCAGTGAGATTTACCATTTTTTCCATTCTCATTTTAATTAATCTCTAAAACTTAACCTTTGTTTTTCCTATTCCATTGATGATACCTGTATAGTTTCATTTTATAGATTCTGTTTTTTCTAGATTCTTCCTGCCCCCAGTGTTAGGGAATTTATGAACTCACTAAATATTATTAGGTTAAACTGGAAGAAACTTAAAAACTATTTATTCTATATTTCATTTTATTTCAGGAGAACATTTATATCCAAAGATATTAAATGACTAGGTCAAATTTACAGAAACAGTTTGTGCTACTACATGAACCAGGCTTCAGGTAGCCTCATAAACTCATTCTATTTGACAAAGACATCTAGCTATCCCCCTTAAGGGGAAATGACATTTTAAATTAACTTGCCAAAAAAATATGTTTGTTGTGTTGAGAAATTTCATTAGGTGTCAATTCTGGCAGATATGTTGTGGAAAATTCTTGTGACAAAATTAAAGTGAATGCTTGGAAGTCACACCCTATAAGAAGAAAATAAAAATTGGTCTTCTAATCAAGTAGGCATATATAATGTGGGTAGTAAATGACCAAATGGTATGCACTGCTGTTTTTTGACAAAGAAGAAATTTGTAAAGTAGGGAAATAACGGAATCTTTCACTTGCAAAAATAAATCTATTTATAAATTAATCTATTTGTCTGCCTATAGCATAGTCATCTTAAGTAATGAACATATACTATTCTCCCAGAGAAGCGTGTGTATGCGTGCATGTGTCCCCCTCGTAAGTTTACTTAGAAATTGAATAACCAATGTCAATTTGTGGCCAAAGATATTTACTACATCATATGTTTATTACTGGGCTAGAATATTCACTCAGCCCTTAAAATATGTTTTTAAAAA
Organism: Ateles fusciceps; assembly: GCA_036589455.1. NCBI lineage: Eukaryota > Metazoa > Chordata > Mammalia > Primates > Atelidae > Ateles > Ateles fusciceps. The sequence continues at coordinate 4,499,809 of JAZHEH010000065.1, read as the reverse complement.
AAGCAATAGATTAGCCATAAAACAATCTATATTCAGAAAAGAAAAGTAACCAGAGTTACAGAGCCTCCAGAAAGAGGATTTAGATCACTAATTAAGGAGCACTGTTCACACAAAAAAATCAGTATTACTAATGAGGCTGCATGTTAGGATGCCCTAAAAAGCTACAAACAAAAATTGAGGTTCCCAGGTCCCTCCTTGAGAGATTTTGACTCAGTATGTTAAGGTAACTTCCAAGAATTTATATTTTTCTGAGTTTCTCTGATGATTCTCATGCATTCAGTCCATCCCTCAACTTTCAAGAGCCACTGCATAAAATAATATTCTACTTCTTCTGAAAGGCCAATATATTTAGCAAGAAATTATAATAAGTACTTCTAAGTATAGTTTATAGCATTTAATAGGAGGGTGAGAACTTTTAAATATTATTTAATTTAATCTCTTCCACAGTCCTGAGAGGTGCGTATTGTTTTCTGAATTTTGTTAATGAGGGAACTGAGCTTTAAACACCTCAAGCAAAGGCCCAAGATCCCAGACTTAAGATTCTAAATTCCCTGATTTCTAAAATACATTATGTTGCCTTTTCATTGGCAACACAAGTTGCCATAGTTTCCTTTTCGGACTACTTAGTCAGCTAACTAATATTTATTGAGCATCTACTAAGGGCTGGGCAATGTAACTTAGTTATATATGTGGACTCCTTTCTTTGAGAGCTGTTTTTGCTTGGATAAAAACAAAGAGTCAATTACTCATTTACAATTTATTTTAATGAGTCCCTCAGTGAAGAACTAGACATGTACTTAAGCAAGGATGGCTGGTATCCACCAATGACAGTTGGTATTAGGGACACTTAGCACCAAAACATCTTCTCAATGATACTTAATCTCTCTTTCATTCAATTTAGTATGAACAGTGGGATTGTCTATATGAGGCAATGTATAATTTTGAAGAAATAACCAATAGTAATGGAACATGGAACGAACACTGTACTTAATGCCCAAATATCTACTTAATTCCTTGGTTCTGTCACTAAGTGGCTGTCACTTAAATTCTGTATATGATGTTCCTCAATTATAGCATAAGGAAATGGGGCAAATGTTCCAATTCTAATAATCCATGATTAATATGTCTGAAAAAATATTTTAACAGGAGACCTTTCCACCAGTCCTTAAACGCCCCTTTTTCATACACGAAAGCACACAGAATCAGACTCAAGAAAAAGGCTATCAACTGCCTTTAAAACTGAGCTACTTCACTTCTAAATATCTGAAAGTATATCATCTGGCAAACTTTATAGATGAGATATTCAGTAACTTGTATGCATTCACTCCAGAAGCAACTGGTTATCAGCAACATGAGAGCTCTTTGCAAAGTGTAGGTTGTTGGAAGAAATATATATTAAAAAGTTAGCAGTAGAGGCTGGTCATGGTGGCTAACACCATGCATTTTGGTGGTAGTCCCAGCACTTTGGGAGGCTGAAATGGGAGGATCACTTGAGCTCAGGAGATGAAGTTTGCAATAAGCTATGATCGTACCACTGTGCTCCAGCCTGGAAAACAGAGTCAGACCTTGTCTCAAAAAATAAATAAATAAGGAACACTTTTACACTGTTGGTGGGATTATTAATTAATTCAACCATTGTGAAAGACAGTGTGGCAATTCCTCAAGGATCTAGAAATAGAAATACTATTTGACCCAGCAATCCCATTACTGGGTATATACCCAAAGAATTATAAATCATTATGTTATAAAGACACATGCACATGTATGTTTATTGCAGCTCTGTTCACAACAGCAAAGACTTGGAACCAACCCAAATGCCCATCAATGATAGACTGGATAAAGAAAAGGTGGCACATATACACTATAGAATACTATGCAGCCATAAAAAAGGATGCATTCATGTCCTTTTCAGGGACATGGATGAAACTAGAAACCATCATTCTCAGCAAACTGACGCAAGAACAGAAAACCAAATACCACATGTTCTCACTCATAAGTGGGTATTAAACAATGAGAACACATGGACACAGGGAGGGGAACATCACACACTAGGGCCTGTGGGGTGGGGGGCTAGGGAGAAATAGCAAGGGTTGGGGGAATTGGGGGGGGATAGCATTAGGAGAAACATGTAGATGATGGGGCAATGAATGCAGCAAACCACCACCATGGCACGTGTATACCTATGTAACAAACCTGCGTGATCTGTACATGTACCCCAGAACTTAAAGTATAATAAAAAGAAGAAAAAATAATAATAATTTTAAAAAGTTAGCAGTTGAAATCTTTGATGATAGATGGTTAGGGTGCAGTCAAGCTAGCCATTGGGGTAGTTTTTGGAAAGCTGTGCTTGCACAGTTAGTTGCTGAATCTGTCCTCTTCAGTTAAGGCTTTGATGACCATGTGCATCATGAACATGAAACTAGGTAGGTAGCTTGGTTAGCTTTAGAAAAGGATGGCCCAGGCCACATAACTTATTCAGCTAAAAAGACAAAGCATTTGAATCAGGTAGTTGGCAGTGACCCTTAAGTGCTGTTACCTAATAGCTATTGGCAGCCATTTCAAGAATTCCAGAGACCCAGACTGTAGAATTCACTGTGGTGCAAATAAGATGCATGACCTGGAGCAAGTCTTTTCCCCTTTCGGAACCCATGTTTCCCCCAGTGGTTGATTATGTATCAGGAGTGAGGGCAGGAAGGCCTTCCTTGTTATTCCTGCTTACCGTTAAATCCTCAGCATCTAGCTCATATTAAAACTTAAATTATTTTTCCACTGTTACAGTAGCATACAGAGTATCGGCTGTTCTGAAAGTCTCCTGTGCTCCACCTATTCAGTCCTCCTTTGCACTCCCCTCTAGAACCCCTGGCAACCACTGATCTTTTTTTTTATTTTTTATTTTTTATTTTTTTTATTTTTCCGATTTTAGGTTTCATTTATTGATTTGTCACTTTTTTTTTTTTTTTAATTGCATTTTAGGTTTGGGGGTACATGTGAAGAACATGGAAGATTGTTGCATAGGTACACACATGGCAGTGTGATTTGCTGCCTTCCTCCCCATCACCTATATCTAGCATTTCTCCCCCATGCTATCCCTCCCCCAACTCCCCACCCCCCCACTATCCCTCCCCTTTTTCCCCCTGACAGACCCCAGTGTGTGATACTCCCCTCCCTGTCTCCATGTTATACTTGTCCAAACCCATAGAATGTATAATACCAACAGTGAACCCTACTGTAGTTAAAATAACACATCAATACTGGTTTATCAATTATAACAAATATATGGCACTAAAGAAAAGGGAGGATGCACAAAAAGTCACAAGAAAAATGAAAATGGTAAGAAAGAAAGTTTTACAATTCTCATATCAGACAAAGTAAAATTCAAACCGAAGCATATTAGAGGCACAGAGAAAAACACTTTATAAAAGCCACCTTCCACAATAAAATATACATTTAAAAAAAAAAAACTTAAATTATTTTTTGTTGTCTTGATGAAAGGGGCTAGACTTGATGATCTCTAGCTCCAGCATTCTACAGTTGTGTCTTTTCTGGCACGTACTCAACTTCACTTAGGTCCTTGCTCTAGGTGGCTCGATTTATGCCCTATATTGAAACTCAGGCAAGAGGCTCTCTCTTGGGTCAGTCCCTTCCTCTTGATTTCTTATCATTATACTTGTGACCATCACTAGCTTAAATAAATTCTAGTATCAACCCACAAGCCTGACCCATGCACTCTTAGGCATCTTTCACATCTATCTATTGTTTATATGTGCATTTTCATTCTCCTGATGCTTTCACTTTACATAGATCATTAGAGAGTGAATTAGAACATACTTAAACTTTCAATAATAAGCCTGGAACCAAGGAAAAATAATAATGTTTTAATATGTCCTAGGAAGCTACCAAGAAGAGAAATATTAATAGCAAAAGAAATACTTCTAGAAATTTTTAAGAAACTCTGAACATACAGCTATGCAAAATTAAATAGTATTTTATCACTAAGGTATGAGGTTAGGTGAGGTAAATACACTTTTATAAAAGTTTCATATTCAGCATAATGACAGATGTTACCAACTCTTAAAATCACAACTTTCCCGTCTGGAAACAAACAAAAAAAATTCTCACTGATCTTGCCCGATTCCTGTACCTCACTGGTGACATAATGATTCAAATAAGTTATTTGCCTTTCCTACATTCAGGTAACATAGGAGTTGCCAGGTTATTTATTATTACTTATTTACTTTCCAGTGGCCTGATTGTCTGAGCTTGGAACATTATTCTAAGGATTTTTATTTTAATATGAAATTTTTAAAAAATGTCCCCCAATGCTCTTTGGAAAACGGGAGTAACACAGGCAATGTAATTTCTTTGAGGAACTGACAACTAATAATCCCAAACCAAAAAGAAGGCCAGGCATTTAGATAATGAAATGTCAGTCAGTGTAATAGAAGTGTCACTTACTTAATACTTATCTTACCAATGTCTGAAAAGATTGCATGGTATTTGAAGACACATCTGTGTATCAATACAACCAAAAACACTGTGCATTCATACATACAGCACTGTGGCTCACCTAACATGCTTCAAGATACTCCATCTACAGTAACGTAGCTACAAAGACTGGTATGTAGAAGATCATGTGTGTGTATGCATCCATATGTGTGTGTCTGTGTGTCCATCTGTCAAGTCTCAGGATTCTGAAATGCTGGCCTTCTTGATCTAATACCGCAAAGCCTGCATCACCAGCTGCATTTTTACAGATAGCCAGGATGTTTTGTTCAGAGGAAACTGCAGTGCCCTTGACATTGAACAGTGCCAGAAATCAACTCCAGACCATCAAGCAAGGATTTTAAGTGCATAAAAAGAATAATTTTTCCATAAACATTTATAGGAAACACTGCTCTGCATCAATGAAAATGATAAGCATACATAGTCGATAATCCAGTTGGGTTGTTATTTGTATGTAATAATTTAGAAGTGGGCGAAGAGAGAGAAAGCCCTACATTTTATTAAATAATCCAGACATTGCTTCAAATATTATGTTTTGTTGGCCAAGGCTCCTTACATTTTCCCTTATGCTGGCATCAGATTTTAACTTCTTCACAACCTTATATGTGAGTACTTTCAATATCCAGAGCAAAGGGAAACTTCCTTTGTTGGAAGCAAATGACATTTCAGAAGAAACATCTTAAAACTGAATGCCAAAATTAAGAAATTCTAGGCCACATAGCTTCAATATAACATTCTAAGATACTTTCTTGTGTTACTCAGATGAAAATGACCAACTGTCAGTTGTGATTATGACACAATACATTTAAGAACATGTGTTATTTTCCTGCAGCTGCTGTAACAAACCACTGCAAACAGGCAGCTTTAAACAACATAACTCTCTTGCCTCACAATTCTGGAAGCTGTAAGTCTGAAAATAACGTGTTGGCAGGGCCCACTACCTCTGGAGGCCCTAAGGAAGAATCCTTCCTTTCCTCTTCCACCATCTACTGGCTCCAGGTATTCCTTGGCTGGGACTGCCAAACTCCAATCTCTGGGTTTGCCTTCACAAGTCTTTCTTTTCAATGGCAGTGCCTTTTTCCTCATTTTCCTCTTATAAGAATACATGTCATTGAATTTAGGGCAACCTGGATAAATTAGGGTAATCTTACTACAAGATTTTTCACTGAATTATATATGCAAAAATATTTTTCCAAATAGAGTCACATTAGCAGGTTTTGGGGATTATAAAATAAACTTATCTTTTTAGGGACCACTGTTCATTCCACTACAGGGTCAAGGACTGGAGCCTGTCAAGAACCGGGCCACACAGCAGGAGGAACAGTGGGTGAGCAAGCAAAGCTTCATCTGTGTGTACAGCCACTCCCCATCACTGGCATTACCACCTGAGCTCTGCCTCCTGTCACATCAGTGGCAGCATTAGATTTTGAGAGAAGCACAAACTCTATTGTGAACTACATATGCAACAGATCTAGGTTGCAGGCTCCTTATGAGAATGTAATGCTTGGTGACCTGAGGTGGAGCTGAGGTGGTGATGTTAGCACTGGGGAGTGGCTGCAAGTACAGATTGACATTAGCAGAGAGGTTGGACTACACAGAGAACATCCTAAATCTATTGCTTGCAGACTCATATCAAAACCCTCTAAGTGTGTGGCAAGTGGCAATTAAGCTGCATCTGGTGGTAGGCTTTATAGTGACAAGTGAGTTGATGTACTTCAATTGTACAGCTGCATCTGGTGGCAAGCTTTAAGTTAGAATCTGGCATTTAATTTAGTCTCCACATGGCCTGCCTATTATTTTATTTACCACTTCCATTTGTGCCTCTTTCCAGCATTGTACACTTGTCTCAGTCAAATATTGGTAAGCCCACAAGCTAACCCTAACTAAAACGAGGAAGAAACAAACGTCCCTGCAGAGCTTCTTTGAAAAAGGGAGACTCAATGATGAGACAGCGGAAGATTCTAAAACTGCCAACAAAAGAAAGCTGCATTTAAAAGAAAATACCAAGAGTTCTACTTAAATTATGGGTTCTTTGCAACAGGTCAGTCACATTGTCCAAGCCCACTTTGTATCATATGTGGCAATCAGCTATTCAATGAAGCCATGAAATTTTCAAAACTGCTGTGACCCATGAAGACTAAGTACCCTGCATTAAAAGACAAGGATGTGGAGATTTTCAAAAGAAAAATATACAAACACAAAGAACAAAAGCAATTATTAAAGGCCACCACTTCATCAAACGTGACTGCATTGAGAGCATCATTCCTAGTGGCTAATTGCATTGCTGAAGCTAAGAAAATCTTTACTACTGGTGAAGAGTTGATCCTGCCTGCTGCTATGGACATTTGTGTGAACTTTTAGGAGAGGCTCCAGTTGAAAAGGTGGCACATGTTCCTCTTTCAGCTAGCACCATAACTAGATGAATTAATGAAATATCAGAAGATACTGAGGCATAGTGTTAGAGAGGGTTAATGAGTCACTTGGTGTGCAATGCAGGTTGATGAGCCTATTGATGTTGACAATAAAACAACAAGGCTTGTTTTTGTACAATATCTATTTCAAGAGGATGTGCATGATATGTGCACTTTTGTTGCCAACCAAAACCACAGCTGCAGAATACTAAAGTCTTCAAATAATTACATATCAGGAAAACTGAGTTGGTTATTTTGTATGGGTATATGCACAGATGGAGTGGCTGCCATGACTGGACGGCTTTCTGGTTTTGCTGCTTGGGTCAAAGAGGTCGCTTCTGAATGTGAGTCTATGCACTGTGTCATCCATAGAGAAATGCTGGCTAGCCGAAAAATGCCACCTTAACAATGTTTTACAGGATGTGATTAAAGTCATCAACTACATTAAAGTACATCCCCTTAACTTACTTCTGTTTGCGCAGCTCTGTGAGGTGATGGACGCAGAGCACATACATCTTGTCTTCTCTTATACACAGAAGTGAGATGGCTTTCTAAAGTTAGATCACTGGCCAGAGTTTTTGAATTATGAGAGCTGCTCCAGAAACATCTTTTAGAAAAACAGTCACTACTGGCAGTGCATTTTAGTGTCACAGAATGGGTCACAAGGCTTGCTTACTTTATGTGGCATATTCAACCTGCTCAACGAACTCAATCTGTCGCCACAGGAGAGAATGACAACTGTGTTAAGTCAGCAGATAAAGTGGCTGTATTCAATGCCAAACTGGAATTATGGGGCGACAAGCGAATGTTGGGATTTTTGACATTAGCAGAAATTTTGAAAGAAACTGAACCTGGGCCTTCTTCTTCCAGCTGGTGCACGATCACCTATCTCAACTTTCAAGAGAGTTTGAGCATTATTTCCCAACCACAGAAGATTCCCCAGCTGGGAAGGAATGGATCTGCAACCCATTTGTAACTAAGCCAGGTGAATCAACTTTGTCCGTGCTGGAAGAGGATCAACTGCTTGAAATCGCAAATGGCGATGGCCTTAAAAGTATGTTTGAGACAACTTTAAGTCTTTATACATTCTGAATTAAACTCAAGGTGGAACATTCTGAGATTGCCACAAAAACACTGAAAAATCTGCTTCAATTTCCAACATCCTCTCTTTGTGAAGCAGGGATTTCTGCAGTGACAGCAACCAAAATGAGATTTCAGAGTAGATTGGACATAAGCAATAAATTTGGGGTGTCACTGTCTCCCATCACCCCCAGTTGGGACCATCTAGTTGCAGGGAAAAAAACTCAGAGTTTCCACTGATTCTATGTTATGGTGAGTTGTATAATCATTTTATTATGTATTAAAATGTAATAATAATAGAAATAAGGTATACAATAAATGTAATGCACTTGAATTATCCCAAACCCACCACCCCCAAACCCAGCCCTTGGAAAAATTGTCTTCCATAAAATCAGTCCTTAGTACCAAAAAGGTCAGGGACTGCTGCATTACAGAATGTCATAACTACTGCCTTTTATGACTAAAATGCTGTACTTCTCAGTAACTGAGACAGGCACATTGATCAACAAGTACAAAATCTAAAGGTATTTAATGTTAAGGTTCTTTAGATAACTTAATAGACTTTTGAAGCAACAGAGAAACCCTCACTTTGCAAATATATAAGTAACTTTTCCATAAAGTTAAATAAAACCATTAAAATATTTTCAATTATTAATAATACATTGAAATAGTATGCATGGTGGAAAACCAGGGTTAGTGTTACCTGATTGCCACTATGGGGAGGATAAACCAGCAAATGGGCAGCAAAGATGAACCGGAAGAAAATGCTCCAAAAAGTTGGCAGTGGCATATGTATTTTGGTTAATGTTTGTGAAGCATAAGTAGTGCATTACAAACTTAAATAAGGAAACATTTTTATTTTTCTACTTTTCTATATATTCTACATTAAAAATATGTTCTAATTATACACACACATTTAACAGAAAAAAGTCAAAAGGCACATAAACATCATGGGAACATGGAACTTTAAAGTAAGTCAGGAAAAGTCTTAGATAATTTTGCTAAACCTCTCTCCTTTGTGTGACATCCCTAGGAGGAGAAAAATCTACACTAACCTCTGCTTGGAGACTTCTGGTGATGGCATCTTGTTTTTTCTTTCTTTCTTTTTTTAACAGTCTAACTCACTGTAGTGTTGATCATCACTGAGTCAGAAACTTCTCCCCAAAATGAACTATAACAAGGTTACATTTTATATTCATTTGTAGCACAGTGTTACCATATATTGAAGTATAACTTGTGCACTGCACAACTTCATAGATTACAATACGCGTAGCACACTCTGAAGTTCAGCAGTGTCACAGGGTCAAGATTCCTTTCATGGCCTATGTCATTGTCCAAGTTGGATAGACTCTCTTTTTTGTCTTCTTTTTCTCTTCCTCTTTTTCTATTTTTCTTTTCTTTCTTCAAATATTAGTTGACCTCTTCAGAGGAAAGGTGTGGCTCAAAATATTGCTTTGGGTTAATGTCCTTTGTCTTATATTTTTCCTGGAAAAAAACTTAATCAGTGGATTTTACCTTGATTTTCCATATTTATGAAGTTTGCTTTTAGACTCCAAAGTAACTCACAGCACAGTTTCAGATGACTTTTATTGACTCATGATCAAAGGAACCCTTAACATGCAAAAGAAATTGAGCATGAATTTGTCATAGCTACTGACTGAAGGCTAAACAAGGCTGTGTGTGTGTGTGTGTGTGTGTGTGTGTGTGTGTGTGTGTGTGTGTTTAATTCTCACAACAAATCTGTGTAATAATTATTACAGCCACAGCTCTGTTCTGGAGTCACATTAAATAGTTCCCTTATCTGCCCATGCTTCTTTATTACTGGCTTTCATACATTCTATTCTCTCTGCTGAAAAACTCATTCTGACCTTCCCAATTTCCTCTGTTGTTTATTCTCTCTTTTCCTGACAAACTCCAATATATAATTCAGGTTTCAGAATAGATATGCCCATTTCCATGATCTTCCATGACAGACCAATTGCCCTCCCTATTTGCTCCCAAGTACTTTGCATGTCCCATGTTTTATTACATAAATTTATATTATAATCACCTATGTACTAGTCTAGTCTTCTGCATTAGCCTGTCTAACACTAGTCTCCTATGTTAGACTGTCCACCATGAGATCCAGGACAATGGAAGGGGGAATATAGTTTAATCGACTACAGTGTAGTAAGGACATGGAACCTGCACCTGTGCTTTCCAGATGTAAATCCTGTCTTAACCACTTACTAACTGACGGTCTCCAGAAAAATTACATGAATGAGTCTGTTTATTTGCAAAATGAGAATAAAATAGTCCACACTATCTGCAGTCATTGTGAGAGAGAACACAACAAAGGTGCTAGGAGGGTACATGGTGAGCAGTGAGTGTTATTCATTTTAATGAGGCTTATTCATGAATATGATCTCAAGTTGGCACATAGTAGATGCTCAAAAATTTTTGGAGACCCAGGATCAGCTCAAATGCAACTTCTATGAAGCCTTCTCAGATGTCCCATTTAGAAGTCTTCCTCTCAACTCAGGTGACACCTTACCTCCTACTATTTAATATTTAATAGCATTTAAATATTTAAGTATTTAAATAGATAAGAAATATTTAATAGTATTTCTTACCTATTGCCCTATATCCCCTGAATGTTTTCTGCACATTGTTTTTCCCTACTAAGCCAAAGCTTCTAGCTGGCAGGCTCCATATTCATCTCTTTATTTCTCACAACACCTATGGTGAAAAACAATTGTTGGGTGACTTAATGACTCAATAAATCAATTTAAAAAGTCCAAGAAATCAAAGCAAGTCCTTAGAGACAGGTTGAGAAGGGAAACAGAGGCTGAAAATGTGGCTGAAATTTGAATACTAAGTTAAGAAGTTTAGATGAAAACCACAAAAAGAGGGTGCCCTGTGCACCAAAACTCAGCACAGCTGTGAAAGGTAGGTGTTTGCTACTACTAGGTGATCTGTCACACTTTGTAACACACAGGAGCCGTGTCACAAACCAGGGGCTATATAGGTGCTGCCTTTGCATTGGAAACCATAAAGGGAAAGATGTGGGTTCCTGAGTTGGCTACTTTGTGCCCAGGAAGCAGAAAGACAACAGTGAACTTCTCACATGGTTCTTGATATAAGGCCCTGCACAGTGCATGATTGATAAAGGAGAAGACAAAGCTGTTCAACTATGAGACATCACTAGATTTTAAATATCCAAAGTTGATAATTTATAATTCAAGAGATTAACTAGAAATGTAAAGAGGTAGGGATGGTGTTCATGTTTAACATGTTGGAAAGAAGACAACACATCACATGTATAATCCAAGTCTGGTGAGAAAATATAAAAATAAGTGTATAACAATTTTTTTAATGAAGTACAAGTGAATTATTTTTGGAAGATTTTTCTGAAGTATGTGCTGAAAATATAATATCCAACAGGTTAGTCTTTCTAAAAAGAGTTCCCCTGATCAAGCAGGTTTGGGCACATGTGCACGCTATAGGTCTCTCTTAGAGACTGATAATGGACATCACAATATTAAATGTTCTGAAAAGTCTGGAAGTAATAAAAATTAAAGTTCACTTGAACCTGGAAAGGCAGTGACTTATCCAAAATTATCCTTGTTGGTAAAAGAAGCACTAGAATTTACTCCTATTTTAAATTTTCAATAACAGTGTTGTGACTCTTCTTATTGACTTGGTGCAATAGGATGATGGAAAGATAACTTTGAAGAAGTTGAGGGATACCTGTAGCTCCTCTTTTTACTGACACTTATCATGTAACAGCCAGTCTGTAACACTGGTCCATGTCTGAATTCTTGTACATAGGCAGTGAACTGCACTGGGATGTAAATCTTGATTTCTTCATATCTAAATTTCAAGATCATTTCAGTCTATATACTCAGATATTCAGAAGGGAAGTCTAGTTTCTATACCTACTCACCTCTTCCACCACAACAGCCGAGGTTGGCTTCTGAAATTTTCCTCTGTCTTCCCCCTAGGAAACTTGTATGATGCCCTCGTACAACTTCTCAATAAACATTTTTGTTGTTGTTCTCAAAAAACTCCAGTGCTTTGTTTTGTTCTTCATTTGGCTTGATCTTTCGGCAGCATTACTTGTGGCTCTTCTCTTCTTCTTTAGCTGAATTCTTCCTTATTTACTTTCCGTACCCAGGACAGGTAATTGAAATAAAGTGAGATTTGATTTAAATTATAGAACAAGTCAGGATTATTCTTTTGCTGAACTGAAAATTGCAACGGAAAATCTTTCTTGCAATCTTTTCATTTTATTCTGGACTTTTGTTTTAAATATGAGACCCAGGAAACCTGGAATTCAGGCCTAAGACTAGCTACTAAGCAGTAACATAATCTTGGATCAAAATCAGTTCTTGGCCCTTTGTTTTTATCATCTATGAAATGAAGGAGAGAAACTTTAGATAATCTATAGGTCTTTCTTTTACTAACATCCTGAATGCTCAGAAAATGTCTTTTTGCTGTATTTAAGTGACTTTATCAGAATATTTGTCTCAGCGCCCCAACTGTATTTTATACATTATTTTAAAGAAACAATCTTAAAATGGATACTGTAGTGTTTAACTATGCAGAGCTTCACATCAGATTGTCTGAGTTCAAATTCCAGTCCCACCATTTTGTGTCTTTGTGATGTTGGGAAATTCACTTAACTAGTCCATGCTTCAGTTTCCTCATCTGAAAACAAAACAAAACAAAACAACAATACAGCAGCAGTTTCTCCCTCAGAGAGTTTTCAAGATTATATAAATTAGTAAGTAGAAAGCACTCAGAATGGTGCTGGGTACATAGGGAATGCTACGTACATGTGGCCTTTATTTTTAATGGATTTTGACAGTAGTTGAAAATAAAATATTTACATATTGTTTTATCCTCTTCTGTCTAATTACATAGCATTGGTAATTTTTTCACTGCTTATGAAAATTTGATTCATTGTGGAGAAAACAAAATATGTCATTGATAATTTTAATCATAAACCCATACTCCAGCCACAATAATTTTTAAAAATTAGACATTGTCTTACTTTTCCTAGTTTAGTAGAATATGTGGGAAAAAAACACTTTTGATTGAAAAAATGTTGTTTTTGTGATGCATTCAACATATCAGCTATTTTTATTTCACACTTTTACTCATTTTGAGATAGACTGCATGAATTATATTTATTTTTAAAATGTATTTAGTTAGATTTACATCTGCCATTTTATTTCATGTTTTCTATGTGCCATGCTGTTTCTGTTTCTGTATTCTTTTTTTTTTACTACTTTCTCTTGCACTAAATGAGAATTTTCTGATGTGTTGTTTAAATTCCTTTAATAATTAAATTTACAATTTTTTAAAGTTATTTCTTACTGGTTGCTCTAGGGATTACTATATATATCTTAAATTTTTAGAGTCTAATACTGGTTTTTTTGCTAAATTAATTCCAGTGATATATAGGAACATCATACCAATATAGATTTATTCCCACTTCCCCTTTTGTGCTATTTTTGTAATACATATTACACACACACATACACACACACACACACACACACACCGAACACATATATAAAAAAACATATCAACAATACATTGTTATAATCTTTCCTTATATAAACTTGGTGTCTTTCAGAAAAGCTGAGAGAACAGCAATCATATATTTGAAACATTTATTGTATTACCCTTCTTGTTTACTATTTCTGGATCTCAGCATTTGTGTGTGTAGATTTGAATTTCTATCTGGTGTGAGTTCCTTAATTTGATATAGCTTTGTTCCTACTCAACTCCTTTGTGCTATAATCATACCTTGTTTTGATTCTTTAAGTTGCCTTTAGTTACTTGAACATATTTACAGTGGCTGCTCAAAGTCTTTGTTAAACCCAACATTTGGGCCATCTCATAGACAGTTTCCATTGTCCACTACAAGCATACATTATTTCATTGCATTTTCTTTTGTTGCATGTCACAGATAATTGAGGGGTTTTTTCAACAAGCTGAGGATTTGTGGTCGTCCTGCATCAAACATGTCTATTGATGCCGTTTTTGAACAGCTTGTGCTCACTTCATGTCTCTGTATCACATTTCGTTAATTCTTGCAATAGTTAACATTTTTCATTATTATTACATCTGTTGTGATGATTTGTGTTCTATGACCTTTGATGTTACTATTGTAATTGTTTTGGGGTGCCACAAATCAAGCACATATAGGACAGCAAACCTAATCACTATTTGGTGATTTGCTTTGGGTTAATGTTCTGACTGCTCCACCAACTGGTCATTCCCTCATCTTTCTCTTTTCAGGACTCCTATTCTCTGAAACACAACAATATTAAAATTAGGTCAATTAATATCACCACAATGGTCTGTAAGTTTTCAAGTGAAAGGAAGAGTCGCAGGTCCCCAAATGAAAAGCCAGAAATTATTAAGCTTAGTCAAGAAGGCACGTTGAAAGGCAAAATAGGCAAAAAACAAAGCCTCTTATGCCAAACAATTAGTTAAGTTGTGAGTACAAAAAAAAAAAAAAAAAGCTCTTGATAAAAATTAAAAGTGCTAATCCAGTGGATACACAAATTGTAAGAAAGCAAAACAGCCTTATTGCTGACATGAGGAAAGTTTTAGTGGTCTAGAAAGATCAAACCAGTCCAAACATTCCCTTAAGCCAAAGGTAATCCAGCACAAAGCCCTAACTCTCTTTACTTCAACCAAGGCTGACAAAGTGAGGAATCTGCAGGAAAAAAAGTTTGAAGCTAGCAGAGGTCAGTTCATAAGTTAAAGGAATAAAGTTTTGTTCATAACGTAAAAGCGCAAGGTGAGGCAGCAAGTGCTGATGTAGAAGTTGCAGCAAGTTATCCAGAAAAATTTAGCTAAGATATTGATAGAGAGGGCTACACTAAACAACCAACTTTGAATGTAGACAAAACAGCTTTATATTGGAAGAAGATTCCATTTATGACTTTCATAGCTAGAGAGGAAAAGTCAATGCCTGGCTTCAAAGCTTCCAAGGACAGGCTGACTCTCTTCTAGGGGATAGTGCAGCTGGTGACTTTAAGTTGAACTCAGTGCTCATTTACCATTCTCAAAATCCTAGGGCTCTTTAAAATTACCCTAAATTAATTTTGCCTGTTCTCTATAAATGTAAGAACAAACCTTGAATGACAGTACATCTATTTATATCATAGTTTACTGAATATTTTAAGCCATCTGTTAGTACTAATTGCTCAGAAAAAAAAAAATCCCTTCAAAATATCACTACTGTTGAGAATGCACCTAGTTACCCAAGAGCTCTGATGGAGATGTACAAAAAGATTAATGTTTTTATGCCTACTAAAAGGACATTCATTCTGCAGCTCATGGATCAAAGAGGAATTTCAACTTTCAATTCTTTCAACTTTCAAAGGTATTTATTTTTTAAGAAATATATTTCATAAGGCTATAGCTGCCATAGAGAGTGATTTGTGTGAGATCTGGACAAAGTAAATTAAAAACCTTCTGGAAAGAATTCACTATTCTATATGCCATTAAAAAAATTCATGATTCATGGGAGGAGGTCAAAATATCAGCATGAACAGGAGTTTGGAAGAAGTTGATTCCAGCACTTGTGAATGAATTTGAGGAGTTCAAGACTTCCGTGCAGAAAGCGACTGCAGAGGTAGTATTAAATAGAAGTAGCAAGAGAACTAGAATTAGAACTGGCGTCTAAAGGTGTGACTGCATCACTGCAATCTCATACTAAAACTTGAAGGGATGAGGAGATGCTTCTTATAAATGAGCAAAGAAAGTGATTTATTGAGATGGAATCTCCTAGGGAAGAACCTGTGGACACTATTGAAATGACAATGCATCCGGAGATGAGTGTAGACCCAGTGTGTTGCTTTTGCCTTGATGACTTTCCTGCTTTGGCCCCAGGGCTGTGAGCAGGAGCTATGTAGCCTCTGGTCTTCTCAACCTCTCCTGGTATGAACAATGGGTTATATTGAACTGAGATGAGGGTTATATGGGCCCCATCTTCTCAACATACCTCAGCACTTCCACCCTTTATGAAAGACATGTGCTGTCTTTTTTTAAACTTTTTATATTGAAAATAATTATAGATTCACACACAGTTGTAAAAAATAATTCAGATAAATCCCATACATCTTTTATCTAGTTTTCCCCCAATGGCAACACCTTGCAAAATTTTAGTATAATAGCAGAATTAGAATATTGAGGTTTATATAGTTAAGACACAAATATTTTCTATCAACACAAGTAACTCTTTTGTAGCTTTTATTTATTTATTTATTTATTTATTTATTTAAGACAGTCTCACTTTCTCACCCAGGTTGGATGGAGTGCAGTGGTGCAATCTCAGCTCAGTGCAATCTTCGCCTCTCAGGCTTAAAGGATCCTCCCATGTCAGCCTCCCAAGTAAATGTGACCACAGACAGGCACTACAACACTCAGTTAATTGTTTGTATCTTTGGTAGAGATAGGGTTTTGCCATGTTGCTCAGGCTGATCTTGAACTCCTGAACTCAAGCAATCCACCTGCCTCAGCTTTCCAAAGTGCTGGGATTACAGGTATGAGGCATCACACCCAACCCTTTTGTTGCCTTTTTTATAGACATACCCATTTCCATCCAGGACTCAACCCTTCCATAAGCCCTGTCAATCACTAATCTGTTCTCTATTTCTATAATTTTGTCATTTCAAAAGCGTTGTACAAATGGAATCATAGTGCATATGACATTTTCGGATTGGCATTGTTTTCACTTATTAAAATTATCTGGAGATTCATCCAAGTTTGTCATGTATCAATAGTTTTTTCCTTTCAATACCATGGTATGAATGTACAACAGTTTGTTTACCCATTCACCCATTAAAGGACATCTGGTTTATTTCTAGTTGTTGCCCATTATGAAAAAGAAAAAGAGTGCTATAAAAATTTATGTGCAGGATTTTGTGTTTGCATAGGTTATTTCTTTGGGTTTTATGCCTAAGAGTACAATCACTAGGTCCTATAGTTGCTGCATTTTTAGTTGAAGAAACCACCAAACTGTTTTTCAGAGTGTCTGTGTAATTTTACATTTCTTCCAGAAATCTGCAAGGTACCTATTGTTATGGACTGAACCGTATCCCTCCAAAATTCGTATGCTGAATGTCTAACCCACAACATCACTGTATTTGGAGATGGGCCTTTAGGGAACTAATTAGTTTAAATGAGGTCATGAGAGTGGGTCCCTAATCCCATACGAATAGTGTCCTCATTATAACAGGAAGCAACGCCAAAGATCTTTCTCTTTCCTTTTGTGTAAAACCAACCTAATTGTCCCTTAGATTATTGGATAATCATAAAAATTGGCCCTCCCAGTCTTAAAACTTGAGAAACTTATACCTGAGTTCCTTTATCAAGAAGCCAACCATCAGGTCTCCCAGATAGTATCAAGAAATTGAAACTTAACCAATCACATCTGGACAATAAGACACCACACACCTCATTCATCATGATTGTTTTCTTACCCTCCCTAATTATTGGCTTACTAAAGGACTACCTGCTTCCTTACCCCTCTGTAATTGCTGTTTTCCTGACATAGCTACATTCCTTTTCCACTATATAAACCTTTAATTTTAGTTAGTCAAGGAGATGTATTTAAGAATGATCTCCCAATTCCTCAGCTGCAGCACCTGAATAAAGCCTCTTCTCTGGTAATTTTCTTCTCAATAGCGTATCTGTAACCCCAGTGTTCTGTAACATATATACACAGAGAGAAAATGATTTGCACAGACATAAAGAGAAACCAACAGTCTGCAAGCCAGGAAGAGAGAAACTAAACTGGAGAGCACCTTAATTTAGAATTTCTAGCTTCCAGAATGTGAGGAAATACGTTTCTGTTATTTAAGCAACCTAGCCTGCTGTATATTGTTATACAGGAGCCCTAGCCAACTAACACATTGTTTTTCCACATCCTTTTCCACTTTTGATATTGCCACTCTTTTAGCCACTCTAATAGGTTTATAGTGATATTACATTGTACTTTTAATTTGAATTTTTCTAATGACTAGTGATGTTGAGAATTTTTTCATATGTTTATTTGCATTATATATTTCCTCTACAGTGAAGTATCTTTTCATGTCTTTTGCTCATTCTATAATTAGATTCTGTCTTAATGGGTGAGTTTTGAGAGTTCTTCACTTATTCCTGATAGATCAGATACATGGTCTACAAGTGTTTTCTCTTATTCTGTAGCTTGTATTTTCATCCTCTTTAGAGAGTCCTTCACAGACCCTCTAAAGTTACGTGTTGTTATGGACTGAATTGTATCCCTCCAAAATTCATATGCTGAAATTTTTATAAACTCCAAAATACCAAATTTTTTTATGGATCATGCTTTTAGTGTCAATTCCACAAACTCTTTGCCTACCCCTAGATGACAAAGATTTTCTCCTTTTTTTTTTCTCAAAAGATTTGTAGTTATATATTTTACACATAAGTCTGTGGTCCATTTCATGTTAATATTTGCATGAGCTATGAGAATTAGGTCAGAATTCAGCTTGTTGCTTATGGATAGATGTTACAATGAAGACTATATTTGATCTTTGTCCCTGGTTTCTGGCATCTGGGAAGCTAGAGTGAATATTCTGGCTCTCCCCATGTCTCCACTGACACTACAGTAGTGGCTACCCTGTTACCATTGAGCAATGGGGCAAATCCTTACTTGCCATTAGGCCTCCTCTGACACAACCCCATGGAGACCAGTGGGGACATCTCATTTTTGCTGGCTGGTTGTAGAATCTAATGCTCTCCACATGATTTCACTGATAAGTATTTCTTGATATTTTGGCTAAAAAGAACAGGCTTTGTTTTGGGACTTACACACATACATTGGTGTTTCTGGGTTGTTGGCCCCTTTAGCTCCAGGTCTGAGATACATAAGACAAAAGAGCACCCGGGGGATCTCACCACCCTGTTGCTCCTCCAGTCCTGAAGACCCTAGTCACTTTCCTTCTTTTCTTCACTTTTCAAAGGCTTTTTCATTTCATCTGTAATATCCAGTGATATGGTTTGACTATGTCACCACCCAAATCCCCAGGTGTTGTGGGACAGACCAGGTGGAGATCATTAAATCCTGGGGGCTGTTCCCCTTTTCTTTTCTCATGATAGTGGTTAGTTCTCACTAAATCTGATGGTTTTATAAAGGGCTTTGCCCCCTTTTGCTCGGCGCTTCTTGCTGTTGTCATGTGAAGGAGGATATGTTTGCTTCCCCTTCCACCATGATTGTTAAGTGTCCTGAGGCCTCCCCAGCCATGCTGAACTGTGAGTCAATTAAACCTCTTTCCTTTGTAAATTAGCCAGTTTTTGATATGTCTTTATTAGCAGCATGAGAATATACTAATACACCCAGAATTTTAGTTGTGCTTATGCTTAGAAGGAAAAATAAGAAAAAGTAAATTTATTTCATCTTTCCAGAATTTGAAATTTTTGAAAATGCTGTTTTAAGCAGAATATGATGGACATTCAATTGGCTAATCAACTGCCAAATATAATATTTTGGATTATGGAATCGACTACTTTTGAAGTCTTGGTGGGAGGCAGAGACCTACCTTGTATTTATAGAAGCAAAAGCTAGTGGACATATAATTTAGTCTTGTTCAATCAGATGCAACCATGGAATATTTGATTCTGTAGTAAATGGCACATAAAAGAAAATATAGTAGAGAATTTATTTTCCTGCTAGTGGTATCACACAGGGTCCTGGCACTCAGTGTCCAGTGGCAGCAGCAGTAGTATTCAAATTAGGCTATTTTAATGATGATAATTTAGTTGGTGTTCTGGATATCTACTTGGTTTTTATTATTTTATTTATGTTCATCTTTCATTCCTCCCACACATTTTGTGTTCTCCAGAGTTTTATTGCAACTAAAGAGAACTGTATTTCTCATTTGAGAGACAGGAGATGCTGAGGATTAAATAAAGAGAAAGAGACAGAAGCAAATTCACAGCTCTTGACAACCCCTTTAGTTTAACCTTTGCTGTTTTCTAGCACAAAGAATATATATATATATACACACACATATATATATACATATATATACTGCTCAGAGAAATTTAGCTATTGTTAAACATACACACACACAAATATGCAAGAATTATTTAAGAATTTTTTTTTGGTAAAAATATGTACAATTGCAAAAGGCAAATATGCATGGAAATATTGTCGTGGTGATTTTTACAATCCAGTCACCTGCAGTAATAATTCCTAATGACACATAAATATTCAAAAGAGAGATAAGAATCCAGCACCCTGGCTGCACATCAAGACTGCTTATGTGTCCTAAGCCCCACCCCCAAGTATGAAAAGTAAATAAGTAAATATCACTGGAAGCCCAGGACACACAATGGATTCAGAACATAAAACAGAATCCCACAGAACAGCTAGAAACCAAGTGGTTTATTTACAGGCAAATTCCTTTCCACAAAAAGCATAAGCCTGATTAGAGTGTTTCCCAAGTTCAAAGACAGGCAAGATAGCTGGGACTGCACACTGTAGATATGGACAACTCATCAGAACCGTTACCATATTCATTTGGAAGCAATAGACCAAACAGGAAAACTCAGTCTCATCTCTCACTATGATTTGCTGTGTTTATCTGGTAGGCAAATGTTCTTTGAATTAAAGTTACTTCACAACTAGAAGACTTTTCTTAAATGCCATTTCAGAGGAGGCATTTTTTAACATTCCCACAACAGAGAAATAAAAACAATTCCTAATTCTTTTAAAATGTATTTCAACTCTTTGACATGTCTTCACATCAATTATATCATTCCAATCTCAAAACAACCTGTGAAGTCATCAGGTAAGGATAAGAAAAGATAATGTATTTACTGAGTCCCTCCCATATACTAGGTTACATATATTTTGTCATTTTATCCTTATACCAACCCTTTGATTTAATGTATTTAATTGATGAGATGGAGAGCTATTAACTGGTTGTTTCAGGAAAGTCATATCTAGGTGTAGATCCTAGGTCACTTGACTCCCAAGTCTATGAAGCTTTTCTCAGATTCTGTTGTGGCATTTTTTTGGTTCACCTAATGGAAAGATAAAGTCATATGCTAAAGAGTAAGGAGACCAAACCTGTGTTTTTGTGTGCTTCTATTTAAAGCATGATTTTGCCTCTGAGTGGCTATCAACAGGAAATAGTTCCTGTATCATCAACCGAACAAGCAACTGGACTGAAGAAACAAAAACACGAAGTGTGAGATAGTGATATTGGCAGGATAGACATCGCATGCAGGATATTGGAAGGCCAGTTAGGTCATGAGGACTTGTGTTGCAACCCCTAAGGTGAGAGAAGGCTCCAGAACCACTTTTAAAAATCATCCTGTTTAGTGACATTGGGCAAGTCACTTAAACTTTCTAGGTATCAGTTTTCTTACCTGCAAAATCTTTAAGTTAATTCATTAATTTGTAGTCTGAGGCACAGGAGGAATTGAGAAGCCTAGAAAGCCTGGTAAAGTGTGGATCCTCCCCTTTTGAAGCATATTTCTTTCCATGTGATAATCCCTTTTCTCTCTATTCTGGGTGTCCATCCTGTTCCCATTTTTGCTAATCCTAGTCGTGGATTATTGATGTATTCCCCCTACCACCACCTGTACTAACAGGATATATATAAAAGAGGATTTATTGTGAGAATTGGCTCATGTGAATATGGAGGCCAAAAGTCCCAAGATATCTGCAAGCTGGAAGATCAGGAAAGTGGGCAGTGTAATTCAGTCTGAATTTGAAGGCCATAGGAGTGAGTGCTGTAACTCTCACTCACAAGCCAAAGGTCTGAAAACCTGGAGCTCTGATGTCTGAGGGCAAAAAGAAGATGGTTGTACCAGCTCTAAAAGAGAGAAAATTCTCATTTCCCTACCATTTTGCTCTAAGAAGAGCTTCAAAGGATTGCATGTAACTCGTACATTGATGAGGGCAGATCTTCTTTAGTTTTTCCACTAATTCAAATACTATTTTTTTCTAGAAGCAGTCTCACAGATACACCCAGAAATAATGTTTTACTACTAACTGAGTATCCCTTAACCAAGTCAAGTGGACACATAAAATTAACCAGCACATCACCATAACATACACAATATATTAGAAATCTTAGGAGGTTTGGGGATGATAGATAAATTATATGTCTATGTGAGTTTGAGGTACAAACCTCAATGATATCTGTTTTATCAGCGTGATTTTTGTGAACAATAATTAGAATAAAATAAATTTGTTTATGATTACTTTATGATCACTTCTTTTGCACTCCCTCCCCCCTCGTGAATTTCCCAAAGAAAGAAAAACATTTGGCCCTCCATTGTGATTCCTATTTGAGGCCATGATCCAAAAAAAAAAACAGATATTATGAGACATAGACTTTAAATATCTTGTTTAGTTTTTAATCCAAGGGCATTGGATAATATGTAAAAATTATCCAAACCGAGAAAGGCGGACCAAAAGATTTGTAATTATGCATGTGAGTGTGTGAGTATGTATCTTCCCACAGTACACTGAAACCCTGAAGGCCCCCTACGCCACGTAACATGATACAGGCTGATAAATCATTACATATATATGCACACATACACACCCATACCCAATGTTTATCTCTACACACACATCTATATGCCTATACCTTATTTTGCTGCAAAACATCTAAACATGCAGACCCATCCCAGCTGTGTAATTAGCCAACTCTGTGACCTTGGGAAAATCATATCATCTTTCCAGGTATCAGTATCCTCATCTACAAAATCAAGAGCCTAAACTAAATTATTTCTGAACCAGCTAATAGCCCTCAAATCCAAGGATTACTTGTTTTCTGTTACTCAATGTTCTGATGCTAATTCTAACTGAAAAATCAACAAATGCTTTCTTCTTCACTACTAAACAAATGAATGATCTTTGTTATCCATTATGTAAAAGGAAGACTTCATAAAATAGATAAATCTGAAATTATATGTGTGTTATTCAACCAAAACATTATTAAGTTATATTCATTGAAGTCCACTAATAATAGAAACAATTTGGAAAAGAGATACATATATACACACATACATATATTTTTAAATATTTTTTTTCCTATAAAACAAACACCTTCACCTCAGAGATTTATTCTCTATCATTTTCCCAGATCTTAAGATTTGAAATTAAACAAAGTGGCCACTCAATGACAGTTCTTTACACAAGTTTCAATTCCAGGCATTCCAGACTTGAACTCGTAGACTTCCACCTTCATATCTGTTCCAAAAGAGCAGCTTCTAGAAAGTATAGCATTTTAGGCTGTCAGAATTGATTCAGACTAAAGAAGACATAGTAATTTTCCACTTTGAAATCTGGCCTTGAAAAAATATATAACTTCACTGTTGTTCTTATTTAACTCATTCTTTATATAAAATATTACATATACATTTCAGAAACACCTCTTACGTGTTCAGTTACATTTGTCACTGTATTTATAATAATTATATTGAAGTCCCAAGCAAGTGACTTTGCTTGCTCTTTCACTAACATAACTATGTTTGCCTTACTGGAAGTTACTAATGGTAAGGTCACATAGGAGCAGAAGAAGAAAAAGAGTTTCTCCTTTACCACTTCCCTGGTCCAGCTGTGTGTTTTTCACATGAGAAGATGGAGAACCCCTCTTCATCCTAATATAACCCATCTGTTAGTGATGGAACCTCAGAGACATTAGAAACAGTTCCCTTCTTTGTTCAAAATATTCATAGTACTTGAATCACCTGTGTGTTAAACAGTGTTCTAAGCAAAATCCACACCACTTGAATAATTGTACAGACTTCTAGGAGATCTACCTAGACATTTGTGGCTTATATCACCTATAAACTCTGATATGTTTGTTCATTAAAAAATCATATTGCCTTATCATTACATATTGCTTATTGTTTATAAAAGGAAGAAGCAATGCCTCTTGTTTTTAATCTATTATGACAACACAGAATTAAGGAAAATGAGTTTTAATAGAACGTTTGCTTATTGTGCAGTTTCAGAATCAAACTCAGAAAAAATAGAGGGTTGGAAAACTGAGAGCAAGCATTTGCTTTGCAATTAATGCATTTGTTCTCATTCAGCAAGCAAATGGCCTCCTCTAGGATCCTGTTACCTCATCCATAAAAGGAAAAGGATTTGGGAATGCTAAGTCCCCTTCATTTCAGACACACTGAGATTCTTCATCTCATCCATTGGCTTATAGACGTGACAAGTTAGGTCTCCTAGACAGTTTCCAAAGGCAGAAAGAAGAAGATTAAATGATTCTTTTCAACATAAGAAAAATAGTAGAACTGTACATAGGACACTACAAAATGACATCAGAGGAGACAGAGGCAATTTGCTCGCTTGAAGAAAATAGCAAGACAAGATGTGAAGTGCAGTATAGCAGAGGGATGACAGTGGATCATAAAAAGATTTTGAATAAGAAGTAGGCAACACACTCTGGGACAAATTACATTGTGCAGGGAAATTGTCTCAATATATAAGCTTTAGAGATGGTAAACTGAAGCTCCTCAATCAATGAACCAAATATAAAAACTATATGTTCTAGAAGAGGGCATTTCTACATTTATCAAAACATGCACTTCAAAGCCTCTTTCTCCTTTCCTACCACACAAGCTTTGAGATTTTAGCTTTCTTTGTTAATAAAACATAATTACTGTGACCAACTGATGGTATATTACATCCCAGGAACCTTATAATAAAGACTCTCCAGCCTTAAAAAAGAAAACTTACTTGGATTCAAGAGTTCATTTCTAGGTAAGCTAGCCAATGGGTCAAAGTGAAAACAATCCAAAAGTTAAACTTGTTTTGATTTGTTTTTCTCCACATAATTATGGTTCCCATAATTATGGCTCCAATTAAAGCAGAAACTCTGAGCTCTGGTGGAATTTTCTCTGTGAAGCAGCTTGCATGCTCCCTTTCTTGATTTTCCAGATTGGCTTGTAACTTCCAAACAAGGTTTAATAGCTGAATCCCAAGTGTTCTTAATGGAGAGTGATTTCAATAGCAGTGTTGTGGAATGAATCAAGCATAGATAGGGTTCCAAATGCAGGGCTTTGGATAGAGTTTTAATTCACATTTGGCTGTAGGGAGCCCTATATTCACAAAGAAGTCCAAATTTAACTCTAGGTCTCCTCCCCGTCACTTTATGTTTATTATGTGTAACTTTTTAAATAGAAGCCTACCTGACTCTTTAAGAAAACTTTCTGCTAGGACATATTAGAAAGAAAAAATGACATCATGAGGATTTAAATATGGAGAGACATTTTAAATCTTTTTGCTATTAGACTAACCAGCTATCATCATCTGTTATAGTGGTGATAACTGTATCATGGTCTAGCAGATGAGAAATAGCCAAGTAGAAGCCTTTGTTCCAATTCCACCTCAATCATTAGCTCACTGAGCTATTTCTCACAAGTAAAAATATTTCAGCTCCCACTTCTGAAGCTTGATTATTAAAGAATTTGTTGTTTTCTGGCTTCACAGAAGACATATATGGAATAAGCATATTTTTTAAAAAGTTAATTGAAATGAAATGCCCTTATTTTAAGGGTTCCTGTAGGGTAATGCACTTCAACCTGCAGAACTTAATAACCTTTACAATCACTTCTTATGGAAGCTTAAAATATCCCTTCCTGTCAGGAAGATTAAATTGACATACTTCAAGTTCTTATGGGATGTGGTTGTGTAGTTTGGTTTTGTAGTCCAAAAATTCATAATCTATAGAAAAGAAATTTCAGGAGACAAAGTAGGATTCTATTTTAAAAGCAGGAAAAGTCAAGTAGCATCCCCAAATCTTTCATGAAATCACACCATTTCAAGAAACAGCTCTATTTTACAAACTTCCTGGGTAGTAATCAAAGGTAATCTGCTCTCTAGTAATTTTGACCAGTTGGAAAAAATGAAGGCTATAGAGTTAGAACATTATAGTAATTGAGCTGCCTAACCCCAGACCTGTTGAACCAGATAATGTTCGTTTACTCTGTCAATTCTGTGTGGGAATGCATTAACTCCAAAAGAGCATCCCTCACTCCCTCCAACTTCCCAATCCATGAAAACAGCTATGTGCTCATGCAAATCAGAAACATTTATATTGTGAAATATATACAAGTCTTCCCCAAGTCTCATTATCTTCAGATATGAATAAAAATATTCCTTGCTTGGATTGATCTACCTCTCTATTCTACAACCTGAGTCATTAAGATCACATGTGCCATTGCATCCCATAACAAGCTCATCTCGTATTCCTACTGATGGATAAAGGATGTGTCAGTAAATAGGGGAACAATAAGACTAGAGAAAGTAATCATTTTTCTACAAAATTATTGAATGGGACCTGACTCCCTAAAATTCCAACTAACTTTCCTCTGTTCCTGCTGTGCTTATATTCATCCACATCTTTATCTAACATTTGTCTGTGGAGACCCTAATATGATTCAGACACTGTGCTAGGCTTTAGTGGTGCCTTGTTGGCTCAAACAGTGTCTGCTCTCAGGGAGTTCATGGCCCAATATGGCAGAAAGATAAGTAAATGAAGTTATACCTCAGAGACATTACAGGTTTAGTTCCAGACCACCATAATAAAGCAAATATTGCAACAAAGTGAGTCACAGAATTTGTTTTTGTTTTACAGCACATGTAAGAGTTATGTTTATATTATACGATAGCAATGTATCTAAAAATGTGCATATTTTAATTTATAAGTATCTTAATCTTAGAAATGCTAATGGACATCTGAACCCTAAGGAAGTCATAATCTTTTTGCTGGTGAAGGTTGTTGCCTCAGTGTTGATGGCTGCTGACTCATCAGGCTGGTGGCTCCTAAATGCTGAGATGGTTGTGGCAATTTCTTAAGATAAAAGGAAGGTCACCACATTTGATTGATTGACTCTCCTTTCAGAAAAGTTTTCTCTGTAGCATGTGATGAAGTTTGATAGCATTTTACGCAGAGTAGAACTTCTCTCAAAATTGGAGTGAATTATCTGAAACCCTGCCGCTGCCTACTAAGTTTATGTAGTATTCTGAGCCTTTTGTTGTCATTTCAACAGTGTTCACAGGCTCTTTACCAAGAAAGAGCACTTCAGAAACCATTTTCTTTGCTTATTCATAAGAAGTAACTCCTCATCTATTCCAGTGTTATCATGAGATTGCCGTGGTTCAGTCACATCTTCAGACTTCACTTCTAAGTCTAGTTTTCTTCCGGTTTTCACCACATCTGTAGTTACTTTCTCTACTGAAGTCTTGAACCTCTCAAAAACTTTCAGTCGACAAGGATTGAAATCAGCTTCTTCCAAACTCTTTTTGATGTTAGTATTTTGATCTTCTACCATGAATCATGAATGTTTTTAATGGCATCTGGAATGGTAAATTCTTTCCAGAGGGTTTTCATTCACTTTGCCCAGATCACTATGGTAGCTATAGTTAATCACTATGGCAGCTATAGCCTTACAAAATGTATTTCTTAAATAAGAAGACTTACAAATGGAGATTACTCCTTGATCCATGGGATACAGAATGGATGTTGTGTTAGTAGACATGAAAATAACATTTGTCTCCTTATAAATCTCCATCAGAGCCCTTGGGTGACTAGTTGCGTTGTCAATGAAAAGTAGTATTTTGAAAGGAATCTTCTGAGAAGCAGGTCTCAATAGAAGGCTTAAAATATTTAGTAAATTATGATGTAAACAGATGTGATGTCATACAGACTTTGTTCTTCCATTTATAGAACACAGGTAGAGTAGATTTAGTATAATTCTTAACGGCCCTAGGATTTTCAGAATGGTAAGTAAACACTGAATTCAGCTTAAAGTCAACAGTTGCATTATCCCCTAACAAGAGAGTAAGCCTTTCCTTTGAAGCTTGGAACCAGGCAATTGACTTCTCTCTAGCTATGAAAGTCCTAGATGGTATGATCTCATAATATAAGGCTGTTTTGTCTATACTGGAAATCTGTTGTTTACTGTAGACACCTTCATCAATTATCCTAGCTAGATTTTCTGGATAACTTGCTGCAGCTTCTAAATCAACTCTTGATGCATAACCTTGCATTTTTCTTTATGAAAATGGTTTCTTTGTTTAAACCTCCTGAACCAAGGCCTGCTAGTTTCAACCTCTTCTTCTGCAGTTTCCTTACCTCTCTCAACCTTCATGGAACTCAAGAGGCTTAGACCCTTGTTCTGGGTTAGACTTTGGTTTAAGGGAATGTTGTGACTGGTTTGATTCATTAAGACCAATAAAACTTTTTCCATGTTCACAATAACACAGTTTAGCTTTCTTTTATTTGTTGTTCATTCAAGTAGCACTTTTAATTAAAAGAAAATCTTTTACTTTGCATTTACAATTTGGTTCTTTGGCACATGACGCCTAGCTTTTGGCCTATCTGAGCTTTTAACATGCCGTCTTCACTAAGTTTTGCTATTTCTAGCTTTTGATTTAAAGTGTGAGATGTGTGGGAATGGAGCAAGGTGGTAGAACAGAAGCTCCACCAATCATCCCCCTTGCCACTGCAAAGACACCAATTTAACAATCATCTAAACACACACACAAAGCAACTTCATGAGAACAAAACATCATGTGAGCACTCAAAATATCTGATTTTTAACTTCATATTGCTGAAAGAGGCACTAAAGAAGTAACAAAAACAGTCTTGAGTTGCCCCATGGCACCTCTCCTCCATCCCCCAGCAGTGGTGGCATGGTGTGGAGAGTGTTCTGTGCACGAGGGGAGAGGGGGGAGCACAGCAAATGTGTGGCATAGTACTCAGTGCTACCCTATTATAACAGAAAACAAAACAGGACCAAACTAAGCTGAGACCCACCCACTGGTTCATTTAAACCAGTCCTAGCCAGCGATTCAGCCATCCCAGTGGTCAGAACTTAAGTTCTCACAAGGCTTGCCACTCAAGGCTAGAGTGTTTTGTTCCTTTCATAAACCTGAAAGGAAGTCTAGGCCTCAAGGACTGCAATTCTGTGCCAAGTCCCAGTGCTAAACTGGGCCCAGAGTCAGTGGATGAGGGGGCCATGGGACATACTGAAACACCAGCCAAGGTGGCTAAGGGAGTGCTGGCATCACACCTCCCCTAACCCCAGGCTACACAGCTCATGGCTCCAAAAAAATCCCCTTCTCTCTGCCTAAGGAAAGGAGAAGGAAGAGTGGGAAGGACTTTGTCTTGCATCTTGGATACCAGCTCAGCCACAGAAGGATGGAGCACTGATCAGAGTCATGAGGCTCCCTTTCCAGGCCCTAATTCCCCAGACTATATTTCTGGAAACATGCCGGGCCAGAAGGGAACCTGCTGACTCAAAAGGAAGGACCCAGTCTTGGCAGGATTAATTACCTACTAATTGAAGAGCCTTTGGTATGAATAACCAGCAGCAATACCCAGTACTACATCAAGGGTTTTGGGTAAGACTCTGAGACTTGCTGGCTTCAGGTGAGACTGAGCACATTCTCAGATGTGGTGGCTATGAGGTGAAATTCCTTCCCATTGAGAAAAGTGGAGGGAAAAGTAAAGGGGACTAAGAAACCTACTGGATTGAAGGCAAGGACCCAGTACAACCCAGATTCATCACCTGATAACTGGGAAGTCATTGGGCCTTGAAAAACCAACAGTGATACCCAGGTACTATGCCAAGGGCCTTGGATGAGACTCTGAAACTTACTTGCTACAAGGGAGATTCAGCACATTCCCAGATGTGGTGGCTATGGAGTGAAACTCTTTCTGCTTGAGAAAGGTATAGGAAAAATTTAAGGATACTTTGTCTTGTACCTTAGGTAACAGCTTGGCTATAGGGGCATAGAGTATCAAGTGGGCTCTTAGGGTCCCTGATTTTAAGACATGGCTTTTGGACATTTCTGGACCTGCCCTAGGCCAGAGGGGGAGGCCCACTGCCCTGAAGGGTGAGCGCTAGGTCAGGCAGCATTTAGAAGCTGACTGGAGAGCACTTGGGACTTAAGAGAACATTGGTAGTAGTCTGGCATTACTCCCTGTGGCAGGTGAAAGTAGTGGCCTTGGGGTGAAGCTCCTCTGCCCTTGGAAAGGGAAAGGAAGAATGGGAAGGACTGCATCTGGTGGTTTGAATGCCAGCTCAAATGCAGTGCAATAGAATACAAGGTGGACTTCTAAGGTTCTTGACTATAGTTTTTGGCTTCCAGCTGCCACCTCTGGACCTGCCCAGAGGCTAGCAGACCTTGCCACCCTGAAGGGAAGGACACAGGCCTGGATGACTTTGCCACCTGTTGATTATAGAGCCCCAAGTCCTAGAGTAAACACAGGTGATAGACAAGGAGTGGTTACGGTAAGCATTGGGCAAGATCCATGTTTGCACTGGATTTACATCTCACCCAATGTAGTCCTAGTGTTGGTAGCCATAGGGGTGCTTGTGTCACTCCACCCCAGTGCAGATGACTCAGAATAGAGAGAGGGGCTTTGTTTGGGAGGAAATAAGGGAAGAGAACAGAGAGTCTCTGCCTGGTAATCCAGAGAATTGTTCCAGATCTTGTCCAGATCATCAAGGCAATAACTGTAGAAGTCTGCAAAAACCACAGTGTTACTGAGCTGGGGGTTTCCCCTAACAGATACAGATTAGATCACAACACCTAAGTCCCTTTGAGTATCTGGAAAGCCTTTCCCAAAAGGAAGAGTACATATAAGTCCAGATTGAGAAGATTACAATAAATAACTCCTCAAGGTCCAGACACTAAAGGACATCTACAAGTATCAAGACCATCCAGAAAACAAGACCTCACCAAATGCACTAGATAGGACAACAGACCAATCCAGGGCAACCAGATATATGTGACCTTTCACACAGGAAATTCAAAATAATGGTTTTGAGGAAAACAAAGAAATTAACATAACCAAATAAGGATTTCAGAATTATATCAGACAAATTTAACAAAGAGATTAAAATAATTAAAAAGAATCAAGCAGAAATTCTGGAGCTGAAAAGTACATTTGGAATATTAAAGAATGCATCAGAGACTTTTTTTTTATTGTACTTTGGGCTCTGGGGTATATGTGCACATCCTGCATCCTGCAGGATGGTTGCATAGGTGCATACATGCCATGGTGGTTTACTGTCTCCATCCCCCAACACCCGTCGCTTACATCAGGCATTTCTCTCAGTGTTATCCCTCTCCCATCCTCCCCCTCCCCATCACTGTCCCTCCCCTCCCCTCCCCTCTACCCCCTCTCCACCTAGCCCTGTGAGTGTTGTTCCCTTCCCTCTGCCCAAGTGTTCTCATTGTTTATCACCCACCTATGAGTGAAAACGTGTGGTGTTTGGTTTTCTGTTCTTGTGTCAGTTTACTGAGAATGATGGTTTCTAGATTCATCGATGTCTCTACAAAGGACAGGAACTCATTGTTTTTTTATGGCTGCATAGTATTCCATGGTGTAGATGTGCCACATTTTCCCTATCCAGTCTATCATTGATGGGCATTTGGGTTGGTTCCAGGTCTTTGCTATAGTAAACAGTGCTGCACCAAACATATGCGTGTATGTGTCTTTATAATAGAATGATTTATAATCCTTTGGGTATATACCCAGTAATGGGATTGCTGG
The DNA here is from genome assembly GCA_036589455.1 of Ateles fusciceps. Classification (NCBI taxonomy): domain Eukaryota; kingdom Metazoa; phylum Chordata; class Mammalia; order Primates; family Atelidae; genus Ateles; species Ateles fusciceps. The sequence continues at coordinate 4,468,236 of JAZHEH010000065.1, read as the reverse complement.
GTCAAATGGAATTTCTATTTCTCAATCCTTGAGGAATCGCCACACTGTCTTCCATAATGATTGAACTAATTTACACTCCCCACCAACAGTGTAGTGTTCCTATTTCTCCACATCCTCTCCAGCATCTGTTGTCTCCAGATTTTTTAATGATTGCCATTCTAATTGGTGTGAGATGGTATATCAATGTGGTTTTGATTTACATTTCTCTAATGACTGATGATGATAAGCATTTTTTCATATGTTTATTGGCCGCATTTATGTCTTCTTTTGAAAAGTGTCTGTTGATAGCCTTTGTCCACTTTTGAATAGGTTTGTTTGTTTTTTTCTCATAAATCTGCTTTAGTTCTTTGTAGATTCTGGATATTAGCCCTTTGTCAGATGGGGAGATTGCAAATATTTTTTCTGGTACCAAAACAGAGATATAGACCAATGGAACAAAACAGAGGCCTTACAAACAATGCCACATATCTACAACCATCTGATCTTTGACAAACAGGACAAAAACAAGCAATGGGGAAAGGATTCCCTGTTTAATAAATGGTGTTGGGAAAACTGGGTAGCCATATGCAGGAAGCTGAAACTGGATCCCTTCCTTACACCTTATACAAAATTAACTCCAGATGGATTAAAGATTTAAACATAAGAACTAACACCATAAAAGCCCTAGAAGAAAACCTAGGCAACACCATTCAGGAAATAGGCACAGGCAAGGACTTCATGACTAAAACACCTAAAGCAATGGCAACAGAGACCAAAATAGACAAATGGGATCTAATTAAACTTAAGAGCTTCTGCACAGCAAAAGAAAAAATCATTAGAGTGAACTGGCAACCAACAGAATGGGAAAAAAATTTTTGCATCAGAGACTTTTAATAGCAGAATTAATAAAGCAAAGAAAGAATTAATGAACTTGAAGACAGACTACTTGAAAATACACGGTCAAGAAGACAAAAGAATAAGAATAAAACACAATGAAACACACCTACACAGTCTAGAAAATAGCTTCAACAAAGGCAAATCTAAAAGGTTTTGAACATAAAGAGGAAATACAGAAGGAGATAGATATAGAAAGTTTATTCAAAGAGTTAATAACAGAGAACATCCAAAACCTAGAGAAAGATATCAATATCCAAGTACAAGAAAATTATAGAATACCAAGAAGATTTAACCCAAATAAAACTACCTCAAGGCATTTAAAACTCAAACTTGCAAAGGTCAGTGATAAAGAAAAGGATCCTAAAACCAGCAAAAGGAAGGAAACAAATAAAATACAGCTAAGCTTCAATATGTCTGGCAGCAGACTCCTTAGTGGGAACCTTAAAGGCCAGTAGAGAGTTGCATGACATATTTAAAGTGCTGAAGAAATAAAAACTCTTACCCTGGAATAGCATATCCAGTGAAAATATTCTTCAAATATGAAGAAGAAATTAAGACTTTCCCAGAAAAACAAAGGCTGAGGGATTTCATCAATATCAGACCTATCTCAGAAGAAATGCTAAAGGGAATGGTTCATTCAGAAATAAAAGTACAGCAAGGAACAATAAGAAATCATCTGAAGGTGCTAAACTCACTGGTAATAGTAAGTTTACGAAAGAACACAGACACTTGTAATACTTTAACTGTGATGTATAAACTACTCAAGTAGAAAGGCTTAATGAACTAATCAGATGCAATAAGTACAACAACTTTTCAGAAATAGTACAGTTAGGTATAAATAGAGAAAAAAGTTAAAAAGCAGAGGGATAAAATTTGGGCATAGTCTTTACTTGTTTTCTTTTTCCTTATTTGTGTGTTTGTTTGTATTGCAAACAGTGTTAATTTGTTATTAGCTGCAAATAATGTGTTAGACTATAGAATATACGGTTTGCAAGCTTCATGGTAAACTTAAAGCAAAAACCATATAACAGATACACACACAAAAAAGGAATAAATTTAATTATGTCACCAGACAAAATCAACTTGACAAAAAGGAAGATGGGAAGGAAGAAAGAAAAGACCACAAAACAATGACAACAAAAAAGATAACACAATGGAAGGGGTAAATCCTTACTTACCAGTAATATCATTAAATATAAATTGACTGCACACTCCACTCAAAAGACACAAAGTGGCTGAATGGACAATAAATAAAATAAAAAGACCCAGCAATCTGTTGCCTACAAGGAAGATAATTACATATAGATGAAAAATAAAAGGGATGGAAAATGATATTCCATGCCAATAAAAATTGAAAAGAACAGAAGTAGTATACTTTCATATTAGACAAAACCTATAAGAAGAGACAAAGAAAGTCAGTATATAATAATAAAGGGGTCAGTGCAGCAAGAGGATATAATCATTTTAAATTTATAGGTACATAACATTGGAGGACCAAGATATATAAAGGAAATATTATTAGTGCTAAATAGAGAGATGGGCCCAAATACAATGATATCTTGAGACCTCAACACACAACTTTCAACACTGAAAACATCTTCCACACAGAAAATCAACAAAGAAAAAGTGGACATAATCTACACTATATAACAAATTGACCTAAAAGATATTTACAGAACATTTCGTCTAGCAGCTGCAGAATATACATTTTTTTTCTTCAGAACATGGATCATTCTGAAGAACAGACTATATATTAAGTCACAAAATAAGTCTCAAACATTTTTTTAAATGGAAATTACATTAAGCACCTTCACTGACTATAATGGAATAAAACTATAAATCAATAAGAAGAATTTTGGAAATTATACAAATACATAGAAATTAATATGCTTCTGAATGACCAGTGGATCAATGAAGAAATAAGGAAGGAAACTGAAAAATTTCTTGAAACAAATTATAATGGAAGCACAATATATCAAGACCTATAGGATACAGCAAAAGGAGTACTAAGAGGAAAGTTTATAGCAATAAAGGTTTACATCAAAAAAAAGAAGAAAAACTCCCAATAAAACCCTAATAATGAAACTTAAAGAACTATAAATACAAAAGCAAATAAACCTAAAATAAGTAGAAGAAAAGAAATAATAAAGATCAGAGTATAAATAAATAAAAATAGAAGAAAGCTATATGAAATATCAATGAAACAAAAATTTGGTTTTTTGAAAAGTTAACAAAAATTAACACATTTTTAGCCAGAAAATAAAGAAAAAAAGGAAAGAAGATCAAAATAAATACAATCAGGGATAAAAAAGGAAATATTACAACTAATATTGCAAAAATTCAAAGGATCTTTAGTGGCTATTGTGAGCAACTACATGTCAATAAATAGAAAAATCTAGAAGAGATGGACAAATTCCCAAACACATAACACCTACCAAGATTGAACCATGAAGAAATTCAAAACCTATGCAGACCAATAACAGGTAATGAGATCTAAGCCATAATAACAAGTCTCCCAGTAAAGAAAAGTCTGGGACCTGATGGCTTCACTGTTAAATTCTACCAAACATTTAAAGAACAAAAAATATTAATTTTACTCAAATTATTCCAAAAAAAAAAAAAAAAGAGAGAGAAGAAAGAAATACATGCAAGCGCATTCTGCAAGGCCAGTGTTACACTGGTACCAAAACCACACAAAGACACATCAAAGAAAGAAAACTATAAGCCAATATATGTGATGAATATTAATTGAAAATTTCTTAATAAAATACTATTAATCTGAATTCAATAATGCAACAAAAAGATCATTCATTATGACCAAGTGGGATTTATTCCTGGGATGGAAGTGTGGTTCACATATGCAAATCATTCATCACATATGATACCTCATATCAACAAAAAGAAAAAAAAATGATCATTTCAATTGATGCTGAAAGCATTTTATAAAATTCAACATCCCTTCATGATTAAAAAAAAAACTCAAAAATGGGATAAAATGAACATAATTTAACATAATAAAAGCCATGTATGACAGATCCAGAGCTCTTATCATACTGAACAGGAAAAAACTGAAAAGTCTTTCCTCTAAGATCTGAAATATGACAGGATGCTCACTTTCATAACTGTTATTAAACATACTACTGGAAATCTTAGCTAGAGCTATCAGACAAGAAAAAAAAATAAAGGACTTCCAATTTGGAGGAGAAAAATTATCCTTGTTGGCAGATGATACAATGTTATATTTGGAAAAAACCTAAAAACTCCACAAAAATCTATTAGAGCTGATAAACAAATTCAGTAAAGTTGCAGAATACAAAATCAACATACAATAATCAGTAGCATTTCTACATGCTAACAGTGAGAAATCTGAAAAAATTTTTTAAAGGTAATCCCATTTACAATAGCCACAAATAAAATATCCAGAAATTAATCAAAGAAATAAAAGATCTCTACAATAAAAGGTATAAAAACTCATAAAGGAAACTCGAAGAGAACACCAAAGAATGGAAAGATATTCCCTGTTCATGGATTGGAAGAATCAATATTATTAAAATGTACATACTATCCAAAGCAATCTATATATTCAATGCCATTCATATCAAAATAGCAATGACATTCTACACAGTAATAGAAAAAAGAAAATCCCAGAATAGCCAAAGATATCTTAAGCAAAAAGAACATAACTTAAGGAATCACATTATCTGACTTCAAATTATACTATAAAGCCATAGTAACCTAAACAGCATGGTACTGTTATAAAAACATATACATAGACTAATGTAACAGAATAGAGAACTCAGAAAAAAAAACCACATGCCCTCAGGAGATTCATTTTCAACAAAGGTGGCAAGAACGTGTACTGGAGAAAAGATAGTCTCTTTAATAAGTGGCGTTAGGAAAAGTGGATATCCATATGCAGAAGAAAGAAACTAGGCCTCTATCTCTTGTGAAACACAAAAATCAAATCAAATGGATTAAAGACTTAAATATCAGATCTCAAACTGTGAAACTACTCCAAAAAAAAAAAAAAAAAAAAAAAAACTGCAGGAATTCTCCAGGACATGGTCTGGGCAAAAATTCTTGAGTAATACCCACAAGCACAGACAACCAAAGCAAAAACTAGACAAGTGGGATCATGTCAAGTCAAAAAGCTACTGCACAGCAAAGGAAACAATCAACAAAGTGAAGTGACAGTCCACAGAATGAGAGAAAATATTTGCAAACTACCCATCAGACAAAGAATTGATAACCAGAATATATAAGGAGGACTAAATCTGATAATTGAATATAAAAATGGGCAAAAGATTTGAATACACGTTTCTTAAAAGAAGGCATACAAATGGTAACCAGGCATATGAAAAGGTGCTCAATATCATTGTTCATCACAGAAATGAACATCCGTACTACAAGATATCATCTTACCCCAGTTAAAATGGCTTTTATCCAAAGGGCAGGCAATAACAAATGCTGATGAGGATGTGGAGAAAAGGGAACCCTCCTACACTGTTGGTAGGAATGTAAACCAACACAACCACTACAGAGAATAGTTTGGAGGTTCCTCAAAAATCTAAAAATAGAATTACCCTTAGGACCCAGCAATCCCCCTGCTAGGTATATACCCCAAAGAAAGAAAGTCAGTATATCAAAGAGATATCTGCACCCTTATGTACATTGTAGAAGTGTTCACAATAGTCAAAAGTTAGAAGCAAACTAAGTGTCCATTAACAGATAAATAGATAAAATACATGTAGTTCTTATGCACAATGGAGTACTATTCAGCCAAAATGAATAGTACATGGGATGAAACTGGAGGCCATTATTCTAAGTGAAATAAGCCAGGTACAGAAAGACAAACATTACATGTTCTGACTTATTTGTGGAATCTAAAAATCAAAAAAATTAAACTCATGGAGACAGAGAATAGAAGGATGATTACCAGAGCATGGGAAAGGCAGGTGAGGGTATCAGGGTGAAGTGGAGATGGTTAATAGGTACAAAAAAAAATTAGAAAGAACAGACAAGGCTAGTATTTGATAGCACACAGGGTGTGTGTACTCAATAATAACTTAATTATACATTTAAAAATATCTAAGAGTATAATTGAATGGTTTGTAACACAAAGGATAAATGCTTGCAGAAATGGATACCTCATTTTCCATGATGCAATTATTACACATTGCCTATATCAAAATATCTCATGTACCCCATAAATACATATACCTACTATGTAAAGACTAAAATTAAAATTAAAAATTAAAAAAATAAAATAAAATAAAAGATACTTGTTTCTCTCTTTTAATTGAATATTTAGAGACGTACTTTCAATATTTTTGTATCTCAGGTAACAAGAAGGCCCAAGGAGTGAAGGAGAGATGGAGAAACAGCTTTTCAGTGGAGCAGTCATAACACATCCAACACTTACTAAGTTCATTGTCTTATATGGGAGCAGTTAGTGGTGCCTCAAAACAATTAGAATAGTAACATCAAAGATCACTGATAATAGATCACTATACCAGATATAATAATGATAAAAAAATTCTGAAATATTATAAGAAATATTAAAATGTGACACAAAGACACAAAGTGAGCACATGTTGTTGGAAAAATGGTGACGATAGACTTGTTAGACATAGGGTAGCCCCAAATCTTTGAGTTGTAAAACAACACACTATCTGAGAAGTACAATAAAATGAGGTATGCCTGCAAGTTAATAGCAATTTACTGTGATAAATGTTGTGTTAGATCAGGTCCATGATGCTGAGCGTAGGAAGGAGGTCAAGAAAGGCCTTCTGAAAAATTCTTCTAACTTGAGTCATTTTATAGCAATGAGTCATTATCTAGCAACGAGAGTGAAGGTTTCCTGGGGCCTTGAAAATAGTCCAGTTGGCCAGGCGCAGTGGCTCATGCCTGTAATCCCAGCACTTTGGGAGGCCAAGGCAGATGGATCACGAGGTGAGGAGATTGAGACCATCCTGGCCAACATAGTGAAACCCTGTCTCTACAAAAAAAAAAGAAAATAGTCCAGTATATCTCATGAGATGAAGAGGAGAGAATGAAGGGATATAAATAAGTAGGGTTTATCTTTCAAAGAAGCTTTGAGATCCACTCATGGCATAATATTGAGCTCTCTGTGTGTATGTATATTACGAACCAAAAAAAAAAAAACCATGGCCCTCAATTACGGACCGTAGGACATGTTTGGGCCAGCTATAAAAGATGGTGTATACATTTTTCCGAATGTCAATTTTACAGCTTAGAATTAACACAAAAACAATATTCCCATTTCACAAGAAAGGAAATAGAAAGATAAAGTTTAGATAAGTTAAATTTCTGTATTCAGAATTAAAACCAGAATTAAAATTTACTGATATCAGATAAGCATGTCTAGCAACAAATGAGATGCCACAATTGTCACTTGGCATGCACTCAAGAAGAGCTAGGCTCTTGCTCTAGATTTGACATTTAGGCAAATAGCTACCCAGTCTTGAAATGATAATTAAGTTCCCTTTTGTTTCTAACCTTCATGGTTTCTTAACTATCTTACTTTCAATTACAAATAATTGTACTTATTACCTACCACTTTAGAAAAATGTAAATGATAGAATAATCTATGTTTAATTGAAAGTATGCCAACCTGTTATATACGTCAGTCTTTTTCTGTGTAAGCTTTGAGATTTTTAATTGCACCATGATACTAAAGATTTGACGACAAGAATTCTTGATGAATACAGAACTGTCCACAGCAAATGTCTAAGCAGTTGTTACAGGGGGAGCTTCCTCATATTCCCTATGACTATTTTCTGTTTGCTTCCACCTCAGTATTTTCACCTATGAATGCTGTGGGTCTATATGGAAAGTGTTAGAAAACCTACAAGCCAGAGTTCCTAAACTTCAGCAGACATCATCTTATCTGGGTAAAGTTTATATAAATCTTAAATCACTTAACAATTGAAGATTTTTATGTCAATTTTTTTCTACTCTAGGCACCAATTGGCTCCTTATAAAAGTGACCATGGGACTTGGATGCTGTGTTTATTGAGCACTTACTATAGACCTTTCATCTCTCCAAGTACTCTCCATGTATTAACTAATTTGATTCTTAAAGTAACTTTATATATATAATTACTCTTACTATATTTGTAATATTTAACAAAAAAATTGGAGGGGGGATAACATAGAGACACTAGTCAACTTGCCCAAAATTGTACACCTAGTAAACTATCCAGTCAGAATTCAAATCTAAACTATCTGATTCAAGAAACTGGCTTCAGGATTTTTCTAGTTGTGAAGATACTGTGAAGTAATTTTGTGTTTACAAAACATTCTCATTCTTTACTGTCTCTGGAACTGACACAACCATCCAAGGTTATTAGAACAGTTATTCAGATCTTCACTTTAGAGAAATAGCTAAGTCTCTAAAGGATGATTGATTTAAGCTCTTAGAGTCAGAATCCTCTAGGTCCATTGACTCATTTACTATTTCTAGCAGAAGGTCCTTCCCCAACTATACATGTTGTATTTTTACAAGAGAAGTAAAACAGGAATGGAAACACATTCCAAGGACCATTCCCAACTATTTCTTTTAACGTTTTAGGACCTATAATTTGGTTAAGGAAATTACTGGATGACAGCACTTTGATGTTGAAAAACACAACCATAGCTGAAAAAATCTGTTGTGAGTCCGGGAGAACAAATACATTCAATGGGAAATGTGGAAACCGTACTTGGGTTATTCTCACCAGATACCCTATGTGAGGGGACATGTTTGTAAAACCAAGGAGCTTGACACTGTAGCAAATCAGGATTAACAACAGCATAAGCAAGAGGCAGGATGATGGATGCAGAATATATTAAATATCTACTAACCTAGGCTATTTACTCAAAGTCATATAATTCCAAATGTTTTATCAGAAAACAAATCAGTAGGCTTGAACTACACCAGACAGGGTATGTGACAAAATCAAACTCATAAATCTGTTAAAGTTTTTCACGTACCTGAATGAGGGAAGAGTCTCCTGGAAGCATCTGAGAAAAGTTGGCACAGTGTGGAAAAAAATAACTAACATCAGAAATCAAGGGACTCAGATTCCAATTACTGCTTTTGGTTTCATTTGTGATGATCTTTTACAAAAGCCTTTTAACCTTGTCATGATCACTTATCACTTGGGAATTATATATCTGTCCTGCTTGGTTTGACAACTTAATGTGACATTCATGTGAGAAAAGAGGTATGAAAGAAATTTAAAAGTTGGCTGGTTAAATTGGCTATGTACCTCTTCCCTTTATCAGATAACCCTTTACTTCACCACATTTCCCCATATACTCTTTCATTTTCATTTTTCAAAATTATATTTATGATTCAAAGCCCAGGCTTCAAATACCTTCTCCTTCAAAAGGCTTCCTTCGCTCAACAAAAAGGATCTCATCATTCTTTAAACTCCAGGTCTACCTCCTGACTTACCTGTACAATATCCTAGCCTGGAGGCACCTGAGATGCATTCTTTTTTGGAAGAGGCCTGAAAGTTTGACTCAGCCACTGATTAGTGAGCAGGCTTTCCTAAGCCTTACTTTCTTCTCTAGTAAAATAGATCTGATCATAATCTCTTCCTCACAGGACCATTGTGCAGATTAAAGGAGGGAACATGAATGCACTTGGTAGCAATTGAATGAATGTATCTGAATCCTCCCCTGTCAATATACTCAGCTGTCCATTACAATCAGTTTACGTATCTGTTTTTTCCCCTCTGGTAGAGAGTGAAATCTGAGGACCAAAACTCCTCTCTTACCCATCTCTGTGTATTTTTCTCTTTGCCCCTGCCCCTTTCTCCAACCCAGTACCTAGCATGGTTTCTTCATTTATGTGTAAATTTTATCAAAGTGGTGTCAGTCTGTGCAAATCATCTCCGGTAGTCTGTTAAGAACATTCAGCAATGGACACTTCAACAATAACAGGGGCAGTGCAAAAAAGTCGTGTTTTCTTCCTACTCTCCAGTTCTATGCCTCCTTCCACTGCTGTGAAGAGGAGGCTGCAATCAGAGTCATTTCACCGTAAGAAAATCATCAATTTCTAATGAAAACCCCCATCATTAAATATTCATCCCTGGCACAGACCCTAAAGGAGAGAACGCATTCTTGCAATGCTGTTGGCCAGTTTGTGAGCCCTCACTTGTTGAGCACAGACTCTTCCCTGACCCTGGAAGAAAATCAGCAGGAGCACTGAATAATGAAGCATGAATGCTCACATTGTGCTGTCTCTAGCTGATACACCAGCTCCTTACCTAACATTTTTTTCCTTTTCATTGGTCTCCGTTGCAACTTCCTGAGGATTTGGCAGTTTTCCACTGTGTCCAACCTACCAACCTGTAAATACCTGACTGAGAAACACAAAATGTGTTTATGGGACTTCTGATGGCTTCTCATCTAAACCATAAATGTGAAATGCATCTTGACATTTCCCAGAAGACACTTCATCTCCCAGGTTCAATTGGCGCACAAATTTACTTCCCAGAAGACAGCACCAAAATCTCAACATTGGTGTTTCCAATCAGGTACATGCATGCAGCTGCACTGTGTTAACAAGAGTGGAACATTATTAGGTCTCATATGCTGAGTGGCAATACCATTAAATGATCATTTCTGTGAGAAATTAAGCTATGAGAAATCCAGTTTGGTAGTATTTGAGCATTACAAACAGCTAGCCTGTTTATATCAGCTAGGCTTTGATGTTAAGACTTTCTGTAACTGCAGCCATAGGAAAAGCAGACTGAATACAGGGTGGATAAGGTCACAGATGTAAAATCAGATAGAGTCCTGTTCTACTATCTACATAATCTCTACTTTGGGAAGTTACTTAACATTTCTAAGCCTCAGTTTCTTCATAAAAATAAAATAGCAAGCAATGAGAAAACTATATAATACAATATTTGTGACACAATTGAAATAATATATATAAATCACTTAGCCTAGCATGTGGCATTTATTAACACTCAACCAAAAGTGTAATTAAAAAAAAAGACTCTTATATCCCTTACATGACAGAAGTATTAAGATCAGAATAGTTACTGAGCCCTGAAAGATATTATCTTGTATTATCTCATTCTGGTTGAGCTATCTGGACCTGGAGAAAAATCTAGAAAGACTCTGTATCACTCCAAGATTCTTGACCCTGTCTTTGTTTTTTATTCTCTATCCACTAGGACCTGAGATCAGACAGGATTAACTAGTGTTCTGTAGGATTACTGTTTTAGGCAGCTAGGAATGATTGCACAAGGCAATTGCTTATGTGTCTCTCTCTCCTGCTAGAATGCAAACTCCCAAGGGCAGGACCTATGTCTTTCTTTATCCTACCTGTTAGTGATCAACAGGAGAAGGCTGCTGCTGAATTGTTCATGTCAGGCCAGCTCCCAGCTGATACTTCTTAGGAACTCTTCCTTTCTTTCTTTCTTAAGGTAATAACTAATTCATCTCATAGATTAAAAGGACTAGAAAGCCCCTGCCATCATGGCATGTGTTTTATTTACATGCTTCATCTCATTTAAGCTTCATAATGCTCTATGAGATAAACCATCTCTGTTATTCCCATAGTATATACAACAGAACTGTGGATTACAAGGGTTAAATAAACTTGTCAAAGATCTTCCAGCAAGTGACTGAGCCTGGATCCCAAACCAAACCTTGCTGGGTAAGAACCGCAAGTATTGGTGGATGTAATGAAGCTGATAATTGTGATGAAGGATTATTGATGGATTTCTCTATTATGTTTTCAGTTTATATATATATATATATATATATATATATATATATATCTTATCCCAGATCACCATAACTGACTCCCCTTGAAAGTTAAAGAGCTCAAAACTGATTTATAGATACAACCACTTCATATGACCAGACTTTGACAGTCAAATCTGATCCTCTTATTCTCAGAGTTCAAGTCCCAGCATTAAAATATATAGTATCAGTATAATCTACCCAATATGTTCCAGGCATGCTCCTTACCCCCACATACCCTTACTGGCCAGAGGTTTCTAGAGGAAGAGATACTATACGTAATGTTGGTCCACTATTTCTCCATTTTTCTATGGCTTAAGTAAAAGCAGATGTTGACTTTGGGATGTCAGCTCAGAGACTGAACAAAGTAGATAAGAATATATGCTCTTAGCTGGCAGATAAATGCCAGCTCTCACTTAAAATAACATCCAGGGATCTTACTTCCTGCAAAAGTCCATTCCAACTTTGAGATCCTAAGAGATCACTAGGCATATGGGAAAGACCTCCGTACTTGGTCCCGCCACAGGCCAAGTTTGTATTAATCCTCAGGTGAAAATATATGAAACAGGTTTAACCTATTTTTAGGTAGCCCAGAAATCAGTCAATGGGGAGCCAAGAAAAGCTTTAAGGATGGTAAAGTAATTTACTTTGTATTTACAGAAGTTAAGAAATCCTTTTCTGGAATACTTATTTGGAAGTCCACAATGCCTCCCTAACCAAAATAAATCCTGTCCCTCACTGCCTCTTACCCTCACAAGCCCTTGGTCACTGCACAGTATCCTCTATCCTCAAATATGCCTGGCTAATTGATCCTCTTAATATTGGGGGTGACTTTCACAGATAATTTATTTCTAACCTTTTTGGCTGCTTATAATCCTATTAGCAAGCTCCTATTGTAGAACATTAATGTGGTTGTATCTGATTTAATTTTTAGTCAATACCCTACAAAATGCACTAGCTTATTAGTGATTTTTATGTCATGTGGTTTTAGCAAAATGAAATGATAATGAGATGTGATTGGGTGGAAAATTATAGCAATAGGGTGCTTGCCTTCTATAATTGCCGCATAGGCTTTGGTTAGGAATGGGACTATCAGAATTTCTTTTACTTAACAGTGATTTCTAAGGCACAAAAAAGCACTGTGTATTTACAATTTATCCAGAAGATGATTAAGTGGCTTTCACTGGTGGATGGTGGGACAGCCTTGCAAATCATAGAGACAATCAAGGAAAAATAACAATTGCATTATCTGATCTGAAGCTTCCTTTATTACCCTTCCCCATACATGAAGTAGAAAGAGATTTAGGATCATGGCAATAATGGTGGCCTTATCTAAAATAAACTTATTAAATGAGACAGATTCTTTATTAACTAGTCAGGAGTAAAATGATTAAACAGCTTTTCTTGCCATTGAATTTCTAGCAGAAATCAATGTATATTATACAGTTGCAGCAGCTGAGATTGCACAAGACACAAGGACAGTGTAAAGACTGTGATTTACTGAAATATTTTATCAGCATAATGGTCAAGAGATGCAGTTCAGTTTGTCTGAATAAGCTTATCTTATTCATTTTTGTATGTGTTAGAAAAGCTACTTGCATAAACTTCCCAATTGTAATATACCAGTTGCAAAACCATAACTGTCCAACTGAAAAGAATTGTCCACATTCAGGACATTTTTAAGAATGAAAAACTGCTTTGTGGAGACTTAGATCTTGTCATTCACCTATGGACAGTGCTACCCAATGAGTCTGGCATGGTTTACAACAAATACAATGACAAAGGGTTGTTAGATACAATGTCAGGTGCACAACACTTAAGAGACACAGAAAAGACTGCATTTTGTGCTCTTGCATAATTCTAACAACCCACTTGACCTTTTAGGCAAACTTTCTTTAATACCTACCGCTTTTGGGAGTTTGTACAAATAATCGTCTTTACATATAAAATTAAGAGAATGATGTAAGATTTAAAGAGAAGGAAAAATATAAACTTAAAGTACAATGTTCAGCAACTGAAGAATTTCCTTCTCCTTGATTATCAGTAAAGAAAGTTTATTTAATTACTTGTGAAATGTCTACTTCTAAAAAGGATTTAAAGTGGCTTACAATAAAAGCCATATAAAATCAAAATTACCATCATCTAATAGTATGTATCAAACTAACACAAGACTTAATGGTATAAAATAACAACCACTTTATTCTGCTCACAATTCTATATGCCAGGACTTGGGGAATGAAACAGCAGGACGGTTTGCCCTTGCTCCACAATTTAGTGGGGTAATTTGAACAACTATAAATTTCTGAGGTCTAGAACCTCAGGTTGTTTGACTCTTCTCCATGCCACCCCTGCTAGGAATGGAATGCCTAAAGTGGCCCTTCATTTATGTCTCTAGCTCTGCTGGAATGACTAGGGTAGCTGGGCCTGCTCAGGACTTTCATGGACTCTTCCCAGGCAGCTTCCTCACAGTATGCAATCTTAGGATAGTTGGGTTTACCATGGCAGCTAGTTGTCCCTTGTGATCCAAGAGGCCTAAGCAGAAGCTGGGAAACTTCTAATGAATGAACCTCTGAAGTCCCAGAACCCTCCATGTGTATCCTCCATCACATTCTAGTGCTTAGACAGATCACTAAGTCTTCCCCCCCCGGAGAGAAGGCGAAAAACCTTCCCCTGGAAAAGAGTCATCCCAAATATGCAGCCATCTTAAGTTACACCGTAGACATAAGGTGATTAGCAATGATAATTTTTAAGTAAGATGAGCTGTACCATTGAGGAGACAACCAATTATCCTAGGAAATGAGGTTGAGACCTTCTACAATAAGCATAGAATTTAACCTTCAGCTTCCTAGTGATCAAGGAAAAAGGAAACGGAAGAACCAGTAACATAATGTTTATTATTTCAAAAAATAAGAGTAAGATTTTTAAAAATTATTTTGCAAAGACCAGATTCATAATCAGCAAATATAGAGCATGGCATGTACATTTTATACAGTTCCTTTCTTCCTAAATCTCCCTGTTTGTCTCAGTATCCCAGTCTACCTTTGGGATGATAGTCATTCTAGATAGGAAAGTAATTGCTTAGAATTCAGGCTAAGATTAAGAGAGGTGGAAGAAAGAAAGAGGAGAAATGAGGGTAAGCTGAGACAAACACGAAGAAAATAAACAAAATAAATAAATGAGCACAAAGAGAGAAAGAGAGGGAACAAGACAGAGAGCAAGAAAGAAAGTGAGAGAGAAAGAGAGAGAGAACTAGGTGGACAGAGTTTGGCCTGATCAAACTTAAATGTCTAAGGGATTGTTTGGCAGGTACTAAAATAGCTGCCACACATGAAGCCAAAATGACAGAAAGAAGTGAATCCTCTGTCAAATGGAAATACGCATGCCCCCTCTTAAAAGCATCAAATTATTTTTATTGTTAATTTAATGCCAAATATGCCCATTTTTATGGCTGACTTCAGGCCGCTGCTGAATGGCAGATTGTATCCCTTGAATTGCTGAATGTCAGGTTGTATCCCTTGAATTGCTTCCTTTGAATTGCTGAACTCTGAGGGTGAATACTTATACTGCTGGATTTTTCAGGTTCCACCTAGTAGAGAGACCCTCCAGGATGGCATTGAGGGATGGTCATAGGGACACACAGAAATGACGTCTTTCTGTTCTCAGCTATTGAGAAATAGGACCCATCACTTCCTGAAATAGTCATTGTGGAAAAAGCAAGAGGAGAAATTATTGCCCATAAGGGATGAAATAATGAACTAAATGAAGCTAGAGCCAAACACTGTTGCTGACCCAGAGCCTTAGAACTGAGAAACGCATCAATGTGCTTTGTAATGCAAGCTGCCACCATACCGCTTACCTCTGATTGTTACCTTTTAGACATCCAGTGTGACAAAAGACAAAAAAAAATGACCACAACATCTTCTTTACTAATAGAAATACAAGCAATCTTAGCATTTCTCAAATTCTGACCAAAAGTGTTCTCCTTTTCTTCCTCCTCCTCCTTTTAATGCGCTATCATTAGAACCAACAAATACTCAGAAAAGTACCACATTTTTACTTTCTTTTTAAAAATGTATGTATTTAGGGTATACAACATGCTGTTTTGATATGCATGTACATAGTGAAATAATTGCTACAGCTCAGCAAATTAACCTTTCATTACCTTCCATAGTTATCGTGTGTATGTGTGTGTGTGTGTGTGTGTGTGTTAAAAAGCACCTGAAATCTACTCTCTTAGCAAATTTTCAGTGCACAAAACAATATTATTAACTACAGTCTTCATCCTGTGCATTAGATCTCTAGATTTATATATTCTACATGATGCAATTTATTCTTTTTAATCTGTTTCTCCTTGCTTCCTGCTTCCTGCTTTGGTAACCAATGTTCTACTCTATTTATTTGTCTTTCGTAAAAGATTACTCATATAAATGATATCATGCAGTATTCTTTTTCTGTGTTCGGCCTATTTGACTTAGCATAATGTCCTCCAGGTTCATTCAGTTGTTGCAAATGGCAGTATCTCCTTTTCAAGGCTAAATAGTATTTCTTTATACATTAATCTGTTGAGGTTAACTCACATTGTTTCCATATCTTGGTTATTGTAAATATGGTACAATGAATATAGAAGTACAGCTATCTCTTCAACATACCTATTTCATATTTGTTTCATCTTAGACAAGGAAAATGTATTACAAGTGGGAGCATTCTAAATCTTTAGTTTTCATGAATATTCCATCTTCTTGTTAGTAGACAGCTGTGCTTCTTATGAACTTCTAAGAGTTGGCCAACTTTGATCAGAGCTGGAGTTATTAAAAGCTGAGGACAGAAGAGATAGACTATCTTCAAAGTGGGCATTTGCACTGTGGAATTACAGTAAGCGTTCTTATAAACCTTTAGACTGACATTCACAGTAATGGGATTTATTATCATTCACTCCCTACCACAAAGAGTGTAGAATTAAAAGGTGGGGACTTTCATTGTTAAGTACTGACAATTTTCCCCTTCAGAATCTTTTGTGAAGATCTTGTTGGTCTAAGTGATACTATTTTTCTTTTAATGAAAATTTTCTTTCCTCTGTAATTCATTTTAAAGGCACCCTAGCATGTACCCAAATAGGCGACTCCTATACATAACCAGGCAGATAAAATGAACCAAATTAGGGACCCTTTCTTAATGATATTATAGGGATGCATAAATGCAGGGGATCCCAAGCAATTGTGCATCTCAGGGAATCATGGGATTATACGGTCACTTAAAGTGAAAGTTTAGTGAGGTCTTACAGGACTCATCAAGTCCCAATAGGTGAAAGACAGAAGCCAAGGTATGCGTTAAGACAGTGTTGACGAAAAAAGTCTGACTCCGGCGCTGCTTGAGGCCTGTTTGCAGAACCTGCACAAACCAGCACCATGCCCATGACACTAGGGTACTGGGACCTCCGCGGGCTGGCCCACGCCATTTGCCTGCTCCTGGAATACACAGACTCAAGCTACGAGGAAAAGAAGTACACGATGGAGGAGGCTCCTGCTATGACAGAAGCCAGTGGCTGAATAAAAAGTTCAAGCTGGGCCTGGACCTTCCCAATCTGCCCTTCTTGATTGATGGGGCTCACAAGATCACCCAGAGCAATGCCATCCTGCGGTGTGGGGGGACAGAAGAGGAGAAGATTCGTGTGGACATTTTGGAGAACCAGACCATGGACACCCGGATGCAGCTGGCCATGATCTGCTACGACCCAGAATTTGAGAAACTGAAGTACTTAGAGGAACTCCCTGAAAAGTTAAAGCTCAACTCACAGTTTCTGGGGAAGCGGCCATGGTTTGCAGGAGACAAGATCACCTTTGTGGATTTCCTCGCCTATGACGTCCTTGACCACAACCGCATATTTGAGCCCGGCTGCCTGGATGCCTTTCCAAACCTGAAGGACTTCATCTCCCGATTTGAGGGATTGAAGAAGATCTCTGCCTACATGAAGTCCAGCAGATTCGTTCCAGGTCTTTTGTTTGGAAAGTCAGCTACATGGAACAGCAAATAAGGCCCCGGGTTACCAGAAGATGGGAGGGAGGAGCCGACCCTGCTGCCTGGGCAGAACGCTGGAGAACAGCCTGACTCCCTGGACCAGACTTCTTCCTTTTTCCTTCTTTCCACTGTCTTCTCTTCCCCAAGGTTTCACTGTCTTCCTTTCTTCTAACATGAGCCCTCCCCCACATTGAGGCTGTTTAAAGCTTCAGCTCCCTACTCTCCTCCACCAAAGTCCCCCCTCCTAACATCTCCCTTTTTCTGCACTAACGCCAACCTGACTGCCTTTCCTCAGTGCTTGTCTCTTCTTTGAGAAGCCAGACTGATCCCTGAGCTCCCCAGCACTGTCCTCAAAGACCATCTACATGCCCTGCTCCCTTTGCTGTGTCTCTATACCCCCAGCCCTGTGTGATGCCCAATAAAGCCTTAACCATGCCTGAAAAAAAAAAAAAAGAGAGAGACAGTGTTGACAAGGAGACAAGAGGCTTTTGAAGTCTGGGATTGCACTGAAGAAAGGGAGTGGAAACTGCAATCACCGCATTGTGAATTTAGTAAGATTTCCGAAAGCTTTGTAACTTCAACTTTTTTTGTTATTTTACTACCACTCTTTGTATACCTGAGTGAGAAAACTTATTAAAGGTGAAGAATTTGGGTACCCCACATCTTCCTATAGCTAGACTTGAAAGGATTTAAGTCTAGCTATTGTAGAGACAGTTCAGAGTGATGGTGGCTGCTGGTAAAATGAGAATGAGAACATAAACAAGCTGAGTCATTTGTTCTCACAAAGAAGGCTGGTGGATGTGGGCTGAGCAACAGACCAAGAAGTTTGACACTCACAAAGTCCTGTGGTCCTTCTATATCTATAACTCACTAACACAACTGCAAGCACCGTGTCAATTTTAATGAGAAAAATTAAGGCCACTGGCAAATAACAGCTTAGCAGAATTAATATGTTACATGATTAATTAAATATTATTCTATCTTTAAACCAAAGGTCTCACAGCATTGGTCTCATAAAAAAAGAGTAAATGAAGTGTCATTCATATCTATTAGTTTTGAAATGTCTATTTTGCAAAATTTTAAGAGCGAGGCATGATTTTGGAAGGGAAAATGCTTTCTTTAATGGCTTAGATTTCCGACACTTGCTTACAAATCAGAATTATTTGAGACATCCTAACAAATAATAGTTAACAATTAAAAGAAACTTTATTTGGAAGAAGACATTGATTCATGCTATGGTTTCCTCTTTGTATGTAACCCAAAGATTGTAGGGCACTAAATATCAATTGAGAGATGAATATACCCAGAATAGCAAATAGGCACTAATTATGTAAACATATTTTTTAGCAAGAGAAACACATTTTTTTTTGTGGATTTATTAATCCTGGGAAAGAGAAGAAAAAGCCATTATAGGGGGAAAAGAATGACAAAAGAGAGAGACCAGGAGAAGATATTGAAAAAGCACTGAAGCTCAAGCACAGATTTACTAGGTATCAGATGAACCAATGAGTAGGCCTATTACAAAACCAAAAAATACCTGCCTAGTGAGACTCCATCTCAAAAAAAGAAATAAATAAAAATGCCTGCCTAGTAGTTCTTATGTCACTTAATATCCCTTTATTAAAAAATATTTTTGGGGTACTCTCTTAACTTGCCAGTATTAGTGAAGCATGATATTTACCTTACCCCTTCATGGAACTCTCAGCAGGGGTACCTCATTTACTCAGCCCACTGCTCTAGACTCCTTGCAGGAAAGAGTGCACAAGTGAGGGAGGCAGGAACTGGAGTGCAGGAGTGCTAGAATAGGCTGACCACTCTGGCACCAGCAGGATCAAATTCCGCTCATTTGGACCCCCCCGCATTCCATCCATTATAGGCGGAAGCCTACAGATGAGTAGGTGTAGGAGCTGGAATGAGCAATTTTTGGCCTGGCAGGGGAGTACTACGTGCAGGCCCCACAGCAGCATTCAGGTGGGGTGCCTGTGACTCCCGAAGCCCCAGAAGGTGTGTTACAGTGCTCCTTTAGCCTGGCAGTCCGTGGATGGTTTAAGTATTAACAACTCAGTGAGTCCTCTGCCTTTTCGCTTGGGGTGGCTGCTTTCCATCAGCAAGGACAAAGGGCCAGTGTGACAGCCTTTTGTATCCACACTCATGTCCACCATCCAGGAACAATGAGGTCGCATCAACAAATTGAAAAATGGGAAATGCCGCGGATTTTATTGTGGATTTAAGTGGCTTTCAGGAGGGAGGGGAGTTGAAAAGGGGATGGAGCAGGTAAGGAATCTTCCCCTGAAGTCTTGCTGTCTCCAGCCAAATTCTTCTCTGAAGTTGTGTCATCAAGCTGTCCCTCTGAAGTGAAGCCACTTCTCTCTGATGTCTTGCCATAGTCACTGATATCCACCTGCTTCTCCCCCTCTGCCAGCTGAGCCTGGGGTCTTTACAAGGCACAGGATGGGGTGGGGCAGGGCCATGGATGGTTTAGGAAAAGGCAGCATGCCAGTGGGAAAACAGGGATATAAGTTCTCACTTTGGGCCACCATCTCAGGATTTGGGGCTTGGGGTGGAATTTCGCCAGAGACCCACCCGTGTCTGTCTAGAATTACTCTGCCTCCTGTTGCTATCAGTAGTATAATTTGGTAAAACCATTCTTGAGGGCATTTGGCAAAATATACACAAAACCTTAAAACCCAACATATTTTGTTCACTCTAATTCTTTTTTCCTGAAGAAACATGCACACCACATAAGCATGTTTTCTAATGTAAATAAATGTAAGTGACCTAAAATTCTGACAATAGAAAATTAGATAAATAATCTATAATATATTCACAAGATTGAATACTATGTAGCTATTAAATAAAGGTTATAGAATATTATTTAATTATATGGGAACATTGTCATAATAAATTAAATAAATGGGGTAGCTATTTCATAGTGCTAGAGCTCACAGCACTGGAAAAATGTGAAGAGTCTAGAAATCATATATCATACACTGGAAGGAAGAAATACAACTTTGCTGAAGGATGCCTGAAAATATTGATTGTGTATTGCATTGATTTCTACCAGGTCACAAGGAAACTACTTGCTCAAAAGGAGACCGGAGGAATAAAAATGTGTAGGACTTTGATTTGTTCATTCATTATTCATTTACTTATTCATCTATTCATTCAGCCATCATTTTTCAAATGCCTACCACATGCTGAACACTGGGCTAGATAAAAAAGTATGACTGAAGAGTGAGGAGCAATGAAACTGGATAAGCACGAAGAAAATGGTTTGTGAAGATTCTTGGCATGCCTTGTGTAAGATTTTGGGTAATCTTTTGAGCAATGAGGAATCACTGATGAATCTGGGGTAGGGAAATGGCAAGGTTAGATTTTTATGTTAGACCATCTTGGCAGCAGTGAGGAGGGTGGACCACAGAAGAGAGAACTAAAGTAGGTATGTGGTGATTAGGATTTTGGGGTAGTAAAGTGAGAGTCAGGGAGGCCTGAAACCAAGGAAGTTGTCCAGGAAATGGAAATAAGGGCACAAATTCAAAAGATATTTAGGAATTATAATTGAACATGGAAACTAATTGTTTATACAGTGGATAGAAATGGACATAATTTTTGATAAATCTTGGGTTTTTAATTTGGATAGAGAACAGAAGAGTTTGGCAAAATATTTTGAATAGCACTCTATGGCACTTCATACTTTTTTAGTATCTACATATATATATGTGCATAGATATAAACTTTATCATAGGAGATTTGTCAATACAGTTAAGCTTGTTTTATTCCTCTAGTATGGACATTTTTTGTTGTTCACTACACTGTCTATGACTTCCTTTGATAAAATAAGACATTTGCCATTGAAATTGAAACCTCTGAAATATCTGATGGAACTGTAGAATGTGACAACAAAAATGAACATCCATGGAGCACAGACAAGGTACCTGAGTCTAGGCTGAGTATTTTCCAAATATTATACAATTTATCTATTATGACAACAATATTAGGTAGGCATGCTCACTTTAAAGATTAAGAGAAAATGAAGCTCTGAGAAATTGCCACTTGCCCAAAATTATACAACTAGTAAGGTGCTCAGTCAGAATTTGAACAAAAGTTTTCACCTTTCTGACTTATCTACTCTAAACTCCATCAATTACCATCTGAAGTTTCAGACATTCTTAGAAACAATATCTTTCCATAGACATTATGGATGAGTTTTGGTGATTTGAGTGGCAGTGTGATCTGATAAAAAGATAATTGAATTGAGGGTTGAGAATCTAAATTCCTACTTTGAGCCAGACAACACATTTTTGTGTGTGTGACCTTGACTAAGGCACTTAATAGCTCTGAGTTTTCATTGCCTTCATTTTAAAAATAAACAGATTGAATTAGGAGTCACTTCCAAGATGTTATTGTATTTATAACTTGAAAAATTTGAAATTTCTCTCTTCATCCACATAGACAGGGTTTCAAAGCCCAATATGGTTCTATATCCTAATGGAATTTGCTGATTTCAAATGTGGAAATGCTACATTCTGATCATTTTTGAGTATCAGTTTTCTCATCTGTAAAGTGGAATGATATTAATACGTAGCATTGTTACTGTGAAGATTGAATATAAAATTATAACCCTGAGTGGTTTTCACTAGCTCAGTCATCAGAAAACTAAAATAGCAAATAAAAATGTCTGTGTTGGCCAGGCATGGCAGCTCACACCTGTAATCCCACCACTTTGACAGGCTGAGGCAGGCAGATCACCTTATGTCAGGAGTTCAAGACCAGCCTGGCCAACATGGTGAAACCTCATCTATACTAAAAATACAAAAAAATTAGACAGGTATGGTGGCACACACCTGTAATCCCAGCTACTTGGGAGGCTGAGGCAGGAGAATCGCTTAAACCAGGGAGGCAGAGGTTGCAGTGAGGGAGATCGTGCCATTGCACTCCAGCCTAGACAGCAGAGCAAGACTCATCTCAAAAAAAAAAAAAAAAAAAAAAGAAAGAAAAAGTCTGTGTATATTTATCTGTATCTGGTCTACATAAATATTAGTAGAAGACAAAAAATGAAGAAGTAATTTTAAGAAGTAATTTGATAAAAATCATTATTCCCCTAGACCTCTAAGACTTCAAATAATGAGGAAAAATAAGCAAAGTTAGAATTTTTCTATACAAAAATTATATAGAAATTTACATCAGGAGTTAGGAATTATTCACAATTAACTTTCTCTATTTGTCCCTCATTGATCACTTGATGCATATGCTTTTCTGGAATTGAATTGTTATCCAAGCATGGCAAATTAAACTTCCGATTTAACAATTAAAACCATCAGGCTGATAAATGAGACAGTGCGGCTGATTTATTCTAGGTTAGATTCTGGCTCCCAGGCATAAATGAGACTCTCTTTGTTTTCAAGAGAAGCCTGGCAGGCTGGCTCAGGTGGCACAAGCCTGTTACTGATCTCCTCCTATCACAGTCTCCAGGCATCTCCACTGAAAGAATGGTGATCCTTGTGGTATTCAGAAGCAAGTCACTTATGACAATACCAAAGTCATTCTCCCTTCATGGCCATTAAAGACAGGTTTAGTACTCAGAAAAAGTAACTAACTGTAACAAGCTTCTAATTGGCCTCTGAATAGATATATAAGTAGATTAGATGGATTTTATAAATTAGTCTTTAGGTTTCATACCAAGTGAAACCTTCTATTAAAATACACATAAAATCCTCTAATTACATAAGAGCATTATGCTACAATACGCATAACTTTGGAATCAGACAGATGTGGGATCAAATTTTGGTTTCAACATTTACTAGTAGTTATATGTCTTGTGTATTAGTCCTTTCTTATACTGCTATAAAGACATACCTGAGACTGGGTAATTCAAAAGAAGAGAGGTTTAATTGGCTCATGGTTTGATGGGCTGTATGGGCTTCAGCTTTTGGAAGCTCTCAGGAAACTTACAATTATAGCAGAAGGTGAAGGGGAAGCAAGCACATATTCACATGGCTGGCAGGAGACAGAGAGAGAGAGGGAGAGAAAGAGAGTAGAGAGAAGAGAGAGAGGTGTTACATACTTACAAACAACCAGATGTCATGAGAACTCTATCATGAGAACAGCAAGTGGGGGAGTCCACTCCCATGATTCAATCACCTCTCACCAGGCCCCTCCCCCAACCCTGGGAATTACAATTTGAAATGACATTTGGGTGGGCACACAAAGCCAAACCATATCACCTTGGTTATATAATTTATAACTTGGTTATATAATTTATACCTAGGTACATACCTTAACCTCTCTGAGCATCAGTTTATCATCCTGGAAGTAGAAAAATAAAACAAATATTAACACCTACCTTACAGAATTATTTTAAAGATTAGGAGTAATGAATAAAGTGTCTAGCAGGCTCCCTGGCACATAGTTGACACACAGTAAATTGTAGCATCCATAAAAACTGGACTGCTGTGGTTTGAATGCTTTTTTCCCTTTCAAAATTTATGTTTTGGAAACTTAATCCCCAATGCAACAGTGTTGAAAGGTGTCACATTTTAGGAGGTGATTAGGTCATGAGAGCTCTGTCCTCATGAATGTATCAATGACATTATAAAAAGGGCTTGTGAGCTTCCTCCATTTCTCTTTTCTGCCATGCGAGGACAAAGTGTTCCTTCTGTTTAGAGGAGACAGCAACAAGGAGCCATCTTGGAACCAGAGAGTTCTTGGTTTCCAGTCTCCAGATCTTTGAGAAATAAATTTCTATTCTTTAGAGTTTACCCAGTCTGTGATATTCTGGTAGAGCAGCACAAAACAAAGACACAGAATAATCTCTGTTACAGTCCAGGTCTCTTCCTTTAGCAGTCACTGCATGTGAGACTATCTAGAAAATACAAACATAGTTCAGATTCATTTGGGGCATTTTATTAATGTTGTGAAGTAAGACCTCTATATGGAAGAGAGAAATGTGGCACCTCAAGCTTCTTCTAGAATTTCAATATTTATCACCTCAAAATCTCATTTCCTCATGAAATAGCCATAGAGATCATTCTCAAATGTAACTTTTCTGAAATCATGCCTTCTTTCTAATGCCCATGGAAAACAGAAACACCTGTGGATAATTCCCAACACCTTGGATTTCTGAAACAAGATTGACATCTCATTTACATTTAACTAATTAAAAAGAAAACAGCGAATAAGAAAAGATAGTCCAAAAAAAATTAAACCAGCTAAATAGAAGGAGCTTGTTAAAAGACAGTATATATGCCAGTGTCAGGGCATTCAAGCCATTCTGCTTTTAGGTAAGTATTGAATTCCCATAGGCAGAAGGTAGAGAATTGCTAAATGTTCTTGTTTGTCTGCATGATTTGCTTCATTGTTTTAATAATGAGCCTCATGGCCTTAAAGAATGTTATAATAATGTCCCCCCACCATTCCTCATTATATCCTCAGTAGTCACCAGACAACAAGGTTCAATCATTAATGTGCCAACAGCATACTAAGAGTACAGCAGAATTATAAATAAACATACATACAGAAATATTTCATAGTTCATTTCTAATAACTGAACGCCTTCCCTCCCCAGGATTTCTGTTCCTTTGCTTCAGAATAATATTTCTGTACATATCAGAAGATCTTAAGTACCTACCACGAACACAGGCACTGTTTTGATGGCAGAGACACTGCTGTTAAGGGAAGAGGGTGGGGGGAGTGAAAAAAAAAATGTTCTCAGATCATTAATCTTTTTTACTTTTTCTTTATTTAATTGCAAGTGTTTTCACTTCCACCAGAATACTCAATGTATATTTCCCACCAATGTACAAAAGAGAATTTTCTGAGACCTATCCTAGAGGAAAAATAAAACTGTCCAAGAGACTTCTAATGCTAAAAGATTAATATTATGATAATTACTTTGTAAGATGTAAATTAAGAAAGTGCCAAAATAGTCTCTTGCTGACTTTACATCTCTATAAAATGCAGCCAAGCTGACATCTATGGTGTATCTGTGTGGTAATCTGACTTACTTGGCTCCCACGGCTGCTGGAGGTGTGTGTCAGCAATTTCTTTATCAGTTCTTACCTTCCAGAGATTCCTAACTCTTCACAATGCAATCATGAATATTCACTGGAAGCCAAAACTGCACAGATTGAGTCCCAGCAGAGTACTGTACTAGTGTGTATGGCTAATACTTCAAAATCAAGATTCTCTAAAATGTTTCAACAGAGTTTTGTAAAAGAAACTAAGCAATGCAGCAAAAGTTAAATAACAATACCCTAATCAATCTCATTACTCTTGAGGAATAGAAAAAGGAGCACTGGTCAGCATGTGGAAGGATCTTAATTAAAGCACTCCCTGCTCTATTTATTAGGTTTAATACTAACCCTTAGGCAAGTCATTTCACCTTTCTAAGATCTATTTGTTCCTGAGATGTGAATACGCCTTCTTAGATTTTAAACACTGGACTAGTGTCTTAACCACTCAAGAATTTGGTTTCTTAATCCATAATGTGGGAGTAATAATTCTTACCTTATTTAACACCTCACACAATGTCAGGAAGGTAGTGTGTCTGGTCTACCCAGTTTGGGCATGGTTTCTAACCAAAAATATATGTTGGTTACACCTGGACTCAGGTAGTTTGCCTTAATAACACCTGAGTGGTTTCACTTGGTCTTCTACTGGAAACAAAAAGGACTAACTACACATCAAGAAGTAAACTCAAGCCATTTCCTAATCCTTAAGGTTAAGTACAAAGATACCTGGTACAGCACAGCTGTAGCCATGGCATGTTAATTATCCAGGGTATTAGATCTGAAGATATTCCTGCCTTATTCATAAAGTACATATTTATACACACAAGAACTCTTCAACAAAAGATTATCTTTTATGGAAATAATGTGGTATTTTTTTACTAAAATTATTCTAGAGTGGTGTGGTTTTAACTATCAATCTCTCTATTGTTGTAGGGTATAACCAGGAGTTGTGAGGTAGATGTGGGTGTTCAGGTATCACTCTAGATCATCTTTTCTTTTTGCTTCTGCTTTGTGCTATCCCTCTTCCCATATCTCAATTCTAGCTGGTGAGTTTGAATATCAGGTCTGACTTACCTCTATAGCATTCTTAGTCTCTTAAACTGCAGTTGTTCAAAGTTCAGCCATCTAGGCTATGGGTTTTTCCTTGACTACAGCAGAGCTTATAAACAAAGTTCCTATTAGCTGTTGTAGAAAATCATAAACTTAAGACCTGCAAAAAAGGGTTATTGTCCTGTGAGATATTTATGGAGACTCACTTTGCCTGCTATGGTAAGATTGCTTTTATAAGCACTTCTGGTTTTTAAAATGGGAAAGAACTATATTTCAAGTAAATACTCCCTGGAAGCATCTTTCATGTTACTCAAATATCTTGTGACCAAGCTACACAGGTTAAGATAAAAGTTCTCCATTGGGACAAAAGGTTTTCCCTGACCCAGGGTTACAAATGAGTTTTTCAAACAACTCAACAGTGTACAAAATTGTTAGAAAAAAATTCCCCAAATGTAGGAGCTGTGTTTCTTTCTTAAGAGAGACAATGCTGCTACAGAACCTGAGAGTTTATTTCACCCGCTCTTGGCTCCCATCAACATTCAGATGGTTTGTTGGCTGCTTTTCTTACCCTGAGCTGCTTGAGGAAGCAACAGTGTTTTATTCACACAATATGTTTGGTGCTTAGCATAGTGAGTAGTACACAATGGGCACTCACTAAATGTTTATTGATTGGTTACAGGCATGGATTCTAATACATTGAAGAAGAGATGAATGAGCTCCAACCATGTCTACTGTTTTTCAAAATGCAATTCTTGATAGTTGTGTCTTATGATTCTGACTTCGCCTCTCTAAAATGCAGTGGAGAATTAAATATTCTGCTTGAGATTTTACTGTATATAATTTTCCAACATACCACAATAGTAAATGTACTCTGGAATGCAAATCCAGTAATTAAGCTGGGTGTGCTGAAAAGCTGGGAATGTCTTTGAAAACATATTTTCTAGAGTAGGCCTAGCTTAGATTTTTCCTCCTAATTTCCATTCTGTTCAGACAGCCTTCCTGAGCAGTAACATTTTCTTCATTATGGGTGCTTTGTTTATCATGTTTTTAATTCTTCCCATAGACAGGTCATTACTAACCAGCTAATGAGCTATTCTTTACGTATGATTTATATGAAAGCAGCAGAAAATATGCCCTATTAAGATTCACAGCAGAGTATAACCCCTTAAAAAGAGATGGCCTGATATAATAAAGGTGGAAACAGTCATGGTAAGGAATATTACCTGATATATAGTGGAAGTTTTCATAAAGAAGCCCTAGTTTGTGGTGTTGAGAACTGATCTTTTCCTTGGACCTGTGCCATTGAGCCCAGTTCTGGCTCCCACAGTGCAGGTCTTCTATGTGTGCAGAACAAGTATATGTGGCTTTGAAGTTGCCATACACCATATCAATGGAAAGGCAGAACGAGTCCTTAAATAATTAACTGCTATATTAGATCTGCAGATGTTAGAGTCAAGCACATGCAGTGCATGCTTGTATGACACACAGCAGTCGTGTCTGGAGGAAACTGTTCATCTACCAGGAAACTATTACATAATTGATTAAAATAATCTTAGGGAGTCGGCACAGCATTCCCCTACGCTTTTGCCAATGGCTGAGCCAGAGATTGAGGTGCATTTTGAAAACACAGAAATCCAGTTTTGTTGAAATTAATTATCAAATTAATTCAAGAGCTTAAGAAACTTGACAACTATCACACAGAGTAAGTAACAAAACCAAAGACAAGCTGATTCTCAGTCTATGATCTTAAGCACAATTTGTTATTAGATACTAGCTTCCCAGCCTGACTCTAAGTCTAACCTTCATTCTCTCTGCAGTCCCTTCCAGGGACTTCCCTGTAGGATTTCCCTACAGAACCCCTGCAAATATATAGATCTTCCCCAGCTAATCAGCCTGCTAAGCTAGTCAGGCTTGGACCAGGACTCCTGCTTCCCAGAGAACACAATAGAAGTATACAACATGACCCTTCAGGGAAGAGACTTACAGTCTGAAGAAGATCAGCCTATGGGTGAAACAGTAAGACATATGGAATGGTAGATGATTAAACATGAAATTATGAGTCTGGGGTTTCAGAAGTTTAACATAGAGATTCCACGAGGACTAAAGTGATTTTTAAAGACTCTATGCAAGAGTTCAAATTTAGATTGAGACTTTAAGGATAAGTGGAATAGACAAGCAGAGTTTAAGGGATAAGAGATGAGAAAAAAAATAGACTTACTGAGTCTCTGAGTTGGCATAGGTCTTCTTGGTCACAGTCTGCATTGTCTCTAAAGCAGTGATTTTCCCCATGCTACTGTTATACACATAGCCATAAAACTTCTTGCTTGTACATGTTCAACAATTAAAAAAAAAAAACTACCCTCTGTAGCTTTTAGTTTACTGTTGGACACTGTTCATATGGTGAATATTGTGAGAAAATGCTTCTAATTTCCCTATAACTTGCTTCATTATCTGGGGTAGCATGGAACCAGTCTGTTGCATGAGGAAAGGTACAGAGCCAGGAATGAGCACTATGCCTTCCTGAGACATTAAGAGGTAATGTTCTGATTCTAGTGGAACATTTACTTGGAAGACTTAATTGGATAAGTTCACAGAATCTAGGAAAGTAGCATGGAGGAGGAGCTTGAAGGAGGAGAAGGTAAAGGAACAAGAGATGAAGTCAATAGCTATTATGTGTCAAATGCTATTCCTTTTGCAGTAAATACTTATTGAATACATACTATTTTTTCAGACTACTAGGACTTGGAAATGTGATGATGAAGAAGGTAAATATGGTGTCTGTTGTAGTAACCAAGATAACTGTATTATGCAACCCCAAATCTCTGTAGCTTAACACAGAAAATGCATTTCTAACACATACTACAGTTCCAGTGCAGGACGTCAGGGAATTCTACTTCATGTAGTCAGGCAAGGGCCTAAACAGAATGAGACTCCGTGTCAAGCTACATTGCCAAGATCATTAGAGCAAGACAAGGAACTGGACAAGGGAACCAGCTACTGAAGCTTCTATCCAGAATGGCTGTATCATATCTGTTCACGGATAATGGCCCAAAGCAAGAAATAGCCAAAACTGTCTTCCAAGTTGAAAGGAAGTTCAATCTTCTGGCACACTTGGCAGGACAATTGGAATATTTAATAGCTAATACTGATTGCTACCATGTCTGACTTAATGGAACTTGTAACATAGCTAATTAGGTACAAACAGGCAAGTTTACAAGCAGTTATGATCAGTGCAGCCAGTGGTATAATACGGGAAGATCTGTGGGAGGATCACCTAATTCAGACTTTTGGAATAGTCAAAAAAGAATTCTGAGAAAAACTGGTAAAGCCAGAAGGATGAGTAAAAATCTAATTGAATAAAGAAGAAATTGAGACAGGGACTGACATGAGTTTAGACCTGAAAACACCTAAAGACAAAGTGCATTAGAGGTCTCTAAAAATAGCTAGATAACAGTGTTGAGGAGAGGTGTGCTTGGTAAAATTGGAGAAGCAAGCATTGTTCAAAACATGCGGAGGCCTCGTCAGCCTCAATGATGAGTTTGTGCTTAACCTTGAGAACAGGGAGGGACCATTTGCTAGACTTGAAAAAGACCTCTCATTGAAGTGGGAAAGATGGATTGTGCTAGTGGGTGACAGTATTCTATTTGCAAGATACTTCCCATACTTAACATATCCACAGGGTAGTCATTATTATTTCCACTTCAGAAATGAAAAAATCAGAGTTTTAGAAAGGGTGTGTATCTTCACAAAGATCATAAGGTTGTTAAGCAGATGCATTGAGAAGAGAGAGTAGAAGAGACTCAAAACCTGAAATGCATCTGATATCAAAGTCCATGCACTATTCACATTATGATGTTGCCTCCTGATCATTCTAGAATATAATAACAGCTCAAGAAGTGCTTCCATCATGATGAGCTTATAACCTAACCTCTTGACCAAAGAGTGGCTTTAATTCACAGGGGAAGTTGGCATAGAAGTGTTTATACTTTACATTTTACCTCATTTACCCTGGGTGAGTGGGTCAGCATTTGAAAGCGACGAGGTGACTGCCCCATCACCTCCTCAGTTTCTGTAGGTCATAGAATAAGCATAGCAATGCTCTAGTGAGAGAAACTCTCAGGGAAAAAAAAAAAAAAAGAGGCTATAATGGGCACTGCTTCAAGTGAACAGTGAGATTTTTCTCCTTGTCAGAAGTGTCTGCTCAATCTAGGAACTAAAGACCAGCCTGGGGTGGCTCTTGCCTTTCACAGCTTAAAATAGCAAAAGCCTGGATGAATAAATACAGTGAGATCTGACAAGCTGGTAAAGAGGATAGCTCACTTTCCGTGCCTCCCTTGGTTCCACAATCCAAGGATGAGACAGAACTAAAGTTGATTTCCATATATCACATTGCAGTCTCTTCTAAGATTGATTTTCAAAATTGTTGCTCATGGGGGTACCATTTGTTCAAATACATAGTCCAAGATTGTCCTTCATTTGAGACTCCAGTTTTTCTCAGAAGCTGCCTTTGAATCAAAGTGCTAGTTTTCAAGTTTTGCAATTGCCTTTGCACTTTCCCTTGTGCTTACAGGTGTTCAGGTTAATAACATTGGCAGCTTCCAGTGTTTGATCAGTTACTTATGATGTCATAAAATAAATACTAAGTGTGCATTTCTCTGGTGTAATTTTGATAAGATTTGTTCTAGCTAAAACAAAAATTAAAATGTATAACACAAATCATTAATGGTTACTGAAATTGTTCCATGCATTAAAAAGTTTGAATTTAAAATAGGTTATTATGAAAGAGATTTGTATCTGTGTAGATGAGAAAAAATTTGGAGGATGTTTACATATAATGATCATCCTGTAATTAGCTTCTTTGGGATGGGAATTATCTTATTCACTATTCACTCAGTGGGTATTAGGTGAATGGATAAACAATTTGAGTTGCTAGTAGAAGTAATAATAATCCTTTTATATTTCTGTACTACTTCAACTATTTACTAAATTGAACAATCTCATCTTTAATCTCATTCGAATATTTTAAATATCCTATGAACCATATGGGCTTGATTTTGTTATCCCTATCAGGAAAGACCCTGAGTCTGATAATGGATAAAAGGAATTTAAATATAGATCTTTTTGTAACCACTCCACAGCACCAGGCATGCTCTTCAGCATTGCTTTAAATACAATAACTTGATTTAAGAAAAATTGTAGATACAGTTTTTCTTTGCCTTCTGAACTCTCATTCACACACCCTTTTCTACTTTTGGGGTCTCTGGTGAAGCCTCTGTGATGCCCTCCCAACACTTTTGCCTCTCACCTAGCCTCTCCTCAAAACTTCTTCAAGGAAGGATCTGAGAAATGCTGTCATACCAAATCACAGCTTAACAGTGACCTCTTTTGGGAGGTTTTGTTTTTAGCAGACTATGTGACAAAATCTGGGGTTGTTCATTGTCTGCCCTGCTCTTAAAGAGCAGCTGGTATGTCAAATGTCATGATACAAGAAGCTCATAAAAGCCAGTCGCTATGGTCGAGATCCTTGGACCAGGGTCTGGCCCAGATTATCCTCCTGCTTGTTACCTTAACCTTCTCTTACAGTGCATACCTCTCATGGCATCATAACGTGGATACTGCTATGCTACTCAAGACCTTCCTATTTTTGTCGACTATTTGGACATTTTTCTGCAGCTTCCCTAGTCACTTACTCAGGATAGTCCCACTGTTAGCAGATAGATATCAGATGGGTATCACCCATTCTCAACAACGGGATTTCTTTTTTATTTTTTAATTATACTTTAAGTTCTGGGGGATACACGTGCAGAACATGCAGGTTTGTTACATAGGTATACACATGCCATGGTGGTTGGCTGCATCCACCACCCTGTCATCTACATTAGGTATTTCTCCTAATGCTATGCCTCCACTGTTCCCCCCTGCCGCTATCCCTCCCCTAGCCCCACACCCCCTGACAGGCCCCAGTGTGTGATGTTCCCCTCCCTGTGTCCATGTGTTCTCATTGTTCAACACCCACTTAGGAGTGAGAACCTGTGGTGTTTGGTTTTCTGTTCTTGCGTCAGTTTGCTGAGAATGATGGTTTCCAGCTTTATTCATATCCTGGCAAAGGATGTGAACTCATCCTTTTTTATGGTTGCATAGTATTCCATGGTACATATATGCCACACTTTCTTTATCCAATCTATCATTGATGGGCATTTGGGTTAGTTCCAAGTCTTTGGTATTGTGAACAGTGCTGCAATAAACATACATGTGCATGTGTCTTTATAACAGAATGATTATAATCCTTTGGGTATATATCCAGTAATGGGATTGCTGGGTCAAATGGTATTTCTATTTTTAGATTTTTGAGGAGTCACCACACTGTCTTCCACAATGGTTGAGCTAATTTATACTGCCACCAACAGTGTAAAAGTGTTCCTACTGCTCCACATCCTTTCCAGCATCTGTTGTCTCCAGGTTTTTTAATGATTGCCATTCTAACTGGCATGAAATGGTATCTCAATGTGGTTTTGATTTGCATTTCTCTAATGACCAGTGGTGATGAGCTTTTTTTCATATGTTGTTGGCTGCATAAATGTCTTCTGTTAAGAAATGTCTGTTTATATCCTCACCCACTTTTTTATGAGGTTTTTTTTTTTTTTTTTTTTTTGTAAATTTGCTGAAGTTCTTTATAGAGTCTGGGTATTAGCCCTTTGTCAGATGGGTAGATTGCAAAAATTTTCTCCCATTCTGTTGGTCGTCAGTTTACTCTAGTGATAGTTTCTTTTGCTGTGCAGAAGCTCTTTAGTTTAATTAGATCCCATTTGTCTATTTTGGCTTTTGTTGCCATTGCTTTTGGTGTTTTAGTCATGAAGTCCTTGCCTATGCCTATATCCTGAATGGTTTTGCCTAGATTTTCTCCAGGATTTTTATGGTATTAGGTCTTATGTTTAAATTTTTAATCCATCTGGAGTTAATTTTTGTGTAAGGTGTAAGGAAGAGATCCAGTTTCAGCTTTCTGCATGTGGCTACCCAGTTTTCCCAAAACCATTTATTAAATAGGGAATCCTTCCCCTATTGCCTGTTTTTGTCAGGTTTGTCAAAGATCAGATGGTTGTAGATGTGTGGCATTATTTCTGAGGCCTCTGTTCTGTTCCATTGGTCTATATCTCTGTTTTGGTACCAGTACCATGCTGTTTCAATTACTGTAGCCTTGTAGTATAGTTTGAAGTTGGGTAGCGTGATGCCTCCAGCTTTTTTTTTTCTTTTGCTTAGGATTGACTTGACTATGTGGGCTCTTTTTTGGCTCCATATGACGTTTAAGGTGGTTTTTTCCAATTCTGTGAAGAAAGTCAATGGTAGCTTGACGGGGGATAGCATTGAATCTATAAATTACTTTGGGCAGTATGGCCATTTTCACAATATTGATTCCTCCCAACCATGAGTATGGAATCTTTTTCCATCTGTTTGTATCCTCTCTTATTTCCTTAAGCAGTGGTTTGTATTTCTCTTGAAGAGGTACTTCACATTCCTTGTTAGTTGTATTCTTAGGTATTTTATTCTCTGTAGCAATTGTGAATGGGAGTTTACTCATAATTTAGCTCTCTGTTAGTCTGTTATTGGTGTATAGGAACACTTGTGATTTTTGCACATTGATTTTGTATCCTGAGACTTTACTGAAGTTGCTTATCAGCTTAAGGAGATTTTGGGCTGAGACAATGGAGTCTTCTAAGTATACAATCATGTCATCTGCAAATAGAGACAATTTAACTTTCTCTTTTCTAAGTGAATATCCTTTATTTCTTTTTCTTGCCTGACTACCCTGGCCAGAACTTCCAATACTCTGTTGAATAAGTGTGGTGACAGAGGGCATCCTTGTCTTGTGCCAGTTTTCAAAGGGAATGCTTCCAGTTTTTGCCCATTCAGTATGATATTGACTGTGGGTTTGTCATAAATAGCTCTTATTATTTTGAGATACGTTCCATTGATACCTAGTTTATTGAGAGTTTTTAGCATAAAGAGCTGTTGAATTTTGTCAAAGGCCTTCTCTGCATCTATTGTGATAATCATATGGTTTTTGTCTTTGGTTCTGTTTATGTGATGGATTATGTTTATAGATTTGCGTATGTTGAACCAGCCTTGCAAAAACATCAGGATTTCTAAAATCAACCACCAATAGGAGGAGTTGGGAAAAATAAAGGAACATTCTAAAGCTTCTCATATGACATTTGTTCTGCATCTGCTTAAGACTTACGGCTACAACCTATTCATCATAGCTGATTTCTTCAGCGAATGGGAGGATATAAAAACTTCTTAAAATATTTATAGGATCCTTTCCATAAGCTCTTGTTTATCTGCCTTTTGGCCTCCCTACTCACTGCCTTTATATCTTCATTGTTCTAATACTCACTGCTTCTAATTCCAGCTCCCCAACTTCAGACACCACACTGTTTGCACAATGTGCAAATGACAACCCTACCTGATATCTGACCTACACTCAGGGTTTGGGCATCCCAGTCTAAGCCTATCAACCTAGGCCCCAGTTTATCCAGGAAAGGAAGATCAGAAAATCCTTATCATGTTTTTGTGGTATTTTCTAACCTTCAAACTCCTGACTCTAAAAAAATTAGACATCTATCTGAAACCCTTTTCTCTGCCAAAATTTTTGAATCCAAGTGCCACCTTGATTATTTTCACTCCTCCCTCATCTAGGCCCTGGTCTAACAATGCTGATTCATACATTATGATGACAATAACAGGCAATTAAATAGAGTGTTGAGATGATAATTTATGGAGTATATGAAGCTTAAAATAAAAACTTAAAAATATACCATTATCTCCATCATAAGGAACAATTAAGATATAAAGGTAGTGTACAAAAATTAAATGTTTGGGGAAAAGTGATTGAGTAATGAGTGATGATAAAGAATTTACAAAATGCATATACAATCACACATAAAACTAGGGGGAAATTACTGTTGGTATGGAACTTAGAGATGTGACCTAAAGATATATGAGATTAGGACAGAATAACAATCACTCCAATAGAACTATCTATTCATGGTCAGAATGAATTTTAGAATATAAGCTGTATTTTCCCCCTTTAACCTATGTAGATTTGCTTTTCCTCCTACGGATTTTCTGCAAGTCAATGTAACAGTCCCAACCACTTGCCAGTTAGCCAAGAGGAGAATCATTATTGTAAACAACAGCAAAAAGATACTGGTACCTAAGCATACCATTCCATATATAGGGACAAAAATGGGACTGTCTTCGTTCATTTTGGGTTGCTATGACAGAATACCTGAGGCTGAATAATTTATTTTAAAAGGAGACTTACTTGGCTCATGATTCCAGTGAACAGCTATTTGGTGAGTACCTCATGATGCTTCCACTCATGGTGGAAAGCCAAAACTGGGGTGTGGACAAAGAGATTCCATCACGGGAGAGGCTAAGAAGTTCTTCTGTATAACTGTAACTATTCCATTCCCGTAAGAGAGAGAACTCACTCTGCCTGGTGGGAGGGCATTCATTTATTCATGAGGGTTCTGCCCTTATGACCCAAACACCTCCCACTATTTCCCACCTCCTAATGCTGCCTTGGTAACATGACACATTAACATGACAAAGTAACATGAGTTTTGGCAGAGACAAACCACATCCAAACCACAGCAGGGTCGCAGCTCATTGTGGCTTCAGACGATTGTTGGTGTCTCTTTTGCTCCAAATACCTTTTGCCTTTTGTTGCCCAGTTCTCAATTGTACATTATCTGTTCCCTGTTGAAATGAAGCTAAGAACATGAATTCAGGCAAGTGCTTTCATAGTGAGATAACATATTTATAGTTCTTTACCTCAACAACTTATTTATTTTATCTGGGGAAAATTTCAGCTGAACTGAAAGACTGTCACTCAACACAACTTCTATTTATGTCTACCTGTTCCTTGGCTAATCCATGTAGAAGATAAAACCTCTTTATCAAATTGCTATTATAGAGGGCAGCAATCTTGGTCAGGTAAAAGATAGCTCTCTTGATTTCACTGCCTTAAACTAAGGTTCCAGGCTTAATGATCTGACATGTTAGTTTGTAGAATTTTATCTGGCAAAGATAAAACTAATTTATTTCTGTGCAAAAGGTAAAATCAAAAGTTACATTGCGCCCTGTAGGAGATTCATTTTGCATTTAACCCAGAAATATCATCCTAAGAATTTTTTGCTGAATTGTCTATAAATACACTTTTAACTGGTCTTACCATCTTACTGGTTCTCTAATGAACTGAATAAAATCTATGATGTGTTCACTTCATATTTGTTTTATTTTTCTTATCAGAGAAGAATAATAAAACATGATGGTCATGGTCTTAACTTTTTAAAAATTATGCTTTAGCAGTTTTAGAAAGAGTTCCACCAAGATACTTAAGTAGACTAACCTGAGAGAGCCAACTAAACTGAATGACTTGAAAGGAGCACCTCATGGGCCTTTTAATCTCAGGGACAGCTCTTCCTCGCTCCCGGAATTTATTCTAAGCAGCAATACAACTTTAACCTTGCTTACCCTGTTTCTCTAAGTTCATTTTTCACTTTTCTCTGATTTGTAGTATTTCTTCTTCTGGTTCGCAGATAGACTACAATTTTTTTCTCTATTGGTAGCAAAATTGATAAAGTATTTGGTTATATGATGCTACCATTAGGATCTCTAATGATGATATTTATTTTCTGATAGATGAAGGTAGAGAATCTGATTTGATATACTCTGTCTCTGTATCAATTGTGAGGTCAAATCAATTAAGAATGTGTGCCTACTGGAAAAAGAATACATCTTTAGGATGTGGACTGGTAAGTTTATATATTGCTCTGTTTATTTTTAACCTCAGAACTGAAACTGTAAGAGCTTTGTGTATGTTTCTATAATTGATAAAAACCTTATATCTTTCACTGGGTAGGTATGAAATGTTTTCCTACTCTAAGAAGATATTGATAAATTAGATTATAACATTTTCAAATTGAAGAAATTCTGCTCTCATAGAGAGATAAATACATTTTTATAGAAATTTAATACTTTCCAAATTCAGAGAAATAAGAAAACTGAAAGAATATTATAGTTTAAAAGTTCTAGACTTTAAAAATCTCTAGAAATTGCTAACTCAGAAACATTTTTTACTTAATAATACAGGTTCACATAATTAAGGTGAAACTTTGGACACATCAAATCAGTTTAATAATTTTGATTTTTTTAAATGAAAAACAGGTATAAGCTTTTCCATAAGTTTATCAGTATGGATTACAATACAAGTATATATTTTTAAATAAGATTTGGGTTTGTTTTGTCATGAAAAGTTTTGTTATTTCAATCTTTTGAAACTTCTTATGCTGTTTACTCATATATCAGAGAAGTCAATATTATTCCTATAAAATGTAATATAGGGAATGGACCTTCTAAGGAAATACTAAGTTTGTATCTGTGTGTACGTGAGCTAAGCACTTGGAATAAAATTCAAAGGCTACCATGGATATGATGCTTTAGAATTTATAACCTGCTTCCCATTGATTATCACAGATAAAATATAACAGAGGGGACAAACATGGAGTGTTTACTACTGTTGGGTAGAAAATAAAATTATTTTATTTAATTCTAATCTCATGACACAGGCATTACAAATATTACACTAATTTTATTGAGAAGAGTGAGTCAAAAAGCCTGACTTAGAAGATAACCCAGGTAATAAATGGTGAACCTAGAAAATAAGAGATAGAAAACTCATGCTCCTAGCCAAATGCTTTCTCCATTATGATCATGTACTCTAAGTTTTGAGGCCTGCAATCTCCTAACAATAACTACATTTTGTGCATGCATCTCCTAACATGTAAATATTTGTTCACTTGCTTTATATGTAAAAGTCATCTATCACATATACTATAAAAGAAAAGAAACCATTTAAAATTTTGAGATATGAAAACATAGACGAGTTCTACTCTTTTCTCCCCCATAGCAAGTGAATCAGCACACCCTTGAGGGAATGTGCTATACATTAATTTGCCATTGTAATTTGTATTATTACTTATTTGGGCCCTATCATCTCAGCAAATGACTAGCTTGGAGCCCCAAAGATCAAAGGAGATACGAAGAATCTAGAGAAAAATAAACTCTCTCTTCTTGGCCCTACTTCTTCTGCAATTACCACTTCAGAAATATAGTCCTTATTTTTGCCCAGACATCTAGGTTCCAACATACTTGTTACCCTCTCTCTTGGTTAATTTGCCCAAAATGAAACATATCACATTTGGAGCCTTTGGGCTCTGCCATGTGCTCTGAGCTCTGATAGGACAACTAGTGTTTATGTAATCAGAAAGGCCTTGACTATGGAAATAAATCACTTCTTCTTCTGAGTTGAACATATTTATTTATTATGTTTATCTTCCAAACCTTTCTGTGAGGTATGCAAATCAGATATTATTTTCCATTTAATGGGGAAAAATCCAGAGGTTCAATATTAAGTATTTTTTGCCTGCTATACTTTAAATAGTAGGCTATTAACAAAAGTGAGTTGAATGAATGAGGCTAAGTGTATGGAGCAGAACTATTTCTAAAATCTAAGTCATTCAACTTATAGTAGTGATGGGATATCTTTCCAAAAATGCAATTGCCCCAGGCAAGGGAAGGATAGAGATGATAATCAAGACTAGGATTAGAATAAAAAGACCTGAGTCAGTTTCCAAGTCATTTCTTAGCTATCTTACTTCAATAAGTCACTGAGTCTTAGATTCCTTAGATTCTGTAAGAAGGTACATTCAATACCTGTGTAGCCCATCTCAGAAAGTTGTTAACAAGGTCACACTAGGCAATATATAAAATTGTTTAAGAATCTTCTTATTCCCTAAATCCTCTAGATGACTGAAAGGTAGGACTTTTTCAAAATACCTGGATCAAGAAAAACATAAGTATGAAATATATTTATCAGCTATTCTAATAAAAATATTTATCAGAATTAAGGGCTTCATTCTTCATCCAGTCACAAAATTGCATTATGATAAAAACTTTTATTCAACATGCAATAGGAACTCAGTCCCCAATGTATACAAGATGTTGGGAGTCACTTCAAGGTAATTACAATCTATTTCTGAAATTTTATTATTATAATTTATTTTCCTTAGCTCTGGAGGCTTAAGTTTTGGTTTCTTCAGAGGCTTCTGTCTTTTGCTTACAGATGGCCACCTGTCTCCTGTGTCCTCACATGGTCTTTTCTTTGTAAGCATGCATCTGTGATGTCTCTTCATGTGTCCAAATTTCCATCTCTTATAGGAACATCAGTTACATTGGATCACGTCCCACTCTTTAAAGGCTCATCTCTTTAAAGGCTCTATCTTCAAATACAGCTACACTCTGAGTTAGCTGGTTTTAGGATTCCAATGTTCTTATGAATTTTGAAGGAAGACAGTTCAGCCCATAACAGGAAAATAATGTAAAAGTGCATGTGTGGCAAAGATGAAAAGATAAGACAGAAAACTATGCTGTATAAATTCTGATAAAAGATAATTACCAAGGACTGAAAAGACTGATGACACCTTTTTTTAGAGAAAATGAAATTTTTCTTGGGTTTTGAAGTAGAGAGAAATAAAAGAGTGGGTGCTTCCTCACAAGAAGAACAATATGGACATTTGATAGGAACGAGGATATAAAGTAAAGCACTTGCCTTACAAGGCTTATCTGTCCCTGCTGCATCTCAAGATAATAAATAATAGTATTTACTACTGTGGGTAACATTTCAGGTTACAAAATATTTTCATTTACATTCACTTGATCATTGTATTAACCTCCTAATAACCTATATTACAGCAACCTAGGTGTGCTGACTCCAGACAAGTTCTTGCCACCATATGGCCTTGCCCAGGCATTATAACTTTTAAAATAATATTTGATGTCCCATTTTTTGCTCTTGGATAAGCTAGAGCAGAAGTGATCTGGATGTTAGATGTCAAGAAGGAACGGAAACAAGATAAAGCAAATGATATTGGGGGGGGGGCAAATAAACACTATGCTATCAAAATTAATCCTGAACACAATGGGTCTTTGCGCTATTATTATTGTACGTGCTAAGATGTAATTAAGAGTTTTTCTTCTTCATATTTTTCCTGTATATATTTGAATCTAGAGAATCCAAGTCATTCTAAAAGAAGTCATTCCTGTCAGCTTCCAGCTGTTGTGTATAATGTTTCATCAACTGATGAATTGGGTGCATATCTTAAGATATAAAATCATTTTGCCTGATTTGAAGTTCCATATATTATCTATGTGCTATATGCTGTATATGTTTTCTGCACCAGGAATGCATTTATAAATTCTTTCCTCAGGAACAGCTAAGATTTTTTACGAACTCAACATTTAAAGTATTTAACTAGCATAAAAGAGATGGGACATGATCAGATAGCTGGAAAAATATTACTCAAGCCATTATTATAAATGTCAGAATGTCACTTGGGTCTGTAGGCTGGCAAAGCTACAAAGATTAAATTATACAGAATAACTTCATCAAAGAGTTTATTTGAAACTTCTTGCTGATCTGGTAATATTTCCTAAAATGCATACCAAAATGCATACCTTGGAAAAGCCAACTATACTTTTAGCAATACATCCAAAAATAAGTAAAAAATAACCAGAATCTTAAACAGATGTTTATGTACAGAAAAACTTATTAGACTAATATTTATAAAAGCCAAAGCATAGGCACATTTCCAACAATATGGAAATTTTTAACTAAGTTATGATACAACCATGGGATAAACTATTAAGCTACCATCAATAATTAGAGGTCTGTGTAAACTCTCTGTGTAAATGTCAGTCTGGAAGTCCTTTACCCTATAACTGTAAAGCCTGGCTACTCAAAGGGTAATCTGTAGACCACCTACATCAGCATCAGCTGGAAGCTTGTTAAAAATGCAGAATCTCAGGTGGCTCCCCAGAGTGACTGAATTAGAATATACATTTTTAACAAAATCCCAGGAGGTATCTATGCATATTAGAGTTTGAGGAATCATGCCCTAGAAGAAACAGGAGTGTCACATATCTCTGATTTGCAGATAATAACAGTAAGGCACAAAGATATTCTGTGTCAGACAGAAGCCCAGGTGGGGCTACATTAGACTATCTTTTTACAATGATAATTTAACTGAGATAATGCAAGTTTATTTACTGTTATTGTGTTCAGTAGAATTTTTCCAGAAAAGAATTCACTTACTAATAGATAATAGCAAACTGGGTAAAAAAAAAGCATGAGTGAAAATATTTAACAGCTACGCTGTCCTCAGAATCTCTGGCTTCTCTTCTCTCTAATCTCACTTAGCAAGTATTTGAGGTGCCACAAGGAAGTCATATGCAAGTCGCATGGTCATAGTGCAGCATTACAGACAAAAACAAGGAGAAGCAGCTCAGAACCATTGCCAGGTATAAGAAAAGATTCCTGGAGAATACAGTTCAGCTTAAACTTGAAGGATCTTGTAACTACATAATATTCTGAAACTTAAGACCATATATTACACAAGTTAGTTATGAGACCACTTCAGCACCATACTATCTGGATTTTCAAAAAGATTTAAAAATTTCTCAACTAAGACCTTATATATAATACATTCCCTTTCAGATAAGGTTCCAGGCTTAATGATCTGAGAGTTAAGACCAAATATTGTCTTAAAGAAAGCTCTGAGAAGCATATTACTTTTTATTATCTATTTATGTATCTGTTTAATAATCAGAGAATTAAGACCAAACATTGTCTCAAAAAAAGCTCTGAGAAGCATATTACTTGTAACTTTTTATTCATGTCAGCCACACAATTATTCATTCATTTATTTTTAAGCAACTGCTATGTGCCAAGTACTATGGATTTATGATGGAATGCTAAAGTATCTTAATCCCCCATAAAAGGCTGATCATCTAGGCAGACAAGTAGTGAAGTGACTGAATCAATTAAGTTCAGTGTGAAATGTGCCATCATATGGACATCATACAAATGCTTAGTGGAAGTATTTATTTCATTCTGACATAGGGAAAAGTGTAAGGTTTCTCAGAGATAGGAACACTAACTTGGCTTCTATTCCCACCACTTCATTAACACTCTCCTACTCCAGAATATCCGAGCCATCTGATTTATTCTGCACCCTACACCTAACATAAAAAGATTAGTAGCTACCATTTTCTGAATAACTGATATAGGTGTTACAGTAGGTAGCTAGTCAAATATGAGCAGGGTTGGAAAGGCTTCCACCACCACCAGGAATGCCAGGCAATCATCAGGTGATGGCCAGGTGGTTATTAAACTATTTCCCTAAAATAATAATTGGTCACAG
Source organism: Ateles fusciceps (assembly GCA_036589455.1). Classification (NCBI taxonomy): domain Eukaryota; kingdom Metazoa; phylum Chordata; class Mammalia; order Primates; family Atelidae; genus Ateles; species Ateles fusciceps. The sequence goes on along the minus strand of JAZHEH010000065.1, from coordinate 4,425,194 downwards.
TCAGCACTAAGGAAAAGGAGTCTCCCAATAGATAAAAACCTGAAACTGGTGACTAGCAGCTTCCCAATAAAATCTCAGGAGTTGAGCAAGTGGACTCAAGAATGCACATGAAGAGGCAAAATGGCAGAGTTTAACTGGCATATTACCTACTATATGACCTTCTAGGGACATATGATTGGTAAGGGAAGAATGCCTCAAGTGAGCATGCGTACAACTCCAGTAAACACATTGTGCATGCACACCTCCCAAATGCTGGTGGGCCACTGTGCATGCAGACAGCCCACCCCAAGGGAGGAATCAGGGGAGAAGGGAAGCAAGACCCCAGAAACATGCCAACATGTAAAACCCCAAGTCAAAAGGTCAGACGGTATCTGGGATGTCTCAGGTTGCCTGCTAGGCCCTCTTCCAAGTGCACTTTTACTTGCTTTCGTTCCTGCTTTAAAGCTTTTTAATAAACTTTCACTTCTGTTCTAAAATTTGCCTTGGTCTCTTTTTCTGCCTTATACCCCTCAGTGGAAGTTTTCTTCTGAGGAGGCAGGAATTGAGGTTGCTCCAAACCCATACAGATTTGCTGCCAGTAACATAGTTTGGTGCTGTGTCTCCAAAATGTTCCACTAACATAGGTGTCAGACCTTTCGGGTGTTTGCACACCTTTTCCCAATCTTTGCATCTCAGTTAATATCTTCAATTTCCATAGTTGGTTAGGCTAAAAACTGAGGAATCATCTTTGAGTCTTTTCTTTTCCTCATCCCTACAATAAATCCAGTAGCAAATCTTCTCATTTTCACTACTCATGTAAATTCCCAATCCACACTTCTTTCCTGTCCACTGCCACCACCCAAGTCTTAGCCTCTATCACTGCCCACCTGGATTACTGCAAGAGCTTCCTATATGACCTGCCATTCCTTTTCTTCCTCCTCACCAAATGTTTTTTCTCACAGTAGCCAGAGAAATTGTTGCATAATACAGACCAAATTATACTATTTCCTGTCCTAAATCGAGATAATGTCTTCCCATTCATACATGGAATAAACAGAGAGTCTATCAGAACCTACACGATTTGCTCCTGTATCCCTAAAACCTTACCACATACCACCTCTTCATTCATTCCATACTGGTCACATTTATATTCCTGGTGCACTTTCTCATGGATGAGCTCTTGCTTGTTCTGTCCTTCTGCCTGGAAGTCCCCTTTATCTTCCTGCTAGAGTGACTAATTCTCATTCTTCTGGCTTTAACTTAATTACCGTTTCAGAGCTTTTCAAAAACAGTATACCCAAGCCCTACCCCGTTATACTGACTATATTATCTTGATTATTTTCTTTATACAACTTATTATCAAGGCATCAAATGTAATGGCTTAAAGACGAGGATTTATGGTTGCCTATAATCTCTATCAGCACACATAAAGTCAAGTCAAATAACATAAAATGTGCATTACGAGAATATGACATATTTCAAGACAACACTCCCAGATGCCCACCATCATCCAAACAGGTTGCAGACCCTAACATCTATATAAAATTCTAACACCTATATAAAATTCACTGATTATCCTCAAATGTTATTCGTTAACTCATTTATTATTTGTTTACTGTTGATAATACTAGAATATAAGCTTTTGATATACCTAACATATAGCACAATGCAAGGGCCAGTAAATATCAAGTAAGTAAATAAATACAGACACAGTTGCACCTATAATATCAATAGAACGTGAGAACCATGATCCATCCACTGCCTTTGTCCCCTCACACCTCAGCTATTCATTCATTTGATTGATTCATTTAGTCAGCAAAATTTAACAGATTTACATTTCTAAGATCTAGGAAGACAGAAGTGAACAAGGCAAAACCCCTGTCCTTGAGAATCTTATATTTTTCTATTAATTTAGCTGAAGAAGACAGACAATAAATACAATGAATAAACTATATAGTAAGTTAAATGTATCATTAAAAAAAATAAATTAGAGTGAGGAAATAGGAAATACAAAGGGAAGGGTACCAAATTTAAATAGGGCAGTCCCTCCAGGTGACACTTGAGGATAGAGCCATAGGAGGTAAGTTGCAGATGCAGTTTTCAGAATGGATTTCACTAAAATTGAGTCCATGCTTGGATCTTAGTCATAGAATAGTGAACCAGGAATGAGTCTTAAAGATCTCAGAGTTGAGCATGGTGGTGCCACCTGTAGTCTCAGCTGCTCAGGAGGCTGAGTGAGATGAGAGGGTCACTTGAGCCCAGGAGTTTGAGGCTGCAGTGAGCTATAATTGTGCCACTGCCCTCCAGCCTGGGTGACAATGCAAGACCCTGATGCTAAAACAAACCAACCAACCAACAAACAAAAATCTCTATGTAGTGGAGGCTGACAACTCAAGACAAGTCACAACGAGGGGTCCCAAAGGGATTCAAATACAATTGAGGATGTCTAGGTGATGCTAATTGTACATGAAATGACCTCACATCTTCTCTTTTTGTTTTTTTCTCTGATGTGTATTATTTTGCATCATTTAACTGTGTTTTATTTTGTATGTGAGCATGATAAATAGATGGTAGAGAAAATAAAGGGCTAAGTTAGAAGATAATTTGCTGGCCTAAACCCAGAAGAATGTTATCTTCATCTCATGAATGAATTAAAATCATGCCTTCACCCACTGTCTGGCACAAAGAAAGCACTTGGCAGTTGTTAACTTTAGGAATTGTTAACTGACAATATCCTTGTCATCATCTTCATCATCATCACCTCATTTAATCCGCACAGCATCATTTTGAAGAGATTTCTATTACTACTTCCATTTAACAGATGAGAAAACTGAAGGTAGAGAGATTGTGTCAACCTAACTTCTCAAGTGAATCCAAACTAAACCATGATGACATTCAGTTATACTGCCCAATTAATTTGCCACCTAATTGTAGAACAGGAGATTGGAGAAGACTCTGTACTCTATACTCTACCCTACTCTATCCTTCATTCACATTTTCAGTAATGGGAATAAACAAATCTACCCCTGAACCCCAGACTTCTTCTTAAAGACTGCAAGGATTTCTCTTTTTCCTTTTACTGTCATTCATTCCACCCTAGTGAAAGAAGAATGGTTTAGAAAAGCTTTACATGGGCATTAGTTCTTGTCATGGCCCACAGCCAAGATGTAAGTGATTTTTTAAATAAGAAACTTCAAAAATTTTGTAAATTTTGAAACACTTTTTAAACAATGAAGAATCATGTTCAGAAATCAAAAGGTACCATCATGTGCCCTTGCTTTCAGAATCATGTTCAGCTGGTGAAATAACGGGAGGCTTGGGAGACACTGTGGCAAACTGAGAGGCAGTCAGCAAATTCACTAAAAGTACCAATTTGGAATTTCCTACTCTGTCTTCCCTGAAGATAAATTTAAATATTTACATGTTTCAAAATTCCTTAATCTGACTTACCTCAATAATTCTATCCTCACACTTTCTGGTTTATAATCATTATAAGTCAATTTCTCTCCCAAAGGCAAAAATCTAAAGAAATAAGTATATATATGTATATATACATATTATAGATATTTATGTATATATATATATATATATATATTCATTCCAAGGCAGCTTACAGCTGACGTAGTTTTTCTCTCCTATTTTTGTGTTGCACAGAGAGAGGCTGAGATCAATGTAGTGCCTTTTTGCCACCTAGTGGGAAATATAATTTTGCTATTTCTTCCTTATCTCTTTTTTTTCTGAGAGATAATAGAATTTTGTGCAAACTAAAGCAGAAACAGGGAAGTTTATGTGTATACCTTCAGCATAGAATATCAGAAAGACAATAAAGTTTTCAGAGAGAAGCACTGTCAGTGGTTAGAAGTTCAAGAGTAACATTCTTCCACTCTATTCTCAAGTCTGGTATTCTTTGATATCATTGTACTGTCATTTTCTCTGCATTCATATTTTAGATTGCATTTCATTAGATTAATAATGTACAAATTATTCTGAAGAGTGTAGCTGTAATAAATTAGTTACATACAAATTCAGTATGCCTGAGACTTCAAGGTCTCTTGAAAGGAAAAAAAATGCTAATAATAAAATACCCAACAATTAAAAAATTTGCATCAAGAAGAGTAAGAGCTTCAATGTCATGAGAATTTATTATGTATGAGATGCAACATGTATGTGAAATGTGGAGCAGAGTAGCTGTCACATACTCAGGACCCAATCCATGGTAGTTATTTTATGCCAAACACTATTAATTATCTCACATCTATTATTTTTCTTTATCCTCACTGTTGCCTTAAAAATGGTACTTTTCTGATTTTATATATGCGAAACTGAGACTCAGAGAGTTGAATTGATAAATGGGGAAGCCAGAATTTTAACTCTTGTGTGTCTGGAACTAAAATTACTTCATAACCTGTACTTATTGTCCAAATGAGTCAATTAACAAACAAAATAAGAAATTCATTGTGCTCCTAATAAGTAACACTTTTTCCAATACAGTCATGTGCCATGTAGCATGTTTCAGTCAATGAGGGACCTCATATATGGCTATAAGAATATAATGGAACTGAAAAATTCCTATCAACTAGTGATGGATTAATGATCCTGACCCTATGTAGGCCTAGGCTAATGTGTGTATTTATATTGTCATTTTAACAAAGAAGTTTAAAAAGTAAAGAAAAAAAATAAAGTTTTGAAATAGAAAAAAAGGCTCATAGAAAAAGCAATTTAAAAAGTAACTTGATACACCTGTAAAATATGTTTGTGTTTTAAGCTAAGTGTTATTATAAAAGATTCAAAAAGGTTTTTAAAATTAAAAAGTTTATAAGATAAAAATGTTATAGGAAGTTAAGGTCAATTTATTATTGAAGAATGAAATTTTTTATAAATGTAGCCTCAGTGTACAGAGTTCATAAAGTCTACAGTAGTAAATAATAATGTCCTAGGTCTCACATTTCATGTAGCCTATAGCCTAGATGTGTAGTAGATTATACCATCTAGATTTGTGTAAATATACTTTACGATGTTCACACAAGGATGAAGTCACCTAATAACACATTTGTTGGAAAGTATCCCTGTCATTAAGTGATACATGACTATATATGACTCTACAGCAATGTTGCCCACTTTTTAGACAGTAGTATATTTGTCTAGATGGGTACACTAAATCAAAGAGCAGTAATACTTAGCCTTAAGTGCCAAGACCTCTATAATCAATAAAGATCAGTAAAGATCTTAATAAGACCCAGTGGCCTATAAGAGAAAGCCTTATTGTTTCAGAAGAACTGCTGATGGAACTGTTGCTATTCAAATGATATGTTATTATAGTGGTGTCCTGGCAACCACAGATTGATGGGAGAAATACCAACACAACAGATAGAACAATGGTGTATTTTCGTAGGGTATGAGATGTCATGCAGCATAATCATTATGATCTTTGACTCTGGAGATAAACAGCCTGGGTTTGAATGATGGCTCTGCCATTTACTAACTCTGTGACTGTATGCAAGCTACTTAACCCCAAATGCCTCAGTTTTTTCATCTTTAAAAATGGCAATAACACTTCTTATCCCACTGGGCTATTGGAAGTGCTAAATGAGTTATTTAATATAAAGTCCTGAGACTGATGCTTGGCAAAATAGTAAGTGTCAATAAATTTTAGACGTTATAATAAATAAACCTATTTTTCTGATCTGTGACTCTTCATATTCAATCTTTTCTTCAGTTCCTGTGAGAAAGCAGACACAGCTCACTAGACTCCAAATGAACTAAACCAGGCATGAGATTAAAAAAAAAATCATTCACAAGAATTTTTCTCTGAGAGAAAACTCATCTTTGATCATGAGAATGGGTTGATGAGAAACGTAAGACCTTCCACAGATTGCTTCAAAGTAAAGAGAGAGGGGAGATAAAATTGTTCTACATAATGGAAGAAGAATATGAGATTCCAAAGGGTGAGAGTCAGTGAATATAGAAGTGAAAGACAATAGGAATCAGAAAGTTAGAGGAATATTGGGGGAAAGGGTAGAGAAATAGAACTTAGGAGCAGCAGCAAAGAAACTTCATATAATTGTTTAAAAAGGGATTTTTAAGTTGTGTGCTCAAACTGAACCCATCCTCATTTCCCTACAAAATATAAAATAAATTCTACGTTGCTCACTAATGCTTTTGTGTGAGGAAATTATTTTGGAAAATTCAAAGACATTTTATATGGGTTTATTTGATGCCAGGAACAGAAAACAAACAATACAAAGACACAGAGGCTGGAACTAGAGGCAAGAAGTAGAACTAGAGTTAGAAATCCCCAGGTATTAGTAAAACTGTGAAGAAAGCTACAGGTTTCCAAGGGCATAGAATTGATTAGAATCTTAGTAACACTAACTCTGCCTTAATTTCAACTACCTTAATGATGTTTTAAATATGACAAAAGATCAAGACATGGTTATATTTTATGATTTTTTTAACTGCAAGAGTATAACCAGCAGAACATACAGTATTTTGTAAGACATTTAGCAGAGATATGGTATCATATAGAATCAGGATTATAGAATAAGAATAGAAAAGAAAAGAAAAATAAGGGAGACAATGCAGGCAAAGATCAATGGCACTTGTCATGGTAATGAGGCAAGCTAAAAAGCTGAGTATAGATTAAAATGTATTCCAATTAATAACAGACATTTTAAAATTTCACAAATTATGTACCCATCCATTATTTCATTTAATCTTCATGCTATGCTAATTATAGGATAGGATAGGGATTATTCTTCCCCTTGATTTGAAATAAATCCAAAACCTTTAATAAGTTATATCTTTAGTAGAGAAACAAAGCAGAATGCAAATTCAAATTGTCTGACCACTGGTCTAGAATTTATTTGTTCTTCAACAAGTATGCATTGAGGGCCTACTAATTGTCTGGCTCCATGCTATATATCCTTTAATGAGACATATCTTGACTATAAACTATGCCTTCTTGAAAATAATGACTTGCAGGAATCAAGAGTTCACAAATATTTTTCTGGAGAAAGAAGAAGGTGAGTTGTGTGTTAAGGGTTTCTTTCTACTGTTTATACTTCAAAAGCAAGTATATCCTTGCAATAAAGGTAGCTTCATGTCACCCTACCTATCAGACTCAGGCCTGAAGGAATATGCTAGGAAATCCTTGGATAATTGTGGCCAGATGTATGCATTAGACATTCCATTGCTCTAGTTTCTTTATTCCAGGGGCAACTTGTTCTGTAACCACTGAATAATACTGCTTAATTTCAAAGTTCACTACCATGGTTTTTGACTGGATTAAGCAAATAGAATTAATGATCTCCATGGGACACTGGAAACTAGTTTCCACAGTACTTCCAATGACTATAATATAAGTAAATCCATGTTTCTGATCCTATGATCCTCATTTATAAAATGAGAATGGTGGTAATAGTACTCAATTCACGGCATTACTAGAAAATCTGATGGATTTTTATACAGAAGTACCAAACACATGGCCAGTGCTTGATGACTGTTATTTTTGGTTACTATAATTAATATTAATATTCTGTTATAAAGTTAGAAGGTTAATTATTTAATCAAGATCCCACAGCTAGTAAGGAGCAGGGGCTTGTTCTGATGCCAGAGCCAGGTATTTTAAACTCAACTATCCTAAAGCAGAAATGTAATTATGTCTGGCAATAAGACTCAAGCAGAGGGTCAGTGAAAATGAAGTAAGAACAGTGAGCATAAGAAAAAGGAAAAAAAATTTAAACTGTTTCAATAACTTGACTTGATGAAAGCAATGACTAGATTCCATGAAAAGAAATACAAGCTAATGAGCCTCAGGGCAAAAAAGTAAGAACAGGGATTTTTATCTAAATGGCTCGTTTGATTCTAAACCTTAAACTAGTGAAGGATGGAGAGAACATTGGGGGTTAAGGCACATCAGAAATCATCCTTGCTTTTAAGAAACCATAGAAAACTTTGAAAGGCAATATGGGCACATATGATAAGCTGGCACAGAAAGAAAATAAAATTTATTTGAAAATTTACACAAAAGCTAGAAGAAAAACTCAAACATACAAGAAATGAAGAAAATAACTGTTTTATAGATTAGTGTTCCAAGAAAAAAATATGAGAATGATCACAGCAAAATGTCCATAACGTTTTGAAACATATAAGGTTTCAGTATCCCTTGGCAATGATATTTTAATATACTTATTCAAATAATGTAATTATTCAATCAAAAGATAGATCTATCAGAGTGTATCCATTAACTATTATATTCCACTTTTAGGTATCAGTATCTTTTAGCTGTGTAATATTATAAACCAACACCTAAAGCAACAATGAGTTATTATATCTTACAATTCTGTGGATTGATTGGGTAATTCTTGTGCTCACCTGAGCTCACGTATGTGTTGCATTCAACTGAGGAGGTCAGCTTGGGAATGGACTTTGCAGGTACAGCTAGAATGGCTGCACTTCTCCTCCGATGTGGATTTTTGTTCTTGGCTGATTTTCCGGCATGGCAACTTCAGGACATTGTTCAGGAGGTCAAAGGTTAGAGGCTACATCACCTAGGTTGCATGTTATTGGTCAAAGCAAGTCAGAAGTCCAGTACAGATTCAAGAGATAGGAAGGTAGACAGTACTCCTTGATGGTAAGAGGTGCACAATATTGTGGACATGGTTTTCAGTCTACCTCCAGGAGCGTCAGAGATTGAAATATATTAGAGGTTCTCTTGACTGATCTTGATTTTTTTGTACATTATGAAATTTAGTGATGTGCAGAATCCCTGAAAGATCTTAAATCCATAATTACCACATCTCCCTTAAGATTAATGGCATCTATCTTCTTTTTCATGTATACTTTCTTTTAAGTGATATTATGGGAAAAGAAGACTGTGACCTTTGTACTTGATTACTGAAGAATCCAGACTCAAAATAGTGTGAAAAGAATATATGTGGTTTCTTATATACTTCTCAGTTTTTCACATTTAAATAAATACAGATTAACCATATAAGCCTGATATTTCACATCTCAGAATCCTTAGCAAATTTTTTTCTCATACATATCTTTAGGAGTTACTTATGGGATAATTTGCCATGTACAGGCCTGAAACTGCTAAATTCCTGGAGGTAGAAAAAAATAAGCCAAAATATATGTGCTTTCAGGACAAAATATTTCTTTTCTGCCACGAGATCTGGGAATCAACTTTCATTCATGTTGACACATATTGTTGTAAACACTTGAAAGAAACTACGTAAAGACCACAAATTGTTATATTAGTCTCATGTAGCTTGATTTTATTTCTATGTTTTTATTCATTCAAAGAACTACCGTGGGCCTGAGGCATTGGTGGCATCAACAGTAGTGGCAGCCTGGCTCATTGTACCTGAAAAACTCAATTGTGCCCTGCCCACTTGCCTAAGCTTGGGTTCCCTACCTTGTGCAGGAGAACACAATGATAAGTGGCATCACTTTGGGGAAGAATCTAAGACTACCTAGGCAAAGAAAAAACCTGAGTACATTCTTCTTCCAATTTTCCAATGTGGAATCAAACCACTGTTGCTACATTCGAAGATCTGTGAATTAATTAGGAGAGAGTGGTGGTGTAGGAACTTCCTTCAATTTAGATGTAGTCCTAAAATGTACTTTTGTTTAGAACTCTATATGTACATCTTCTGAAGTAATAAGCCCAAGCTGCGGTGTCACAATCCCAATAGCTACTTAACAAGATCTGCACTGATAACGGTTGCCTAATCCAGATTAGCTCCACTCCTAATATACTGCGTACTGTTGTAAGAAAACTGCACACAAAGCATAACAGTAACCTACTTACTGTCTTACGAGTGGTTCTTAGATTTTTTTTTTTCCAGAATGTTTAGAAGCATATTTCAGGTTTCCTAAGGACATCTCAAAACTGGCAGATGAAAACAAAATTAAGCAATTAATTTAAGAAAATGTAACAGAGCATTTCATAGACTGGAATTATCCCAAAGTAATCAGAATGTATAAGAACATAGGGAAGGTGGAATGATTCCAGAGAAAAGTGATGAACAGCTGACTAGGACTCACAGAGAAAGCCCTGCCTGAAGGCTTTGCCCACTGGCACAGGCGCCTTGCTCCTCTGGCAGCATCCTCAGCAGAAGTTGGAATCTGTACCTCCTGGGACTTACCTGACATATGTGGTACTCACAGTAAGAAAATGAAGCCATCTTAATCTGAGATAAAAACAAGCTTGAGGTCTCCCTGGACATGAGTCAGTCCACATTTTGCAAAATTTTGTTGACATAATGTGAAAACCTAAGCCCATGCACTAAGCTGTACGGGAAACATTATTCCATCGCAATGTAATTTATTTTTAATTTTTATTGCGAGATGTTGAATTATTAACTTAAGAAACAGGTTTTCTAGATCCACTTATAGTCTAATAATAGAGAATTACAAAATGAACTAAACCCTTTACCACATTATCCAATGTGCTTGGACTACTGGAGTCCAATTTCTGGGTTGTTCTTTGTAGTTTGCAGTCATCCTAGACAATATGTTAATTATTCGGCTCCGTCAGGCATGCTGTAGGATAAACAGCAAAATATGGTTTTTTGCTGTGCTTCCAAATAAAACATGTGATAATGACAACTATTTATAAATAATCACTAAATTGGTTCTTATGTTGTTTTAGGTGTGTGTATATATATTAATGTTTATATACATATATATACACATACATACCTAAAATATGTGTTGTATGTATTTGTACACCCACCTAAGATACCACACACACACACACATACAGGCACACACACACACACACACACACATTATATATATAAATATATGCAACTCACTCTTTACCGTATATACATATACATGGAAACATATGCATATGGTATATATGTGTATATATAAATATATTTGGTATACACATATATATGTTAAAGAGTGAATCAGACCTAGAAAAACATAAGAAAATTGACATCGTATGTAGTAGATTCTTTTTGTATGGATTAAAATGGAAGTCAACTAGTATACAGTTACCTTAAATGTTTGTCATCACTATTTCACCAGAATTTTTGTGGCAGTTCTCCTAGAGTTTGGTCCACACCAAATCCTAACATCTTAATTGAGAAAATTTTCACGTTTAGTGCATTGTGGTAGCTTCTCTGCTGTTCTAGCTTCCAACACCTGAGACTTGTTCACAAGTGCATTAAAAAAAACAATAATAAAATTGAGGATCATTTCTATGCTCCAGATGAGTTATTATACAGTGATTCAAATTTAATCACATGGATGATTAAAATAGGCTCTCAATTTCTGTTAAACTATTTCAACTTCACTCTTTTCTTGGCAAACAAACAAATATATCAAAACTACTGGTCTTGAGTGGGCTATAAGTGAGAGTCTCATACACCAGAATGAATAATACACACCTTCCATGCTCATAAGAATATATGCTAATGTACTGAAATTCTCAACTTTTCTATTCTTAAAACTCCTTTATACTCTTAAAATTTATCGAAGACTGTAAAGAAATTTTATTTATGTGGTTCATAATTGTGGATGTTTATTATATTAGAAATTTCAATTGAGGTATTTTATTTAAATATTTAAATAACAATAAATCCATTAAATATGAACATAAATAACACAATGTTGTGAAAAACAACATTTTAAACCTTTTAAGTACATGGACTCATGACATGAGGGTTTGTTGTACAGATTATTTCATCACTGGGGTATTAAACCTGGTATCCATTAGTTACTTTTCCTAATCTTCTTCCTCCCCTCACCCTCCACCCTCAGACAAACCCCAGTATCTATCATTTCCATCTATGTGTCCATTTGTTCTCATCATTTCAATTCAACTTATAAGTAAGAACATGTGAAATTTGGTTTTCTGTTCTTGTGCATTAGTTTGGTCAGGATAATGGCCTCCGGCTCCATGTATATTCCTGCAAAAAACATGATCTCATATTTTTTTGTGGCTGCCTAGTATTTCATGGTGTATATGTGCCACATTTTCTTTATCCAGTCTACCATGGACATTTGGGTTGATTCCATGTCTTTGCTATTGTGAACAGCGCTGCAATGAACATGCACATACCCATGCCTTTATAATAGAATGATTTATACTCCTTTGGGTATACATCCAGTAATAGTGATTGCTGCATTGAATGGTAGTTGTGTTTTTAGCTCTTTGAGGAATCACCATGCTGTTTTTCACAGAGGTTGAACTAATTTAGACTGCCACCAACAGTGTATAAGAATTCCCTTTTCTCCCCCAACTTCACCAGAATCTGTTATTTTTTGAATTTTTAAGAGTAGCCATTCTCACTGTTGTGAGATGATATCTCACAGTGGTTCTGATTTGCAGTTCTCTAATGATTAGTGATGTTGAGATTTTTTTCATATGTTTCTTGGCAGCATGTATGTCTTCTTTTGAAAAGCATTCTCATCCTTTGCCCACATTTTAATGGGTTTGGTTGTTTGTTTTCTTGTAAATTTGTTTAGGTGCTTTATAGATGCTGGATATTAGACCTTTACCAGAAGAATAGTTTTCCTTTCATTTTTTTTTTTTTTGAGGTGGAGTTTTGCTCTTGTTGCCCAGGCTAGAGTGCAATGGTGCGATCTCAGCTCACTGCAACCTCCGCCTTTCAGGTTCAAGCGATTCTCCTGTCTCAGCCTCCCGAGTAGCTGGGATTACAGGCATGTACCACCACACCCAGCTAATTTTGTATTTTTAGTAGAGACAGGGTTTCTTCATGTTGGTCAGGCTGGTCTCGAACTCCCAACCTCAGGTGATCTGCCCACCTTGACCTCACAAAGTGCTGGGATTACAGGCATGAGCTGCCAAGCTCAGCCAAGAATGGTAGTTGTGTTTTTAGCTCTTTGAGGAATCACCATGCTGCTTCTCAAAACCTTTCTCCCATTTTATAGGTTGTGTGTTTACTCTGTTGATAGTTTCTTTTGCAGTGTAAAGCTCTTCAGTTTAATGAGGTTCCATTTGTCAATTTTTTCTTTTGATGAGAATTTTTTTTAATCACAAAATATTTGCCCATTCCTGTTTCCTGGAATTGCCAAGGAGGTTGTCTTCTAAGATTTTTGTATAATAGTTTTGAATTTTACATTAAATCTTTGATTCATCTTGATCTGATTTTTTAATATAGTATAAGAAAGAGGTTCAGTTTCAATCTTCTGCCTGTGGCTAGCCAGCTATACCATCACCACTTATTGAATAGGGAGCCCTTTCCCAATTGCTTGTTTTTGTCAGCTTTGTCGAAGATGAAATTGTTGTAGGTACTCTTATTCCTGGGTTCTCTATTCTGTTCCATTGGCATATGTGTCTGTTATTGTACCAGTACCATGATGTTTTCACTACTGTAGTCTTTATTTATTTATTTATTTTTTTTGAGACAGTCTCTCTGTCACTCAGATTGGAGTACAGTGTCATGATCTTGGCTCACTGCAACCTTCACCCAGGTTCAAGCAATTCTGCCTCAGTCTACTGAGTAGCTGAGACTACAGGAACACACCACCACACCTGGCTAATTTTTGCATTTCTTTAGTAGAGACAGGGTTTCACTACGTTGGCTAGGCTCGTGTCAAACTCCTGACCTCAAATGATCTGCCCACCTTGACCTCCCAAAGTGTTGGTATTACAGGCATGAGCTATGGTGCCCAGTCTACTGTAGCCTTATAGTATAGTTTGAGATTGGGTAGCATGATGCCTCCAGCTTTGTTCTTTTTGCTTAGGATTGTCTTGGCTATTTGGGCTCTATTTTCATTCCATATGAATTTTAAGACAGTTTTTCTAGTTCTGTGAGGAATGTCATTAATAGTTTGATAGGAATAGCATTGATCTCTAATGATTGTAAGGGTACCTACAACTATTTCATCTTTGACAAAGCTGACAAAAACAAGCAATTGGGAAAGGGCTCTCTATTCCATAAGTGGTGATGGTATAACTGGCTAGCCATAGGCAGAAGATTGGAACTGAACCTCTTTCAAATGGCAATATGGCCATTTTAATGATAGTCATTTTTCTTATCAATTAGCATGGAATGTTTTCTCATTTATTTGTGTTATCTCTGATTTCTTTTACCAGCATTTTGTAGTTCTCAGACTAGGGATCTTTCACCTACCTGGTTAGCTGTATTCCGAAGTATTTTATTCTTTTTGTAGTGATTGTGAACGAGCTTGCATTCCTGATTTCGGTCTCTGCTTGACGATTGCTGGTTTATAGGAAGGTTAGTAATTTTTATTTGTTAACGTTGTAGTCTGAGACTTCACTGAATTTGTTTATCAGCTTATGGAGGTTTTGGGCCGAGACTATGAGTTTTTCTTGATATAGAATTATGTCATCTGCAAACATGGAGAGTTTGATTTTCTATCTTCCTATTTGGATTCCTTTATTTCTTTCTCTTGCCTGATTGCTCTGGTCAAGACTTCTAATACTATGTTGAATAGGAGTGGTGAGAGAGAGGCATCCTTTCCCTGTGCCAGTTTTCAAGACAAATGCTCCCAGCTTTTGCCCATGGAGTATTATGTTGGCTGTGGGTTTGTCATAGATGGCTCTTATTATTTTGAGATATGTTCCTTCTATACCTAATTTATCGAGTTTTTAACTTGAAAGGACATTGAATTTTATCAAAAAGCCTTTTCTGCATCTATTGAGATAATCACGTGCTTTTGTCTTTAGTTCTGTTTATGTCACGAATCACATTTATTGTTTTACATATGTTGAAACAACTTGCATCCCAGGGATAAGCTTACTTGATTGTAATGGATAAGGTTTTCGATGTGCTGCTGGATTCAGTTTGCCAGAATTTTGTTGAGAATTTTTGCTTCAATATTCATAAAGATATTGGCCAAAAGTCTTCTTTTTTGTTGTGTCTCTGCAAGATTTTTGTATCAGGATGATGTCGGATTCATATAATAAGTTAGGGAAGAATCCCTCCTCCTTTTTTTTTGAATATTTTCAGTAGGAATTGTTTCAGCTCCTCTTTGTACATCTGGTAGAATTAGGCTATGAATCCTTCTAATCCTGGGCTTTTGTTTTTATTGGTAGGATATTTATTACTGATTCAATTTCAGAGCTTGTTATTGGTCTGTGCAGGGCTTCCATTTCTTCCTTGCTCAGTCTTGGGAAGGTGTATGTGTCCAGGAATTTGTTAATTTCTTCCAGGTTTTCTAGTTTGTGTGCATAGCGGTGTTCATAATATTCTCTGATGGTTATTTGTATTTCTGTGTGGTCAGTGGTAATATTTCCTTTATCATTTCTAATTGTGTATATTTGAATCTTCTCTCTTTTCTTTATTGGTCTAGCTAGCAGTCTGTCTTATTAATTATTTTTCAATAAACCAACTCCTGGATTTGTTGACCATTTGAATGTTTTTTTTGTGTGTATGTTAATCTCCTCCAATTTAGGTCTAATTCTGGTTATTTCTTGTCTTCTGCTAATTTTGAGGTTGGTTTACTCTTGCTTTTCTAGTTCTTATTGTGATGTTAGCTTGTTAAATTTAGATGTTCTTAACTTTTTGATATGAGCATTTAGTACTGTAAATTTCCCTCTTAACACTGCCTTAGCTTTGTTCCAGATATTCTGGTATCTTTATTTTCATTAGTTTCAAAGAACTTGTTGATTTCTGCCTTAATTTCATCATTATATACCCAAACATCATTTGGGAGCATATTGTTTAATTTTCATGTAATTGTATGGTTTTCAGATATTTTCTTAGTCTTGATTTCTAATTTTATCACACTGTCGTCCAAAAGAGTTGTTGGTATAGTATCAGTTCTTTTGCATTTGTTGAGGATTTTTTTATCTGACTGTGTGGTCAATTTTAGTATGTGTGTCATGTGGCAATGCCAAGAATGTATATTCTGTTGTTTTGGGTGGAGAGTTCTGTAGATATCTACCATGTCCATTTGATCCAGTGCTGAGTTCAGGTCCTAAATATCTTTGTTAATTTTCTGCCTTTGTGATCTATTTAATACTGTCAGTGGGAAGTGGATGTTTTCCACTGTTAATCTGTGGGAGTCTAAGTCTTTTTTAATGTCTCTAAGAACTTGCTATATAAATCTGGGTGCTCCTGTGTTAGGTGCCTATATTTTTAGAACAGTTAGATCTTCTTGTTGAATTGAACCCTTTACCATTATATAATGCCTTTTTTTTCTTTTTTTATCTTTGTTGGTTTAAAGTCAGTTTTGTTTGTATGAAATTGGGGTTATGTACCCTGATTTATTGTTTTCCACTTGTTTGATGGATTTTTCTCCATCCCTTTATTTTGAACCTGTAGATATCATTGTATGTGATATGGGTCTCTTGAAGACAGCATATCATTGGGTCTTGGTTCTTTAACCAGCTTGTCACTCTGTGCCTTTTTTAATAATTGAGGCATTTGGCCCATTTACATTCAATGTTAGTATTGATATATATGGATTTGATTCTGTAATTGTGGTGTTAGCTGATTATTATGCAGACTTACTTGCGTGGTTGCTTTATAGTGTCACTGGTCTTTGTACTTAAGTATGTTTCTGTAGTGACCAGTAGTAGTCTTTCCTTTTCATATTTAGTACTTCTTTTAGGAGCTCTTGTAAGGCAGGTCTGATAGTAACAAATTCCTTTAGTATTTGCTTGTCTGAAAATGATCATATTTTTTTCTTTACTTATGCAGCTTAGTTTGGACAAATATGAAATTCAGAGTTGGAATTTCTTTTCTTTAAGAATGGTGAATACTGTCCTTCAATCTCTTCTGGCTTGTAGGATTTCTGCTAAGAGTTCTGCTGTTAGTCTGATGGGTTTCCCTTTGTAGGGATCTACAAAGGGAAAGGTGATTTAACATACTTTCTTTCATTTTGTCCTCTAGAATCTGAAGGTTATGTGTATTCGGGATGGCCTTCTTGTGAAATATCTTACTAGGGTTCTCTGCATTTCCTGACTTTGAATATTGACCTCTCTAGCTATGTTTGGAAAGTTCTCGTGGATAATATCCTAACATATGCTTTCCAAGTTGTTTCCATTATCTGCATCTCTTCTAGGAACACCAATGAGTAGCTTCTGTCTCTTTTCAGTATCCAATATTTCTTAGAAGTTTTGTTCATTGTTTTTGTTATTTTTTCTCTATTCTTGTCTAACTGTCTTATTTTAGAAAGCCAGTCTTCAGGCTTCAGGATTCTTTCCTCAACTTAGTCTATTCTTGTATTAATACAAGCATTTGCGTTATAAAATTCTTGTAGTGTGCTTTTCAGCTCTATCAGGTCGGTCACATTATTTTCTATGTGGGCTATTTTGTCTGTCAGGTCCTGTAATGTTTTATTGTTATATTAGTCTATTTTCACACTGCTGATAAAGACATACCAAAGACTGAGTAATTTATGCAGGAAAAAGCATTTAATGGACTTACAGTTCCACATGGCTGGGGAAGCCTTATAATCATGGCAAGTCATATCTTATATGGATGGCAGCAGGCCAAGAGAGAATAAAGCAAATTAAAAAACAGAAACTCCTGAGAAGACCATCAGATATCATCAGACTTATTTACTACCAACCACAAGAAAAGTATGGGGGGAAATACCCCCATGATTCAATTATCTCCCACTGGGTCCTTCCCCTAACACATGGGAATTATGGGATTATAATTCAAGATTAGATTTGTGTGGGGACAGAGAGCTAAACCATATCAATTGTGATTCTTAGCTTCTTTGCATTGGATTTCAACATACTCCTGCATCACTATGATCTTCAGGCTATCCATATTCTGAATTCTATTTCTGTCATTTTAGCTATCTCAGCCCAGTTGAGAATCCTTGCTATAGAAGTGGTGAAGTTGGCTGGGGGATAGAGGGCACACTGGCTATTTGAGTTGTCAGAGTTCTTGTGCTTTTGTTGTTGTCATTGTTGTTTTGTTTGTTTTTCTCTTTTCTTTGTGGGCTGATATTCCTTTAATCTTTGAAGGTAAAAAGTATTGGGGAAACAAAAAAATTAAATTAAATATTTCCCAAGGATTTTTTTCCCTAAAAACCCCTTACGCACCTCTCCTGAGTCTGCCAGATCATTCTATAATATTGTATATTATGCAAATTAACAATACAGACTCTATGTCATAGAAGAAAAAATCATCATAATAGTCGCAGAGAAAATATCACTGATCATCCAAGAAGAAAACCAATCAATATCTTTGAGATCTGAAAGAAGAGAAACACTACAATTTACTAGAATTTTCCATGAACCATATATGGAGATAAACAAATTGTATTCTAGTCTGAGTTATCCTCTGAACTTTCTTTTTAAATACAAAGTTATTTACCCTCTCTGGGTTTGTTTTATCTTATAATAAAACATAGATTTATCATAAGTGACTGCTGATCTATATAGTCCCTTTACACTTTGGCATTTTAAGACATTAGGATTCTTGCTTGCAGTTTATGCATACAATGTCACCCTTAAATACAATGTTCTGCTTCTTAAAACAATTTCTTTTTCTTATTTGAGTTTTTTTAAGAAATAAATTGAGCTGTTGTTAAAGCTATTCTAATCTTATTTATGACACTAATTTTCATTTGCTTTTGTTTTTTAATGAATGCAAAAATATAATTAATAAGAATTTTCTTGAATAGTATTATTTTTAGATACAACACTTATTTACATGCTATAATTATTCCTGAATATTTTCACTATATCTGTTTTTTATTTTCAAAATGTCAGTGGATTGATTTGTTGGGTTTCACAAACTGACTTACTGAAAATATGATTTTAGAATAACCTTTAATTATCCATATTTTTTCATTGAAAAAGTTTCCAGATTATCTGAATGCATGCCTTGAAATGTTCTTATTTTATTTGTAAGAAAGTTTTTTATTAGTTTAGAATAATTTTACAAGATGAGACATTCAATGATCTACTGGTAATTTCACATTTAGATAAGAGATAAAAATATAACATGACTATTTTAACATTCTTCTTCCTAGATAATTGTAATTATAAATGATATATAATCAAAAGTGTTGTATTTGTTCATACTAAATGGCCACTTATATAGTTAGGTTATATATTCATCTTGTATAAAACAATAATGAAAAGTAATAAATCCTTCTTAGGACTTGATAACCTGACTATACATTTTTAAAAGTATGATAAAATCTGTCTTCAATGATACTTAAAATTCAAGATAGTTAAAATCCATTTAGTTTTGTCTACTTAATCAAAAAAACTGTAATTCATTGGAGAAATAGACCCAATAGGAGTAATTTTTAAAACTATATTAAGGTCTCAATATCTTAGTCTACTCTCATAAACAATATAGTCAAGATTTTAGTATATTTGGAGTTATTTCTAATTTGAAAAATATTGGTTTATCACATGCCTAGAAAGACTTCTTTTTACTAGAAGCTCATATTCTTCATCTGAACAATGAAATATTTCATCTAAAAGGGAAATATTTGTGTTGATAAAATATGAACAAAAGATGACCCTTAATAAAGGCATTTTGTTTATTAGAAAGCCAATTATTTCTTTGCTATAATTTTTAGGGGATATATTCTTATGAGAAAAAGTCATTTTTCTAAACAATGTACACCATGGCCAATTGTAATAGAGAAATAAAAATTACTGAAAAATGCAATTGTTGCTTGTCTATAGACAAATGCAAGCAATAAAATCCAATAACAATATTTTTTCCTTTTGTTTCTTAGGACCACATTTAAAAAAGGCATGTTTTCTATCGTATTTTTTCTTGTTCAGGAGTTTTGGAAATATGGTCTAAGTTTTTGAAAAATCAGTATAATAAAAGCCCCATCATTTTAATCCTTCCAGAACCAGTTTCCTTGTTTACATTTTCTTTACCAGTGCTGTTTATTTCTTCATGTGGTCTTAAGTTTTTGTATAGTATTCTCTTATTTCACTATGAAGAATTCCTTTAATATTTCTTACAGGGCAGGTCTGTTAGCAATAAATTCAAGTTTTGTTTATATGAGAATGTCTTAATTTATGTTTCCTTTTTGAAGGATGATTTTATCAGATATAAAATTCTTGGTTAATAGTCTCTTCTTTTTCAGCACTTTGTGTATGTCATACCACTGCTTCCTAGCCTCCATGTTTTTTTTTTTTTTAATTAAAAGTCAACAGTTAATCTTACTGATGATTTCTTATATTTGATAAGTTATTTTTCTCTTATTGTTTTCAAAATTCTCTTTTGTCTTTGTCTTTCAATAATTTGCATGAGGATTCTAGGTGGGATCCTTCTGAATTTACCCTATTTAAATGTGAAATTTCTTGATTTTTTTAAACCCTATTTTAAGTTCAGTGGTACATGTGCCAATTTGTTACATGATTGTTTAGAATAAGATTTTTAATAAAAATTTGGAAATTTTCAACCATTAATTCTTTAAATAGTTTTTCTTTTCTCTTGTACTCTCCTCCTATAACTGCAATTATGCATATATTGGTATGGTTATGGTTTCCCATAAAGCTCAGAGACTGTGTTTATTTTTTGTTTGTTTGTTTGTTTCATTCCTTCTGCCACTGAAACTGGATATTCTCAACTGACCTATCTTCAAGTTTATTGATTCTTCTGAGAGGTCAAATCTTTTGTTGAACCCTTCTAGTGAATTTTTTATTTTAGTTATAATAATTTTTAACTCCAGAATTTATATTTGGTTCTTTTCTATAATTTTATCCCTTTATTTTTATTCTCTATTTGGTAAAACATTATTCTAAAACTTTCCTTTAGTTCTTGAAAAACTGTCTCCTTGAGTTCTTTGAACATACTTTTAATAGTTGATTTAAAGCCCTTGTCTAGAAAGTCCCCAATTTATGCTATTTTACAGACCGTTTCTGTTAACATTTTAAATAATATGGATATATAAATTCTGGAAATAAGACATCTTCTCCCTTCTGGATTTTATTGTTATGGTTGTCTGCTCTTGTTGCTCTTTATTTATCTAATAATTTTTCTGTATAATTTGTTGTATGGGACCACTAATGGTTCTGCTCTCTTAGAATAATAAGTTATTCTGCTCTCTAGAAATAAGAGAATTAACTTAGAAGTCAGGAAATAATTAAGTAGAGATCTGCTTAAACACCTTGAAGGAGTCAGTGTCCTCCTTTTTGTAAAGGTTCTCTTTGTGTGTGTTGGAGCATGCCTTCGATTTTCCAGCAGTTTATGACTCCATTTTTTTTTGCTTTTTTTGTTTGTTTGTTTGTTTTTTTTTTTTTTGAAAGAATTTTCTTCTGTCAACCAGGCTGGAGCGCAGTGGTGCAATCTCAGCTCACTGCAACATCCACCTCTGGAGTTCAAGCCATTCTCCTGCCTCAGCCTCCCTAGTAGCTGGGTTTACAAGCATGTGCAACTGTGTCTCTCTAATTTTTGTATTTTTAGTAGAGACAGTGTTTTACCATGTTGGCCAGGCTGGTCTCAAACTCCTGATCTCAGGTGATCCTCCTGCCTTCCTTGGCCTCCCAAAGTGCTGGGATTACAGGCGTGAGCCACCACACCCCAGCCTATGATTCTGTTTTAGCCTTCATATTCTGCTTGCACAAAGACTCAGTATGAGCCAGAGATTAAAGACCGAGGCCTTATTAGATCTTTCCTGGGAATACCCCAATGCTGCACATGCGTGCTCCCTTCCAGGTCCTTAAAAATATTTCTGAACTTTTCAAATACCTATAGAAATCTTATTTCCCAAATTTTCTTTTTAAATGGTTTGGTCAACCTCTCGTTTCCCCTGAAGTCATATTGCTACCTTAGGCAGCTATAATATTAACTAATAGAAAGTGATTGTTTCCAATAAAACACTAGAGATATGGCTTTTATCACTAAGTGAGGCTTGAGCTAGATCAAATAAAAATAAGCACTGGGAATTCGGCTTTTCCAAAGAGCTGCAAGACAAATTAAATAATGACAATTCAATGAAGATGAGGTTGTTAAGCAGCATATGACTACAAACTTACACGAATAGAAAAAATAATTTCTGAGTTCTGAAGTAGTCATGGCAGTGTGAGCATATACACTGCAAAAAAATACTCAAAGTGAAAATGAATTCAGCCCACAGAAACTCTGTACTTTTATGGCCTTAAGGGCTTTGTAAATTCTACTATGTTTTCAATTAAACAAAGATGGAAAGAGAGAAAACTTTAAGGAAGAATGACAAGAATGTATTTCAATAAATAAAAAACCCTCTGAAGTTTTTAAAGGAAGGGACATAGTTTAAGCAATATCAGAATTAACTACATTCAAATAGTACAGAATGTTTCAATGCAATTTAATTTGAATTGCCTACATTTCTAGAGTTTAAGAAAGGATTTACATTTAGAAATAAAGTCAGACCAAATACCAATTTTATAAATCTTTTCTTCTTTCTCTCAATATTAGGCTTACTAAATAAAATACAAGACACCCTAATAAAATTGAATATCAGGTAAACAACAAATAATTTTTTAGCATAACTGTGTCCCTAATGTTGCATGGGACATAGCTATACTAAAAAGATTTTTATTATTTACCTGAAGTTCAGATTTAAGTGAGTGATCTGTTTTGGTTTTGCTGCTTGATTTTTCTGCATCTGACAACCTTACTCAATATGTAGTACATTCAGCTTAATCCACATTCTTACTGTCTTTGCCCCGAAATCCGTGTTCTCAACCTTATCCCCATAATTTGAAGTTCCCACTCCAAACTGCACAGAATGATATTTTGCTCTGCGTGGATAATAATGTCAATATATAGCATCCTTCAAAACAATTTAGCTTTAACCTTCCTTTACTGCTTTAACTATTCCTTCTCTTTCAAAATACCCAAATAAAAATATTTCTTCCCTTGGAAATCTGTGCTCCAGCCACATCTTAGCTTTTGTATAATGTTCCTTCAGTTTGTAAAAAGCTGTTCTTTCTGCATTTCCCATCTTCTGGTTATCGTACACCTACTCATGTATCAAATCCAAGTTCAAATACATCCCCCTTTCTATAAATTTCCACTCCTTCAGACAGAGTTAGGGAGTCACTCCTCTTTGGAATTGTGCTCTCCTGTACCTGTGTATTTAATACTATTGCAGTACTCATGCTCCATTGAATTAAAATGAAGCCACACAGTAATAAGAAATTGGATATTGCTTGGTTGGTAATTAGCATCTTCACTTGCTCCTCACTTTTATAGGGGAGCAGGAGGCAAGCTAACATTTCATCTTGACCTGGGTGAAAGGGCAGGATTTAGGGGAGAGATGCTGTAAGTAGTCCCATTATGGGATGCCTTGCAAAGTGTAGACAATGAACCTCTTGTGCTCCTTGATTTTAACCACCTCTAATTTGTGAATAGAATGGGTTCCTCACTCAGGTAACAGAGACCTGCCTGAATCATTAACATTCCCCAGGAAAACCAAAACACCACTACTGTCTCCATCAAGCTAGAACAGACAAGCACCAATAGAAAGCATCAAATTGCAACTTTGATGGAAAAATATAGGTGGAATGCTGGAATATAAAGAAGTCTAGCTTTGTGCAGACTTGCCTTCAGTAATCTTTCAATAATGTGACCATATTTTTCACATGATTTGATTTCAGAGGAACCCACTGATAAAATTAAGGCAGGGTGTTCTGTGTTATTTTTCCCTAAATGTTTCTTTTATTGGACAATGGGTTCCATGAGTACAATGATCATGGTTTATTCATCTCTCTAATCTCAGAGCCCAACACAGTGCCCAACTCAGAGTAAGTAATTTGTAAAAGAATACTCTCATTTGTTGAGTAAATAAATGAAATACAGTGTATCCTTTGCTTTATCAAAAGTTGGAAATATTTAAATCTGATGTTAGCATGATTATACAGATTCATTTAGCTTGCCCAAACCTGCCATTCTCTAATTGATCATTTTCATCATTATCCCACCAATGAAAAGATGTTTCTAACTTTCATTATACTATTAATAAATATTTGTGTTTAGATCTTGATAATGCCATTGTTGTGGACTAAAGTCATTATACTTGAGTGTGGATTACAATATCCCTAGAGGTACTACATTCTCAGTGGGTTTTTCAAATCTTAACTAAGAACCACTAAGATGTAGATGAGAATTGACTTGTGTAGACACAAACTGCATTATTTAACCTGAAGTATTTTTAAATCTTAACTTAAAATGTAATTTTCAATATAAACATTACCATCATGGGTACAGAGATGGTGGTATGTATATATATTCAAAAATGCAAATTATACCAAAGAAACTTGTGTTCTTGCTTTCAGTACACAAAAGTTAGCTATAATTTTAATGTGATTATACATCTCACAATTTTTGTAATAGATCTGATTTCAGGAATTTAAATATTTTATTGACTAATAGTTATACATTTACTAAGTGTTCAATTAAACAATGTTTACAACTAAATATGATGTGATTTGTGTATTTTTCAAGTTTTTTTACATTAATATATTCACTTGTGAAACTATCCTGTCAAACTAGTTTAATTGCTTTGTTTCAGAAATATGGTAACCAACAAACAGGGTTCACCCCATCCAATCTTAGGCAAAACAACTATATATTATTCCATATTAGTTCATACATTTGGTTCAGCATTTCTTTGACCCCTTTGGCTCTTCCTTCATTCATTTTACTCTCTTTGTTCCTTTTCCTTACTGGTCTAGCCCATCTTCTAGAGACGGCATGAAAATTCAAGTAAAAGTTTGAAACAAACTAACAAAAAGATATAAAGAAAGAAAAAGTGCCATTTGGCTGCATTGCATTGCTCTTCAGAACAATGTTGTATATTGGATTACAATAATACAGATTATAACCAGAATGGAGCTATTTTCTCATTAAGATGAATATAATGAGAATGATAAATTCGTTCAAATAAAACCTATTCAAAACACACTGCTAAGCTTTATATCTCCTCCTTAGATACTCTATATGGCCTTGTTTCATGATGTCATTACCTCTTTTTGAAATTAAAAAAAAAAAGCTGACAGTTTAAGAAATCTGTCACAACATTTGTATACTACAATCTCTCTAATTTAGGAGACATTTTCCTGTCACAGCACTGTTCAGTGAGTACTTAATCTGTTTGCCATTGAGTTCAGGATAATTTGGAATTACTAAAGATGATGAGTAGTATAACAGACAGAAAGAGTCAGCTGATGTGGATTCTAGTTTCAGCCCTGGGTTAGTTTCCTACTGCTGCTGTAACAAATTAACACAAATACAAATGCTTAAAAGAATACAATGTTTTTAATATCACAATTCTGTAGATTATAGCTATAACACAGGTCTCACAGAGTCTGACCATTCCTTGTCTTGTGGGCCCCGTTTCTCCATCCTCAAAGTCAATAATTTTACATCTCTTTGGCCATTCTATCACAGTCACACTCTGTGACCCTTCCGCAGCTGTGAAAGGTGCTTTTAAGAACTCATGTAATTAGATTGTGTCCACACAGATCATCCAGGATTATCTCTGCCTATCAACGTTCTTAATTTTAATCACACCTGCAAAGTCCTTTTTTCTATGTCTGGGGGTAACATATTCATGGGTTCTAGGAAACAGATATGAACATGTTTGGTGGCGGGCATTATTGTGCCTACTACAAGTTTCATTCTTACCAGTTTATGACCTTAGTTAATCATTAAGCACCTTAACTCTTAGCTTCCTCTTCAGCAAAATGGTGATAATTAATCACTCTGCTGACTAAGGTGACTTTCCTTTATTTTATTCTCTTTGTCCCTTTTCCTAAGATTTGTCATAAAGTCTAAGGTAATGAAGGTGAAGTTATTTGCATTTTAGAAATCAAGTTATATTAGTCCCAGATTTGTACTGCAATTTGCTAACTTGTTTATTAATTCATATACTCAGTAAGTAACTGTTGAATGCTTACTATGTGTCCAATGCTATTGTACATTTTACAGACAAGGTGGTGAACAAATAGACAAGGTACTGACTGTTGTGGGGATGTGGAGATTTAATGGAAAGATAAATCATGTAACTGAAAGAATATTGGGTGGCTATTCAGTGAGGGTGAACAAGGACTACTTCTCTGAGGAGGTAAGCTGAAAGGTATACTCAATTTCCAGGAATGGCAAGGAGATCTGAAATAAATATAGATTGACTTTGCAAGACAGTAGGAAGAGAATTTCAGGAAGAGAGAAAGGGTCTAAGATGGATTCAATTGGTGTTCCAGGAACAGCTAGAAGGCCATGTAACTGAGCCAAGTAAGCAAGAGGGGAAGTGAAAGGACTAGGTTGGAAATGTAGGAGAGTAATTAAATGAGAAATGGTGAGGAACAAAACATATGTTCAGTTGACCAAGTCCATGTAAGTTTCCCTTTTCCCTATTTTATTGTTCTTAAAAGATAACTAACAAAATAACCTTCCTGGTTTTTTTGTTTTGTTTTGTTTTTTCTTCTTTAATCTAGATCAGTGATCCCCAACCTTTTAAGCATTCGGGACAGGTTTCATGGAACACATTTTTTTTCCAAGGACAGGTGCTGAGGGGGGTGGTTTCAGGATGAAACTGTGCCACCTGAGATCATCAGGCATTAGTTAGAGTCTTATAAGGAGCATGCAACCTTGATCTTGCCATGTGCAGTTCACAATATGGTTCCTTTCCTTTGAGAATCTCATGCTCTGCTGGGCTGATCTGGCAGGAAGCGGACTTCAGGCAGTAAGGTTCACCTGCCACTCACCTCCTGCTGTGCGGCCAGGTTCCTGACAGGCCAGGGACTAGTACTGGTCCATGGCCCGGGGAGTTGGCAACACCTGATCTAAATGATAAACAAATATAGTAATAAACTATCCTGCAGGGAATTTGGAGAAAAACAAAGAAACATTAAAACCAATACTTTCCTTGCAAAAACTAGTCAGAGAGGCCTGGGAATTCTTGGTCTTTATCAGCTGTGATCTGAGGATAGAAAAAATTATTTCCGTATTTTTCTAAATATATCTTTAGTTCACCATTACTCTTAAATAAGAAGTTTAGCTGGGCATTACATTCTAGTTGGGTACTTTTGCATTAATATATGGCATCAGTTTCACTGAAGAAAATAAAATTTTGTTTCTTAGTAATCAGCCTTTCCTTTCTCAATTTTTAAAGACATTATATTTTCATTACTTTTGGTTTCTAAAATCTCACTATGATGTGCCTAAGTTGGATTTCTTTTTATCCTCCTAAAATTTGGTATAATTTTCAAATTATGGATATTTATCTCTTTTTAATCTCTCAAGTATTATCTCTCCAAATATTGCCTCTTCTACATTCTCTGTTTCTGGAACTGAGGGAGGTATATGTTGATGTTTTTTATGCCATCTTTCATGTCTCTTAACCTAACTTACATATTATTTACTTTTTCCTGCTACAACATGGGCAAATTTTTTTGTTCTGCTTTGAGTTCAGAAAGTCTCTCTTCAAATAATAATAAAGAGCAAATATTTTTTAAAAGCTTTCTTGGTATCAGGAACTCTTTGAAGCCCTATCTATACATTAATTCATTTAATCATCACAAAAAGCATAAACTGTTTATTATCTTATAGATGAGGAAATTGTCTAGCTATTTAACCTTTATGCTGAGTTTTTAATTTCACTATCTGCATTTTTGCATGTTCTGCTTTGTCACCAATTTCTTCTTATGAAAAATAGCCACAGTTACATTTTTCACAGCCACATTATTGTATTTAATGAATGTCTTCCACAAAAAAATAAACTATGTTGTTACATATAGTTTTTGATTTAAATTATAATTTCTGTAGATCTTATAGTTTCACGCTTATATCCAACTCATACAGTTTTATTCATTTACCTTCAACTTATATATCTGAATTCAATTGATGTTTTGTCATATGTAAGGCATACGTCATGTTTTACTTACTCAGGCTTGATTAGATTATGCTGTGGTAGCAAATATCTCCATCTCAGTTGCTTACACAAAAATTTATGTTTTAGCATGCTACATGCCCATCAAAGGTCATCCTTCCTAGCAGCCTCTGATAGAAATGGCAGTTGTCACTTTCCATTGGCTAAAGTAAGCTTTGTGGAAAAACCTGTTCTTATTGGAGTGAGAAATTAGAATTCTTCATTGGGGCCTGGCAGGATAGCTCAAGCCTGTAATCCCAGCATTTGGGGTGGCCAAGATTGGCAAATCACTTGAGCCCAGGAGTTCCGGACCAGCCTGGGCCACATGGCAAAACCTAGTCTCTACTAAAAATACTAAAATTAGCCTGGCATGGTGGTGCACACCTGTAGTCCCAGCTACTGAAGAGGCTGATGTGAGAGGATTGCTTGAATTCTAGAGGCAGGGGTTGCAGTGAGCTGAGATCATGCCACAATACTCCAGTCTGGGTGACAGAGCGAGACCCTGTCTCAAAAAAACAACAACAACAACAAAATCCTTTCTAGAACGGGTAAGCAAATATTGGTAAACTGTTGTTCTACCTTCCACATCCACCCTTTGAACTACCAAATATTTTACTTCCTCTCCCTTTGACATGTAGCACTAACTTAGTAATCCTTCAAGAGAGACAAGCCCCAAAGTCCTAATCATTCTCTTCTCTCAGCACACATCCAGAATCAATGACTGCTGTTGGGTCTCTTTATCACTTCTAGAGATAAATCCTCTTAAAATTCTCATATGAATGAAATGTTTTGGACCTTATACACTCTCAAAACACAATGACAGGACAGAGAAAAGCTTCTTCAGACAAGGGAAGAATGAGAGAATGTTTCCAAGGGTCTGGGAGGATACCCTACTACATTTGTCTGTAGCAATTCCCAAACCTTGCTGGGCAGAAACTTCAAAATCCCCTGTCCTCAGGGTGAGGGACATTCTTTTCCAGGCCGAGATTCTACTCTATAAGATTAGTTCCATAATCAATTACACTGATGAACTTTGGCTCCACTCGAGTTCTCTTCCATGATCTTCTTGGCCACATCTCAAGGGAGCATTTAAGAATATTTCTTCCTAAGGAGCTGAGCAGCTCTCTCAGTCTGCTTTCCGGAGGAACTGGGTCCACGTTTTGTTAAATATCACAGGTGATTTATACCCAGGTTTATAGTGTTTCGACCAGTACAACTCTTTCAAAAACATCCCTTTCTCAGTTACTGCCATGTTGAGCCTATAAAACTTCAGTGGAAAAGCCACAACCCTAGAATTTTTTGCTAAAACACATTTTTCCAACCAAGAAAATTTACTGGGTGCAAACATAATCAATTCTGTGGTTTTAACGATGGGTATAAGGACAACACTGTCAATTTTATCCTTAATAGGAATTTGATTTTTAAGCTTTCAAGTCACTCAAATAATTCTTTGGCTTTATTTTTTACCGATTGAGAATGAGAGCCTGTTATTGTCTTCCACACCTGAGTGTTTCTGAAATTCCGGATTTTATTCTTACAGCAGACTTTACAGGATAACATTTTTTTGCATTGCCACATCAGCATTGGCTGTCTCAATGAATAGTACCAGCATTTCTTTGCTAGATACATTTCTCCAAAGTTCTAGAAGCATGTTTTGCCTAAGTGCATGGCAGTAGATGACTCTGAAGCATGTCTTCTACAACATTTTTGAATGCTTCCAAGTAGGATCATGACATGGTGCCAACAGAGGTAGCTGGCTTGAATACTTTCCTTTCTCATTCCTCCCACTCCCTACTTGTGTTTCCGTTCATCCCAAATAAATTACTTTCAGTTTAATCCTTGGATAACAAGATAAACTACTGGGAGAATTCAGACTAGCAGAGTTCACTTTTATTCCTCTGTGAAACCTGAAAATTCTTTGCCAAGTACAAATATTTATTGTACTAACTTGTTAAATAAATAATATTAATCAACCAACCACTGTACCAATTTTCTTGTTGTTAATCTCTTTTCCAAAAGCTACAAACTTATTGCATACGTTACAAATTATTTCATTCAAAAATTATACCGAATTGTTGCCCATGGTTACCATGGATCACCATCTTCCCAGATTCTAACAACAGTTTTTCCCCTACCCCTTTCAAACCTTGAAGCTATTGACACATAGTTTAGATTTTATATTATTGAAAAATCATATTCATGGTGTAATTTATGCAATATATAGGATTGGCTAGGTTGTGCTGTAGTAATTAATGATCTCCAAATCTAATTTGCTTGCAACAGAAGAGATTTATTTATCAGTTGGGCTGAATGTCTTCATTCTGGGACCAAGAATGAAGGGTTAAGCTCTGTAAAAATGGGTAGTCATCATGGCAAGAAAGGAAAAAATAAATGCAATAAAATATAAACTGGATCTTTAATAATATTATCAGTGAGATAAAATACAGAACATTCAGTTACATTTAAATTTCTGATAAATGATCATTTTCAGCATATCTCAAGTATTACATATTTCTTCTCATGTAATTACAAGTTTCTTCTCATAGCTAGTGCTTTTGTAGATATGTTTAGAAAAATTCTCCTTATAAAAATTGCTCATTGTTTATCTGAAATTCAAATTTAACTAGGTGTCTAGTACTTTCATTTGTTAACTCTGGCAACCCTACTAATATGGGCTAAATTGTTTATCCCCAAAATGTATATATTGAATCCCTAGCCCCAAGACATCAGAATTAGGCTGTATTTGGAGATAAGGCCTTTAAAGAGACTATTAAGTTAATATGAGGTCTTTAAGATCTGCACTAATCCTATCTGACTGGAGTCCTTATAAGAGGAAATTTAGACACACAAAAGAACACCAGGGATGTGAGGACACAGAGAGATGGTGGCCATCTGCAAGCCAAGGAGAAAGGCCTCAGGAGAAACCAAACATGCCTCTACCTTAATATTGGACTTTTAGCCTCCAGAACTGTGGGAAATAAATTATGCTTAAGCCATTCACTGTATAGTACTTTGTTATGATATCCCTAGGAAACTAGTACACCCATTTTTTATGCTTCCACTAGAAAGTGAAACATGCCATTTATACTTTCATTTCATTGGATAAAGCTGATCACATGGCCAAGCCTAACTTCCAGGGCACAGAGATGTACAATTCTTCCTCTTGGCAGGGAAGCAAGTACTGATGGAAAGTAACAAAATCTATCACTTTTTCTATTCCTTTAGTACTAGAATCAAAGTCTCATTAAATTATTTGCTGTAACAAACAATAAAGAATCTCACCCATTTGTACTTTAGAAATCAACAAATTCTCTGGAATGTATAAATCCAGAAATGTAATTGCTGGGTCACTGTACATATGCACGTTAATTTCATTAAGAATTTCCTGGAACTCTCCCGAATGGCTACACATACGGTCACTTTCTTACAAGAAATGAGCTTTACCTTCCCTGACATTCTGTACAGCCTTTGCCATAACCATCTTTCTTTGTCTCAAACTAATCACTATGAAGTGGCTTCACATTCCTGTAATTTTTAATGAGGTTGCACATTCCTGCATGCATATATTAAACATTTATTATCCCCTTATGTGAGTTAGCCTTTTGTGTCCTCTGTATCCATTTTTCTATTGGGTTTTCTGTATTGATCTTCTCACTCACAGGAGTTAATTCTAGTTATTAATTATTTGTCTCTTAAATTTCCAAATATCTTCTTTTAGTACATCACCCATTCATTAACTTTGATCACAATGTCTTTTCCTGAATATAAATTCACTAGTTTAAGGTAGTTATTTTTTTCTTCTCATAGCCAGTGCTTTTGTAGACATGTTTAGAAAAATTCTCCTTCTTGGTTTTTCACAAATAGTTTCTGAATATTCCATTGGGTTTATAGTTTTACTCTTCACATTTGGGGTTTTAGTAACGTAGACTCTAGGATTTTTTTTCTATATAGACTGTATGGTCTATATGGACTCTATTTTTTCCATGTGGTCTATGTGGACTCCATGTTTTTCTACATAGTATCTACATGTTAGTTACTAAATGTTAGTTTTCTACGTAGTAACTAAATGTTTCTAAGATCATTATATAATTCATTGATTCCCCATCGAATTATGCTGTCATTCCTTTTAGATATCATATCCCTATATCTGCATAAATCTGTTTCTGGGCTCTCTATTCTGCCCTCTGAATTATTTGTCTGTTTCTTTATTAAGATCTTGTTTTATTAATTATGATGATTTTTGTAATATGTTTTAAAATCTTGTAGAAAATGTATTATCTTTTTCCTCTTATTTTCAAAATTACCTGATATATTTGAGGGTATTTATTTTTCTAGTTATATTTCAATTACCCAAAAATTCTTTTTAAGATAGAAATGGAATTTAAAGGTGACTGGTTGATTGTCAACATCTTTACATGTAAAATTATCCCTTCCGTAAATATATTGTTCAGATGTTATTTTGTGTCCTGCAATAGAGTTTAAATTATTTTCTGCTCTAACAGTCATATGTGTCTTTAGTTGGGGCAATTCTTAATTTTTTATTAATTTATTAATTGATACCTTTCTCTATTTTATTTCATTATTATTGATTTTCAGAAATGTCACTAAATTTTTGGTATGTTGACCTTGTATTCAACAACTTTTCAAACTCTATTATTAGTTCTTACAGACTATTATTGATTCCATTGAGTTTTGCAGGAAAATTACCTCATCTGCAAATAATAACATTTCTGGTTATCTCGTCTATTTTTCTTGCACAATTATATGTTATGCTCATGTAAGATCTCTCTGCACTTTGATGAACAGTGGAATTGACAGAGAATCACAGTCTTAATGCCAGCTTCAAAGGGAATGTGCATCGAGTTAAGGAAAATGTTGATGTAGGCTTTATTCTGAGTCTTACCTATTTAAGTTTTAGCTTTCGTTTTCTGAGAATTCTTTTTCACCAAAAGTAAGTGTAGGCCTTTTTCAAATGCTTTTTCTGAATCTATGGAGTTGGTCATTTGAATTTTTCTCTTTAGGCATATTAATGTGGATAATTATAATAAAATCCATCATTGTTTCTCTCCTCATGGCTAGTATTTTTCAAATTGTGTTTAAGCTATCTTTCTCACCAATATTTCTCACAGATTATATCCTATTATTTATTCTGTTGACTTTATAATTTCATTTTTCATGTTTTGAACTTGAAAGATTTTTCTAAAACAGTCATCTTTATATACTTATTTGATAAGTATGTGTATTTTATGTTGGTTTGAGCTTGTAATATTTTGCTTAAGATATTTGCATATGTTTTTATGAGTAAATTTGCTTTTTTATGTATATTTTATTCCCTATTTCATTAACTAGTGCCACCAAATTTACAAATTCTTCTTTCTTTGTGTTTATTCTGTCTTTATTTTTATAGCTTCTTTGTCAAACTCTTTGCTTATTTGTTTTCAATGACTGCTGTTTCTTCACAGTCAAAATTTAAATTTTCATTGAGTACTGCTTTAGATTCATGCTACAAATTTTCACATGTGGTGTTTTTATTGTCATTCAGTTTTAAGTAGTTATCATTTCATCTTTATGATTTTCTGTTTAACCAAGTGATACTTCCATAGAATTTTTTTAAAGTTTCAAGGCATATGTGATTTTAAGCTATTCTTTAATTACTGATTTCTAATTTTAATGCATTATTACCAGAGAACGTAGTTTGTACTATTTTGCTGTAATGTACTGAAGTTTCTTTTGTTACCTAGTTGCAATGGATACTGTGGCAGTCTTTCTAGATAGTTTCTTCAGGGATGACTTGCCTATATTCCAACTTCTAGAAGCATTGGTTGCTGATTGTTCCCAGCTTGTCCCCCACAGGAAATAATCCTCAAATGCAAGAAATGCCTCTTTCAGCGATCTCTCCCTTCCCTGGTTCAGTCTGTAGCCAGTGACTACAGACAGTGATATGCAAAGTCCCTGTCTCACAGTTTGGAAAATCTTGGAAGAGCCCTCATTAGGATGGGATGAGCTTCACTAGCAACCTTTTTGTGAGTCAGGTTCCCTCTCTGCCTAAAACTAGTATTTTCACTTATTTACAGGTATATCTCCTAAAACCACATTCCAAGTATATTCTGCCTGTGATTCTCCA
Source organism: Ateles fusciceps (assembly GCA_036589455.1). Lineage (NCBI taxonomy): Eukaryota > Metazoa > Chordata > Mammalia > Primates > Atelidae > Ateles > Ateles fusciceps. Next base: position 4,391,290 of record JAZHEH010000065.1, on the reverse strand, counting down.
TCTTAGATTCCATTTCCAGAGAAATGTTAGTGACTGGAGCATGTGCAGTAAAGAGGAAGTATATTCTGTTTTTGTTGGTGTAAAATGTTGTAGGCATCTTTTATATTGCCCTGCTTAATTTTTATTATTTTTTTATCTTGATTTATTATTTTCTGAGAGGGGGTTATTAAAATCTTTTACCTACAATTGTTATTTTTTCAATTTCCCAATGTTACCTAGATTTTACTTTGTATGTTTTAAGACTATATTGTTAACTGCATATATACTCTGGAACTTTAGCTATTCTTGATAATGTTCAGTATGTAATAATTTTCTTTGATGCTTTGGCATTTTTTGTGCCTGAATTTCTTTTTCTGCCTAATATTACACCTTTACCAAATTTCATTTAGCTGCTATTTTTCTACTATACCTTTGTACCATGTTTCATTTTCAAACATTCCATGTGCTGCATCTCAACAGTTAAAGGGCTTTGTCCTACTATAAAGGGAAGAGTGAACCAGAGTAAAAGTGAGCCAGGGATAAATATCTGTTGTTTCTCCTACAGGTATGTCAACAACCTCCATGAACAATTCTTACTCTGTTTCTCTAATGAAACAGTAAAGGCAGAACCTCACTACCCACAGATTATAGGATAATATTCAGCTAGCGATAAATAGCCAATAGCAATGAACACAGGCCAAATTGGACATTATTGAGAGTGAATATTAAAACTTTAATTTATAGTAACCTTGGGACAACTGGCATAAACTATGCCTGACCTAAGGAAATTGGTGTATATGATCATCCTTATTCTCCCTTTTCTCCCACCTCTGTCCTATGGGCAAAGTAATTAGAACAATATTTTTGAGGAAGAAATCCAAAAAGATGAAGCAAAAGAGAAAGTCCAAAATGCTCTTCACAACTGTAGAGATTTTTCCTCACTTTAAAAAAAAAATGACAACAAAATACCCCAAGTATATTCCACTCAATATATTCATGGAAAAATTAATAAACTACAATGCCTATCTGGACATATACCAACAACATATCTGAATTAGATGAAAAAAAGTTTCAAATACCTATTTGAAATTCTTATTTGTAGATGAAAAGGTTCATCTACAAATAAGAACCATGCTAGCCTCAGACCCCAACAACTTAAGATACTTAGCGTCAGAAAATGATGGAATAATTTATAGAGAATTTGAGAAGTGAAATGACGTGCTATTTAGAGGGTAGAGTTAACAATCTTATCTCTTAAATATTAAAAACAGAAGAAAGACATTCTAAATATACAGGAGCTAAGAATATGCCACTCAATTTAGAGAAACAGAACTTAAGTCAAAATAAGAAACCACAAGAGAGAAATTGCTAGAATAAAAATAGCCTGGAAGGCATTCCTATGGGACTTAAACATATAAGTCACCAGAACAGTGCTGATATCAGTGAGTATCAAACCAGATTAACGTCAACACAGTGTTCAACCTGCAAAAAAATGAATGTGTTTAGAATTCCTTTTGCAGTGACACCAAAATTAAGCTTCAAATAAACAATCTCATGATTGTTATCCTCTTCAATGGCAGTAATACTTTAAGGCCGCAAAAAGAAGCCTCCTACAAAAGCCATAATCTCAAGTAGGTTTACCAACAAATTCAAAAGTACACTAAATATGATTGTAGCTTCTGTATTGAAAAACATAGGTTATCCTTTAACAAAAAAAAAAAAAAAGAAAGAAAATGACAAAGAAATACACCAGCATGTTGGTGTAATTTTCTTTGGTTGTTTAGGTAAGATTGATTATTTTCTTTAGAATAGTTTAATATTTTAAACAAAGTATTACTTTGAAAATTTAAAAAATGAACTTTATATGAAAAAGAACCAAATGTTCAAATCTAGATCTCCCCAAAAAAACATAAATTATTATTTAATCTCAGGTCACCATTCCCCTCATCACTGTCTTATCCTCCTTATCTATATTTCTAGAAATTGTTTTTATCTATTGAAAAAGCAAAAATGTCACTCCAGTAAACAGAATATGACAGAATACACAGAGTGGAAAACAATTTGGAGATGTTTCAGTTCAGCGGTTCAAAACCAGAGGTGATTTTGCCCCAGTGATATTTGGCAATGCCTAGAGACATTTTTGGTTGTCACAATTGGGAAAGGGGTTGCTACAGCCATTTACTAGGTAGAGGCTGGGGATGCTGCTAAACATACCTCAATGAGCAATGGCTCCCAATAACAAAGAATTATCCAGCTCTAAATGTCAAAAAAGTTTGAGAAAAACTGATCTAATTCATTTCCCTGGATGTATACGACAATGAGAAAATACTTAAAATACATTTAAAAATGGTTAAGATGGTAAATTTCATGTTGCTATTTAAAAAATAAATTATGGTAAAAAGATAAAAAACATAGAATCAAAGAGATTGCAACTCTTTTCCAATGTTGAACAATTATTATGTGACAAAGAGTAAGCAACAGTGACACAGTTAGTACATGGCAAAAAGAGAAAATTATGTTGTTAAGAATTTAGCTGTTCATATTCTAGAAGCAGAGAAATGGTGGCGATGAGGCTCCAACTCCTTCATATGGACAATTTGTATGTCTTCCTTGGGCAAGTGCCTAGACACTTCCAAAACTGTGCAGATGCAAGTCTTTCCTGTGCATTTGTCAACCAGTCTGCCGTATAGGCTCCTGAAGTCCATCAAGGTAGTTGTTTCTGATAAATTTATGAAATCAAAGATTGTTTTTCCTCCATAGTTAATGAGAACCTAAAAAAGGGTGCAGATTTTTAAGTCTCTGCCAGATGTTGTTTGATAATATCATCACTCAGTCTTTGAGAAGAATGAATTCTATCTGCAGTCAACCAGGTCATCACTCCTAAAAGTTTATTGTTTCATTAATTTTCTTTATGTAGATGTAGACAAGACCAAAGTCTCAACTCCCACCTGTTTTTTATAAGCACATTTTTCTCAGGCCATTAGACACAGGCAGATAAAACTGAGCTGAAGCTACTTTGGGTAAGGGCACTATTTGAATTTTAATATTCTTGTGCTAAAGTCAAATTGCACACAGTCTCTGAATTAGAACTATTAATTTTGAATCATGTTGTATTTGCTTAGGAAGTATTGGGTCTGTGAGGCGGAAGCAAATTGTGTGAATATGTTACCCACAGAGAGGAGTCAATTTATGAGGTTTCTAATGAGAAAATAAACTAATTTTAAGAGGAAGCCTAGTTACATCCAGGAAAAATACTGAGTCCTAAATACAAAAGTAAAGCATGAAATAGAAGTAGCAAAATAGTGAGATATTGAAAGTTTCAAGAGCAAGACAAAGTAAAGTTTAGATTTAAAATGATAGGTAACATTGAAAATTCTTTTGCTGTCTTGATTAAATAATGCCTTTCTTATATCATTGAAGGGAAGAAAAACTTTCTAAAAGGGAAGTACAGAGCTCAATAATTAGGATTCAATTTCAGTTTGAGCAAAAACATTAAATGTCATAATTTGAGAAGGAGATGAGTTTTTTTTTCTACAAAACCCAAAACAAGGGAGCTCAGTAGTGGAACAATACACCTGGCAATACATCTTAGAATCTATAAGGTAGCAGAGTTTGCCACGAGTGGCCACACAATGGGGTTAGTTTGAGACAAGAGACACAGATTCTGGAGTTTATACTCTCACCAAGAGTGAAAAAGCATTCTTTTGTCTCTGCAACCTTGCCAGCATCTGTTGTTTCTTGACTTTTTAATAATTGCCATTCTGACTGTCAAGAGATGATATCTCATTGTGGGTTTGAACTGCATTTCTCTAATGATTAGTGATGTTGAGCTTTTTCTCATATGCTTGTTGCCTACATAAATGTCTTCTTTCAAGAAATGTCTGTTTATGTCCTTTGCCTGTTTTTTAATGGGGTAGTTTGGTGTCTTGATTTTTTTTTTAAATCTGATTAAGTTCCTTGTAGATTGGATACTAGATCTTTGTCAGATGGATAGATTACAAAAATTTTCTCCCATTCTGTAGGTTGTCTGTTCGCTCTGAAGATAGATTATTTTGCTGTGCAGAAGCCCTTTAGTTTAAGTCTCACTTGTCAACTCTTGCTTTTATTGCAATTGTTTTTGGTATTTTGGTCATGGAACTTTTGTCTATGTCTATGTCCTGAAAGGTATTGCCTAGATTTTCTTCTAGTGTTTTCATAGTTTTGGGTTTTACATTTAAGTCTTTAATCTATCTTGAGTTATTTTTTATATAGTGTAAGGAAGGTGTCCAGTTTCAATTTTCTGTGTATGGCTAGCCAGTTCTCCCAGTGCCATTTATTATATAGGGAATCTGTTCCCCTTTGCTTGTTCTTGTCAGGTTTGTTGAAAATCAGATGGTTGTAGGTGTGCAGGCTTATTTCTGAGTTATGTATTCTGTTCCATTGGTCTATGTGTCTGTTTCTGTAATGGTATCATGCTGTTTTGGTCACTGTAGCTTTATAGCATAGTCTGAAATCGGGTAGTGTGATGCCTTCAGCTTCATTCTTTTTGCTTAGAATTGTCTTGGCTATGTGGGCTCTTTTATGGTTCCATATGAATTTTAAAATAGTTTTTTTTCTAATTCTGTGAAGAATGTCAATGGTGGCTTAATGGGAATAGCATTGAATATATAAATTACTTTGGGCAGTATGGCCACTTTCATGATATTAATTCTTCCTGCCATCAGTGTGGAATATTTTTCCATTTGTCTTCTCTGATTTCCATGAGCAGTGGTTTAAAGTTCTAGTTGAAAATGTTCTTCACTTCCCTTGTTAGCTGTATTCCTAGGTATTTTATTTTCTTTGTAGCAATTGTGAATGGGAGTTCATTCACGATTTACATCTCTGCATGCCTGTTGTTGGTGTATAGGAATGATACCAATTTTTGCACATTGATTTTGTATCCTGAGAATTTCTTGAAGTTGCTTATTACCTTAAGAAGCTTTTGGGCTGAGATGATGGGGTTTTCTAGATACAGGATTATGTTATCTACAAACAAAGATAATTTGACTCTTTTTTATCTGAATACTCTTTATTTCTTTTCCTTGCCTGATTGCCCTGGCCAGAACTTCAAATACTATGTTGAACAGGAGAGGGGGAGAGAGTGCATCTTTGCCTTGTGCCAGTTTTCAAGGAGAATGCTTCCAGCTTTTATCCATTCAGTATGATATTGTTTATGAGTTTGTTATATATGGCTCTTATTACTTTGAGGTATGTTCCATCATTATCTAATTTATTGAGAGTTTTTAACATGAAGGGATGTTGAATTTTATGGAAGGCTTTTTCTGTGCATTGACTGAGATAATCATGTGGTTTTGTCTTTAGTTCTATTTACGTGATGAATTACCTTTACTAAATGGTGTATGTTGAACCAACCTTGCATCCTGGGGGATAAAGCCAGCTTGACCTCAAGGATAAGCTTTTCAATGGGCTGCTGGATTCAGTTTGCTAGTATTTTATTAAGCATGTTTGCATGGATGTTCATCAGGGATATTGGCCTGAAGTTCCTTTTTTGTTGTATCTCCACCAGGCTTTGGTATGAGAATGATGCTGGCCTCATAAAATGTGTTAAGAGAAGTCTCTCCTTTTCAACTGTTTGGAATAGTTTTAATAGGAATGGTTTCAGCTCCACTTTGTACCTCTGGTAGAATTCAGCTATAAATCTGTCTGGGGTTTTTTGGTTGGGAGGCTATTTATTATTGCCTCAATTTCAGAACTTGTTATTGGTCTATTCAGGCATTCAACTTCTTTTTGGTTCAGTCTTGGGAGCATTATGTGTCTAGAATTTAACCATTTTTTCTAGATTTTCTAGTTTATTTGCATTAGTGGTGTTTATAGAATTTTTCTGATGATTGTTTATATTTTTGTGGGGTCAGTGGTGATATCCCCCTCATCATTTCTGATTGTATGTGCTTGATTCTTCTCTCTTTTCTTCTTTATTAGACTGGCTAGTTGTCAATCTACTTTATTAATTATTTCAAAAATCCAGCTCCTAGATTTGTCAATATTTTGAAGGATATTTTTTGTCTCTGTCTTCTTCAGTTCCACTCTGATATGGGTATTTCGTGTCTTCTGCTAGCTTTGGGGTTTGTTTGCTCTTGTTTCTCCAATACTTTTAGCTGTAATGTCAGATTGTCCATTTGAGATCTTTCTAGCCTTGGATGTGGACATTTAGTGCTATAAATTTTCCTCTTAACACTGCTTTAGCTGCATCTCAGAGATTCCAGTACATTGTCCCTTTGCTCTCATTAGTTTCAAATAACTTATTGATTTCTGCCTTAATTTCATTATTTACCCAGGAGTCATTCAGGAGAAGATTGTTCATTTTCCATGTAGTTGTGTGGTTTTAAGTGTCTTTCCTAATCTTCAGTTCTACTTTGATTGTGCTGTGATCTGAGAGACTTTTTTTTTTTTTTGGTTGTTTTTTTTTTTGTGTTTTTTTTTTTTTTTTTTTGCATTTGCTGAGGAGTGTTTTACTTCCAATTATGTGATCAATCTTAGAGTAAGTGCCATGTAGGTGATGAGAAGGGTTATATTCTGCTGTTTTTGGGTGGAGAATTCTGTAGCTATCTATCAGGTCCACTTGATCCAGGGCTGATTTCAGGTTCTGAATATCTTTCTTAATTTTCTATCTTGATGATATGTCTAATATTGTCAGTGGGATATTAAAATCTGACACTATTACTGTGGGAGTCAAAGTCTTTTTGTAAATATTTAGTAACTTGCTTCATGAATCTGGGTGTTCCTGTATTGGGTGCAAATATATTTAGAAGAGTTAACTCTTCTTGATGAGTTGCACCCTTTACAATTATGTAATCCCCTTTTTTGTAGTTTCTGATTTTTGTTCGTTTATAGTCTGTCAGGTTAATATTGTTATCTGTGAATTTGATCCTGTAATCATGATCCTAGCTGGCTATTTTGTAGAATTGCTTATGTAGTTGCTTCATAGTGTCACTGGTCTGAGTACTTCAGTGTGTTTTTGTAAAATCTAGTAACAGTTTTCCTTTCCACAATTAGTGCTTCCTTCAGGAGCTCTTGCAAGGGAGGCCTAGTGGTGACAAATTCCCTCTGCATTTGCTTTTCTAGAAAGGATTTTATTTTTCCTTTGCTTATGAAGCTTAATTTGGTCAGATATTAAATTCTGGGTTGGAAATTCTTTTCTTCAAGAATGTTGAATACTGACTCCCAATATTTTCTGGTTCATAGGGTTTCCACTGAGAGACCTGCTATTAGTCTGATGGGCTTCCCTTTGCAAGTGACGTGGTCTTTCTCTCTGACTGCCCTTAATATTTGTTCTTGCATTTCAACATTGGATAATCTGATGATTATGTGTCTTGGGGTTGATCTTCTCACAGAGTATGTTACTGGGTTCTCTGGATTTTCTGAATTTGAATGTTGATCTGTCTTGCTAGATTGGGGAAGTGCTTCTGGATGATATCCTGAAGTATGTTTTTCAGCATGGTTCCATTCTCCCTGTCTCTTTAAGGTAACCCAATCAGTCATACGGTCAGTCTTTTTACATAATCTCATACTTCTGGAAGGTTTTGTTTGTTTCTTTCATTCTTTTATCTCTAATCTTGTTTCCCTGTCTTATTTTAGAAAGAAAGTCCTTAAACTCTGAAATTCTTTCCTCCACTTGGTCTGTTTGGCTATTGATACTCATGACTGCATTGTGAAGTTTTCATTTTGTGTTTTTCAGCTCCAGCAGGCCATTTATACTCCTTTCTAAACTGGTGATTCTGTAATCTTTTATCATAATTCTTAGCTTCTTTGCATTGTGTTATAACATGTTCCTTTAGCTTAGTGAATTTTGCTATTACTTACATCCTGAAGCCTACTTCTGTCAATTCATCCATCTCAGCCTCCACCCAGTTCTGTGCCCTTGCTAGGGAGGTGTTGTGATCATTTGGAGAAGAGGCACTCTGGCTTTTTGAGTTTTCAGTGGGATTATTTCTCATCTCTGTGGGCTTATCTACCTTCAGTTATTAAGGTTTCTGACCTTTGAATGGGGTTTTTTGGGGTTCTTTTTTGTTGATGTTGTTGTTACTTTGTTTGTTTTTCTTTTAACAGTGAGGCTCCTCTTCCATAGGACTGCTATAGTTTGCTAGGGGTCCATTCCAGACTCTAGTTTGCCTCAGACCTTCTCACATCTGGAGGTCTCACCAGCGAAGGCTGTAAAACAGCAAGTATGGCAGACTGCTCCTTCCTTGGGAGCTCCATTCCAGAGGTACACTGATGCCAATCCAAATGCTCCTGTAGGAGGTGTCTGGAACTCCCTATTGGGAGGCCTTACCCAGTGAGGAAAACAGGATCAGGGAACCACTTAAAGAAGCAGCCTGGCTGCCCCTTGCCAGAGTGAATGTGCTGTGCTGGCAGGAACCCTCCTCATCCAAATTGTCCAGAATTTTGAGAGCCAGTAGGCTAGAAAGGCTGCCAGCTGATCTGCAGATATGGTGACCACCCCTCACCCTGGTGGCTCTGTCTCAGGAAGAGATCAGACTTCTGTCCTTTAAACCTGAGCTGGAGTTGCTGAAATTCCCACAGGGAGGACCTGCCTAGTGAGGAAGGATGAATCAGGGTCCCACTTAAAGAAGCGGTCTGGCCACAATCTGTCACAACAGCTGTGCTGTGCTGTGGGGAATTCCTCCCTGTCTGGACCACCCAGACTCCCCAGAGTTGGTAGGCCAATATGATCAACTGGAGCTGCAGAGATGGAAACTACTCCCTCAAGGTACTCAGTTATCTGAGGCAGTCTCCAGCCTGCTGCTGGAGTGAGGGGGAGAGGGCAAAAGGCTACAACGTTTCAAATTTTCAACCTGATTTGTTCTTTCTTTTTAATTATTTTTAAATGTAGATGTAATTTATGTGTAGTCTATTACAAAATTTGCTCCCTGTACTGCTGTGTATACTGTTCTATGAATTTGTATCTATGTATGCACCGTGTGATCATTACCTAGTCTATCTCCCAGAAACTTCCTTTTTACCCATCAAAGTCAATAAGACCCCCTTTTCAGCCAGCCAGAGGGAATCACTATTCTAATTTCTCCATAAATAATTTTTCCTATTCTTTAAACTAAAATTTAAAAAATATATAGCTAAATACTCTTTTGTGTTTGACTTATTTTGTTCAAAATAATGTTTTTGTTATTTATCCATATTGTGTTTTCTTTTTTTTCTTTTGTATTACTATGTAGTATCTCACTTTAGGAATATATCACTGTCTATCCATTCTCTTGTTTGTAAACATTTATGTTGTTTTCATTTTAGGGCTATTACAATTAAAGCTATTATAAACATTTTATACAAATGTTTTGGTGAATATATGAACTTTTTTACCTAAGAATAGAATGACAGGATCATAGGGCAGGTACATATTTAGTTTATTAGAAACTTTGTGAAAGTTTTCCAAATGTTGGACTTAACTCTACTTTTAAGAGCAATAAATACAAGTTTGTTGCTCTATACTTTTACTAATATTCAATATCATTAGTTTTTCTTTTTGTGTGTTTCATTTTAATTTTTAGCCATTATGATGGAAGAGTAGTTATAATTTATACTTCCCTTCTGAGTAATATTATTCAGCAGTTTTTTCATATACTTATTATTCATTTGAATACCTTCTTTTTGAAATATATGTTTAAGTCTGCTGTGGAGTATGGAGGTGATATTTCTTCCTTGCTGATCTGTAAGAGTTCTATGTATTTTCAGTCTATGAGTCACTTGTCAAATGCAGGTATTGTGAATTAAATTATAAATATCTTTACCCAGTCTATAGTTTTCCTTTTCTCTTACTTAATGGTACTTTTTGATGAGCAGTAGTTTTTAATCTGATAACGTTCAAGCTATCATTTCTTCTTTTGTTTTGATGCTGTTAAATAAAATTTATAGCAGATTATTAGTTCAGACTGAGCCCCTGCACTAGATCCAACAGGCCAAATAAACCAACATGGAGTTACTCATGCTAAAGTACCATAACACCAAGCCAAAACTAATTTATCTGACCTTCCAAGAAATCCAGCAAGTTAGGTATAACAGCCAAATCTCCAAAAAGATCAGTGTGAACTGGCATAATAAGGAAGTTCTCTCTACTTTAACCTTTATTAGGAAAATAGCTTTAAAATGACCAATCTACTTTTTGTTCTGTTTCTGCTTGCTTAAGCTCTTTTCTGCCCATAAAACCAATCTCTCCTGCTCAGCTCATTGAAGCACTCATTCTATATTCTACTTTTTAGAATGAGTCATTACTCAGTGCTAGAATTACAAATAAAATCCAATAATATCTTTAAACTAAATTTGTTGTAATTTTGTCTTTTGACTTTGCTTAATATCTTCACCCATGCTAAGGTCACAAAGACATCCTCCTACGTTTTCCTCCCACTCTCCCATTTATATCTATGATCTATCTTAAATAAATTTTTGTATATGATGTGAGTAGATGTCAAAGTTCATTTTTTTCCCCCCAAGGGACATCTAGTAATTTCAATGCCATTTAATAAAAAGACTTTTCTTTCCTCCATTGAACTCCATTAATGTCTTTGTCAAAATAATTATTTATTTTTTAAACCAAAGGAGAGAAGTAAAAGAGCTTTGTTAAACAGTCATTATACAATTCAGCACAAAATGTCCTTCATGGAGAGCAGGAAGAATGTGAGATTAACTTAGGGTTCTAAGCAAGCTGGACCTCACATTAGCTTTTGCAATCAAAAGCAGCTTCATTTATCTCTTCTTCATTTCTTTTCTCTCTGTTTGTCATTCACAAGATCTAAAAGGAACACTCAAACTGCTATTTTAATTGTATGGATTCCTTGATCAAAAGAATTATTTCCCAATATACATAATTACCTGGTTTCTAAATATCCTTGACCTGAAAATCTCTTCTATTTATTCCTTGGATGACATGAGCCTTTAGCTATAACAGGGTGTGCTTGGAAAAGTTCTTATTAAGGAAACTGGAGACAACTCTTTCCCCTAAATTGCCACTGTGGGTGACCTTGGGCATGAAGCTTTTCAGTCCTTGTTCTTAACATCCTCATCCATCAAATGATGATGTTAGATGTTTGATCTAAAAAACCCTTGGGCCCCAACATTCTAGGATTCAATGAGGAAATGAATGCTTTGCCTTGATTAACTGCCTCTGCTTCATCATCCAGTAGTATGCTTGATAGGAGGAAAAGAGTGATGGGCTTTTTTTTTCCCATTCCTTTTATTAAACTACCCAATCCAATTAACTCCAATTAAAATGTGTAGTTTTAATTAGTTTGTCTGATAGGTTTTTAAAAAACCTCATAAATGTAAATCTTTGCCCTTCCCTTTTTAGGCTTGGCAGCTGTCATGCTTCTTTTAATTTGAGCTCCTCTCACCCTTTTGTGCCACCTCTGATTCATTATTCTTTGTTCTTGTTTATTGATTATGTCTTTTTTCTCCTTCTCCTGATAGTGATAATACCTTGCTTAAACAAAATTTTAGAAGGAGAGTCATGAAGACTGTGAATTACCTAGAAACAATTTTATTCATGAAAGTTAAGTATTATTAAAGGACTTCTAGCCAGTTGAAATATGTCAGTATCCCAGACACATGTTTTTAACACTTTTCAGACAGTATACCATATATCACCCACTCATGACCTACTGAAGCTGACACCTACATCATAACGTTCCCAAGGAAACTAGGAAAAACCCTCATACCCCAATATACTTCCCACAGCTGTACATGTTCACTGATGCTTGGTTTTGTAAGAGTTATGTTTAATTATTTTTATTTTATTATACTTTTGTACATCAAAATCAATTTAATAGGAATCTAATATTCATGAGGACAAAGTTTTTGCCTCTTTGTAAAATTTCCAACACCTCGAATGATGCTAGAAAATAATGGATAGTAAATACTTATTGAATGAATGAGTTTATAAGTTTAAAACTAAATCAATCAAATAAATTTATTTAATTGTATATTATTTAAAATGTTAATATGTTATTTTACTTCAAAACTATTCTCCTCTATTACTGAAGCTTTATTATAAAAACAACATACCTTGAGCATAAACTATGCACCAACTGTTATACTAAGTTTTAATGGGTATTTCATTATATACTACTAAAAACCATTTTATGAGATAATTGCTATTATTATTTAAGTTTTTAAAATTTTAAATTCAGGGTTAGAAAATAACAAATAACTTACTAAGGTATTAGAATTCGTAAACAATAGAATCAGAATTATAGCTCAATTGCAAACAATCCCATAGAAAAATTTAGACATTGAGAAAGAATAAAAAAATTACCATAACACAATGTTAATAGTATCATTATTCTGCCTTTGTTCACATAAATTTTTGGTTTCAAATAATGGTATCAGATGATATGTTTAAAAACCTGTGTTCAAATTGTTACACCAAGTGGCATCTTGTTGTTATAACTAGCATCTTAATGATTGCATATATCATTAATTAGTTATCTTTCACAGCCCCATGAAATGAACTAACTTGGGGAATAATCCCTACTCCTGTCAGGCTAAACTTACTCTCAAATAAAAATCAATAATATCAATAATGCCATAAGGTAATATTATAGTTGTTCTTATTATTTCTGATAGTGATAACTAAATATACTGAAGGTTTATCAAGAGCCAGTTATTGTGCTAAGCACAATTAAATGAAATACTATCCAACTGAAGGAAAGAAATGGAACTAAATGCCAAATTTTGCTTTGAACTCTAACACCAAGGCTTCCACGGTTAAACCCAGCACTGCATAGACCTCCACAAGCCTTGATTCTAGGCTTGTACCTGTAGACTGAGCCTTCAGATGTGCCCCAAAACTAGGCAGGAACCCATGGGACCTTTATGGTAAACTTGGTTTGCATCTGCATTACTGCCAAGTGACTGCAGTGACCTTGGGCTCCAGAAAATGTTCAGTGGCAAGCAGGCCTAAGTGACCTTGGACTTAAAAACTTTGGACATGCCAGAGCTTCATGCCAGCCTCAGGAGCCATAAGATTGCAGCTTAGCACCATGTCAGTTGCAGCAGCCCTGGGCTTAAGAAATACATTATACAGCCTCTGAATCATTGGATAGGGTTGCTATTAAAATATATATATATATATATATATATATATATATATATATATATTTCCTGAACAAACCCATTTGTGAAAACTGGAATAAGTATCTATTTCCTCAAATGTGCATATTGCACATGGCCAGAAGTATAAAAACTAATCAGAAAAATATGACATGAACAAGCAAACAAAATAAAATGGCAGTAACTGACCCTAACAAAATGGAGATATATAAGTGGCCTAACTAAAAATTCAAAATAATTGTTTTAAGGGAGCTCAGCAAACATTAAGAAAATACAGAGAAACAATTCAATGAAATGAAGAAAATAATAAGTGAGACAAATGAGAAATTTAAAACTGATATTGATATGATTTTAAAAACCAAACAAACAGAAATTCTGGAGATAAAAAATATGTAATAATTGAAGGGAAAATGCAAGAAGAAGGATCAACAGCAGAATCAATGAGGCAGAAAAAATAATCTGTGAACTTGAAGACAAGTTATTTTTTAAAAAATACCTTGAAGAGAAAAAGAAAATAGAATGTAAAGTTTGATAGTTAATATTGTCAACTTGATTAGATTGAAGGATGCAAAATATTGTTCCTAGATGTGTCTGTGAGGGTGTTGTCAAAGGGGATGAACATTTGAGTCAGTGAACTGGGAGAGGCAGACCCACCCTCAGTCATGGTGGGCAACATGTAATCAGCTGCCAGCATGGCTAGAATAAAGCAGGCAGAAGAAAGTGGAATGAAGAGACTTGCTGAATCTTCTGGCCTTCATCTTTCTCCTGTGTTGGATGCTTCCTGCCCTCAAACATCAGACTTCAAGTTCTTCAGCTTTTGGACTCTTGGACTTACACGAGTGATTGGCCAGGGGCTCTTGGGCCTTTGGCTGCAAACTGAAGGCTGTACTGTTGACTTTCCTACTTTTGAGAATTTGGGACTGGGACTGGCTTCCTTGCTCCTCAGCTTACAGATGACCTATTGTAGAACTTTACCTGGTGATCCTGTGAGTCAATACTCTGTAATAAATTCCCCTTTACATATATGTCTATCCTATTAGTTCTGTCCCTCTACAGAACCCTGACTAATACATAAAGAAATAAAGAAAGCTTACAGGAGGTATGAAGCAACATCAAAAAAGCAAAATTTTTAGGCACTAGACTTCAAGAGGGAAAATAAAGAGATAGAAAGTTTATATAAAGAAATTATTGCAGAAAACTTTACAAATGTAGAAAGATGCCAATTTCTAGGTACAGGAAGGTCAGAGTTCTCCAATCAGATTTAATTCAAATCAGACTATCCCATGACATATTATAATCAAACTGTCAAAATCAAGGACAAAGACAAGCTTCTGAAGGCAGCAGGAAAAAAGAAGCAGATAATAGATAATGGAGTTTCATTACCAAAGAAAATAACAGACACAAAGAAAAGAAAAAAGAATCTAAAACAACTAGAAAATAATTAACATTTTGAATTTTTGATGTCATAGTCTACATCTTTTTATGTTAAATATCCCTTAATAAGTTACTGTAGTTGTTGTTATTTTTAATAGTTTTGTCTTTAAATCTTTATGCTAAATATAGTATATAGATGTTTTCTGTAAACTTCATAATAACCACCAAGGGAAAATCTATGGTAGATACACAAAACATAAAAACAAAGAATGAAAATATAACACCAAAGAAAATAACATTACCACAAAGAAAGACACAAGAAAAGAAAAAAGAATCTTAAACAACTAGAAAATAATTAACCAAATGATAGTAGTAAGTCCTTATCTATCAAGTTATTTTTAATGTAAATGGATTAATTTCTCCAATCAAAAGACAAAGATTGACTAAATGAATAATAAAATAAAAACCAACTATAAATGGCCTACGAGAGACTCACTTCAAGGTAAGAACATGCATAAACTGAACGTGGAGAGACAAAAGCAGATATTCTGTGCAAATAGAAATCAAAAGAGAGAAAGAGTAGCTGTGCTTACATCATATAAATAGACTTGAGGTCAAAAAATTAAAAATAAAGAAGGTCATTATATAATGATAAGGAGTTAATATAGCAGGAAAATATAACAAACCTAAATATATGTCCAACCAACACCTAAATATGTAAAGCAAATAATAATTGATCTGAAGGAAGAGACAGACTTCAATATAGTAAGAGTAGGGAGCTTCAACACCTCACTTTCATCAGTAGACATTGATGGACACCTAACTTTCATTGGACAGAAAATTAATAAGGAAACAATGGACTCAAACTACATTCTAGACAAAATGGATATAACAGATACATACAGAACATTCTGTTCAACAGCTTCAGAATACACATTCTTCTCAACGGTCCGTGGAATGTTCTGTAGGATAAATCAGATATAGGATCACAAAACAAGTGCTAACAAATTTAACAAAACTGAAATCTATCAAGTATTGTGTATTAGGCATTATTATAAAGAAATACCTAAGCCTGGGTAATTTACATGGAAAATAAGTTTAATTGACTCATGGTTCTGCAGGCTATACAAGCATGGCACTGATATTGTTCAGCTTCCAGAGAGGCCTAAGGGAGCTTTATTCATGATGGAAGGAAAAGCCGCAGCAGGCAATTCACTTGGTGAAAGCAAGAGCAAGAGAAAGAACGTGTGGTGGGAGTTTGCAGGGAGAGGTGGCATACAGTTTTAAATAACCAGATCTACTGACCTCATAGAAATACTTATAACCATCAGAGACTACTTTGAGCACCTCTATACATGCAAACTAGAAAATCTAGAAGAGATAGATAAATTTCTGGACACATACACCCATGCAAGACTGAACCAGGAAGAAATTAAATCCCTGAAAATACAAATAATGAGCTCCAAAATTAATCAGTGATAAACAGTCCAAACCAAACACACCCAGAACCAGAAGTATTCAAAGCCAGATTCTACCAGACATACAAAGAAGAGTTAAAACCATTACTCCTGAAACTATTCCAAAAAACTGAGGGGGAAGGATTCCTTCTCCACTCATTCTATGAGGTCAGTATTATCCTGATACCAAAACTTGCAGAGACACAACAACAACAAAAAGCATTCAGGCCACTATTCTTGATGAACAATGACACAAAAATCCTCAGCAAAACACTTGCAAACTGAATCCAGCAGCACATTAATAAACTAGTCCACCATGATCAAGTATGGTTTATCCCCCAAGATGCAAGGTTGGTAGAACATATGCAAATCAACAGATGTAATTTATTAAATGAACATAACCAAAGGAAAAACATCATGATTATCTCAATAGATGCAGAAAGGCTTTTTTGATAAAATTTAACATACGTTTATGATAAAAACTCTCAATAATCTAGGTATTGAAAGAATATACCTCAAAATAATAAGCCATTATTGACAAAACCACAGCCAACATCATACTCAATGGGTAAGAGCTGAGCGCATTCCCCTTGAAAACTAGCAGAAGACAAGAATGCCCTCTCTAACCAATAGTATTAGAAGTCCTGGCTAGGAATCTGGCAAGAGAAAAAAATAAAGGGCATCAAAATAGGAAGAAAGAAATTCAATCTATCCCTGTTTGCCGATGACATAATTCTATATATAGAAAACCCCATAGTCTCAGCCCCAGAGCTCCTTAAGCTAATAAGCAACTTCAGTGAAATCTCAGGATACAAAATTAATGTACTAAAATCACCAGAGAGGCAAATCAGGAATGCATTTCCATTTACAATTTGCCACAAAGAGAATATAATACCTAGGAATACAGCTAACCAGGGGAGTGAAAATCTCTACAATGAGTATTGTGAAACACTTCAAGGAAATCAGAGATGACACAAACAAATTGGAAAAGATTCCATGCTCATAGATAGGAAAAATCAATGTCATTAAAATGGCCATGCTGCCCAAAACAATTTAAAGATTCAATGTTATTCTTATCAAGTCACTGATAACATTCTTCACAGAACTAGAGAAACTGCTTTAAAATTCATATGGAACCAGAAAGATCTTAAATAGTCAAGGCAATCCTAAGTAAAAAGAACAAAGCTGTAAGCATCATGCTACCTGACTTCAAACTATACTACAGGAGTATAGTAACTGATACATCATGGTAGTTGTACAAAAGCAGACACGTAGACCAATGGAACAGAATCAAGAGCCAAGAAATAAGGCCACACACCTATCATCGTTTGATCTTTGACAAAGCTAACAAAACCAAGCAATAGGGAAAGACTTCCTATTCAATAAATAGTGCTCGGATAACTGGTTAACCATATGCAGATGATTGAAACTGGATCCCTTCCTTACACTGTATATAAAAATCAACTCAAGATGGATCAAAGACTTAACTATAAAACTCAAAACTATAAAAATTCTGGAAGGCAACCTAGGTAATGCCATTCTGAACATAGGAGCATGCAACAATTTCATGATGACGACACCAAAAGCAACTGCAATAAAAGCAAAAATGGGATCTAATTAAACTAAAGAGCTTCTGCACAGGAAAAGAAACTCAACAGTGTGAACAGACAACTTGAAGAATTTGCAAACAAAATTTTTAAACCTTTAGGAAGACTGACTAAATAAAAAAGTAGGAAGATTATAATTAACAAAATCATAAATAAAAAAGGAGACATTACAACTGATATCAAATACAAAGGGCCATGAGAGATTATCATATACCAACAAATTGGATAACCTAGAAGATACAAATATATTCCTGGACACATACAACTTACCAAGTTTGAATCATAAAGAAATAGAAAATTTGAACAGACCCATAATGACCAAGTAGATTTAATCAGAAAAAAATTTCTTTCATCAAAGAAAGAAAACTCCAAGAACAGATGGCTTCAAAGCTAAATTCTACCAAACATTTAAGGAACTAATACCATTCCTCACACACTTCCATAAAACTGAAAAGGAGAATATTTCCAAATTAATTTTATGATACCAGCATTACCCTCATGTTAAAACCAGAAAAAGACACCACAAGAAAGGAAAACTATAAGCCAACCTCCCTGGTGAACAGACATGCAAAAATCCTTAACAAATTATTAAAAAAATGAATTCAACAGTAATTAAAATGAGCATTACCATGATCCAGTGGGATCCTTTCTAGGTATATGTATTAGTCCATTCTCACATTACTATAAAGAACTTCCTGACACTGGGTAATTTATGAAGAAAAGAGGTTTAATGGCTCACAGTTCTATAAGTTGCACAGGAGGCATGGCTGGGGAGGCTTCAGGAAAATTACAATCATGGTGAATGTAAAAGAGAAGCGAGCACATCTTCATATCGTGGCATGAGAGATAGAGAGAGAAGGGAGAAGTGCTGCAAACTGTTAAACAACCAGATCTCATGAGAACTCACTCACTGTCATGAGAACAAGGGAGAAATCCACCTCCATGATCCAATCACCTCCTACAAGTCCCTCCCCCAACATTGGGATTTACAATTTGGCATGAGATTTGGGTGGGACACGGAGCCAAACCATATCAGTATATGAAGATAGATGAACATACAAAAATAAATAAATGTGATACATAACAAATGATACAAACCATATGATCACTTAAATAGATGCAAGGAAAGCATTTGATAAAATTCAAAATTATTTTATGATAAAAAGTTTTAACAAGCAAGTTATAGGAGGAATGTACCTCAACACAATAAGGCCATAGATGACAAACCCATAGCTACCATCATACTAAATGGCAGAAAACTGAAAAGTGTTCTTCTGATATTCAGAACAAGACAAGGATGCCCACTCTTACCACCTCTATTCAGCATAGCACTGGAAGTCCTAGTCAGAGTAATTAGGCAAGAAAATGAAATGTAGGGCATTCACATTGGAATGAAAAGAAATAAAATTGTCCCTGTTTGCAGGTAACATGATCTTACATATAGAAAACCAAAAACACTCTACCAAAAACCTATTAGAACTAATAAATTCTGTAAAGCTGCAGGAGACAATATCAATTTAAAAAATTAGGAGTGTTCATATAAATGAACAGTGAACCATCTGAGAAAGAAATTAAGAACACAAAAACATTTAGAAAAGATTTCTTAAAAGATAATAGTCTTAGGAATAAATTTAACCAAGGAAGTGAAAGATCTCTACATTGAAAACTATAAAATACTCATACAAGAAATTAAAGAATTCCCAAGTAAATGGAAAGATATTCTATGTTTACAGATTGGAAAAATAAATATTGTTAAAATTTCCAGAATATCCAAAGAGATTTACAGATTTAATGAAATTTCTATTAAAATATCAGAGATATTCTTTCCAGAAATTGCAAAGCAATCTTAAAATTTTGTGGAACCACAAAAGACCCAGAATAGCCAAAGCAATAATGAGCAAAAAGAATAAAGCTGGGGGAACAGCAGTACCTGGCTTCAGAATAAATTACAAAGATGCGGTAATACAGAGAACATGGTACTGGCATAAAAACAATGGAACACTACAAGGAGCCCAGAAAAAAATACATTTACAGTCAACTTATTCTATTTATAAATTGTTATTACAGATTCAGGGGATACCTGTGCAGGTTTGTTACTGGATATATTGCATAATAGTGAGGTTTAGGTTTCTAGTGTACCTATTACCCAAATAATGAACATTGTACCCAATAGGTAATTATTCAACCCTCACCCTCCATACACTTCCCCCTATTGGATTCTCCAGTGTCTGTTATTTCAATTTTTATGTCCGTGTGTAACCATTATTTAGCTTCCACTTGTTAAAGACAATATGTAATATTTGATTTTCTGTTCCTGTTTATTTTACACAATGGCCTCCAGCTCTATCCATGTTGCTGCAAAAGAATTTCATTCTTTTTATGGTTGTGTAGTATTTCATTATATATATATATATATATATGGCTTACATTTTTCTTTATCAGTCATGTGTTGATGGGCATTTAGGTTAATTTCATGGTTTTGCTACTGTGACTAATGCTATGATAAACATATGAGTGCAGGTGTCTTTTTATATAATGATTTCTTTTCCTTTTGGTAGATACCCAGTAGTGAGATTTTTAGGTTAAATGGTAGCTATATCTTTAGTTCTTTGGGAAATTTCCATACTGTTTTCCATAGATGTTGTAGTAATTTACACACCCACCAACAGTGTATAAGCATTCCTTTTTCTCTGCATCTGCATGAACATTTGTTATTTTTGACCTTTTAGTAACAGCTATTCTGACTGGTGTAAGATGTTATTTATTATGGTTTTGATTTGATTTCTCTGATGATTAGTGATGTTAAACATTTTCTCATGTGTTTGCCTGGCCACATGTATGTCTTCTTTTGAGAATAATCTCTTCATGTCCTTTTTTGACTTTTTATTGGGTTTTTTTTTCTTTTGAGTTCCTTGTAAATTTGACAAAGAATATTAGTCCTTTGTTGAATGCATAGTTTGCAAACATTTTCTGCTATTCTAAAAGTTGTCCATTTACTCTGTTGGTTATTTATTTTTATAGCCAACTAATTTTTGACAAAGGTGTCAAGAAAACACAATGAAGACAAGATAGTCTCTTTATCTAAATCCAGAAAAATGAAATTAGACTCTTATCTCACATCATATTCAAAAGTCAACTCAAAATAAATTAAAAACATAAATATAAAACCTGATATTATGAAACTAGGAGAAAACATAGGGGAAATATTTTATAACATTGATCAGGGCAATGACTTTTTTGGATATCACCTCAAAAGTAGAGGCAACAAAGGCAAAAATAGAAACAGGGAATCACATCAAATTTAAAAACTTCTGCATAGAAAATGCAACAATCAGCAGAGTAAATAGAAAACCTAAATAATGGGAGAAAATATTTGCAAACTATACATCTGATAATGTGTTAATATGCACAAAATACAAAGAACTGAAGAACTCAATAGTAAGAAATTTATATCCAATTTAAAAATGGACAAACATCTGTTTGTGTCCTCTCTTATTTCGTTGAGCACTGGTTTGTAGTTCTCCTTGAAGAGGTCCTTTACATCCTTTGTTAGTTGTATTCCCCAGATATCTTATTCTCTTTGTAGCAATTGTGAATGGGTGTTCGTTCTTGATTTGGCTCTCTGTCTGCTATTGGTATATAGGAATGCTTGTGATTTTTGCACATTGACTTTGTATCCTGAGACTTTGCTGAAGTTGCTTATCAGTTTCAGGAGATTTTGGGCTGAGACGATGGGGTCTTTTAGATATACAATCATGACATCTGCAAATAGAGACAGTTTGACTTCCTCCTTTCCTAATCGAATACCTTTTATTTCTTTCTCTTGCCTGATTGCTCTGGCTAGAACTTCCAATACTATGTTGAATAGGAGTGGTGAGAGAGGGGATCCTTGTCTAGTGCCTGATTTCAAAGGGAATTCTTCCAGCTTTTGCCCATTCAGTATGATATTGGCTGTAGGTTTGTCATATATAGCTTTTATCATTTTATGATGTGTTCCATCAATACCTAGTTTATCGAGAGTTTTTAGCAAGAAGGGCTGTTGAATTTTATTGAAGGCCTTCTCTGCATCTATTGAGATAATCATGTGGTTTTTGTCTTTGGTTCCATTTATGTGATGTATTACATTTATGGATTTGCGTATGCTGAACCAGCCTTGCATCCCCAATGGAGAAACATTCCATGCTCATTGTTAGGAACAATCAATATCGTGAAAATGACCATACTGCCCAAAGTAATCTATATATTCAATGCTATCCCCCATCAAGCTACCAATGACCTTCTTCACAGAACTGGAAAATAACACCTTAAACTTCATATGGAGTCACAAGAGACCCCGCATAACCAAGACAATCCTAAGCAAAAAGAACAAAGCCAGAGGCATCACTCTGCCAGACTTCAAACTATACTACAAGGCTACAGTAATCAAAACAGCATGGCACTGGTACCAAAACAGAGACATAGACCAATGGAACAGAACAGAGACCTCAGAAGAAACACCACACATCTACAACAATCTGACCTTTGACAAACCCAGCAAAAACAAGCAATGGGGGAAAGGACTCCATGTTTAATAAATGGTGTTGGGAAAACTGGCTAGCAATGTGCAGAAAGCAGAAACTGTACCCCTACCTGTCACCTTACACTAAAATTAACTCCAGGTGGATCAAAGATTTAAACATAAAACCTAACACCATAAAAACACTAGAAGAAAATGTAGGCAAAACCATCCAGGACATAGGCATTGGCAAGGACTTCATGACTAAAACACCAAAAGCAATGGCGATAAAAGCCAGGATAGACCAATGGGATCTAATTAAACTCCAGAGCTTCTGTACAGCAAAAGAAACCATCATTAGAGTGAATCGGCAACCAACAGAATGGGAAAAAATTTTTGCAATCTACCCATCTGACAAAGGGCTAATATCCAGAATCTACAAAGAACTAAAACAGATCTACAAGAAAAAAACAAACAACCCCATTCAAAAATGGGCAAAGGATATGAACAGACACTTTTCAAAAGAGGACATATACGAGGCCAACAAACATATGAAAAAATGCTCATCATCACTGGTCAT
Organism: Ateles fusciceps; assembly: GCA_036589455.1. Lineage (NCBI taxonomy): Eukaryota > Metazoa > Chordata > Mammalia > Primates > Atelidae > Ateles > Ateles fusciceps. Next base: position 4,368,706 of record JAZHEH010000065.1, on the reverse strand, counting down.
TAGAGAAATGCAAATTAAAACCACACTGAGATATCATCTCATGCCAGTTAGAATGGCAATCATTACAAAATCGGGAGACAACAGATGCTGGAGAGGATGTGGAGAAATAGGAACGCTCTTACACAGTTGGTGGGAGTATAAATTACTTCAACCATTGTGGAAGACAGTGTGGTGATTTCTCAAGGATCTAGAGATAGAAATTTTTTTGACCCAGCAATCGCACTATTGGGTATATACCCAAAGAACTATAAATTGTTCTACTATAAAGACACATGCACACATGTATGTTCATTGCAGCCCTGTGTACAATAGCAAAGACCTGGAACCAACCCAAATGCCCATCAATGATAGACTGGACAAAGAAAATGTGGTACATATACACCATGGAATACTATGCAGCCATAAAAATCGATGAGTTTGTGTCCTTTGTAGGGACTTGGATGAATCTGGAAACCATTATTCTCAGCAAACTGACCCAAGAACAGAAAGCCAAGCACCGTATGTTCTCACTCATAGGTGGGTGTTGAACAACGAGAACACATGGACTCAGGGAGAGAAGCATCACACACAGGGGACGGTTTGGGGGGGGTAGGGGAGAGACAATGGGGGGTGGGGAGGGAGGGGGGGTGGGGAGGGATAACGTGGGGAGAAATGCCAGATACAGTATGCACCTAAAGTAAAATAAATAAATCATTAAAAAAAATACTGAAACAACATTCTGGCTATAAAAGCATATGCTATAATAAAATCCAGGTTTAAAACAAAAACAAACAACAAAAAAAACTGAATATTGAATAACAGCTCTAAGCAGTTTGTAAATAAAAACACTCAGAAGCAAAGATCTTTCATTGCAGCTTAAAACAGGATTTGGGGCTATAATGTAGAGTATAATCTATATATGTAGGGAACAAATGTTATGATCACTTTATCAGACATATTCTATTAAGACAATGAATTTAAAAATAAGTGCCTTTTTTTCAGTAAATACAGGAAAAAAAACTTTTAAATTTCTGCAAAGTAAAATGATGTTCAAGTTATGTCATTTGTGGCAACATGGATAGAACTGAAGGTAATTACATTAAGTGAAATAAACCGAAAACAAAAACAAAAAAAAAAATGGACAAACAACCTGAATAAACATTTCTCAAAAAAGAACATACATATGGCTAAGTGGTACATTAAAAAAATGCTTAAAATTACTAATCATCAGAGAAATGCAAGTTAGAACCATAAAAAGATATTACCTCACTCCTGTTAGCATAGCTATCATCAAAAAGACAAAGAAAAAGGAACCCTTGCACACTGTTGATGGTAATATTAATATATCCATTATGGAAGACAGTTGGAGGTTACTCAAAAAACTACAAATAGAACTGCCACATGATCAACAATTCCATTACTGAGGATTGAAGAGATGTTGGTAAACAGATACAAAATTAGATAGTAGGAATAAGTTCAAGATATCTATTATACAGCAAGGTTATCATCTTTAATGATTATATATTCTGGAAAGATGCTGAAAGAACTTCCCCTGTCTGAAATATTTTATTCCTCAGTAAGACACTTCAACACTGAACTCAAACCTTTAATTTTTCTCTTACAATTTCTTATACTTGGTTTCCTTTTAAATTCCTCTTCTCTAGGAGCCTTCCCAGACATCGACTATGCCATCAGTATTGTTAAGCACCTTCCTGTGTTATTCCATAGTCTTGGAGTTAATCCTTAATGTATTATTTATAACAGAGCACTATAGTGTTTATTTGCCACTCTAGTGTTTATTTCCCAAAGGGCACTAGTCTTATGTCCTTATATTTAGGGGCCCAATGGATTTTTCTTTGATAAATTAATGAGCTCGCCATACCTTGTCTAATCTGGCTTTCTTAAGATCAGAATTACTCAGTGGCAAAAGCACTGGTGGCCATGGGATGTGGTAATGATAAGATGCCTCAAAGAAATGTAACCCATTACCTTAAGTCTTATATTTTCATATTTTCCTGCCCCTAAGTTAATGTTTTCACCCCCAAAACTACTCATGAATATTAATATAGTGATTATTAACATAGTGATATTTTCTATTCTTGGGCACACTTTAAATTCTAGAATATTCCTCCCTAACTTACAGATTACATTTATTTAGGATATTCCACTATTTTCTTGGTCTGCTTTCAGTAGTCTGTCATTACTGGGTAGAACATTTCACAATATTACTTCCTTCGCTTAACAGAGATCTTTCATGTTTCTGTAAATGAGCCATTTCCATCTTATGCCACCCTTTTTGCTTTATTCACAGCAAGAGGTACTCACCTATATAAAATCTTGCAAAGCCCTCCACTTAACATTCCATCTGCTATATGTCAAAGTAATAATATGTATTCTCTGTTGCTTCTAAAGCAAATTTTATGCATCATTTAAATTTCATGGCTGGCTCAATACTGAAGGGTTTGATTGACATTAGTGCACTACTTGTTACAAACCACATTCCTAAGAGAACTTTTCACATCAGTACACCTCTGACCATCAATTAAAATGATTTTATTATGGCCCTTTGCAACCCAGATCTTCACACCTTCCTTAAACAAAACTTTTGCCAAAATAACCACGTGGCCTCAGAATAAGGAGTTCTTGATTCTGTACCTCAAAAAAATGCAGAAAACAGCACCATTACTACAAATGTTCCCATTTATGCTAGCATTATTTTATCACTGGCTAAATTTATTTTTGGAAAAGAAGATGATCTTATTGAAGAAAGTGAGCATGCAAAACAAACGTTGTCTGAAAGTTTCTAGCATGATCATTCTGGTCCTGTCTTTTGTGTCCTTGTTGTATGTCAAAATGAGCTACATTGATCCCTTTTTTTCTTTAAGGGAAATGGAGAAGTGAAGCATCAAGATTTAGCTAATATGCTAAGAAGAGATGTCTGGAAATTTGTATGGAATTTATGTCCCTTCATTTTATAAGGCCCCAACCATCTTTGTCACTCAATGTGTTTGTGTATGTGTGTGTGTGTGTGTGTGTGTGTGTGTGTGTGTGTGTGTGTGTTGTGGATGCTTAGTGGTTTCTTGTTTTTAATAAGAATCAAATTTCATATTTTTTCTTAAGAAAAAGAAGTGACCAAAGTCATCCAGTGCCTTAGTCCCTAAATCCTAGCCAGAGTAGCAGATTCATTTTTTTTATTCAAACTTTACTAACTATCCTTCAGTAACTGCAATTCTTAACCAATAATTAATCTTACTTCAACAATAATTAACCATGACAGAAAAAAATATAGCAGGAATAGTAAGAGTAAGGGGTGGAGAGTACTACATGTTTTCTGTCATGAAAACAGAGTAGGTTTTATAAAAGTTAAGTTCAACTGAAGAGATGTGATGAGAAAGATATAACAAAAATGGTAAAAATGGTAACCATAGGAAGAAGATGAACCTCTGCTTTATTTCCATAATACATTTCCAAACCTCTATTCCTATCCTTAGTATACTGAATGGTAAATATTCACTGGCTTGATAAATGATGAATGAACAAATAATATCTCATGGTTTGTAATGAGCATAGAAAGTTTCATAATGGCTCTAGGAACGAACTCAGTGCTCATGAATTTCTAAGAAGTCAGATACAGAGAGTGCCATGAAAAAGACTCAGAAGACAGAATGAACTTAGCACAGTAGTGGGACACTTAGATTAGTCCAGGCACAGAGATAAGGAAGATCTTAGAATCTGTCATCTCCAGCCAATTTAATCACAGGGGAACAGTTTTCTTCTAAAGAGAAAAAGTAACTTGCAATTTGTTTTTCTATTTTTACACCCTAATACTTGTAGCGAAGGAGTCAAGTCTTTAGGCTTTTGGTGACTGTTAATGTGGAGGTTACAAAGCAATGTGAATAAATAAAATACCTGAAAGGACACATCTATCACAGCTCAATTAAAAGTCTTGTTAAGAAATAAAGCTATTTCATTCAAATAGCTTTATTACATATTGAGAAAATATATATAACTAGGAAGGCACTATATAGATAAGGTGAAATATGCTGGGCAATTAGTTATACTTGCAGATGGCAAAAAACTTTCTTATTGTAAAATGTCATCTGGAATGTTATTTAAAAGTCAGTAATGAAAACAAAAATTAATAAGAACTTTAATGCAATACCAAAGAGTGCAGGAAATGAATGTCACCAGTCTGCAGAAACAAGATTTCTTCTGGCATTTATCATTTAATTTGGTTTTGCATCAATCTTAGCTTTTAAAAAACTGAAAAACCCCTAGTCATAATCTGTTAGTCTATTTAGGAAGCCACTGTCTTTAACAACAGAGACAATAAGAAGGCCAAATGGTAATGGCAGTCATCCGTATCCTTGATGATTGTCTGAGCCTTCCAGACCTGAGACGTAGTTATGAGCTTAGTATTCATTTTTCAAAACATTTCAAGATATTTAATGATATCGTCAAGGCATCATCCTGTCTCCCCAAAATCTACTGAATGCCTTGGAATCACCCTATACTGCCCCTTCTCTCTTGCATCTGTACTTCCAGCACACACTTCGTGGGCAAACAAATATTTTCAAGTCTTCAGAAGATGTAATCCCATTTGTTCTCCATCCCTACTGCCACAGATCATATTGTTCTCTGATCTGGACTGTCTCTAACTCAGCTTCCTAATGAGTCTCTTTATCCTTGGCACCTTTTCCAGGGGCAAAGTGTGTGTGTATGCCTCTGTGTGTGTGTGTGTGTGTGTGTGTGTAGAATTTAAAACAAATAAATTGGTGTATAGGCCAGCCATGGTGACTCACACCTGTAATCCCAGCACTTTGGGAGGCTGAGGAGGGTGGATCACAAAGTCAGGAGTTCGAGATCAGCCTGACCAACATGGTGAAACCCCGTCTCTCTACTAAAAAAATACAAAAACTAGCCAGGCATGATGGTGCCTGCCTGTAATCCCAGCTACTAGGAGACTGAGGCAGGAGAATCGTTTGAAACTGGGAGAGCCCAGATTGCTCCACTGCCCTCCAGCCTGGGTAAGACTCCATCTCTAAATAAATAAATAGGTGTGTAGAGGGATGGCCGATATTGCTGTGATCACCACCATTTGTTTATTTTTTCATTTAGCAAATCATGTCTGGTTCCTGTGCTAGGCACTAGGGCTATAGCAGAAAGCAAGGTAAAAGCAACACCAGTCAATATTAAGTCTACAGTTCAACCTGCATTTAATTATATAAAATCTAAAACTCTTTTACTCAGAAACCTACAAAATGTTTATCTTTTCTAGAACAGAATTGTAAAGTAAATATGCTCTAAATCTGCCTGACACTCCACATATACCAAATAAGTCTCTTGATTTCTAGGCTTAGAGTATAAGTTCCTAAGGGTCAAAAATGTTAAATGACATCACAAAATGGCTTTAGGTCATTAGAATTAATAACAACCATAATATATTAATAATAATGTATTATTACTGGAAGTAAAGATATCTCATAGAGTTGGTGTGAGGCGTAAATGTGGCTGCATATATCTAATATCCAGCATGTGGTTGATGCTCAAAAATGTTGATTAAAAAAACTGTTGATATATTTTTCTCTTCTTTTTAGGAAAGACAAATAAATATTAAATGTCCCAAATCAATGTAATGCTACAATATCTCCCCAAATTACACCCTTTAAATGTGTCTAACTAAAGTGTTCTTGATAAATATTTGTCTTGCTGTTATCAAAATTATTACCAAATTATCAAATTTTTAATTTTAAACTCTCATCCCTTTTTTCTTCCTTATCCTATTGTTGATCTATGAGAATAAAAGTATCCCAAGATGCTATGTTCTCTGCACCCCATTTAAATCCCCCTCTATAGTTTTATCATATAAAAAGGAAGCTTACAAGCAATGTACATGAGTACACCTGTCTGAGCTCTCAAATGCCCAGATCTAAGCCTGCAGGAAAACATGTCTTATAGGTTTGAGACACAAAGCTGAAATTTTGGATCCTCTACTTTCCTTTTCTATTATGAAAGCCAGGGAGTTCATTACACATACTTCTCTCAACCCTATTATATTCTGCTTCCAGCAAGTTGCTCATGTTGGGAATGCTTCACAGAGATACCCACTATTCCATGATCTTGTTTGTCTGAGGTTTCAAAATCCCTTGGCACTCTGCAATCCTAAACTTTCCTCATGTCTTCTAGCACAGACCTGTTCTTTTATAAAATGCTTTGGGGATTTTGACACCAAGTTTAACATGTGGCGTAGCCTGTCTTCATGGCAGCTGTTTCCCACCGATCCCATTCCCAGTCTTGTTGTTTGGCAGATGACATTCAACAGGTGTGCATCATGTCCTACAAGGTCTGTGGCTGCCAGAAGAGACATAACTAGAAAAGATCTCACACTGTTGTTGATCTGCAGGCAACCATGGCTATAGGTGAAAATTCAAATATAGACCAAGAGGGCATTTTGCCATTTTAGCAGATGGACATGCAGAGAAGTAGCCAAGAGCCTCTGTAGCAAGCACCATGCATGTATCTGGCCAACAGGATGTGCAGCCAATACATTTAATTGGCTTTTTATCTGTTGCTTAGAAACTTCAGGTTCAGGGACAATGTCCTACCTAATTATGACTTAAGCCTTGGACATTTTCTTCATAGAAACCAAGATCTATGACTGCCATGGATAAATGTTGGGCAGCAGGAGTCCAGCTGGCTCCATGAAGCTGCAGACCGAGCCAGGAATGAAATCTGCACTAAGGATAAGAATTGCTTCTCCTGGAGCTAAGTCAGCAAATGCAGTCTGGTTGTCAGAGCTGAGAGGTAAGGAATAAAGATGAATCATTGCATACTTGTGTTCTTTTCCCCTGCTTTCACTCTGAGTGAACAGGAAAATCAGGTGAGACACAAAATCGTCAGGGAATAAATCATTCCTCTACTGGCAAGACAGACTGGGCTGTACAAAACCAGAGTTAGAAAGAAAAGAAAAACAAATGAGAGAAAACTGGACTCTGGATCAATACGTTAAAGAACCTGCAGTATCAGAGTAGACAGTCATGTTAAGGGCTTGAACTCAGAAGTCAGATCATCTAATTTTAATTCCAGCACCTCACTTACTAGCTTTGTAAGTACAGTCAAAATAATAAACTGACTCTCATTTTTCTCATCTAGAAGATAAGGATAAAAATGCAATTAACTATAAGGCAGTTGTAATAATCAAAACAGTTAATGTACATAAAGCACCTAGAACATTGCCTATTACATAGTAAACACCACATAAGTATTACCTCTCATTATCACATAGAAAGATTACTCTATCTCAGGCAAGCTTCAGCTAAATCATGTTCAGACTCCATAAAAAATGTCATTTGTCCCAAGCTAGTTCAGTTATATTGTCCCCAGCCTCTTGTAAAATATTGTATTAAATTCTCCTCATTTGGGCTCCTATTATCTGTATGCACAAACCATCCACCACATACTCCTATCCCCAGCAAACCAAAACAAATGAATAATAACAAGCTCATTTAAGAAGCAATTCTCAGTCCATTGCTTGACTCCTTATATAAATGTTTTGGTGTCTAATATATCTACCTCTATGGCTTCAACTACTTTCTCTCCAATAACCTGAAGTCCAAACCACTCTTCCGAGTCCAGAACTGTTTATCTAATGGTATATTAGCCATACATACTTGAAGGTCTCACAAAGGACAGATCACAAAGTCCTTCAAACTTTGTGTATTGATAACTGAAGATATCATGTTCACTCCCAACCCACCAGCAAAACTGATGCTGTTTCTTCTTCAATATCCCTAAACCATTCATATGTCCTAGGTTGCTCTTTTAGTCTTAAAAGTGTCCCAACTTGAATATAAATTATATGATTGCCCTGTGTATCTCCCAACTCAGTGACCAGCCACCCAGTTGCTTAAGCCAGAAAACCTAGCTTTTCCTCCCACCAACATCACACAAATCTATCACCAAACGTGGCCAATTATACCTCCTAATTATATCTCAAATTTACCCTATCCTCATTAACTATATTGCCACTGCCCTTACATAATCCCTCATCCCATTTTTCTACTGGCATAAGTTTCCTAAGTGGCATTTCTATATTTTCTGTCCAAAAAATCTCATTCTGAAGACTACCATAGCAGTTTTTTTCCAAAATCCAAATATGACTATATCATTTCCCAGCTTAAAACTGTTCAGTGGCTTTAGTATATAAAGGGAAAATACAAGCTTCTGCCAAACAAAACATTTCAGCTTAATATTTATAAATGAATGACTTCCAAATGTACATCCCCAGCACCATCCTCTCCCCCTAAATGATAGATTTGAGTGTCCAGCTGTCTATTCTACGTTTCTACTTTGACAGACATCTCAAGCTAAAATTTTCAAATTTCAGTTCACAATTTTACCATATAAACCTGTCCTTCTGCTTTTCCTCATGTATATTAGTAAATGGCAACTCTTTTTACCCATAGCTTTGTCCAGAAGGCTTGAGAGACAGTCTTGACTCACTCCTTTTAGTCTCACATCCTACATCAACTCCATTAACAAGTTCCATTGACTCTACTTTGGAATAAATATCTCAAACTCTAATGTATCTCACAATACCTGATACAATCACCACAATTCAATAGATGATCATCTCTCTCCTAGATTATTGGAATAATATTTTCACTCTTTTCATGTCTTTTTAAAAGACTAGTATTTTTAATGATTTCATTTTATCTCCTTTATTGGCTTTTATCATGCCTCTGTGTTTTCAGTCATTGCTCTTAACAATTGAAAAGTGTACAATACACATCTTAGACTTATTGTTTCTATCTTCAAATAATATTATAGTGCTTTGGGTACAGAATAAGAACCTTACAATGATATACCTCCATTTTCTTCCTCACCTCCTTAGTGGTATTATCATACATTTCATATTTTCACAGTTATAAACCTCATATATTATAAGTTTTGTTTCAAATAGCCAACGATTTTTAAGGAGACCAAAATGAGAAAAATTGTTTTATTCTTTTCCACCTATTGACCATTTCCTGTGCATTTTCTTTCTGTTGATCCAAATATGCATCTAGCATTGTTTTCCTTTGTCCAAAGAACTTCCTTCAAAATTTTATAAGTGCAGGTATGCTGGTAAGAAATTTTCTCAGCTTCTATTTGTCTGGTAAGGGCTTTATTTCACTGTTTTTTTTAAATGATTATTTTACAGGGTACAGAATTCTAAGTTGGCAGTTCTTTCCTTTCAGCATACTGAAAATGTTGCCCTACAATGTCTTCTGCTTGTGACTCCTATATTTGTTCCTTTGCATATAATGTGTTATTTTTCTCTATCTGCTTTTAAGATTTTCTTCTTATCATTGGTTTTTAGCAAGTTGATTATGGGTGACTTGGTGTAGTTTTATTTATGTAATCAACTTAGGAATCACTGGTCCTCATCAATATGTGCGTTTATATTTTTCATCATCACACTTGGAAATTTCCCAGCTAAAATAAAATATTTAAATTTTCTTCTCTCCTCACATATTTTAAAATATATTCCAATTATATGTAGGTTAAATAATTTTATACTAGCTCAGAAGTCAGTGATATTTATTTTTCAGGGTTTTTTTCTTTCTGTGTTTTACTGCTGTGTCCCCCAGATTCTCCGATCTTTTCTTCACAATGTATAACCTGCAATCTCTTCCAGCCAATATATTTTTTATTTCAGCTATTATATTTTTAATCTCTAGAAGTTCAATTTAAGTCTTTTTAATAATCTTTATTCATGACATCATGGTCATATTTTCTTCTACCTTCTTAAACATTGGAAACATTTTTCATAGCTGTTTTAATGTCCTGGCTTGCTAATTTCATTCTCCCTGTCGTTTCTGGGTCTATTTCTATTGATTAATTTTTCTCCCCATTGTGGGTTCTATTGCATGTTTTTTTGTAGGCCTGATAATTTATTTTTTATTTTTTGAGACAAGGTCTTACTCTGTCTTACCCAGGCTGGAGTGCAATTATAGCTCACTGCAGCATCAAACTTCTGGGCTCAAATGATCCTGCCACATTAGCCTGCTGAGTAGCTAGGACTAAGCACAGAATACCACACCTGGCTAAATTTTAAATTTTCTGTAGAGACATGGTTTTGCTTTGTTGCCTAGGCTGGTCTTGAACTCTTGGTCTCAAGTAATCTTCCTACTTCAGCGTCTCAAAATGCTGGGATTACAGGTTTGAGAGCCACTGTACCCAGCCAAAGTCTGGTAATTTTGATTGGATGCCAGACATTGTGAATGTTATATGTACTGCATTTTCTTGTATATTTTTGAATAGTGTTGAAGTTTGTTCTGGCACATTGCTAAGTTGCTTGGAATTAGTTTGATTTTTGTTTTTGAGGTTTGTTTTTAAGTTTCACTGGGCAGGTCCAGAGTAGTATATGAAATTTATTTATTCCTGCTATAAAGGCAATATACTCCTGAGTACTCTAATTGCTGGCCTGATTCATGGGATCTTCCTACTCTGATTGGTGGCTACACAAAATGTTCCTAGCTATGACTTCTTGAAATTACTCAGACTGCTTACTCCCAGAGGTACCTTCTCCAGCCTTGCATGGTGCTAAATGTGCAGGTGAAAATTACTACCAAATACACAAAGGAATTTCTTTGTAGATCTTTGGAGTTCTTCATCTTTATAGACAATTGTCTCTTCTCTTGCCTTAAAACTCGTCAATAAATACTGACCAGTTTAGTTTCCCCAAATATTATCTCAATCTTCTCAGTTTATTGAGACTACCAGGTGCTCTTTGGGTTCTCTTGTTTCTGTATCTATGACTTGAAAACTACCTCTAGGCAGAATAAGGGTGCACTTTAAAATCTAATCCTGTTTGCTTTTCTTTTATCAGGCACCAAAGTGCTGTGCTACTTATTGTCAAAAGTTTGAAAAATTGTTACTTGATAAATTTGGCTCAGTCATCTAGTGTTTTAAACCAGACATATATATCTTGTTACTGTTCAATTTGAAAATACAGAAAAAGACTAGCACAGGGAAGAAACTAACTCTCTCCTGGGGCATTTCTGCCACATCCATTTTTTCTCTTTAAAAAGCCATTATAGATCATGGAGACTGTATCTCAAAGTGTTTAAAACCTCAGATTTTCAGTATATGTCTTTAAGCATATACTCTTAAACTCTTTAGGGTTCAATTACCTCATCTGTAAGATGGGAATAAGAATAATTCCTGAAATATAAGGTTGCAGCCAGAATAAATGAGGTAATGGAAATAATGTACTTTGTACCAATTTCATCATATATTAAATGTTCATTAAATATTATATCACTTTTTTTACAAAGAAAAACAAAAGTCACGGAAGAAAAGAGAATCTGTACTATATGATTTTTTTAAAAAAGGATTTACTAGCAAAGGAAGATAGAGAAAGAGTAACTATGAACTTTAGGGAAAGAAAGGAACAAGCTGTGTCAAGAGTACAGAGGCAGGAGTTTTAAGTCCTGCATTGTTTCATGTTACACAAGGACTTACAAAGAAGTCACCTCACTTCTGTAGATCTCAGTTTCTTCTAAAAGTTGGAATACAAATAGTCTCCTGGCTCCTGGCTGGAATGTTGTAAAGATCAAGTGACATAACTGAAGTGAAAGTCTTTGGAAATATACACATATCATGTAAGAAATGTTAGCTGATTATAGTATTAACAGGAATCTTATAGCTATAAATAAAAAGAGCAACAATGTGTATTCCAGACTCTATGAGAACTACTATCATAATTTTTATATCAAATAAATAGGAAGTGATGCATAAAGAAGTACACTGGGTAGGCAAGAACACTCAGGGATGCAGTGAAGGAAAAAGGGCTGCAATTTCAGAGTTTTGGCCTCATGTCTAGTTCTTTTTTCCTGCGCAGGCTCAGAACTGTTACATTCTTTTCTAAATCTGGATCAGTGACAACACTTTACATTCTGGTCATGAGAGAAACCTTCTCTGTTGCTATTGTGCTGTTTTGCTGGGGAGCCCCCAAACTCTACACTGTGCAAAAACCACATATCTCCCTTGAGGTCAATGATATTGACATTTTCTGCCTGATTTGGAGATGCTTTATCCACAGCTACTGTAAATGTGACTTAGTCTCATTCTCCATATCACCAAGAATTCTGACTTTGGCAGAAGCATCTGTCATGCCAGAGAAACAAAGTGAGGAAGAGACTCTGATTCTGAGACTCAAATGTGATGTATTATGAAGGGTTCTGCGGTTCAGCTCCAGAACTGAACTGGCTTGTTGGTTTGTTTTGGGGAGGGTAGGGAGGTTATTGTTTGTTTTTTACCTAGAATGGCATTACTTCTAAAGAAACTTAGAAATAAATTTTTATACAAAGAATCAAATTCCACCCAAGCTGATATTTGTCACCACTTTATCTGGCTAAGTAGGCTGTTGAAACAACTGTGCAAGTTTAGTCACAAAAGCTCCTTTGTTTATGGTAACATAAGGAGGTGGAAGAGATGGGAGGGAAAAACATAAAATATATCTTAATGCAAAAACGCATAATTTCTTTAAATATAAGGTGAATCTTAGTAATAGTTAAAAATCTACTTAGTAGTTAAAAATTAGTAGTTATTATTAGTAGTTAAAAATCTACTTAGGAGATATAGAAGTAGTCATTGTCTTCTCCCACAAGATGCTTTGGGCATTACAGGACCCCAGTCTTAGTGCTTAGAGCATCATAAATATGGCCACAGCCCCAAATCCAGATTTGGAAATAAACATACACAGAGTGCTTCAGTCTACCCTCCACTCCCCCATTTATACTGCAGATTTGTTTTATTTTTATAGCCTTTCTTCATCCTTTGGATAGCAGTACACTACTTTTCCTATTAGGAATCATGACTATGCTCCTGTTGTCCTGATGGTGCTGTCAGTTATAGTGACCCCTCTTTCTAGCATAGCTTGTGATCATGCGATTCAGGAAAGCCAATCAGTGTATTCTATCTCGTTTTTGCAGTGACTGAGCCAAGAATGTATACATGGCCCAAAGAAGTATAGGCCTTTCCTGATATTTGATATTCGGAGAGTAAAAAAGAACAAAAAAGAGTCCCAAAAAAAGGCAAAAGAAACAGGCCACAAATAAAACTTTAATATTATAATTTGTGTCACTGAATCTTGCTATGTAGAATCAAGCTGAACCTAAACGTCCAGATATGTAAGCCAATATGTTCTCCTTTTTGTTTCAGGAGTTTAAATTTGGCTACTGTGATTTGGGGTTAAAACAGTACCTAGTACAGCATATAGTAAAATATTTCATGCTCATAATCTCTAGGACCATATTATACTAGTGCAAAACAAATACAAATCAATTTGCTTTTGGTGCTTCTTTTAGATAGAGAACATTATTTAAACAAAACTATCTGAGAACATGAGACATTGGCCGTATTTAAATTGTGTCTGAGTCACTCACAAAAGTTTAATTGTCTTTAAAAGAACATTGAGGACAAACTCTCAGGAGACACATTAGAGACACAGGATAAAGTACTGACCCTCTCATTCCTTAAGGAATGATTATCTTTCCATTTCAACACCTATAACCAGCTTTGATTAAGTTTTATGAAGGCTATTTCATTAATTGCATTCTTACATAAGGGATGGCCATGCAAAAATTGCCTTCCTGTACAAGTGAGGCAGAGTAATATTTTGAATTATTAATCAATGTTTTTTCAACATATTTCTCCTTACCTAACCACTTCTCCTAATTAGAGTAGCTGTGCATCTTGTCTTTACTACTGCAGCGATGAGGTGACCCAGAAGAATGCTTAATTCAGTTTGTAGTTTCTGAGCTGTAAATGACTAGGTAGAAGAACATCAGAGAGAACTGAAGAGAGCTGGGAAGTGGGTGAGATTCCTGAGAAGAGGCCCTCAGAAACAGAGTAGAAGCGACTATTGGAAACATGCTTGATAAAACTCCTTGATGCACCCAGCCCCCAGTTTTTCATAGCTTCAGAGTAGGCAGTGAGTTCAGCCAATGGTTTTCCATGCTCCCAGCAGAAGTTTTGAGGCAGCAGAGAGAGCCAGACCTGGAGCAAAGGAGATAGTACCACAGCAAACTGCAGGAACTGATGACCCAGGACTGGCACAGATAACTTGATGTCACAGAAGATGCCTGCATAGTCAGATGACAATCAGGAACCAGACATCACTGTGCTCTACAACATGGGTTAAGGAATTTAGCCACCATCCTGGGGAAAAGGGGCAAAACCTTAAATAGATTGAAATGAGTGTTCCTCTTGTTAAATAAAAATTATAGGAGGCTATTGTTTTGGATTAAACACTAGGCCCCAACAGACCAGATTTTAAAGAAAAGTAGCCTGGAAATGACTAATGAGCTTTTCATTTTCTGCTTCTACCTTCTTCAGCCCTTCTCTGTCTACTTAGCCATCCCTTCTGCTCAACTTCTCTGAACATTCTATTTTTTAGAATGAAGTGTTGCCCAATTCTAGAATTGCGAATAGAGCCAAATGAGAGCTTTAAACTAAATTTGTTTTAATTGGGTTTTTTTTTACACTGTCTTTAGGGGAATGAGGCCTTGAAACAAAATTATATTGAATTATAGAAAGCAAAGATTACATTTCTTAAGCACTAGAGTGAGTGGGTAGACAAAGAACCATACTCACTATCAAAATGTTTAAAATAAGTTTTAGGGTATAATAACCACAAAAAACTTTTAAAACCATTTATTCAATATTTGTATTTAAATTTATGAATCACTAAGCTTAAGATTTTGTGTTAAACAGTGAAGTGTGTTGCAGGCAGTCAGCACTTACTCCACATCTGCTGTGGGCTCCACACCTCCTGCATTTCATCAATTTGTACCTAGGATATTTCCTCTTCACCTTAACAAAGAATCATCTACCACAGGTCAGTTTTTGATGTCCCTTTGTGCCAGGATGGACTTGTCCCAAGGGCTGGTCTCATCTCATATTGAAAGGGATTGACTGGAGACTAGGATCCAGTGTCAACCCTTTAGCTACATTTGAGCAACAAAGGAGGTTTGAAGGGAGTGGCTCTCAAGCTATGTCTACATGGAGTTTACCATGATGTTCAATTTTGTCTGCTCTTTAGACTTTTGTTGTCTTAAAGTGCTGAACCAACATTATTTTGTTAGAATTTCGTGTGGGGATTCAGTCAGGATGGTTAGAAAGATTGTAAAATTATAGAATATAGTTACAAACCTTCTTGAAAGGCTGAGAAGTTTGCATAGTTTCCATAGATGTTTTGGCAGGAGGCAGCCTAATCCCCTTTACCTTTAGTTGATAAAGAAAAGCAAATAACTAGGGAATGTGGGGGGACTGTATCTGAGTAACTTGTTTACTAATGTGGTCCTAAAACTAATATTTAATCTTTCACAAGTCAGATGACTCTCTTGGGAGGAGGGTGACCAGATTTATCACCTGCAAATAGTGTTTGCTTTTAGGCCTCGGAACCTGGCCTTTAATCGTTATCCATAGGGTGTTGACTCAGAGCCTCTATTATTAAATCTATACTGAATAAATGCCTAGAGAGCCAACTGGTCAGGCCATGGATGCTATCTCTCTCAGGAGTGTCTGTGAGTGGCCACAGACCCCCAGCCCACTCTCTCACTGGAGATTTGTGTTTGAGTGAATTTGTTCATCTGTCACTGGGTCAGGGTCTGCAGGTCAAACCCCAACAAGTTAGTATTTCCATAAAAATTTAATAAGTCACAGATACAAAATTAAGGAAGAAAAATAAATAGTAATATGATAATTCAAGTTTACATAAGACTTTGAGCCATAAACTTAAAAATAACCAATTGAATAAATCAAATGACCACAGGGAATTAGATAAGACCTAGAGTAAACATATGGTCTGTCCTCTTATTTTGTGTATATGATTCTCAATTTTTCAGAGGAATGTATCCAGGTATAGCATGTAATATTAGCAAGAGCAAAGACATTTCTTATTTAACCAGTGGATACTAAAATATGTTTAGGTTCTGTTTAGTTACCAGCATAAGCTACTGATTGTGAAATTTTAATTATGCCATTATCTTACCATGTGAAAAAGGGAGGTTAGAGTAGCATTAAGGTAGGTAATAGTCTCATTATGATATGAAGATTTGTTCCTATATCTTGGGAACAGCTGTCTACAACATGAAAACATCAACCTCTCCTGGTTTGCAGTTTGAATGTCTCTAGTCATGATATGCAGTTTGATGATCTTGTGGTGACCATACATCAGGCACAAGAAATGTTATCTAAAATTTGTTTAGTTTTGACTTATAGAGCTTTAGGATCAGAGCAGTTTTTTGTTACTAGCTGTAGAGTTTTAGCAAAATATTGGATGAAATTAGGAGAATTCAGGATCTAGTCCAGTCTACAGGTAAATAAAAAGAACTTGAAAACTGTGAATAAGGCTACAATCTAATAACAAGCATGTAATAGTTCATTTGTTTTCTTCAAAATAATATTTCCACTCTACATTCACCACATAAAAGTCTCAGATTTTAATACCTCTCGAGGGAAATAAGCCAAATCAAGGTGGATTTTAGATTTAACTTACATGCTTTAGTTTTCCAGGCATGCCAGGAAGTGACAATTTCTAATCATTCACTGTGATGCTAGGAACTGTTTCAGCCAGTTGTTTAATTCTCAAATACAGTACATCAGTCAAAGACTTGGTAATGTAACCACTGTTTTCAATTCTATCCTGCTATAAAGACAGAACAGATTTTTGTTGAACTTACGTAAATAACTACATTATCACTAAAAATATTATGAATATTTTTCAATTTTTGGAGGAATCAAGCAGGGAGAATCGAGGTTTGAGGACTCAGACTGGCTTCCTTGCTCCTCAGCTTGCAGATAGTCTATTGTGGGACTTCACCTTGTGATTGTGTGAGTCAATACTCTAAAAATCACTCTCGGCTGGGTGTGGTGGCTCAAGTCTGTAACTCCAGCACTTTGGAAGGCCAAGACAAGTGGATCATGAGGTCAGGTGTTTGAGACCAGCCTGTCTAATATGGAGAAACACCATCTCTACTAAACATACAAAAATTAGCCAGCTATGGTGGCATGAGCCTGTAGTCACAGCTACTTGGGAGGCTAAGCCAGGAGAATCGCTTGAACTCAAGAGGCAGAGGTTGCAGTGAACCAAGATCACACCACTACCCTCGAGCCTGGGTTACAGAGCTAGACTCTGTCTCAAAAATAAACGAATGAATAAATAAATAAATAATCTCCTTCTCATATATACATCCATTGTCTTAGTCCTGTCCCTCAAGAGAACTCTGACTAATACAGAGAAAATGCAAATACTTCCACATTTTTTCACAAAAATATGCTTTACCAAACTGTTGTAAAGTATGTTGTAAAGCTTAAGTGTTGTAAACCTTAAGGGAGAATATTTTTTTAATCTGGAAAACATCTAAGTAAATAACCAATCATTGGTTTACATAAAAATTATAAAAACATTGGCTTTATCAGTTACTTAATTTCATTAGCTTTATCAATTACATAAGTAAATTTTTGTTTTGCTTGATCTTGATGAGCACTTTTATAAACTCACACATTTCATTTTTGGAGTTCTGGAAATTTTTGTTTAGTCCATTGATCTTAAAGTTGTCAGAAGTCTGTGTTCCAAAGTACTTCTGTTTTTCTTAAAAAGCAACTTTGAGCTGTAGCTGATTACATATGTTATTAGAGCAGAATTTAAAACAATAACTGTGTATGACAAAAACAAAATAGCCATGGTTAAAAATCTGATGAAACAATGAGAACACATGGGAACATCTCATACCAGGGTCTGTTGGGGGTGGGGGAGCTAGGGAGGGATAGCAGCGGGTAGGGAGATGGGAGAGGGATAACATTAGGAGAAATACGTAATGTAGATGATGGGGGGATGGGTACAGCAAACCACCATGGCATGTGTATACCTATGTAACAATCCTGCACGATCACATGTACCCCAGAACTTGAAGTATAATTTTAAAAAAAAGAAAATTCAAAGTTGACAAGGAAATGTAGTTATTTTTATTATATGCAGCATTTTAAGATATCAACCAGAATCATGACTGACAGCATCAAATTAGTACCATCACACTTTTATAAATTTTATGTATGCTTTAGAATACTTAGATTCATAACACATCCATTCAAATAAAACTTTAGAAAGTATTTCAGAAAACCAAAGCTATGGCATAACATCAAATTTTTATAAATTTATATAATTTTTAAATAGTTATACTAAGAATATACCAATAAATATAACTGAAAGAAGATCTAGTATCACATCATTTGACAATGCTTCTTATACAATTTGCCAAATAAGCCTTTTCATCTAAAATATCTGCAAGATGAGAGAGATACATTCTTTGAGGCTCTATAGAGGCCCAACTGGAAAATTTCAAAGTTAATTTTAGGTGTCAAAAAAGCCTTAACTTAGAATTTGATCTTGGGGAAGCCTGCCAAAGATGTCACAAAGTTCAAAACACTTGATGAAAACAGAATTAAAAGTCCCTGTAAAATAACAGTCATTCATTTAACCAGAATGATAATCAGAGATCTTCAAAAGCAATACAGAAAATCAAATAAATATAAAATCCTTAACCTCTTTAAAAACTCAATTTTCCTAAGTAATGAAGACAACACAGGGCCAGGTGCAGTGAGTGTCTCATGCCTATAATCACAGCACTCTGGGAGACCAAGACAGGAGGATTGCTTAAGGCCAAGAGTTTGAGACCAGCCTGGGCAACATAGCAAGACCCTGTCTCTAAAAAAGTTTTTTGTTAAAAATTAGCTGAGTATCGTGGCACATGTCTGTAATCCCAGCTACTCAGGAAGTTGAGATTGGAGAATCTCTTGAGTTGAAGATTTTGAGGCTGCAGTGAACTATGGTTGCACCACTGCACTCCAGCTGGGAACCAGAATGAGATCCCGTCTCTAAGGTGGAAAAAAACGAAAGACAACACAGGAAATTATCTTAACAGAATATAGAATCTTCGTTTTTTAGGTCAGTTGCCAAAAAGGTAAAGAAAAATGTTCTGCAGCGTGATTGTTTCTCCTTATGGGAAGCTGATTTAGATAACCTGGAAATCAATCCTGATGGAAGAGTAATTAAATTTAATCAGACACAGAAAGAATGTGTTCAGGATTATGAGTACACTATATTACAGAGGAATGTAAACAAGAAAACTGGTATGTTAAGCAGGGGAATATGTGGTTTTTACTAACAATATGGGAAATTTCCTGGTTATATGGAACAATTCAGGCACATCAGGAAAAGCCAAGAGGGCAGAATCCAGTTATACTGAGAAAAACTTTGCTTTTCTAAGTCTTTTAGAAAAATATTTCAGTGTCAGGCAACAAAATCAGGGTTAAAACAAGAGAAAAAAAGTTAAAGGGGATGACAAAAATGTTAAAAGAAAGCGTGGTCAGCCTAGCCTAGCAAAAGGATATATCTTTATAAGGGAAGAAAGAAGAGCCTAAGGCAAAGACGATGCATGCATGACCTCCAAATCTCATGCAGAAGTACAGGAAAGGTTGAATTCTAACATACAAATATGCGAAGTTTCAAAAAAAATAATTTTACATGGAGAAATGAAATTACCATTCTAAATTTTAAAAAACAGCATTTCAAATCTGAAAGTAGAAAAAATTAAATATGTCTCAGCAAGAAATGTGGCAGAATTAGAAACTGACTGTAGTTTAGTAGATGGCTGTTGGCTGGGTGTGGTGGCTCATGCCTGCAATCCTAGCACTTTGGGAGGCAGGGGTGGGTGGATCACCTGCGGTCAAGCATTGGAGACCAGCCTGGCCAACATGGTGAAACCCCATCTCTACTAAAAAATACAAAAATCGGCTGGGCATGGTGGCATGTGCCTGTAATCCCAGCTACTCTGGAAGCTGAATCAGGGGAATCCCTTGAACCCAGGAGGCAGAGGTTGCAGTAAGCTGAGATCACGCCACTGCACCCCAGGCTGGGCAACAGAGAGAGACTCACTCTCAAAAACAAAAACAGAAAATGGCCGTTAAAGAAGCAGATTTTGAAATCAAAAATGAAAACCACTTGCAACTATTCTAAGCATGAATCAACACTTTGTTTTTCCTACATAGGGAACCAAACTTTTTAGTTTTGTATGCTTTTTAATATTGACTCTTCTTTAAAATTATTATAATTTTCTTTTAATTATAACCAATTTTATCACACAAAAAATTATTTTTATAAATCTCCCCTTCACAAACCTTACCAAAACTCACATTATTTATGATATTCTTGGACTTTCTGCCCTGTCCTGCACTTTTTCTTTCTTAAATAACCAGTCATTTACTTTAGGACAAAAATTTCCCACCCAAGCTTTTTCTCATACAAAATTATTCTCCTTTCTTCTTATTATTTGTTGCAATCGGAAGATTTTTAGAAACAAGAAACAAAAAAAGTTCAAAACAAATCAAAAGAAATCAAGTATTCACAAAAATCTTAACCCAGGCAGGCAGATTGAAAAAAAATATTGAACTAAACCTGCAGCCCAAAAGTGGACTCACCAGAAAAGATATGCTTCATGAATGGAGGTAGATTTTGTAGAAATAAGAGCACTCAATCCAGAAAGACATGTGTATTTACAATAGAAAGATCTTACCACAAAAGACAGAAACACTTTTATCATCCCAGGGGGACATGTGGTCCTTTACTAAAGTGGCTTTATCAGGTCCAGATTCCAAGTAAAGAAAAGAGCTACTACCAAAAGAGAGTGGTTCAGCCTCTGAGAAGACTCACCAGGGCAGAAAAGGTGAATCATGGAAACAGAGAGCTCAAAGGGCTCAAGTAACTATTGCATACCAGTTCTAAGAATCGCTAGTTTCTTTCAGTGGTGATCTTTTCCATGTCTACTTCTGTAACCATATACATCAGCCTAAATAACAAACAGAGAAAGGTTTTCTAAAAGAAAAAGATATTTAGGGAATAGAGCATTGCAATGGAAATATGCATGCCATAGTAAACTATGTATGTATTCAGGGAGGTAAAGAAAAATCCTCTTAAAGAAAAAAAAAATCAAGATTACACAATTATTTTAAAACAATTATCATTGGCTACAAAGATCAATAACAAGGGTCACGCCAGTCTGAGTCTGGACAGGCAGTTGCTATGCAGATGTCCTTGCAGAAATATTTTTTGTGTAGAATTGAAATAGCCTTTGTGTACAGTTGCGGTTTTTGCAGAATCTTTTGTGATCGTTTTTCTCAAAAATACGAGCATGAGAACTCTTTCTTCAAAGCCGTCCCTGGCTCTATTTGTCAAGATTTTTTGTTTTGTTTTGTTTTAAAATTAATGACTCCATTTTGATTTGAACAACTTACATATGTACCACCCCACCATTTCCTTGGAGAATCTCTCCATTAAACTCTTACAGAAACTAATTCTCAAAATTAAAAAAGTAAAACAAGCATTCTGGAATTTCATTTTTAAAGGGTCAGTATAAT
Source organism: Ateles fusciceps (assembly GCA_036589455.1). Classification (NCBI taxonomy): domain Eukaryota; kingdom Metazoa; phylum Chordata; class Mammalia; order Primates; family Atelidae; genus Ateles; species Ateles fusciceps. Next base: position 4,347,262 of record JAZHEH010000065.1, on the reverse strand, counting down.
AAAAGACACACTATACACTGGAAAAGCTTAGTGTTCCTACAAAACATATGTTCATGTTTACATTTCTAAATATCTTAGTAATAAAAAAGTGTTTTAGTATGTTCTAAATTTTTCTTATTTCAGTGTTTAATGCCAGCCGAACCTGTTACATAATTTATATTTATGATGAAGTAGAGGGGAAAGAGTAGAAGACAGGCAAGAGCCACATCTGGTATTTATTTGTTTGTGATGCTATATAGATAAATGGTAATGTCTGCTGATTCCTGCTCCAGCCCTCCTCCCCTCAGCCCAACAATTCTTCCTCAGTATGGAGATTTAAGCGAGAATAGAAGGAATTCAGAATAAATCATAGGAAACACTAGCACTAAATTTTTATTCAGTCTTGATATATTTGTGACCAAATAGTTACATTTAATGTCAGTAGAGAAGGACTACAAGTAGAGTGCATTCAGGAATCAAATTTGTTCCTGGGTGCACTGGGGTTTGGATACATAAAAGAGGCAACATTTGGTTCTATTGTGGTAGCTGAGGGAATAACCTTAAAGTATTCTAAACCATGGCAGGTCTGTAAAATATGACTTTATTGTCTTGTTATAAATGATGTCTAATGGCAGTAAATTTCTTTTGAAGTTTTGATAATCAGTTTAAAGAAATGTTAAAGTTTCTTTAAACTTTCACTTTTTAAAATTAAAATTAAAGTTTAACATGAACTTTAAAGTTAAAATTAAGTTCAAACTTCTTTAAAATTAAAATTAGAGTTACATTAAACATCATCTCTGTTGTGAGATTTAATTTAAACTGAATGTGTAGACACAGTACAAACATCCAAATAAAAGCACATTGTGGTCAGGTGCAGTGGCTCATGCCTGTAATCCCAGCACTTTGGGAGACTGAGACAGGCAAGTCACCTCAAGTCAAGTGTTCGAGACCAGCCCAGCCAACATGGTGAAACCCTGTCTCTGCTAAAAATACAAAAATTAGCTAGGCATGGTGGCAAACACCTGTAACCCCAGCTATCTGAGAGTCTGGGGCCATGATTGTAAGGCATCCCCAGCTACATGAAACTGTAAGTTCATTGAACCTCTTAATTTGCCCAGTCTCAGATATGTCTTTATCAACAGTGTAAAAACAGACTAATATAGTCTTCATATTCTGAGTAACATGATCAAAGTAAGGCTTTGGGAATATTGTTCCAGTTTATAATTGTCTGTAATTGAAGCCTGTAATTCTTCCAGTTCAGCACCCACTCTAGGGACATAGCCCTTCAATTATTTTTTTGAATACCATCTTCTTCCTATAAGACAGTTCTGCGGTAAAAGCCTACCCTACCTCTTGTCCCAAGGATGGTTAAATGACTTAGCTCTAATCTCTACCAGTCTAACCACTGGCCTCAAAGACTTGCATACAACCCAAGGCAAGTCAACAAGACTCAGTCCTCTACGTTTGCTTAAACTATTGGGAAAGAGATACCTTTTTTCTCTTTATTGCTAAAGTGATGATTATTATTAGGTGTCAACTTGATTGGATTGAAGGTTTCCATGCCTAAATAGCTGGTAAAGTATGTTTCTGAGTGTGTCTGTGAGGGTAGTGCCAGAGGAGATTGACATGTGAGTCAGCGGACTGGGAGAGGAAGACCCACCCTCAATGTGGGTAGGCACCATCCACTAGGCTGTCAGCACACGAGAACAAACAGGCAGAAGAAAGTGGGGGAAGGCTGGTTTGCTGAGTCTTCCAGCTTTCATTTTCCTCTCACACTGCATGCTTTCTGTTCGTCCTGCCATCAGCTTTTATTGAAGAACTCCAGGTTTTTCAGTCTTTGGACTCTTGAACTCACGCCAGTGAGGTTTGCCAGGGATTCTCAGCCTTTGGCCACAGACTGAAGACTTTTGACTCAGACTGAGCCGCTACTGGCTTCATTGTGTCCTCAGCTTGCAGACAGCCTGTCATGGGGCTTTGCATTGCGATCATGTGAACCAATTCCCCTTAATAAAATCTCTTTCATATATATTTCATATATACATATATCCTATTGGTTCTGTCCCTATGGAGAACCCTGAGTAATATAGCTAACATGTTAATATTTACAACTGGGGCTTCTTCAGTTCATCTAGTTTCCTCATAAGAAGAATCTGTCTGCAAAAGAAGCCACTGAAGGAGAAAAGAAAGCCAAGATATGAAATGAAACAGATTTCTGACACATATTTTTTGCACCTGAATCCATCCATGCCTAAAGCCATGCCCTTGGATTTTCTGCTACATAAGCAATAGATACTTTTTTTTCCTTAAGCCAATTTGAGTATGTATATTAGCTATTTGTCATTCATAATGAATGGCTTCAACAGTTAATGGCTGAAAACAACAAAAATCTCTTATTATCCCTCAGTTTCTGATGAGCAGGAATACAAATGTGGCTCAGATGGGATGTTCTGGCTGAGTCTCTTATAATGTTGCCCTTAGATTTTGGCTCAGGCTGCATTCATTCAATGGCTCAACTGAAATGGAGAATCTTTTCAAAGGTGGCTCACTCATGGCTGCAAAGTTAGTGTTGGCTGTTGGCAAAGGGTCTCAGATTTTTTTTCTCATGGGCCTTTCCATAGGATTCCTTGAGTGTCTTCATGGCGTGGTGACTGACTTCCCCCAGGGTGTGCTATCCAAGAGCCCAAGGCTAAGGCTGCAGTACTTTCTAAAACCTAACCAACTAACATCAGAAGTTACACACTATTACTTCTGCCTTACTCTCTTGGTTATACAGAATCAGCCCTATTCAGTGTGGAATGGAACTATGCAAAGGGATAAATAGAAAGCAGTGGACACCAAAACCCATCTAGGGTGCTGACTGAATACCACAATCATGTTTCTGTCTTTGCATTATAAAGTCTCCTGCCTGAATTTATAAGTTACCTAAATATAATGTAAAGTGTCTTATGTATTCTGATGCAAAGTCCAAAAACTTGATAGAATAAAGAAAACAGAGTAGGAGCAAACAACCTCATCAAGGTAGACTCTAGGGAGGAAGCATACCTGAGCCAGGCTTTGAAAATTATTTCACTACTTATTTGTTTATGTAAGGATGAAAAGAAGTCATTTCAGGGCTAAGAAAAGGAGAAGGAAGAAGAAGTAATAAGAAGCCTGTTATGATTGATGTGAACAGAGGGGTGTTAGTGGAAGATAACGCAGTCAACAATTAATGGAACCAGCTTGGGGTAGATCCCTGACTCTATATCTTTTGGAGCTTAGATTGAATTCTATTAGCATTTTTTCCTCAGAAATATAAGCAGTACTTAAGCAAAGGGAAAGCATAATGGAAGGCCTAGCCCTGATACTTCTTTACACAATATGCTAAACTCAGACTTACCAATTTCCAAGTAAGAAGGTTGTTGGTAGCTTATGTGGTACCTTGCAAAGCCTCCATGGGCCTAAGAACCTGATCCTCATCTTCTCAATGTCAAAAGATCTCTCCTACTAATTTATTCAAGGTTGATCTGATTCTAGGGGACTAATTGATGCTAATAAAACTCACTAGAGATTGATTAGTAACTTGAAAGCTAATTTCTTGATTTATAATGAGAAACATTATTGCCTCATGGACCAAAATTTTCAAGTAAAGTGGATAGTATGTCCTCTTTCTAATACGGAAGTTTTCTTGGGAATCAAATTAATATGAGAAAGTTGCTTGGTAATTACAGAGGTGAAAGAAAGGATATGTAATTATCTTAATGGATTTATAATTAATTGTTTCTCTTCTCTATATTTCTAGCACTTGACATGTTTGTTCACTCCAAAAACATTTAGTCAGCATCTTCTATGTGCCCTGCCCAATATTAGTTGCTGAGGCATGTAAAAATGTACGAAACCTAGCCTTTGCTGTCATCAAGAGCACAGGTGGGGAACCAACATTAATCAAGCTTCTAATATGTGCCAGACCTTATACTAGGGATTTATATAATTGATTTTTTAAAACAAACTCTGTAAGAAATTTAGATTTTATTTTGCTCCTCCGAAGATGAGAAAAAAATATTTTAAAATGCAATTTAAACAATTTATGCATGATCACAAAGATGTGGTTTCATTACTGTATATACAGTTAACTCCTGAACAAGGCAGGTGTTAGGGGCACCAATCCCCTTGGAGTCAAAAATCTATATATGACTTTTGACTCCCCCAAATCTTAGCTACTAATAAACTACTATTGATTGGAAGTCTTACTGATAAAATAAACAGCTGGTTAATACATATTTGAATTTTATGTGTATTGTATACTCTATTTTTACAATAAAGTAAGCTAGAGAAAAGAAAATGTTACTAAGAGAATCATAAGAAAGGGAAAAAATATTTACTACTTACTGAGTGGAAGTGGATCCTCAGAAAGGTCTTCATCCTTAGCACCTTCACACAGAGCAGTAGGAAGATGCTCTTGCATCTCAGGAGTAACAGAAGTGGAAGAAAACCCGTGTATAAGTGGACCCATGTAGTTTAAACTTGTGCTGTTAAAGAGTCAACTATATTTGTCAAAACTGATATCATATGTAAATTATACCTCAATAAACTGACTAAAGAAAACCATGTCAGAAAGTCAAAGAAAGGATTTGAGGAGACAAATTTTTTAAAAAGGCTGATACATGCTGTGAGTTCCCAACCCCCAAACTTTGCCTCAAGCCTGCTGAAAAGAACCAGAAATGTGTTCCTTGCAGTTTCCTAGATGGTTAGGTCCAAGTAAAGGTTAATTTTATTTGTTCAACTTAGCCTATGATGCTCAGTTGTTCGATTAGACACCAATCTGGATATTGCTCTGAAGGTATTTTTTAGATGTGAGTATTAGTCCATTTCACTTTGTTGATAAAGACATACCCAAGACAGGGCAATTTACAAAAGAAAGAGGTTTAATGGACTTTACAGTTCCACGTGACTGGGGAGGACTCACAATCATGGCAGAAGGTGAAAGGTACATCTCACATGGTGCCAGATAAGAAAAGATAGCTTTTTCAGGGAAACTCCCCTTTGTAAAACCATAAGATTTTGTAAGACTTACTCATTATCAGGAGAATAGCATGGGAAAGACCTGCCCCCATAATTCCGTTACCTCCCACTGGGTTTCTCCCACAATATATGGGAATTCAAGATGAGATTTGAGTGGGGACACAGCCAAATCATATCCATTTGATTAGCATTTAAATCAGTAGACCTTGAGTAAATCAGATTACTTTGTATAATATGGGTGGGCATTATCCAATCAGTTAAAGGCCTGGTACAAAGACTTAAGTTTCCCAGGAAAGGAATTCTGTTTCCAGATTGCAACATAGAGTTTCTGTCTGAGTTCCTAGTCTTCAGAGTGAATACTACAAAATCAACTTTTACCTGAATTTCTAGACTGCTGGCTTTCCCTGTCCTACAAATTTCAGACTTGCTAAGACTTACTAGCCTCCATAATCTTGTGAGCCAATTTCTTAAAAACAACCTCTTTCTCTCTCAATGGTTCTATTTCTCTGGAGAACTCTGACTAATACAGATTTTGGTACCCAGAGTAGTTCTAAAGGAAAAAAATCTTAAGAATGAGTTTTCCAAATTGGAAAACCTAAATGTAGTAGGGATAATTGGATCTCAAGATGTCGGGGGCAGATGGAATCATTAATTACCATAAAGATACAGCAGAGTCAAAGCAGTAATCAGAATAACTGACTCACTGGGACCTGTGGCATTGGTTATTTGATCATAGTGTTAATATGTGGGCAGTTTATTAAATTTTTATTTGATCTCTATAAGTGGAAGAGTTGCAGGTCAAGTGAACCAGAAAGTCTAACTTGTATTATAAAAACCAATTTGAATAATTTCCAGACTTCAGCCTATTGGCAGATACAGAATCTCTTGAAAAAATGGAAAATCAAGTTCCCTGGAAGAAGAACCCTACTATGCTGCCAAAAATGTATACCATTAATTTTTCTCCCAGTCTTCCACAAAGAGACCAACAGCTTTTTATTAGAACGAATAAGCTTTGGGAGAAAGGAAATAACCAGACTTTCCAGGGATTATTGGGCCTCTCTCTACATTGGGACTATTGCCATGAGACTCAAAATGACATTGTGATCCATCAGTTGGAGTAGAGGCTTATAGAGTTCAAGTATTCAGTGGAGTTTTAGCTCAGGTCCATCTTAGTAGGCCCAATGGGTCTGTCATGGTGTACTTACGCATCAAACTTGACCGGGCCACAGTGCTCAGATATTTGGTCAAACATTGTTCTCTATGTGTTTGTGAGGATGTTTATGGATGAGATTTCCATTTGAATAGATAGACACTGAGTAAAGCAGATTGCCCTCCATAATTTGAGTGAGCCTCATCCAATCCGTTGAATGCCTAAACAGAACAAAAGTTAGACTTCTCTAAACAAGAGGGAATTCTGCCAGTAGACTTCCTTTGGACTTTATCTATATCAGCTTGTCCTGGTTCACCAGCAGGGTGCCTTTGGAGTCATACAACTCTTTTTTGAGTCTCAAACTGCTAGCCTCCTTTATCTCATTTTAGACTTTCTAAGCCTCCACAATCACATGAGTCAATTCTTAAAATAAATGTGTGAACAAATAAACATCCTACATGTTCTGTTTCTCTGAGGACCCTAATTAATACAGTCCCCAAAATTATCCTGTGGTTATTTTCCCAGTTTTAATATACAGAATTGGTATAAACATGCTCAGGAACCAGGGAAGAACCCTCACATTGGTTTCTTATCTATATATTGAGAGCTATTGTGGTAGGAAAGGCTAAGTGGAAGCCACTAGATCTGTCTCTAGCAAGGAAAATAGTAAACTAAAAGCAATACCACCTTACTGGAGGGATTGCAGAGATAAGAGCCACCATCCTTTTCTATATGTCTCTCTGGAAAACCCAGAGTAAACCTAAGAATGTTAATCAGCCCATATAAGCAGGAGAGGGTTGGTTTGACCTGCAGGGTGGGGGTGGGGTAAGGACTGAAATGTTTTTCATGGACTAGATGTGGGCCTCTTTAGGTCATCTTGGTCCTCATGAATAGAACTGTACAGAGGATTGAGGGTTCACAACAGCAGAAGTTAGAGTTATAATAGATTACTGAGAATGTTAGGAGTCAAGAATGAATGCATCCACCCAGGTCAAAGGAACTGTAGAAGAAAAGTCTCTAGTGTCAGGAATCTTCCATTAATCCAAAAATGCACATCACCCAATTCAATCCATAAATTTTTATTGAGTTTCTATACAACATTAAATAATATTTCAGGTGCTGAAGATGCATTAGTATGTAGTACAGACACAAATTGTCACCTCTGTAGAACTTTTATTCTAATGCTTGAGGCAAACATAAAAACAAAGATCAGACTAAGGAGAATGAGGAATGCCAGGGTAGACAGGGGTAGGCATCATTAGTAAAAGAAATTAACAATTCGAGCAAAGATTTGAAGGAGGTAATGAAGTAAGCTGTGAAGGTAAGCACGCAGGTAAAAGAAACGGCCAGCACAAACACCAAAACGATGGAAATTTTCCTGGCATGCTTAAGGAACAAGGAAAAGGCCAATGTGGCTGTGCTAATACAGCAAGGAAACCTAGTCATAGATGAAATCAGAGACATTGTGGGGACCAGATTTTGTTGGGCCTTATAGTTCAGTCTAACAACTTTGGCTTTTACTATCAGCAAAACAGTCATTTCAGGGCTGTAAGCTATGATTACACTAGCTTCTAATTAAGCACAAAGGGACAAGGGTAGAGACAAAGAGAATGGGTAGAAGAAAATAATGTATATGAGAGATGGTAGTGGCTTGGAATCCACTAGTAACAGTAGAAGTTGCAAATTCTGGATGCATATTGAAAGTAGCATCCACAATACTTCCTGAAAAATTGGATATATGAAAAGAAGAGAGAATCAAGGATGACTCCAAAGACTCAACAATTGGAAATGATTCCCTGAGATTGGGTAGACTTGAGGTGGAAGAAGTTTTAGGGAAAAAATATTGATTGAGCTTTGGACATCTTAAATTTAAGATGAGTATTAGAAATCCACATGAGCATGCTAAGTAGGCAGCTGGAAATATGAGTCTGGAGATTAAGGGAGACATCCAAGTCAGTTATACAAACTTAGGATTCATGATCACAGATACAGTCTTTTACACAAAGATGTCATATGATTTTAAACTGCCTTATCCTCTTACCTCCTCTTCCTACTGAAGGAAATTTTAAAAACTTTACCCTCAAATATATTTCTTTGACTTATTTCTGAAATGGCTGCCCTTAGCCATCCTGACAGAAGCAGCCTTGCAAAGCTGTATTAAGTGGGTAAAATTTCCATCTGTAGATAATTTCTACTAATATAGTCATGCCCCTCCCTTTTTACACCTTTCCCCCAGATCCAGAAGGGATTGAGAGTCTGACACATTTAGAAGTCTGAAAAGAAGCATTTACCATCTATTCTCTCTAAAACAGTCTTCACTACATAACAAGGCCACCTTTGCTAGCCAGAATCTAAGCCCCCATTCATTCCATAACCTCAGAATGGTACATTAAGTTTTGTAACTAATTGGGAAATTGGATCTTCATTCTAAAGGCTCCAGTGCATCTTTGTCAAATAAGTTCGTATGCCTTTTATTCTATAAATCGTGTTAGTGACTTTTAGCAAACTTTTAGAGGATCAGGAGCCTATGGCCCCCACACCGTCTTTTCCCACTCTGGTATGAAAGACAAAAGAAGTGAGTGGAATAAAGGAGAAAAATCTGGCTATCTCCATTCCTACAGACAACTTCATTCTTTACTTTGGGGGTATAGGCAGGAGGGAGGGCACTTACCTTTGAATCAAGATTGAAATGTGTAATTAACATCTTGGGCTTGGCCATTAAATCTAATCTCTAAATTAAAGCTAGATTTGAGACTGTAATAAGTTATAAGTCCATTTATTATCACAGTGTGAGGAGAAAGGCAGAGGAAATTTCTACGTTTTAATCCAAACGCATGGAAATATTTCCCCTCGTGAATACAGTTGGAAAGGGCATTTGGAGACAAAACAAAGCTGCTAGTCACTAACACAGCAGAGCAAGTACATTAAGAATAAGTTTATGCACCATGATCTTTTTCATTTATCCATTTCTGTTAATCCTTCTTTCTGCAATCATGCAAAGAAAGAACCTATTGGTGTTTAATTGCAATTAGCTTCCAATTATGAAGGCATCTGAAGCTTTTATGAATATCTGAATGGATGAAGTTTAAGATTTCTGCAAGTTTCTCTGCTCAACACTGAGCAAATTCTAATAAACAATTGGTCTTTATTGATACTTCCACATTTACTGCAACCATGGGGAGTAAATGCCCTTGATTAGGTGCTTGGAAGAATAAACTGTGATAAGGCAAGCTTCTTAGAAAGGTATTTGACTAGCTTAGTATTATTACTTCTATGCAGACACAGCTCATCAGCTCAATTGATAAGATTTAGCACCAAGTTGTGGGTTGAAATGTCATGATGGTATACAACATCTTACTTGACAGCTCAAAAAGCTCCCTGACTTAATCTACTTCAATTTTCCCTCTTTATAGCAAAGCTCTCTTCTGAAAAGATAAGTCAGATTTTTATGAGTGTATTAGAGATGGAAATTATAAACGCTGCTTTTATGAAGCACTCAGAGAAAGCATCAGGTGTTGCGATCTAAAATGGGTTGTTAGGATGATCCTGCATTGACTGGTGTTCTGGCTGCTTAAAAAAGTCTAAAAATATTCACCAGCATGCAAACCCAACAGCCCAGACACACATAAGAGGACAAAGCAGAGCCAGAGGCCAGCTATTTGTTATATAAATAGAACATTAGCATAATAGAAGGTATTTGCTTGTTTCAGCAAGAGTTTTATCATGAACTTTGTGGAGTAATATGTTGCCTTTAATCGAACAGCTCAGGAATCATTACCGGCAGGAGCCACAATATGTCTGGTGTAAAAATGGATGGCTGTTCAAGCCAGAATTTCCCAATCTACATTACCATTTCAGAAAGTTTGTAAAGGCAAACTGGAACCATAAAAGCTTCAAATATCAGGTGCATTATCATAGCCCTTTGGATGCAAAAACAGACTGAGAGCAGCAAGAGCTATGCAATTATCTAGGATATTGTCCGTCAGCTACACTAGCAAAAGTTTCTGAGGCCTGGCCAGGCTTTAGCGCTTTAATATCAGCTTGCCTTGCTCTTAGATTATAGAAGATCAGGTATATTAGTATATTCTCTCATTGCTGTAAAGAAACATCTGAGACTGGGTAATTTATAAAGAAAATAGGTTTTTTTGTTTGCTTGTTTTTTGAGATAGAGTTTCTCTCTTGATACTCAGGCTGGAGTGCATGGCGTGATCTTGGCTCACTGCAAGCTCCGCCTCCCGGGTTCCAGCGATTCTCCTGCCTCAGCCTCCTGAGTAGCTGGGATTACAGGCATGCACTACCACATCCGGCTAATTTTTTGTGTTTTTAGTAGAGACGGGATTTCACCATGTTGGTCAGGCTGGTCTCAAACTCCTGACCTCGTGATCTGCCTGCCTTGGTCTCCCAAAGTGCTGGGATTACAGGCCTGAGCCACCTCACTGGCCTGCAACTCCCTGTTTAACCTGACCAGCTGATCTGTAGTCCCCATTTCTATAAATATTCTGTAATATTTGATAAAAGGAAGGCAGTTTGACGTCCCTAACTGTCGCTTGTTGACTGGACAGAAATCCTAAGTGAAAATGTCTTTTGTCTCAAACATTGCAAACTAAACTACAACACTTTTGTTACTATACGCTATAAGTAATAGTTCAATAGTATTTCTCCTTCAATCTCCTATGTTCCATATGTGACTTGCTTAGACACTGCTTTTTTAAACAATTTCTGCAATGTATAGTTCTGTATAGATAAAAATTGCTGGAATTTTTTCACATAGACAAGGTTTAAAATTGAAAATTTGGATATCCCTAAAATAATATCTGTGGATTTTTCCGTGAGCAGTAAGTCTAATCTGACTAGAAAAAGAAAGGAAGGAAGCAAAAGATGAATATTAAAAGAAAAATACATAAAGAGGTAAATGTATTTGGTTTTAATAAAGCAAAACCTGAATTAAAAGTAATTGATTAGATAAGGAGAATGGAAGGGAAGTAAAATTTGTCAAGCATCTATTAAATTTTAGTTACAGTATGTTATCTCCTTGGTAATAAGCAACCGGTAAAAACAAGGATAGATTCCGTTTTTTAAACCAGGCACTGTACTAAGTACTTTACAAATGCTATTACATTTAGTCTACATAGCAAAATGATTATATATAACATATATGTGTACATGTGTGCACACATATGTGTGTGTGTGTGGCTTATTTACAAATTAGGACACTTCATATTTATACGCTTACAAGATCGACTTGCTAAGAAATTGGCAGATCTAACTTTATGGATACAAATTTGTGTGACAGTCAGTTACAGGCACTTAATTACTTTGCTTTTACTATCTTCTTATAAGGTTTGTTTAATCACCAGTTTTAGAGTTCAGAAATCGAGGGTCAGATCCACTGAGTAACATAGCAAAAGACATTCAAACCCAAATCTATTTTGTCCCAAATCTATTTTGTCCCAAATAAGCTCTGAATTACCCAACACCATAGAAAATATATGGTGTTGGGTAATTAGCAAACCTCCTGGGTCTGAAAATATGGATGAAAAAAAAAAGCTATCAAGCAATGTTAATTAAACGAATAGAAAAAGAGCTTCTGGTTACTCTTCCAGGTAAGAAAAGTAAAGGTTCTCACCAATCCTAAATTGTAAAGATTTTTTTCCTTTCCCAAAACACCAATCCTGAAAACACATCAACTCTTTAAGTCAAGGTGTTACATTTAATTGATTATCTCTGCTTTGGTGTGAATAATTAGAACACATACTCATCAACAGGACCAACAACTTGAAACAAATCATTTAGAAATGCAAGCAAAGCAAAGAGAAATTCTTCTCAGAGCAGCCTTCTGAATTTCCCTAACCCATTAAAATATCAATTCCTATAACAAGTGATGGTTTCACCATGGAAATTCTGATTTGCAGGTTTCAGAACAGCTAAAGCATATCCATATTTCAGTATAAATACATACCAAACTATCTTTTTCAGCAATGAGTCACAAAAATTCTCTGTGAAAAAGACTTTATGGAGATACAAAATACTCACGGAGAGTCACATGTTTTCTCAAAGGGTAGAACTTAGTGATTAGAAGTTCTGTGTCTACTGTTTTTGTTTTAAATATGCTTCCCCTCTTTCCCAGGCTTCACCAAGTCAAGTAGGAGAGGCCAGCTTCACTTAGCAACTTGCCCTACTGAATGCAGGAAGTACTGTCTGCTTAGATAAACTTTACGCTAACAGGGAATTAAATCTTTGCAAATAAGTATGTGGATCTAATTTCTACCTTCTAGATTAAAAGTATAATTAAAAATGAAAACCTTCTTAGAACTGAGTTGATTTGGGGGATAAATCTCACTTCTTAACTTAAGCTGACTTATTCCCAATCTTAAACTGTAATTAATAATAACATACAAGAAGGGGTTTTATCATACATGCAACTTATATTAACTGTTAATAGTCATCTCCTGAGCTGCCAATAGAACTTTTCTACAATGATGATAATATTCTTTATCTGTGCTGTCCAATATAGGAGCAAAGAGTCATAGGTATTTATTGAAGATAATCCTTAATATCTTCTAGTGTGATTGAGAATTTTACATTTTATTTAACTTTAATTACTTTTTACACTAAATTTAATAAACATTTTTGCAACACTAAACTTTACAACTTAAATAAAACAGGCAAATTCCTTGAAATATCCACATTATCAAAGCTCACTCAAGAAGACATAGATAACCAGAATAGCCCTTATTCTTATGAAGAAATTGAATTTTCAGTTATAAACCTTCCCACAAAAATAAACTTCAAGCCTGGAATTTATGGCTTCACTGGTCTATCAAGCATTTTAAAAAGTAGAAAACTAATAGTCATATACAAGTGCTTCATTTCTTATAGAAAATTGAAGAGAATACTTACCACTCATTTTATGAGTTTTGTCAAAGCCGGATAAAAATATTACAAAAATACTATTACAGACCAATATCCCTTATGAACATACTTGGAAAAATTACTAGCCAGTTCTTAGTACATTATATTCAACATTGTGTAAAATGGACAACACATGATGATCAAGTTGGATTTAGCCCAGGAATAAAAGCTTGTTTTGGTATTCAAACATGAATCAATGCGATTTAGCACACCATCAAACCAGCTGAAGGAAAAGAATGTTTATATCAACAGATATGGAAAAGTATTTGTTAAAATTCAAAATCCATTCCTGATTTAAAAAAAAAAAACTTCCACCAAATAAGAACAAAAGGAATTTCCCTCCACCTAAGCATATTTGAAAAACCTACATTAATATCTTTTTAAATAGTGAAAATCAGAATGCTTTCCCCTTAAGATCATGAATTAGGGAAGAATATCTGCTCTTATAGCTTTTGTTTTACATTGCAGTAGAGTCTCTAGCCAGGTAGCAAGAAAAACAAAAAGAAATTTCAAACATTCATATTGGAAAGCAAGAACTTCAGGCCAGGCGCTTAGAGGTGGGCAGATCACCTGAAGTCAGGAGTTCAAGACCAGCCTGGCCAACATGGTAAAACCCTCGTCTCTACTAAAAATACAAAAATTAGCCAGCCGTGGTAGCACATGCCTATAATCCCAGATACTTGGGAGGCTGAGGCAGAAGAATCTCTTGAACCCTGAAGGTGGAGGTTGCAGTGAGCCCAGATTGCACCACTGCATTTCAACTGAGGTGACAGAGTGAAACTCAATCTCAAAAAAAAAAAGGAATTTCAAACATCTCTATTTGTAGACATGATTTTCTACAAAGAAATAATTATGCCAAGTTGACAACAGTACATATTATTTGGTTTTATTTATCTAAAATTCTTCAAAAAATTAATCTATGGTGATACACAGCAGAGAAGTGGTTGCTTGGGAACCAGGGGAGGAGCAGGAAAAGGTGAGTTGAAGAGATGACAAATGAGAACAAAGAGATTTTTGAATATAACAGATATGTTCTTGATTGGGTTGATGTTTTGTATAGATGTAAACACATGTCAAAACTTATCACGTTGTAAACTTTAAATATGTGCAACGTGCTTTATGTTGTCTTGTCCATTTCTGTTGCTGTAACAGAATACCTGAGACTGGGTAATTTATAAAGAAAATAATTTTATTTGGCTTATAGTTCTGGAGGCTAGAAAAAGGACATGATGGCAGCTTCTGGTGAAGGCTTTTGTACTACCTCATAATATGGCAGAAAAGTTAAAACCCAAGTGAGAGTGTACAATACAGTAACAAGCCAAGCTTACTTTTATAACAGCCTGCCCTCATGAGAACTAAATCCCAGGTGAACTAATTCACTCCCAGGTGAACTAACTGACTCCATGATAATGGTGTTAATCCATTCATGAGGACTCTACCCTCATGACCCGATAACCTCTTAAAGGCCCTACTTCTTGATACTGTTACATAAGCAATTAAGTTTCCAACATATGGGGATACATTCGAACCATATCTTATGTCCCTGACCCCAAGCTATTCACAAGGTAAGACCTCCAGTTTGGCCCCACAGCACAGCTGCCCTATCACCAGCTTATCATTCTAAGTGGCAGAGGCTCTGTGTTTCTCTGGGGTGAAGCTCCCAGAGACAAGTGACAGGCCCTCTGCTATTGCCAATGCCAAGGCCCTTGCCTTTGCTGCACCCAAGCCGGAGAGGAAACAAAATGCATGAGCTTACCCCAAGGCTGCGGTGCATAGCCTGGGAGTGCCAAGCTGAGGTCTGTGGCCAGCACTTGAGTGAGAGAGGAGTCCACAGTCTCAGAGCACTGAGAAGGGGTATGGCTGCAAAAATGAGGAAATACAAAGGAGCCACACAAATTAATACCCTATCTACCAGCCGTTATGCTTAAGTGCCGTCTACTGGATCATCGCTCAAGCTACAACACCAAAAGTACTTTGTTAATATAATCCCCTGTGAAACCAAGGGCAAAAATTCAGCCATAAATAAAGACCCCACAAAAGCCCTCTGAAAACATCCAGAAAAGAAACCAAGTGATTGTACTCAAATTTCACCACAGTTACAAGATCATTAGCCCACACAGATGGGAAAGGGCCAGTGCAAAACTCCGGCAATTCTAAAATCCAGAGTGTCTTCTTACCTTCAAATGACTGCACTACCTCTCCAGCAATGGTTCTTAACCAGAATGAAATGGCTAAAATGACAGACATACAATTAAGAATCTTGATGGCAATGAAGATTATTGAGATTCAATACATTCCTGAACAACCAATGAAACAATAAAGAAATAAAGTCAAAAATGTCTTGAGAAAATTAAAATAGAACATGCTAAAAGTTATGGAATTCAGCAAAGCAGTTTTAAGAGGCACGTGTAGGATGATGAATTTCTACATTAAAAAGCAGAAAGTAACAAGTTTGGTAAATTAGGGGGTAAAAAGAGCAGAAAGATCTCAAATAGTAAATCTACCTTTATACCTCCAGAGACTACGGGAAAAAAAGAACAAAAAAGCCCAAAGTTAGCAGAAGAAATAAAATAATAAAGATTAAAGCAGAAATTAATGAAACAGAGACTAGAGAAACAATAGAAAAGATTAATAAAAGTGTGCGTTTTTTGAAGATGAACTGACAATTTTTTATCTATAGTATAGTAGTCTATTTACACACTGCTACAAACAACTGCCTGTGACTAGGTAATTTATGAAGAGGCTTAATTGACTCACAGTTCTACATGGCTGAGGAGGCCTCAGGAAGCTTACGATCATGGCAAATATGACAGGGAAGAAAGACACGTTTTACATGGCGGCAGGAGAGAAAGAGAGAGGAGGAATTACAACACTTTTTTTTTTTTATTGCATTTTAGGTTTGGGGGTACATGTGAAGAACATGGAAGATTGTTGCATAGGTACACACATGGCAGTGTGATTTGCTGCCTTCCTCCCCCATCACCTATATCTGGCATTTCTCCCCATGCTTCCCTCCCCAACTCCCCACCCCCCACCATCCCTCCCCTTTTCCCCCGACAGACCCCAGTGTGTGATAGTCCCCTCCCTGTGTCCATGTGTTCCCATTGTTCAACACCCGCCTATGAGTGAGAACATGCGGTGTTTGATTTTCTGTTCTTGTGTCAGTTTGCTGAGAATGATGGTTTCCAGGTTCATCCATGTCCCTACAAAGGACACGAACTCATCGTTTTTGATGGCTGCATAATTTCCATGGTGTATATGTGCCACATTTTCCCTGTCCAGTCTATCATCGATGGGCATTTGGGTTGGTTCCAGGTCTTTGCTATTGTAAACTGTGCTGCAATGAACATTCGTGTGCATGTGTCCTTATAGTAGAACGATTTATAGTCTTTGGAGCCATTAGATTTTGTGAGAACTCATTTGCTATCACAAGAATAGAATGGAGCAAACCTCCCCCATTGTCAAATCACCTCCCACCAGTTTCCTACCTCAACATGTAAGGATTAAAATTTGAGATGAAATTTGGATGAGCACTCAGAGCCCAAACCATATCATATAGTTACTAAGAAAAATAGAGGAGACTCAAATAAATCGGAAATGAAAGTGCAGGCATTAAAACTGGTATCACAGAAATACAAAGGATCATATGAAAGTATTATAAACAATTAGACACCAACAAATTGGCTAGTTTAGAAGCATTGAATAGATTCCTATACAATCTACTGACACTGAATAATGAAGAAATAGAAAACCTAAGCAGACCTATAACTAGTATGGAGATTGAATTAGTAATCAAAAACCTCCCAACAAAGAAAAGCCCAGGACTAGACGACTTCACTGGTAAATAATTCACTGGTGAATTCTACCAAACATTTAAAGAAAAATTCGTGCCATTCCTTCTCAAAATGAATGTTGGGGGAAGCAGCAAAGGAGAAAGGACTTACAGAGTCCCTACATAAACGGTTATGAGTAACATATAAACTGGGAACAACAAACCACAGCAACTAGGGGAGGCCTCTGGGGGAGGCAAACATCTCCATGCCCCATGTTCTGGTGCAGGGTGACCTAGGCTCCGTTATCATAAATATTGTGCTCAAGGATGTAAAACCCCTTCATAACACTAAGGCATATCTAGACTTGTAGGCTTCTTGTAAGGCCTGGATTCCACCAGCTGCACATAGATAATAGGCTAAAGATAATCACATGTTCTTGTTTTGTGAAACTACCAAACTGCCACTGTTATCACTCTCCCCACCACCACTCAACCCCTACCCTATAGATCAAAGTGATTGTAACCAATAAATACTGTGGGAAATCAGAGCTCTGGGCCTTCATTTCCTCCAGTACAAGTGATGGCTCCCTGGTCCCACTATATGCATTCTTAACCTGTCTTTTTCTCATTCCTTTGTTGCCACAGAACTCGGGGTACCCATGGGTGATGTGGTGGCTGGTTCCCTACAAATGAAGAGGAGGAAATACTTTGAAACTCATTTTATGAGGCCAACACTATCCTGATACCATTACAATGGCATTTTAAAATGCCATTTTACAATAGCATTAAAAAGAATAAAATACTTAGGAATAAACTTAACCAAGGAAGTGAAATATTTATACAATAAAAACTATAAAACACTGATGAAAAAAATTAAAGAAGACATCAATATATGAAAAGATAACCTGTGTTCAAGGATTATAATAATTAATATTACTAAAATGTCCATACTACAAAATGTGATCTACAGATTTAATACTATCCCCCATCAAATCCCAATAGTATTTTTACAGAAATTTTAAAAATCTTAAACTTTATCTGGAACCACAAGCAATCTTGAGAAAGAACAAAGCTGGAGGCATCACACTTCCGGATTTCAAAATGTATTACAAAGCTAAAGTAATTTAAAAAGTGTGGAACTGGCAGAAAGACAGATATATAGAATAATGAAACAGAATAGAGATCCCAGAAATAAGCTCGCACATATAGTCCACTAATATTTGTTTTACAAGAGTACCAAGAATACGCAATGGGTAGAGGATAGTCCCTTCAATAAATGTTGTTGGGAAAACTAGATATTCATATGCAAAAGTAAAATCGAACCTCTATTACATCATACACAAACATCAACTCAAAGTGGATTAAAGCCTTAGATGTAAAACCTAAAACTGCAAACTTCTAGATTAAAACACAGGAGAAAACTTTACAAGAAGACCTTGGCCTGGGCAATTATTTATTGATATGGCACCAAAGGCACAGGCAACAAAAGGAAAAATAGGTAAGTGGGACTACATCAAACCAAAAAGCTTCGGCTCAGCAAAGGAAACAACAGAGTTTAAAACAACCTACTGAATGGGAAAAATTATTTATAAACCATTAATCTGATAGTTAATCTACAAAATATATAAGAAATTTCTGCAGTACAAGAGCAAAAAGCAAATAATTTAAAATTGGGCAAAGTAGTTGAATATACATGTCTCCAAAGAAGACATAAAGATGGCCACCAAAAGGATAAACTTTGTGCTGACAAAGAACACCCTGGGAAGATGACTGAACTCTCTTCCTACTTTTCAAACTTACCTATACATGAATAACTATCCAACAATCATTGATCTCTTTTTTCCCTTGTAAAAAGAAAGAAAAAATATCCACGTGACTTTATTCAACTATCACATGGCCATTTTTTTTTTTTTTTTTTCAGAGAAATCTGAACCTGTTCCAAACCTAAAAGATGAATCATAATGGGCTTAAACCAATATTGTGATGGAGGTTTGGGAAGTACAAGTCAACAAAAATGCTTCTGTATTCTCCCTCTGAGATATGACAATCTGGAAATAACACCTGACATCAGGAGGTGTTATTATCTTGACATTGTGAGGCTAGCCAGCCTGAGAAGAAAGACAGGAGGGCAGAAAAATGGAAGGAAACCAGGACTTTGATGATGTCATGCAGACACTGAATTTACCAATGCTAGAACTTCCCTAGCTTTAAGTAAATGTTTTTCACACTTGTCACTAGGGATCTGTTAGAACAGATAATATTTTGTTGTAGAACGCTGATCTGTGCATTGTAGGAATATAGGATCCTTATTAGGCTCTCTGGGCTCTGCACACTAAACGCTAGTAGTGCTCTTTCCCTTTGGTGACAAACAAAATATGTCTCCAGACATTACTAAATGTTTTCTGGCTAGTAAAACATTCCACAAAGCTAATCTTGGCTGAGAACCACTGATTTAGGTTTATTGTTTAAGATATGTTTCTTATTGTTTCAGGCATTTTAATTGGATATGTAGCCTGAAGAATCCTAGTTAAGAACTGTAAGGCATCTTTTTCTTCCATTTTAACCTTTTGTTTATTTATTTTTTGCTCTGGTATCTGTTTGCAAAAGACTTTCTTTCTTTCTTTTCTTCCCTCCCTCCCTTCCTCTCTTCCTTCCTTCTTCCCTTATTTCTTTCCTTCTTTCATGTTTTCTTTTTTTCATTTGAATCAGAAAAATCATGAGTCTGGATAAAATAGTTATTAGAGTTAGTTTTGATAAGCTTGAGATGATTATGATTCATGCATTAAATCAGAGAAATTGGAGTGACAAGGCCACTTATCAACTGATTGTTGAACAGAATGGCAACAAATGAATTACTGCATCTGCTCCTCTTTCTCAGAGGTATTGTCAAGAATAAATCATAGACACTGATTTTGAATCTCCTGATGAGATATAACAAAATATTCTGCTCACAAACAGGCTTGAGTCACTCCAGGCAAAGCCAGGGTGGATGCAGCACGTTGGAAGAAAAAAAAATACAAAAATCATTGCTTAGAGATCATCTGTGAAAGGCCCTTACTCTCCCCTACTACCTGTCACAGTATAATGTCCTAACCCTTTCATAGTGACAGCCATAACCTTTACTTTCTTATATGCTTCTGAAAAAGAAATTTGTATCTCAAATTATGAAAATTAGCATTACCATGAAGTGAATTTACTTGAAATGAGCTTGAGATATGTACTAAAATGGCTGTGTTATGTATTTGGGAATATTCTCTTTCCCTAGAATTCTTCTATGGCAGATATAATATAGTCATAATTACAGACTGTCAGAATCAAGTTTTGCTTCAATTTAACATAATTAAAACTAGTCCTACCAAATTCAGTGTCCTTATTTTTGTAGCAAGAATAACTTAATGTCTTCTTTCTGTAAATGAAGACCTATAAGCCTAATGGAGCATTTGTGCTTCAGAATTAAAGTTCCACGTTTGTCAAAAATGTATATCCAATGCCAAGGCTTTCATTAGTTATGCTTTGACAATTAAATAACAGCCTTACAATTTCAGAGGCAAGTCAATATCACATTTTGAATGGAATTTCTATATAATTAAACTCTTAAAAGACATATATAGCTTTTCCAATACTGTGTATGATTTACCACATGTCAAATTTTATTATTCAAAGAAACTTCAGATTAATTCTACAACTTCAGTAAATGGTCCTCCAGTGGGGAGTTGCAAAGTGCTTCATTCCATTGGTGAACAACTCTGATGCAATTCCTTCCTCTTTCTCACCCTCTCTCCTTTCTTCCTCCCTTCCTACTTCCTTCTTTTTTTCTTTCCTTTATTCCACAACTTATTAAATGCTAATATGTGGCAAGTTCTGTGTTAGGTCTGTGGATACATTAATCAACAATGCTAGAGTATGAAAGTTTGTATCCCCCAACCCTACAAATTCATATGTTGAGACCTCACCTCCATGGTGATCGTATGGTAGAGGCTTGGCTAGGGTGTAATGGCTCACTCCTATAATCCCAACACGTTGGGAGGCCAAGGCGGGCAGATCACTTGAGGTCAGGAGTTTGAGACCAGCCTGGCCAATATGGGGAAGCCCATCTCTACTAAAAATACAAAATTAGCCAGGTATGATGGCACATGCTTGTAATCCCAGCTACTTGGAAGGCAGTGGCAGGAGAATAGCTTGAACCTGGGAAGCAGAGTTTGCAGTAAACGGAAATAGTGCCACTGGCCACTGTGCTGCAGTCTGGGCAATAGAAAGAGTGATACTCCATCTCAAAAGAAAAAAAAAAAGATCTAGGGCCTCTTGCAGGGTGATTAGGTCAAGAGGACAGAGCCCTTGTAAATGGGATTAGTAGCTTTACGAAACAGTCCCAAGGGAATTTATTCCCCTTTTCTACCATGTAAGGACACAGCAAGAATATGCCATCTGTGAACCAGAAAGCTAACCCTCGCCAGACACCAACAGAAATAAATCGGGCACCCGGTTTATGATATTTTGTAATAGTAGCCTGAATGGACTAAAACGAAGAAGATACTTGATTTCAAGTAGCTCAGTCTATATTTGAGGCACTGTAAAGTAAGCAGGCAATATAGGATGAAAGTGCCGAGACAAAGATAAGCTCAGGTAAATTGAATGCAGAAATCAGTAAAATACTTACTGGAAACCTCTTGGATCTTATGCACTGTGCTTGGAGCTAGGGGGCTTACAAGACAATTTGTACTTAAAGTAAGGCAAAACCTGCCTCTTTGTGACTTTTCTACACTGGGTCTAGTTTTGCGCTCTAAAAAGATACAGAATGATTCTAGTCCTTTTGCCATGTTCAAAAGTTTTCTCAAATAATAGTTTTTCTTCTTTCCTTGGCAGGCACTAAAGGGCAAAGCCAGATAGTCTATAATTGTTTCCTCAGTGACGGATACATCTTTAAAATGTTCCTATCATGGAAAAATACAGAGGAAAATTTATTTGGAATTTTCCACTTTTGTTAATTTCAGTTTTTAAGACAAAGCACAAAAGGTTGTAGTCCTTCAGTTTCCCAGAAAATGTTCTACAAACAGTGGTATTGATGAGTCATCCTCAACATTGACACAAAAGTCAGTACTCAGATTAGCATTCCAGATAGCACTTGCATTTCAGATGGCAAAAAATGCCAAGGTCCTTAGACAACCAAGGTTATCCAAGCTGAATTTTCTCCTGATGGTGTACGATAGAGACTTTAGTTTTCCTTCATTTTTCCCCTTCGTAAAATGTTTTCAGTGAATAATAGGGAATTTAGAATTTGATGTATAATCTATTAAGTGTGAATTAACTGGATAAATTTTTTCTTGTGAATCAAGAGGCTTGTATTCTATTCCTACTTCTGTCACTAATTTGCTGTGTGACCTTGGGAAAGTCACTTCATTATTCCAACTGCCTATGGATAAGATAAACCTAATATTCCCTATTACCACTTTCATTTCTAACTTTCTATGATTTTGAAAGAATTTTATTAGAGAAGTAGCTAATAGGTCTGAGAATCATATAAAAATTGTGTCTATAATTCTTACCCACATCCTCCTCCCACCAGTAAATCTAAAGAATCATGTATTTACCTCACATAATATTTGATATTCAGTTCATAAGCCAAAGGGTGAAGGCGGCTCAGACAAAACATAAAATAATTGAATGTATCCCAAGCACCAAGCAACACACTACATTCTTGACATGTGTGTTCCCATTCAGTCTTGGAATCACTAATTGTCTATGCTTTTGTCAGGTCTTTCCAAACCTATCATTGTTGTTTTGAATTAGAGGATAGGGACAAATAATTGTTGAGTTCTCACTAGGTGCCAAGAAACATTTTAAGCATTTTACAAGCATTGGTGTAGTATTCGGCACATTTTAAAGGTTCACTAAATGTTTCTCAAATAAATTAATTTATAAGTAAGTTAAAAATGATTTCTCAGTAATTATTATATCATATAACATCTGTATGACTTCTTGTGTATGCGGCCTACTATTTTTGCCTTGAATCAGTCTAATTTTTATTGGGTTTCATTTCCTTATCTAGGAAAGGGGAAAATGCCTCATAAGGTGTTTGTTAGGATCAAGTCAGATTTAAAAACAAAAATTTGTTTTGATTAATATGAAACTAGTATAGACTTAAATAGTTACAATGTATTCTCATACCTAATGCAGTTTTACCAATTCCAGAAACTATAGCAATAGAGAAAGAAGAATCCAGAGATGGAGGTTGAAGAGGGTAGGCTACTCTTGAAAACCATTTATATCCTATCATTATCAAGATCGTCATTGTCATAATTCCCTTTTCTTCTTTTTTTAAACAATTTTTTTGGACACAGAGTCTCAATCTGTTGCTTAGGCTGCAGTGCAGTGGTTCCATCTCTGCTCACTGCAACCTTCCCGTTCCGGGTTCAAGCGATTTTCATGTCTCAGCCTCCCAGGTAGCTAGAATTACAGGCCTATGCCACCGCACTGGCTAATTTTTGTAGTTTTAGTAGAGTTGGGGTTTTACCACATTGGTCAGGCTGGTCTCAAAATCCTCATCTCAAATGATCCTCCCTCCTCTACCTGCCTCGGCCACCCAAAGTGCTGGAATTACAGGCATGCACCACCATGCCCAGCCCTCATCATCATCATTCCAAACATCAAAGCCAAGTCCTGGGTCCGGGCACAGTGGCTAATGACCATAATCCCAGTACTTTGGGAGGCCGAGGTAGGTGAATTACCTGAGGTCAGGAGTTCGAGACCAGCCTGGCCAGATTGCACAACTGGAGTCCCAGCTACTCAGGAGGCTGAGGCAGTAGAATTGCTTGAAACTGGGAGGTGGAGGTTGCAGTGAGCTGAGATGGTGTCACTGCCCTCCAGCCAGCCTGGGTGACAGAGTAATACTACGTTTCAAAAAAAAAAAAAAAAAAAAAAAAAAGCCAAGTCCTAAAGCAGAGTCACAAAATCAAGTGCCTACAATGCCTACAGGGGCTAAGCAGGTATGAGAAGTGAGGTAGGTGGAGGATATAATCAAGTTCAGAGAATATAACTCATTTTAACTGGGCTACCATTACTCATTTCTGATCCTGGCCCTCGAAATTTAGGACCAGCATTACCAGACCTTCCAAATTTTAAAAATAAGTCATAAAGTCATGACTTGTGAAATTTTCCATTTTTTAGATGTTATGCAAACCAAACATAACAGATTGCACATCGTATCTGGTTTAACAACTGTTTTCTTACAGTAAGACTAAGGTTTTTATACTCTTTTTGTCAGCCCCTTTACTGAATGGGTAATCATGTTCTATATCTTATGCTTATCCTTTTCCCTAGATATCCCTACCATCATTTAAGGCAAAGCCCTCATCATCTCATGACTGCATTACTGCAGCAGGCTTCTAATTGGTTTCATTGCTTCTTTACCAGATTAATCTTTCTGCAATACGACTTTAATCATTTAACTCCCATGTTCAATAATCTGTAATGTCACATTAATTCCATATTCTCATGCCTGCCTTTTAGGACTTCCTCTAATTGTATTCCCTCTTTCTTATCCAATCTTCTTTCTTCTATTTTTTTTTCTAAATATGTATATTGCATGTTTGTTTTCCCTAAGCCTTTGCTCAGGCAAGTCCCCCAATCTGAAATACACTCTGACCTCACCATACCTGTCAGACTTCTACTCTTTTCATGAAGCCTTCCTTGATACCATAGCCCATGCTAAATAGGTACTACATTTTCTGAATTTCTATTTCACATACCTTCAGGAGACAATAGTTTAACATTAAATTATTCTCTAATTGAGATTATGTTAGTCTTGCATATCCACTTGGGTTATAATCCCCTCAAAAACAAAGGCTGTATTTTCTATGTTAGGTATTCCATTGAATCTAGCATGGTGCTGAGTACCTTAGGCAATCCTCAAAATGTTAACAAGAGTAATACGGTTAAAAGCACATTAGAAGTCTGGGTGATAAACCTTGATTTTGGATGGTGCTTTGTTGTTACATAGACCTAGATCTAAATCCAAGATGTATTATGTAAGGCTTGTGCACCAATAACCAATTTTCTTTTATTAAATGATACTAGTAGCTAACACATAGTCAATACTTATTTTTCCAAGTGCTGTTCTAAACCTTTTTATTTATTAATTCAGTAATTTTCACAATAACCCACTAGCTAGATAACGTTCTTGTTCCTATTTAATAGCGGAGAAAACTGAGGCAAAGAGAATAAAGTTAAGTAACTTTTCTAAGATCGTGGCTAATATGGGTTAGAATCATTATTTGAACCCAGGCAATGTCTGTTCAGAGTTCACAGTCATAAATCACGATGCTATGAGAATAGTACAGTACCCACTAAAGATGGTTAATACCAAGTGATGGTGAGAGTTGTTAGGGAAGTAGTAACTATTTTAACTTTGGAAAATCACTTAGTTTCTCTGGTATTTAGTTTTCATTCTACTGTACACACTTCATTGGAGCAATTGGCACACACAAATGAGATAATCCATTAAACTTTAGATGCACTATATAAACTGTGATTGTTTTATTAACATTATTATACTATGAATAACCTCTCAACCTTCTCATTTCTAATACATTCTTCAAAATTTTTTAATTTGTTCCTGAACCATTGTAATCAACACCAACCAAGCTGATCAGGATTTTTACTTGACATCCATTGCTTGCTTTGGAGAATACTGGAAAACCATACTGGTCTTATAGCCTTCTCTACATTTTCTAAGTTAAGCAGTATCTACCTGGGTTCAGCCTGCTTCTAATTGAGAGCATTATTAAAGATATAACCTTCAAAATTACAACAAAATTTCCAGTCTCTTCCAGCTAATACAGTCCTCCTTTCAACATAATAGCATAGTCACAGAAGTAGTTATAAGGGGGACGAGCTACAAGATGATGAAGAAAAGCTAGTTACTCCCTTTTCCTAAGAAATTTTTAGCTAATTCTTTGTAATTCAAATTAAGCTCTGACTAAAATTCTTGGCAGTTTGTGCCAAACATTCCAAATCCACTATTCCGTATGTGTGTTTCCAAAATTGAAGGAGGAAACAAAGGTTCTTCAACTTTCTACCTCTAATTTAGTTTATAGAGGGTATGGCCAGGTCCAAAGTGTATGAGTATATTTACTTATTTTATTTTTTTTAAATGGCTACTCCATATTCCTTTATTTGGATATATCATTTTCCATTATTACTATATTATTGGATATTTGTTTTCTCAGATTTTTGTAAATGTTCATGTTATCTGCAATCAACAACCTTTGTACATACCTGTTTAAGGAAATTTTTTATCAATTATTTTAAATATTTACCCAGAAGCTCTCCCTCCCCAAATCTCCCACCCCCCAACAGGCTCCAGTGTGTGTTGTTCCCCTCCCTGTATCCATATGTTCTCATTTTTCAACTGCCACTTATAAGTGAGAATGTGCAGCATTTGGTTTTCTGTTCCTGCATTAGTTTGCTGAAGATACTGGCTTCTAGCTTCATCCATGTCCCTGCAAAGGACATCATCTCATTCCTTTTTATGGCTGTGCAATATTCTATGGTATATATATACCACATTTTATTTATCCAGGCTATCATTGATGGGCATTTGAGTTGATTTCATGTCTTTGCTATTGTGAATAGTGCTGCAATGAACATACATGTGCATGTGTCTTTATAACAATGATTTATATTCCTTTGGGTATATATCCAGTAATGGAATTGCTGGGTCAAATGGTATTTCTGGTCCTCTTTTGAGGAATCATCACACTGTATTTCAGAATGGTTGAAATAATTTACACTTCCATCAACAGTGCAAAAGCATTCCTATTTCCCTGCAACCTCATCAGCATCTGTTGTCTTTTGCCTATTCTGACAGGTGTGAGATGGTATCTTACTGTACTTTTTGATTTGCATTTCTTTAATGATCAGTGATATTGAGCTTTTTTTTTTCACTTGTTTGTGGGCTGCATAAATGTCTTCTTTTGAGAAGTGTCTGTTAATGTCCTTTGCCCACATTTTAATGGGGTGGTTTGTTTTTCTCTTGTAAATTTGTTTAAGTTCTTTGTAGATTCTGGATATTAGACCTTTGTCAGATGGATAGATTACAAAAATTTTCTCCTATTCTGTAGGTTTTCTGTTCACTCTAATGATAATTTCTTTTGCTGTGCAGAGGCTGTTTAGTTTAATTATATCCCAATTGTCAACTTTTGCTTTTTTTGCAATTGCTTTAGATATTTTCGTCATGAAATCTTTGCCCATGCCTAGGTCCTAAATGGTATTGCCTAGATTTTCTGCTAGAGATTTTTACAGTTATGGATTTTACATTTAAGTCTTTAATACATCTTAAGTAAATTTTTGTGTAATGTGTAAAGAAGGGGTCCAGTTTCAATTTTCTGTCTATAGCTAGTCAGTTCTCTCAGCACCGATTATTAACAGGAAATTATTTTCCTGTTGCTGGTTTTGTTAGGTTGGTTGAAGATTAGATGGTTTTAAATGCATGCAAGTGATTTTTGCACATTGATTTCATATCCTGAGACTTTCTTGAAGTTGCTTATCAGCTTAAGAAGGTTTTGGGCTAAGACAATTGGGTTTTCTAGATATAAGATTATATCATCTGCAAACAAAGATAATTTGACTTTCTCTCTTCCTATTTGAATACACTTTATTTCTTTCTCTTGCCTGATTGCTCTAGCCAAAACTTCAAATAGTGTATTGAACAGAGAGAGGGCATTCTTGTTTTGTGTCAATTTTCAAGGGGGAATTCTTCTAGGTTTTGCCCATTCAGTATGATATTGGCTACGGGTTTGTGATATATGGTTCTTATTATTTTGAGGTATTTTCCATCAATTCCTAGTTTACTGAGAGTTTTTAACATGAAGTGATCCTGAATTTTATCAAAGGCCTTTTCTGCATCTACTGAGATAATCATGTGGTTTTTGTCTTTAGTTCTGTTTATGTGATAAATTACATTTATTGATTTGTATATGTTGAACCAACCTTGCATCCCAGGAATGAGGCCAACTTGATTGTGGTAGATAAGTTTTTTGATGCACTGCTGCTGGATTCAGTTTGCCATTATTTTACTGAGGATTTTTGCATTGATTTTTGCCAATATCAGGGATATTGGCCTGAAGTTTTCTGTTTTTGTTTTGTCTCTGCCAGGTTTTGGTAGCAGGATGATGCTGGCTTCATAAAATGAATTAGGGGTGAGTCCCTAACTTTTCAATTGTTTGGAATAGTTTTGTTAGAAATGGTAACAGCTCCTCTATGTACCTTTGGTATAATTCAGCTGTAAATCTGTCTGGTCCTGCGGTAGGCTATTTATTCCTGCCTCAATTTCAGAACTCATTAGTGGTCTATTCAGGGATTCAGTTTCTTCCTTGTTCAGCCTTCGGAGGGTGTATGTGTCCAGGAATTTATCCATTTCTTCTAAATTTTCTAGTTTATTTGCACATAGGTGTTTATAGTATTCTCTAATGGTTGTTTGCATTTCTGTGGGGTCAGTGGTGATAGTCCTTTTATCATTTTTTGTTGTGTCTATTTAAGTCTTCTTTCTTTCTTATTAGTCTAGCTGTCTATGCATTTTATTAATTTTTCAAAAAAAATCCTGGATTCATGGATTTTTTTGAAAAGTTTTTCATGTCTCTATCTTTTTTTAAGTTTTTTCTCTGATGTTGGATATTTCTTGTCTTCTGCTAGCTTTGGGTTTGTTTGCTCTTGGTTCTCTAGTGTTTTCGTTATGGTGTTAGGGTGTTGATTTGGGATCTTTCTAGCTTCTTGATGTGGGCATTTAGGGCTATAAATTTCCCTTAATACTACTTTAGCTGTGTCCCAACAATTCTGTTATGTTGTCTCTATCTTCTCATTAGTTTCAAAGAACTTCTTGATTTCTGCCTTAATTTCATTATTTACCCCGGAGTCGTCTAGTAGCAGGTTATTCAATTTCTATGTAGTTGTGTGGTTTGAGCAAATGTCTTAATCTTGAGTTCTAATTTGATTGTGCTATGATCTCAGATACTGTTTGTTATAATTTCAGTTTTGTTTTTGTTTTTTGTTTTTTGTTTTTTTTTGCATTTGCTGAGGATTGTTTTACTTCCAATTACGTGATTGATTTTAGAGAAATTGTTATGTGGCTCTGAGAAGAACGTATATTCTATTGTTTTGGGGTGGAGAATTCTTATCTATCAGGTCCACTTGATCTAGAGCTGAGTTTCAGTCCTGAATATCTTTGTTAATCTTCTTTCTCAATGATTGGTCTAGTATCCACAGTGGGTGTTAAAGTCTTCCACTATTATTAGGTGGGAATCCGGTCTCTTTGTACGTCTCTTAATAATTTGCTTCATGAATCTGGGTGCTCTTATGCTGGGTGCATATATATTTACTACAGTTAGCTCTTCTTGTTGGATTGAATCCTTTACCATTATGTAATACCCTTCTTTGTCTTTTTTTTTTTTTTTTTTGTCCTTGTTGTTTTAAAATCTGTTTTTTCAGAAACTAGGATGGCAACCCCTGCTTTTTTCTGCTTTGTATTTGCTCAATAAGTGTTCCTCCATTTCTTTGTTTTGAGCCTATGTGTATTTTTGTATGTGAGATGGATCTCTTGAATATAGCACACCAATGGTCTTGTCTCTTTATCCAGTTTGCCTTCTGTGTCTTTTAATTGGGGGGATTTTGCCCATTTACTTAAAGTTAATATTGTTATGTGTGAATTTTATTCTGTCATCATGATGCTAACTGGTATATTTTGCAGACTTGTTGATGTAGCTGCTTCATAGTGTTATTGGTCTTTGTACTTTAGTGTGTTTTGGAAGTGGCTGGTTATGATTTTTCCTTTCCATATTTAATGCTGCCTTCAGGAGCTCTGGTGGTGATGAATTTCCTCAGCATTTGCTTGTATGAAAAAGATTTTATTTCTCCTTTGCTTATACAGCTTAGTTTGGATAGATATGAAATTCTGGGTTGGAAATTCTTTTCTTCAAGAATTCTGAATATTGGCCCCCAATCTCTTCTTGCTTGTAGGGTTTCTACTGAGAGGTCTGCTGTTAGTCTGGGGGTTGGCTTCCCTTTTTAGGTGATCTGGCCTTTCTGTCTAGCTGCCTTTGACAGTTTTTCCTTTATTTTGACCTTAGAGAATCTGATGATTATGTGTCTTGGGGTTGATCTTCTCATGGAATATCTTACTGGGGTTCTCTGGATTTCCTGATTTGAATGTTGGCCTGTCTTGCAAGGTTAAGGAAGTTCTCCTGGATGATATTCTGAAGTATGTTTTCCAACTTGGTTCAATTCTTCCCACCTCTTTCAGTACTCCCAATCATCATAGGTTCTGTCTTTTTTTACATAAGCCCATAGTTCTTGGAGGTTTTGTTTGTTCCTTTTCATTCTTTTTCTCTAATCTTGTCTGCCTGTCTTATTTCCGAAAGATAGTTTTCATGATCTGGAATTATTTTCTCTGCTTTGTCTGTTTTGCTATTGATACTTGCGGTTGCATTGTAAAGTTCTTGTGTTGTGTTGTTTACCTCCTTCAGGTGATTTAGGTTCCTCTCTAAACTGATTGTTCTGGTTAACAGCTCCTGTAATGTTTTATCATGGTTCTTAGCTTCTTTACATTGGGTTAGAGCATGCTCCTTTAGCTCAGCAAAGTTCATTATTACCCTCTTCTGAAGACTCCTTCTGTCAGTTCATCAATCTCAACCTCAGTGCAGTTCTGTGCCCTGAGGTGTTTCAATCATTTGGAGGAGAAGAAGCCCTCTGGCTTTTTGAGTTTTCAGCATTTTTTTCATTGATTCTTTCTCATCTTCATGAGTTTATCTTGCTTCACACTTTGAGGCTGCAAACCTTTGGATGGGGTTTTTGTGGGGACTTTTTCATTGTTGTTGTTGTTGTTGTTGCTGCTTTGTTTGTTTTTCTTTTAACAGTCAGATTCCTCCTTCATAGGGCTGCTGCTGTTTGATGGAGGTTCACCCTAGACCCTATTCACCTGCATCCCTTCCACACCTGGAGGTGTCACAACAGCAAAGATGGTTGCCTGCTCCTTCCTCTGGGAGGTCTGTCTCAGAGGGGCACCGACCAGATGCCAGCAGGGATGCTCATGTATAAGGTCCCTGGTGACCCTATTGAGGATTTCACTCAGTCAGGATGCATGGAATCAGGGACATGCTTAACCAAGCACTCTCGCTGCCCCTTGGTGGTGGGGGTGGTCTGTGCTGGGTGAAATCCCACTGGTCTGCACTGCCTATATTCCTCAGAGCCAGCAGAGGGAAAGACTAAGTCAAGTACACTGATCCATGGAGACAACTTCTGCCTCTTCCCCCAGGGACTCTGTCCCAGGGAGATAGAGTTCTGTCCATAAATTCCTGGCTGGAATTGCAGAAATTCCCTCAGAGAGGCCCCATCCAGTGAAAAGGCATGGGTCAGGTCTGCCTTAAAGATGCAGTCTGGCCATGATCTGCCAAAGCCACTGTGCTGCACTGCAGGGATTTCTTCCTGGGTCCAAGCCACCCAGTCTCCCTGATACCAGCAAGAAAAAATGACAGACTGGAACAGCAGTGATGGCTGCTACCCTCTTCCCTGGGAACTCGGTGACCTTAGGCAGTCTCCAGCAGAGTGGCCATCAAGAATCTTCACAGCTCTGTGCTTGGGACCCAAGGCCCTGGTGTCATTGACTCACAAGGGGATCCCCTGATCTGCAGGTTGCACAGATTCATGGAAAAAGTGTGGCTTCCTGGGTGGGGGTAGCACAATCGCTCACTGCCTCCCTTGGCTGGGGGTGAGAGCTCCCTTCCCCTTTGCAGCTCCAAAGTGAGCCATCATTCCACCCTGCTTTTCCTTGATCTTTGTGGGTTGAATCAACTTCCTAGTCAGTCCCAATGAGAGAACTTGGTTACCTCAATTGCCAGTGCAGGATTCACTCACCCTTTCATTCTTCTTGCTGGGAGCCTCTAACCACAGCTGTTTTTAGTTGGCCATCTTGGCCCCTCTAGTATATTTATTTAATAGGCATAATCTAACTTGATTAGTTATGAAGGAAAAGAACAAAGGAAAGCCACTATGCAGCAATAGAGAATTAATGCTGTTCTGCATAAAGGTGAACAATTTCAGTCTCCTCTCAGTTCACTAATAACTCTATCATTTAGACTTTAATATGCTTGATTATAACTCCAAATTATCCTATTCTAAAATAGCAGTAGCCTGTTGTTGTTGTTGTTTTTAATAAGCAATTATGAGTATGGAGGTTGATGGCATAGAGAGGGTATTCATTAGGTTTTTTTTTTTTTTTTAAGGTGTAATGATAATACCAGCAACAGCCTTATTCCCTTTCTTGTTTTTCTGCTTACTGACCTTTCTCTTCCCTCCAAGCAACAGTGTTATCAAAAGTGAGTGAGCCAAAGAAGGCAAACCAATACTTGGGGTGGGATTAGCTCTTACTTGATAAAATAGTTCATCTTGTCTGGAGATACGATGCTTTGTTCTTAGAACTTTTGAAAAAGGGGGTGCTTAGTCAGTTTGTGCTGCTATAACAAATTACCACAAACTAGGTGGCTTAAAACAACAGAAATGTATTTCTCACAGTTCTGGAGCTGGAAAGCCAAGACCAGGGTGGAAACGTGGTTGGTTTCTGGTGAAGACCATCTTCTAGGTTGCAGACTGCCAACTTCTTGTTTTTTCTTTTCTGGGGAAAGAAAAATAGACTGTGGTTAAGTTTCTTGCAGAAACCCAAAGTACATCTTGGAGGATTTCAGCTTATTCTAGAGACAGGAAACCTAGTTGCTAAGGACTAAGGGGGGAAAATACTTAAAAGATAAAATCAATAGAACCTAAGTTCATTAGGTGTAAAGAGAAGTGTACAAAATCACTCAAGTTCTTGATTTAAAAGAACTGAATGTGATCAGTTACTGAAAATAAGCTTCTTAGATTTGGGGAAAGGGACTATTTTGAAGTAGACTGCCAACTTCTTACTGTACATGGTGTCCTCACATGGCAGAAAGAGAGTGAGAGTTCTGTTGGGTTCCTTATATATTAACCTCATTCATGAGGGCTCCACCCTCATGACTTAATATTCTCCCAGAGTCCCCACTGCTAATCATGACACATTGAGGGTTAAGAGTTCAATATATGAATTTTGAGAGGAACACAAACATTCAGTTCATTTTAGGGGAAAAACATTCTGGAAAACTAAATCTTTTATTTCATCCTATGTTTTCAAGATAAAGGAACATGACAAAGAACTTCATTTATTTTTTTGATCAATATCAGTGGGAAATAACTAAATCAACATTATGAGATAGCAAAAAGAAAAAGAAAAATCATTCCCAAAGCGGTCACTATTTTAATCTCTCCTCTCTTACCTACATATAGCAGAGCCTTCTGACCAATGTCAGGACTCTGCTATGAAAAAGAGAACTAAATTTCTGCCCAGAGGCTAATCTTCACATCCCTCTCCATGGCCAGAAGTAGCCTGGGGTGGTCAGAGCAATTCGTCTTTTATATAATTACAACCATTAAGTTTAGCCAATGCACCTATGAATATCATTATTTCCCATATGTGCCATTATAAGATAAAAGTTAAAAAGTATTGGCTGATGTAAATTCTGCCCAAGCCTTCTCCACAAGACAGACTACGCTTATCTAGCAATTTTTCTGTCTCTCTCACTCTCTCTCTCTCTTCCCCTCTTTCTGTGTGTGTGTGTGTGTGTGTGTGTGTGTGTGTGTGCGCGCGCGCATCTCTTTGTGTGTGTGTGTGTGTCCGTGTGTTAGCTTTCACAATTACCTTAAACAAGTTTTGAGGCAGTAAATCAATACTATGCAATTTTGTACTTAGTACATTGCTGTACATATAATGAGATCTTTATAATAAAATGGTGGTTGATATAAGCCAATTTTATGTCAAAAATGAATACATATGGCAGGACACATCACTGCTTAACTTAACTGAGTCGGCATTCAGACAGATCAGAGAAGGGCATGATTTCTGCTTTCAACATTTAAGTGACATTCCATATCCTCATCAAAGTTCCAGAGAAGAGCTTGCATACAGAGTTTCTAATTATGCATATAGTATGACAATATTTTATTAGACAAGTAAAAACCAGGGTTGGTGTGTAAGTCACAACTCAAACTACTGGCCAGACCACTGGTAGCTGGTTGCTGGTCCTCAAAATAGCTTCATTTTATTTTCATGTATAAACTTTAAAAATCTATTCCTTTAGTTTTGAATCACACAGTCTGTGGGTTCCCCCTGCTGGCTCTTTAAGTATTAGAACTCACAAGCTAAAAACACTTAGGGATACCTATACACTGAAAACCAACTCCAGAGACAAAGCATCAGAATAAATCCTGATACTGGAAGATTCCAGTTTGGAAGGGCAGAGAGATGTGGAAATAATACTAAGCTTATTTAAGCTAAGAACCTGTGAGACTCAGCCTATTCTATTTGACATGTTTACCCATTTATTGTTTTTATGAATTAGTTACTAGTGTTTTAAATCTGAATTTTTCATTTCCTTTGAAAGGCTACCAACAGAGAGCCGATGTTGCTCTCCAGCTGTGGTAAAGTATTGTTTGTCCTTCTGAGATGGGGCATGCCGACTAGAATTTGCCACAGTTACCAGTATTTGCTGTGCCATGGCTCACACTTACTGGGTGTCAGTTGCCCATTATTATCAGGCATTAGCTGTTATTTTTTTAATTTTAATTTTAATTAATTTATTTTTGTATACTTGACCAATTGCACCCATTACTGTTTTGTGCTCAGATTCCACCAGACATTTGAGTTTTGAACTTCCATTTTGAAACAGTGCAGGTACCAATTTCTCTAAAACTCACTACTGATTCCTCCAAATCCTTATACCTCAACCCCTTGCAAACTAAGCGTTTTGTTATTTTGACATAAAAGAGTAAATATGCCTAGGAAAATGTATGCTATAAGAACTGCAATTTAGAACTGAGCTGCTTGTAATGACGCTGCTTTTACGACTTAAAGTTATAATATGAGAAAAATACATATAGAGAGTCCTCTTAATAACGAAGTATCAAAAGAATACCCTTACAGTACTGTTTCACTTCTGAATCAATTTCTATAGCTGCAGCAAGGAATAAGAGAGAGACTAGTATTTTGAAAACTTTATCAGTCAAGTAGCAGAAGAAAAAATACACTGTGACTGAGAATGGGATGAAAGAAATATCTGAGGTCGTTTAAGAAAAGATCATGTAATCTTATCTAGACCTGCCCACGACAGGCTGAAATTGCAGAAACCCAAACCTCCTTTTATACTGCATTTGGATAAAAAGTAAAGCCTTGACCTGTTATTATCTGCCCTCAAGAAACCTGAACCTGCCATCTGGACTCCCTGCTTCTTGATAATAGAGGTGCCAGGCACTGGTGGTTCACCAAGCCAGCTGTTAAATTTACTGTACTCATATATTTAGCATGAAATGGGTTTTTGGGGGAGTGTGGAGATGTGTTTTGTTTTTTTTTAAGCTCTGGAATAGTTAAATAATGATTTTCTGATAACTTTCTATTAAAAGGTCCTCCTATTCAAGGTCAGTTTCTTCCCTTCATCCACCTCTCATTCCAAATCTTCATTTTCCACATCTCAGTAGTTCTTCTATGAAGGGATAACAAAACAGAGCAGTATGAAGATTCTTGCCTGGGAGTCAGGATTTCTGGATCCAAATCACGTCTCTGCTGCAGACCAGTTTCTAGACCAGTTTTTCCTATTGGAAAAATATGAGTTTAGAGTACAGAAAAAGTTCATTGCTTTCCTTTATGAGTACTACATAATTAGGCATCCATGTACATGTGCTTATCTATTATAATCTTTTAAATTAAAAACAAAAACAAGTCAAAAGGTCCACAGTTGGTGTATGAGAATTATACATGACCCAAACTTAAGCAGGTTGAATATGGGGGCCTTATTCATATCTGGTTTTTCTTTTGGTAGAGTGCTTTCCTAAGGATTCCTTGTTGTTTTATGATAAAGTGTTGATAAAGGAAACCAAACAGCTCAAACTGTATAATGAATTACTAACAACATCAAATACAATAACTGATTTATCCAAGCCAACTAGCCAGACACCTCTCAGAGAGCAATAAATGGTTAGGTCCCAGTGGCTTGAATGATCATGAATGGTAGTCATATCGAAAGCAAAAATTTGAAAAATCCTTAGGGTCAAGGGGGCCATATCTGTCTCATGGGGTAAATAGTGGGGTTCAGGTATTAGATAATCATTAGTGTCTCATCTCATTCTAATATACCTCTCCTCACCCTTCTTGCTAAAGTAGTATTTTCCAAAGGGCATTTCCTGGAATGTCACTTGGTATCCTAAAGAAAAAACAAGAGAGGGGGGTAGAGGGGGTAGGAGTTTCTATAATTTTTTAGGATATGCTGAATTAAATAACAATACAGTAAAAACAATTAATGGGTACCAGCCTTAATACCTGGATGATTAAATAATCTGTACCACAAAATCCCACAATACAGATTTACCTGTGTAACAAACCGGTACTTATACCCTTGAAATTAAAATAGAAGTTAAAACAATATAGTAAAAACAAATTCTTCTCAGAGTCTTTAATATACCTATATGACATGTGTTCTAGGAATTTGCATAAGCCAAAAGCTACATTAGTTCTCAATGAGGTTTGGTACCATCCTCCAAGGATCATAGTATGAATCTATTCTTACACTGCTAATAAAGGCATACCCAAGACTGTAATTTATTATTTAAAAAAAAGATTTAATGAGCTCACAGTTCCACATGGCTAGGGAGGCCTCATAATCATGGCAGAAGGTGAAGGAGGAGCAAAGGCACATCTTACATGGTGGCAGGCAAGACAGCATGTGCAGGGGAACTGACCTTTATAAAACCATCAGAACTCATGAGAATTATTCACTACCATGAGAACAGCATGGGAAAAACCTGCCCCTGTGATTCAATTACCTCCCACCAGGTCCCTCCCATGACATGTAGGGATTATGGGAGCTACAATTCAACATGAGATTTGAGTGGGGACACAGCCAAACCATATCAATCACTTATGAATGTATTAAGTCAATTTTGATTATCATGATGGTGAGAATCTTTACTGGCATTTAAAGGCCAGATGGTACAGATGCTAAATACCCTGCAATATTTGGGGATAATTGCCCAAAACAAAGACTCATCTGGCCGTAAATGCTAGTAGTCTCTTGTTGGCATCAGCAAAGACTGCAGCTTTCCCAAAAGAAACTTGACCAAAGAGCCTTCAATTCAGAGTGAAACTTGTGAAACTACTATTTCCTGGAATCCGTTTTGGGAAAGGTGGCTTAAGGTACATATTTAAAGACTTAGATTATGACACTAGTCACCACCCACCACTACCTATGAATTACATTTTTTTAGCTGGGACTTGGTGAAGACCCAAATTATTTCAATCCCTTTAATCAAAATGAAATGAAGGCACTGGAAGGGAGATGCATAATTGTGGGCAGAAGTTCTGCCTCGAATACACTTAGGCAGAAAACCACTTTATCTCTTTAGAGCATTTCTGGCTACTTCTCTTTCCTGAAGTATTAAGAAGACTGCATAAGCAAAGCCCTTAAGCATCATAGGACAAATTGCTGAAGTGAAAGAGAGCCACTCTCTACTTACTGGGACTTATGTGAGGACCTTAACCAAGAAGAGAAGATACCGAATTATAAATGTACAGAGAGGGAAAGAAATCTGAGTCTTATGAGTGCCTATGCAATCAGCTGTGGCACTTGCCAAACTTCCACATCAAGAAGTCTTTTCCTCTCCATTTTCACAGAAACCTTCTCAAATTGTTACCCTTTTGACACTTTTTCCCCCACCTTCACTGCTATTTGGATATAATTCAACATCTGATTTTATCATTAAATAGGATTTTCAGAGTGTATAATGAGGTATAAACAACACATGTGATAACCATATTTTTCTCACCCCTTCCCCAAAAAATAGCTGTTAAATTCTGCACCTAATACAAAGCTATTTAGCTGGCTCAACTTGGAAAAGTCACTAATACTTTTGGAATCTTGGTTTTCTTGTCTCTAAAATAGAGTTACTAAAAATGTTCACTTCACAGGGTTACTGTACACATGAAATGAAATCATGTTGCAAGAAGGCCTTGGTCCTGGTGCATAGTTAAGTGCTCAATTGGTGATTGAGCTGTTATTTTTATTATTAATAGAAATGAAAGCGGTCTCTAAGTCTTAGTTCAGAGTTCTTTGGCTACCTGAAATGCTCAAGAATACCCTGCTTTTCCAGATGCAGCTGAGAAGGTGGCTTTTCTAAACATCTCAGGCATCACTGGTGCAAGCAGATGGCAGCTGCAGCTTACTCCCACTAGCCTGGTTTCTCATTCACCTTCTCAGGTTCCTTCTTCCACTCCCTTCTCCATAGTTAAAAATTTCCGTCAAGAAGACACAGTGGCAGCAGAGAGGCCACCAAATTCACAGCTTCTCCAATGTTGAGCTCTGTAGGATTTACTGCTTCCTTTTTTCAATCTGAACTGATCCTCAGGGTAATTCCTAAATAGCATAATAAATATAAATAGCATTGTATTTATTAGTCTTTATTACTTGGGTCATTTGGCAGTGTGCAGGTAATGTTGGCATAACATGACTCTACATGGGAGAGTGGGGGATCCATGGTCAGAATTGACTAGAGCTGTATATAGCAATGAGGCCACTCCCCTCACTTATATTTCACACGTGGGAAACATAAGGCCTAGAGGGGGACACTCACTTGCCCAGGCCTCACCATGGTAAGAACTGGGTCTGGATCTGGTTCTCTTGGCTCTTTCAGAGCATGAAAAATACTATTTTGATTGTAACTTAGTAGCTCTTCTAGCCATAAGCATGAAACCAGAAAAATTAACTATAAGCATGTTAGTAAACTAGCAGTGTATCTAGCTTAAATTCACAATGTAGATATTTCATGCCAGGGATCTGACTAAGAGTGCTGGATTAAATAGTACTATTTCAATGAAATAAACTTAGGCCCACTGATACCAGTCCTCAGAAGGAACATCTGGAAGGATGTGTTAGGACGGATGTGATCTGGAAGAAGTGCTAGGTGTGTCTTATCAGATTTCCACAGGTATCCTGCTCTTAAGCCCCACTCTTATACCACCTCCTGCTGAATGTATTGGCTTAAAAAGGGTATAAGCTATTATCTGCTCACCTGAACACAGTAGTGATATGGGGGGAATTTTTTATGGTCTTTACCTGCATAGTTAGAGGACGAAAAGAACTATGAATCTCCTCTTTCTAAATGCACTATACAACTCTCCTCAGAAGTTCTGTTACCTCTGCAGGGCACTCCAGGAATCAAGGCTTGGATCGCCACAGACCCAGGAATGACACACCTTTCTCTCTTTTCCTTAGCCCTATACTGAGGGAAACTTGTCTCTGCCTTCCTTTTCCCCAGACGTCTCTCAACAAACCCTAGCCTTCCTTTTCATTCCTTTCAATTGACTTTGACAACTTATTAAACCCAGATCCTAAGTATTACCCCTTTCCCTGAGGGAAAGAAATTCATCTTCAAATCCTTCCAGAGGTTAAGGAGGAACTTTGTCATTCAATTCCTGTAGGATAGCAAAGGAAGGCAAGAAAGGCAAATCAGTTAAGTCTGTATTTTAAGATAATCTGAATATTTATATTCTACCGTAATTGTAAAAGTAAGGTAAATTTAGGGGTCACAAATTCCAAACCAAATTTCTCCCCTTACTATAATTAACTAGTTCTCTGTTCTTAATTTCTGATTTCTTCCATAGAGTTTGTACCTGGTAAACTCCCTCACTTCATTTAATCTGCAGTCTCTTCCTTCTTAATTTTCTTTTTAGACTTATGCATTCCAGATCTCAGTGCACACTATACATTAAAAAATACATGGTGACATGGAGGGGGAGGGCAGTCCTGCAATATAGTCCAGGACAAAGCAGTAACCAGAGCTGTCCTTTGCTGTAAAAGGGGAATAATAACAGAATCTAACATATAGTGTTATTATGAAGATTAAAAGAAGATACTTCATATGAAGCGTTTAGCCCAGCCCTTGACATATATAAATATCCAATAGATGTTTGCTATTGTTATATTTCTATGGCAAAATTACCCCTACACAGTAACTATATGGTTCTTTCCTCTAAATGAGCCACAGTACACCCACCTTTCAGTGATACTATGCACTAGAATCATTAGGAGAAAAATATTGGTTAATTCCTTCATTTTGGTTCCGCCATCTACAAATTTAAAATGAAATTAAAACAAGGAATCTCTTCTAGGCACTTAATTAGGGCTTCTTTTAACCAAGCATTACTCTAGGTTCAGGGCAGAGAGCAAAAGGAAAAGGCAAGCTTATTGAGATCAAGAATTTACAGTGTCACTAGAAAATGAATTACACTTGGTTTTGGAGGGTGAATTGAAGTTTACATTTTCCCTTTCTTACTTGTCATTTATACTTGTATTCAGAAAATTTTAGAAAAAGTATTCTTTATAAGGCTTGTTTACCTGGTGTTTCCTGCTAATGTGGTTTCTGGTTATTGGACTGATTCGGAAACTAATCACCAAAAACTGATTTATATGGTTCCTGTTTCTCAAGTGATCCTTTCTGAATGGAATTACCTTGAGCTATAAAGTTCCTGTCCCATTAGGCATTTTTAATAAATGCTTTTTTACCAAAAACTAGAATCAGAAAACTGTACCCAAAAAAAACAATAAATTAAGTCTAGTCAGGCAAACTCCTTGATTTTCATCCAGCATATGCATGTCCCTTGGGAGTTATATAAGTACTACACAAAGTGCTGTGGAAAACATTATGTAAAATTTAACTATATGATGAAGTGGTGATGGCCAATACAAACAGCAGTAATGATAACACTCAGCTGTAGCCATAATGTAAGAGAAATTTGAAAAGAGAAAAAATATATATCAAGGAAAGCTTTCTAAAAATAAAATCTCCACTGTCTCCCTTTTACTTTCTCCATTTCTCTCTCTCTCTCTCTCTCTCTCTCTCTCTCTCTCTCCGTGTGTGTGTGTGTGTGTGTGTGTGTGTGTGTGTGTGTGTGTGTCTAGAAAAAGAGACATCCAGGAAGCCCAATCAACCAGGGCCTACACAGAGCGTTTGAATGAGTTCTGCTTTTGGCTTTGAAAATAAGTATAAAAAAGGGGGCTATCATTCTCAGCAACGTGGATGGAGCTGGAGACCATTAACCTAAGTAAAATAATTCAGAAACAGAAAATCAAATACTGCATATTCTCACAAGTAGAAGCTAAACAATCAGTACACATGGACACGAAGATGGAAATAATAGACACCGGGGGACCCCAAAAGTGGGGAGAACAGGAGTGGGGAGAAGGTTGAGAAATTACCTACTGGGTTTAGCATTTACCATTCGGGTCATGGGTGCACGAGAAGCCCAAACCTCGCCACTACTCAATATAGCTAAGTAACAAACCTGCACATGTACTCCTTGAGTCTATAAAAATAAAGAGGGCTGTTAAAGAAAAAACATGACACTGGACCAGACAGTAAACATCCAAGTTGGGTTTGTTTTTTTTTTTTTTTTTTGAGACAGAGTCTTGCTCTGTTGCCAGGCACCAGGCTGGAGTACAGTGGCGCGATCTCGGCTCACTGCAACCTCCACCTCCCGGGTTCAAGCAATTCTCCTGCCTCAGCCTCTCGAGTAGCTGGGACTGCAGACGCGCCACCATGCCCAGCTAATTTTTGTAGTTTTCTAGTAGAGACGGGGTTTCACCATGTTGGCCAGGATGGTCTTGATCTCTTCACCTCATGATCCGCCCGCCTCGGCCTCCCAAAGTGCTGGGATTACAGGCATGAGCCACCGCGCCCGGCCAGGTTTTGTTCCAATTTGATCACCAGCAATAGGAGAAAGGGCACAAAGTCTGGACACTCAGCTCCACTAAGAAAAGGGAAAGAGTCTTTATTAAGAGCTGATGTTGGGGGATCATAGTCCATCTGTGTTTGCTAACTGGCGTTACCCAAAGGAAAAGAAGACTTTCTCCTGTCTTCCTAACTGGAGATCCTTTCACAACTTGGAGCAAAGCACCTGCTTAACATAGGTTCCTACTCTCCCACAAAAACTAGGAGATAGGGGTGCTATCTTCCTCATTCATTGTATTTCAAATAGTTGATTTCCAAGTTTGTAGGAAAAGCATTTTCTGGGTGGTAAAACTAGCAAGAAGCTTTTAAAAATATTGACATCTCAAAGGTGCAGAGAAAGAATTTAGGGTTACAAATATTCTAAAGTAAATAATCCAAGAAAAGAGAGGTGAGGGGCTTAATGTAGAGAATAAATATGTCTAAAGTTTAGTCAAGCTCATTGAGGGAAATGTTAGGTCTTCTTGGTCAGAGGCCATTCTTTTGCATATACACAAGTACATGTGGAGAAACCATGGTAATAACATCAGAAAGGCTAATTCTTGAACAGAAACAACATAGGTTCACTCCAGAAAGACAGCTACTATACTGGAAAAGTGTTGGACAGTTGTCATAGGAGCCGGGTAAAGCCCTGCACTTAGATTTGAAAAATGAACACACATTTTCAAGAATGCAGAAATTTTATGGAAGCCCTCTCATGCTGTATTTTCCATGCTGACACACTCCTCTCCCTTCCACTCTTCATCAGAATGAACTTGTTCCATCTTCCATTTGCTGTCTCTAACAAATCAATTTTTGCCAGGATAATAAAAGGTACAATAAGAATCACAAGATGATTTACCACTTTAAAGCAACTAACAGTCTGATAGTACCTTAAATATTGCAGTTGCTAAAATAGATGAAGGTACATTTCCTAACACAAAACAGTGACTGTCTACTTCTACAATGCTGAATTGTATCCATTTATAACATGTACTTTGTTGATTTGCTTTAAATGCTGTCTGCTTTATTTGCTATCCATACTAAAAAAGAAACTGAGTGAATGTGAAAGCTATACTCAGTGCTTAGATTTACCCAGGAGATTTCCTTTTAAGTAATAAAAGCAATAATATTTATGTTGCTTTTATATATTATTATATAGCATACTCATATGTACTTACATGAATATATAGAACTTCATAGTTCGAAGCTGCTTCTCTAGCTACTAATTCATTTCATCCTCACAACAACCCTTGAAGAATTATTATCCCAATTTTATAAAAGAGGTAAGTGAAACTGTCTGATAATAGTGGACCAAGTCTTATACCTAGTAAATGTCACAGCTACTAATAGAAAAATAAGAGAAATTGTTTATGGTGTTGCATTCCAGAGGCCTCCATCTTAACAGGGCTCCCTTTGCCAACTTTGAAATAAGGAGTTTAGACTAAATGAAGTTCATGTCTCTTCCAGCTCTGAGTTTGTGGTTTTGCATTGGTGGTTTTTGTAATTACAACTTCAACTCTGTGTTCATATGACATCTTACATGATAATACATTTGTATTATTAAAAGGCCTTCTGAAGTCCAAGTTGTTTTTCAAAAGAAAAACTCAACTTTCATGTTCTACTTGTGTAAAAGAAAGAGGCTAGATTAAAATATATCTAAGATATTTTCCAATTTTATTAATTTACAAAGTGTTTGTAGAACTTTTTTTCTCATCATTCTGCTGTAAATATACTTACCAATATTTTTTGCATTTTTGTGTAAATTCACTTAAAAATATGTCTGCATTCCCTAACCACACATGCACAAATAACTTCAGAGGCTCAGAAGCCACCAGCCTGAGTCCACCAACTAGCAATGAGCCAGAAAATCCAGAGATTTGCTTTTCTGCTTTTACTGGACAAGAGATTTAAATATAGCCAATTCAAGAATATTACAGTGTTCCCTTCCCAACCACAAGTAACATTTCATTCATTTCACTGAACTTTTATTTTCTATCCAAGGACTCAAAACCACATTTAAGAGGATGCTTCATGACAAAGGTTGTACCTATACTGTGGGTACTCTGAAGAACTTGGTGAAGTTGCTGGATGCTTGCATTTAGAATGGGATTGGGGGTGGCATTATAAAACTAGAATAATTGCTCAAAATCTATACCTTTTTCTCATTTAAATTATGTAGCCACCCAACCCTAAATTTAAACACAAAAGTTATAGGCTGGGCGCAAAGTGGCTCACACCTATAATCCCAGCACTTTGGGAGGCGGAGAGGGAGGATCACTTGAGGTCTGTAGTTCAAACCCAGCCTGGCCAACATGGCAAAACCCCATCTCTACTAAAAACACACAAAAAAATTAGCAAAGCATGGTGGCATGCAACTGTAATCCCAGCTACTCAGGAGGCAGAGGCAGGAGAATCACTTGAACCCAGAAGACAGAGGTTACAGTGAGCGGAGATCATGCCATTGCACTCCGGCCTGGGTGACAGAGTGAGACTCAGTCTCAAAAAAAAAAAAAAAAAAAAACAAAACATAAAATTTACCGTGTGCAGTTAAGAAGGCAAAAAGGAGAGAAGACATTCTACCATTCTGTTGATTTTGTATACAGTAGGTTAAGCAAGTTGTGAAAAAGGCATGGACAGTGCATAAAGGCCTTAAATCTCCTGCAATCCTTCTCTAACCCTGCTCTCATTGCCCTCAGCTTCTGCTCAACTGCCAAGTGCCAGTGTTCCTTCAACTTACACCTATCTACAATTTCTACACCAAACACCATACTTCCCCTACACCATGCAGACAAGTAATCAGCCAACCCATGCTGGTATATCTCTTACTTTATAATTGTTGCTCCCTACCATAATTGTCTCCTTTTTTCTCATCATAGGAACACTCCCATGTCTTACCTATGTAAGAAATTATTGGCTGTAAATAATAAGTACATGATTTACCCAATGTAAGGCTAAGAGCCGGGTTTTGGAACTAGGCAAACTGCTCTGCTACTTATTGTGTGATATTAAGTAAATCACTGAAACTCTCTGAGTCTTACTTCCTTTATCTGTAACATGGAGATAATATTACCTTCTTCACTGAGTTTTGTGGGCATAATCTCTGTCCTGAAAATATAGTCATTGTTTTTGTTGTTGTCACTTTAATAAAAGAAAATTGTTCCAGAAG
Source organism: Ateles fusciceps (assembly GCA_036589455.1). Lineage (NCBI taxonomy): Eukaryota > Metazoa > Chordata > Mammalia > Primates > Atelidae > Ateles > Ateles fusciceps. The sequence goes on along the minus strand of JAZHEH010000065.1, from coordinate 4,302,418 downwards.
ATCTCTTTTCTTTCTTCTTCCTTTTTTTTTTTTTTAACAGCAGTTTGAAGTTGCATGATCTCCTGGTTAAAAGAAGATACTACACTGGACTGAGCATTGGATGATCTCAGATCTAGCCCTGGCCCATTCCTCATTGTGTAACAGAGAGCGCTAGAGACACATCGCAGAAGAAGGATTGTTTTTTTTCTGGTTCTAATGGGCTGGCTCAGAAGCCCTCTGCAATCCACACAACTTCTCCCATACCCAGCTGTTTCAGTGAACTGCTTCTCTAGTGCCCAGTTCCTGTACCAAGCACAGCTTCCCCAGAGCCTAGCTCCTGCAGCAGACAGTTAGCAGCAGCACCCAGCAGGCAGCAGCTTCCCCTGCCATCCCCTCACCCAGGCAATTTTGTATTGGAATGCCTCAGGCAAGACTTCTGTGAACAACTTTTTCCAGTCTCTAGAATGTAGATTTTCTGCAAGTTTCAGAGGACAGATTTCCAGAGGTTTCCACTAGAGAGGTGCCACAGCAATTTCTCTGCCATCCAGTGAACCACAGCAGATGCTTCTCCGACAAGATCTGGGTCTCAGCCCGGGGGCTGGGAGTGGATCCTCCTTGGTTGCTCTATACCAGTGCATCTCAGCCTTGGAGGTAGTGGCCACTCCGTATTTGCTACTCCCATCTTTCTTAGAGTTCTCTTTAATTTTTAAGACTGTTGTGCCAATCCTTTCTTATAGTTAATAATTCTTTAAATTTTTGCCATTCAAATTACCATGTAGTTTTTGTCTTCTGATTGGACATTGACTGATACACAGCTCTAAGATTTTCAGACTCAGAAATACAGTTATTTCCAGGATGCTATTGTTAGGAAGGAGTTTTGGTTTTTGTTTTTTGTATTTTTGAGATGAAGTTTTCCTCTTATTTCCCAGGCTGGAGTGTAATAGGTGATCTTTGCTCACTGCAACCTCTGCCTCCCAGGTTGAAGCGATTCTCCTGCTCAACCTCCCAAGTGGCTGGGATTACAGGCATGCCCCACCATGCCTATCTCCTCTGGTATTTTTAGTAAAGATGGGGTTTCACTATGTTTATCAGGTTGTCTTGAACTCCTGACCTCAGGTGATCCACCCACCTCTGCCTCCCAAAATGCTGGGATTACAGGTGTGAGCCACCACACCCAGCCTAGGAATGAAATCCTCTAATCTCACTGCTAAGCCTCTGTAAGGGGTATTGATTTGGGGGGTGAGAAGTCAGAAGAAAGTAGCAAGGCTTTTGGAGTGGGAGAACCACATGTAAAAGACACAAAACCTTCACTTAGAATATGAAACAGATATGCATAGAGCCCAGTCATCTAAATAATCAAGAAGAACATTCAAAAGTTTTGATTTGGTTCTGTACCACTTGGAGTTAGCCAGACTGCAAAGTTAAGGTCATAGTTCTCTAGACTACCAAGTCTGCCCAAGACTTCTGACACCAACAAGTTTGGGAGCCTCCCAGAATCATTCTTGGGCTCAATAATTGGCTAGAAAGACTCACAGAGCTCACTGAAAGTTTTTATACTCAAGGTCATATTTATTAAAAAGAAAAGATACAAATTAGAACCAGACAAAGGAAGACACACAGGGCAGAGTCTTGGAACGATCAAAACAAACATGGAATGTCTAGTCATCCTCTCCCCAAGGATTCAGTGACAGACAGGGTTGCCTTCTCCTGGCCACAAGCTATAGGTGTTGTCAACCAGGGCAGTTCATTTGAGGTTTGATGTCCAGAATTTTTATTAGGGTCCATTACTTAGGCAAAATTAATTGATCATGCTCCCTGAAGGTTAAACTGAGATCACATGGTCAGAGGGGGATTACCATGAGCCACTGCTATAGTATTAACTATTAGGGGATCCACCTCAAATAACAAAGACACTCCTACCCACAAGGCAGTTCCAAAGGTTCCAAGGTTGCCTCCCAGGAACCTGAGACAAAGACCAGATGTCTTTACGACCTGGCTAAATTCCTTGCTACTCATGTACCAAATACGCTGAAGAGCTGAAGCAAAAGAAGCTATTGTAGTTGTTACCCTAAAGGCAGATTTTCTTGGAAACAAATGTAGTTGCTTCTATAAGGTCAGTCACATTGGAAGGATAATAGATTGGATATAAAAAAGGAGAACGAGCAGCCAAAAGTGTAATAGGATTTTCCTTTACTTCTGTCTTCTTTTTAATTTTTATTCTAGGTTCAGGGGTACATATGCAGGTGTGTTGTACATGTAAATTGTAACTGATCAGTTTTTACATATTTTTTCAACCTTGCAAGCCCAGGTTTTACATACTGGCATGAAAAGCAGATTTAGAAGTGAAATTTGTCACATTAATTCCCTGTTTTCTTTCTTTTATGTAACATCATTTTCATCTCTGTACACTTACATGCTTCATCTCATTACAGATTTGCCTCCATAACCATTCTGAAAGCACAAAGACATCATTCTATGCCTCTTCCCTCCCTCCCCAACAACAGAAGGAATTCATATCTCAAAACATCACTGCCCTGCCAGTGGCAGTGGTCATGTGGTCATGTGGTCGCTTATGTTCTCTTTCTTCTTGTTCTAAATTGTTTCACGTGTTCAGTGATTAGAGCACTGCTTCACATATGTATCATTAAATTACATTAGAAGTGGTCCACGGAATTTCAAAATGTTATTATGTGTAGCGAATAGGCAGGACACCATACAGGCTGTCTGAATAGATGTACAACGTTATTTCCATGGCTGCTTTCTTATTGTATTTGGTCCAGTTAAATTGTATGTGGTAAAAAGCAAAGTAAAATAAGGGGTGAGGGAAGAAGGTTGGATATATTATAAATTCATGGAAACCAACCCTGATACAGTTGGAACACTGCTAGTTCATCTTTCTACATTTATATGGTGAACTCCTTTTCTTCTTACTTGACTTATTATTCTATTGTCAAATCTTAAGTCTCCATTTTATTCCTAAAATTAAGCAGATGATGTCACTGTTTACCTTAGAGGGAAAATACAAACATTACACATACATGCACACACCCACACAAATATATCTTTTTGCTGCCAAGAAATACTCACATTTGCCATATATACATCATTTAACCATATTTCTCCCTGGTTAAAGTGAAGTGGATTTCCTTTCTCTCTAAGGGCAATACTTTTCTACATGCTTTCAGATACATCACCTTTACCTTCTCCAGAAAATTGGATTGTTGATTAACATTCTTATTCCTTTTCATTCTCATATATTGCAACATCTCTGTGGATTCTTCCATTGGTGTTTAAACATACCCAAGTTTCTCATAATTAAATGTGAAAGTCCTTCCCTCAATACTACATCCTATACTAGTTAGCAGACTATCTCTCTCCTCATCTTTAAGGCTAAATTTCTGTAAAGAAATATTTCAACTCACTTCTAACTCACTCCTCAAACTACTCTGGCCTGGAGTTTTGCCTCCATCATGCTACTGAACCATGTCTCAGGAAGATCACCCAAAACTTCCTGTTACTAAATCTGTTACCAGTGGAAGCTATCTGAGTTGTCAGTGGCAAATTTGTAGGGGTCTGTAGCAACTTCGGTTCTTGCCTTCGCAGAAGAAAGAATTCAACTGAGGGTCATAAAGCAGAAGAGACCAAGGTGAGTTTCAGAACAGGAATGGAAGTTTCTTTTAAAAGGCTTTAGAACAGGAAAGAAAGGAGGCAGATCACCTGAGTTCAGAAGTTCAAGACCAGCCTGGCCAACGAGGTGAAACCCTGTCTCTACTAAAAATGCAAAAGTTAGCTGGGCGTGGTGGCATGCACCTGCAATCCCAGCTACTCAGGAGGCTGAGGCAGGAGAATCGCTTGAATATGGAAGGTGGAGGTTGCAGTGAGATGAGATCACATCACTGCACTCCAGCCTGGGCGACAAGAGTGAAACTCCATTTCAAAAAAGAAAAAAAAAAAGGAAAGTACACTTAAAAGAGACCAAAACCAGCACCCGAGGTCAAGTGTGGTGCTTAACTTTAATCCTAGGACTTTTTAGGCTGATCCCTTTCCTGTGATTCTTCTTTTAAGGTGGGCTGCCCATATGCACAGTGCCCTTCTAACCCTTGGGAGGTGAGCATATGCAATGTGTTTAGGAAGTTGTATGCATGCCCATCTGAGTCTTTCTTCTGTTTTTCAGTGGTGTGCACACAGAAGGTCACACTCCACCATTTTGTCTTTTAATATGCATTCCCAGGAATTCGCTTCTCCCTGACATCTGCATTCATTGAACACTTTAATGGAACAAGTATGGATCATCAGGAAATGGCCTCTCCCTGGCACAGGCTCCCAATTTATGACTTTTACAGGGGCAATGTGATCATTGCCAAACCATCATCCAGCATTTCTAGTGGGTAGGGGCAGAGCCCTCTCCTCCTCTGTTCATGCCTGTCTAACCATCTGTAACAAATCCAGTGAATAATTTTAGTTCTTATCTAAGTTTACAGCATTGTTCCACTCTTTTGACCATCCTTTCCTTCTTGAAAACACTTTCTTCTCTAAGATCCCAGGATATCATATTTTCTTGATTTAGTAACTGCCTACTCGCTTTAACTCTTTTGCCTTCTTTGCTTAACCATTTAATGTTGAAGCTCCTAAAAGTCCTATTAAGATTCTATTATATTGTCACTTTGCACCTTATCTCTAGGAACCATCATCTATGCTTATGTCTTCATTGCTATCAAAACATAAATGACTCCCAAATCTGGACCTTCAGCTGAGCTAGATCCTTTGTATTTCAAGTACGAATTTGTAAACCAGCTTGACCACTTGTCTCAAAACATCTTCAAATGTAATACAGCCAAACCACACTCATGACTCTCCTTCTTTCACCAAAAGTTTTACCCTTCTTATAATGGTCCATGTCTCATCCATTCCATTGAATAAGACAGAAATTGGGATTTATCCTTAATATCTCCCTCTGTTCTACGTCTTATATCCAATTGATCACCAAGTTAGACAATTTTAACCCTTAAGAATTTCTTAAAGACACCTAATTTTTAAAATCTCTCACGGCACATTTCAGTCCAAGACTAATTACTCTACCAAACAATAGAAATGATCTCCTCACCTGTGTCACTGTATTCATGTTTATACATCTTCTCACCCATGCGAACCAATGTATTCACCATCCTATAGCCAGAATGATTTGATCAAGCCACCTTTGCTTAAAATACTTTAGTAGTAGTTCTCTTCAGCCGTAGATTTTTCCACTTCTCTTAGGTTACAGGTCAAAATCCTTGAGTAGCTTACAAGACTGTTTGTCCTGGCCCCTATTCATCTCATTCTCCACCAGCCCCCACCCCTTGCTTTTTTTTGTTTTAGCCACATTAACAATACTGCAATTTTTAAAAATGTCATGCTGCTTCTTGCCACGTGTACTGCATAAAATATTCCTACTTCTTTACTCTAGCCAGGTTAACTGGTAATTTATCTTTAGATCCTACTCCATTCATCACCTCCCCCTAGGAAGATTTCCTGATGCTTCTGTATAGATCAAATCTTCCTATCAGATATTCTCATAATAACACTTATCTCTTCTCCATTACGTTTATCACCTTGATAATGTTATGAATATTTATCCAATCACTTAATCTCCACTCTAGGACTATACACATAAGGAAAAGGAATATATCTATTTATTGCACCCCTAGAGCTTAGCATAATACCTGGTCATCATTAAGTATTTTTCAGCCATATGAGTAAGTGAAAATTGCTAGTTTTTGAAATATAAAATCACTTACAGACACTGGAGTTTATGCATTTGAGGGTAACTTTCAACGACTAATGGGAAGGAAAATTTTTTTGAATTTCTCTTTTACTGCCCTTACTGCTCAAAATGCATTTCTCAAGAAACTGAGGAGTCTCAGAGGTGACCCAGGAGTCAACCTGGGATTAGAGAAGAGGGGAAGTTAAATGCCAGGGACCAAAACAATCCCAAGCTCCCTGCTCAGATTTAGCCAGCTTAATTTTGATGTTGCCTCTGTTACGCAGTAGAATTCCGTGGACTGTTTTGTTTGAATAAGTGTACACTCTATCTCTGCCATCTCAAAAAGATTTGGAAGTTACTGAACTAGTAAATTTCAGTGTACAGATGAGAAGACTGAAGCACATATTAAGCAAGTGAAATAGGCCAAAGCTGTAGAGGTGGTTAATCTAAAATCTTTATATTACATGGAAAAATTAAAAGTCCTCAAGAATGGGAAAATCCCCTGGAAAGAATATAGTACTCTTCTGATAACAAAGACAAACTGCTCCTTTATGCCTCCTCTTTCTCTTCCTTATTAATTCCCCTTCTCTCTTGCTGATTTTATTCTCACAATATTTGCTAAGCTATCTTGAAATGAACTTCTCAGGATCAATGTTACTATTTCATTTTCTGACTTTGTAAAGGAGGGTCACTCTGGTAACTTGTTTTCCCTAGCAATTTTCATTCTTCATTCTTATATATTCAGAAACCCCATATATATTTTAATGCAGAAATGCTCCCAAAATAACCAATTGACTGGCACTCATTTTTAATTTTGAAGTAAATTTGAAAGTACTTAAGTACTTAAGCATTTCCTCAATCTATATACATACTGTTCATTTATAGCAAGGAATCCTAAATAAACAGAAAACAGATCAGAAGCAAAATGTGTTGTTATCCTTTCTTTGAAAACACTAGAGGGCACCAAATACTGAAGAAAGTTAGAAATTTTCCAAGGCATACACAAATAATAACTCACTACAGGGACTAAAAAAAATTGAAATAATATACTATATATGCTCTTGAGTCTCTCCCTAGATAGAATGTGTACACTACTTCAAAATAGGAGAATGCATACTTACTATAATCTATAAAAACATATTACTATTAGAAGAATGTATAAAAATCAACCAGAAAAATGATCTCTTGTTCAAGAATTTTAAAGTGATATAAAATCTGTATTGAAATCATGTATATCATTGCTTCCCTCTTGCCATTTCCCGCTTTCTCTCCTTCCCTCCTTTCTTCCATATCATCTCTATCCTTATCCCTTTAGTTTTACATCCATCTCCAGCTATAGCTCTAGCTTTATCCATTGATTATATATGTGTATATATATATATATGTAATAAATATAAAATATAAGACAACTATGTAAAACTCTAATATCCCAATAGAAGCATACTTTACACATGTAACAGAATCACTAGTGGCCATATATATGTATATAATGTATATACTATATACATATATAATGTTGCACTATGATATTAATCAACCAATGCAATATAGGACAAAAACAAAATTCTAATATGCAATGCTGGTGTAAGTAGATAGCAAAATAGGCAGTCTCACATATCACTGGCATGAGTATTAAACTGGTAGAAAAATTTTCAGAAAGCAATGTGGAAACGTGTGGATAGGTAGGTAAGTAGGTGGGTGGATGGGCAGGTAGCTAGCTAGCTGATTAGCTAGACAGACAGATAGCTAATAGATAGATAAATACATAGATAGATTTTTAAGCCTGAAAATTTGTATATCTTTAAAACTAACTTAAGAAAATAACCACAGACATGTAAAAGATGAATGTACAGAGAAATGTGCCAGAGCAATAACATAGTAAAGAAGTGAAATAAACTTAGTGCTCTACAGAATAAATGGTCCTTAATCCCAGCACTTCAGAAGGCAGAGGCAGGTGGATAACCTGAGGTCAGGAATTGAAGACCAGCCTGGCCAACATGGGGAAACCCAGTCTCTATAAAAATACAGAAATTAGCTGGGCGTGGTGGCAAGCGCTTGTAATCGCAGCTACTCAGGAGGCTGAGGCAGGGGAATCACTTGAACTTGGGAGGCAGAGGTTGCAGTGAGCTGAGATCGTGCCACTTCACCATTCCAGGCTGGGCAACAGAGTAAGACTCCATCTCATCTCCAAAAAAAAAAAAAGAAAAAAAATGTCGATTATCTTTATAGCCATAGATAATATATTACGCTTTCATTAAAATTCAGGTCTTCAAAAATTATTAAATGACAGGATAACATTATGATGTTATGTCTGAAAAACAAAATGTAAAATTGTATACACAGTATGTTCTCTATGTTTAAAAAACTATGCCTTTATTAATAGTTAGACTTATGTTGTAAAATTATAGATGCTTTTAATTTTCTTTTAAAATTGTTCATGTTTTCCAAACTTTTTAAAATGGGCAATACATCAATTTTATAGTTATAGAAAAAAATAACTTTTATTTCATAAAAAGTCTAAGTTCCCCCAAAATATAAATATAGTAAAAACAGTTCTTATTAGGGTAAGTTTAAAGAGCTGGAATATTTCAGGTTTAAGATATATTTTTGTCTATCTAAATATCCATCAATATACATATATGAGTGATAAACAGTAGTACCCATTTTGCTCTGTACTTGTCAGCATTGAATGATATGATTTGGATTTGGATTTTGTTTTATATTGCATTTCTTACTTTTAAAATTGAAAATATGGGGTTTTTTTGATAACTTTTGGACCATTAATAATTCTACTACTGCCATGAATTTTGTTATTATTTAATCTACACTCTATATTTCACCTCTATACCAATAAATTCCTTTCTATATTTTTTTTCTTCAATAAAGAAACCAACTTAGTGTTACACATTGGATTTACTTTACATATCTCCTTAATTTCTAGTCTGTAGGCTTTCTTTATTCCTAGTGACATTGATTTTTTTAAGAATTCTATAGAATTCTTCTTTTAGCTAATTTAATTAATTTAATTTTAGTTTAATTTCTTGTAGTATTCTGTAGAATTTGTCTCTACGGTTTGTATTTGTTTTCCCATAATTCAGTTCAAGTTATACATTTTTGTCTGGGATACTAATGAGGTAATGTTTTCTCTTCAGTGGAGCACATCAGATGTCTAATTTATAGTGATTAATAACTAATTTCTGGGAAGATGTTTTGTGATTATGTATACATCATATTTATCACAATTTGTACTGTAGTTTTATCATTCTTTGATGATTCATGCCAGAATCAATTCTTTTTCAGGTTAAAAAGTATACTGCTATGATAATCACAAGTTGGTGATTTTCTAACATCATCATTCCTCTTCATTTAACTGTTAGCCTTCTATTATTTTTTAAGTTTTCCATTCTCCCTCAATCTTTCTTTTATATTTTTATTACTGGTATGGGCACATGGACTCTTCTTTTAGGCAATAAGTTATCCATTAGTATCATTATTTATTTTGGTATTCTAATCTTCTTTCCAGATTTGGCCACTGGGAACCTTTTTGAATTAGCCCCATTGTACTTTTGACGTGCCTTATTATTATTATTATTTTGACCACATCCTTACTTTGTGTCACCATAAAATGTTCCCGGCTCATCTTGTACATTTCCTTCCTCTGGAAGACCCTGGAAAATTCCAATCCAACACTACTGGGCTCTTTCTAGCCTTCCTCTATTCCATATTTGCATCTCCCTTGCCTAAGAGTGAAAATTCTGGCTACATCAATGCCTTTACTCATTCATTCAATCTCACAATACACAATAAATACAGAGAGAGTAGTTTCAGAATCACTACACACGTACTACTGTGAAATACAAATTCATCAGGCAAATAAAAAATAATTTATAGGTCAAGCGTGGTAGCTCCCGCCTGTAATCCCAGCACTTTGGGAGGCCAAGGCGAGCAGATCACCTGAGGTCAGGAGTTTGAGACCAGCCTGACCAACATGGAGAAACCCTGTCTCTACTAAAAATACAAAATTAGCCAGGCATGGTTAATTATAGGTTAATTAGCCTATAATCCCAGCTACTCAGGATGCTGAGGCAGGAGAATCGCTTGAACCCAGGAGTCGGAGGTTGTGGTAAGCTGAGATGACAACATTGCACTTAAGCCTGGGAAACAAGAGCAAAAGTCCGTCTCAAATGATAATAATAGTTTATAATAATTAAGAATAATTATTATACAAATAATTTATAATTTATATATAGTTATTTTTATTTTTAGAATAAATATGCATGTCAAAGTACAAATTTCAAGTGCTATTTAGTCTAAAATATATTTTAAGATTTTTGTTTGTCCTTTTATTCCCTCAAGTGTGGTTAGATTTTATTCAAAAAAGTTTTTTTAAACAATAATTATATTTAGTTAAATTTAACTCACTTGAAAAAGTCATACTGAAGGTCTTTATGAAATGAATTGTAAGCTACTTATTAATGTATTTCAATTTTGATCCAAATTAGAAATATTTTCATTTACTTAGTTTTTCACACTGTTTTCTTTCAGAGAATAAAAAGCATCATATAACCCAAAGTATAAAATAAATATCCATAAGTCTATAATGATATAAATAAATGATTGAGTAAATAAATCAAGAAATAAAAGAAGAACCAGACAAGCTTCATATGCAAAATAATTCCAATAGTTTATGTAGTTACTTGTTCTTCAAGGATATGAGGGTGTAACTATCTTAAGTGAGTGAGCTATACATTGTGACTTCCTTCCAAAGAATACAATATGAAAAGGAGGTTAAAAAACCATAACTTCACAGTAAAGAAATCTAGAAAACACTACCTCAGCCAGGTGATTAAGATCAACATCAACAGTAATAGGTCACATTGAGAGTTTTACCCTTGATAGGATGTGATGAAAATAACGCTTTACCTCTGCTGTCTTCCTCTCCAAAATATATTACCCCAGTCTAATGGAGAAAAACATTAGGCAGATCTCAATTGAGTGACAATCTACAAAAACCTGACTAGTGCTCCTCAAAACCGTCTAGTCCATCAAAATATAAGGAAAGTCAGAGCAACAGTCACAGCCTGTAGAAGCATGAGACAAAACAAACTAAATGCAACGTGGTATCCTGGATGGGATCCTAACAGAAATAGGACACTGGGTGAAAAATAAGAAAATCTGAATAAAGTGTGAACTTTAGGTGATGTTAATGTATCAGTTTGCATTCATTAATTGTAACAAATTTACTAGACTAATGTAAAATGTCAATAATAGGGGAAATTCTCAGGAGATTGAGGTGGGAGAATCACTAGAGCTCAAGAGTTTGAGTCCAGCCTGAGCAAAATAGTGAGACACTAAAATAAGCAAAATAATTAATAGTAAAAGGAGAAATTAGTTGTCAGGTATAAAGGAATTCTCTGATACTTTGCAATTTTTCTGTAACTCTACAACTATTCTAAAATAAAAATCTTATTTTAAAAATTAATGTAAAATATTCAAAAGATGGAAAATGAATGGAGAGAAAAGAAATAATCTTTTCCACCATTCTTACATTAATCTTTATTTTTTTAAGGTTTTAATAACATTTTTTGGCATATTTCTTTCTTCAAGTTTATTGAGGCAGAGAGGTAATCACAGGATTATTCGAGAGATTAAAATGGGCATTCTCCATTTGAGAAATGCTGAGGACCACTAACTGATTTCTGCCTGAGAATGCCAATGTAGTCCATGGCAACAAAGTAAAAGGAGTGCATTGGGATAGACCTGAACTCTTAGACTTCATTGGAGCAAGAGGATGAGAGAGATTTTTCAGTGAACAGACATAAAACATGCAGGAGCAAAAGGCAATATTGAGTGGTCCGTGGTCCTGGCCAATAAAGCTCTCTAAAAGGGCAGAGAGTTCTGACCTGCCAGGAGTTGGATATTGCCAACAGAATCCTAAAGGCTAGGGAAATAAGCCACAAGTAACCAACTGCAATGAGGGTACATCCACTCAGGTTAAGGATATTGCTGGAGAGAAGTATTCATCAATGGTGACCACCGAGGTTCCATTTGCATTTGCTGAAGACGGAGAACCCAAAGACATCCAGCCTAGTTATTATAACATATCTGTCTTTCCTCACCTCCACTTTCATTCTTCTCTCCACTGCCTCTAGAAAGCCAGAAACATAAGTTAGTATGTGGGTTAGGAGAAGGACAGAGATGAAGAGTTCAAACATTCTCTTCCTTGAAGGCAGGCAGCTGCTGTCTACAGGAAGGTGGAGAAAAATCTTAACTTTCAATAAATATTGAAATATCAAAAAATATCTAAAAATGAGTGTATCCTAATTACTGAATTGGAACAATGTTTTGTAAATTTAAGTGATCTTTTAACTCTCTGAAAGTTTGAAAATTTTCGGACTCTTTCCAAATATCATTTAGGATCAGGAAATTTTTACCTCCACTAAATAAATGTTTAAGGGATAGTGGAAGACTAGCATGGATTAGTGTTTATATTGTGCTAAAAACCATGTTTGTTTATTTTACTGAATATATAACTGTTACGGGCCAACTTGTGGTCCCCTCTCCCCAGATACATATGTTGAAGACTTCACTCCCAAGTGCCTCAGAGTGTTTGGAGATAGGGCTTTTATGGAGGTAATTAGGTTTAAATAAGGTCATAAGTGTTAGGTTCTGATCCCAGAGGCCTGATGTCCTTATAAGAAGAGGAAACTTGGACACACAAAGAGACACCAGGGATGTGTCCACACAAAGAAAAGACCACGTGAAGACAGCAAAAGGTGGCCGTCTGCTAGAAAGGGAGAGGCCTTAGGAAAAACAAATGTACTAAGATTTTGATCTTGGACTTCTATCTCCAGAACTGTGAGACAATAAATTTCTGTTGTTTGAGCCATTCAGTCACTGGTATTTTGTTATAGTAGCCCTAGAAAATGAATAAATAGCACCTGTGTATATTTGACGTATGTCTTAGGCCATTTGAACTGCTATAACAAAATACCTGAGACTGAGTATACGGGATCAAACACTCATATTTCCAATCCATGCTCTGCTGCTCAGCAGCTATATGACCATGGGAAAATCCTTAACCTCCCTGATCTTCAGCTTCATCATTCACAGACTGGAATTCATACACACTATCTCATTGTTGTGACTTTCTAACCTAATAGGAAAGTCTGTATTTTTCCTATCTATCTTCCCCTTAAGAAGTCATCAAATCCAGTCTTCACTGCCCAGCAATTTGCCAATGCTCCAGGACTAATTTTCCTCTTCCACAATGCTAGGATCCTTACCTAGCCTTATATTCTCACACATCATATGCATCTTAAAGAAAATAACTTGTGTTTCAAAAGAATAAAAAATTAATGGTGCAATTCATGGCAGTTAGAGAAGTATCTTTCTTGGGTCACCCCCAGGGGTATTTCTATGACATTAGCTATAATCATTTATTCATAAGAACACATCGGCTAGGTAGTAAGAGTTTTTGGCTAATAATGTATAAAATTAATAAATCATTAGAAGGCAGAAGAGCACAGGGAGAAATGGCAAGATCTCTAGAGCCAATCTACCTCGGTGAAAACCTTGACTCTAGAACATACCAACTGTGTGATTTTGAGCAAGTTACTAAAACCCTCTATGCCTCAGTTTCCTCATCTGAAAAGGTGAGGGGATAGTATCAATTGTAAGAGATTGTTATAAGAATTAAATGAGCTAATACATTAAAGTGTTTAGAAGAGTACCAGACTCAGAACTGAAATCAGTTTATTAAAATGATTAAGTGGAAGATTCTTAAATACAAAAAAAGATACAAACTCTTGTGCTATTACTGTTTTTTATTCAAAAGGTCAAACTTATAGTGTGAATAGATCTGCAAAAAATGAAGGTTAGGCACGCAAACACTTATGAAGTATGACACATACTAGTTTCTTTGTTCCTACATTGAGAAGAAAAATGGATGATGCGAGTCAGACACAGACATCTTTAGCCCCTTCCTCTCAGCCTCTCTCTCTCTCTCTCTCTCTCTCTCACACCCACACACACACACACACACACACACACAGACACTGTGCTTTTTTCTGTCTCCTACACTAGCTTCATATCGTGTTGTCTGAAGCACTATAAATTTTTATACAAATTGAATTTTTAGCCACTATAAAAACTATAGTATAATACAGTATAGTGTAATATAGTAGCTATGAGCCTTAGCTATGAGGCACACTTATGTTTCCTTGTCTGTAAAATGGGAACAATAATAATAATAACAACCTCATAGCATTATTGAAGGGAACAAATAATATATTAAAATGTTTTAAATTATCCTTTTTATAACAACCTATTGTATTTATTTTGCTTGTTTTGTTGATGAGCAGATTGAGACAAGGAAATGTTAAGATACTTGAACAAGATAATTGGGAAGTGAAACATCTATAATGGGCTGGAGAACTTCAGAGCTCTCAGCTCATCTAATCTTCACCACCACCCTCCAAAATGGTATTATGCCATTTCTAAACTGAAGCCCAGTAAGTATTGGAAACTTATTCAGGATTCTAAAGCTAGTAAGTGGCTAAGTTAAGGTTTAAACTCCAGTTTGCCCACCCTAATTGCTGTGTGTTTTTGTTTGGTTTGATTTCCTCAGTAGTTAGATGGAATCACATGAAATTGGGATGAAATATGCCAAAATAGTCACATTTGGCCATATAATTCAGTGTATATTTAGAAATATACTGTGGAAAAATCATTCCAATTCTTCACTAACACTCTTCTTTCTCGATCTTTTCCTTTACATTTTTTTCCCCCAAATTCACAGCCTAAAATTCTACATATATCAACACTGATTTGAACAGAAGACAATTATAAAGGATTTTAGAGGAATGTAAGATATGATTTCTCTTCTCACATGACTACAGTCTAGTTGAGTAGATAAGATAACCATACAAGAAATTATCAGAGAGCAAAACAATGAAGGAGAAATTCAACTGGTCATCAAATCGGTGGATATCCATGTGTCATGTCCTATGCTGTCTCTGGTGGATGCAATGAAAAGCAGAAGAAACGTGGTTCTGTCATCACAATGTAGTGGCAGAAATAATAGAAAACAAATAATTAAATAATCACAGATGTAATATATTTTCAGAGTGCCCATCAGTCCTTTTCTCTTCTGACTAAACACCCCATCTACATAAGTCCTGTCATTTGATCTTGCCTTCACGTCCATCTGCAGACCTTCCTTGACTTCAGTGAAATGGGAGGTGGCCAGCTAACTTTAGAAGCAGCCTGTATTTATTTTACAGACTCCCTCTTCTTTATCTTTGTAGATGACTTTTCTGGCAATCCTAGATTAGAACCATCCCTTCAATGGAAAACAAATATGTAATTAAGTAGGGGTGGGTTCATTCTCTCTGGGAGAGACTACTTGTTTAAAAAAAAAAAAAACATATCTAGCCTGGGAAAGCTAAATAAAAAATATAATTAACAACTTTCTCCTTAAAGCATAAAATTACAAACCACAGCAGGCTCTGTTACAAGCATGCTGGTCATTTGGGGGATGTCAAATATGGTCTTGATGCTTCTTACGCTTCTGGTGAAAATCATGTAGCCACTGGGTGGAGAACACAAAAGATGATTTAATTCACAGGATAAAACCCCAGATGTAACCACTGAGTGAGTCAATGGAACTCTTTAATTTCACTCTCTTTGCACTTATGGTTGAAACTGCAATGAGTTAGATACTTTGAAAGTAGACTATGTTTTCTTAAACATATTTTATAAAGGCCTGGCTGATTTTAGTGTGCATAAATAGTATACTTTCCCTAACTTGATGTTCCTGTATTTCAATCAAGTTAGGTTTGGTTTTCTATTTAACCTGTTTTAAGGACCCTTTTAGAATTTTACTGGTGGATTTATTTCAGGGAATGTGAATTGGCCAACAGCATATTGAATCCAAGCATTAACATCATCTTTTAATGGGAACATCCTATTTCTCAGAAACTTTTATTTCATTGCCACAGCACTAATAATCATCTGAATACTGCTTAATGGAGTACTTTAATCAATATGTAAGTCCGTTGGCTCTTAAGAGTTCCTTTCATTGTTTCAAGCAATATTTGTACTGGCATTCTTAGGTATCATGTACCTCATTTTAAAATTCAGAAATCTTTGGGTTTATACTATAGGTTACTAGAAGTATTATAGACTAATAAAAGTAAATCTTTTCATGAAAATTAAAGGAATAAATCTGTATTTAACAACAAAGGTTCCATCTTCTCAAAATCTCTACTGCTTAAAATGATCCTAACAACAAAAATAACAATGAATACAATAAAATAAAAGTAGGATCCCATGATTTCCTATTTGAGCAAATGAAGACAAGAGTTATTACATTCAATCCACCAAAAATTATAAGTTATTTTCTCTAGTTTACCGATAAGAACACGGAAGCTCAGGGAGACTAAAATACCCTATATTACACAAGTTAAAAAATGAGAGAGCTAGCATTTGAAATCAATTCCATCAAGCCAACACACTTTCCACTAAACAATATTGTCTGATTGGAAGAAATAAAAATCAACTGATGGCTGTCATAGGAATCAAAGACGGTGGTGGTAAAGTGATAGCAGTAGGAAAGGAGAAGCAGCAATGAATTTTGGATGTTTCCCCAAAATTACCCACTGTGGCTTCCAGCTAGATGAAGTCATTTCCAATAATTGGTGAGGAAGACAATTTAAAAGAAGAAATGACAACAAAAACTGGTGGTACAATTTATTAAAATATTGGACAAAATCAAAGCTGACTTGTTTCTGCCTTGAAAAGCAATATGGTGATTAAGTACATGAACTGTGTAGCTGGGCTACCCTGAATCTAAGCTGTTACTCTGTCTTTTAATAGTGATGCAGTTTTAGACAATTATTTAACCTCTTTTAGCCTCAGTTTCCTTCATACATTATTTAAGAGGTAATATAGTAATGCTGTTTTATTGTGGATTTCCCCTAATAGCAGAGCCTGAAATAAGACTTATGTACAGGAAGATTATTTTGGGAAATGATCCCTGGTAAGAGAAATACAGGGCTTGGAAGACTCAAACATGAAAAGAGAGATAATCAGAGAACATGCTATCAAGCTGGCTACCCCTGTAGACAAATAAGGGTTGGTCTCTGCAGAACACCTAAAGAACGATGCAAAATGTATCTTGAAATTGCCCCTTGAAAGAATGGAAAAGGGAAATATTTATCCATCATTACCTATTGTTCCGAGTTTCCCTGTGTTGCCCTAACTTCCTCCTACTTACAGTTTTGCACATATGTCAGGGTGGAACATGAATAGGCAATCCACATTATAGTGTTAATGAGGCCCCAGGACAGAACGCACAAGATATACAACAGAGCTAAGGCAAGGTCCTGTTAAATTATGTGTTCGCAGTTATTTGCTATAAAGACTAGAGTAAAAAGGTAAGTGAAGAATCTACAATGATAGCAAGAATATCAGTGGATGCCAGGGGCCAGTGGATAGAATGAGGTGATTGACTGCAAAGGTGAATGGGATGGTTTTTGAAAATGTTCTATATAATGAATGTGTGATGGTTACATAAGTATGTACTGTACATGTTAGAAAATTTCTCTAATTGCATGCTTATAACTGGCAATTTAACTATTAATACAGATATAATTGCCAATATTGCTGGGGTTTGGATGTAGTTTGTCCCCGCCAAAACTCATGTTGAAATCTGATCCCCAGTTTTAACAGTGCTGGGAGTGGTGCCTATTGGGAAGTGTTTGGATTATGGAGGCAGATCTCTCATGAATAGATTAATGTCCTCCTAAGGGGATGAGTTATTTTTCTCACAGAAATGGATTAGCCCTCCTGAGAGCAGGCTGTTAAAGACAGTCTGACTTCCTCAGCTTTTTTCTCTGTTGATTTCTTTCTTGCCATGCAATCTCTTTGCACACATCTGTTCTTCCACTTTCTACCATGAGTTAAAACAGCCTGAGGGCCTCACCAGATACAGCTGCCCAATCTTGAACCTTCCAGCTGCCAGAATCATGAGTCAAATAAACCTCTTTTCTTTGTAAGTTACCCAGCCTTGAGTATTCTGTTATAGCACACAAAGAGGACTAAAAAAAGTATAAATTGCACTTCAACAAAATTGGTTGTTTAAAAAAAGGATGAGTCAAGGTATGCAGCAAATACCTTGTTTGTTTTAGTCAAACAAAAGAAATGTTTGACGAGCACCTGTTTCATATCATCTTGAGATTTAATGCAGTAGCATATGCAAAGCATATTAAAGGACACATAGAAAGTATGCAAATATTAGTAGCTATTATAATTATCAAATACTAACTGGAGATAATCCTGGTGATTTTGAAAGAAGTAGAAGAGTTGGGCAGTTGAACTAGTTTAAGGGAAAATTAATTTCGCTATAGATTCATCCAAATTAGGGTAATGTAAGAAAATATCAGTGACTTACAAATTTTGTAAGATATTAAGAAATTTTCAATGACAAGTAAGTGTGGAGATAAATATTTGAATGAGCCCTTCAAAAAGTGATAGTTAATGGAATAAATGAAAATAACAGGAGAGACTTCATTGAAAGAAGACAAAAGACTCAAGGAAGTGATAGAGGATACAAAAGAAAGATGAAAACTTAAATTTATTTAATGTCTACCATATGCCAAAGACAATACTGTTATTTAGTTTTAATAATCAAAACATTTGGTGGATATGATTGCTTACATTATACAGGTTAGGAAAGTGAAACTTACAGGTTTGTGAAACCACTAGCTCAAAGTTGTACAGCTACTAGGTTGTTGAGTGGACATTCAAAACTGGAACAGATTTGCATGAACCAGGTAGTATGATTTTATTGTCCATGCATTTTCTTCTACATTGTACTGCCTGTCAAGTGGGAGTCAGTTATGGGAAAAGACTCAGAATGTCTCTTGAAAACTGTTGCGTAAAATTTGGAAAGAGGCATTAGATTTAATAACTGATACAGGTCAGTGAAGAATGACCTTTGAGGGAACAGTTTTCTTCAGTGACATGATAGCGTTCAAAACAGGATTTGATGGCAAAGAAAATGTAGAGCCAGTATGTGTGACTCCTTGATGGAAAAGTTTGTTTATACAAGATTAAAGGAAAATTGTAGATTTGTCCATTCAAACCTCAAAGTCCATATTCTTACTGCAATATTTGAGGTAGCCAATATACAGCATTTGAGTTCAATTTTGGCCCCTATTTATGCATATGCTAAAAAAAAATAACAGTCCTAAGCATATGGCACTTAAACAAGAGGATGTGATTATACTGTGAAACACTGATGATGATAGGAATACAGCAGTGCTAAGGCAAGCTGGGTCTTAACTCGCCTCTTTCTGTCATTTGCTGCAATTGTTTGCCAAAGGTCTAGCCCCTATCTTCAGAGGAAAGTCAAGAAGTTAGTGCTCAGATGGTGAAATGAATTCCTGAATTACTGCTGACTCTAATAGTTTTTTCAGATCAATTTTATAGTTTCTTTAGAACTAGAAAATTAGTTCTCAGAATGGCACTTAGCCACCCAATGTGTATAATACAATTACTCTATCAGCTGCTTGAAAGCAAGGGGCAACAGAGAAGTCAGCTACTAGCCAGTCTCAGACAACAGGAAATTTGATAATATACCTTGGTCAAATCTTTCATTAAACATATATTTATATAGAATCTTTCTGTGTCAGGCACCAACCTAGGTACCACAGATACAACAATAAAGAGAACTGACAAAACGTCACCCTTCATGGAGTTTATATGCTAACAAATATGCATAAACAAATACATATAAAAATCCAGAAAGTGATTACTGCTGTGAAGATAAACAACACAGAGTAAGCAGACAGTGATATTAGGTAATTGCCTTAGTGTGGTCAGCAAAGTTCTTCCCAAGGAAGTGACATTTGGATGGAAAACTGAATAACGTAAGAGAGTTAACCATCACACATCTATGAAAAGATCCTTAGGAGGAACCGGGGGAAACAGCGAGTGCAAAAGCCCTGAGATGAGAAAGTGCTTGTTATGTTTGAAGAACAGCAGTAAGACATCATGGCTGCAGTGTAGTGGGGGGAGGGAGAGACAGGTGGGGAATAATCATGAAGACTTACTTAGGCCACATCATGTAAATAGAGGTTTTGCAATCCTATGGACAAGCAATGTGTTTTGATTTTTCCCTAAGTCTACAAAATAGTTTGTGATAGAAAGCCACTGAAAGTTTGAAAGCAGGTTATTTGTAACCTCAGTTGCTGTTCATGAAGGCATAGAAGAGAATAATGCTTCCTTGCTCCATATCTACTGAAACAGTTCTTCATGATCTCTTTAGTCTGAGGACAAATTGCATTTTTCTGGTTATGAGACAGAGAGGGTATGCCATCCCAGACATTGAGATTGGGAAATACCAAGCATGAATGTGAGTGCTAAGTATTAAACCCAATTTTCTGATGACCACTTGGGTTCCAGGTATCAGCCCGTAAAGTGGGCTTTTTCTGAGAAGAGTGAAAGGTGGTAGGTAGAGATGAACGAGCTAGTAAAGAGGCTTATAAAGTTTGGGGCCTAAAAAGTCAGGATTCAAAGTGATCAATTTGGCAAATAAAGAGATTTGGACTCTCCTCTGAAACAAGAGAGTGGGTAGTGAATGTGTGGAGTCAGAAAGTAACTGCAAATTCTGGAGAAATTGTGGAAGCAGCATTTTTTTGGGGGGGTGGGATGGAGGAATATCACCCTTAAATAGTATTCCTACCTTCTGGTAAATCTATTACTTTAACTTTACCTCTGCCAGTCAATAAAAGTTTTTCATATTTGGTACATTTTAATTGTTTCCAAAGTCCTTTCTTGCATAGGATTTATTTATTTATTTTACAACAACCTGGGAGATGGCTGGAACAAATTAAGAAACTTCATATCCAGAGAAGGGAGCTGGGGATCAAAGAAGCCAAGTCATCTGTCCATGATCATTGTGCTGCCTATCTTTTTAAAGGATAAGGACAGGGATTTAATACGTGTCTTTTCACTGCTGCACAATGCTCCATGTATTAGAGTATGCCATTTTATGTGAACTGCAGAGATGTTCAAAATACATGGAATAAATGAAATTTTTAGGTGTTAAGAAAACCACTGTATGATAAGAAGTCCAAAAGGAGGAAACGAGGAGTCAAAGCTTTGATATCTGAAGAAACTGAAAGAAAGCAAACTAGTACAGATCACAGACTGGAGGTGCCATATCCTTGCTTTAAACACCAGAAGAAAATATATTCATTAGGTGGCTTCTTAAGGCCTTTTCTAGTCTTCAGAGTCTAGCTTGTAAACTTATGCTCTTTAATCTGGGTTAAGTTCAGTGAGTCAATCAGGCTGCTAGAATAATAAAAATTTCACATGCAGAGGTTGCTCAAGAGTAAATATTTAACTTTCATACAGCTCAGGCTTTTTTTCACACATTGCATGCTTATATCTCTAAGATGCCTTTCCTACAGGGAATTCTCACTTTTACTATCAGCAGGCATACAAGTACTTTAAGGTGCCAGTTAATAGTTTAGTTTCCAAAATACCACCATTTATATCTTTATAGCTATGTTTATGTAATAATTTTAAAACTTTGTGATACTACCAAGATATAAAAGACAAATAAGAAAAAGTGTTACTAGATGCTTATAATAATTTAAACAAAGGCTGAAATCATTTGGAGGGTTAAAAAAAGACAACCTTTGGGCTGGATTCAATACCTAACTACATGTTCAATTACATTAAAGGAACATGTATAAATTATTCAGAACATAATTCTGTAAATGTATGGTTAATGATTGTGTCTAATGAGGTATAGTATAGTAATGGAGGAGAAGATGAGCATATCCTAAAATTATAAATGGATAAGCAATATAAAATGTCAATATGAATACAGATCATATTTTTCAAAACCTAAAGAGTTGTGGACACAACCTTGACCTTTATTAAAAGAACATACCTGTTTTTCAACTTTTTTTTTAACAAAGTTTAAAGGATGTTGATAAAAATCTAAGCAAATTCAGCATCAAAATATTCCATTTAATTTGGTGCAAAATCATCAACATATTATGTCTTCTCATACACATCATTTCAAATACAGAGCTTAATAAAAAAGCATGAAACAAAGAATTATGTAAAATAATAGAAAAATAATTTTATTTTCTTTATTTTAACTTAATCTATATAAAGCAAGATTCTACCCAGCTCCTAACTCACAATGTCCCCAGCACCCAGAAGAATACCTGATATACAGGAAAAATATTAGAAAACATTCATATTGTAGAAATTTTCTTAGAACTCCAAACAAGGATTAATAATCAAGAGATGATAACCAAACACTTCTATCAAAATTAGTCATTTATTATGATTTCATATGTAAGTCTATGCTTATATATGTTCACCTTTCAAACACAATTCCAAATTACATCAAGTAAGAAATTGCCTTCATGTAGTCTCAAATCCCATGGCCAGAGCTCAAGTATTCATAGACATATAAGCAGGAAAGTAAAGCATAGGAGTAAAAATCATCTGCAAAAGGTGATTCTCAGTTCTGAAATATCAATAGAATGGTGGGAGGAAGGGGAATGCAGTAGCAGAAAAATGAAGTAAGGTCAAGACTTCTTTGATCACCTCATCCTAACTTTCAGATCACCCCATCTTTGTCCTAAACTCAGAGTCACTGATATGGTTTGGCTGTGTCCCTACCCAAATCTTACCTGAATTGTAATAATCCCCATGTGTCAAGGGCAGGGTCAGGTGGTGATAATAATGGGATGGTGTCCCCCATACTATTCAGGTGGTAGTGAACAAGTCTCACGAGTTCCTATGGTTTTATAAATGGCAGTTCCCCCTGCACAAGCTCTCGTCTGCCACCCATGTAAGACGTGCCTTTGCTTTTCCTTTGCCTTCTGCCATGATTGTGAGGCTTCCCCAGCCACGTGGAACTGTGAGTCCATTAAAACTCTTCCTTTTATAAATTACCCAGTCTCAGATATGTCTTCATTAGCAGAGTCAGAACAGACTAATACAGCCACTCCCTCCTCAGCACTCAAGACCCTCAGCTGAGACTTCTACTTCACCTTTAGTTCATCATCAGTCAGTGAATCTAGTCTCTCAATCATTGTGTATTTGGCAGTTGATTGGGTCTCAAAAACATAGAAACAATGCAGAGGGGCCTGTGAGAGTGGGACGACCCATTCTGCTTGAGGTTAAAGTTCTGGTTGGGGTGGGCAGGAAGTGGAGAGGGGAAACAAAGCAACCCTTTGAGATGGAGTAGGGATCAATGTAACATGGGTTACTTTTCTTTTCTCTATCTTTTTTTCTTTTCTCTTTTTTCCTCTCCCCCCTTTTTTTCTTCTCTTTTTCTTTCTTTTTTTTTTTTTTTTTTTTGAGACAATGTCTTGCTCTTGCTCTTGGTCACTCAGTCTAGAGTGCAGTGGCATGATTTTGGCTCACTGTAGCCTCAACCTTCTGGGCTCAAGCAATCCTCCCACTTCAGCCTCTGGAGAAGCTGGGACCACAGATGCCTGCCACCATGCCCGGCTAATTTTCTGATTTTTTTTTGTAGAGACAGGGGTCTCCCTATGTTGCCCAGGCTAGTCTTGAACTTCTGGGCTCAAGCAATACTATTCAGCTGGGATGCTGACAGGCGTCACCCCAGCTGGATTATAATATGGGTTAACTTTAATGGAAGCTAAATGTTAACACACTCTGTGCAAGGACTTTGCATCATTCTCACAACACCAAAGGAGGTGGGTACTATTATCATTCTCCTTTAAAGATGTGGAAACTGAAACTTAGAGAATTTTGCCCCACACTAACCAACTTTTAAGGGGCAGAGGTTGACTTTGGAACCCAGTCCACCATGGATGACCTTCCCCCACCTGTAGAGGGCAGAGATCCTGCTGGGCGCCTAGGAAGCAGGCAGGGCCAGGAGAAAAGTTAATACCCCCGCTCCAGACGCTATGGAGAAGGGGCTGCTGGAACCTTGAGACTCCAGCTATGCGCCGGCCTTACATAGGGAGGGGTTCCTTTAAGGGAGAGGGCCTCTCCCCCACGCGACAAAAAATAACTCCCGAACTGGGAGGGGGTTCTCTCTGAGTGGCACGCAGGGTGGGCCAAGCGATCGATGAGGACCCGGCCAACTGGCGCAGGGAGCATCAGGACCCCCTGTGGGGATCGGTGGAGGATTCTGACTGGAGGGAGGCGGCAGCCCTGGGGACCCAGGATTTCTGGTCGTGGGTGGACCTGGTAGAAGGGCCGTGCGAAGGCTGTTGAGAATGGAGCAGGCCGGCCAACAGGGCCGGGGGTCGGCAGGTTCCGAAGAGAGACCGGAGGCCGCGGGTTCAGAGCAGGGCCGGGAGGCGGCCTGTCCCGAGGAGGTGCGGGAGGCGGCGGGCCCGGAGGAGGGTCGGGAGGAGGCGGAGCGGCGACCTGCTGATGGCTGGAGCGGAGAGGTGGGGGCCGGCGTCGAGCCAGCCGGGCCGGGGGGCGGGGAGATGGCGGTCTCCGAGGGTGGGGCGCCGGCTGCTCCTGCGGTCTGGAGGCGGGGAAGAGGCGGGGAAACCGGGAGGGAGCGAAGGGGAAAGGAAAGCTGCCGGAGGGCTGGAGTGGAAAGGACCCTGGCGAGCGCCTGGAGGAGCGACGGCTGCGAGATTGGCTGCCGGGCAGGCACAGGGACAGGTACCTGGAGAAGTACTGGGAGGGCGCCCAGGAGCGCTACCGGGAGAGGGTGGTGAAGCGCACGGCCAAGCGCGCGGAGCAGGTCGGGGAGGACCGGGTCGAGGGGAAGTACCCCCTGGAGAAGAAGCCCCGCTGTCTGAGGCGCCTAGGGACAGTGGAGACCGAGGAGGAGGAGGAGGAGGAGAAGAAGGAGGCCTGCAGAAGGAAGACCAGCCACTTAGAAGTCCAGCAGCCTCAACTCTGGCGGCCCACAGTCAGATTCAGTATCTGCCCCAAGTCTCCACGCGCGTCTCAGCGGCTCCTCCCCTGCTGCCTCTCGGGCAGCACAGCCATTAACGAGCTGGCGAAGATGGGCGACCCGGATCTCCTCGAAGTGTTGGCGGAGGAAGGTAGGACCACGCCAAAAGCCGTCAAGGGAGAGCCAGGCTGCCTGCCTGCACCCCGTCACTCGCGGCGCAGGGGCCCCAGGGGGACGTTGGCGGCCCCGCAGCCCGAGTCCTAGGGATGTTCGCTGCGTGACGTGCCCAGCGCGAGACCGGGACTGCGGGGCAGAGAGTCCCCCGCCTGGGGTGAGTGGGGTGGGTTTAGGCGCCCCACAGATTTCTCTGCTGCTCTTGCGCGCCAGGGACCTGCGACCTTTGACCCCCATGGTTCAGGAGCACCCTCCTGGCTCCCCTGCAGGCTAGGGAGCTGCAGAGTAATTCAGGGGCGCGAGGCTATCGCTGCGGTGCTTGAGCCTCCGAACCCAGCCACTGGAAACGAAGGCTCTTCTAAACACAGCAGCAGTGTAGAGTGCCAGACAGCTGTCCCACGTGTAAGGAGCTGGTCCTTGAGTCTTATTACCTCACTCTCTGCTCATTACTAATTATGCTTTGAGATGCTTGTTAATTACAGGAGCAGCAGATCCTAAGGTCTATCAGTTTGAGAACTTGAGAGTCTTAAGCACTTGGAAAAGCTGCTGCTGCTGCTGCTGCTGCTTTTACACAGCTTTCCTTAAGCCCTTTAATTCCCTTGGCAAATATTTATCCATTGTTTGCCAAAGCCTTTACACCACATGTATTCCGTGGATCTATTTTAATACACGTATTTTTCTTAAAATGCACATACTATTTTGCTGCTATCTCCAGGACCCCAGTTTCTTCAATGATACTTTATTTTCATACCTTGTTTAGTGTTGGATCTAAACATGGAAACAGCTTTCCAAAGTGACAAAAGATCTGATCATTACTCTTCAGTTTTCAAAGGCATGGAGAAATACCGTGTGTTATTGCATCCTCCTGGTTCCCTTTTTAAAACAGCTTTATTGAGATATAATCTGTATACTATAAAATTCACCTATATGATGTGTAAAGTTCGATGTTCCTTAGTGTATTTACAGAGTTTTGTAACTATCATCAGAATCTAATTTTAGAACACTTTCATCACCCCAAATAGAAACCTTTTAGGCAGTCACTTCCCATCCTCCCCACTTCCCCACCAGTAATCTCTTTATCATCTCTATAGATTTGCCTATTCAAGACCATTCTTGTAAATAGAATCATACAATGTGTGGTCTGTTGTAACTGGCTTCTTTCTCTTAGATTGTTTTTGAAGTTAATCCATACTGTAGCTTTTATCAGTGCATCATTCTTACTAATTGCCAAATGCTATTCAGTTGTGGAGCTATACTACCTTATCCATTCATCAGTTGGTAGGATTTGTGTTATTCCCATTTTTTTTGCTTCTATTAATAATGCCGCTATGAACATTAATGTATAAGTTTTCATATGGATATATGCTTTTATTTTCCCTGGGTATATATCTAGGAGTGGAATTGCTGGATTTTGTGGTAGCTTTATAATGAACATTTTAAGAAATTGCTGAACTGTTTTCCAGGCATCTGCATTTTACCTTCCCATCAATAATGTGTAAGGGTTCCAATTTCTGTGCATGCTCACTAACACTTGTTATTGTCTGTCTTTTTCATTATATAAAAAAGCAACTTC
The DNA here is from genome assembly GCA_036589455.1 of Ateles fusciceps. Taxonomy (NCBI): domain Eukaryota; kingdom Metazoa; phylum Chordata; class Mammalia; order Primates; family Atelidae; genus Ateles; species Ateles fusciceps. Next base: position 4,276,021 of record JAZHEH010000065.1, on the reverse strand, counting down.
TTCAACCATCCTGGTGGTTGTAAAGTCGTATCTCAGTATGATTTTGATTGTATTTCCCTAGTGATTAATGTGGCAAGTATTTTCATATACTTATTGGGCATTCATGTTTTTGGAGAAATGTCTGTTCAAATCATTAGCCTGTTTAAAAATTGAGTTGTCTTTTTTATTATTGAGTTGTAAGAATTATTTATATATTCTGAATCCAAGTCCCTTATTAGATATATGATTTGCAAATATTTTCTCCCTCTTCTGAGAGTTGTTATTCCATGTTCTTGATGGTGTCACTTGAAGCACGCCCCCATTTTTTTTTTGAAACAGGGTCTGACTCTGTTGCCCAGGCTGCAATGCAGGGGCATCATCTCTGCTTACTGAAAACTCCCAACTCCCAGGCTCAAGCTATACTCCCACCTCAGCCTCTGGAGCAACTGGGACTCTAGGTGCTACACAACCACTGCCCCACAGGCTACTTTTTTTTTTTTTTCTTTTAATGAAGATGGGTATCATTCTGTTGCCCAAGTTGGTCTTGAATTCCTTAGCTCAGGTGATCCACCTGACTTGGCCTCCCAAAGTGCTGGGATTACAGGTGCGAGCCACCATGTCCAGTCACACTCCCCCATTTTTTAAAAAGAGCTTTTGTGATCTATTTATGCTTCTCATGTGATCCAAGTTGTGCCTCTGATTAAGGTGGCGATGAGAGAAAAAGATATTGATGAGGAATACCCTACATTTGATGGCTGAGCCTAATTACTGCATTCTGCTCAAATTCCTGTATCTTGGTATATTCAAAATCCAAATCCCAGGCAGCAGAGAAGTGTGGCATTGATGAGAGCAGGGCCTAAGGATCAGCATAGTTCAGGCCACTCATATGACTCGTATAGTTTTAGATGTTTCTTAGCATGTCAGTTGTATTGCTTGTTTAGTTTTACTGCCAATTATTGAGACCTGTGTTCTTATTAGGTATCTTAACCCATTTTTTTTATTGCTACAACAGAATACCACAGCCTGGGTAATTTATAAAGAAAATAAGTTTACTTGGCTTTTGGTTCTGGAGGCTAGAAAGTCGAAGAGCATGGTACTGGCATCTGACAAGGACCTTTGTGCTGCTTCTTAACATGTTGGAAGCTCAAGGGAGCACATGAGACCAAGAGATAAATGTGTCCAAACTTATTCTTTCATTAGGAACCCGATTCTAATATAACTAACCCATTCCCATGAGAATGACATGAATCCTTTTCATGAAGATAGAGCCCTCATGACGTAATCACCTCTTCAAGGCTCTACCTCCTAATACCATTACAATGACAACAATAACAGTTAAATTCCAACATGAGTTTTGGAGGGATATTCAAACCATGGCACTAGGGTGTATGAAAAGTGCATTGTTTTGAGAGTGGTTTTTTTTTTTATTTTCCAGTGGACATTCCTTTAGATTTTTAGAACTCTACTTCCAGATATATTTTCTCTTGGAGTTAAATGACACTGTTATGAAAACAAACGTGTTGGCTGAAGAAGGCTAAAAAATTGAGGTTCCAGAGCATCAATTTTTAGTAGCTACTTCTGTTTCTATATTTTAAAATATAAGCAGACTTTTTAGACTGCATTTACTCATATAGGTAAGCCTTGATTTTGTATGTGCTTTCCAAATCACCTTTAAAGACTGAATATGAGAGTTAATTTGTAAGATTTACCTTAAGAAAGACAATGTAACATTTTGCCTTTTAGGCATAATAGATAGTGATAAGATTTATTACATCTTCTCTATTTTTTTTTCACAATTAAACACATAAGCAATCAGTCCAGTTGGCTAATTTTCTAATATCTTCTAATTTTAAAAATGAAATTCTAATGGCAGAAGGTAATAGAACATTTAATTAGTTACATGAACAAACACTGCCAGTAAAATGTCAATGTGTCTGGAATTTAACATTTTTTTTTTTTTTACGAGGTCTTACTCTATTGCCCAAGCTGGAGTGCAGTGGTGTGATCATAGCTCACCATAACCTCGAGAAATGTTCATTCTTTAGCTGATTTATGATACAGTTAGTATCACAAAGACAGTTTGAGAGTTTAGCATTGGAAAAAGCCATTACAAGTTGAATGTTAAGTTGTTTGTATCTTTATAGCTACGTTAAGCATTGTGTCCAACTAAGCCACCTGTCCTTTAGTAATGTTAATATTTGATTACAGGTATTTTATTTTATACTGCTAGCAAGAGTGTAAACTGAGAAGACCAGTTGGTAAATACAAGTGCTATTTTTGGGCTGTGGATTTGCTGGAGTGTGTATTCTTAGTAATGTGCTTTCAGTGAAAACTCAAGACTCAATCTTTCAGCTGGCTTTACTTTTGTCACATATTTGATAATTCTCCATAGTGACTTGTACCAAATCTTTCATATGCCTGGATTCCAGCCCACAGGAAGAGTATAGTCATATCCATTCATTTTAGAGGAAGTTGAAGGAATAGCAATAAGCTGACAGAGTTGTTGGCTTCAAATCCCATCTCTTCGGTCAGGCCTCTGTTTTGACAGAAGTTTGGTGATTATGCATAGTTACAGCATCTTTATACTCTGTGAGGGAGTGCGAAAGTGTCTGAGTCTATGGTCTGTGTGAACGTCCAATTGTGTGTGTGCATGCATGTGAGAGAGCTAGCAAACAGTAAGTGCAGAGGTGAGAGGGCACATGGTGTGTGAGGAAATACATCTATTCTCTTGAATGTCCCAGTGTTTCAGAAAAGGGTGCAGTTGACAAAATGTGTCCCTGTTGGTTCTCTGGAGCTTACAGTCTTGTGGAGGGATGTATAATTGGGCTAGGTGTCCAGAGATGGCTGCATTCAAAGTGATATGGAGCAGGTGGGAGGCCAACCCAGGGGACAGTTGAGATTTCAGGCAAGGCCGGAAGGGAGGAGGTCTAGGCTGATATAATGTGAAAAATAAGCAAGGGTTAGAAAGGGAAGAAAACAGGTGTTAGTTCTAGAGAAAGGAAGCTGTAATTTTAAAAATTAAAGTGTGAAGGCAGAACTAGTCATGATAGGAGGTAATCTGGAGGATTCATATTGTTTCTTTTCCACATTCTCAAATAAATGCATTGCATCAATTTTAATAGCAGTTTGAAAATATTTTTTCACCTAATGTTTTATGTTAAATGGAGCAGAAATAATTAGAAAAAAAGAGGGGCTAGTGTTTGCAGTTTTTCAATTTTCTTTTTGTAAAAATAGAATTGTAAAACTCTTTAAACCTAGCTTAAGGTTTGCACTTGTTTGATTGTTCGGTGATTGTAACTATATTTTCTTTGATGCATCATTCTTTGGCATAATAGTGATGGTTTTTGTCCTTAAAAAAGAAAAGGCTCCCTAAATCAATGTCAGCTATCATATCTTGAGACAAAGCTCTTACTTAGAATATTATTCTTTATCTATTCATTATAAAGCCATGCTAAATTGGTCTTCTTTTCATTCACATATACAATGAGAGATGATCAGGATCAACTGAGTTTTGAGCTCTATGCTTAGGCATTAATCATGCGTAAAACTTATTGATGGTAAAACTGTATGATGTTTACTATTTTTTAATCATATCTCTTTAGATTCTTATCATTTACACGACAAATCCTGCACTCAGAAAGTTAAGTGGTATAGCTATAGTTGATTAGTTTTCATGCTTTGCTTAGAGTAAAATATTTTAAGAGCAGATCCTGCAACACAAAGATCTGAATATGAAAGGAATTATTTCAAATTTATTTCAATACTCTGAAACTTAGACCAAAGAATTTACAGCAGTTTTGAAGCTTAATATTAGAATAGAATAATAGCAATATCAACAAGAATAACATCTATTTACCTCCTACATGCCAAGTACATGCATTATCTATTTAGGGTTTGCACAAATATTTTGAGATAGACATCCCATTTATGATAGTTGAGAGCTTTGAATTTATGTCATATTCTTGCAGTGGAGGCTAGGAAATGTTTTGTTTGCTTGAGTACATTAACACAGCATATAATTAGGGTTCTATTAGCAAAGAATGAGGAGGAGGAAAAATCATTGTTAGTAATCTGTAGCCTCTGCTGTATCAGTCACCCATCATTAACACCCTTTTCTATTTTATTAAATGGTATCTTCTCAAATTTCCCACACGTAGCAATCTTCTATTTCATCTTATCATAACATATTTTTATGAAAATTGGTATATTTTCTAAAACAAAATAAATTCAGTGATAAGAGTGCATTGTTTTACTTTAAAAAAAAAAAGTCTCTTGACTCTCTGACCTGATAAAATATAATGCAGATATTCTCATATCTGCATTTACATTCACTCTGTTGTGATGTGTTGTATTCTGATTGAAGTGTATAAAGAAAATCTGGCCTCTTACAGATATATAGTTGAAAAGGGAGGATAATTTTAAAGAGTTTTCATAAAATTATGGATGTTCTTCTCTGATTTTCCTCCAAATTAAATGAATGATAGGTTCTTTACAGTAAGATGTAATATAGAATTTGAAACCATTGAAATGAACTTTTCTGTCACTGCTTCATTAAAATATATTGTTCTGTCTTGCACTTTAAATGTATCTTTTACTCATACATGGTTTTGTAACATCATGTATTGCTTATCTGGAAAACAGTTGTCTACTGAATTATACAGATCTTCCAAATGTTGACATATATAATTATAAAATACCGAAACGATGTTAACATCATCACTGATCTCATCAGGAATGCCTTGGAGATCTGTTAAGGTCACAGTGACAGACACAAGTTTACAAAAATTATTTAATTTGCAGCTCAAGTTTTATCATTGGCAATAAATACTCTCAGGTGTTTTCAATGAAGTGATAGATTCATGTCATTAATTTTTGAGGTAATATCTGATATAGTCAAGTCTGTATGACCCCGTACGTTTTCCAGTCAAACTTTCAACTAAAATGGTGTTTGATGAAAAATTTAGCTACTTTAGTTTGCAACGTACTTTTTCATGAGGCAACCGTGGTACTTTGGAATGCAGCATCAGCTCTTCCTGCGTTCTTCCTGTTTCTTTATAGATTATTAAAAATTTGTGTGTTCAGGGTCAAGATTTTATAAAATTCATAAGCTGTACTGTTTATCAAGAACATTTTTAGGTTAAACTAGATTTTTGTTTCTTTTTTGTATTGACAGTGCATGATGGTAGAGAATATAATGACTACTATTATAGTCTGGTGCCATGGCCTTGATTCATATGATGGCATCAGTAGTTTAATCCCATTGTTTTTGTATTGTTGGTGAAAATGTCTACAGAACGAAAAAGACAAATATGGTTTTAATATTATTATAAAAGTTAAAAAATATGTAAATTTGACACATACAAAAAGTAGAATAAATTGTGTCTTGACAGGGGTTCGCAGATAGTACTTTAAAAATTGCTAACATAGGATTTGAATTATTACCTAGAAGTAGAAGTTGTGTGGGGTGTATTATGTATGTGTGTGAGTACAATTGTCTCTCAGTATCCACAAGGAATTGGTTTCAGGATCTCCCACTGGTACCAAAATCCTAGAATACGCAAGTCACTTATATAAAATGGCATAATATTTGTATGTAACCTATGCACACCCTCATGTATACTTTAAATCATTGCTAGATTACTTATAATATGTAATACAAAGGAAATGCTATGTAAATATTTGTTATAGCTCTTTGCACAGTGCCAGTACCTGGCAAGTTATAAATATATTTTGGCTTATCATTTGCAGCCACAGGAGTAGATGAACTTGGCTCCCTTGCTGGCTTGCTCATTCAATTTTTCAATAAATGTTTATCAAGCCATCTTTCATTTGTCAATCAGTACGATAAAAGAACAAAATCAGACATTGTGCTCACTTTTCAGGGTAAAAAGATTTTATCACTTTTAGGGATAAAAATATATTAATCAAAAAGCACACATATTCATGTAAAATTGAAACCCTGACAAGTGCCATCAAGTACAGATGCATCAGATGCTTTGAACTAGCCAGATAAGTGAGAGAAGGCTTCCCTGGGGGAGAAAATGACTTTCAAGCTGATATCTGAAGGATGTGAAGAATTACCCAGGGCAAGGTTGGGGGTGAGAGAGTCTGTTATTCCCGTTTGTGCTCTTATAAGAGAGTACTACAGACTGAGTAATTTCTAAACAGTAGAAGTTTATTTTGTCCATGTTCTGGAAGCTGGGAAGTCCAAGACGGGGCCACATCTAGTGAGCCCCTTCTTGCTGTTATCATAACATGGTGGAATGCATCACTTGTTGAGAGAATATGCACATGTCACAGGGCCTAACTTTGTTTCATAACAAATCCATTCTTGCAGTTACAGATCCATTCCTGTGATAATAGCACTAATTCATTTATGAGGGCAGAGCACTCATGACCTAATCCCCCTCTTAAAGGTCCAACCTCTCAACATTGTTGCATTGCAGGTTAAGTTTCCATCACATAAACTTTGGGGAACACATTCAATCTATAGCAGAGAGCATTCCTTACAGAGGAGTAATTGTGTGTTAAGGCCCCACAAAGAAAGAGAATGGAACTGAAGAAGATATAAGGGTCTGAAAGGAGACTAGTGGGCCAGACTTAAGAGCTCAAAAGGGTGAGGTTGGAGAGGTAGGTTAGTTTTAGTTAATTTTAAAGTGTCTTGCTATTTGCCAAAGACAAAAAACTTATATCGAGAATGACCCCATCTTATACTAGCAAAGCTATGAACCATAAATCTGCTTTTTAAAAGAAAATACAATTATAAATGTAATAAAGGTTTCTTACAAACCAGTATTTATTTTCACATATAGTCTTGTTTTAAGGTAAACTTCTGTATCTCTATGTACAGATCAAAAACCAAAATGTTCCTCTGTGGAAAACTTTGGACCTTATCCTGTAGTTGACCTATAATGGTTGAATTTCTGTCGAGTGTAAATTTAGGTATATAATGGGTTTAAATTTTTAAGAGAATAACTGAGTGATTTTTGTAATCTGTGAAAAGGAATTGGACTATCATACTTGGGTTGTGAAAAACTATACAAATAATAGATTTATGTTTTTTTATAGTTTTGGGTTTTATGCTATTGCTTTATTATTTTTTACTTATAAAAACAAGCATTTGTTTCTCACAGTTCTGGATGATATGAAGTCTAAGATCAAGGTGCTGAACTCAGTGTCTGGTGAAGGCCTGTTTCCTGGCTCATAATGGCATCTTCTTACTGTGTCTTCATGATGGAAGAGGGACGGCAGCTCTCTGCGATCTCTTTAATAAGGGCTCTAATCCCATTCATAAGTGTTCTGCACCATGAGCACATTCAGACCATGGCACCTGAAATACTCAGTGTTCTTTGGCTTTGTAGACACATCATTCTGATTTCTGCCTCCATCTTCATAATGTCTTCCTCTGTGCCTCTGTTTCCTCTTCTCTTCCTAGAAGGGCATCCATCACTGGATTTAGGGCCCACCTTAAATTCAGGATAACTTCATTTCTAGATCCTTAACTAATTACATCTGCAAAAACTATATTTCCAAATTAGGTTTCAGCCTGAGGTTTCAGATGGACATGAATTTGGGTGTGGGAGAGACATTAGTCAACTCCTACAATGGTTCAATATCAAGTTTCAATATAATGAGGTATCTTATTCTGGCTCTCTGTCCAGTTTCATTCACCAGTTTTTTATTCTATTTCTAAAATTATAGTCACAAACTTGAACTTAAAGTGCTAACATTTTATACCATTCCCATTGTGACATTTTCTCCAAAAAAATTTTACATAGGAAGTTTTTGACTTAAATATTTCTTAGGGCTTTTTCAAATTGGAAATCACTAGAAAATTTCAGTTCTGTATTTTAGAACTGAAAGAATTTCTGTTCTATATTTAACAATTTTTAGTGTCACAAACTTATTTGAGCTTGTATTTTAGTGCAAATGACTAAATGCATAACCATTACAAAGCTATCCGTGTGTAGGGAAAGTACTTTGGCCTATTTAGAAACTGGTAGTACTCTGATAGTGTTCTACTTGCAAACTATCTGGTTTGATTTCAGGAAAACAAGCTGAGAGAATATTAAATTTCATATGATGAGAACTAAGAGATATCAATGGATACTCTATTGGATATTTTCCTTTTACTGGTTTTGTTGTTATGGATTGGTAACTGCATTGATCAGAGTAAAGTTTATTTCTCAGTAATTGAGATTGTATTCTACACATCAGCATTTTATCCTTTTCCCATTATAGACAGTTTTAGGTAAGACTTCTTTTGCAGTCTGTTTTAAACAATTTAGCTCCAGAATAGTCTTGTGTCTTTTCTTCTAGTATTTCTTCTTTGAGTTTTTAAATTCATTGAATTCCTATTTTATCTTTATACAGACTTTTGAACATAGTCTGATCATCTGGCTAATTTAACATGTTTTTCTCTTTCTTATTTAATTTAGGGAAAATAGCCAACAAAGACATAGACTACTCTTTCCAAATGAGTGAGGTAAGTTAAATATATATGTATTAGCTTCCTTATAAATCAGAATAAAAAAAAATCAAGATAAGGTTAACTCTTTGTACTTAATTACTTATAATACATTCTATTTGTCCCTAACTTATTCATTTTTTAGTAGCTAAAGCAAGTTCCATGTTCCATGCAGATTTAATATTGGATCTTTTCTAGATGTTATAAGGGAACAAACAGATGTTTGAATTTGTTTTGAGGCTCCCTTTGAAATAAACTCAGATATGCTGAGCATTGATATATGAGATACTAGTATTTGGCTTAACATTTTGCTATAATGTAATGCAAGCATAGTCCATGGTAGCTTATTATTTTACAATTATTAGTATATGATTAGTGCTTATTTGTGACTCTACTGGGATTCAAGCTGAATTGCGTAAACACATTAGATAGAACAATAAATAAATTAAATACAACTTGTAAAAATTCAGAATTATTTTAACCAAAGTCCTTCTTATATTAATTGTCTGAAAGATACAAACAATTTATATTGGTTCTATAATGAATATAAGCATGTTAAAGGCATTTCAATGAAATAATTTTTCTGATAGGCTCTAGTTGATAGAGAATCCTATGTGTAGCTCTCACAGAGGTAGATATCCTTGAATGGTTTCAGGATGTCTAGCCAGATGTAAACAGGGTTTTAAAAAATTTTCAGGAATGAATGAAATTCCTGCTTGGAAAACACGTCCTTCTAGAATAGGTTGGCTATGTGCTAGTTGGCTGAATAAGCTCATTAAGATTTAAAGTTACAGAGTTCCTTTAAAAGTTCAGTGACCCACTAGTCAGAATGGCTATTGTTAAAAAATCAAAAAGTAGCAGATGCTGGTGAGGCTGTGAAGAAAAAGGAATGTTTATACACTGCTGTGGGGAATGTAAATTAGTTCAGGCATTGTGGAAAACAGTGTGGCAATTCCTCAAAAACCTAAAGATAAAAACACCATTTGACTCAGAAATCCCATTACTGAGTATATGCCCAAAGGAATACATCTTTCTTTTATAAAGACACCTGCATGTATATGTTCATTGCAGCACTGTTCACAATAGCAAAGACATGGAATCAACCTAAATGCCCATCAATGACAGATTGGATAAAGGAAATATGATACATATATATTATGGAAAACTATGCAGCCATAAAAAACAAGATCATGTCCTTGGCAGAAACATGGATGGAGTTGGAGGCCCATTATCTTTAGCAAATTAATACAGGAACTGAAAACCAAATACCACAGGTTCTCACTTATAATTGGGAGCTAAATTAATAGATCACACAGATACATAGAGGGGAGCATCACACACTGGGGCCTTTTGGAGGATGGAAGATGGAGGATGGAGGGTGGGGAGGAGAGAGAGGATCAGGAAAAACAACTAGTGGGCTTAATACCTGGAGAACGAAGTAATCTGTACAACAAGCCCTCATGACACAAGTTTATGTATACAACAAATCTGCACTTGTATCCCTGAACTTAAAATAAAAGTTAAAAAAGAAATAAGAGTTCAGTGACCTAAATGGTGAGAGAAACAATATGAGAACTAGAGGGAACTATGAAGATCACATAGGACAGTGATTTTATAGTGTTTGCAGATCAATATATAAATAAGAATAAGAATTTACATGAAGAATTTCTGAAAACTGTAGACACTTGGGCTCAAGCTGAGACTGCTAAATCAGTATTTTTGGGAATAACCTGAGGGGGCATGACTATAAAAAAGTACTCCAGGTGACTCCTATTGCCACTAAAGATGAAAACCACTGTCATAAAGCAATGTTGCCACAACTAAAGTGATATCATGTGGCACAGAATACATATTTATTGAATGAGTGGGTGAGCAAGACAATTATTTGGAAATAAAGTATATGAAACATTAAAGTTTTCGTGTCTTTGGAGTGGACTGAGGAATGATTCATTTCGTAAGATTGATCCAGTTTAAATGATGGCAAATATGTTGTCATTTTCAGTTTGCTTATATTGGCATAATAATAATGTGCTCCTCACAGATCTTTAGATGTATTGATCATGTTAACTTCAATTATGGTTCATGTTTTTTGCTTCTGTACATCTTTCACATTTATGTATATTCCAGGAATAAGCTTCTAGAACACAAAAAGAATTTCATCAGGTCATATGTACACTGATTCTTATCCATTTGTATGTTTCAAGAACAATGATTAGTGCATTCTTAACTTCAAGCTCAGGTTTTCACTTGAAACAATTTTCTTCAAATTTTAAGCCTTCATGTTTTAGCTTGCCAAATTGAGAAATTTATTTAATTAAAGTTATAAAAATTCCAAAAATATAACTTCTAGGTTTGTTTGTTTGCTTGTTTGCTTTTAATTTTGCTTTATAAGAAAGCAAGTGACAGGACTGGATTCATTCCTAGGAGAATAGCACTGTCATACCAAATTCCTATTAGACTCAACCTATAATTAGGTTTAGCATGTCTTTTTCAATATAAAATACTTTGGAGTAAAACTGACATGTCTCTGAAGCAAAGACAAAAATTGGCTGTTAATGTTTAGAATTATTAAGTAGATATATTATTGAATTAATTAGTTCAAAAGTGAATGCAGCTCTTGCTTCCAGAAAGCTGGAGCAGTGGAAGTTTTCCCTATTCTTTTTGCTACCTATGGCTGAAACTCCTGGAAATTCTATATAAAACAAACATGAGAAGACTTTGAAAGTTAAAGATAAGAAGGCAGAGCAGCTAGCAACCTTGAGAACCAAGGTTTGCTCTTTGATGGATGTATTGCAGAATGGGTGAGGGAGAAGCCAGCAATCCAGAAATGCTAAGTGACACAGACAAATAAAACCTCAAGAAATGTCTGCTGTCTCTAGCCAATGGAGCAGGCAGAGTGACCTAGAAATATAGTAAAATTTTAGTCACTAACTGCTCTATTATAGCCAACACCACAGAAAATACGGTGACCCTACACCAATCTTTGTACTATAGTTCAAGTGTGGAGACTAGACTGTCAGCCCTACCTGTTGGTAACAAAGTGCCATAACTCCCTGTTTGTTGTCAGAAGAAGCTGAATGGGGGAGCCAGGACTCTCATTTTCACTGGGTGATAACACATCCCCCTCCCCCCGACACCCCTGCATGGTGTTAATGGGGAGGCTGAACTCTACCCTCACAAATGTACCAAGATACCACAACCCTTCTCTGCTGGGGTGGTGACAGAGGTGGCCTGGTAGGGAATCAGGAATTTCGCCACCACCTGGAGGTAGGGAAGCCACCTCCACCGCAGACTCCACCATGGTGTGGGGACAATAGAGACCATTTGGGAACAGTAATGAGGTACCCTTGCTTTTCTTAGCAAGGTTGGGTTCACTGAAGGCCTAATTATAAGTTTGAACTTCCACTCCCACCCAGCAGCAATGAAAATCCTTCCATCACTAACCTTTGCTATGTCAACAGAGGCAGAGTGAGGAATCTGGACTTCTACCCCCGCTAGATAGTGAGGCATCATCCCACTTAATTCAACAGAGTGGTGTCTGAGAAGCCTTGCTAAAACAGAAGATTTAAATAAAATCCAGAGTCTCATCATACCTAAAAGTTTACATTTCTGGAGAAAATCACTCATATGAACTAGAAATATCTCAGTGCGAATGGGAAAAGTCAATCAACAGGGCCAATGATGAGGTGACAGTAAAAAACAGAAGTTACAAAGAAGAACAAGATGGACATTTTTAGAATTGAAAAATAGAATAACTGAAAAAAAAAAAAAAACCCAGCCAAATGCAGGCACCAGAGGTAGAATCACTGAATTTGAAGATAAAGGAGTAGATATTACCCAATCCAAACTGCATAGAGAAATAGACTGAGAAAAATAATGAACAGAGTCTCAGGGACCTGTGGGACTGAACAAAGATGTCACATTTGTCTGACTGGAGTGCCAAGAGACGAGAAAGAGATCTAAAGAAAAAGACAAAAAAAGAATAACATTTATTTGTCAAAAGATATAAACTTACAATTCAAAAAGCTGAAGGAACCATAAACACAATAAACTCAAATAAATTCACATGAATCAAACAAAAACTAGTCCTGAAAACTAGACACAGAACAAATCTTGAAGGCAGTGAGACAGAAGCATCACTTTAACTATATGGGAAACATAATTAAAATGACAGTAGATTCCTTGTCAGAAACCAGAGAGGCTAAAGAACTTGTACAAAATTTTTCCAGTGTCCCCCAAAAATATCAATCCAGAATTCTATAGCTGTATTAGTCTGTTTAACACTGCTATAAAGATACTACCTAAGACTGGGTAATTTATAAAGAAAAGAGGTTTAATTGGCTCACAGTTCCTCATGACTGGGGGAGGCCTCAGGAAACATGTAATCATGACAGAAAGCAAAGGGGAAGGAGGCACCTTCTTTACCAGGCAGCAGGAGAGAGAAACTGTGTGCAGGGGAAACTGGTGCTGCCTACATGATCCAATCACCTCCTACCAGGTCCCTCCCTCAACACACAGGGATTACAATTTGAGATGAGACATAGATCCAATCACCTCCTACCAGGTCCCTCCCCTCAACACACGGGGATTACAATTTGAGATGAGACATAGAGCCAAATCATATCGAGTCTGTCCCTGGCCCCTCTCAGATCTCGTGTCCTTTTCACATTTAAAAACCAATTGTGCCTTTTCAACAGTTCCCCAAAGTCTTAACTCATTCCAACATTAACCCAAAAGTCCAAATCCAAACTCTCATCTGAGACAAGGCAGGTCTTTTCCACCTATGAGCCTGTGGAAGCAAAAGCAAGTTAGTTACTTCCAAGATGTAATGAGGGTACAGACATTGGGTAAATGCTCCCATTCCAAATGGGAGAAATTGGCCAAAACAAAGGGGTCACAGGTCCCTTGCAATTCCAAAACCTGGTAGGACAGTTATTAAATCTTAAAGCTCCAAAATCTGTTTTGACTCCATGTCTCATATCCAGGGAATGCTGATGCAAGGGGTAGACTCTTATAGATCTATGCAGGTCTGTCCCTGTGGCTCTTCAGGGTACAGTCCCTGTGGCTGTTTTCACAGGCTGGCCTTGAGTGTTTGTGGCTCTTCCAGACACTCAGTGCAAGCTATGGGTAGATCTACCTTTCTGGGGTCTAGAGAATGGTAGCCCTCTTCTCACAGCACCATTAGACAATGCCCCATTGGGAATACTGTGTGGGGGCTCCAACTCCACATTTCCCCCTCTGTATTACCCTGGTAGAGGTTCTCCCTGAGGGTTCTGCTCCTGCAGCAGACTTCTGACTAGACATCCAGGTGTTTTTATACATCCTCTGAAATTTAGGCAGAAGCTCCCAAAGCTCAACTCTTGGCTTCTGCACACTTGCAGGCCCAACACCATGTGAAAGCTGTCAGGGCTTGGGGCTTGCACCTTCTGAAGCAAGGTCCAAGTTGTACCTTGGCCCTTTTTAGCTCTAGCTAGAGCTGGAGAGGCTGGGATGCAGGACACCCAGTTTTCTAAACTGTTTTACAGTTGAATTAAAAAAATTTAACTGTCTGTTGTGGTTCTCAATATATGCAGATAAATATTTAACACAATTTTATTACAAACAAAGGTTTGGGGCTGTAGAGGTAATTAAGGGTTTTCTATTTCACTTTACTAGTAAAATGTGTACACACCTAGACTGTGATAAATTTGTATATATAATGTAATATCAAGAGCAGCCATTAAAAAATACAATGAAATATACTCAAATAAAATTATGAAAAATATTCCAGTAACCCACAGAAATTCCTGGAAAATAAAACAGAAATATCGACATAGGGAATAAACAGAAAACAAAAAAGATAAAATGGCAGAGTTAATTCCTAATACATCAAGAATTTCATGCAATGTAAATGGTCTAAGCACACCAATTAGAAGACAGATTTGCAAAGTGGAGCAAAACATGATAAATACATCAAAAACCTACGTTATAACAAATCTATGCAAACATTAACTATAATAAAGTAGTGCTACATTAATACATGTAAAGTATACTTCAGAGAAAATAAAATTACCAGGGCATAGTGGGATATTACATAATGACAAAGGGTCTATCCAACAAGACACATAGCAGTATTAAAGGTGCATGCAAAAAATAACAGCATCATAATATGTTAATCAAAAATTAATAGAAAAGAAAGAAGTAATATACAAAATCTATAATCATAATTGAATACCTCAGTATCCCTATAAAGGAACAACTAAATAGAAAACCGGCAAAGACATGGACAAACTGAACATCATGAACCAACAGGATATTACTGACATTTGTAGACTAGTCCACCTAACAACAGCAGAATACACATTTATTTCAATGATGATAAAATATATACAGTATTAGTTTGTTTTTACACTGTTATAAAGAACTGTCTGAGACTGGCAAATTTATGAAAAAAATGAGTTTAATTGACTCGCAGTTCCAGAGGTCTAACAGGAAGCATGATTGGAAGGCCTCAGGAAACTTATGATTATGGCAGATGGTGAAGGGGAAGCAAGCATGTCTTTCTTATGGCAGAGAAGGGGAGAGAGAGAGAAAGTGGGGGGTGGGGGAAGTACCACACTTTTAAATCATCAGATCTTGTGAGGACTCACTATCATGAGACATGAGAACAGCATGAAGGATACCATCCCCATGATCCAATCACCTCCTACCAGGTCCTTCCTCTGACACATGGGGATTACAATTCTATATGAGATTTGGTTTGGGACACAGAACCAAACCCTATCATATACCAAGATAGACTATATCCTGGGCCATAAAACAAATCTCAACAAATCTGAAAGAATTGAAATCATGCAGAATGTGTTTTTTGACACCAATAGAATCAAGTTAGAAATGTAACAGGAGCTTCTACAACTTCTAAATAATCTAGGGGCAAAGAAATTCTCAAAGGAGGAAAAACAAATAAAATTGAAATAAATAAAATAAAAAATGGAACATATCAGCATTTGAGAGATGTAGCCAAAGCAGTAATGAGAGGGAAATTTGTAACACTAAATGTTTATATTAGTAAAGGGGAGAAGTCTCAAATCTGTAATAAGCTTCCAACATAAGAAAGTAGAGGCCGGGAGTGGTGGCTCATGCCTGTAATCCATACACTTTGGGAGTCCAAGGCAGGTGGATCACCTGAGGTCAGGAGTTCGAGACCAGCCTGGCCAACATGGTGAAACCCTGTCTCTACTAAAAATACAAAAATATTAGCCAGGCATGATGATGGTACCTGTAATCCCAGTTACTTGGGAGGCTGAGGCAGGAGAATCTCTTGAACCCAGGAGGCAGAGGTTGCAGTGAGCCGAGATCGCAGCATTGCACTCCAGCCAGGGCAACACAAGTGAGACTCTGTCTCAAACAAAACAAAATGAAAGAAAGAAAGAAAGAAAGTAGAGCAAAACAAGCCCAAAGCAGGTAGAAGAAGGAAATAGTAAAAGCAATTGAAAACCAGAAAGTGTTAGAGAAAATCATTGAAAGCAAAAGCTGTTTCTTTGGAAAGATATATAAAATTGACAAACTTCTAGCCAGACTGGCAGAAATGGGGTTGGACTGGGACATATATGACCAATATCAGAAATAAAATAGGATATATCAATATGGATTCTGTAGATATCAAAAAGATAATAAAGGAATACTACTAACAACTCTACACACATAAATTTGACAACTAAGATGACATGGACCAATTCCTTTAGAAGCACAAACTACAGTCCACTCAATATTAAAACAATAATTTGAATAGTGCTGTAACTACTAATTAAACTCATGCATAATTTAAAATTCCCCTAAAAGACATCTCCAGGCTTAAATGGTTTCATTGGAGAATTCTACCAAATGTTTAAAGGAGAATTGGCATCAATTTTATACACTCTCTTCCAGAAAATAGAAGAGAAACAGACACTTTCTCAATTCATATCAGAGGCCTACATTACTTTGATATCAAAAGAGACAGTTAAAAAATAAAAATAAATTCAGTAATATAAAAGTAATTATGCACCATGACCAGATGGGGTTTACTCTAGTGATGGAAGGCTCTATTCATGTTTTTTTTATGTGTGAAGGGGACAGAGTCTTGCTCTGTTACCCAGGCTAAAGTACAGTGGTGCAATCTCTGCTCACTGGAATTTCTGCCTCCCAGGTTCAAGCGATTCTCCTGCCTCAGCCCCTGAGTAGCTGGGACTACAGGTGTATGCCACCGCACCCCAGCTAACTTTTGTAATTTTAGTAGAAATGGGGTTTCACCACAGTGGTCAGTCTGATCTGGAACTCCTGACCTCAAGTGTTCTGCCCGCCTTGGCTTCCCAAAGTGCTGGGATTACAGGAGTGAGCCACTGCACCTGGCCTCCATTCATTTTTTGAAAAACAATTGATAGATGTCACCAAAGGCTGAAGAATAAAAATCATGTGATTTTTATCAGAAAAAAATATTGTCAAAATTTAACTCTTATTTACTAAAAACAAACACAAATTCTCAGAAAACCGATAATAGAGAGGAACTTCTTTAACTTCGTAAAGAACTCCACACAACAGTTACAGTAACATTATATTTAATAGTAAAAGACTAAACACTTTCTTTCAAGATCAGGAACAAGGCAAAATGTCTTCACCCTTCTCATTAAATAGGGAACTAAAAGACAAAAAGGTAAAATAAAAGCTATACATACAGAAAGGAACAAATAAAACTTTCCCCATTTCCAGATGACATGATGTACATAGAAAATCCCAAGAAATCTACAAAATTAAAGACAAAATTTCCTAGAACTAAGTGAGTATAACAGGGTTGTAAAAAATAAGAAAATTATATAGAAATCAGTTTATATTTCTATACACTAGTAATGAGCACATGGAAACCCAAACTGCTATACAAGTTAAAATCTCTGTGTAACATTTCATAGACATATACAAGATTATTCAGAAATTTGTGTGGAAATACAAAGGAAGTAGAAGAGATAAAATGATTGTGACAAAAAGAAGACTTTTAAGGCTTGTTTTTTAGCTGCAGTCTAATGAAGACTGTGTGATATTTGGAGAGAGATGGGCACGTAGATTAATGAAACAGAATAGAGATCCCAGAAGTAGCCCCACACAAGTATAGCCAAATGATTTTGGACAAATGTGCAAAAGCAGTTCAATGGAACAAACAGGCTGGAACATTTGTATATTCATAGGCAAACCTATGAACTTAATCTAATGTTATACCTTATACAAAAATTAATTCAACATTGATCATAGACTAAATGTAAAACATAAAAGTATACAATGTTTTGAAGAAAAAAATGGATCAAACCACTTGGAAATCAGGTCTTGATGAAGAGTTTGTAGATATGTCATATCTGCAAACAGAAATGTCGTCTGTTAAAAGAATGCACTGATAAATTGGAGTTTATCCAATGTAAGAGTTCTTGTTCTGTGAAAGATTCTGTTAAGACCATGGACAGGCTACAGACTGGGATAAATATTTGTATATTCTGTATCAGACAAAGGACTTGTATCTATGATTTATAAAGAACCCACAAAATTTCAATATTTTACAAAAACAAACTGCCCAATTAGAAAGCGGGCAAAATACATGTTGAGATCTTTCACTAAAGAGGAAATATGATGGCAAGTAAGCACATGAAAATATCTGTAGTATCACTAACCACTAGAGAAACACAAAATAAGATCAAAGTGAGATATAAATATATGCCTATTAGAAGAGCTAAAATTAAAATATTGACAATACAAATTACTAGTGAGGATGCAGAGAAACTAGATATCTCATACATTGCTGGTGGAAATACAGCATGGTACAATCACTCTGGAAAACTGTTGAGCAGTTTCTTAAAAAACTAAATTTTCATGTCAGTTGGGTAATTATATTCTTGGGCATTTATCCGGCAAAAATGTAAACATATATTCACACAAAAACTTAAACAGATATTCATAGCAGCTTTATTTGTAGTAGTCAAAAGTGGAACCAACCTAAATGTCCTACAGCTGGTGAATGGTTAACCGAGTGTGGCACAGCCTTATCATGGAATACTACCCCCTCAGTAAAAAGGAATGATCTATTTATAAACACAACTTGGATAGATCTCCAGGACATTATGCTAAGTGAAAGAAAAATCTTAGAGGAACACATATGTTATGATTCCATTTTTATGACACTACTGAAATGACGGTATAAAGATGGAGCAAATTAGTGATTTCTAGGGGCCATGGATGTTGTAGGGAAGGAAAGTGGACATAAATTTAACGGGTTATCATAAGGGAGATCTTTGTGGTTGGAATAGCTCTACACCTTGACAGGACTGGCTCTTACCCAAATGCACACATGTGACAAAATGACTTTCAGCTATACAGAGCCATTTTACTCATGTAAGCTTCTTGATTATGATATTTTACTATGGTGATGTAAGATGTAAATAACCATTAGAGGAGACTGGGTAGGGGTTACATGGGATCTCTGTGTATTATTTTGACAAATTCCTGTGATGCTATAGCTATTGCAGAATAAAAAGTAAAAAAAAAAAAAAGTAAATACAACTTATCTCACTTTCTTCAATGCTAAATTATATTTCTCTACTGACACAAAACAAGCTCTACACATTGCAGTCAATTTTTTTCACCCCATCTATGTATAGGATGCAGTCAATTTTCAAAAATAGTATAATAGAATATTCATCCAACTATTGGATTAAGGCAGAATTTACTAGAATCAATGATTTTGTCCATTAACAAATTTATGGATATGAAGAATGTTTAAGCTTTTACAAGACAGAAGAATATGAAGGAATTTTAGGTCCATTATTTCAAAATTATTTTATACTTTGAAAGGGTCTTCTGTGCTTTTATGATTGTTTAAACATTTAAAGAGATATTCTAGTTTTACCTCTGATTTACAATTAGTATGAGTCCATCATTGTGCATTGTTACAATCATTTTGGCAATCCAGAGAATGCATGTGAATTAAACATGGATGATATGATTGATATATTAAATTTATTGTATGATCACTAGAAAGTAAGAAAAAATTAATTTTAAAAAGCCAACACTTATTGAGAATTTCTCATGTATTATTTAATCTCACTTTATGGAAATTATGGTTTAGAGAGGTTAACTTGCTCAAGTTTACAAATGTAATCAGTTTTACATGTGTATTTAATGGGTTTTATATAATTAAAGAAAAAGATTATGCAGCAAACTGAAACAATACAAATTGTTTTATTGTTAAATCTCCTATGTTTTGGAGCTGGGATTCTGAACACAGATAATCTGATTCTAAAATTTCATATTCACTTTAAAATATTACTTTAAGAATGCTGTTCTAAGAATTGTGTATAGAAGTATTTTCTTTCTGAATTTCAATCTCTAAATTATTGCTACTTAGGTTCAGAATATTTAGGATGGCTATTCAGTTTCCATGATTATTTATAGCTCCTCTGAATTTTGCCATGTTTTATTATGAGTAGAAGTTTGTGTCAATCATCCATTTATTAATTTCATTCCATTTTGTACCATTTCAGTCAATTCTTTAATGGTTGGGGTCAGGGAAGGAGGCAACCTGAGTCACGAAGCCACAGCTACAGTAGAGGAGAATGTAGGATTGAGAACATCCAGGATTCTCCTTTTACCTAAGACTAAGCTTATAAAGAAATGAGACAATGATTCAGCAAAATGTAGAAGTAATTTAAGTTATTTTATTTTAAATTCTGCAAAGTGAAAATATAACCACATCTTTTCATTGGAAATCAGAGCAAAGATTTTTTCCTAAAGGGAGAGATTGTCAAGTAACTGGCCTTGTTACTTTTGAATATAAGGTTTTCTCTATCCTTCTATAAGCAAAATAACTAACATTTCTCTAATTGAAAAAACTCAAATAATTGAAAAAACTTATCAGAAGTCAGTATAAATGAAGCTATAAGAAATCTGTGTATTGTCTTAGCAGAAATATAGCTGCACAGTTTAAAGGCTGTTGTTTCAGAATTGAGTGATCAAGACACTCTTTAACTTCATTTGTTATCTGTTGTATTTAGATGAGCTAGTGGAATTAATTCAAGGCCTGTAAGTAGATAGAATCACATATAAGTTGATTATAATTATAACTATATTTTGAGCCTGTATTTACTCACGGATTCTCAGTCTTTCCACACTCTTCCCATCTGTTTCAGTATTACTTTAGTATAATAGATTGCATTCATCTTGTAATTTATATTAAATATAGTAGCATGAAAATTGTATGTTTTCAAAATTATCTTTCTCTTTTAAAGAACACAGAGAAATTACTGCTTTTGTGGCACATTCTATTACTTTACTTTTGTAGCATTGAGTATATTTCCAAGGTGCTCTTTGAGTATTTTTAAAATATATCTATAGCACGTTTTATCTGCTCTTTTGAAAACTGATTTGCCCAGCATTATTTCGACATAGTGAGATGCTAATTGTGATTTTTCCAAGAACAAGGTAAGTGAATTCCAATCTGTACATGAATTTCAGATCATTTCTGTTAGTTTCTGTCTCTCGATATATTCTATTGTACCTGTCACTAGAGACTGCTAAGAAATGATCGGGTGTTATCTCAGGCCTGTGTCCTGTGGTGTGTGGACCATTGTGTAACCTGAGAAGTTGGGAATCTACTGTACACAGAGGGAGGCATCGCTATTGCATTAATTATAAATGGTTTGTGTGTATTTTATACATGTATGACTTTTTTTGGAAAGGTTATACATTCTAATTCTTAAGAATTCTGATGGTACATTTTCCAAGATATTCCCTTTAATAATTTCAAATAAATATTGAAGGGCATAAAATAGCCAATTAATTCTGCCCTTCCTGTTGGGCCTCTTCAGGATGCAGTATCATAAAATGATAGACCTCCTTGTTATTTCTTTGTAATATAGTAGTTCTTAACCATTTCTTGTATCCATATTTTTTAATGATGTGATAAAGCTATCTCCCAAATTCTAATTCTCTCTGAAGGTCACTCTCTCTCCTCACTGCGCAAACACATTTTGCCCCACATTTACAGATACACACCACACATACGTGGACACACATGCATATATATATATACATATATATGCCCACAGTTTTGCATATGATTTCAGGTGGTTCTAGGTTAGATGTTTCTGCGTAGAGAATATAGAGTTTTTGTTAGTGAAACTTAAAGGCTCCCTTTGCTCCACCTGCACTGTTAATAACAGAATTATATCTTCCCCCTGGTACTGTTAGCAGAGCCTGAGCAGCAGAGAGACCAGCTTTCTCATCAACGAAGAAACAATGGTAAGCAGTGACCAGTACTATCCTTTCTTGCATGGACACAAATGGGGCATCTTTTTGTAGTCTGCAATGGTGATGCTCTCTTTTCACTTCAGTTATTTGACATGCTCTTCTACATGGTATTTGAGAATGTATTACTTTAGAAAAAAAATCAGTTTCTGTAGGGAAAAAAAATAACATCAGACATATCAGTGAGAATGACACACTAAGCATAACACTTTGCTTGGATTTTATTTTTTTCCAGTTTTACAAATGAGAAAATGAAGGGTCTAAGAGATGTAATGAATTGACTAAATTTATTCACATGTTTAAGGGGTTGATCCCTGACTAGCTCTCAAGTTTCTGAGGCTTAGTTCAGTATTCTTTCTCTATTGCATCACTCTTCTTGTCTGTAAGTACATGCCAGAGGATAATCATGAAGAAGTACAATTCATTTAAAAATCAAACTTAAACATCAATTAAAAGGTGAGTAAAGGGACTAAAAGTTTTCATTAGTTTCTTAGTAAGTAAAAAATGCTGTTTGAGAAGATGGAGAAATAGAGTTATATTCTTATACTGATAATTTTAACATAAATGATAGTTTGCTTTTTACTACAGTACTAATTATTTAGTATTCCATAATGAGAATTGTGGTATTGATCAAATTAAAACAATTGAAATGTTGTTGGCTTGTTTTCTCTATGTATTTATTTTTACTCTTTTTTTGTTACCACATAAAGCATTTACATGATTCCAAAGTTGAAATCCACAGATCAAATAACATTTAGATAAGCCTAAAGCTTATACAATTTTGATATCACTCTTTAAGAAACATATGAAAACATATCTTACTTTAAAACATTTACAAAAAATATTTTACCATAGGAACACATTGCTGAGGCCTTCTTAAACCCTTGGAAGGGGCAGATGCAAGTAAGATCCCCTGAAGATTAGACCTTATTAGCTTGAAGTAAATCTATTTTAAGTTGAAAATATGAAAGTGTATTCAGAGAAATCTTTCTTCTTTGTCCTCTCAATGCTTTTGTATAATAGTTACCATTTTTGTTTGGCTTGTTTTTCCAATGCTATTACAAATGTTGCTAAAGTGAATACCCATGGGAATTATTATATATTTTGGTCATTATATTTTTGGTCATTTTATATTTATATTTTGGTCTTACGATTTTTGGTCATTTTATTTTTTGACATGGAATTTATTTATCAGAGAAAAAAGGTATGTAATTTTGCCATATGTTGCCAAACTCCCCTGCCTTTTGTATTTGTAACAAAAATATGAGAGTGCCTGTGTCCCCCACAACCTTATCAGCAGTGTGTTGTTATGCTTTTAGATTCTTGCCTGTCTGATGATGATCAAATGACTTTAAAATGACTTAAGATATTTGCTTCACTATAAGACATTATCTTTGGTTAAACAGTTGTTAAACAGTAGGCTTCTTTTTTAAAAATAAACTTTATTTTAATATAGTTTTAGATTTTATCATAAATAAAGTCTAAACAGAGTCCCTTATATCCCACGCTTATTTTCTCCTGATATTAGAATCTTACATTAGTATGGTACATTTATAACAATTAATGAACCTATATTGGTGCATTATTATCAAATAAAGCTCATGCTTTATCCCCATTTTCTTAGTTTTCCCCTAATTCTTTCCCTATTCCAGTATCTCATTGAGGATGCAACATTGCATTTAGTAGTCACGTCTCCTCAGACTCCTCTTGGTTGTGACAGTTTCTTGTAATTCTTTTGATTTTTATATCCTTCACAGTTTTGAGGAGTACTGGTCAGGTATTTTATAGAATGTCCTTCAATTGGGACTTTCCTGAATTTTTTTTTTTTTGTGTGTGTGTGATTAGACTGTGATTATGTGTTTTTGGAGGAAGATAATAGAAGTATCATTCTTTTCATGTCATATCAAGGGGTATATTCTATCAACATCACTTTATCACCCTTGATATTTTAACCTTGATTACCTGGCTTGAGGTTGTGTTTAGCAGATTGCTCCACTGTAAAGTTATTCTTTTGTTGTTTTGGCCCTTTCCATACTGCATTCTTCAGAAGAAAGTCACTATTTGGAGCCTACAAAAAAAGGATTGGGATTATGCTCTCCTTTCTAATAGATGAATCAATTACTTGAAATTATTTTTTGTGTGTGGGAGATCTTCCTTCCTTTTTGTCAGTATGTACTTATGGATGTTTATTTTATACTTTATGTTATAAACCAAATACTACTTTATTTATTTTCTTGCTTAAATTGTTCTAGCTTTGGCTATTTGGGAGTTTTTGTTTTTGTTTTGTTTTGTTTTTGTTTAGTGACAGCATCTTGCTCTGTTGCCCAGGTCGGAGTGCAGTGGCATGATCATAGCTTACTGCAGGCTTGTACTCCTGGGCTCAAACAATCCTCTCACCTTAGCCTCCCTGAGATTACAGGAGTGTACCACCACACCCAGCTAATTAATATTTTTTTTATTTGGGTCTCACTGTGTTTCTCAGGCTGCTCTCAGTTTCCAGGCTCAAACAGCCCTCCCACTCAAGCTTCCTGAGTGGTTGGAATTATAAGACATAGCCATATCAGTTGGCTGGGAGCTTTTTAGTTGACTTTGTGTATTCCCCTGACATACCCCTATTATTATTATTTTTTTAGTATTGTTTTGAGTATTTTCCTACTATCTGACAAGATACTCCAAGCTCATCTTGAGCAGTTACTGCCACAGTCCTATAATCAACTGTGTCTCCTTGAAATTTGTGTATATATATATATATATATATATATATATATATGTATGTATATACACACACACACATTTATATATATATATATATAAAATGTGTGTGTGTGTGTGTAAATA
This sequence comes from Ateles fusciceps, assembly GCA_036589455.1. Taxonomy (NCBI): domain Eukaryota; kingdom Metazoa; phylum Chordata; class Mammalia; order Primates; family Atelidae; genus Ateles; species Ateles fusciceps. Next base: position 4,251,438 of record JAZHEH010000065.1, on the reverse strand, counting down.
TCACAAAAGAAAAATCTGTATGAATCAGGGTCCTGGTAGACCTACTTAGTATAGGATAGCCTTTTACAAAGATGGAGTGTAAGAGAATCGCAGTATGTATAGGTCTAGTAATCTTGAATTTATTAAAATTCTTGAGAACTGAAGGGAATAGGGGAAGGAACACTTATTGGAACCCAGAAGGAAAACATCATATACTGAAGACATTATCAGGAGGCTCAATGACCTTTAGTGAGGGGACATAGCCTTCCTTAATTCAACCTTGGGAAGGAAAACACTCTATTCTTTCCAATCATTTGTGAGAAGTAAGAGGTCAAGGGAGCTCTTTGTTGTCTGCACAGGACAAAAAGCAGGATGGAGAGTAGGGGGAGAGGGAATGTGCTGGGATAAAACACATATCACTGGATGTGTTCTTTTGGGGAAAAAAATGGAGTCTCATGGTTTCTACTGTAGTTTCTACTTGTGGTTTCTACTGTGATTATTATGATAGAACCTCAGTATCAATTATTTTATAAATATAGAATAATATAATTAAATTTTTTTGATATAAAATAGTGAACAGTGGACTTGATTGAGTACCTAAGTGGTTACACGGATTGTCAGTATAGAAAGATCACTAAGGCCACTAAATAAAATATAGAAAGATGGAAACTATTATGCTTAAGAGAACCTATGTTAAAGTGACTACTACAGAGGATTAGACAGAATAGTTTGGTAAGTATTTAGAGTTTAGTAAGCAAAGAATGGGAATTGAAAGGACACACTAAAGGTTGATTAAATAATGACAGATATGCAATTAACAGATTTTGAAGGAGTGTGGCCCAGTTAGCCTCAGGGATGATATTCCAAATTCCAAATATTTAATAACTGATATGGCATAGGCACAAACCAATCAGAAGGGACCTTTGAGTGAAATGACAAGAAGCAATTATTATGAATATAAGCACAGTTTTTATAATTGATCTGTGCATATATTTCGATATTATTACCTTATGATTCAGTCATTAATTCAGTCTCCTAGTGATTTCATCCAGTTTCAAGGCTTTAAGTACAATTGATATGCCATCCCAATTCTCAAGTTAAAGTTTCGAGCATAATCATTGCTCCTCAGTTTCACTTTTAAATACCCAAATGATTCTTGAAATATGCATATGGACATCTAAAAGATATCTCAAGATTAATAGGTCCAAAATGTAATTCTGGATCTTCCCCTACAAAAAAAAAAAAAAAAAAAAAAAAACACTGCTTGTCTGAAGTCTTTCTCAGCAGCATGCAATATATTCTTTCAGTAGCTCAAGTCAGAATTTAAAAAAAGTTTTCCTCTTCATTGGTTCTACACTGGACACAAATGCATCCGTTTTAAGTGTGTAGTTTGATGAGCTTTAACAAAGTATAATTTATGTAGAAGATTTCTGTTACCTCAAAAAGTTCCCTTTAGTGATTTTCCTCCTACCCTATTCTAGGCAACTGCTGATTTGTTTTTCTTTCTAGTGTAATGTATAAATGGGATTTTACAGTATACACTATTTTGTATCTGGCTTTTGGCTGCTTTTGCTCATTATAGTGTTTCTAAGACTCATCCAAAACTCCCAATGTTACTAATAAGTTGATTATTTTTGAATATATCTGTACTACAGATATTATTGTTTATTTTATTGTTCAGTAATATTTCATTGTATGGATAAACTGAAATTTATTTATCCACTCATCCATCCATTCATAGATATTTGGATAGTTTTCAGTTTGAGGACCATTATGAATAAAGCTGTTATGAACATTCATGTAAAACTGTTCATATAGATGTATATTTTCATTAATCTTGGGTAATTTCTTGGGAGTAGAATTTCTGGGACCTGTGGAAAATAAAGGTATAATTTTATGTAAAACTGTCACACTATTTTTAAAAGTGATTGTACTATTTTTTATTCCTACCAGCAATGTATGGGAGTTCTAGTTGCTGTACATCTTCACCAACATTTGATATTAGTACTCATATTGATATTGATAGCTTTTAAATTTCAATAATTCTAATGGATGAATAATAGTATCTTGTGATTTCAATTCTCGTTTCTTTTATAAATAACGATGCTGCCCTTCTTTTCATGGGCATATTGGACATTCATAGGTCTTCTTTTGTGAACTGTTCAAATCTTTTCTGCATTTTAAAAAATTGAGTTGATTATCTTTGTATTGACTTATAAGAGTTGTTTATGTATTCTGGATAGAAGACCATTGCCAAACTTATATACTGTGAACATTTCTTCCAATTTGTTTCTTGCCTTTTCATTTATATACAGTGATTTTTAGAAAAGCACATTTAGAAGTGTAGAAGTTCAATTTGTCATATTTTGTCTTTTATCATCGATGCTTTTTGTGTTCTATTTAAGAAATATTTGGCTACATCAAAGTAGGGGAGATTTCTAAGATTTTCTTCAGTTTTATAGTTTTAGTTTTTATGCTTAGGTCTATGATCCATGAAAGTCAGAATGTGGCCCTGCATGGTCCTTTAGTGTAGGACTCTTTCATTTCTCTTAACAATTCTTTAATGAATTTAGGAAAAACATCTGAGAAAACCAATAGCCTGTGAATCTCATGAAAGATACCAAGAAAATAAAAAACAGTGGTGAAAAATTTCAGGCCATCAGAATAACATAGTTTAGAATATACTTTATGCAATGACCAACATTTGTCTTGTATCTTTTGTGTTTTAAATAACAGCAATATTAACTCCTCTATCTACATATAGAAAACATTAGTTTACAGGGCAGGAATTTTCACTCCAATAGTCACCAGTTGCTTAGGCTTCTTCAGCCCATTCCAGGAAGAGGCTAGTTTAAGTAATTGTATTGGATTATTTATCTATTCGTTACACTATAAAATACACACAGTTCTTGCTCTTTCATGCTATAGGTTTGGTTTTCTATATTTGAATATAGTTGAGTATCCCAGATATTTTTAGGTAATTGCCTTTGTATTTTAAATAATGACCACGTAATTGAAAATTGGAGACAACTCAGCATTTGAATAATTGAATGACTTTTTATGTATTCTAGTATATTGCATGCTCATATGTTCATGAAATTAAAAAAAAAACTTTTTTAAACTTTTCATGCCACACATCATCCCAGTATAAATGTAGCAATTTTGCTTTCTTTTTCTGGTATATATAGGAATACTTAACAAAAAATATCTATTTCATTTCATATTCTTATTATTTCCATATTTTCCTTCATTATTATTTTTTTCTCTCTTCTCTTCCTTAATTATATCCTTTGAAGAAACATGGATGGAGATGGAGGCCATTATCCTTAGCAAACTAACACAAAAACAGAAAACAAATACTGCATGTTCTCACTGATAAGTGGGAGCCAAATGATGGGAACACATTGACACATAGAAGAAAACAACACACTGGGGTTTTTCAGAGAATGGAGGTTGGGAGGAGGGAGAGAATCAGGGAAAATAACTACTGGTTACTATGCTTAATACCTGGGTGATGAAATAATCTGTACAACCAAACCCTGTGACACATATTTCCCGATGTAACACATCTGCACATCCTGCACATATACCCCTGAACTTAAAAAATTTGAAATAAATAAAATATAAATCCACAAATATTTATTATTTTTAGTCACTGTTTAAAGAATTTAGGAAATTTTCTTTGAAGTCTCCTTTTGTTTTTTCTTTACATGTTTATTGATTTCTACCCATTTTTTCTTCCTTTTTCTTTGGTAATTTCTATCCTCCAGCTTGAAATATCTCTCTCTCTCTCTCTTCCTCACACACACACACACACACACACACTTAGAAAATAATCATACTGAGGGTTGGTTTGTTTGTGTCTGTTTTTTGGAATCTTTACTGTAATTCTGGGGCAGGATTTGCTAATTCTTTATTGGTTGCTTCACAGCCTGCAAAGCGATTCAATTTGTTCCTGAGGCGGCGGCTTATGGTAAAACCAGTGCTGAATGATGCTGCTTATGCTCTGGGTGGCTGCAGTGGTAGCCTGAGTTATTTTTCTTCTAATGAGTACTTTGATTTGGGGGGAACTTTGTTACTGATTCCTAATCCCCAGGCAACTGAAGTTTAAGAATAGTGATTTTTAATTGGTTTTGGATTGGATGAAATCTATAGATCCTCCTCCTAAAATGTATATACATACTGTATATACATACACTCACACACACACACACACACAATTCATATGATTTCAGAGGTTTATGAACTCTCATCAGGAATGCAGGGTTTTATTTTGTTTTATTTTCAGATAGGGTCTCACTCTATCACCCAGGTTGGAGTGCAGTGGTGCAATCAGGGCTACTGCAGCCTCAACTTCCCGGATTCAGGTAATCCTCCTACCTCGGCCTCCTGAGTAGCTGGGACCACAGGAGCACACCACCATGCCCAGCTAGTTTGTGTATTTTTAGGAGAGATGAGTGGTTTCATTGTGTTGTCCAGACTGGTCTCGAACTCCTGAGCTCAAGCAATCATCTCACCTCGGCCTCCCAAAGTGCTGGGATTACCGGCATGAGTCACTATGCCCAGCCAATAATACAGGTTTTTGGACCACAGAATAACTACATCCTTTACAGAGAAGCCACTCAGTTGTTTACATAATTACAAATAGGTATTTCTAAGGACAAATCAAATGTAAACACAAACAAATGCACACACATACTACAAAATATATTTATATCATATTTTGAGCAAAACAAAAACATGATGTGTTTTAGTAATACTCAGTTATATTGACAGAATTATCAGATTTTTCTGCCTCAGCATTAACTGATTTTTATTAATAGTCCCAAGACATTGGCCTTATACTGATTTACAAGGCTCCCAGTGATTTTTTTCGTGTTTAAAACAGATTTACAGTTTATCATCAGGGTATGATATAATAATAGAAATTTGGGTCTTCCTAGCTATTCTTTGGCTTTCATTCATGAAGACAGTATGCATACCCATTTTTGACTGAGCACTCAGGAAAATCATTGGAGTTACTATTCTCTTAGCTACTTTGTCTATTTCCTAGTTGTCAGATACTCTGAATGTGACTTTTGTTAATTCCTATGTGCACATGTTCTGTCACCAGAACTGCTCTCTGTGTACCCAGATTTAGCTTGTGTAAACAATACAAGTACCTGTAAATATATTAATTTTTGAAAACAAAACAAAAAATAACAAAAATCCCTCTTTCATACAAAATATGACTGTCACAGACTTAGAGCAAGAGGACTATTTTTTCCCCTCTAATTTTTGAGCTTTGATTTTACTTAGTCTAAGTAGTATATTTTTTCTGCCTCAGTTGACTTCCAAGAATTTTAGTGAATTTCATAAGATGCTAATGCTGTGATGATTTACAAGAGTGCTAATTATTTGTTTTGTTTTGTTTTTTCTTTCTTTTCCATTTTCAGTGATTTATAGTCAAAGTATAATGTGATAGCAGTTTGATTTTCTCAGATTCTTTTAAGAAATAGATTATTATGCATCCTTTGGCCGAGGTGAAGAGAACTCAGACATAACATTTGAGTGACTATACTTGGTACTTAATCTGTAGGTTTCCTAGATGTTTTTTTAAATTTCTTTGTTCCCTTTTCCACTCATTTCTTCCTGTGCATTGGAGCTGTTTTTTTCTGAGACACATCAGCTTTGCATTAGCTGTGTAAATGCACTTACTTTGTTCATAAACCACAGATCAAACATGAGGTTTATGGCTTATTTGCATATAACTGATTTACATTCATTCCCTTTTATGGGAGGACTGTCTCACCTTACTTGGGATAAAAATGCCATAGGAGACTGTAAAAGAAGCTCAAAAATTAATAGAAACACTGGTGTGAAAATTAAAACCATATAGTTACTCATTGGCAGGTGAGCTAAAGCAAGTGGAAAATTATCTCATTGACAGCCACTATATTATCTATTTGCATAATTCTAAGTATAATAATACATGTAGGCCATTATAAGTATTAAATATTACATATAAACTTTAAAGAAAACCGAATCAGTCATATATGAAATCTCTTCCTTCTGAAGATCTCTAGTGTTTTTGCTGTTTTGAAAGTGAAGGAATTAATGAACTAACTATACAACATGTGAAAGTTGAACTTATAAGTGTGATTATTATACTAAGAGAATTCATGCAAATTTAAACATAGGATTGATTTTTGCTGACCTGGGAAATTGATGTTGAAGGGTGAGTTGCATGAAACCTGTCTTGTGATACCAGCTAATAAGCTACCTGCTTTCTAATATTTAACTGCACCTTGATTTTATTTTAATCCTTACAAAGTTGAATTAGGAAGTGACAATTTTATAAAAACATAGCATAGACATTATTCATAAATTTATTTTCTTATAGTGAGACTCCATTAACTTGTCTGTAATTAATAATACCCCCAAAGTTGTGTGTAGCTGTGAATTATTTAGTGGACTAAGTGATACGTTGTTTAATGAAGATGACAAGTCTCTCTCTGTATATGCATTTTGGGATCAATGTATACATATATTCATTTCATATTTTGGTATGTTTGTAGCATTTTTGTTGTATGTGCATGTAGTTAACATGCTTATCTTCCTCCTGAGTTATTATTTCTTAATGTTTTATATGGAATTTCACTTTATAAAACAAAGTATAATCTGTTGCTGAAAACTCTGGTTATTTGTCTTGTCATTTCAAGACTGAAAAAAGTAACTGGTGACTAAATTATAAATAATTCCTTTTGTGCTTTTGTCATTTCAGAATAAAACTATAATTTAAAATTGTGTCATTTATGTCTCCTGCAGTTTCAAAAAAATCAGCAAAGCAAAGATTCTATCTTCTTCCGAGACGGGATTAGGCAAATTGACTTTGTGCTTTCCTATGTCTACGACATAAGAAAGATGCAGAGTTAAAGGCGGTAAGTGCAGTCTAAGAGAAGTGGGAATAATAAAAGAAGCACATTTTATAGTTTCACATGGATATCTGCATCGAATTATGTTATAAAAGTGAGAGGCCCTGAAGTGTTAACTGAAAACTGAAACTGAGTGAGATAACTGTAAAGTAGGCAGCCTAAGAATAGACATGTAAAGTCAATGTTGTTTTTTGGATATTTTGCATACTAACTTCTTTTTCTTCTTCTTCCAAGTAACTGATTCTTTTTATAGCTCACTTTAGATATTAAATCTAACATGGATATTTTGCATGCTAACTTCTTTTTCTTCTTCTAATTAACTGATTCTTTTTATAGCTCACTTTAGATATTAAATTTAACTTCAGAAATTTGAGGTGTGTGTCTGAATATAATAATTACATTTTGTCCAGGCACAGTGGCTCACGCCTGTAATCACAGCACTTTGGGTGACTGAAGTGGGTAGATCATGAGGTCAAGAGTTCAAGACCAGCCTGGCCAAGATGGTGAAACCCTATCTATACTAAAAATACAAAAATTAGCTGGGCATGGTGGCAGGCGCCTATAATCCTAACTACTTGGGAGGCTGAGGCAGAGAATTGCTTGAACCCAGGAGAGGGAGGTTGCAATGAGCTGAGATTGTGCCACTGCACTCCAGCCTAGGTGACAAAGTGAGACTCCCTCTAAAAAAACTAATAATAATTACCTTTTGTATGATATTTTTATTTTGGAAAGGTATGACTAATCCATTCCCCCTGGCGTAGCCTTTATATTGTGCTCATTCCTGATTCTCTTTTATTTGTATTATAACACCTCACTTTATGAACTTATTTATTCATGTTTTTACTTGTTTGTGTCTCCAACAATGTAAATTAAGATTATGAGGTGAAGTAATTTGTCTTCTTCATTGCTATATATCCAAATCCTAGAACAGTGATTGGAGTATAATGGATGCTCAATACTCAATATTTGAAATCATAAATTAATTAATCCATTTTTATACACATATGTATGTGTATAAAATACACACACATTGACTTATGTACTTAAAAAATAAATGTCATATAAATAAAAATAAAAAATAAAGATATTATTCCCACAAGATTCTGTACATATACAGGTCTGTCCCTTCTCTCCACCCACTCCCTGGAAAGCCTTCTACCAGGCCTCTGAAATTCATGACCCATCATCATTTTCATCTCTTCTCTGAATGTTCCCTTCAATCCTCTTTGAGGTTTGTGGCTTCCCCTAGCAGGCCTTTCAAGTGATGGTTATTTTCCTTTACACAATATTTCCCTAGAGATGGGGTAAATGCTGTTGCCTTCCTTGTATCTTGTTGATTATATTCTGTTCTTCTTCACTTGTCCCTGAAATTTCCAGACTTTAAATCTCATCAGATTTATTATTACCCTGCATTGTTTTTGTCATTTGTCTGTCTCTGGATCTTCTATTCCTCAACAATTTTAGCTCCTGGATCACTGTCAGTCTCTCCAGCAATGTTTTTTAGATCACTGATAATATCAATTCATACTTAGATGATTATTTTGGCATTCTGGCCTCTCTGTTCCTTGACTTCCCTTTTCCATTGATCTTAGCTTCTACTCAGCCATTCACTCACCTAGAACTTGTCATTACTAATAACTGCAACTCCTTATAATCTCATTCTGTGAGAACAACTGTCTGACTATGCCTCAAATCTTTCTGACCCACATTCTTCGTCTTTCAATCTCACCAGGACCAGATAAGATGCAATCATCTTAGTACTTTTTACTGCTCTTATTCCCCCTCTCAATCTTTATTCAGCCTATGCCTCATGGTCAATAATTGTAATTACTCTGTTGCATATCCAATCAAGTCCCCTGCCCCTCTCCTAGTTGTACTTGACAAAACAACAACATTAGTTAAACCCAGCCCCACCTACTACATGCCAGCACCCATACAGAAAGAAAAACTTACCATTTTTTGAGGGGGCAGACAACACATTGTGATTGATAGCCCCAATGGAAAGATGGTGCCAAGCAGACTAAAAGTGATGTTCTCTACCATCCATTCTTTTGTCAGCCAGCACACATTTCAGCGCATACACCCATATACACTCTTTCAATCCATAAAATTTCAAAGAAGTAACCACCTAATATAATGCAACTTTCCTATTTAAAACCAATAATACACTTAACTTCCCTACCCAAAAGTAGACTTCCTAAAGTGTAGCTCCTGTGCTACTTCTGGCTCTGAGGTCTTGAACTCCATATGAGTGTATTATTGTTAATCAGTTGTAGATATTCCTTCTCATGACCTGGCAACTCACAACTATTTTTTAATTTTTTTTTATTTTTGAGTCAGAGCCTTGTTCTGTTGCTCAGGTCAGGAGGCTGAAGCAGGAGGATCAATTGAGCCCAGGAGATCAAGGCTGCAGAAAAACTTACAATTTACTGACTGACTTTACCTTATATTTGTGCCGATGGACCTCAACTGGGTCTCTATGCTGTGTGGGAATCATACTTTCCTTCCACATTCTGTTGTCCCCCCCCACTCTCCTAGATGACCATTTTATAACATTTTTTCTCTTCTTACACCTCCAACACTTCTTCAAGCTTAACTGATCACACTTTTCTGCTTAATTGAGAAAACTGAAGCAAGAAGAGAAAACCTATAAATTTCCACCACCACATCTGTCCATCCACCAGGAACTTTTGCCTGTGTAAGCTACCTTACTTTCTGTTACCATAGACAAACTATCCTTCTACCTAAAGCCAACTCCTCCATTTCTGCCCTTGATTCTGTTTCTTCTTGACTACCATTCAGGAGTGCCAAAGACAACCCTCAGGTTTAGGGGTTCATTAGAAAGAATCACAGGACTCAGTATATAGTCATGCTTATGGAGATGTTTTGCTGCAGTGAAATGATACAAAGTAAAACCAGCAAGGGAAAAAGCTCATGGCTAAAGTCCAGAGGAAACCAGGAGCAAGGTTGTAAGAATTCTCTCTCAGTAGAATCATAGGGTATACACTTATTTTTTCCAGCAACAGTGTATGAAAACACATGTGAAATAGCTATTGGGCAAGCCCATTACAGACTAAGACACCTAGGTTTTTATTAGGGCTGGTTACCTTGTCACCTTCTGCCTAGCACATACCAAAATTTCATACTTTCAGAAGGAAAGCAGATATTCAGCATAAATAAACAGTATAGGCAAAATGAGCCACTCTTATCAGATCTGGGAGTGGAGGGAACTCTTCAGAAAAGCAAGGCCCCAGATACTGGAACCTACCTTTCTAAAGTTGCAGCAGGTCTCTCTAAGGACGGCAGTTTAATGCCTGCTTTATTAACTCTTTTCTGTATACCTATTTTGGGATATTGCTTGTAAAATTATTTCTTCTTTCTCCTAAATTATATTTGATATTCTTTATTAGGACATTTTCTTCAATGAATAAATACACTGTTAATTTTTCTATATTAAAAAAATTAAAACCCCTCTTTTTGGTCCCAATTTTCCTACCAGCTACTATTTCTTTTTTTTTTTTCTACTAAATTATATATTAAACCCATTCCTTTCAAGCCTTCATCCCAACCACTCTGCTTGTCTTGTATAAAATCCAATGGTCAAGCCTCAGCCCTCATCTTACTTTACCTATTAGCAATACTTGAAACAGTTGATCATTCCCTTTTCTATTGTGTATGTTCTTCATGTGACTTCCAAGACTCCACATTATCTTAGTTTTTTCTTATTTCACAGTTGCTCCTTTTCAGTCTTTACTTCTCTCAAATCTCTTATTATTGAAGTGCCTCAGGGCACAGTCCCTAATCCTCATCTTTCCTTAACTTACACTGATGTATTTTATCATTCTGTCTCACAGTTTTAAAATTACATATTTATGATTTTATATGTATTAATCATACAATTCCAGAATTTACTTTTCCAGCCCACATTTCTCCTCCAAATGTGCATAACTAAGTGACTATTCTGCATCTCATACCTTCAATAAGGTACTGGCATAACAACAGACACACAGACCAATGGAATAGATAGAGAATCCAGATATAAATCTATGCATTTAAAACAAGCTCATCTATGACAAAGTGGCCAAGAGCATACAATGGAGAAAAGGTAGACTTTTTAATTAAATGATGCTGGTAAAACTGGATAACTATATGTAGAAGAATGATACCAGACCCCTATTTCTTAACATATAAGAGATCAAATCAAAGGGGATTGAAGCTTTGACCTGAAACTATGAAGCTACTAGAAGAAAACACTGGGGAAATGCTCCAGGACATTGATCTAGACAAATTTCTTGTGTAAGACCAGGCAATTAAAGGAAAAATAGACCACTGGGATTGTATCAAGCCAAAAAGCTTCTGCACAGCAAAAGAAAAGTACCTATTATTGGATGAATAGATAAAGAAAACATGGTAAATACACATAATGGAATATTTCTCAGCCATTGAATAAATGAAGTACTATCATTTGCAGCCATGGATGGAACTGTAAGCCATTATACTAAGTGAAATAAACCAAGCACAGAAAGACAAATGCCATATGTTCTCACTCATGTGTGGGAGGTAAAAACATGGATCTCATGAAGATAGAGTAGACTTGTGGCACCAGAAGCCAGGAAAGGGAGGGGTAAGAAGGGGGATAAAGGGTGGAAAACAATGTAAATATCTTTATTATGACTTAACTGTACGCTTAAAATGGTAAATATTGTAAGTTTATGTGTATATTTTAACTCAATAAAAATTTTTTAAAAAGAAACATACTTTTTTTGTCATCAATACATTGTTTCAATAAAGACTGGGTGGGTGGTTCACACCTATAATCCCAGTGCTTTGGCTAAGACAGGAGGATCATTTGAGGCCAGGAGTTCAAGGCCAGCCTAGGCTAGATAATGAGACCTGGCCTCTACAAAAAAAGTTTTTAAAAAATTATCCAAGTGTAGTGACACCTGCTTGTAGTCCCAGATACCCTGGAGGCTGAGGAGGATTACTTGAGCCCAGGAGTTTGATGCCACAGTGGGCTGTGATTACAACACTGTATGCCAGCCTGACAGAGCGAGATCCTGTCACTACAAAACAAACAAACGTAAAACTAAGCACCCAAGTGATTATTTAGTATATTTCAGTAATGACCTATGGTTAAATTTAAGTTTACTTTTTGCTAAGAGAAGCCATTTTGACCTTCAGGATTAAAAAGTCTTGATGACACACTGGCTTAAAATTCCATTAAATATATAACTTATTTGAAGAGTATTGATCTTTGTAATAGTGAGTCTTTTCAACTTGGAGCATATGTCTCTGTTTATAAAGTTTTTTTTTAAATTCATGTTATTCAGTAAAGGTTTGTGCATTTCTTTAGATAGAGGCTCTGCGTATTTCCTGGTTATTATTTCTGGATACACTGCATTTTTGTAGTTGTTGTGAATTACAGTGCAAGAGAAAAGTAGTACTTGACATTCAGATGGCGCACACTTACATACAACCATGGGAAGGGCAGAGACCTATCCAGAGTCACAGCTATTGCATATTGAATCTATTAATACTGAGCAAATAAAGCAAAAGTGTTCTACATAATTCTATTGGTTATTTTTGTCATAGGAAAGAAGAAAAGAGTTTGAAAAAAATCTCAGAAAAACAGGTCTTGAGTTGGAAATTGAAGACAAAAGGGTAAATATAGTTGTTAATTTATACCACTCTTTAAGTGTTGTTTTCTCCTATTCTGGTCTTTGACTGGACAGACTCTATGGGGGCAATACAATAGTTCTTTTGGCTACAGATATGCGTAGTAGGATGATAAGGCCTGTAGTCGTACAGGTAAGTAGATAAGTACTGTGATGATGCAATAATCAATGGAACACTTTATAAATGGACATAGTTTCCATCAAGAATTTAAAGAAAAAGGTTTAGCCTTTTTCTCATAACAGTTTCATTATGAAGTCTTCTTATAATCTTGGAACCCTAAATAATTAACCATGCTGTCTTACAATATAACCTACCATTTAAGCCAAGACGTTCTTTCTGTTCATGAATATGCCAAGTTTTCTTTTTAACCTCATTTTATTTACTGTTTTTCTACAATTTCCTTCAAAACTGTTTTTAAAGGCCTATTTAATATCCCACTCTGTGTATGAAATTTCTAATTGTTCCAGCCCGGGCAACATAGCAAGATCCTGTCTCTACAAAAAATTAAAAAAATTTAGTTGGGCATGGTGCCTGTAGTCCAGCTACTTGAGAGGCTGAAGTGGAAGGATTGCTGGAGCCCAGGAGTTCCATGGTTGTGCCACTGCACTCTAGCCTTGTCAACAGTAAGGCTCTGTCTTAGAAAAAAAAAAGAAAAGAAAAATGAAAGGATTACTCTCTAGTTCTCCCATTTTTACTGAACTGATAAATTATTATACCACACAATCAATAATTTTTCCTATGTAATGAACCTTCATTACCTAAAGTTCTTCCTCTTTGGGTAGGCTACACAAAGAAGCTGGGTAAGAAGAGTGACTACATTTTGCAGTTTATATGTATCCCTGATATAACCTAAGTAAAATTTGAGCTTATAGGTTGTTACTAAGAATTTAAGAAATTGCCCAGAACTACATAGGTAATTGTAGATTTAGAGATGAGTATACATTGACCATGAAATACATTTTTAAAAACATATTCTTTCTCGTTTGTGTGCGTCTTTTCATGTCTCTATCTCTCTGTCTCTCACATATATATACACACATCGTATGTATACATATATACATGTTTATGTAACCATAACTATATATGTTTTGTGAATTTTGTTTTCTCAAAGTTTTGTCTAAAAATTTCAAAAAATTGAAAATGCTTTGATGTGTTCGAGATTTTATAAAATATTGTCTCTTTATTCAGCTCAGTAACAAACTGACCAGTGACGCTTTCTGCTATTTTGCCTTTTTTTATGAAGGACTCTGAAGACGGAAGAACTTATTTTGTCAAGATCCATGCCCCTTGGGAGGTATTAGTTACCTATGCTGAAGTCTTGGGAATCAAAATGCCTATTAAGGAGAGTGATATTCCACGCCCTAAGCACACTCCTATAAGCTATGTGCTTGGACCCGTAAGACTCCCACAGAATGTGAAGTATCCCCATCCTAAATATTTTACTGCCCAATTCAGCAGACATCGGCAGGAGCTGTTCCTCATCGAAGATCAGGCAACCTCTTTCCATCCTCATCAAGAAACAGAATTGTAGGTAGAGAAGACCTTTGGGCACATCCCTTCAAATACGAGATGTGTGCTTGTATGTGCTTTGATACATGTGCATATGTCATACCATTTCTGCAAGGTGTTTTGTATAGGATATAAGTGTTTGGTGATGTTGGGAATTTTGAAAGTATGATTGGAACACATAAACCTATTACCCTCCCTAACTCTCAAACTGTTGCTTAAATATGAGTGGTTGATGGTATGGATGTAGTAAAGAAAGAGATGTTATACAATATTGGAAAAAGCAATTAATCGAGATCTAGAGGACTTTGTAAGATCTTTGTAAAATGGTTTTATAATCTTCGAATTTGGTTTTATACATTCAGTGCATAGTAGGGGAAATATTTATAATTCCAAATGGAAATGAAATTTTTAAATTTGTGTCTATATGGATAGAATTTGAGAAACCTCAAAACGTTTTTTTCTCCATTTAAAACAATTTTCCACCTTCTAAATAGTATTGTCCCATTTCCATTTGAAGTCCTAGGATCTTTAAGTTTCCTACTAAAAACCTCTCTCAGAAACAATCATGGTTTTGTGCCACTGTTTCTTTGTGTTTATACTGGAATAGTTTCCATTTCATAGGTTACCCAGATAAATAAATTAGTTAACACATAAGAAGGTTTGAGCAGTGCCTGGCATATACCAAGTATTCAACAAGTGTTAGATATTATTATCGCTATTTATCTGACTTTCAGAGGGAAAAAAATTAAGGTTCTATGTTATCTTTTATAGCTTACTTATTTTTAAAAATATATGATGCATAATTGTACATATTTATGTGATAAAATATGATGTTTCAATACATGTATATATTATGTAATGATCAAATTGGGATGATTAGCATATCCATCACCTTAAAATTTTTCATTTTTCTGTGATGAGACTATTCAAAAACCTCTTTTCTATTTTGATATTTTATTGTTAATGCTAGTCATCCTACTATGCAATAGAACCGAAGAACTTATTCCTTTTGTCTAACTATAACTTTGTACCCATTGACCAATCTCTCCCATTCTTTCCTCCCCCTGCCTCTCCCCATTCTCTGCTAACCACTATTCCACTCTCTACTTCAATGACAACAACATTTTAGAGTCCACATATGAGTGAGATCATATGGTGTTTATCTTTCTATTTCGACTTTAATGTCCTCTAGGTTCATATTGTCACAAATGACAGCAATTCATTCTTTTTCATGATATATGTGGCCATAAAATTTATTTAAGTCTGTGTATACATCTTTTCTTTCTTCATTCATCCACTGATGGACATTTAGGTTGATTCCACATCTTGGCTATTGTGAATAATGTTGCAGTAAACATAGGATGGCAGATATCTCTTAGATATACTGATTTCGTTCCCTTTGGTATATAACCAGTAATGGGTATTGCTGGATTATATGGTAGCTCTATTTTTAATTTTTTGAGGACCGTCCATATTGTCTTTCATAATGGCTGTACCAATTTGTATTCTCATCTGTAGTGTGTAAGGGTTCCCTTTTCTCCACTTCCTCTCCAACATTTGTTATCTTTTGATTTTGTATATTAATTTAATCACCAGGGTTCTAACAATAAGATCCTTTTCCTTGAGATTACTTACTTTCTTTTCCTGAGGAATTAAAGGTCTGATTCCATTTTTTTTTCTAGTTCCTAAATAAATATTTTTAAAATTCACTGACAGGAATATTCAACAAAATGTAATTCCTAGAATTTAGTATATGAATTCACAAACTAAAAATGTTCTCCCCTTTTTTTTTTAACCAGGATTAAACAACAACAAAAACCTAAGTCAGGATTTGTGGGAATAAAGAGCAAATGACACAGAATCAGACCTTGTTTCAAGTCGTAACTCTGCTTCTTTCTAAATACGATCATTTCTCTTAAAACAAATAATGATAATACTGACATTATTTTGAAAATCAAATGAAATAATGTATGTAATGCACTCTGAAAACTGAAAAGTATTTTAGAGATATTTGTTGCCTTGAAAAGTTGTTCATAAAAAGCCAATGAACTTGTTGGAACAAATTAGGAATTTGATCAGGAATAGAAATGTCAGTATTCATTTACTGCTACTCGTTCTTTGTAAACAGTGTCAATACCTTAGGCTAATTCAACCTTAAAGCACAATTTCTCTTCCTTCATAGTGTAGCAGCATTGTTCTTGCGTTATGGAGGAAGACATTTGGGAAGTTAATATAGAAAAAGTCCCTTTCTTTTTATCCTTATCCAGAACACTAGATTCAGTGAATATTCAAACTGAATAGTATTAAAAGAGCATCTTACATGAGTATAGAATTTCATACGTTTCAAAGCATTTCACAACCATCATGGCATCTGAGCTTCAAAATATATAGTATATATTTTATAATCCATATATGTGATATGTTTGTGTATATATACACTGACATATAGATTTGTATGTGTGTATATGATGAATATATATGATTATGTGTTTATACCTTTTGTTGTGGAAAAAGGCCAGACTTTTTAACATGAGCAAAGCTCTAGATTTATCCAGTTGTGCTGGTTGACAAGCTTACACTATCAATATGAGATTTAAATTGAACATATGGCCAAAGAATTTCCATGTGTATAGAAAGAGAAACAAATAAGATATATCTAATCATTTTAATTGCAATGTCTTTCCTTAAAGCTAGAGAACTAGTTTTTATAGGACACCAATGCTAAATTTCAGTCCATTTATAGGGAAAATTTTCCATTGCACTAATAATACATAATATATGGATTCATGTCAGTATCTTTTTTTGTCAAATAATATTTCACAGCTGGATTTTGTACGTTCTAAGTGTACTTCTTCCCAACACAGTTGCTTTTTGATAGTGTTTTTTTTTTAAATTATCTTAAATTTAGGTTTGTAAAGTGTTTTAAAAAGTTCAGATTCATATATTCAATCACCTACAAATCATGTCTGTGTACCTATCAAAAGCACTCATGTTTGACCTGCCTAAAGCCAAACATTTTAGCTGTTATTCCCACATGTCATCCTGACCATCAGTACCAAAAAGCAAACAGACAAAAATGATCCAAACCAGTTCCTATTCTAAGTATCCCTCTTCCCGTGAACAGCACCTCCATTCAGGAATCAGTAAGAAGCCTAAGATTTATTTGTACTAACTCTCCTTTACCACCCATGTTCACCACCACTAGATTCTATCAATTTAACTCCTAACTCTCTTTTGGATTTGTACTCTTCTATCTCCACCTATACTCTTCTATCTCCATCTCCCCTATTACCAAATGGTCCAAAATTATAGTCGTCATTCATGAGATCTACAAATATGCATTTTCATTGGTCTTCCTACCCATGCTTTTGCCACTCTCTAATATACACATCCAGAATTATCTTTGTAAAATCAACTCTGATGGTGTCAGCCCTTCAAATCTCACCATACCTCTTATGGTACAGATCAGAATTATTAATGTGGCTGAGAACTACATTATTCACTTCAGAGGAACTAGAAGATTTAAAAAATTAAATAATTATTTTTGTGTATTTTTTATTAGTGTGTATCTTCCTACTAGTCTCACCATCATGTGCTCAATGCCCAGTGTATAACACTCATAAGTGTTTTTTAGTAATGAATTTATCAATAAGATGTACATTATTTCATCACATCATTTATATTATAAGCATTTTTCAATATTTTAGTAACACTTCTATAGTCATTTACCTTATTAAATGTTTTAATTGTACAAGTAAAGCACAATTTCATCCTCATTGTGAAAGAATGAAACATTAAAGAAGTATGTATCATAAAATGAAAAAATAGGTTATATTAATCCCCATTGTGCTTATTTTTCAGTGACACCAATTTACAGTATATTCTTCCACATCTTTTTGTGGCAGTACATATTAATGTACTCATTTTAATGGTTGCTCATATTCTATAGTATACATTTATTAAACATTTTTGCTTTTGATAGCTATTCATGTTGTTTCCAACTTTTCTGTATTACAAACTACTCTGCAATTTGCAGGCTGGCATTTACATATTTCAACATAAATATAAGTGTTCTGCAAAATAGATACCACATGTAAAATTTTGAGATCTAAGGACATGCACATTTAATTTTTATATATATTACACTATCACACTTTGCAAAAAGATGTACTAATTTGGAGTCCTAGTAACAGCATATGAGAGTACTTGGTTTTCCGCATACATATCTTTCTGGACACAAGAAATTATTAGCCTTTCACGTTGTCTTTTTATTTAATGCATAAAATAAATAGAGGTCCGTAAGTCATAATTACCACAAAATGAACACAGCCATGTGACCACCACCAGCACTTAAAGAGAAAATATTCTTAGCCATCTAGGAGCTCTGGTGCCTCCTCCCATTCACTATTCCCTTTCTCCTCAGCAGAGGTAGACTAACTTCTTATAGCAGAGATTAGTTTGGCTTGTTTTAAAATTCTATAAAAATGCAGTCATACAGTATATGTTTTTTATAGTCTGGCTTCTTTAACTCAACCTTTGGTTGATCAATTTAGCTCTTATATGAACTTTTGTTCATTTTCGTTTTTTGGTATAGAAATTTATTTATGTATGTGTCATTAATATTTTAATTTGTACTTCCCTGATGTGAATGAGATCTCCTTGTATATGTTTACTGGCCATTTAGAAATGCAATTTTGTGAAGTACCTGCCAAAGTCTCTGGCTGTTTTCAAGTAGGTCTTCTGTTTTCTTGTTAATTTGCAGTAGTTATTTGTATATTCTTGATCTGAGTTTTTTATTCATTATATATTCTACTGATGTTACTTTGTGTTTCCCTTTTGAATATTTTTAGATAAATAGATGTATTTAATTTTAATATAGCCCATTTTCTCAACTTTTTATGATATTAATGCTCTTAATAGTCAACTTTCCCAAGGTAATGAAGTTAATTTTCTATATTATCTCTTAAAAGTTGTATTATTTTACTTTTTACATTGACAACTTCTATCTACCTGTAACTAATTTTTTTACCTTGTACTAAATGTAAGTCAAATGTGTAGTCAGTCAGGTTGCACCAATTATTGAAAACATTCAGCTTTTCATAGTGTTTTACCATGCCACCTTCTGTTATAACCTAGTATCTATATATTCATAGCTCTACCTCTGAATTTTATTCCGCTGATCTAATATGTCTATATTTGCATCAGTACTTAGAATGTTGAATTTTGTCTGAGTTCTGTAGTCCTGGAAGACAGGGATAGTTAAAAGAATCATTTCATATTCTGGAACACCACTCTTCACTGTATGACTTAGTTAATACTCATAGATCTTCCTTCCCCACCAGTTTGACTTGACAGCACCATTTGCCACATAGTTCATCCTAAATTCACCTGGTAATTGAAGTGTTCATCTGTGTTAGTTACTTGCTTTTATTCCAAGAAAAAATAAAACTTCTCATATCTCTATATCAAGAAGTAGTTACAGCATGTAGCCAGGTGCTTAGGCTAACCTCCCCATGGAGACTGGGAGACAGGTATGCTGCTTTTCTTGATGCTTACATTTAAAAATGATTAATCCAAGAAAAACATAGGAAAAACATGCCTGGTTTATAAAATTGGCAAGAGCCTTATTTAGCTTTTTAAAAGATTTTACACACATCTCAAAGGGACAAAGAAAGAATTTATAAGTTCTCTAAAGGAAATAGGAGAGGACTTCAAAATTTTGTGGATAAACAAAATTAAAAAAATAAAATTTAAACTTTATTTCTCAGCATAAGCTTTGTCAGGGTCCAGTCATTTTTTGTAAGTGATCATAGCAGCCATTTAGTTCATCCCTAAAGAACTGAGGTCCTGGGAATCTAACCATGTAAATGCAGTCTTATTTACATTATTAACTGAAGAAAAATGAATGCCCATTCTAGACATTTTAAGATTAGGAAACAAAATAAGTCAGACTGAGCCAAATCAGGACTGAAATGTGGATGCCAAATTATTTCTCACTGAAACTCTTACAAAAATTGTCCTTGTTTTATAAGAGGAATGTGCAGGAACATTGTCTCTGTGAGGAAGGGCTCTCTGCTGAAGAATTCCCAGAAGTTTTTCTGCTAAAACTTTGGCTAATTTTCTCAAAAACACTTTCATAATAAGCAGAATGTCAACAAACAAAATTCCTTGAGCATCCCCAAAAAACTGTTATGATGGCCTTTGCTCGTGATTAGTCTTTTTGCTTTCCCTGAACTACTTCCACCTCTTGGTAGCGATTGCTTTATCTTCAGGATAGCACTGGCAAAGTCCTGTTTCATCTCCTGTCACAATTCTTCAAAGAAGTTCTTAAGGACCTTGATCCTACTTATTTAAAATTTCTATTGAAAACTGCTTTTGTCTGCAGGTGATCTGAGCGCAACAGTTTTGACACCCATTGATTGGAAAGTTTGCTCAACTTTAATTTTTCAGTCAAAATGGTGAAAGCTGAACCAGTTGAGATATCTGTGGTGTTGACTATTATTTGTGCTGTTCATCATTAGTCCTCTTCAATTAGGGAATGAGCACGGTGAATTTTTTCCTTGCAAATTGATGTGCATGGTCTGCTGCTGTGTGCTTCATCTTCAACATCGTCTCATCCCTTCTTAAAATGACTTATTCATTTGTAAGCTGTTGATCTCTTTGGGAGCATTGTCTTCATAAGCTTTTTGTAAAGCATCAGTGAGTTCACCATTCTTCTACCCAAGCTTCACCATAAATTTGATATTTGTTCTTGCTTCAATTTTAGCAAAATTTATGTTGCTCTGACAGCTGCCCTTTTCAAATTGATGGGTCCTTCTCAGTCCTTCAAACTAAATCCTGTTCAGACATGTTACAAGAAGTTAATATGAGTTTAATTTTTTGCAAAAAAAATTGGAAACCATGCATATCCATTTTTCATGAGTGTTTTGAAGACCCCCTTGTGCTCCAAGGAAAAGGAGGTGGGGGAAGTCACTTTCCCTTTTGGCACCAGGAAAATTTATTTCTTTTACATCTATCCTTATCCCTGCAGTTTCTCCTTTTTGTTGTTACTAACAGTGTATACTAACAAAGGCCAGAAACGCTTCCCCTTCCTCCAAATTCTCATTCCTCATTTCATAAATGGTTAGCTGAACTGTTTATCCCCATCCATCCATCCATCAGAACAAGCAATTGACCTGATTTGACCAGACTTTAAGCGTCTCTTCTCCTTATAGGAACCTGAAATTTAACT
This sequence comes from Ateles fusciceps, assembly GCA_036589455.1. Taxonomy (NCBI): domain Eukaryota; kingdom Metazoa; phylum Chordata; class Mammalia; order Primates; family Atelidae; genus Ateles; species Ateles fusciceps. The sequence continues at coordinate 4,230,129 of JAZHEH010000065.1, read as the reverse complement.
TACCCTCAACTTGAGCCAATATTGTTACGTATAGCGGCTCCTCCTTAACACAAAGAAAGATAATCCCTGAAACTTGCTTTCTTCTCCCTATGAATAAAATCAATTTTCTGTCTGAGCTTTCAGATCTTTGCAGATCTCCTTAAACTTTCTATTGCAATAATTTTTTCAAATAATGTCTTTACATGCCTAAATTCAGTTTTTTAAAAATATTACAATACTATGCTTTAGTAGTATAATACTAAATGTGTTTAAAATACATTTAAAATTTATAATACATCTTAAAACCTGGTAGAGTAAATGTTTCCACTTTGTTAACATCCCATGACAGAGTTCTTATTTTGGTAAATCTTTCCTAAGGAAATAATTCAAAATATGTAAAATAAGTCACATGTTTTGACATTATTTATAAAAATGAAAACTGTCTTGCATAAATTATGATTTATTTATTGAGTTGGAATATGGAGCTGCTCCTAATATGAATGATGGGTTTAGATGATGATGATTCAAGAAGTACAAACATTGCAATCAACAGGTCCTTGAATTGTGAAACGTAAAAGAAAGGAAAGGTAGAGGACTATGTCTAAAATCGTGCTAAAAAAGAAAAATTCAGCAATTAGAAATACAGAAATTTTGAAAAGTTGCTGGAAGATAAAAAGGAGATGAGATTGAATTCACAGAAATACAAGGGCAGAGGACACCAAAGTTCAAATTATTTTCAGGATAAAACTGATAGAAATATGCAAGTTGTTGCAAAGTGGCTGTACAGATAGGAGCAGCTTGGCTAATAAATTCAGGTATCAGGTATAAGGGCTTGTAAAAATAATTAATTGAAAAAATATTCAAGACAGCTTGGATAAATATCAATTGTATTCCACATTCCCCCAATTGAACTGTTAGTAGTGATGTTAGTCTCCTACTTGAAGTGCTAATTATAGTAGGAATTCTGGCACAAAGAACTCAAGAGGAGATTGGGACAGGTGAAGCAAAATAAATTAAGATCTGTTTACTCCTGCACCCCATCAAAGGAATGGGGGAGCTCTCAGACTCAGAAGTTAAATTATCTGTAAACTCCATGTAATCCCACACTCTACATCTTCTTCCAGACAACAAAGGAAAGCTTCCTTCTATAATTACAGCCTGTATCTACATTCAAAGTAGACATTGTTAAATTGTGATTGAAAGAAATGTGGAAAGCATGAAGTTCAGAAATGTGATAGTGTCTCTTTGTACTTACCTTGTAGGTGTACTATATTCTCTCAAGATGTCCTTTTGGCATAGAAGATGGGAAGAAAAAGTTTGGGATTGAAAGACTGCTAACATCTAGCACTTATTCATCAGCCTATCCACTCCACGATGTATGTATAGGTTTGACTGTGAAATTCTGAGCCTGTTTTCCTCTTGCCATGTTCATTATTGGGAGAAAGAATCTTCCTTTACTTCAAATTGCTTAGTTTTCTCTCATGTTAGGAAAATCCCCAAAGACTTCCTGGTTCCAAGCTGAGAGCTTTACCAGCTATGCTGAGTTATATAGTAAATGTGTCTTTAAAGTTTCAAATGGACATTTATTTTAAAACTTTTTACATTTGCACATGACTTTTTATTAGAACCCATTTTGAAAATAGCAGTCACATTAAAAGAACATTTTAGAACATAATATTTGGAAATTTCTATCTGAGCCCATTAGCTCTTTTCTCATTTATAAAATTTTGAAGCTGTAAAGAATTTAAATTACATGCCATATTCATTTATCTAATGCATGATTGGCTTGAATTATATGTAAACCTTCTGTTAGGCATTATTGGAACACAACCATGAATCCAAGCTCACAGACTAGGGCTCTCCTAGAAATAAAGCATGTGTACAAGTGCAGTACAAACTAAAGCCTTCAGTGCATAAGAATGTTTCAGATGTTATAACAACTGATATTCAGAAGAATTTTTTTTGAAAGGCTGGCAAATCACTGTACAAAAACACTGAGTTTTGTAAGTTTAACAGAGAAGTGACATTTTACAAGATGCACCTGTTGAACCAAACCTGAAAACGGCCTTAGAACCAAGAGACTCAGCCTAGTTTCTGGGTGTTTTTGAGGGAAACATTCTCATCTGAAGAGCCAGTGTTTAAATTTCACCACCAATTGTCAGTTGAAATCCTGCGGCTGAATGTGTATATGTTCTAATGTGAGATCATCCCTTGGAACATCTATTTTTATTGTTTCTTCTGTTACAGTTTTACTCTTCCATACTTATAAAAGACTTTTTGATGATATATTCTCTTTGCAAGACATATAGTTCTCAGGAATATAGAAGAAACAAATATTTCCATTGAAACAAGTGTAAATATTATTATAGTTTGTGAAATAATTTTACATCAATTGAATATGAAATGTAAAAGTAAAAGAAAACAGCCTTTTTTACTAACCTTCCTAGGAAAACAGTGTTTATTTACTTCACCTTTGTCTTTTGCTTCGTCTTTTATGTAACCCCATCTTTGAATATCTGCAGGGCCAATATTGGAAGCCATCAGAACCTCCCAATCCTACCAATGAAAGATACATACTTCACAAGAATTGGGCTCGATTTTCCTATTTCTACAAGGAGCAGCCTTTAGATTTGATTAAGTAAGTTTCATACATAGGATCAAACCAATTAAAACTTGATAATGTGATTTTTATTCACAATGGTGTCATATTCTGTTATTTTTCACTACTATTTTCACCCACTGTTTTACTACATTTCACAACTTCTTGGTTTCTTATCTACACTATCAATTAATAATTCATTTAGGAGAATGCCATTACCAAATTGATGAAAGACAACAGAGATAGTATGGTGGTTAAAAGGTTAAACCTTAGCATCTAGCTAGGCTGAATTCCAGTCCAAGTTCTGCCTCTTGAAAGCTATATAAATTTGGTCAAGTTACTTAACCATTATGAAAATGGGAATGACAATATTACTACTTTTTAGCATAGTAGTAGTAATATCTACACTATCTGTAAAAAGAGATTAGCAATATTACTACTTTTTAGCATAGGAGCTAGCACTTAGTGTTTAATACATATTAGTTTTCTCCTGGAGTCCAGAAATTTGGGACATAAGATAAAGGTTGTGTATGGATGTTGTGTGTGTGTGCTCTCAGTGAGCTGTGAAGACATTTGTTCTATGACCTCAATCCTTTGGATAGTTTCATTAGCTAAGCAAGAAGACTATGGTTCCAGGTTATTGCTTTAAATCATAGCAGTACTACAGGCATACAACATATTAGGAGACTCTGCTATGATTTTATTGAATGAACTATTAGATTAGATATCTCTTGCTACTAGAGGCAGTGTTTTTTACTCTATGATTTATACTTTCATTGCTATGCTTACATAGCATCACAGCATCTGTTTCATGACACTGATTTGAATGCGACCATCCAAATCAACTGAAATGTTGTCTCAAGAGTATGTTTAAGTCAAATTACAGGGCACATTTTGAAAAATAAATGTTGCCTAGTCAGTTTATAAACTGGTGCTTTTGGTAAATCATGCAAACTCTTTCTTGAATGGCTATTTAAACTGTTTTAAATAATAATTATTTAATACTTCAAGTTATAAAACTAGGATATTTATCAAAAACATTTAAAATAATTAAGAGATGTACAAAGTTTTAAATGAAATTCTACTTTCATCAAACTCCACAAAAATAGCTAGGTTTGATTTGGGTAATATTGATTTAGTCCTAATTTTGTGTTCATGCATAAAAAAGCACGGAAGCATTTTTTTTTTCTTAGAAGCAATGGCATATTTATTTTCTCTTTTGTTCTAAGATTTTTCTTTTTTTCTTTATTTGTTAAATAGTATATTACTGATACCCTTCTGTGATACCCAAATATCTTTCTGATACTATTTAGTGGAACACACAAATGCCTTATTATGAATTCTTCATAATTCACTTATCCGGTTTTTCTATTGAAAAACATTAGTCTGTTCCAGTTTTTTAATATAATGTCAACTTTTTATTTTCGATTTTAGGGGAGGGGGTATACATGCATATTTTTTACATGGGTATATTGCATGATGCTGAGGTTTGGGGTGCAGATCTTGTCACCCAAGTAGTGAGCATAGGTAGTAGTAAAGACATAGGTAGTTTTTTAACCCACATCCGTCTCCCACATTACCTCCTCTAGTAGTCACCAGTGTCTATTGTTGTCATCCTTATGTCTATGTGTACTTAATATTTAGCTCTCACTTAAAAAGTGAGAAAATGCAACTTTTGGTTTTCTGTTCTTGTGTTAATTTGCTTAGGATAATCGCCTCCAGCTGCATTCATGCTGTTGCAAAGGACATAATTTTATTCTTTTTTTATGGTTTGTAGTATCCTTGGTATATATGTACCGCATTTTCTTTATCTTCACCATTAATGGGCACCTAGGTTGATACTTATGTCTTTGCTAATGTGAATAGTGCTACAATGGTCCTATGGGTGTATACGTCTTTTTGGTAGATCAATTTATATTGTTTTGAGTAAATACCCAGTAATTAGATTGTTGGGTCAAATGGTAGCTCTGTTTTAAGTTCTTTGCAGAAGCTCCAAACTGCTTTTCACGGTGGCTCAATTAATTTTCATTCCCATCAACAATGTACAAATTCTCTCTTTCTCCAAGGTCTCACCAGCATCTGTTATTTCTTGACTTCTCTTAAGAACAGCCATTCTGACTGGTATGAGATGGTGTCTAATTGTGGTTTGATTTGCATTTCTCTGGATAGTGATGATGAGCATTTTTTCATATGTTTGTTGACTACCTGTATGTCATTTGAGAAGTGTCTGTTCATGTCCTTTGCCAGTTTTTTAATGAGGTTATTTAGATATTGCTTTTTGACTTGCTGGAGTTCCTCATAGATTCCAGATATTGGACAATTGTTGAATGTGTAGTTTGTGAATATTTTGTCCTATTCTGTAGATTGTCTGTTTATTCTATTGATAGTTTATTTTGTTGTGCAGAAGTTCTTTAGTTTAATTAGGTCCCGCTTGTCAATTTTTTTGGTTGTTACAATTACTTTTGGTGACTTAGCCAAAAATTATTTAGGGAAAGGTATTTCTTAGGTTTTCTTCTAAGATTTTTGTAGTTTGAGGTCTTGCATTTAAAACTTTATTTCATCTTGAGTTAATTTTTCTATATGGTGAAGGGTCAAGTTTCATTCTTCTGTATATTGCTAGTTAGTTATCTCAGCACCATTTATTGAATATGGAATCCGTTCCCCATTGCTTGTTTTTGTCGGCTTTGTTGAGGAACAGTTGGTTGGAGGTGGGCAGCTTCATTTCTTGTTTCTTTGTTTAGTTTTGTCAGTCTATGTGTCTGTTTCTGTACCAATACAATGCTGTTTTGCTTACTGTAGCTTTATAGCATAGTTTGAAGCCAGGTAGTGTGATGCTTTCAGCTCTGTTCTTTTTGCTTAGGATTGCTTTGCCTATTTGGGCATTTTTAGGTTCTATTGGAAAGTTAGAATAGCTTTCTCTAATTCTGTGAAAAATATTATTGGTAGTTTGATAGGAATAACATTGTATTTGTAAATTGCTTTGGGCAGTATGACCATTTTAATGATACTGATTCTTCCAATCCATGAGCATGGAATGTTTCATTTATTTGTGTCATCTCTGATTTCTTTCATCAGTGTTTTGTAGTTCTCCTTGTAGAGACCCTTTGCCTTGTGGATTAGCAGTATCTCTAGATATTTTATTTTTTTATGTGGCTATTGTAAATGGGACTGTGTTCTTGATTTGACTCTCAGCTTGAACATTATTGGCATATACTCATTTTTGTTCATTGATTTTGGGTCCTGAAACTTTACTGAAGTCTCTTATCTGTCATTTATGAGGTCTAGGAGACTTTTGGTGGAGTCTTTAGGGTTTTCTAGGTATAACATTATTTGTCAGCAAAGAATGATAAAGTTTTTCATCTTCTTTTCCTATTTGGATGCCTTTTACTTCTTTCTCTTGCCTGATTCTTCTGGCTAGTAGTTAGTACTATGTTAAATAGGAGTAGTAAGAGTGGGCATCTTAATCTTATTTCATTTCTCAAGGGGAATGATTACAGCTTTTGTCCATTCAGTTTGATGTTGGCTGTGGGTTTATCATAGATGGCTCTTATTATTTTGAGCTCATTTGGAGATAAGGGGACACTAACTTTTTGAATTTCCAGAGTTCTTGCACTAAATCTTTCTCGTCTGAGAGGGCTGGTGTTCCATTAACTGTGGAATAAGTTGAGTATAGTCAATTGGCTTCATTTATGGGTGCTTTCAGAGAGCCAAGGCTCTGTACAGGGTCTTTATTTGTGGCTGGATTCTTGCCTTGCATTTCACAGTTTTGTATACTGGCAGAATATTTTTTGGTGTTATGATTTGGGCTACTATCCAGTAGTTGGCACTTAAGAGTAATAGTCAGCAAATAGGCTCAGCCTTGCGGTGCTTCAGTATTTCTGCCTATTCACAGCAGTGCTCTGTGGTAGGGGGGAAGAGAGATGACCCTCTCTCCTCGTCTGCTTCGGGGTCCTAGGGAAGCCCCCCTCTGATCACTGGCACTGTGTCCAGATTTCCTTTGTTACCTGCTAATTTCAGTATTACTTCTGATATGATCTGATATGATTTATCATTTGTTCTACTTCTCTCTGGAGTTCAATCAATTTTTGTTTTATTTCTTTCCACTTTTCTCCATTCCTTTTTTTAGTTTTTATATTTCTGGGGTTTTCTTATATCAGCAAATTTATTTGAGAAGAGTTCACTCAGTTTTAAGTTTTTTATTACAGTATTTTTCAATTTCATGTTATTTGGGGAGAATTATCAGCCTAAATTATTTCACGTCACATCTTCCGATTTTGTTTTTGTTTTACATGGTTTTATTAAGGATGTGGTCTACCTATTTCAATTTGTTTTTAATTTAGGAACAGAGTTTCTAGCACTAGAGTGCTCTTTTTGTTAGTCTACCACACATTCTCAACATATTGTCTATAGACAATTTTATTGCAGTGTTAAAAGTGTCATTTTCATCACTTTGCCTGTGTTTAGATGGTGACTCATCTCATGAGGTCAGGGGTGGCATTTTCTCTTTGTGGCATCATGTCGGCACTCAAAAAGTTTCAGATTTTGGAGAATTTTGTATTTCAAATTTTCAAATGAGGGATGCTCAACCTGGTAAATGGGAGTGAGGGAGAATCCGTTTCTGCATGTGCTAGACCTGAAGCTTCCTGTGAGTCTCAGAGCTGTGGGTGCCCATCTTCCCTTACCCTGCGAATCTGTTTCTTTCATTTCTACAAGATCCAACCCTCCTCTCTTATTTTCTTTTTTCTGTTTACTGCCACACCTCTAAGGAGTACCAGTCTTCTATTTGTATCTGATTCTTCTCAAGAAATATTGCTTCTCTTAGCTGCCATGTCCAGTCTTGGTCTTTTCAGGTCCTTTCTTATAGATTATAAATTACGAAATCCCAACATATATTCTGAATTAGGGCATTTAGTTAAACTTTTCTCTAGAGGTTATTTTACCTGTGTTTCTCTGTGTTTTCCATCATACTCTACATTTTTTTTTCCTCTAGAATTCTTAAACATCTTCTTCAACTCTCTCTCTTGTATCTTAGGTTTCTAGCAGTAGGTGTTGATGTTGAGTTTATTTCTTTACTTACAAGTAATCTGTGGATCATGATGTTCTCTGTCATCATACTGAAGGCCTGTATTGGATTTGGGTTTTTTCCCTCTCCTTGTTGATTTTATGGGTTTTAGTAAAGGTTTTGTGTGTAGACTTGATAAAAGTGAAAATATTCTTAAAATAGAAAGAATTTGCCTATAATCTCATCAGTGTGGAAAGCCGAGATGGACAAATCACTTGAGGTCAGGAATTTGAGAGAGCCTGGCCAACGTGGTGAAACCCTGTCTCTACTTAAAAGCAAACAAATACAAAAGTTACCCTGGCTTGGTGGCACACACACCAGGTAATCCCAGCTACCTGGGAGGCTGAGGCAAGAGAATTGCTTGAACCTGGGAAGTGGAGGTTGCAATGAGCCAAGATCACAACACTACACTCCAGCCTAGCATGACAGAGTAAGACCCTGTTTCAAAAAATAAAAAGCAAAAAAGCAAAGAAAGAATTTATTCACAGACGCGTAATTACAATTCACACGTCTTTTAATGAGACTTTATTAAGCATCACTATCACTACATATCAAGTAAGGTATTGTGCCTACAAAGATAATCAGAATGTGGTTTCCTAACATGAATTTGTTTGCAGGAACACACACAAATGCATATTAGTTACAGCACAGTAATACATAATACTCCCACCAAAATATAGAGGGAAAACCACCTATCTTCATGACAGCCTCTGGGAAGGCTTCATGATGGTCATTCTTGAACTATGTCTTGAAAGATAAGTAGCAGGATATTAGGTAAAGAAGTTAGGTAAGAATATCTGAGGCAAAGAGAACAAGTACAGAGCACTGCATGTTTGGTTCTTCATGTAGGAGTGTCAGCAAAGGAGTTTTGAATGTTTACCAGGAACAAAATCCTGAAGAACAGTGCTGAAGTGAAAAGATGAACCTTTGAAGGAAGAAAAGGATATTGCTCAATTTTTATTTTAGAAACATCCCTTTATTGGAAACAAAAGATAATTTAGATTGATATAAGATCGAACTCAGGGAAGTAAGAACGCTACTAAAATTGTACAGCAGTAAAATTGGAGGTATTCTCAAGATATTGGAGACAGGAAGGAGAGAGGAGACTATAAGTTAGAAAAATATTTTTATGACAGAATTCATTGGACCTAATGGAGTATTGGATATGAAGGATAAAAATAAAGATGACAGGATGGTAAGGTGTCTAGAAAGAGATTTAGTTTATAGGAATCTGAGTTTCTAGATTTCACATATTTCATGTTATCTCTATACCAAACATCACTTCCATGTCCAGGTATCTGTAAGTGGTTTATCTGCCTTTTGAGCAAATATCATTTTGTCACATTAGATAGTATTTTTGGGGAAAATGGCAATGCCAAGATTGAAAAAGATGGGCTGATAGAGCATAATATAAAATTGAAGACTGGTCACTGGCACATCAGCTCTATCAGCCCATTGTTTTTTCTTTCCAGCTTATGCTTCATGTAATTTTTCTTTTTATATCCATATGTTGTATGTCTTAATGCTTAGAAATAAAATAGAAATATTGCCACATACCAAATAGCATAGACTAAATATATGTGTGGTACATATAATGTTGTTATTACAATGTGAGGATAATACTGAAGCTAAGTTTCTCAGATGTCTATGCATTCATTATAAAAATAAATAACTTTAGAAAAAATGTTTGCGTTTCGTGATTGATTTTCAAGATTGTATTCACTTCAATTCTATCATCATTCTTTTGATGATTTACTATATCTTCAACTAAACATTACATCTTAGAAATGCAAAATGAGAGTAGTCCCCTCACACAGTATGCTTCCTTCTACCTATCAGATGTTATGTTAGATGGTGCAGTGCCACAGATTAGTTAAAAGTGTAGTAAGTAAAATGGACAGGTTAAAATAGATCATAGAGTTAAATATATGGCATATTTTTCTAAAAAATAATACTCAAAAGAAGGCTCTCCCTATACTTGAGCTTTTATAGTGTCTCATATTATTAGATTTCTCTTATTTTCTTAGTTATGATTAATAAGATAGTTTAAGTTAAATCTTAAATGTAATTTCAATAATGTATACATTTTTACCGTATTGCAAATCTAAGAAATGTCTCTTGCTTTCTGAGATCCTAAAGGATTATTTAGTTGTTAATATGTTACTGTCAGATACCCAAGTCCAAAGTTTAGTAAAATAAATTTGGATATTTCCACATGTAATAAACAGTTGCCTGATTTCATTTAATAAATTGTCAACAATTTCTTTTTTTTGACAATAGTTTTTATAATAATTACAGGTCTAGAGTTCTTGAGGGTTTTTTATTCTTTTAATGGTCAAGGAATAAGAATTATGAAAATTGAAAAGGAGAAAAACATAGTACTTTAAGGTTGTTGAAATATCCAGTTTCCTCATGAATTCTTGAAGAATTTTTAAGTCTATAGCAGTAATATTGATATTATGCTTTCTAATAATATTGATTCTGCAGTTTTTAAAACCTAAAGTAAAATAGACATGGTGAACAGTAAATTTCATAAATCGTAATATTTTTATACTTTTTCTGATTTTTATGTTACATACTATTATAATAATTTCTACATTTTTTGGCAAAAAACTGGGAGAAATGAAGTTCTTTCATTCTAAGTATGGGTAAGCTGAGGAAGTTGTGAATGGCAGATTAACAAGAGAATATTATAGCATTATAATTTAATTTTAAGTTTATAGTGATCTGGAAAACTAAATTAGAGAAAAATAACAATACAAAAATATTCATTATCCCTGGAAAGAATGAAGAGGACAGTATAAGCAGAAAGATGCCCACTTAGTTTTAAGAGTGTTGAAATATGAAGAATGGGAGGTTCAATAAAATTAATATTGAATATGAGAAATATATTTTAAAATCTAATTGGGAAAAAAGTTTATAACCTTTATGTTCAGATTTGTGTTCTTGTTGAGCATACGTAGACATTATAATTTAATATTAAGTACTTTCGTAGAATCAAGTACTTCGCACAATCACTTCCTATAGCATGCATTCCTATAGCAAATGCATGCTATTAGAACACAGAAGGTTTCACATCTTTTTGCCTAGAAAACTGTGGAAAGACTCACAGATTTGGTGAACTGGAGTCTATATGAATAACAAGGAGGATTAATCAGGTTAAACAACAACAGCAACAAGAAAACCTGGTTTTCTGAGGAGGAGAAAACTACTTTCTTTCATTCCTAAATGGGTACTCAGTTAAAAACAAAACACTTGGTTGCAAGATTTAAAAGTTTATGCCAATAAATGCTGTCACTTTTCAACTCTTTGAAAACCAAGAGCTGAGCTGCATATTTTATAGAATTTTTGCTACAGTAATTGTGTTTAATTCCTTGGTCTGCTACGTATGTCATAATCCTATAAACATCCAAGATCCAAACTTGGAGAAAGATGGAAATGTATACCTACAATGTGGTCAGAGAAATGTTTCAGTTTTAGAAAGAGAGATAAAGCAAAAGTCCATGCAGGTTTTGAATATGATTTTGATTTGTTAAGTTTATTCCTATAAATTATATTGTAGAATATTCTGTAGTTTATTTAAAAACCATTTAAATTCTCTTTGTAGTAGAGAGGCTCTTCAAATTCTACTTAATTGGCTTTATACTTATATCTGTTCTCTTTTAGTCCTTAAACCAGTCCTTGCACTGTGGAATAAGCATTATCTTTTGTTAAAACATGATAATAATATGGAAACTGAAGTTTAGAGAGTTAAGCAACTTCGCTAAAATTACATGTCTAGAAAGCAGTGGAGCCAAAGTTAGAATATATATCTGCCTGAATACAAAATCAAGGCTCTCAGGAGAATCTCATATTCTGATTCTGTTTTTACTCTTTTTCACAGGAATTATTATGGAGAAAAAATTGGTATCTATTTTGTCTTTCTTGGATATTACACAGAAATGCTGTTCTTTGCAGCTATAGTTGGATTAGCTTGTTTTATTTATGGTTTATTGTCAATGGAACATAACACATGCAGGTAAGTGTACCTGAATTGCCCAGATAGAGAAAACATCTTTATCATGTGCCAAACTCAGCTACTGTTATTATTTCTTTGGCATTTCCTTCAGAGTGTTTCCTTATAGCATCAGATAATTGATATTTTCCAAAAATGAGTCAAACATAACAGCTGACTCTCACCTGGTGCTTTATGGAAAGTCTGTTTTCAATGATGGGTTCTGAAAAGTCTACTCCTCAAAGCATAACTTGACCCACCATAGAAATTTCTGCGTGACTGCCCCTTCTGTTATATATGAGAAGTTATATAAATAGTTGTTCTAATGAGAAAAGATTGGACTTTTACCTAAACACTTATCACTTTTCAATAACTTGGCTGTTCCTCTTGCAGCACTGAAATCTGCGACCCTGATATTGGTGGTCAGATGATCATGTGCCCACTCTGTGATCAAGTGTGTGATTATTGGAGACTAAATAGTACGTGTTTAGCCTCGAAGGTATGTATGCATTATAATATCTTGAAAATACTTGGAATTTCCTTCCTTTTTATTACATTTAGTACTAAATTATCTTTGTGATATTGTTATTTTTACAGTTCTCCCATTTGTTTGATAATGAGTCAACAGTGTTCTTTGCAATATTCATGGGAATTTGGGGTGAGTAAATAGTCCAATAAAGAAACAGCTTTCTTCCTATTAATGTGTTGTTTGGCCTCTGTATAGCATATGACAGATGAACTATCTTACATACCAAATATGGTTTTAGGTCATTGTGTGTTTGTTAGCATTAAAACACTAATGGAATGCATATTAGTGGCCATTGATTGGTTCTTGGTCCACAAAGGTCTCTGTTAAACATCTGCTCATTTCTCTAAAAGACAACATACTTTTTGAAGCATCAAATTATTAATTTCCCACTGTCTTTCAGTGCCATGTTAAGAACAGGCTCAAAAAGTACTTAATTCAGGAGAGACTAAACAAATATTTGGTGGCTGGAGAATATTGAGTCATGTATACAAGCCGGAACAAAGACCAAAAACCTGAGGACTAATAACAATTTTTTAGTCTAAATCATCTAGTTATAGTTTCCATTTCCACTTTCATTCATTAAAAGTCTTATATGTAAAATGGAATTTTCCTTAATTCTGAAAATGCCCTGCCCAGGACTTAATTTGTCCATTTCACTTGGAAAGTTGAAGTGTTATGAAGTTTTGTTGTTGTTGTTGTTTTCCTTCCTCAGCAAGGAAAATATTTTCTGTAAGAATAACTCTATTTGAAGAGACCTAAAGACTGGTCTAAAATATGTCACAAAACATGGGGTTCCTGGGTGAAAATTAGACATTTTTTCAATTAAAAAACACCTCTAACAAATACAAATATGTGCAAATCAAAACCAGGCAGAGGCTGCATTATCCAGGCAAATAACATCAAAATTTGTAGGTATCTGTGCAAAGCAGAGGAATCTATGGCTTTCTCTCATTTCTGCTTGGGCTGCTGTGGTCTGAGAAGAGCAGCTAGATTCAAAAAGAGAACAAAGAATCTAGAAATCTTATTAGTGGTTTAACAGCACCTACAGTTTTGGTAAGTTGTATATACATCCATTTATCATGAGGCTGCCAAAGCCTACCTCTCATTATTTGGGAGCTTAAATGAATGATAGGTGCATGATTACAACGAATACATTGTGAGAATTTCCCATTGTTTCTGTTGAGAGAGATTGTGCACCAACACCGCCTTGTATTTCACCATAAATAGGGGAGCGGCTGTGTGTGGAGCACCCCACAGCACTATCAAATGGGCATTGTAAAGATTCATTGTCAGTTATTCCTTTAAGGAAAGTTTGTTTTAGTAGTGAAATGATTTAGCTTTGCCTTTTGAGAATTTTGGCCAAATTCAATGAACATAGAAGTTCAAGGGCATTTGATTTAGTACATCTTCTGATAAACAGTTAAGCTGGATGAAATGATGAGTTGGCAGAGTAAATGTGAAAAAAAAAACAATTAAGTTTAAAGGACCTTCACTAGTCCAAGGGGTTGAGGCCTGAAAATAATGAATACTGGTAGGAATTTCTCTTTAAAATTGTTTTGGTTTGTTTCTAAGGGAAATATGTATCCATCATAGGAAATTCAAGGAATACATAGATGCAAGAAGAAAAAAATGTTAAAATCACCTAAAATATGATCATTATTTTGGCCATGATTTTCCAAAATATTTCACTCTGTGTATGGGCAGGTGTGTTCATATATTTTCACATAAATAACTTAATATTATACATAATTTTAGCCCTGTTATTATTCAACAAAAAAGAGTGATGGAACTTTTTCCATATCGATGAATATATTATAGTGTGTGAGTGTGTGTGTGTGTGTGTGTGTGTGCACGTGAATGTATATTTATGAATAGAATTGCATTTTATGAATGTATCACATTTTGCCTATCCAGTTCTCTGTTTAGAATGTTTAGGTCACTTCCACCCTTTATATTACCATTATAAATAATGCTGGAATACAGATATTTTTATACTTGTACAATTATTTATAAGTATGAATTCTTCACAGGTTAATTAGTGGAGCAATTTTATATTTATAATTTTAAATCTTTACTGTTTACTTCTATATTGTCTTATACAAAGTTTGCACCAACTTATATTTCTTCAAATGGTCTGTGAGTTTTTCTGTTTCAATCCTGAATAAGCATGAGAATTAGCATTTTTTTGTCACTTACATTTGATGGATGGGGATATTATCTCATTATGGTTTCTATTTGCAGTTATTTGATCATAAGTGAGACTGATCACATTTTTAATATTTATTGACCATTGACTCTTTTTGATGTTTGAAGTATTTGATTTTTTATAATTCACAGGTGCTTTTATATAATAAGCACAGTAATCCTGTCTGCCACAGAAAATGCAAATTTTTTTTCAGTTTGTAATTTACATTTGTTATCATTCATAATCAATAGACATTTTAATTTGTATTACTGGTCACAAAAATTTCCTTATGGTTTTTCTTATTTTATGTGTTTCTTTAGAAAACCTTCCCCACTCAGAGATACTGTAAGATGTTCACCTATGCTTTATTTCAGAAATTTAATGATTTTATTTTATTTACAGATTAATATAATTCAGCAACTAGTTTTTAAAGTTTCTACCCTGGAACAGGTATTATTCTAGGCAATAGGAATTTAAATATACACATACATGGCCTTTGATTGTAAGGCAAATTTTTAGTGTACATGCATCCATGATTATAATTATGTATAAGCCAGTCTCATCACTAGATTACTTGCTCCTTTAGGACAAATACCATAGCTTTCATTTCCATAGTTCCAGGACTAGGCATATGGTATGTATTCAAATATACATTGAATAAATGAATAATTTAAATGCTAATTGTATATCTTCTTAAAAATGAAAAAGGTCAAGTCCTATTTAGGCACAATCTATAAGGCCCAAACTAAGGGTCTCTTTAATTTACAGAAATCCTTTTCAGGGAATATGTGAATCCTTTGATTCCTATATAGTTATACTCACAGAAATCCATAGAAATCATGGGAATAATTTTGTTTTTAATCCATATCATTTCTCTTTCCTTACAGTACTCTTTTTTGCTGACTATTTTGTACCATCATTAATTTATCTCACAATTCCATCTATGTTGGCCAACTTTCTTACTTCTACTTTAGCATTAACAAACTTTAAGGCAAAAGAATTTTAAATGCTTAGTGTATTTAAAAGTTTTAGCAGGATATATATGACATCCAATCTCTTGCATAGTCATGGTAACAAAATACTGCTTCTAAAATTAATGGTAGTTGTTCTATTGTAGTATAAACAAACAAGCAAATCTTAAATGGTTAATAGTACCAAACTCTTGAAACCGTTCTCCCTGCTAACAATGTATCTACTTCATACAGGAGTAATGAAATGAATAGAGTAAAAGTTTCTGCCTCATGAAATTCACAATCAATATTAAATGATAGAATGAATAAATGAATGAAATATAACCTGTTGTTAAGAAAGTCTAACAACAATCTAATTGGGATAGAATCTGAAGTCTACTTTCGTAGAAGTGCGTTTTAAATGCTGAGGGAGTGCAGAGGAGGACTGAATTACTTTTCTACTGGAGGAGTTATATATGAGGTATCTATGAGCCAAACTCATAGAATTGTAAAGTGGAATGGTGGTTACCAGGAGCTGGAGGATTGGGAAATGAGAAGTTACTAATCAATGAGCACACATTAAAGTTTCAATTAAGCAAGATAAATAAGGTCTGTACAACATTGTACTTATAGTCCACAATAATGAATTGTACACTTTACAATTGTTAAGTGGTTAGTCTACTGTGTTCTTCCCACTTAATAAATGTTTAAATAGTTCTTTAAGGTTTAAATAATGAGCAAAGGAAAACATAAGCCAATGTATACGTGAGCAAATGAACAAACAAAAAACCAACAGTCAGATGGATGGATATATTTGCACTGGAAAAATATGTTTTGGAAGCTGAGAGAGCAATTAGATGATTATAATGATAAAAATATAATTAGAATTTTAAAAATGTATGGATAGAATCCTTAGTTCCTTACATTATTTAAAAGTTAGAGAGTGAGTCAGAAAGTTGTATCTTTTATAGATGATAAAATTATGCGTTAAATTGTTGGTATTGATATTTTTTTCCTAAGTATATCCCAACAGAAAGGCATATATATACCAACCAATAGTTACATACAAGAATGTTCACAGCAGCTCTATTTGTAATAGCAGATATGTGGAAACAACTCAAATGTCTGTCAGCCTAAGAATATATAATCAAAATTGTGATTTAACCGTACAATCTAACACTAAGCAGTGATGAAAATAAATGAATTTTTGCTGCACACAGCAACAAAGTTGAACCAAAAAACAAAGCTTGACATGAAACACTATTAGTTGTATATCATTTTATATAAATCCATTTGTAATGGACTGTTTTTTATATAGGTGCCAATTATATGAGTATATTTTATGAAAACTTTTTGAATTGTGCATTTATATTTCATATACTTTTCTATAAATATATATTCTTCAATTGAAAGTTGATAATTCTGGCACTTGCAGGGCTGAGGTGCAAGGATCATTAGAGGCCAGGAGTTCAAGACCAGCTGGACGACAGAGGGAGACTCTAATAAAGACATAAAAAGAAAGCTGAAGTTTTTATATATATGCATACATATATATATATATATATATATATATATATATATATATATGTAAACGTTTTATGGTTTATATACACACACAGACATATATATATAGAATGTATACATATTTTAAGACAGAGAATAATTAATGACTCTTATGCTTCCTAGGTATATTTCCCTAAGCCTGAGAAAACAGTATGCTGACTTGAATGATTTCAATAAAAGACATATGTAAAAAAAAAAAAAAAAACCTCAGTGTTTAGTAAAAAACTAAGTTTAAATATTACTTCAAGTTATCTAAATGAACAAAGATATTAATATGTCTGAAAAAAGTCTTGCTTGGACCACTGACCAAGAAATTAATTTGAATTTTTGTATGACTTTTTTCAGTGTGTTATTGAATACACAATATTATGCCAACATTAGTAATTGATAAATTTTCAGTCAAACACAACAGTGACAGAATGGCCACCTGAAAAATTTGCACCATCCTGCAACCAAAGTGATTAAAGAGAAAAGTTGAAAAACCTTTTTATTTACCTTTATTTTTTCATATCTTATTTTTTATGTTTATTTACCTATAGTCACCTTATTTTTGGAATTTTGGAAACAACGACAAGCCAGACTGGAATATGAGTGGGACCTGGTGGACTTTGAGGAGGAACAGCAGCAGCTTCAGCTGAGACCGGAATTTGAAGCTATGTGTAAACACAGGAAATTGAATGCAGTGACTAAGGTAGACTAGAAAACTGTGAAATGGGCAGCATGTCTTAATGTACACATTTCTATAGGTTTCATCTCAAATAATCATAATTTAATTTGCCTTTAAAATATTCTGCAACATATAAATCACATAAACTACTTGTTTCTAATAAACATATATGTATATAAATGTATGTATATGAAAGTGTATATATGAAAATTTTCAAATACTTTCAAATGTAGATAAAAAAGTATAATGAACTAACTACATGGATAAACCCATGACCCAGAATCAGTTGTTTTTCATTCATGGACAATCTTGTTTCATTCATCCTTTATGTCACTAGATTATTTGGAAGTAAATCCAAGGCATAATAACATTAAACTAAGTGCAAAAAGGAAAATCGTGTATATGCAGTAGGCTTTGTATATAAATATATAGACATTGAAATGATGCTACGATGATATACAAAAATTAAAATAGTATTTATATTCAGATTGTGGTCTTATGAGTGATTGTTTTATTAGACTAGCTTTTCTTCACATGGCCCCTTTTAATTGATTATATTGAGAATCATTGCAGTGGTGTTGGGGGGGGAAGTCTACATATTAGAATCCTTAGCTGACAAACCAGCTGTGTGTTCTTGACTGAGTTGTTTAACTTTTTGGTAACTCACTTTTTCCATGTGAAAATGGAAGTAAGTTTGCCTTTAGAAACCAGAATCTTGGTTACATATTTTTAGAGCCTCTATTTTTCCATAATCTACAGTCACAGTGTTGCTTGCTGCTATTTAAAAGAGAATAATATGTGCCCAATGCGCTCTTTTCAGTGGAATTCCCTATTCTCTTTGGAAAACTATTCTTGCAGTGTAACATAAAAATTTCTTTTCACTGTTTAGGCATTCACTATACAGTTACTAAATTTCATAAAGGATCAAGAAAACATCTCAGAAAATACACTGAAAATTTGGGTGGCAGTTTGAAATTAAGAAAATATATTTTAAAATATTGACAGAATAATAACATGATGTTTATTCCTATTTCATAAGATAAAAAAGAAAACAAAAGTAGTCTTATTAGCTTTTCTGAAAATTAACAGAAAATGTATTTTAAAATATTGACAGAATAATAACATGATGTTTATTCCTATTTCATAAGATAAAAAGAAAACAAAGGTAGTCTTATTAGCTTTTCTGAAAATTAACAGAAAAAACTGCTTACATTTGAAACCAGTTGAAAAGCAGTATATATTGATTCACTGTGAATCATCAGTTTCACTTCACTTAGCTTTCATGGTTTAGAAATCAAGAAACAGAGTTTTGTTTTGTTTTGTTTTTTTCTTACTAGTAGTGCTTTTTCAGTGTTTAAGGGCAACTAGAACACTCACATTTGAGTCCACATTGGGAACACACACGTGCACACACACGAATATGCATACACATGTATAAACACACATACATTGGGTACACACATGAACACACATGTCCACAGTCACATATTATACATACATGCAGAAACACTCTGAGGTCTATAGGACTCTTGAATGGCCTACTCTGCCATTGAGAGTTCTATTTTTATTCAAACCACCCTAAACATTCTTAAATGTGAAATATTATGGAATTACATGATTTTGATTTCTGCTGACAGCTATTTATTTTTTTTTACTATTTTTTGGTTTTTTTGGGTAAAATCTGCCTACATCTTGATGCACCTAAGAATGTCAGCTGTATCACCGATATCTTTCATTAATGACTCTTAAAGGTGGAAGTCTTGGATCCTGAGCTATGTGGAAGAACACAATTATCTGAAAAATATGAAGAAAGCATCTAATATAATATGCAGAGCAATGCAATTCAATTCAATTAGAATAAAATTATAACATCATTAAACATCATAAAGCATGTCTACCTAAGCAGCAACCCTCATTATTTGACTTTGTTTACTGTCTGCCAGGTCATGAATATCATAATTCAGCATTTAGGAAATTGTGTATATCCATTATGTCTCATAATATGTGTAAGATATCTCATCCAGGAGGCCCTAAGATTTCTACTTCAAGAGAAGGAACCATCCCTATAATGTAGCTTTCCATGAAGTATAACAGGCCCTTTTCAGAGATTTCTACTTTAATTGGGCTTTATGATATTGACTAGTGCTTGTAGTATAAACTAAGAGAGGAGATTTTGAATTTCTTTGTGATTTCTTCAACATTACAGGAGATGGAACCTTACATGCCTCTATACACACGTATTCCATGGTACTTTTTTTCAGGAGCCACAGTGACATTATGGGTGAGTATTTCTTTTAAAATTGTTATCATTTCTTCAACAGGCAATTAAATGAGCTATCTCAACAGTGTCATATGCAATGTCTCTTGAGTCCTTCTTTTCCCTCTGCTTCCCTGATCTTTTTATCTTGGTTATAGCTCTTATACAAAATAAACTGTAATTTATATGGATTTTTTTTATAATTAAACTTTGGGAAAAGATCTCAGAAAAGAGGAGGTACTTTAGCTTAAAACCTATTTCTCCTTGCCTCATGACACTTCATTTAAGTGATCACTTGAAATCAGGACAGAATAACAAACTTACTCTGATTCCAGACTCTTCGGTTACTTTTAGAAAAATCATGAATTTATCTTTATTTCCACTTTATTTCCTGCTGTTCCTTTTCCAAATTTGTTCCCTCTTAACAGTTTGCATTTAATTTTAGGAAAAGAGCCAGTGTTACCTTCTGAGGGGTTAGCATGTTGAAATATAAATGATTGACGGTTGTAGACTATAGTTTAGACTCTCCAGTCCATAAATCCTGCATGATTTATCTTTAACATTTCTTGTTAAGTCTATTATTTTCACATTTTAAAACAGTAGAAATGTGTTTTCTTAGATTACATAATAATTGTTGAGGAGATGTGATAACATAAAATGGGGAGAATTATCAATTCAGGACTCTTTTGAGAAATCTTCTGGAGTATGTCCCCAGAAATTTATTCTGTTTTTGATTGCTAGTTTTTATTTACTTTGACTCACTTCCTTAACTTTTAGAATAAAATTCTCTAATGATCGATAGAAAGCCATCTTCATGCTTTTGCAATATGGGAAGTATACAAAATTTATACAGAACTGATATAAATTTCTAAACTACCAGACATATTACAGCACTAATGGCAACATTCTGAGGGGAAATGGAATACAATATTGACATATATTTTTCTTGGGAAAGTAAGTGATCTTGATTCTACATGTTTAACTTCAAACTAGAGCATGGATCAGCAAACATTTTCTGTGAGAGGGTCAGATATATTTTTGGATTTGTGGTTACATATAGCTCTGGAACATAATTGTCTTTATTTTTCTCTATAACCTTTAGAAATTCAAAGAAACATTTCTAACATAAGGACCATATAAGAGCAGACAAGGCCATGGGCAGGATTTGGCCTTCTACTATTTTGTCACTCCCTGCTAGAGGATGAGCCTAGAGGATGAGAATGAATATGTTTCTGTTTTAGACTTAACCAGCAGCTACCATATTCCTTATCTCTAACCCTTTTACCTTGCCACTGTTCATGTCTTGCCATCTATGGCAAGAGAGATTGACTTAGTTTGCTTTGCACATGAGACCTAGTAAACTTCATATGAGATGAACAGAATAATCAATGTGTTAGATAAGTATTCATAACAGAGATACAGAGACCCAAATAGCAGTACTTTGCTTTTGTTTCCCCCAGATGTCTCTTGTCGTCGCCAGTATGGTAGCTGTAATTGTGTACCGCCTGTCAGTCTTTGCCACATTTGCTAGTTTCATGGAAAGTGATGCATCCTTAAAGCAGGTCAAAAGCTTCCTTACTCCTCAGATAGCTACATCACTCACAGGATCGTGCTTGAACTTTATAGTCATCTTGATCTTGAACTTCTTTTATGAAAAGATATCTGCCTGGATTACAAAAATGGGTAAGCCAGCCAAATTATTAGTGTGATTCTGAAGAATGATTCATATTGATGCTATGTGTCTATTTTGGAGCACTCCCCAGGAGTTCATTTTCAAAGGGCACATTTTAAGGCATTTTTTCTCTATAGGTAGACCCATATCTGCTATTTCAAAATCGTCCAAGAGTCACATTCAAGGTCCATTATAATGGAAGCAGCAAAAAAACAGGAAAAAAAAGAATTTGGACTCTATATCTTTTGAGTATTCTTTTCTTAATTCTCCCTTGATGGGTCTAGTTGAATCCTAAGTAAAATCTTCACTTTATTGAAGACACAGATAATTTTTATTTCATGTATGTGGTTCTTAGAAAGTATTGATTTTGGAAGCTATCTTGAGAAAAACAGAACAATCAGCTTCTCCTAAATAAATCTAAATTTTAGCGCTTTTCTTTTAACTGTCATCTCTTAGAACTTGTATTATTTTCTTGTTAAAATATTAGAATTTTTACTTAAAGCCATGGGGGAAAGTGAAAGGGGCCACAGATTAAGTGAGAGATTGAGTTAGGTAGAGCAGCACAGAGCACAGTCGCTTCTATCCTTTTTCCTAGCAAGTTACCAGTAGGATCAAGATCGGAGACTCAAGGCATCAGCCTCTTTGAGTGCTCTCTCCAGGGATCAAGCACCTCTGAATCTGTTGTACGCAGATATCACGGCCAATGCCAAGAAAAGAGCACATTCTTCAGTCAGCACTGGAATGAGTACTGAGATGAGACTTCCATTATATACTTCTTCAAATTTGGAGTTCTCTCTCCAGACTTACTTTTCTCTGCTAGGAACAATGAGAACATCACAGCAGATAAATTGCTTTTAAAAAGCACCTAAAAACTCACCATTTTCCTCATTGGGAAAAGAAATCATTCAAGTTCACATTACAGGTTTTGTAGGAGGAATACAGCTACATTTCACTAAAATTGAGGAGTTATCTCTGTCTTTAAAAGAATTTGTAATACTCTTCCAGTATTGCTGGAAATGACATGATTTGGCTGGATCAGCTCATGCTACTGGGAGATCATCAGCTCAGGAAAACATACTTTTTTATTCTTTTGTGCTTCATGAGCCTCTATTGTAGGGTGAAGATAATTTAATATTTTCTTATCTTTAGAATTCATTAGATGACAGATCATGATCCTGCATTTTAAATAAAGGAGAGGGAAAATGTGTACTGTTTCTGCTACTATTTGCTGATCACATTGTTTTCAGAATTAATATAGCCTTTTAATTCATGAGAAGGCAACACAATTCCATTGGAAATCATCCCCTCCCTTTGATATGAGCTTACTTTGTTTAAACATGATTGTAAGCAGATTAGATCTGATGTGCTTATAGGATAGAAGATGGTGTTTGGAGATGAGCATAAGATTCTTCAGTCTTATTTGGTGTATTAGTTTGTTTTCACACTGCTATAAAAATACTACCTGACACTGGGTAGTTTGTAATGGAAAGAGGTTTAGTTGACTCACAGTTCACATGTCTTGGGAGGCCTCAGGAAACTTACAATCATGGTGGAAGGCAAAGGGGAAACAAACACCTTCTTCATAAGGCGACAGGAGAGAGAGAGTGCATAGGTAAGTGCTACACTTTAAAACCATCAGTTTTCTTGAGACCTCACTACCACAAGAATAGCATGGGGGAAACTGCCCTCATGATTCAATGGCCTCCCACCAGGTCCCTCCCTTGGCACATGGGAATTACAATTTGACATGAGATTTGTGTGAGGACAGAGAGCCAAACCATATCATGTGGGTCTGAATTTCACATTCTGTGTAACCCCAAGACAAGAATGCTGTCTCTTTAACTGTAGTAACAACAGCTTTCTAGGCTTTTCCAGTGGTTAGTTTAATACAAAGTGTGTTATAGAAAGTCTAGCACAAATCCATAGTTACTTAATATTGGCCTACTATTGCCAGACTAGGGTGCATGCTATAGGCTCTCAGAATGATTTGACTAGATGTTCACTTGTCCCAGGGAGTACAGAGTTCAAGGAAACATAAGAAGATGTGCTAAACCTATTTTTTTTTTTTTGACTTAACAGAAATTCCTCGAACCTACCAGGAGTATGAAAGCAGTCTAACCTTGAAAATGTTCCTGTTTCAGTTTGTAAATTTTTACTCAGCCTGCTTCTATGTAGCTTTCTTTAAAGGAAAGTTCGTAGGCTATCCTGGAGGATACACATATTTATTTAATGAGTGGAGAGGTGAAGAGGTAAGAATTTCCTTGAGAGGTGAAGTGGGTATCTTCAATACTCATATTAACCACTTTCTGTTTGCCAAGGATTGATTCAGATGCTAAAAAATTGCAAAAGATATCTAGACACTGACTCTGTCCACAGAGAGTGTTATTCACAGATGAATCCTGTCATTTGATAAACTTCTCAGTTTATTTTGAGCAAGAAGTTATATCATGCCTATGGTTTGGTAGTAAAATATGAGCTATAAAATGACATAATAAGTTCTTTCTTCCTGAAAGTTTCCTTCAAAGGAAGAATGATTATTCTCTGTATAAATGGTTCCACTATGGGTAATTGAGTTAGAACAGATTTATGGTTTCCAAATTATGCAGAATGGAGAGTATACCAACTCCCATCCCTAACACAGATATAAAGACTTAGAATTTTCTAAGAATGAGACCCAGGAATCTGTGTTTTTCACACAGTTTACAGATGAATCTAATGCAGCTGGGTTGGCACTGCTCTGTGATTATGTTTGGAATTATTGGGCTAAATATATCTTACTTCTTCCAACCAAAACCTTGAGATCCTAATCTTATGGATTAGAGTTTTCTTTAGGTTTTGCAAAATTGCATCTTTGATCATTCAATTCTGTTTTCTCCCCTCTCGCTTCTGACTAGTGTGATCCTGGAGGCTGTCTTATAGAATTGACAACCCAGTTGACCATTATAATGACCGGGAAACAGATTTTTGGAAACGTTAAAGAAGCCATTTATCCGTATGTATGACCCACAAGCTTTTTATTTAAGTAACCATGAAAGATTTCCTCTGGAAAAAGATGAAATTGTTTGATTATCATGGTGCCTTTTTTAGAAAATAGTTAAGCCAAAAGGAAAGCTTTATTTTTAATCAACAGTGAAGATTGCATTAAGGTAATATAAACTCTTATTTTTATTTATTTATTTTTTGGTTCTAGGGCTAGCAATATTTTTTAAAAATTTTAACTGACAAATAATAATTATACATGTTTATGAGGTACAATGTAGTGTATTGAATACAATCTTTTAAATATGTACTTCTGTTACTTTTCCCTTTGTTAAGGGATTATTTATTCCTCTCTCCTGTGAAGATTTTACTGGGACATCTAAATGCTATATCCTCTGCAGTTTATTCTATATGCTGTGCATTATTTCTGAATATTACTAAAAGGTGAACTTTGTAAAAATATTCCTGTGTCGTGTAATCTAGGCATAAAAATAAGTTATAAATGAAATGATGGAGACTTTCAGGTCAATATATGAAAGATTCCTCTCTGATCAAAGCACAGCAATAATGAATACACTATAAAAAGAGAAGACTGAACTGACAGTTTATTTCAAATAGTAGTTGAACATTTGTCATGGATAAAAAGAGGAATAATTATAAAATCATAAGTCTATGTTCCTACAGGCTTCCTAGTTGGGAATAACCGTGTCAGGGTTTGTCATGCAATATAAAGTGGAGTAAAAGTGCTCCACTTAAGATGGATACTATCCAGTTTAACAGCTCTTGAAGCCAGAGACTGGGTTTATTCTCTTACTCATAAAAGAAGATTGAAAAAATCATCCCTGCACCTTCCCACTTCCAGTTTATACATGATTACATAGTACCACTTGGGGCTCTATTTCAAGTACTAACAAAAGAAGAACACAGACTTATCCTTACAAATGGTAATAAATGTGAGCCTAACCTTCTAGTTTCATGCTTTGATATACCACATCCATAAGGGAAATAGCTCCACACTTTTCTTTTTTTGAGAGTCTCACTCTGTCACCCAGGCTGGAGTGCAAGCAATCTCAGCTCACTGCAACCTCTGCCTCCCAGGTTCAAGCAATTCTCCTGCCTCAGCCTCCCAAGTGACTGGGATTACAGGCACCCGCCACCATGCCCAGCTAATTTTTTGTATTTTTAGTATTTTTTTGTATTTTTAGCATTCACAATGTTGTCCAAGCTGGTCTCAAACTCCTGACCTCAGGTGATCCACCCCTCGGCCTTCCAAAGTGCTGGGATTACAGGCATCAGTCACTGTGCCTGGCCCCCAGATTTTATTTTCAGTTCTAGCTCTATATTGAGAACCCAGGGGACTGAATGGAGACAGTACCTAAACCAAACAGAAGATGGGGGGATACATGTGCACAGACAGGGAGAGAGACAAAAGACAGGGGAGGTAAAAGAATTAAAAAAAGAAGAAAAAGAAGAAGGAGCAGCAGCAGCAGCAGCAAATTAACAACAACAACAACAACAAAAAAAAACCTAAGCCTTCCTAATAACCAAAATTCTAAAACATGATGATGTTTAATGCTACAAAGGCTGTGAATAAAATCAGTTACTAGAAAGTGAACTTACTCCAGCTGATATTTCTAACTAGAATATTCTGGCAAAGCCCTTAAAAAATGATGCTGACAATACTAATAACCTAATGGAAGGTGATACTGTTATTAAAACAGATCAAGAAATATTTAAATAAAAACTGATAGAAATGAAATAATAATAAGTGAATATGAAATGGAAGAAATTACACATAAATGAAAAATTATACTTTAAATAATGAGTACAATAGATGGGAAAATTCCACAATTTGATTCCACCCTGGACACAGTTGGAGAATGGATTAGTGAATTGGAAAATAATAGTGAGAGTCCTACGTTGTACAGTGTAACAAATAAATGATATTTAATAAAAATAAAGTAAGGCTATGTTAGGTTAAGAGGCTTCCACATTAATTTACTAGTATTTCCAGAAAAAGGTAATTGAGTAAATGGTGAAGTAAAAAAATTATTTGAAAAAGTAATTGATGAACATTTTTCAAAAATGAGGAAAAGCATGGGTTTCAGAAATGGAAACAAATTCTGAGAATGAATCAAGATATTAGAATTCAATTCAAGATAATAGAATTCACTTCACACTCTGATTCATTATGGTGAAACTACAGAACACCAAAGATCAACAGATAATATTTAAAATCTTTTAGAAGAAAAAGATTAACTTTATTGAAATAAATGTCATCTACACTATCATGAGTTTCTCATCAATAGCATTAGATGCCAAAAGATAATATTTTCAAGGTTCTCAGTGAAAATAATGTTGTTCTTTTATTTCTAGAACCAGGTTAGCTATTATTTAAAGTGCTAGTAAAGACATTTTTAGACATGAAAAGACTAGGAGAGTTTACATTTATAGATCATCATGGAAAAAACTGCTGAAAGATTTACTTGAGGAAAAGGAGATCATAAAGTGAAAATACAGGATGCAAGAAACATTGGTTAGCACAGAATTTGTTAGCTCTAAACAAATGAAATAATTTGGTAGAATCTAAAATCATATAGGATTTGTGTGGGGGAGAACTACAAAATCCTGATGAAATTTTAAGAACTATATAAATGGAGAAAAATATCATGTTGGTGGTCAGTTATCTCCAAATCGATACATATAGATTTATTGTTATTCTAATCAAAATATCAACAGGCTTTTTATAGGTAAAGACAAGTGGATTCTAAAATTTACATGAAAGGTCAAGGAACTAAAATAACCCAAAGAAATATGATAAAAGAAGAATAAAGCTGTAGGAATTACCACACTCAATTTTAAGGCTTACTACAAACTATATTAATCAAGACAATGTAGGATGGTGAAGGGGTAGTTATGTAAACCAATGGAACCAAGTAGAGATTGTAGAAACAGATATTGCAGAAATTTGTGCTCTAGCCAAATATGACCATTTTATTTAAGACAGAGGTGCAAAAACAATTCATTGATGTAAGAGTAGTCTTTTTCATAAATGGCATTGGAACAATTGGACATCCCACATGCAAAATAATAAAACTCTATGTGAAACTTATACCTCATTCAAAAATGAATTCAAAATGGATCATAGACAAAACTATATTTTATAAAACCAAATAAGTGATTATATAAACTTTAAGATAATGGTTATGGATGTCAGAATTGAAGAATTTATAAATGGAATGAAGCACATGAAAGAGCTTCTGAAATTTCTAGCCATATTCTCTTTCTTGAACTGGGTGATCTCTTTCCACTGTGACTGCAGTTACAGTATGTTTGCATGTTTGATATTGTCTCAGAAATCTCAGGTGCTTTTCCTCTTTACATTCTTTTTTTCTCTTTGTGTCTGGTTTGAGTATAAGCAACATATAATTGTTCCTCTTAATCCGCATTTGCTACAGTACTTCATATTGTCTTATTAATTTTTGCCAACTGGGGGTTATAAATGATGTTTTGGTCTAATTTTGCATTTTTCTGATTAATAACACAAATAAGCATTTTCAGCCGTATTTGTTTCCCTTCAATTAAATGCTTGTTCATGTTGTTTAACCGTTTTCCTACTTGTCTATCTTTTTTCAATTGATTTGTATGTATACTTTTAAACTTCTGGTTACTGGCTTTTGTTTGTTTGCTTCCTTTTTGATAATATATGTTGAAAATATTTTATTCTAACATGAATTTTATTTTTTTATTTTTTAATGTATGTTTAGGTCACAGTTTCACAACCACAGAATTATTCACATAATTCTTAGTTGTGGGGGTGCTGGTTATCCTTTGCATTGTAAGATGTTTGACAGCATCCTTGGACAGTACCCACTACATGCCAGTAACCCATCTTTCCCCAGTTGTGACAACCAAAATATCTCGAGACAGTGCAGTTGTGTCATTGTGGGCAAAATTACTCCTAGTTGGAAACCACTGCTTTAGATAAACAAAATTACATAACTTTAAAATAAATATTTTCCTACACAAGATTATAAGACATTTTCATTATTATTTACTATATTGGTTAAAGTTATGCCCAAAGTAAGGTGTCCTAGGCAAAATACTGAATATGCAGGCATGCTGATAAAAAGTTATATGGGAACACACACACATACACCAAGATATTCTCATATACTTACTTCCAAATGTTTTATACATTTTAACATTATTGTCTTTCATTTTCAAATTCTTAATATATATTGACAGGATTTGTATGTTTGATATGAGGTACAAATCTATTTTTTACATATATGTGTATATATATGTATAAACTATGTATTTGTATAAACTGTCGTATTATAATTTATTGAAAAGTTTCCTTTTCCTACTATCACCTACACTACTATTCATCTACATACAATATTTTCTACAATACCTTTTATGCCATATAAACACTATCTACATGCCATATAAATACTATCTACAATTATACCAACTGCAAGGCTATTTCTAGTTTTCCATTCTATCCCAAGATTTGTTTATCCCTGTAGCAATATGACAATCTCTCTCTCTTTTTTTTTAAACTAAGTTCAGAGGTACATGTGCAGGTTTCTTACATAAGTAACTTGTGTCATAGGAGTTTGTTGTATAGATTATTTTATCAGCCAGGTATTAAGTCTAGTCCCATTAGTTATTCTTCCTGATCCTCTTCATCCTGCCACCCTCTACCTTCTGATAGGCCCCAGTGTCTGCTGTTCCCTTCTATGTGTTCACGTGTTTTCATCATTTGGCTCCCACTTATAAGTGAGAACATGTGGTATTTGTTTTCTGTTCTTG
Source organism: Ateles fusciceps (assembly GCA_036589455.1). Lineage (NCBI taxonomy): Eukaryota > Metazoa > Chordata > Mammalia > Primates > Atelidae > Ateles > Ateles fusciceps. The sequence goes on along the minus strand of JAZHEH010000065.1, from coordinate 4,200,875 downwards.
CATTAGTTTGCTAAGGACAATGGCCTTCAGCTCCATCCATTTTCCTGCAAAGAACAGGATCTTGTTCTTTCCTATGGCTGCTTAGCATTCCATGGTGTATATGTACTACATTTTCTTTATCCACTCTACCATTGATGGGTATTTAGGTTGATTCCATGTCTTTGCCATTGTGAAAACAGTACTACAATCTCTTAATTAATACAGATTTATAAGTCTTGATATCTGGTGGGGCTACATTTATCAACTTACTTTTTATCTGTAGAACTGTCTTGGCTACTTGATCTTTTAGCAATCTATATAAATTTTATAAATATCTTGTCTGATTTTACATGAAGATATATTTTGGCTCTTTCATTGAAATTATATTTTAATTGTTTTAATATAAACAGTTGACTTTTTTTATAATACCAAGTATTCTTATTTATGAACATTTAAATTGGACTTTAGTGAATACAAATAAAGGTTTTAAACTTTTAAATATGGGTCTTACAAATCTTTTGTCATGTCAATTTCTGGGTAGTTTTTAATTGCTATTGTAAATAATATGTTTTTAAAAAATATATGTTTTCTACTTGTGTGTTGTGGGTGTACAGGAATGAAACATATTAATAAATCCTAATATTATTTCTAATCATTTTTGTCTAACTTCACTTGGGTTTTCTATTTAGACAATCACATAACTGTTAATAATCACAGATTTCTCCTTTATTTCCAATTGTTTTGCCTTTCTCATTTTATTTTACTGGCTAAGATCTCCAGTAATCTTGAATATGGTCATGCACATTCTTATTTTGTTCTTGATTCTAAAGGCAATGCTCCTGACTTTTCCCAATCAAGAATGAGGTTTGCAGCCTGGTGCATTGCCTCACACCTGTAATCCCAGCACTTTGAGAGGCTGAGGAGGGAGGATTGCTTGAGCCCAGGAGTTCAAGACCAGCCTGGGCAACAAAACAAGACCTCATTTCCACAGAATAAAATTTAAAAATTAATCAGGCATGGAGGCACACGCCTGTAGTTCCAGCTACTCAAGAGGTAGAGGCAGGAGAATCACCTGAGCCCAGGAGGTCGAGGCTGCAGTGAGCTGTGATGGCACCACCACACTCCAGCGTGAGTGGCAGAGACAGACCCTGTCTCAAAAAAGAATAAAAAAGAAAGCAGGAAAAGAGAAGAAAAGAAAATAAAAGAAAGGAGAATGAAAGAAAAGAAAGAAGGATATTTGCCCCAGGATTTTAGTAGATATTTTTTATTAGATTGAAGTAATATTTTTTCTGTTCCTACTTTTCTTTCCTAAGCAGGTTTTAATACATGCTTAATATAGCAAATGCATTTTTCTGCATCAATTGAGATGATTTTATATTTTTCACCTTAAACCATTCAATGTGATATATATAGATATAGATATAGATATATGTTATTTTTAAAAAAACACAGCCTCTTTTTTAAAAAAAGGTAATACATTATTATGATATATTATCTTTTCATATAGTATGGAATTCAGTTGGTTAAAATTTTGCTTAATGTTATTGTATTTATTTTCACATTATGTAAGTCATTTCCTATTATAATCAATTTCATATTTGTTTGAATTTTCTTCTGAATTTCATGACAGCATCAGGATTGTAAGTGGTCTTAGTGGTAAGCCTCCCCTCCACTTATTATTTAGCCAAACTGTCTGTGAGTAAATATATTTCTCTGAACAGAGTCAGAATTGTCTTATTTTCTCAGTCACTCTAATAAAGAACTTTGCATATGTCATGAAAATAATACTAGATTTTGATTTGCCCTTTGGCTGGAGTCATTTCTCTTTGCTCTGTGATCTTATTTAACCTCTCATTTCTGCCAGTTGCCAGATCTAACACTCTGATTCTCTGATCTTTTTCTTTTTACTTCTATTTCATATATTTACTTTTATCACTTCCAACAGCTTGGCTTTGAATTGGTGGAGACGCCGAAAAGCTCGGACAAACTCTGAGAAGCTGTATAGTCGATGGGAGCAGGATCATGACCTTGAAAGTTTTGGATCCCTTGGGCTTTTCTATGAGTACTTAGAAACAGGTAATTTTAAATCATTGTTCTGAAACATAGAGTCATCATGAATGAGTGGTTTTTTCAGCTCTTGGTATTTATTTCTGCCTTGCACCTGGTAGGCGTTCAAGAAATCATTGGTTAGTTGGCAAAGAAGATGGATAGAGTGATATAAGGAAGATTTGTTCCCCTATTTCCCTGTGTGACCAAATAGACTGCAGAATGAAGTATACTTTCAAAACACCAGTCTCGGAGACATAATTCCTATCAGTTGAATGTTAATGTTGTTGAACCAAATTAAGTAAGAGTCTTCTTTTAACACCCATCTCAAATTAGCTTTGATGGCTATTTCTCCATTTGTTTGCCTCAGTGACAGCTCAAAGAGAGAATAATTTGCTTGGAAAACATTTCCAGGATTTGACTTGCAATTAGTGTATGTCCTTTCTGAGACTGAAAAGAAGGCTAAAAGCAGTTATGTAAGGGAAATACAGCTGAATACAAGAAACATCCAAAACACTGCAAGGACTGAACAGGGAAGAAACCCTTGAGGTGCAATTTTTAGAGCGATTTTTCTGGGTACTGCTTATATAGTCTGCTCAGAGTGTTTTCTCTCAAGCAATTTTCTTTGTTTCTCTCATAGAATTGAGGAAAATGATTTTCTTAACATACTCTCAAGGCCCATAAAACCATGGTAGAATACATGAGATGAGCCAAAACTCTTCATGCTTCTCCAGTGTAATACATATATGATACATGGATTGAAATTCAAATTTAGAACAAACAGATGTTTTATACAACTCTTTGTAAAATCGATAGTCTTTGCGTTATAAGGTGATAAGGCTATAATTTTTAATTAATTGTGTAAGTTTCATATGAGTTTGCACATATATGCATCAGAGATTATTACCAAAATTAAAAAGTTGAAATAAAGGTTTCATAAGATTGTATACCACTTATTGAGACATAATTAGTTTATTCTGAAAACTTTATATATTATCTCTAATTTCGAAACAATTCTTCAGAGTATTCATTATTCTACACATTTTATTATTGAGGATTCTGAAACTTGGATAGGTTAACAAATTTTTTATGGTCCCCGAAGATTTTAGGTAAAGATGTGAACCTAGAACGTTCATACTGCTTCTACATAATACTTCCTCTTCATTTTCTACATTGTAAGTTAGCTAGAGAAAGCAGGAAAAAAAAAAGAAGTCAATATGTATTTTTTTACTTGATAACAAGACTGATTCAGTCAGATGAGAGAAATATTTCAGATTTATTTAAAAATAGAGGAATATGTTTTCTCCTTTAATGGAAAGCCGCTTCCATTAAAGGGATTTTTTTTTTTTTCTAATCATGTGGGAAGCTTGGGCTGTCAGATGCATAGGTTCTTTTACCCCAAACATTGTTGGAAAAAAAAAGAATAAAAGTGTGGAGATAAGCCAACTTACACAGATGTAGTCCTCTGTTGAGTCTTAATGAGGAGAGAGAATAAAATTTATTTAAGAAAAATGTCACAATAGTGAGGAGAATCAAGACCTTAACAAAGTCCTTATTCTAGAAAATGTATATTTCCTTTGCTGGTGCACACACACACACGCACGCACGCATGCACAGAGCTGGCTGCTGGAAATATACAAATGAATCAGTCGTCATGCCTGATCTCAAAAAGTAGATGGGCTAACAAGAAAGAAAAACTTGGTTACCTCACTAAATTGCTAATACAAATGTAAAAACTAGACCAGCATTAACCTAAATTTAGCGCATACTAAAAGGCAAAAAGGAATAGATTCTTTCTTCTAACAAGCTTATCTCCAATGGAAGAACAAAGAAGGAACTCAGCCATGCATGCCCAGTTTCTCCTTCCAGTTCTAGCAAGCAGGTAAGTTACTGTGTCTCCTGTGGAGAGGAGGAAGTGGTCAGACTGACAGAGGCCTGGATTGTTGTACTGGTGTGGATCACTCCAAAATGAAGGAAGTAGAAGGATTTGGGAAGGGTGTTTCCGTCTTTCTCCTTCACAACAGTGAGTTCATGCCTTTTTCTTTTCTCTACAGTTATTCAATTTGGATTTGTTACACTATTTGTGGCCTCTTTTCCTTTGGCTCCTCTTCTTGCTCTCATAAATAATATTGTAGAGATTCGAGTGGATGCCTGGAAACTTACCACTCAATACAGAAGAACTGTAGCTTCTAAAGCTCATAGCATAGGTGTTTGGCAAGACATTCTTTATGGAATGGCTGTCCTTTCTGTTGCAACTAATGTAAGTGGATCTATTTCGGTGGGGTGACTTTGTATTTCATTTTGTTTGGGGGGCCATGGGGAGATGTGAATGATGCTTAATCTTTACATTGATTTCATCATGGTAATACTTTATAAATCTAAAACATTCCAAAATTGGTATGCACTAACCAATACAGAAAAACCTATGACATGCAAACTCTTATAAATACAAGGAAAATTATAAAATTACTCTCATTAAAGTATCATGACACAGTTTCACAGCATGTGACAAAGTATACAGAAAATAAGTAACAGTATAATGTATTTGAATAAAGCAATTAAAAATTGATTATATTTGTATACTACAGAGAATATAAATTTACCTGGTATGTTTATAAAACAATTATTAAAATGTAAGCAAAATAAATTTCCAAAAGTGTAACTTTTACAATGTATTTTCACCTACAATAATACTTTACAAATTAATATTGATGATAAGATAATCAAAGAAGAAAATCTAACACTTTTAATTAGGCTTCACATAAGAGAAAACAGAATTGAAATCATAGAGAGAACTTAATTTAATGAAAGCCTGTATGAATGACCCAAAACCACTATTACAGAAAACTCAATTGCCATGCATTTTTTTATTATTAAAAGAAGACTAGAAAATGAGCTGAGTATATAACTTAAGACACTAACAAAAAAAAGTAAATCAACTTAATGGTAGTAAAAAATAATAAAGGTGTATTCAGAAATCAAATTAAAAAACAAAAAGCAATATAATTGCTAAGTAAATCAATTTATTGGAAAGACAAAGTAAGGAAAACTCTAAGAAAAGTATGAGAGACTGCTGTGTACCCATTTACGCCAATGAATTTTGAAGTATATTTGAAATAACCACTTTTTTAGAAAGCAAAAATTACCAGATTTATTCAGTAATAGAAAACCTGAATGAACCGTTAACCATATAAGTTATATTAGATTTTTTTTAAGTGTAGCGCTAAAAATATAAGTGCCAGAGCCAGATGGTTTTTAATTGACTTATCTAACCTAAAAGAAATATGCTATTTATACTATCCCAGATCTTAGGAAAGGATGGGAAAATATCATTCCCATGAAATCAAATACTGAAATTAATTGCACTGAACTGTGAGAAATTTACAAACACATGATATTCTGCTCTTCATTCCTTTCCTGTTAATCTCTTACACACACACACACACACACACACACACACTCGCAGTCCAACCTCATGGAGTTGGTCTAAGAAAGTGAATTTGGTAAGGATAGTAGAACTGTGCTGTGAAACAATAAGAAATGTCAGAAATAGCAAGGCTTGGTGGAAAGAACATGGTTCTTAGAGAGAGATACATTTAGGTCTGATTCCACTTAGACACTTTGTAGCTATGATATCTTGGAATACTAAGCACACACTGTAAATGAGCTGTTTCGTGTTTCGGGACAAAGATTTGCATATTACTCTGATTTATAATAGTATTTAATCACATACTGCTTATGGTACTGAGAGATTTACAAATCAGACATTATTAAAACTTAATTGGCAGCTTATGAACTTCCTCTTTTTTGTTCTTCAGGCTTTTATTGTTGCATTTACGTCGGATATCATTCCTCGTTTAGTTTACTACTATGCTTACTCAACAAATGCCACGCAGCCTATGAGAGGATATGTTAATAACAGCCTGTCAGTATTCCTGATAGCTGATTTTCCAAACCACACTGCACCCTCAGGAAAACGAGACTTCATCACTTGCAGGTTTCCTTTTGTTTAGGTTTTAATTTTGCCCTTTAAATGTATTTATTATCTATTGCCTTCATGTTTTTCTTACAATATAAAAGATTTTCTTGGGACAACAAAAATCCTGTATAAATAAAGTGTATCCATTCTAGAATTCACACATTGCCTGATTCAGATTTGAAAAGGTAGACTGTAAAAAACTAAGAATATTATGGGTAAAGATAACATTAATTTAAAAAATTTTAAAAAGGATTTGTCACCAACAAGTGCCCCTTAGTCCAAAGTTGCAATAATCTGTAGATCATACAACAGTGTCATGTTGTATGTGCATTTAACTTACTTGAATTATCTATGTCCTCAGAAAAGAGATAGAGTGACAAAGAGAGAAATAACAATATAATAATATGATCAGTTTACCACCTATCCCACTAAAAGGGTGTATTCCGTGTAGGAAATATGAAATTTCATATATGAATCTACTGTTTCCACACTCCGTGTATCATGTACTATGAGATCTTTTCACCATACAATTTAACGATACACACACACGCACACACACGCTTATTAAGGCCCCTTAACTTAAACCAGCTGTTTCATTTGAGACTCCAAAAAAAAGGAGAAAATATTGCAAGACAGGCAGACATTTTTATATTGTTATATTACGTATTTGAATGAAATCTTAGCCTAAGAGCATGGCCACTGGTGTCAGATTTTTGGATGTGATTACCTCCTAGCTGGACTAAATCTTTGAGGAGGACCAGTATCCAGTGACTTTATAGAGGAGAATGAACTCACAAAGTTGAGCTTTAAGAAAATTTCAGAATTGTATTTTAAAAAAAGCAATACAGCATCAGAACAGCCAAAAGAAAACAGAGTTTCACGAAAATAGAAGTTGCCAATAATATTCCTATTTTTGAAAAGTCAAATCAAAGGATTAAAATATACCTGCAATTTAAGGATAGGAGAGAAGGATAGGACTGGGAGTGTCAAGGAGTAGGAAAAGAGGAAGTAGAAACAGCAAATTTTTGGTAACTCACTTGAGAAGCTAACTTTGAAGGCAGAAGAGAAATTTTACTTCTACGTTTCTTCTTACATCTATGTTGCACATAAGCAGCATATATCCTGACTTTATGTGAACAGGAAACATAAGTATTTCATAATATCAATTAACTTTGACCTGATTTTTCTGATCAACTAGAAGAATTTCTTAAGAGAAATAAGAAATTATATTAGGTCTCTCTTGTTGAAACTATATACATTTTTTTCATTTACTTCTACTTTTCAGGTACAGAGATTACAGACATCCTCCTGATGATGAGAATAAATATTTTCACAATATGCAATTCTGGCATGTCCTTGCTGCCAAGATGACCTTCATCATTGTTATGGAAGTAAGCTGTTCTTAACTTTCATTCCACTTTCTCTCTTCTTTCTTTAGGCAGATGTTTCTAAAAGTAACCTCTCATCAGAAAGTTAGCAATATCTCAATAAATTGTCTTGAAGAAAGTATTGTATTTGTTATGAAAAGCACCTTAGGGATATTCTCAGTGCAATGGATTGCCTATTATTCACTTATTATTGTTGAAGATTCCATGGTGACAGAAAAGGAAAGGAAAACAAATATGGTTTTTTCCCCTGAAGTCAGGAAAAGGGGAAAGAACCCACAGACTTTACGGAATACCTATTATTGACTAGTTCTGTAAGCTGTTTAAAGTCATGACAACACTATAAGTTAGACCTTCTCACTCACCTTTGAAAAAGGAATCTGAGACTCACCAAAAATAAGTAGCTTGCCTAAGGTTAACCAACTAACATTAGTGCTGGGTTTCAATGCCAAATGTGCCTCACTCCCAAGCTTATGCTCTGTCTACTATATTATGCTACCTCTCTTGTGGAATATATAGTGTAATTATAGAGATAAAGCATGCAAGGAAAGGTAACCAATACAGAGGTGGTATTGGACTAAGTTTCAAATTGAATAATATAAATCATAAGGCAGGAAGGCCAATTGGGAGAGAAAAATAAAAGAAAGTCACTTTTTCACCCGGGAGTAAAGCACAGTAAGAGACAATCCTAACCCAAGAATATGCCATTCCAATCAGTTCTGTTCAATTTATTTTTCTTGTTATCAAGGTTATTCATGTAATTTTAAAAATCAAATAGTTCTGCCTGGCAAAAAAGAGCAATCATACATAATACTCCTCTCTACCCTAAAATCCTAATCTCCAAAGGTAAACATTTCAATTTTGTAAACTCATTCTTGTAGTTACCTTTGTATGGAAAAAGAACATCATTTTGCAGTTTTTTTATTTTTAGTTTTTAGTTTTAGCTATTAATTACTGACATTCTACTTTGGCAGATCACACACACCCACACAGAGAGAAAGAGAAAGAAAAAAAAAAACTTTCTCTTTCTCCTACCGCTCAATAATTAAACATTTTTTTGTCTTATTCTGAAATTTGAAATGTCAGAAAACAGAAAGTATTTTGATAACTTATTTAGCAGCAATATATGATCTAATTTAAGGCAATTTATAGCCTTTATTTATTCTTTTAGAGTGACTACTCATTTACTTTGCTGCAGAAATATTGAAGTGTTTGCTAGAGAGTGCCACCTCAAACCCTGCTGGATTATACACTAAATTATATGTTTTCAATATTTGATTACTCTCAACTCTGAAATATTTCTGCCCATCAGAGTTTCGAATAAAAGATTTTATATAAATACAATAGTCAGGTTTTATAAATTATGACTTTACAAATATTAGTCACATCTGTTTCTTACATTCTGAACATATTTCTCTTATTATTGTTTTGCTTTTCTTCTCTCTCTGTCTCTTAGTTTTTTATGAATTTATCAGTCTTTCATTTTAACATTTTTCATCAGAAGTTTAAATCACCTTTCAGCCAGTAAATTATATCAGGAATTCTTTTTAATTTATTTATAATTTGTATTAATTTTTTATAATCATTCCAGGCTCTAACCAAGCATCATCCTTCTATTCACCTTGTCTTTTGTTGAAGATTATATTTGTTTCTCCCATTTTTGATTTACCAGCTTATTTTGGTGAAGCACATCTTCCAATAATTTTCTGGGGAAAAATTATGGACAGCCAATTTTTGAGAAACTGAATTGGAAATTTTTTTTCTTTTCTTACATGTGATTATTTGGAATGGAATTTATAATTGAAAGTTGTTTTTCTTGAAAAATTTTTAATCCACTTTATTTTGGTTTTCCTGAATTTTTGAAGACATTGCTTCATTTTCATTCAGCTACCAGTAATGCTATAAAATGCAATACTTTTCTGACTCCTCAGTCTTCATTTATTATCTATTTTTAAAATTAATACGGTTTTAGGATTCTCTCATTAGCTTCACTTTTATGAAGCTTCACAAGAGGCTTCTTTGCTATTGCTCAATATTCATTGTTTTAGACACTCATTGAGCCCCTTAGATCTAAAAGCATACTTACCCTTGAAGTTGAGAAAATTTGCTGGTACAATTTCTTTGATACATTTGTCTTTCTTTGTGCCATCTGTCTGGAACTGCTGTTATTCAGATATTACACTTCTCGGTTTGATATTCTAATTATCATTTATATTCTCTTCTATGAAAAGCTAGATTAATACTTTTTTAAAATTCTACTTTTTTTCTTTTGCTCTCTTCCTTATATCTGGTTCTTTTCTTTTCTTTTCTTTTCATGTCAGAAACTTTCCTACATGTTTGGTGGTTCTGCTCATGTTTAAGGGTGTGGCAGTGAAAAGCTGATTTTAAGCTTTGTGTGCATACAGGAGTTATGTCACTTGGTGGGTTTCACTGTAGGTTGATAAGGTAGTGAGCTGACATTTTTATTGGTGCTTTATAAAATTTTGACATTCACAGTTCTGCTTTTACAGAATAGTTATTTTTCCTAGAGAAAACCCCTCAAATCTGTCTGTTGAGATATTTCATGGCTGCCTGTGTTCTAAGACCTGAGCAAAACAGAGAGGACTAAGAAGCTCACAGTTCATCATGCTGAATTTCACCATTTTTACATTTTTTTCGATATGTTTTCATACCTCATCTCTGTCTGGTGCCCCTGAATTCACAGCTTTCTGGTATAATTTCTTTAGAAAATAAACTCTTCAGTTGCTTCCAGGGTCTAGTAAAAAGCGAAAGAATACCTGGATACAGATGAGAGAAAGGCTCCGAAAATTCAAGTGCTCCTTATTCAAATTTTTATCTCATCCTCGTTTTTAACTCCAACCCACATTAATACCTTCAAAAGTCCTTAGTGCCTTCTTTCCTGAACATTTCTGACAATCTGAAACAAAATTGGATTTTGTCTTTTTGGTTTCCACTATCAGTCACCACATTACCATTTGCAAGTTTAAGTGTTAGCTTTTTTCACTCTTCTGAGTCTAATTCCTTTATAAATATTTTATCAGGTTTTTACGAGAGAGCAGTGAAAAATAGTATATTCAGTAATCATGTTCAACTAGAATATTGCTAGTTACATACTTAAGTATATATTTATTTGTTTAATGGTGATCTTTGTATGTAAGTTCTAGGACAGGGACCATATCTTCTTGCTTGCCTTTCTACTTCATATGTTCAGCAGTTTTTTAAATAAGTGAAATGACAAAGACTTTCTGCTGAACAGGTGACAGCTCTAACAGTGTGTAATCTTTCCTTTATATTTTCTCTAGCATGTTGTGTTTTTAGTAAAATTTTTGCTGGCCTGGATGATACCTGATGTTCCAAAAGATGTTGTGGAGAGAATCAAGCGAGAAAAGTTAATGACTATCAAGATTCTCCATGACTTTGAGCTCAACAAATTAAAAGAGAACTTGGGAATTAATTCTGATGAACTTGCCAAGCATGTTATGATTGAGGAAAACAAAGCACAGCTGGCTAAATCAACAGTCTACTCAGCATAAAGAGGAAGCAGCAGGTGGCCTGCCTGCCTTCTTTTCCTCTGGGTTTAGGGCCAGAGGCTAGAAGCCATGTGTCAATTTTATCTTTTCTTTTGTTTTTGTTTTTTTTTTTAACTCAAAGTTTTTATACACTTTTGTAGAGGCCAACTTTGTGATGTTGGGAGTATACTACTTCTTTGCTTCGTTAACTGGGCCCTCTCCAGACATTGTTGTTTGAGGTGCTGTGAATGACTGTTGAAAGTGCAGGTAGAATCAGAATACTGGGAAATCATGGAGTCTTACAGTTTAGAAGAAACACTGGCCTTGGGCTGTCCCATCACTTTCCAGTGCATCTGTGTATTTTTATGGTCTCCTCTTGGGTTATTTGATACCTCTTTCCCCATTAAGGAAAATGTTGGGGCAAAACAAAAGGAATCAAAGAGGCTGACTGAGCCTTATATATCCTATCATTCTAAAATATGAAAATGAATTGCCAAAATCAGATCACATAATAAAATTCACACATTAAAGCATTAACATATCACAGCAGACGTTCATTCCTGAAATTGTCCTGAACACATTCAACTACCATCAGAATCCCAGATAGTTCTTCCTGGTAAATGCAGAATTCATTTTCTTGAGACTGAAATTTTGGATTTCAACAAAAAACTATCAATTCGATTCTTAGAGATAATTATTTGGTAATAATAGTTTCAGGACTGGTCTTATCTGGAAAACAACATTATGAAGCTGTTAGATTGCTTCAGTTTCTCTAGTAAAGATATAATAGAAAAGTAAGTGTGTTTCCTTAGTAGTTAATGGATGCAAGACAATATATATTGATTAATTTGTTAATTTTAATCTAGAAAATTGTTAAATTATTCCTCAAAAATTACTTTTCTTCTAGAATGCCAATTTTACATCATGAAGCTTTTTTGTATAAGTTAGGTACAAGTTGTTTATGATAAACATTTCTTTGCTTTAAAATAATTGCAAATCTTTAATAAGTTTTCAAACTTTTGTATTCATGTGTCATCTTATACAATGCTCAGTGCCTTGTTCCAATACCTCTGACACACAAGAAGTCATGTTGCTGGCTAGTGATTTGATGTGATATAACATCGTAAATGTAAGCTTGTCTTAAAGAAATTGTCAGTGTAACAACAACCACAGACCTGAATGCCAAAAGAGAATCAATGAACTAAGAATGACTTCATGGACTTAATAATCTAAGGGGGGAAAGAAATGTTTGCTGAATTATTTCTCTCAAGTTTAGGCCTGTGTTACATGCATAAAATTCTTTGTTCTTTTTTTCACTTAAAAAATATTAAATATGTATAAATTGGTGTATCTGCACACACATGTATCTATATATAAAATTATTAGCACCAGAGCAATACAGTCCAGTTATGTAGTATTTGAAAATCTAGTTTTCAAATTATAATTCACCTCCAATAGAATATTGTTTTTTAATTACACACATGAAAAATTTTATCACAAGATTTAAAAGTAATATTTTATTATCTAATTCTAATAAATTGTTGTGGTACTGCCAGTATTAACATATGGCAGATAGTATTAACTACTGATTAGTAGTAAGCATTTAGAACTGAGGATTATGGATTTTCTAAACTATGAGACACTCCAGTTTGGACTGGGACTAATCCCCAGTACTGATTTGTCATCCACTGGGTAGACTTTATAAACATTCTTGGGTAATTTGAAATGATCTCATTATTGAAAGATGATTTCATATGTAGAGGAGATAATATTTCTTTCTTGAAAAAGCCAGTCAGGGTTACCATGATATGTGCCACAGAGGCTGGATCTTCGGCTTGCCAAATCAAATTCTGCATTGCTACAGTGTACAGTGCACACAGCTCATGTTGCTTCCTTCCTGGGTGCTGATACTAAGAAAGAGCATGGAAATTGGTTTCTTGAATATAAGCTTTAAATTTTTAAGGCTTAAAAGTATTCGTAGAGCTAGACTGTATGAAAAACAAGGACAAATTTAATTCACAAAGTTATCTGTACACTACAATTTTAAAATGTACCAACTAAAGTATTGGGTTTCTGGAAGTGTATGGAGAAAACAGCAAGGAAAGAAATTGTTTTTAAGATAAGTAAATAATTCCCATGATTGATGGATATTTTCCTTTTAAAATGTTATTGACTGATATTTTGTATTCACCTTTAAATTTCTTACCAAGACATTTCTCTTTGTTTTGCAGATTTAAAAATAAAATACAGGTATTCCTCACTTTTTTAAAATAATTTATTTATTTTACTTTAGGTGCATACTATATCTGGCATTTCTCCACGTTATCCCTCCCCCACCCTCCCCTCCCTCCCCCACCCCCCATTGTCTCTCCCCCTACGCCCCCCAACTGTCCTGTGTGTGATGCTCCTCTCCCTGAGCCCACGTGTTCTCGTTGTTCAACACCCACCTATGAGTGAGAACATACGGTGCTTGGCTTTCTGTTCTTGGGTCAATTTGCTGAGAATGATGGTTTCCAGATTCATCCAAGTACCTACAAAGGACAGGAACTCATCGTTTTTTATGGCTGTGTAGTATTCCATGGTGTATATGTACCACATTTTCTTTGTCCAGTCTATCATTGATGGGCATTTGGGTTGGTTCCAGGTCTTTGCTATTGTACACAAGGCTGCAATGAACATACGTGTTCATGTGTCTTTATAGTAGAACAATTTATAGTTCTTTGGGTATATACCCAATGGGGGGATTGCTGGGTCAAATGGAATTTCTATTTCTAGATCCTTGAGAAATTGCCACACTGTCTTCCACAATGGTTGAACTAATTTACACTCCCACCAACTGTGTAAGAGTGTTCCTATTTCTCAACATCCTCTCCAGCATCTGTTGTCTCACGATTTTTTAATGATCGCCATTCTAACTGGCGTGAGATGATATCTCAGTGTGATTTTGATTGCCATTTCTCTAATGACCAATGATGATGAGCATTTTTTCACATTTGTTGGCTTCATATATGTCCTCTTGTGAAGAATGTCTGTTCATATCCTTTGCCGACTTTTGAATGGGGTTGTTTTTTCTTGTATATCTGTTTTAGTTCTTTGTAGATTCTGGATATTAGCCCTTGTCAGATGGGTAGATTGCAAAATTTTTTTTGCCAGTCTGTATCTTTTGATTGGGGTGTTTAGGCCATTTACATTCAATGTTAATATCATTATGTGTGAATTTGATCCTGCCATTTAACAAAATGTTGGTTTTCTTTCTCATTAGTTGACTCATTTGCTTCACTGCATTTTTGGTCTTTGCCAACTGGTTTGCTTTTCAGTGACTGGTACTTGTTCCTTTCCATGCTTAGTGTTTCTTTCAGGAGCTCTTGTAGGGCAGGTCTGGTGGTGACAGAATCTCAATAATTGCTTGTCCGTAAAGGATTTTATTTCTCCTTCACTTATGAAGCTTAGTTTGGCTGGATATAAGATTCTAGATTGAAAGTTCTTTTCTTTAAGGATGTTGAATATTGGCCCCCACTCTCTTCTGGCTTGTAGAGTTTCTGCCGAGAGATCTGCTGTGAGTCTGATTGGCTTCCCTCTGTGGGTGACCTGACCTTTCTCTCTGGCTGCCCTTAGCATTTTTTCGTTCATTTTGACCCTGGTGAATCTGACGATTATGTGCCTTGGGGTTGCTCTTCTTGAGGAATATCTTTGTGGAGTTCTCTGTATTTCTTGAATTTGAAATTTGAACTGCCTTGCTAGGCTTGGGAAGTTCTCCTGGATAATAATCTGGAGTGTGTTTTCCAGCTTGGATTCATTCTCCCCATCATATTCAGGTACACCAATCAAGCATAGATTAGGTTTTTTCACATAATCCCATATTTCTTGGAGGCTTTGTTCATTTCTTTTCACTCTTTTTTCTCTTGTATTGCCTTCTCTTTTTACTTCATTGAGTTGATCTTCAATCTCTGATATCCTTTCTTCTGCTTGATTGATTCAGCTATGAAAACTTGTGTTTGCTTCATGTAGTTCTCGTGCTGTGTTCTTCAACTCCATCTAGTCATTTATGTTCTTCTCTAAGCTGGTTATTCTAGTTAGCATTTCGTCTAACCTTTTTTCAAGGTTTTTGGTTTCCTTGCATTGAGTTAGAACGTGTTCCTTTAGCTCTGAGAAGTTTGTTATTATCCACCTTCTGAATCCTGTTTCCGTCAATTCTTCGCACTCCTTCTCGGTCAAGTTGTGATCATGTGTTGTTGAGAAGTTGTGATCCCTTGAAGGAGAAGAGGTGTTCTGGTCGTTGGTGGTTTCACATTTTTTGCGCTGGTTTTTTCCCATCTTTGTGGATTTACCTGGCTGTGATGTCAGAGAGCTGCTTAATGAGGTCGCTTGTCTGCCTGTGGGGGGCGCTACTGGGTTTCTAGGGTCTCATTCAGGTTACTAGGGAAGCTTCCTGTGTCTTTTTTGTTTATGCTGGGAGATTAGGCCCGCCTATTCTGCTGACCTGTAGGCGCTGCTGGGTTGTCGAGAACGCCGTCCCGTCATGTTGCTACATAGGCTTTCTGTGTTTTGTTAAAACATGTAGCCCAGTCCCACCCCTCTAGTGGTGGGTTGTGCCCTTCCTCCACTGGGCTGGATCATTCAGGGTTCCTCTCAGACTGTGGCACTGGCTACACAACGTACTAGAGTCAGAGCTTCAGCCCTATAGGGTTTGTGGGGGTGGTTAGGGACCCGCCCAGCCGCACCAGGCAGTCTCCTCCTTTCTGTTCTCTTTCTCTCTGGTCATGGGGTAGGGGCCACCGAGCTGCTTCTGCTTACAGCTCCCTCTCTCTCCAGAAGGGGGGAGCGGGCGATAGCTCAGTCTGCAGACTCTTATTCACCTCTGCACTTGTAATTCCCGGCGCTTGACTGGCAAAAATCCCCTGTTCTGTGTATTGCTGAGGCTTTGGGGGAAGCACTGTATCTGGACCAGAGCACCAGAGGTGGAGCCTCCGACTTGCCAGTCAGATGCACTTTCTGGGTGAAGCAACACCCCTCCCCCACCTCGGTATGCCCTGAGTGAGCTTTGCTCACCCTGGGACCAGACCCATTGAAATGCACCTGCTACCTCAGTTGGAGCTAGGAGATCTCTGAGTTTCTGCATCTCTTCGCTGGGTGTTGTGTGCTGGAGTTGTGTCTAATTCGCCATCGTGGATCCTCCTATTCCTCACTTTTATGAAAGTGTGCTAACCAAAATCAGGAGCAAAACCAGTTCAGATAGATTTGTCTCGTCTAATTAAACCTATCTGGTTTCGGTGGGAGGGCTGCATTAAAAGCACCCTACCACCATATATGAGTTGATCATTGCCAGCATGGCAGATGATTTTATCCGCTGACCAAACCCATAGTTTTGTTTTGTTTTCAGAATGTTCTAGGGAACATTTGAGATTTTATGTGAAATAAAATTTTAAGTGCCAAAACCAAAAAAAAATACTTAACTCTTTTCAAATGCTCGCTTTCATCCTTATCTTCATCAATTTTTCTTTGCACACAGGAAGCAAAATCTACTTCAAAACATTTACTTTAGAGGAATCCATTAAGAAGGGAGTGTTTTACTTAAATGAAATGCTGTCTTACTTTTGCTGTGTCTTTTGACACCTTCTTGGCTTTTATGTTCTTTTAATGAAGTCATTATGCAGGTTATCAAAGAAGAGGAGAAAGAGGAGGACAGAGGAAGGTGATGGGAAATGAGAAAGAGGAGGAGGGAGGAAAGAGTTATTTCCTTATGAATCCTGTGTGTGTTTCTTTGGAAAAAAGATCTGTTCCGAGGAAGCTTGGTCCAGCTGTGGTTGCTAAGAGTTATATCTCTTAACAAAGGCATCTAATGAAAGGGAGAGAAAAGCTAAAGAAATTTCAATGTGACAACTATTATGTGTCAAAATAAAACTTAGATTCCAAAGTAATTTTGTAGTGTTGGGCGCTATGAGTAGCTATGGATCTCTGTTGATTGACTCCAGCTGAAGGTGAGAAACCTGCATCAATCATTCAAAAAGGGGATCTATTGTTTTGAAAGAAGCTCTCTCCTATTTCTTTTAAATTGTTAATAGTTGTTATATAACTAAATAATTTTATGAAGAAAAATGGTATTGCAAAAAGTACAATTGTCCAGGCTTACAAGTCAGCCACAATGAATCGATATTCTTTTTCTAGACAAATTTTGACTCTTTTATGTGTAATAATTCCAGTATTCTTTTTATTTCAGCATTATGTGAAAAGTGATGAGAATGTTAAAAAAAAAATAGTGTGGTTTAAGTGGCGAGAGATACATGCTTCCATCCCCCTCAAAGGTTTGACTACGTATATCTCTCCTATGTGTGAGATTATGTGCTCTGGTATTAACCCAGAAAATAAGTGCTCCTTTTTTACATTTTTTTCTTCCAAGTTTTTATCCCAGGAAGGAAGGATATGCAGGCATGTGGGAAAAGCTGTCTTAAGTAATGTGCACATAAATCTCAAGAGAATCAAATTCGCACAGTGAACAAAGTAATACTTAAACTACATTTTGACATAAACTCAATTTATTCTTCCAGTAAAATGTTGATTTTTTTTTAGTTTGAGTACTCGTTTTTAAGTCATACTTGTTGTGTAGAAACATTAAAATGTATGTATATATGTTTAGCTCATGAAATTACATATTTTTGCACATTCAGATGTTTACATATTAAATATGCAAATTCCTTTAAGTAGGAAGCTGGATAATCCAGAAAAATCTGAGAATGTGGTAGTTTTTGTTGTTTTGTCTCTTTATTTTTTTCTACTTTGGAAGATAAGGGTGAACAGAAAGGTCTCCAGAAAGAAAAATTGCATGTTGAAATGTTAATGTTACAGGTAGTTAGATGGGCAATGAGAGGGACAGGAGAGGGCTCCCCACACACTCACTAGGAATGTCAAGTGACAGTTCCATGATTATCACACTGCCTCTCTAAAAATGATAATTCTTCAGCCAGGGAGAGGCAATCTCCTGATGGTCCACACCTGTTAACATTAAAAGTGTTACCTGAATGCAGGCCCCAGGGAGAAGCAACCTCCTGGACATGAATATTAAGAGACAAAAAAATGGCGAAGTATGATCTTCCGAGCGCACTCCACCTGAAAAAGAAAGAAAGCCTCAGATGGGCATGTGTATAACTCCCTAAAGACACTGCACATGCTTAATTCCAAAGGGTAAGGAGAGCACTGCAGATGCAGAAAGCCCACCCTAAGGGACGAATTATGGGAAAGAGGCAAGCCTGTACAGTCCCAGGATCATGGTTAAATTCCTCTTTTTTCTCTTTTGGACTTTCAGGTGCCCACTTAGGTCTCCTCCCAGCGAATTTTCCTTTCTTTTCTTTTTTTTTTCTGTTCTAAAGCCTTTTAAAATAAAATCCCACTACTTCTCTGAAAATGCCTTGTTCTCTTTTTCTGCTTTATGCCCCTCAATTGAATTATTTTTCTGAGGAGGCAAGGACTGAAGTTGCTGTTGACCCATATGGATTCACCTCTGGTAACTCAGGGTAACTTGAATGTCTGCCACCACTAACAAAAATAGCTCCCACATTTTTCTCTAGTTCCATTATTTTCAAAAATAAAGTCCACAACTCTGTTCATCAGAATTATCTGGGCTGCTTGTTAGAAATGCATATACCTAGGTCTTATCTAGATCTCTAGAAACAGAGTCTTTGGGAAAGACGCTTTTAAAAATCTCCAAGCATGCTTTGGGGAATGGAGGTGGGGGAGCAATAACACTGATGAGAATTTCATAAGATGCCAAATTCCCTAGCCCAAAGTATTTCTATAATGATTTTCAAACATTAATTTATTGTTCCAGCCAATTAAAGAAGTATGTCAAGACATGTAGTCAGCATTTCCAAATTTGTAGAACTGTTCCAATTCTGTTGTATGTGGAAGTAGTTGAAATCTGACTGCCTAGGAGTTTTAAACATGTAGTTTCTACTTGTTAAAAAAAGGAAGTAGTAAATTAAATGTATTTGCTTCTACCAACACATTCAAGAAAAAAAAAGTGTAGACTGTTCAGAAATTATGTGAATACATCACATTCTAAGTATTTAATAGAACCAATAGTTTAACAGACAAAATTTAATCAAGAAAGCAAAGCTGTTAGGAATATTATGGAATAAAGGATTGTTTATAGAAAATAGGCCTTTTGAAATTGTGAAAGAAACTGGAAAGTAATGGTCTGAAAGAAAGATTTGGAGAATAATATGGTTTGACTGTGTCCCCACCCAAATCTCATCTTGAATTGAAGCTCCCATAATCCCCATGTGTCCTGGGAGGGACCCAGTGGGAGGTAATTGAATCATGGGGGGTGGGTTTTTCCCATGCTGTTCTCATGGCAATGAATAGATCTCACATGATCTACTGGTTTTATAAAGGGCAGTTCCCCCTACACACACTCTCTTGCCCGCTGCCATATAAGACATGTCTTTGCTCCTTCACCTTCCACTATGATTGTGAGGCCTCACCGGCATGTGGAACTGTGTGTCCATTAAACCTCTTTGTTTTTTTTTTAATAAATTACCTAGTCTTGGGTATTTCTTCATAGCAGTATAAAAATGGACTAATACAGAGGGTCAGGGAAGACCCATTCAGCTCTCCTGAAATACTACCATGGGTAGAGAAGTTGAAGCTTATAGAGCTATCCATATGATGTGCTAAAGTGAGACTGGGAAGGAAAGCTAATGAAGAAGTCTATGGGGAAATGTTACATTTGTCTACTTGTTTATATGAATCTGCAGCCAAGAATCATACATGAACTTGGAGCCCACAGCTGGTCAGGAATAGTTGAACATGGAGTGAAAAACAGTGCTGATAGCATAGAGCCCACTGGACTCCAATTTGCATGTCCTTTATCGCATTTGTCCTCAAAGACCAGAAAGTAGACTTTCTGCTCCTTCACTTCTGTATGCCTCTTGTGCAAATATAACCTGACACCAGAGAAAGAATAGGCTTCTGAGCTGTGCAGTTCCAGCTTCACTTAGTAAGGCTATTGGACATTTGAACAAAATTAAGTTTTTGTGAAATATTGTGCTCAATAACTGAGGAATAGGAATTTCTTTACAAGTACATTCTAAACACTAACAAAATCTGGTCAACGCCAAGCCTCAAAAACAAAACCAAAAAAAAACAAAACAGCAAATTTCAAATGACTAAAATAAACCAGGTAATTTTCTCTGTCCACAATAAAATGAAATTATAAAAAACAAAAAGACAACTAGGAAAATTATGTAACAAATCTTGAAATAACAAAAAAGTAATAAAGTGAAATTTAGAAGATAATTTTTAATTACATTGTACCAAAAATACTGCACAGCTCAAATTTTGTGGGATACACTAAATAAATCTTGTGGTGGTTTTAGAAGAAATGTATAGCATTTAATTAGGCTATTTAAAAAAGACAGGAAAAAACAAGCATCTAAAGAAGTTAGAGAACAGCAATATGAACAAAAAGCAAGTGAAAGGAAGGGAAAATCATTTTAAGAGGAGAAATTAATGAAAAGTAAACAGAAAACAATGTTCTTAATGGGAACATATTAGACTTGTTCCCTTTATAATCAGCAATAAGAAAGGACACTTCCAGCAATAATAGCCTAGTTTTTCAGACTATTGTAACCCTGAGAACCACTAGAAAAATTGGGTAACATGCTTTTAAAAATGATTGAAAGCATCAGAAAATTATAAGAGAAAGAGTTCTTATAGTAAAAATAACTAGGAGAGAAGAGAAAAGCAGAGAAGTAAGCCTGTTTATTGTGGCAATATTTTCCTTGAGGAAAGTGTAGATTCAAGAGGTGGAAAAAAAAAAAAGCTGAAAGAAGGTTCTGCTGAGCTTTCAACAGATTTACAACTTAGGAGAAATGTTTAGGGTGTAGCAAGAATAAAAAGCCCTGGTCAAATCTTAGCACTTTCTGTAGAAACATATATAAAGACACAGAAGGGTTGAAATGAACATAATGGTGAAAAAAGATATTCCTTGGAAATGCTAAAATATAAAATTGATCTATACTAACATCAGACACAGTAGAATGTGAGACAAGGTGTAATAGAGATTGAGATATTCTATAATGATAAAGTGGTAAATTTAAGAAGCATGCATAACTAGTCTAAACATGTATTCATCTGATAACATACAGGAAAACTTATCAAGAAACATTGACATAACTAAGAGATGGTAAATCCCCAATTTTATATGGAGATGTTAACATGCTCTGAATGACTGATAGACAAAAATGAAACCAAATGCAATAGGATACGAAATATTTAAACTTTACAATCAATTCAACAACAGAAAAATACATTTATATGTGTATATATATATATGCACACACATCTATATACATACAAACATGAGAAATAATATGCAACAATGGCAAAATACACATTTTTAAGTGTACATGGAAGATTTCCAGGATGAAACATAGCCTAGGCCTTAAAGTAGATGAAATTAATTTCAAAGGATTAAAGTCTAAATGTATTTCTCTATGTTGTATTTCTCTGACTATAGTGACTTAAACTAGAATTCAATAGCAGAAACATAACCAGAAAATCACCAAAATGTTTGGAAACTAAGCAAGCAAAACACAGTTCTCAATACATATGGGTCAGAGAAGAAACCTCAATGAATATTAGATAACATTTGAAAATAAAAATGAATACACTTTAAAATTTGTTGGAATCAGCTAAATCACCAATTTTAGAGAATCTGAGTGTGTGAACAAAAATCCGTGCAGAGGGGTGACTCAGTGTGAGGTTTCAAAGGCCAAGCAGATCAAAGAGAATTTGCCAAAAAAGGGACATCTCTCAGCAGGGGTCTCAAAGCCCAGAGTGAATTGGTGAATTCATGGGAGTACAGCTTGGTTCGGGGAGTTAGTCCAAGAATGGCAGGAATGGTATAAGTGTATTCACACAGGATGAAGGTGGTCCTGGCACTAGGTATTGGATCCAAAAGAAGGCGAGGAGGGCATCTAGGCAATGCCAACCCAGCATGGAGAATTAGCCCAAACAAGGTGATGACTACATCCCCAGAAAGGTGTAGCCTGGAGGAAGAAATGAGAGCCAGTGTGTCAAGGAGTGTGGATACACATGGTGGTAACATGACATGGAGTTTTTGAGTCCAACTGGTGTGAAGAGAGTACCCACATAGTGCTAACCCTGGGCTCAGGGAAGGGAACTTGTTGTGACCTGGCATAGTGTGATGGAGCTGGCCGGAGTGAAGTTCGGACTCACATGGGTAGCCAAATTATCTGAAAGTGTCAGAAACTGAATGTGAGGCATTAAGAGTATGGGATGTCATTCTTGCAGGCTGTGATGATGGCAGCTGATTTGCGGTTTGGGGCTCTAAGAGGAATGAGGAAGTTATACACATTGATGAAAGGGTGGTAGGGGTGGTAGGAGTGATGAGAGAGATAGATTATATACAAAGGCTTAATCAAGTATGTGAAAACAAACACAGGATAATCATCAGTTGAAGATGGGAGTTACAGAACTCTAAAGGAGAACCCTAGAATGACTCCCCTCATGTTTGATTGAAATTGGAGGTAATAAATAGAACAAAATATTTTTCATATGTAGATCTAGAAGTAAATATAAATGTGAGTACACACACTCACACACAAAATGGCAAGACTGAAGCAGGAAATGTCCAAGGTGATCCTGAAACATTTGGTTTTGCTAGAAAGCAACAAAATTCTCAAAGGATGATTCAACATGTTGTAAAAAGAATATAGGAGCCAGCTTTAAAATGCATAATCTGAATTTAATCATGAATAAACACTGAACAAACCCAACATGAAGGGCATTCTGCTAAGTAACTGTAATTCTCAAAGTAGCAAAGACATAAAACTCATAAAAAGACTAAAGAACTATCCCAGATTAAAGTATACTAAAGAAATTTTACAAACATAGTGTGTGATTATGACCCAGGTGTTTTTGCTACAAAAAACAAGATTGGTATATTTGGTAACACTTGAACGTTATCTGAGGATTAAATTGGAGAAATGTGTCTGTTAATATCCTGATTTTGAAGGTTGTATTGAGTTTCTGCGGAAGGATGTCCTTGTTTATAGGAAATACACACTAAAAAATTGTGAAGGAAAAAATAAATACTGGAATTACAAACAAAAAACTAATAGGACAAAATGGGAGAATATATCTGCAAATTTTAGTATCTAAAAATAAGGAATGCAAACAGATCAAGAGTAAGGAAATGGATAACTAGATTTTTTAAAATAGATGAAGGATCTTAATAGTAATTCTCAAAAGAATACAAATGGAAAGCAGGAATACAAAAAATGCTCAAAATCACCAATCATTAGAGAAATGCAAATTAAAATCAAAATTAAATATTACCTCATACCTGTTAAACGGTTATTATCAAAAAGACAAGAGATAATAAGTGTTTGCAAGAATGTGGATAAAGAGAACACCTGCAGACTGTGGGGCAGGAGGAGCGTAAATTAGGTCAGCCATTACAGAAAACAGTATGGAGGCTCCTCAAAACATTAAAAATAGAACTATCTATGAGCCAGCAATCCCACTACTGGATATGTATCCAGAGAAAATAACATCAGTATGTCAGTGAGATATCTGCACTCCCATATTCCTTGCAGTACTATTCATAATACTCAAGATATGGAATCAATCTAAGTGTCTACCATTGGAAGAATGGATAGGGAAAATGTAGTATATAAATTCAATGTGATACTATTCCTTAAAAAAAAAAGAAAAATCCTGTCATTTGGTACAACATGGAGGAACCTGGATGACTTTATGTCAAGAAAATAAGGCAGGAATAAATAGACAAATGCTACATGATCTCAGTTATATGCGTAGTATAAAATAGTTGAACTCATAGGAACAGAAGGTAAAATGGTGGTTACCAGAGCCTGGAGCAGGTGGTGTATTGGGGATATGTTGGTCAAGGAACAGGAAGCTAGACAGGAGATATAAGTTTAAGAGATCTGTTGTATGTCATGGCAATGAGTTAATAACAATATATTGTATAGCTGAAAATTACTAAGAGAGTATATTTTAAGTGTTTTCACCACAAAAAAGTATTTGAGATTATGTGTATGTTAAATAGCTTGATATAGTCATTCCACCATGCATACCTATATCAAAACATTATATTGAACACTATAAATACATGAAAGTTTTACTTGTCAACTACAAAGAAAGAAACTCCTAATATAAATTGTTACATAAGGGTGGTAGATGGAGCCAGAAAAAGAAAAATGGAAATATGCCTTCTTTGATAGTAATGTTTTGATTTTTGAACCTTGCAAATGTTTTAAACATAAAAAGAGAGCTCGGCGGGCATGGTGACTCACGCCTGTAATCCCAGCACTTTGGGGGTAGGCGAATCAGGAGGTCAGGAGTTCCACCCAGCCTGGCCAACACAGTGAAAACCCATCCCTATTAAAAATACAAAAAAATTAGCTGGGTGTAGTGTCTGGGGCCTGTAATTCCAGGCACTCAGGAAGCAGAGGCAGGAGGATCACTTGAACCCAGGAGGCGGAGGTTGAAGTGAGCTGAGATTCTGCCACTGCACTCCAGCTCAGGAGACAGAGTGAAACTCCACCTCAAAACAAAACAAAAAATTTTAAAATCACACTAAATGTTGTAAATTAAAAAAATCAAACTGAACAAAGGGAAAATAATTATTTCAAGTGATTTGGTGCATATTATTCTGTATAACGTTAGTGTAGTATGTTCTAAATATAAAAAGAACTGCGAAGATACCTTAAACTTCACTCTGTAGTTTTATTGTTAGCAGAAGTGTTGGTATTTTGAGTCTGAAACTATTTCAATTATACAAATACATAAATATGTTTATATTAGGAATGAAAATTATCAATTAACACATAAAAATATAAAATTAAAGAATTATTTAAGTTGTAATACTAAATTTGAAAGAGAACTATCCACATGAACTCATGATTATGTAATGTCTTGCATGTATCTACCGAAAATGTCAAGAAGAAATTACAACCTATTATAAATAAGAACATATAGCACCCAAATCTTGGCTTCTAAATAGGTCTCCCATAAATAAATAAATAAATAAATAAATCTACACAAAAAACAATGTTCCATAGAGAAAAGACTGACTCTAAGTTTGAGGAAGAAAATGATAAGATAAATCTTAAATTCATTTTTAAACAAAAAGAAAAAATTCAAACACTGATGGATCATGTCAAAAGAGTTCAAGACAAGCCTATGCAATGTGGCAAAACCCTGTCTCTGTAAAATAATACAAACATTAGCCAGGCATGGTGGAGCACCCCTATAGTCCCAGGTATACGGGAGGCTGAGGTGGAAGGACCCCTTGAGCCCGGGTGGTGGGGGCGGGGGAGCAGGGGGCTTCCAGTGAGCCAAGATTGCACCGCTGCACTCTAGCCTGGCTGACAGAGTGAGGTTCTGACTGAACACACATACACACACACACACACATACACACACATTCACAAACACACACACACACACACACACACACACACAGAGTCAGGCTGAAGAAGTGCCTTATGGTCAAATTTGAGAAAATTTGATCATCTAAAAGCATACTAACTATATATGATTACACCATATTAAATAAAAATTATATTGGTCTATAAAATCTTAAAAAGAGAAAACTTAAAAAAAGCTTTTTTTTTAAAATGTCAGCTAATAAACTTGGAAGGAGTGATTTTAAAAGTGTATTTTCCAGTCCTCTCATGTAGTAATTGATCTGTAAGTTATTAACATTAATTACCGAATATATAGTGGAAGATTTTGTAAGCAGAGAATATTCACGTAGTGCCAAAGTATCACTTCACATATTACTGGCTAACAGCAAAGAATCCTATGTAATTTTACAATGGGGAAATCTTTTGGTTATCAACCTTTTCCTGATCATCAAACTTAGCATCACTAATCATGGAACAACTTAACATCATATTATATAATAAGATATAAAAATGTAGTACAGAGGCATACCATCTGAGGTATGTTTAGACTTCTAGTTTACAGGAAATATAGGGCATTAGAAGCACAAACACAGTGAGGAACAATTAAACCAGTACAGAATATAGTATACTCCTATAATACCTATAGCCATACAAAATTAAATGTCATGAAAAGTGAAGGAGGAATGCTGCTCTAGAGTAAAAGAGAACATGAGCTTTGATATAATGTTGATATTTAAAAGTTACACAATTTATAGGCTTCAGGGTACCTGAAGATAACAGTAGTGCCACCGGTCTTCCAATATTTTCTTCCAAAAAAATACAAAACGGCAAAAAGAGAAATGTAGATATACACAAAATCCATTCTTCAGCATATCTTGAAGAAAGAAATGGCTGAAATTTCACATTAACTGTGAGTAAAGGCAGAAAGGTCACCAAATCCCAGTTGATGATCTCTCATATTCCTGCTCTACACCTATCCTACAGCAAGGCTCTATTGTGAATGAGGTTAGACCAAAAACAAACATACTGAAAAACCACAGGGAAGACAAAAGGAAAGTTACCAAAGGGGCCTAAGATTGATGTAAAACTGCTGCCCCCAAAATTAAGTAGATCAAAGTCTAAAAATACTCGAAAAGTATCTGGGTAGATCAGAACACAAAATGCAGAGAAAGGAGTTCAAAGAATGTGCTACTTCAAAGCACTCTTATAACCATGACTCAGAATCCAAAGGCACTGGATTGGCAAAAGATTGGTAAAGTTGATTACATAATTTTTAAAAAGTGCATTATTACAAAGGTACCATAAGGGAAATCAAAAACCAAATGACTAACAGGGAGAAAATATTTGCAACTCAGATAAAGACCAACATGTCTATTTTATAAAGAATCCCAAAAATTAAGGTACAGAGGATGCGGGGCCTGTAGAAAAATGGGACAAAGAAATGAAGAGATAATTAATAAAAAATATATTAAAATGGTCCTCAAATATATAAAAAGTGTTTAACATAATTAGAGGAATGAAAATTGAAACAACACTAAGGTAGAATTTCTCACCTAATAGACTGGTAAACATTTAAGATTGATGATGAATTCTTTATGAGGCTGTGAGGAAAAAGGCACTCTTTTACATTCCTAGTGAAATATAAACTGTATAGTCCACCAAGAAGATAATTTATCTTTTAGTTTTTATTCCATCTGGGGGTTCTACCTTACATCCTGATTGATTTTAATTATTTTTTTGTTTCAAGGTTTGTGAAATATTATCATGGTTATAACACCCAACAAAACTAAATATGCATTTATTTTTTTCAGCTAGCATTTCTACTTCTAGAAATCTATTCTAAAGACATATGTTGAACAATACAATAATATATATGCAATAGGCTATTCTTTAAAACTTTGCTTATAATTGCAAAATATTGAAAACAATATAAATGTTCATACATAGAACAGTGAGTGGTTAAGTAAACTGTAACACATCCACACAATGGAGTGTTATTCAGCTGTGTAAAAAAGAAAGAAGAGATCATGGATATGGAATGATTTGCAAGATACACAGTTATGCGAGAAAAGCAAAATGCAAAGAGGGCCTACAGTATGCTATGCTTAGTGTAAAAATGAACTGGATAAAAAACAAATACACTTGTATCTATGTATCTGCTAATTTGCAAAAGAAATAGAAGAATAAACCAGGAACTAATGATATTTCTTACCTACAGAAAATGGATGAAAATAGAATAAATATTGGGTAGTAGGGACGGTGAGGAAACAATGTTTCTCTAGGCATACCTTTTCAATATCTCAGACTGTTATAATATTTCAAGAACCTTGAAATTAAAAAACGAAGTCCATCAGGGTGTAGGGTAGAAACGCTAGATGGAATACAGATTTAAAAATAAACACCTACAGTAAAAGTGAGTAACAAACACATTCTACAGGGCATGGGGGAAGAAAAAAAATAACTGAAGTACCTGGAAAACAATATAATTTGACTATATATTGTAAGGCTAAATACAAAAAGAACTAAACTTACATACTATACTCGTTAGTAAATGTTTTTCTCACAGGAATATGAACTGGCAATTCTGAAATTTTTATGTATATACTAGAATTGAAAAAATAAGTAAATATAATGTAGATAATGAGACTAGGGTTTATCACTGTCAGAGAAAGAAATTATAAATAAGAGAAAGAGAAAAGCAGCCATGAATGCTATGGTTTTAAGTTGGAACTACAGGTAACAAAATACTCATGATAAATTAGATAGATAGATAGGCAGATGATAGATGATAGCAGATAAATAGACAGACAGACAGACAATAGATAGACAGACCAACCAGAAAATATAAAAATGTAGATATGCGTATTTTAAAGTACATGCATATATTTTCCAGTTATGGTCCCTAAGGGAGCACAGGAAACAATGGCACCACAGTAATGCTGACTACAGTCCAGCCTCAGTGAACTCTGGGAAAAAATATTTGATTCTACAGACTAGAGCAGAGAAAATACAAAAGGAGTCTTGAAAGTTTTTTAATGACAGAAAGTAAGAGAGTGCTCAACAAATGATGGGACATGTCAAAGGACACAGAAATGAACCGGAAGGAACTCCTAATGGCTAAACTTGGAAAAATTACAGCAACACAATGAGTAATAATAATACCCAGTAGTTAACACTGAGACAAACAAATAATTGAATAAATGAGCAAGTGAGGAAAAAGGTGTTAAAGAATTCCAACTAACAAATAGAAGGAATGAGAGAGGCAAATCATATTAAGAATAAACCACAGAAATAATTAGTTAAAGGCTAAAATGAATACGAGGAAGCATAGTAAAAATAGGACATTTGAAAAGACTTAAAGAATTACTCCCCACAAGATATTTATTTATGACAAAGAGAATAAAATAACTTTGCAATGGAGAAACTTGTCATACACTACTTTAAGCAAATAATCAAGATTAACATCACCAGTAATAACACATATTAATATCATGTATCCAAACATAATGAACTGAGGACACATCAGTACTTTGGTATTCTTGCCAAAAGGCATTACCTCAATCTAATTCTGAAAAAATAAATCAAAGTCAAATTGAGGTACATTCTACTAAAGAATCAAATCATCAAAACAAGGAATGAACAGGTAATCAACACATTAGAGGAGAGTAAAGAGACTTGACAAGTACTAAATGAAATACAGGATCTGGGGCTGGATTCTAGACTTGAAAAAGAACATTAGTGAGAAAATTGGTGAGATTAAAATAGGCGTGTGGTGTATCTAATCCTACTGGATCGATGTTAATTCCCTGCTGTGGAAAATTGTACTGCAATTATGTAAGGCACTAATATTAGAGAAGGCTGGGTAAAGGGCAGTACTATATTTGTAATTATTCTGTAAGTCTGAAAGTACTTCAAAACATGAAGTTTTTTAAAAACTAATAACATTTTATGGACAATTGGAGAAATGTGAACATGGATAATGAAATGATATTCCTCACTGTTGCTTCTGATAAAGGCATTTTGGTTAAATAGGAAGAATACCATTATTCTTGAAAGATGCACATTGAAGTAGATGAGGCAAAGGGACATCATGTGTAAAACTTAATGTCAAATGGCTCATCAAATACTTACTAAAGGGATAAAAAATTGACTCAAATTATTAAAAACTGTTGAATCTAGGGAGTATACTGACATTTCATTTTACTATTTTCAAACTTCTGTACTTTTGATAATTTTCAAAATAAAACTATGGTTTAAAAAAGCATACAATTACCCTTTTTACTCCACATGAATGTCCTAGTCAGAAAAATGTAGATTAAAAAATAAAGTATGTCTGATTCATAAAGCAATCAGCTAAACTGTTATTTGTATCTACATCCATCAATTTACTGGAAATACAAGGGTTGCAGGAACTTATTAAACATGATGGAGCCACATAAAAAACCTGTGGAGCCACAAAAAACCTCCATAGGACCAATAACTGGCTTTCTTTTGCAAATAAATTACCAGCAAAAAGAGAAGAGGTGGAGGGAAACCTATGGATTAAAAAAAAATTTAGGAAATCTATCACTCATGTAGGCATCTTCTTTAGATCCTGATTTGAACCAACTTCAAGAAAGGAAGGAGGAGGAGAAGGAGGAATAATAGGAGGTTGGGAAGCAGAAGGAGGAGGAGGGGGAGAAGGAGAGAAGAAGAGAGGAAGAGAAAGCTGAAAAGCAGCAGCAGAAAAATTAGGAGGGAAACATATTTGAGCAATGACTAGTGTTTACCTCAAAATGGATGATGAATTATTTTTAATTTTAGATATGATATATATGGTCATGACTTTGAGAGCACATATCTTTTAAATGTACATCCTAAATATTTGCAGGTGAAATGACATAATGCCTTGGATTTCCTTCAAAATAATACTGGTTGGGGGTGGGGAGGTGAAATCAGAGGGGGATAAGTAAAACAAGATTACAGGCTGTTCATATTCGTTGAAGCTCAGTAAGGAGTGACATACAGATTTTAAATGCTAATTTTTCTATTTTTGTATACAAAGGTTTTTTAAAAGAGCACAAAACTGCATACTGTCTGACCAGCAATTTCATTTTAGAAATCCATGTTACAGAAATACTCAAATTTGTGAACTATAGATATAAAAGTGTGAGTAGAATGTTGATAATGCATTGTATTGTATTGAATATAATCATATTGTATTCATTGCAGCATTGTTTGTAATAGGCAAATATAGGAAATAGCCTAACAATAATTAGTTTTTAAAATATTATGGGATATAACACAATCCATTCATTAAAATTAACATGGGTACTCTACTATATTTGCTGAGTTAAAAACTATTTACAAAACAGTATAGTATAATCTCATTTGTGTACAGTTGAGTTCCCAATTTAACTCACACTGGAAACTCACGTAAGCGGGAAAAATATTTCAATTGTTCTCATCTTGATTGCCACCTGGTGGTCAGCAGGGAGAAATACAACATAAGTTGGTAAAATACACTGTTTACAGGTTGGAAGAGTCAAAATTTATAGAATGTTCATTCAACCCAAATTGATCAGTAGATTTATTATGTAACGAACAAAAAGCCTGGAAGGCTGTTTTGTGTGTTTCACTTTGCTTTTAGAAATTAACAAACTCATTCTTAAGTTTATATTCAAGGGCCTAGGAAAACTAAAATAATTATGAAGAACTTTGCACTACCTGATTTCAGCACTTAAAATACAACTTCAGTAAGAAATACAGTGTGATGTTGGCATAAAAACATACATATAAATAAATGAAACAGGATGAGGAGTCCAAAAATAGACCCATACTTAAATGCTGTATCAATTTATATAAAAGCATCAAAGCAATTCAATAGGGAAATGATACATTATTAAACAAACAGTGCTACAACAACTGGATATTCACATGGAAACAAATGAATCTCAATCCTTACCTCACACTTTATACAAAAAGTAAGGTGAAATATATGACAACAAATTTAAGAGCTAAAGCTTAAACTTTCAGAAGTGAAAATATAGAAGAAAATCTTTGCATCCTTGGGTTACATAAAAAGGTCCTACAGAGATTACACATATTTAAAAAAACTCAAATCATTTAAGAAGAAAATGATAAATTTAACTTTATCAAACTTGATAATACTTTGCTATTTCAAAGACACTGTATTAGTAAGAGTTCTCCACAGAGGTAGTTCCAGTAGGAGGAGAGGGCGAAGAGAGAAAGAAAGAGAGATAGGATATATGGGGAATTGGCTCACACAATTACAGAGGCTGAGAAGTCTCGAGATATGTTGCCTACATCATAAACATCATATTTCATTCATACATTATCCCTGTATTTCACATATTCTTATCCCATTGAACTAAGGGGGAAATTTAGCCAGAGAAGTAAAATCATATATCCATTGTTGAAAATGCCAGAAATAGAATTTGGACCCAGGATTAAGTGAGACTGGTTCTTAACTACTATGCTATATTTTTCACCAGATGTCCACCTTCATATATTTTTTATTAGAAAAATTTCTAAAGAAAATTCATTGACAAAGTTCCAATATTATCTTCTGCTACAGCAGGCTGCTTTAAGGGATGTCATATCCTATTCCAGAAAACTTTCTTCATCTCCAGACTCAGAATCTTTGAGTCTGTTTTTGCCACTCTGTTTGTCAGAAATGTTTCTAAGAATATTCCTTCTAGACCTCTACTTGGGCAAAACATATGCCTTTCTTGGAAACTCCCATCGTAAGTTAAGTGGAATCAGGAGAGGAAAATCCGCATTATGATTATGTGCTGGGCACTATGTTTAGAACTTCACTGATATGGTTTGGCTGTGTCCCCACCCAAATCTCATCTTGGAATTGTAACTCCCACAGTTCCCAGGTGTCATGGGAGGAACCTGGTGGGAGGTGATTGACCTATGGCAGCAGGTTTTTCCTGCCCTGTTCTCATGATAGTGAATGAGTCTCATTAGATCTGATGGTTTTGCAAATGGGAATTTCCCTGCACAAGCTCTCTTTTTGTCTGCTGCCATCCATGTAAAACATGACTTGTTCCTATTTCACCTCCCACCATGATTATGAGGCTTCCCCAGCCACATGGAACTGTGAGTTCTCCATTAAACCTCTTTCATTTATAAATTGCCCAATTGTAGGTATGTCTTTATCAGCAGCATGAAAACAGACTAATATTTTTTTTTTATTTCTCAGTGCAACTTTGTGAAGTAGAAATTGTTATGTTTCTATCATACATAAAGAAACTGAGACTCAGAGGGAAGAAATAACTTCCCAAGTAGATAATAATGGACCAATGGTTCTTTAAAAATCCTGCTCAAAAATGAAATAACACCAGGCCTGGTGCCTCACACTGTAATCCCAGCACTTTGGAAGGCTGAGTGAAGCACATTACCTGAAGTCAGGAGATCAAGACCATCTTGGTCAACATGGTGAAACCCCATCACTACTAAAAATACAAAAATTAGCCAGGTGTGGTGGTGAGCATCTGCAATCCCAGCTACTCGGGCAGCTGAGGCAGAAGAATTTCTTGAACCCAGAGGTGGAGGTCAACAAGAGTGGAATTCTGTCAAAAGAAAGAAAGAAAAAGAAAGAAAGAAAGAAAGAGAAAGAAAGAAAGAGAAAAGAAAAGAAAATAAATAGACTTCCTACTGAAAAGTAGCATGCCTAGTTGGGGATTTCAGTTAGAATGCCAAGTATTTGTGAATGTTACCCTGGAAGATTTGTGCCATTTGTGCCATGTCATAGGTTATTGACAGAATTGGTCAGAAATGATAAATTTTTATTCTCATTGAAAGTATGCAAGTAAGATCCAGGACTCTAGAGAAAGCAAGTTGAGGGGGAGGCACAGACACAAACCAGGGGCTATGGTAAGTGTGGCTTCAGATTTCTGATACCAAAAGAAAAAACTCCTCCTCAACAGCAACAAGTCCCTTTGGTGAGTCCCTGGTAGATACTGAATCCTGATCAGCAGGACTTGATTTGTGGAAACAAAGTATCTGCATCAGGAAGATTATCATTGTCACAGAAAGATTCCAATATGAGGGAGACTTGGACTGGAAGCACTGTGCCTTGCTGATAGTTTCTTGTCTTGGCAAAATGTTCTTTGTGGGAAAACAGAGGTGACCTTGCTTCTTATGTAGCCACCAATACACTGAAAGGAAAAAAAAAATTATAAGAATATCTGAATTTTTTTAAAAAATAAGATGCCAGGAAAGGGGACAGTTACAAACAAGTCACATGATGTCTATTCATGATCATTTGCTTTTTGTACTGGAGCTCCCAAGTTGACTTACCCTTTCATCCTTCATTATGTATGTTCCTTTATTCTTTCTCTCACTCTTTACTTCTTCCCTTTCTTCCTTCTCCCTGTTCTTTTTTGTCTTTCTCCTGTCTTATTCTTCTGATCAGAGCAACCCAGTAAAACTTCTCAAAACTGAGAACCATCTCATTTCTTGTTTAAATGAGATAAAAGGTGACTTAACTCTCTTTTCCAGGACCAATTTTGCAGAGTCAGAACATAAAGTTTGAAGGAACAAAAAAGATATAAAATAACTCCTTCTTTCTGCAGAAATATTGGCTACAAAAGAAATGACCAGAAATTATCCATCAGCTTTTACATAATAGGTTTTACTGTCCTTTTAAATGATTTTATTTAATATATCTTGTGTTTATCAATACATTCAAATATCACTTAATATTTTCACCTAGAAATCTTACTAATTTGTTTCAGGTTATTCATGTAAGACAGAAGCATAAGAATACTAGAAAACAGTTTAAAATGGATGAACAAGACTTTGGGGATAGTGAAGACAGGCATCCAAGGAAATTACAGATTACATAACAACGTGCTTAACATAAGCCCTTAACAGTTAAGAAACAGTTACTTAACTGAGGCACATTAACTTAAAACCAGGCATTTATTATCTCAGATGCAAGAAGTCTTTATAGATAGGCAGTTCCAAGACTTGTTCATTGTTTTAATTATACCAGCAAGAACACAAGCTCATTCTTCCTTTCCACTCTGTCTTCCTTCACTGCTCATTTTTATCCTCATTCTCATAATTTCATATTATAAGATGGCTACTCTAGATCTAGATGCCATGATGGTATTTAAAGCAAAAGTAAAGAGCATTAGTCAGGGACCTTAGTTGAAATCAACACATGTATTCCTGTTAGTTTAAGCTTGAAAATGGTTTACAATCTATTCAGCACCCCGTGAAACCATTGGAAGGACCGTAGATAAAAAGGCCTTGTCTCAGCTTTCAGGAGAAAAATCCCCAAGTCCCATCACAAAACAGTATGGAAACTTCAGTAAATGTCATTGTTTAGCACTAAATTTTAGCAACTTGTTTTCACGGAAACTTGAACTTACATTCAATTTGGTGCACACATAATTGCAGTTTTTGCCATTACTTTTAACAGACAAATACTGCAATTAGTTTTGCACCAAACTAATACTACACCTGTTTCAGGAATGTCACTCTAGCTGCAGGGTGACCAACTGTTCAGGTTTGCCTGTGACTAAGGGAGTTCCTAGGGACACAAGATTTCCAGTAGCTAAACTAAGGATTAGGATTAGTAGGTTACCCTATCTTACTACCATTAGGAAACTGCCATCATTGCCACTGACAATGTCTGAATTCAGATAACTCAACCATCACCCACCTGTAACAGAGTGGAAACTCCACACAGAGCCTGTTCCCCAAACAATGGTTGCTTCCAAATCATCCTCATGAGGGTATCTGATGGGGCTTAGGTTGTATGCCCAATCAGTTATAAGATCATAACTTCTATGCTAGGCAATACAAAAGATGATGGATAGTTATAAATATTATAAACATCTACTTCAAAGGGTAAGGGGGCAGTGGCAGTCAGTTTGCCCCCGTCTCTTTTGTTCTATCGGAAAACAGATTAGATTTTCCAGAAGCTCTTGCTGGACAAAACTGGGTTACATGGCCAACTGTAGCTGCAGAGGAGATTAGAAAATTAATACTGGGATTCCCAAATGCAGGGGGGAAATAAGTTGAAAATTGCATTGGAGGAGTCAACCAATGATATCTACCATAAGAACACTTATGTGAATTTGTATACGTTTTTCTACATTGGTACAGGATATTGTCCGTAGCAGTAGTTTCATTGTTTTATATTTTCTTCAAAATGTCGTATGCAGATCATCACTATCAGAATTGCCTCAGATTTTAAAAAGTCTTCTGATATTTTAGATTCAGAATACTAGACTCACCCTGAATGAACCAAGGCACACCCTCTAAGAGTTAATGCTTGAGGAAATTTGCAGTGTTATCAAGCTTCCTAGGTAATTCTGAGGTATATTAAAGTCTGGGAATTACATGGGACCTATGCTGGGTAATAGGTTTTTAGGTGAATTTAGAATTTTATTCTCTTGCTCAAATTTTTTGAATACACAAGAATAATTTTTAGAGCAGTTTTTAAATTTGAAAAGGCAGAATCAGACAAAACACTCATACTTTAATCAAAGTAAAATAAAAAAATGGATAAATATATGGATGACATGTGTAAGGAAGCAGAATAAAACTCTATAGGAATAATGCCAAATTCCAAAAACTGATAACACACCATGAAAAAGTGATGGCACAGAAGAAGCAGTCTTTGTATAAACAACTGTACTCAAGGCTGTGTGAAGACAGACTATAGGTTTTGAATGATTTGGCCTATAAAACAGAAGATTAAAAAGTGAAAAGCTTATTTAATAATATTTATGAATATTAAACATGCTGCATATTCTTATAATACATTATCTTTTGCCAAATCACTCCTCACTTCTTAGTCTACGATTACAGCATATAAGTTATCCTGTATTTACAGTAAACAACTCCATGTGGGGATAAGGCAAGTGTCCTTCATTTGATTATGAATACAAAAAAAAATACATAAAAAACAAACTCTCAGAACATTAGAAATTTTAGCTGTTTCTCACATTGTGAGTGAGAAACAAAGTTTTATCTAGAACACTGGTGACTTGTCTCCTTCCTTCCATTGTGATGGCATAACTGCCTTACTCTAAATCAACGGCACCCAGATGTTAAACAGCATTCATCACTGTGGGGGATGCAACTTGGAAGCCATGTCTTGTTGGCAATTTGTATCACCTTCTTTCTCCTCTTTTCTTCCACTGCTCCTTTTAAAGCTCTCTGCCACAGTTCCTTTTTTTTTTTTTTTTTGCAGAGACAAGTGAACATTTATTTTTGTACCTTTCCTCCTGTGTGTATGTCTTTTTCACAACAAGGGCCTAGGAATCTCCAGATTCAATAATGTCCCTGGGTTTATCCACTGCTGCAGGAGTCTTTGGGAGCCTTGTACAAATGCTAGAGTTACTCAGTTACCAACGTTAAACCTTAGGATAGGAGATGCAGCAAAGCAGGACTCCTTCCTCCATGGAATGTGCTGATTTCAGACGAGGCAGCAGCCAATATAGAAAATGCCGGAATTTTTCCTTGGAACTGGACTGTGATGAGAGGTGCTTGCCATGAACATAAGATACTGTTTTTTTCTTTTATTTTTTCTTTTAAGACAGAGTTCTGCTCTCGTTGCCCAGGCTAGAGTGCAATGGCAGGATCTTGGCTCACTGCAACCTTCACCTTTCGGGTTCAAGCGATTCTCCTGCCTCAGCCTCCTGAGTAGCTGGGATTACAGGCATGCGCCACCACTCCCCGCTAATTTTTGTATTCTTAGTCTTATAGCACATCATTGCAATAATTTACTTGTACAGATGTCTCCTCTACCAGCTGGCTGTTTCTTGATGGTGAAGACCACTCCTATTTATCTTTATATTTCTACTATTTTCATAGTACCCAAGACATTGTGATTGCTTCATAATAACGGTAAATTAAAAAAATAAGTTCACTTATATGTAGTTTGATTCAGATAACCCTCAGTTTAGGTTCTAGTTCAGATGCTTAAGAGCAGTGGAAACTTGGATAATTTGCAGTTTTCTCATCTGTGAAATATTACATTATATTATATTATATAGTAGTGTATTATACAATGTTATACTTTATTATACACCTACTTAGTAGGAGTGTAATAAGGATGAAAAGATATATCATTTAGAAATGCTTCAAGCAGTACCTAAATCTTGATAAATGGTCAGTTATACAATGTTTTTGGAAACTGGATGACATATCGATATATTTCTTTGTTTTTGTCTCTCCAACTAAAATGAAAGCCCCATCAGGATGGAAAATTGTCTCTCTTTATCTCCAGTATTCAGAACAGAGTCTGGCACATAGCAGATACTTACGTAATAATTTTTGAGTAAATGCATTAATTGAGTTTTGATAGAAATATATTGAAGAACTTAAAAATGTCGAAATCTTGCCCTAATGATAATGATCCTCCTCCTCTTTGAGTTAACAGTGGAAATTTTATACATTAGTTTCCAAAAATAAATGAAAGAACCCCTTTATTAAAAGTTTTATTATAGGTGTTAAACTTTAGTTGTCCCTGTACAGACCTTTGAGATGGAACATGCAACTGGAGCTTGTGGGCAAAAATTGACGCCTTCCTCTCAATCTAATTCTTAAAATTGTAGCAAGTTTTGTGCAGTCAAATGAAAGAAAAAGTGCAAAACAGAGGAAACAAGAAGGCCACATCTGCTTAACTTACTCCCTCAGTTGCATTAATGATGAAGGTACAAAAGGCAAAAGAAGTGCTTGATACTTTAACTCAGTAATGTGGTTAAGTGGTACATGTGACCTAACTGATGTTCTAAATTTTATCTGGGTAATAAACTCTCCATTGAGGGAGTAACAAGAAAAGAAGTGGAGCTAAAGAAGCCAGATGCCTCCTGCTAAATTTAAAATATATATATATAGTGTGTGTTTCTATAAATAAAAATGCATTTGTATTTTATCTACATATTATTTCCAGTTATTAAACACAGTTTGTTAGTAAGAAAAAGAGCGACAGTCTGTATTATTTCCTGGGTCACTATACAAATCACATCTAAGAATAGACCCTTGCATGTTGTAGATAATAGAACTGTGACCTTGAAATGCAGATGAAATAAATCCTCAAAGCTCTTCTAGTCCAAGAGTTGCATGACGTTGCATCTTAACTGTAAATGGAACAGCTTTCCTTAGTAAGTGAACCGAGGTAAGGAGAGAGTCTCTGGTAAGTGTACAATAGATCTGGATTTCAATTCTGAATCCAAAATACCAGTGTGGTATTGCAATGTGACCCTGGATGCATCAGCTAACCTCTCTGCTCCTCAGTTTTATCACTAGTCAACTGAGGGCTTTGGACTAAATTTCTAAAATTATGTGGCTCAGCAAAAATTGTCATCATTTCAGCTCCTTCTATTTAAAGAAATAAAAGTGACTTCAACCATCAAACTGTCAGGCCCCCAAAAGTAGACTTAAAACCTGTGTGATCTATGACTCACTTTAAAAAGAAAGTGACATTTCCACCAAAGTTTTAAACCAGGTTAGTCTGATGGCAAAGCTATGCCACCAAATTGTTTCTACTGCAAAGGCAATGCAGAAATAAATACATTCTTCAACAGCCATGTTTATTCCAGAGCACCAATTTATCCTTACATAGTAAACAATTTTATTTTAAACTTTAAAGCTACATTGTAATGTTTACTCAATGGTGTTGTTTTCCTAGACCACAGAGATGCACCTTAAAATCTGCAAAGTCCTGATTAGTTTCCATCTCTCCTCAGACCAAAGCATTATTGTCTCAAGTCATGCTTCACCTGCTAAGGAATAAGACTTGCGTTAGCCTGATATTTTTACTACCTTCCCAGAAGCCTTTCTCCATTTCTGAAAGACCACCTTAGGGCTAGAAACAAATTGGATTCTCTGAACATTCTTTTCTTTTTTTCAATTCTGGTTCTAAATAAGATTGTAGGGGTTATAATACAGGAAATTATTTGGGGGCAGTGGTGTTAGTCACAGGTGTTCCTCCCCTGGGGTTTCGAGCCCCTTTGGTTAGAGAAAAAATAAGGACCAAGTAACTAAAACCTATTGAATTGTCACACAATTCTGTAGCACAGATTGTATTTCTAGATTTGGCCAGTAACCTGGCTCATACATTGAGTATTAATTCATTTGTTTAACTGACTAGCACCAGGAGTTGAAAAAATATTAATACTAATTAGCAAGTTTTAGGCAGTTAGGATGTGCCAGGTACTGTGAGCTATGTGTTTTATAAACAGAATTTCATTTAATGCTCACGAAAATTTCTTGAAATATTATTATCATCACTTACATATGAAGAAACTGAGATTTAAGCAGATTTAGAAATTTATCCAAGTAGAAAAAGTAAAGAAACCAGAAATCAATCCCAGGCAATCTGAGTTCATACTAAACTAAAAAGTTATTGTCACCATGAGGTGTACATCATCATCAGGGAACCAGATATTCAATATCAACTCCCTAAAATCTGTTTGGTTGTGATTCGATTGTAATAATCAATTGTTATATAATTGTGATAAGGGATGAAAAGAGATATTGTGAGCTACTAGATCCTATTAAAGATGTCAGAAAATTCCTCTCTGGTGAAGTGATACCTAAGCTAAGACACAAATGTTCATAAGGAGTTAGATAAAAAGTGGGAGTAGCGGTGAGTTTCCCAGGCAGAGGGACCCCCTTATCAAACATAAAGGAAAGAAGCAGCAAGCATTTATTGATGAATTTATGACAACCAGGCTACACTAAGCCCTTTCTAAGGATTAAATCTTTTGACCCTTACAAAATCCCTGCAGGTAGATACCATTATCCTCACTTCCCTTACTCAGGAAGTGAAACTGAGCATAGTTAAAGTAACGTAGCCTAAGCCTTATATCCAGTGAGAGTGAGTCTGTGCCTGGACCTGAAGAGTCTAGCTGTAAAATTTATATTCTTAAATACAATTTGTTTTAAGTGAGGAGGAACCGTGTGTATAACTGTAGTAGCTTGAATAGTATCCCTCCAAAATCCCAAAATTCATGTTCGCCCAAAACCTTAAAATGTGACCTTATTTGGAAATAGGACCTTTAGAGATGTAATTAGGGCCTTGAGATGAAATCATTCTGGATTTAGGATATACCTTAAATCTAATGACTCATGTTACCCTTATAAGAAGAGAAGGCACAAAAGCACAAAGAAGAAAGCAATGTAAAATCAGAGGCAAAGACTGGAATGACAAATCTATAAGCTAAAGAACTGCAAGGACTGCTACCAACCACTAGAAGGTAGGTGAGACATAGAATGATTTTCCCTCACAGAAGGAACCAATCCTACTGATAACTTGAGTTTGGATTTTAGTGTCCTAAATTATGAGATAATAAATTTATGTCATTTTAAGCCACTCAATTTGTGGTAATTTTTATGGCAGCCCCAGGAAAATAATGCAATAACCTTTGCCACAGAAAAGCCTTCTAATATAGTTTATTAGGGTGTATTTATTCAACCATTTTTACTGTTTATACTATGTGTCAGGTATTTTGGCAAGAGTTATGGACAATATAGATTATGCAAATATAGACACCATTTTTAAAGACTGCAAGATAGAAAGTGATGTGTGATATCAAAAATTTAGATAAAAAATAATAATTATCACTCCCATATATTAGGTATACTTATGTGTCAGACACTGAAAGGTGAGTGACATGCGTTATTTAATCTGCAAAATGTAGCTATAATTCTTTCCACTTAGATAAAGAAAATGAGTCTTAAATAATTTCAATTTCATTCTCCAAAGTTGTACATTTCTACCAATGACAGCATTAGATTCCAATTTCTAATGGGAGGATAGAGGATGAAACTCCATTCAAGAAAATGTATCTGATATGGGTTTTGAATGATCAGTAATGATGGACACCAGTAAGTGAGGAAAAGACAATGTCATTATGGGTGAGAATAATAGTGAGCTTAAAGACAGAAGATCAGGGAATGGAGTTTCTATATGTAATAGAGGCTTCAGTTTGTTGGAGTGCATATAACACTAGCAGAGAAAAGTGAGAAGTCAATTTAAAATTGTAGATTCAGACCAGTTGCTGACCAATGAGCCAATGTCAGGAGCTGTGAAACTTTTTTCTTAAAGAGTTTAAAGTCCTGAAAGATTTTGCTAAAACAAGTGAATGATCAGGGTTTGCTTCAGGGAGGTGAATTCCACAGGAGTGCGATGATGAACTGCTGACTAGGAGAGATAAATGACCAGGTATCCATTTAGGGGTGTATGCCTCAAGAGAGGGGGACAAAACCCATTCACTCCTTGGAAAACTACTCCATGATCAAACCTCAATTATTCTTGTATTCGAAAATACCTGTTGAGCCTTTCCATGCTACCCAAAGAGGGATCCATTTGACATTGTCCTGGGTTCCCATAGTAACCTAAATGGGCACTTTCACAATGTCTGGAGCCCTATAGATGAAGAATGAGGATATTCCCAAATTCCTTCCAAGAACTCACTTGGGTGGCACCAGTATTGACTTTCAACATAACTGTATACCTACAAACAAAAAAGTAATGGTATTTATGTTATAAATCTGTAAAGGACCTGGAGGAAGCTGCAGCTGGTAACTCATGCCATTGTTGCCACTGAACATCTAGCTGATGTCAGTGTCGTTTCTTCCAGGAATAATGGCCAGTGAACTAGTCTGAGTCTTCTGCAGCCACTGTGCTGCTGGCCACTTTTATTGCTGCTAGCCAGTCCTAATGCTGAGAGCTTCACTCTCAAAACCCTCACCAATCGGATCCATGCAGCCTCTGGAAATCAAGTCTTCTGGTGGTTACCAATCTCAGCGCTGACCACCAGACTCCACAGAGGCAGCCTGTGTTAACCAGCTTATCATTTCTCTGTGTGACACAGATTCTTCTATGTACTAGGTGGATACTGCCATCTCATTCAACAACAAGAGAGTGCTCTTCTTGGTTCTGATGTGATGGATCAGAAGTTCTGTATATGTGTAGCTCGATGTAAGACCAAAGTGAGGTCATGCCTGATCTCTACTTCTACAAAGAGCTTGAAAAGATTGAAAAGAGAGAGCAGGTTTCTGCTGAAAAGGTTGTGACCAAGAAAGGGTCGTTGTATATTCAGTACAAATGTAATGCTCAAACTGCTGAGCTTCCTGCTACTCAACTTGAGGCTGGAGACTGGTCTAAAGGTGTTCAGATGTTCCCTGTGCCTATCTAGCAGTCCCCATTTGAAGGATGGGCCATTAAGTCAATGAGGCAATGATTAGAACTATGACAGGTTTTATAGCAAATTCTGCTGTAAAGGCTACAGTTACACAACAGACTTTAAATTTTCTTATGAAAGTTATGATAGAACTGGCAAAACAGAGGAGTATCTGTGCAGCTGTTGATATTTGTGGCCTATGAAAAAATACATCAAATGAGGATTATAAAGATTCAGTGGTAGGGGATTAACAAAGAGACTGCTTAGTTAAGTGAGTAGACCCTTTATTTAGCTCATTCATTGGTCTATTTGATTTTTTTGAGGTTTGGCTTATGGGGACTTTGAGAAAGGATCATACTCCAAACTCTTGATATTATCCTCTCAATAGTCATAATAATAGTCTCCCTGGTGCACGGTATTCTTTCAAAGGTTTTAAATGCTTGCATTCAGCCGTCTCTAGAATGTCATATGGTCTCTCTTAAACAGAAATGACAAGAGCCAAAAGAAACGTGCAGCTGTGAGGACACCGTAACCTATAAAGGACATGCTGAGACCGGAAACCCAAAATGATGGGGACTGAGAGTGGTGCTAAGGACCAAAGTTTTGGTCACAGTCTCACCTAAGTGAGAACCTGACCAAAATGGGGGAAATTTTTAAGCAAAATTCTGGGAGGTCATTGTTTTGAACTCAGCTCATGCACTAGACCCCAATAGATAAACCAAGCCAAAATGGAATCATTTGTGTTAAGATTTTAAAGAAACACATAGATCTTAGAACAGACCAGGTTTTTGTTTTACTCCTGCAAATCTCTATAACTAACATTCCTGACAGCATAGGCATCCACCCCCCTGAAGTTCCCATTAAATCTTTTAACAAAATTCATTTCCTCTCACCTAGAGACCATCAAGCTTCAGATGATCATGCAACAAAGTTCCAGCTAGTTCTAGAGAAAGACACCACCCCTGGCTATCAAAAAGCTACCCCGCCTCCACTAGACCGAGCAGCATGAGTTCCATGATCCCCAATAAGTAGGGACTATGCCCCAAGCCAGCATGAAGCAGTTACAGAAGAAAGACCGTTGGACCCTCCACCTCCCATAAAGATTTATGGTTATCACATCTCTCAAGGGGGAAATGAGGCAGGAAAATAGGGTTTGGAGGCAGCGAACATAAGGCTGATTCACACTTCAGCTGTGACAGGAAATATTCTCTCCATAGGGTGTACGCCAAGTAAATGACTTTGTAACTTTACTTCATCATTTCCATTTACATAGGGCATACACCAAGTAACCAATGGAATCCTCTAGAGGGTATTCAAACTCCCAAAAATTCTGTAACAGGGCCTTTGAGCCCCCATGCTTGTGCCCACTCCCACACTGTGGAGTGTATTTTTATTTTCCATAAATCCCTTTATTCCTTCTTTGCTTTGTGCATTTTGTCCAATTGTTTGTTTAAGATGCCAGGAACCTGGAACCCTCCATTGGTAACAAGCCTACCACTGAAGACTGGTCTGCAGCTCCTACTGTTCTCACCACTAAATGAGCAGGAACAACCATTGAGAGCCATTAAGCTCTCCTTCCATATGCTGTTAAACAGAAAAATATGAATAAGTTCAACACAAAATAAATATTCATTTCTTAAAAAAAAAAGAAACAACATTAAGCACTTTGTATCAGGGAGTATTTTACGTGCTGGAAATACAATTCTGCATAAGGTAGGCACAGTTCCTGCCATTTAGAAGCTTTTTTCTAATTGACTTAGAAAGGCAGAACAGGAAACAAAGCAAAGAACCAACAGATACTGTGGTAAGCAGAATAATAACCTCCCAAAGCTGTTCTTTTCAAGATCCCCAGAACTTGTGAA
Organism: Ateles fusciceps; assembly: GCA_036589455.1. Classification (NCBI taxonomy): domain Eukaryota; kingdom Metazoa; phylum Chordata; class Mammalia; order Primates; family Atelidae; genus Ateles; species Ateles fusciceps. Next base: position 4,156,500 of record JAZHEH010000065.1, on the reverse strand, counting down.
TATGGTACCTTATGCGGCAAAGGGGACTTTGCAGGTGTGATTATGTTAAGGATCCTAAAGGAAGGTAATTATTCTAAAGATTATCTGGCTGAGCCCAGTGAAATTATAAGGTTGTTATGGGTGAAAGAAAGAGGCAGTAGAGACAGAGGAGATGTGATCATGAAAGTGGAGGTCATGCTTGTTAACTTGGGGGGTGGGTTGTATCACAAGTCAAGGAATGCAGGCAGCCTCTAGAAGCTAAAAAGGCAAAGATATATTCCCTGCAGAGTCTCCAGAAGGATGAAGCCATCCTGACACCATGGCATTAGCCCAGTAAGCCCTATGTCAGACTTCTAATCTACAGACTTGCAGCAAATATGTGTTTTAGTACGTTACTTAATTTGTGGCCCTTCGTCACAACAGCAATAGGAAAATCAAACAGATAGCAATTAGAAAAATAAGATATTTTAGACAGTGATAAGTTGTAGAATAAAGAAAACTTAAAAATGGTAATATGATAGCAAGCCAGTGAAAATGTGCTAACACAGAAACACACTTGGCCTGTGTTCGGGGTATGTAAGAGCAAGAGAGAGAACAGCTAAGATGATGATGGAGAGGTAGCCTTCCCCTAGAAACTAAATACTCAGAATTCTGCATCTGGTCATCTGGTCTTAGTCAGAATAAGGAAATTAACACTTGTATAAACTCAAATATTGGAATTTTTTTCTGTGTGCTATGTTTCTTTAACCCTGAAAAAGAGATGTTTACACAGTCAAGATAGTTTTGTTTTACATATAAAATGGACACCGAGTTCCAATTAAATAGGGAAGACTGAGCATATGAGTTTGTGTCCACTTTCTCCTGGGACTCACTAAAATGATGGAAAAGCAGATTTTGAAAAGCTGTGAAGGAGAATGACAGATGAAGCCATAGCATTTATAAGATGTTAACAGGATTTTAGAAGATGGAAAGCTGATGGATAAGGGAAAAGTGACCTAGATAGTGAAGAAAGGTGAAACCTAAATGCCTTTTGGCAGAAAGCAATTCAGGTCATGCACAAACCATGGAAAAGCTTGGGAGTTGAAATTCCCAGGGTTGTGGGCCCAGGCTATAAACAGGATAGTTTGCAGCAAGACTATAAGAAGAGGACTTATATCTAGCCCAGCCTATGTAGCAAGACAAGTGGACCTCACCAATCATGGTAGAAATGCAAGCTTATCTCTTCAGGGTAAGTGACATAGACGCAGGCCTCAAGAACAGCAGGCATTGCTGAGATGTGGGGTTATATGCCTTACTAAAATCAGGAGGAAAAATCAAAGGTTGCATACTGGATGGTGAGACTTTATTCTCAACTTCCTTTCTACTCAGCTTCTAGAATCCTGGTTGTCAGATGCCTAATCATTTCTAGAAAGAGACTGAAGGACTCTTATACAGAGAAGCTTATTAACCTAAGAAAAGTGCATGTAATTATTGCTATCTGGGGCCCACAAGTAAAGAACTATCAAAATAATCCCAGCTAACAAGTCTTATGTACCCACAGTGCCTTGCTCTTAAATACAAATGAACAGCTAAGGACTACTACGTATTTAAGGAAAGACCCTAAAAGAAGCTAAAACAAGCTAATTAAAAAAGAGAAAATTAGTGGGGAAGAGAACTGAAAAAATTAAAATAGTAACAAGTAAAATTAACGTTTTCAGGGAGAAAAGATAGTGCAGCCTTAAAAACAAGAATAAGATGCTATTGAAAAAAAAGAAAGATTCAAAAGTAAACAGCTCTTGCAAATTAAAAATATAATAGCAGAAACTTTAAAATGGGTTTGAAGAAAAAAGAGAAAATTTGTGAAAAAATTAAAAATCAAAAGAAATAAATAATTAGAAATAAGATTTTAAAAACTAAATATCAAGCCAGAATGGCTAATACCCAACTGACAAGGTTTTGAGAAAGAGTAGATGAATTGGAGGAAAGGAAATTATTTAGGGAGATGATGTCAGAACATTTTCCGGTTTTGTTTTTTTCTTTTCAAGTGGTCTTGCTCTGTGGCCCAGGCTGGAGTGCAGTGGTGCAATCATAGCTCACTGCAGCCTTGAACTCCTGGGCTCAAGTTAGCCTTCCATCTCAGCCTCTTGAGTAGCTGGAACTACAGGCACTGACCACCACAACCAGCTAATTAAAAAAAACAATTGTACAGATGGGGTCTCACTGTGTGGCCCAGGCTCGTCTTAAACTCCTGGCCTTGAGTAATCTGCATTCCTCCTGCTTGGCCTCCCAAAGTGCTGGGATTACGGGAATGAGTCACCATACCGTATCTAGCCCACTTCCATATTTTTAGGATGTGAGAGGGTCTGCCTCTGAGCGACAAGCACAAGAGTATAAAAAAAGCCTCTTCTTAAGATGTCATAAATTTTCATAACACTAGAGATAGAGTATCATAAAGTCTCCACAGAATAATTTTTTTAAAGCATCCATGAGGCTTCAGGAATCAGAATGGTACTAGTCTACCCACCAGTAATACTAGAAGATGACAGACAATGGGACAAAACTGCGAAAAATAGAAAAAACATTATTCTTAGATTCACAAAAGGAAAACAACCATCAATCAAGTGTGAAAAGGAAAAAAAATCGATTTTCAGATACGAAAGTTTTTAGAGTTTACATCCCAGTCCTTTGTTTCAGGAGACTACAGGAGTATATAATCCAGAAAGATACAGGATCCAGAAAGCAAGCAAGTAGACATAGAAGAGAGGTGGAGGGGGATCTCCCAAGATGATGGTGATGGAGGTCCCCAAGTCAGCAACTGTGTAGCAGGATACAGGGCATTTAGTTCAGACTGAAGTAGAAGGGCAGAAAACTCCAAGAGGAAAGCATCTAGCAAAAAAAAAATACCAAAAATAAAAACCTCGAATTGATATATTATCTGACAAGTCTGATTATATTAAGGGACTTTTATAGTTCTCCTGGATCATCTTGAGATGGATTAATGACAGGAACACAGAAACATAAGATAACATTGACAAACAGAAATGCAATTATAAACCTCAGGGTGGAGAAATGCTATATAAGAAAGGAAATGAAAACAAAGCAACCCTATGGTTTGATTGTGAGCAATAAGTGGGCCGCTTGAGTTAGAATTTTAACTTTGCAACTGAATTGTGTGACATTGAGACAGTTGCTTAACAACAGTCATCATTTAAACAATTTTGATTTCAATAAAATTAGTTAAAAGGGGATAGCATGTGAATGTTGGGGGATGGGAAGAGATGAAGAGGGAGAGACAGCTGAAAGAGAGATAGAGAATTAAATTTAGTTCCTCATATTTCATTGGAAGATGTCAACAGATACATAAAATATTGAAAGTCAACAAATAGCAGCCTAATGATCATAACAGCTAAACATATAGGGTTGATTCTATGCCAAGTACTCCTTAATCCTGTAAAATACACACACACACACACACACATACACACATACATTTAATTTTGTTCCCCAAAGCGATGCCTCCTATTAGCAGGAGTTGCCAGTAGATGGAATGAGTCAAAGAACTGCTTCTAAAAAAAAAAAAAAAAAAGTATTTCACCTTTATGTCTTGGTACATGTATTATTTTAATAAACTAAAAACTAATCAAGACATAAAGTATGCAATGGATTAAAGAAATTTTTATGTTGTCTTGCTATCTTGCTATGTCAGAATAGTGTTTTAATTTCTGTGATTGCCAAAAACTTGACTTCACTTAATGAAAGTAATATGAAGTAACGGGCTATTGAAAATCATTCTCCCCTCTTTCTGTCCCCCTCTTCTGATATTATAGCCTCTCAGAAAGCCCTGTAAGGAACCCAAGCTCTACTCAAATGGTGAGGCTATGCTTTGACACATTTTGCATGTTCTGATTTTGTTTTAAGATCAATTTCAACCTTGAAGACTTTCCCTAAAAGAAAAATACAAATGGTCAAAATATAAGTTTTCATTTGCTTACAAATTTCAGTGCAATAGGAGTCCATCATATCAGATCCACGAGAGCATCATCTGCCCTGAGAAGGATAGTTTTAGATGATGGGCATCTTCTACCTTGGGCCCAAGTGTAGGAAGAGTAAGGGTTGCTGATTTATACCATTTGTTGTTGACATTTTTTTCTTTTCTACTCACTAAATAAGTGTGTTAATTTTTTCCCCTAATGTTTGGTGCTATAACAGTGATAAAATAGAAGAGTGGGCTAGGGATAAAGGAAATATGCTTATTATAAATTAAATTGACCCACAGAAGCAATTTCCCAATATTGAGTTACGATTTTCATATTGATTTAAGCAAAAGACTTGTGTCCTAATTCCAGTCCTTGTGTACCATCTCTGTGTATTTGGATAATTTTTCCTCACCCCTGAAGGAGCTGAAAGCTTGAGCATTATATGGGAAAGAATAGTAATTTAAAAAAAATATTTTATCAGCGTCACACAGACTATTGCAACGGTCTTCGGAACTGGAACCCCTGCCTCCATCTCTCTACCAATTTATCACATAGTTGCCTGATTAAACTTCTAAGAATGTTACTGTCCTTGAGCAAATTATTTATTTGCTTATACATTTTTAAATTTTTTTCAATTGTCCATAAGAAAAGGTTTACATTCTTAGTTAAAATCTGAGTTATCTGAGAGCAAGTTCTGTGAGTTACTTATCTCTGTTTCTGTGGTACCCAACAAAAGACCTGGCAAGTAGTCATAACTTAGAAATGTTAAATGAAAATTTAATTTAACTAACCCTAAAAGTCAAGTTTTCTGTGTGTTTGTTCGTTTGGGTCTATTCTGTCTTTCTGATACTTTGGTCTAGAATTACTCTTACATGATTCTTTCCTCTTTCCAGTGTTTTAACTTTATATTCTAAACTTTGATTCTGTTTATCTATTCTTCTTCCATTCATTTATCCATCCTTCAAATATCTTTAGGATGATATATCAAGATGTTCTCAGTTGCAAGTAATAGAATGTTAACGCAAACTGGCTTAAATATTAATTGAAAGATGTCATTGGCTCAAAAATTTGAAAAGCCAGTCTAGTTAGCAGGATTTAGTGTGGTTCAATTAGACCGCTGACTCTGCTTCTCCATAATGAATGACTGAAGGAATTAGCAGTCAATATCAAAAGAGTTGCAATGAATGATCAAAAATTCTTCATGCTATGCAGTAAGATCTCCACACTATGCTTCTCACCACAGTATAATGCTGTTTTTACCATTATAAGCCCGCAAGCAGGCACAAAAGAATAAGTGATGGCACACTTTTTCAATTATTTCTCAGCAATCCTTTCTTCTTTATGCTAGGAAAAAAAGCCCACATATAATGTTAATATCATGGAAAGCATGTTTACCCACTGACTTTCAAATAATTTAAATCAATGTTGTAGGTCTGCCTTTTAACTCAAATAAGTATTTTTCATTTTTACCACTAGAGGGCAGTGGCTAGAAAATATTAATAGTGACTACTGTTGTATATTTTTTTTCCTTCTTCAAAATTATTATAAGCTTATGCTTACAGCAGTGAAATATTCTGGATCTTAAATATTCTGTTCTATTACAAAACTATGTATTCAGATTTTTTGCTTTGGAAAATTTTACTCTAAATGTTACAGAAGTAGAAAGCATCCCACCCTCTGCCTCTGGTAGCTTAAGTAACTTAGAAAATAGTGTGAAATTAAACTGAAACTTCCTAGATACTAATAGCCAAGTGGGAAATTTCAATAATTTTAGAAGCCTTCCCCTCAAAGAAAATGATACTTCACAGTCTGTGATGAGAAAATGTGTGGCAGCCAAAAAAAGACAATCAGTAACCTAGGATGGTAAAAGTAAAATAGGATTCCTATGGGACTTAGATGAAGAAATATTTCAATTAGGTATGTTTTTGCCTGTCATTCGATTTATTTATTTATCTGTAAAACACCATAAGTCCTGGCAGTCTCCACCTGATCTCCTTCATATTGAAGTGTATATTTCTTGTATTCTCTTTACAGATTTGCATTTCTTTTCTTTTCTTAGTTTTTTCTCAATATTTCCTATACAATTAAACCTTTTACTTTAAGAAAGTTTTTTAGAGTTAAAGACATCAATGTTTTCAAAGTCCTTCTGTATTTATCATGTTACTCAAGAAGTATATTGTAGAATTCAAATTAGAAATACTTTCCCGGCATTAGAGGAGCAGTATTTGGTCTCCATTTACTTTAAAATCTTAATTTTTCCCAAGGCACAACGGCCTTTAGTGAATTAAGACTTTTTCCCCATGAATGCAGAAAGAAAAGGGTAGAATACATTTTTTCTCATGGTAACTTATAAATACAGAGTATATGCACACAGAAAAGGAAGCATTGCATATATGACTACATACGTGTATTTTACTACATACATGTGTAAATAAAATATATGTTTAAGGTAACAATTTAGGCTTATTTAAAACTTCCTATTTCCAGTTTTAATCAGAGAAATCAAAAGATATTTTATACTAGGCCACTAACTATAGCAGAGTAAAGTATTGGGCTATGTTCACAGATGTGGTTTTTAAGACAAACTGAATTATTTCTTCTAATTACAGCTCTAAGGAAATTATATAATGATAATTTCTTAGAAATTGTCTCTGAGGCTAACACTGCAAAGTAAAATCAAATAAAGCTGAACTAAAAATTGTCTGCTTAAAAATCCTTGGTAAAAAAAAAAGTCACAGATGAATTCTAGAGCTTATTTGTATAACTCCGACCTGAAAGAAGTGTGTAATTATTGGACTGAACATTTACTTAGGAATTCAAAGTCAAATAAAGCCATACTGTAAAAAAGCTTTTTGAAGCAGTTTTGTCTTTAGGAATGTGCACTCTCTACACATTATAAAAATATAATATAAATTTTTATATTATAAAAAGCTATAAAACTGTATTGAGTTCATAGGTTTACTATATCCCAGAAAAGGACCTAGCCCACAGTATGTACAAATATCTGTTGAGTGAATATTTTTTGAAATAATAAACAGAAGATGCTGCATTCAAAATAGTCTCAGACTCAGTCATCTTAAGGATTTTTTCTTTTTGAGATGGGGTCTGGCTATGTTTCCCAGGCTAACTTCAAACTTCTGGGGTCCAAGCAATCTTCTTGTGTCTGCCTTCCCAGTAACTGGAACTACAGGTGCACACCACCACCTTGAGGTATTTTTAAAAATCAATCTGCCTTAAAAATACCCCAGAAATAGTTTTTGAATGACCTTAAATATAATGCCTTTCGAATATATTTGTATTTTTGGTAATAGAGAGTGAAACATCAAATTTATATTACTATTTCAAAATATTTATAAAATTATCACAATTTATTCTACTGGGATTAGAAAATGTATACCATTTTTACCTGTGTGATTATCATACCATTACTCAATCTTAATACAGTAAAGTTTTCCTTTAGTACTAGCTTTTTGGTTAACTGAAGTATTCTCAGACAATCCACTTATTTCCAAATACATTTTGTGGTAAAACAATGGCAAATGTGTTGCCTACAAAAAGACTTTATAGTTATAGATGTAGATTTAATTTAACAAACACTCGGAAGAGGAAAGAAAGAAAGAAGAGAGAGAGAAAGAAAGAAAAAGAAAAAGAAAGAGGAAAGAAAGTAGGTGTGATTACATAATTAAGGACCACAATTGTCTCTAAAATATTAACATATCCTTCCACCAGGGGGCAACATTTGCAAGACATTTAAATTATTTCTCAAAAGTATTTCCTCACACATTTGTTTATTTCCACACAGGTATATAAACAAATGGAAACCTATTACATTGCTGTTGGCTACTACCTATGTGCATCTTAAAAAATGCTATAACTACAATTATTTAAACAATTGCATATAAAATTCAATATATACAGTAAAACAACAAACAAGTTTTACTCTTATTTAAATATGTAAGAAGGTAGAATTTTCAGAAATAAGCACATTTCTATATATTAGTATTTTTTCAGTTTATTATTAATCATTTAACTCAAATATAATAGAAAAATCTTAGGGTGGAAGAAACAAAAGAAAAGTAGTTTTACATCAGTTAATAAAGTTATGAAAATGCATAACATTTTACAAGCAGAATGGGTGATTTCTATTTCAATACAAGCCTTCGTTTGTGCTAGCAAGAAAACTGGTTTATTAGTGTTCAATGAGTGATACAAAATTGGAGAGATGATAATCAGTAGAATCAGGACCCAAACTCAGATAAACTGATTTCACATTTAATACTCTGAGCTGTTGATGTTCAAAATGTGATCCTTGGGCAAGCAGTCCTGGAAACGTGTTACAATTGCTGAATCTTGGGCTCCCCCTCTAGACCTATTGAATCAGAATCTGTATTTTAACAAGACCTCAAACTGTGAGAAGCTACTCTAACCTGTGCTGTTTTCTCATCACCAGTTACATGACTTCAGGCAATTATCAAATCTCACTTTCCTCCTCCAGTAACATGGGAATACAACTATTTTAGTTTAAGGAATAATTATAAGGAATAAATGAGATTATCATGTAAATAAAAGCTACTCATAAATTATAATATACTACATTCATTACATTAGTTATATTCAGTGAAAATCTCTCCATTTATTGTTCACAGTTCTTGGCAAGAGGGACATTTCTTCCCCTAGAAGAGAAGTTGTCTAATTATGCAATTTAGAGCTTGTTGAAATTGGTTATAAGGTATTGGGGATAAAGGAGGGTGTCAAGAGAAAGGTAGTCTTTTTTTGATATGCTTAAATTAATATCCTACGTATAACTACTAGTGTTTCTTTACATAAAGATAAAACTGATTAATTTAGGGTTGCAGAAGTACGTGTTCGGTGTTTCCAATTTGCGTCCACCCATGAAGAAAATCTGTTGGGTTAGCGAATGGTGTCTGAATATATGTTTCATACATTGGGAGCAGCTATGAGTTTAAAGATAGCCTAAATGGCATTCTCAAGTCCCAGGTGGCCTAGTAACATTTCTTGTAATTTTCCACATACAACATTTTTCATTGTTTATGGAAATACCATTAAATATACCCCTTCTGACTGTAGTGCTATCCACATAACACCCCTCCACCCTGCCAAACTCCACTGGGCTGCCATCATCTTTATAGAACTACATTTCTTTTAACTATTAAGATAGACAAGAAAACATTGTCTCCTGAAATATATTCCTTACATTTTAACTCCCAGGCTGGGTTATTTAATTTGTGTAATTTCATTCATAATTATTTGTAATTGTATTTATGTGTCTATCTCCCACATAGCTTGTGAGATTTCAGGGGAGAATTCCCAGATCTAGGATTATTCTTGGCACCCAATGAATATTTTTAGAATGAATAAATCAATATTAGCAGTTATTTTGATTGAGTTGCTCATGCTATTATCAAGAGAGTGGAAGACAGAGGCAGATGACATTCATTTCAATAAAAGTGAATGTAATTGTTTTACCCTAGAAACAATGCTTTTATGTTGGATTTATATTTCTTAGTTTCCCCTCATATATGTATTTTTGAGACCTAGCTATCATGCTTATTGATGGTTTAGATAGATCTCTAGTTATCTGAGGTTCAACTTAAGATGGAATGTTTAGGAAAATCACTTCTATATTATCACCCCAGCTTCACAAATATTTGTTGTAAATTCTATTTTTTAAATAATTTTCCAGAATTTCAAAATCATTAATATTCCTAAATAAATATAATTTAATGAACTGAGTTACTAAAAATTTGAAAAATATGGATATTTAGAAAACACCTAGATAAGTCAAGTCCTGAGTAGCTTGAATCTTTTAATCTTTTTGTTTGTTTTTTGGCAAGGAAGTAGTTTTGTCTCTTTATACTTGATCTTGAGAAATAGATATTATTCTGAGCCATTCCAGAGTGCTAGAGAAAAACCAAATTCACTGTTTTATTGAGGATATATATTTTAGACAAATTTATCCAAAAAAAAGAGAAAAATTTCTTTATTATCCTTTTCTTTATCATATTTCAAAATGGAATGTAATTTGACAACTATCAAACTTAATAATGGTAGGTGTTTTTAGACACTTTTGAATTTTTTTCCACGTATCAATTCAGTGAATACATAGCCATTACAGCATTTGAACTATTCAGGGAATATTCTTACTTGATTCTGAATTTAGATCCATACTTTTGAGATTTTTTTCCCAGCATCTTAATTAAAATAGACTCCCCCTGTTGATTATATGACATCCAAAGTTTTGACCTTGAATATGTGGTTCAAGGCCAATCTGTTTTATAAGCATTGGCCTGAATCGTACATAAGAAGTTTGTGATTCATGTAAAAGAGATTAATAATTTACCTTAATCTAGCATAGTTTTCTTGCTTTGCTTAATGAAATAAATTCATTGATGCTGTACTTATATACATAAAACCAAAAGTGTTACATGAATGTCTTTCAAAACGTATGCTTTAGGAGAAGGTGATACAAAGAAAAAATATGTATAAGATTTGAATGGAATATATGTAAATTAAAATAAATCTTTAAATCATCATCATTGTAATTTGTCGGCAAGCACAAGGTATAGCCACATATTTCATCAGCATACTGGCATTTAAGTAGTGTACTGTAAATTCTTTGAACAAAGATGCTTAAAATTCCAAGGAATTTATCTTAAACTACCTGTCTTCTATTCAATCTCGTTCACTGAGTTTACAGCTATTCTTTTATTTTCTCCTCTCCCTACCTCGCACCTCTTTTTCTTTATTTTTCCCTTCCTCCATTCTTCCTTCCTCACCTCCCTTTCTTTCTTTATTTCTTTCATTCATCTTTTTCCTGTCAGGGGTTAAAACAAACACATAAGTAATGTAATTATGCATTTTGTGTGCATATATTTTATATTCAAGGGGGCCTAGGTGTCTTGGAACACCACAAACATAAGTGAAATATGTTGAAATCTTTCTTCCCTGCAATATTGGCATCAGTGTGCTGGACAAAACGTAGCAAACTAGAAGTAACTTGTCAATGTTTAATAAAGTTGTCTTCCCTAGCAGAGCTAAATGCACCATTCTCCCTGCAAACTCTGGAGATGATGACATCTTCCCACATGGTTTCCATAGCATCCGTTCCTGAAGAGCCCCAGTATGGTCCTTGGTCAGGGCGATCCGCCCAGCCCCCCTAGAAAGTTGGCAACCTAGCTAGCCAAAAGAAGCGTGCCCTTTTTCTGAAACTTACTCTGTCCGTGGTGCTGAACCATGCTATCGAGACCCGCCCAGACGGTTGCTGTCAGCCGCTGAAAAAAATCTTCCCTGACACTGCCCAAATCAGAACTGTGTATCTTTTATTTACTCACGTCCTCAAAGAGCAGCAAGCCTTCTCCATCTTAATTTGACTCTACCGCAGAGCACAGTTACGCTGGCGTGATGGGAGGAGATCATGGGCAGAGAGGAAAAACTAATAGCAGCACTGCTCACCTGAGACCTGAGATGCTCCCATGAGTTTTGAATACGCTCTGCTCCTTACAGCAAATACACCATTTTAAAAAGTACTATTCTTTTGACTTTGCTGTTACCCAAGGGTTCTGTGATATTCCGGCCCCTCCCGTTTAAAAGCCAGCAGACTTGAGAGAAATAAGTCTTCAAAACCGGGAATTTACATTGCTTTTCAGCTGACCGACTTCCAGGACAAGGACTCAACCGCATCTACCCTAATACCATGGCACTGCTTGCGCCCTTTGCCACCGGATCCTCCCCTTCCAATGAGACTTTCTGATTGTGTCTACCAACTCTCCTATTAGGAAACCCGTGGGTTGCATGCAGCTATTCTGTTGTATTCTCATTCTCACTCTCCCTCCCTTCTCTCACTCTCACTCTTGCTGGAGGCAAGCCACTACCATTCTGCTGAGAAGGAAAAGCCCACAACTACCTTAAGAGATTAAGACAGTATGCGCAATCCTCGCCTTTCCTAGCAATCACTGTTTAAATCTGGCAAGAGCTAACAACAACCTTTGCAAGAATGGAATCCGTAAAACAAAGGATTTTGGCCCCAGGAAAAGAGGGGCTAAAGAATTTTGCTGGAAAATCTCTCGGCCAGATCTACAGGTAAGACAAAGAAAACCCTTGCTTACCTGGGGCTCAGCATGAAAAAACCTGCAGGGCCATTTCCGCAAACCCCGGTGGCTTAGAAACATTGTAATATGATTGGAAAGTCTTTTTGTTGCCCATTGCTTGGAACAGGGGGTGCTCTGGAAACCTGCTTATTAATGCAGGAATGTTGCACTAAATGAACCTGTCTGGGATGTGTGTGTGTGTGTGTGTGTGTGTGTGTGTGTGTGTGTGTGTGCATGTGATTTTTGTTTTGGTATCTGCAGAGTTTTATTCTTTACTACACAGGATTTATCTTCTTTACAATTTAGAAATGAGCAGCACCTGCTCAAACAGCCTTTCTTTTAGTGCTTATTGATACCTCAATTAAACTCCTTTGATGCAGACAAATGAGTATAAAACAGAACCCTCTAAAAATTAGCCAAGAAATTCCAAAGAGTAATGGTTTTAATATATATACATATATGTAAGAGAGAGACAGAGAGAGAGATCTCAGCTTCAGAAGCATAGTAAAGAATCCCCTAGTGGAATCTTTCTTCTCTATTGAATGAAGAAGAATCAAAATATATCAATAATTGATAGTTGAAGCAATTCCTTTCTCTGAGCCTGAAACAATGTATATGCATTTTTAATTATTTTCAGTCTCCTAGAGTCTATTTCTTGCATAGGAAATGTCACAATGCCTGCAAGAACAGCCATAAAAATAACAAGCAACATTACTTTGAAAGTCCTAGAAATGATTTAATTTTTTAATCCTTCTGTAGTCACTGTACTAATTATCCTGCAATCTGCAAAACTTTAAATCATTTCAAGTATGCTACATGGATACAGATTTTTTTTAATAATTAGAACAAAATCAAGAAGACAGGGAAGACATAAAAGAAAAAACAATTCCAAAGGAGCATTAATGTTAATATTTGGGAAATTGAGGCCTCTGTAAATGCATGAGAAATGGAAAGAAAATGACCAAACCACTCCCAAATTTTCCAAATCTTTTTAGGTTTGGCGGGCTGCATGTAGGCACGATTATGCACCTATGCGGCAGTAGATGCTGCAAGGGCCCTGCAGTCCCACAGTTACACTGTAAAGGGCTGTTCTTTCCCAGTACAACTGCCATCCGGTGCAGAGTTCAACCTTGTATATTTGAGCACACAAAGCCGATGCCAAAAAAAAGAAAAGAAAAAGAAAGAAAGAGAGAGAAGAAAAAACACATCAGCTGATTTTTTTTTTTTCTCCCAGTAAAAATAAATTGCAATGTTTTTTAACATTGGGATCAGACTTTAAGAATAAACATTAACCTAGCCACAAATACCTTTATGACCTATTCTCCAGGTGCTATTTTAAAGAATTCGGAAGTCTGACATTTTTTTCTGGTAGCCTCAAACTGCTTGACAGCAATATCCCAAGCTATGCATGTTTGAAATTAAATTAAAATTTTCACTTGCTTCACCCGTGTGTGGTAAAACAATTGGGTGTGCACATAGCATTCAAAACGGCACAGGTCAAAATTACATGGTAGTTTGGAAAAATATTTGCAAATTGTAAAGGGAGAGGCTCTTTGTTTAAATATCAAAAATATCAATCCCAAGGGGCTACATACAGAGATGTTACCGTATGCATTCCTTTTGTTTGTTTGTTTGGTTGGTTTTTGTTAATAGAAATTTCATGAACATGTTGTAGACTAGAGCACTACCACCTTTTAGTGAAACCATTCCTTTTCTCCGCGTTCCCCTTTTCCTTGGCCCTTCTCCCAAGGACCAAAGCCAGAAATGAATTGATTCAAATAGGTGAAATCTTATGAAACACTATGCAAAAACAAATTTTTACGTGAGATCTTCCACTCTGATGTGGAATATCTTACAAAAGTTGATTTGGGGGCTCGTTGTATATCTGGGAGTCGCATTTTGTGTCTTGGGAAATGGACCCTTGACATTTTTCGGTGTTTGTAAGAGAGATAGTAATGACGCAAGATTGTGAATAATTAATTATTCATGTTCTGTCAGTAGGAAGCTTACGTGTCGGCCATATGCTGTGGAGGTCTTTGTCTCCAACTCGAATAAAAAGAAAATAAAATAGTAAGAGGTGTAACAGGGGGGGTAAGCATTGAACCAGAGCCCTGGGGCGGGATGAAGGGGAAGGAGAGTGTTTGACACTCTCAGCGACAGTTCTCAGGCCTTCTCTTCAAGCACAGGCAAGGGCCTAGGGAGGCCTTAGTCCCAGGGGTGCCCCAGACTCAGCTGGGAGTGGGGTGGGGAGGGGGTTTGGAATACTAGCATCCTTAACCTGCAAAGCTTCGGCTTGGCAAAAACGGAAAGGCAGCGCGGGTGGGAAAGGCTCTCTGGTTGGGCCCGCCTGCAGCGGAGCAGCCCTCGGGCGCTGGGTTGCAGGACACCGCGGTAGCCAGGGGAAAGCTCTGGGGAGCGCAGATCGCCAGGGGAGGCGCCTACACAGGTGCGGAGGAGGCTCTGGTAACCCCTGCCCTCTCAAAATGTAGACCCCGCAAGAAAGTTAGACCCAAGCAGCCCGTGTATCTGAATCAGAGCTTCCAGGGGTGGATCCCGAGATGGGGACTCGCTGCCTTAGGCCTAAAGGTGTTAAAGTTAAAGGGACGTCGCCGAGGCGAGTAGCAAGGGCAGAATGCGTGAGAGCGTGGGAGATCTTGCAGTTTGGTGTCACCCCATCACCCTAATCCCTGAGGGAGGGATGCGGTCGACGGCCCTCCTCCCAACCCCCATGGATCCTGAAATATGGGAATGGGTCGGCGTCAGGGGGTGCCTAAGCCGCCATGCACGTCCTTGACTCGCCCCTGCTCTGCCGCGCAGGGTGCTGGAGAAGAAGCAAGACACCCGGGAGACTATCGAGCTGACAGAGGATGGGAAGCCCCTAGAGGTGCCCGAGAGGAAGGCGCCGCTGTGCGACTGCACGTGCTTTGGCCTGCCGCGCCGCTACATCATCGCCATCATGAGCGGCCTGGGCTTCTGCATCTCCTTCGGCATCCGCTGCAATCTGGGCGTTGCCATTGTGGACATGGTCAACAACAGCACCATCCACCGCGGGGGCAAGGTCATCAAGGAGGTGGGCAAGGGGTGGCCGCCCTGGCTCCCGCCCTTCGGTCATGCGGCCTCGCCAAGCCGCATCTCCTGTTTGAGCCTCATTTCCCCCACTCAATGGAGAGGAAGGCTTGGGTACTCCCTAAGTTCCTCTCTAGCTCCGCCGTTCTAGAATGGACCCAACAGTGTTAACACCTCCTTTTTCGCTCTGCTGTCTGGGCCTTCCCTTCCTCATTTGCAAAGTGGAAAAGAGCATCTAGCTCACCAGGCTTTGTGAACTGTGACCTAATACAAGACGTTGGTGACCAGCAATGTCCACTAAATCTAAATAGAAATGTATTTGTTTTATTTGAATGAATAGTGTAGCATATTAATTATAGTTTTGCCGGCACTTCATTCGGCCCTTCCGAAACATTCTTAATAATCAAAATGAAACAAACTACAAAACAAATAAAATCAGCTGTGTTCATATTAGCAGGTTTGGCTGAGGGGTCTTTCGGAAGGTTTACCTCTCCGCAGGAGGAGCCGCAACGCTGGAGGGTCCCAGGGTGGCAGGGGAATCGAGCCCAGAGAGGGAAGTGTCACGTCAAGGTCACAGAACCCCTGGGTCGTACTTTCTGCTTAGAAACTCCAGCTGCGGTAGACAAGACTAAGCAGGGATTGAGAGGCGAAACTGGGGAAGGATCTTGGAATCCGGGAGACCTTGCAAAAATCCGCTGAGTGTCAAAATATTATTCGAAGGAGAAAAAGGGTTCCCAGTTACCTGGCAGGCAAAACACAATCCTGTCTTTCGAAACTTAATATTTGCGCCCCAGTTTACTTTGAGGTTCCCTTGGGGAGTCAACCAGGCTGATCAGGGCGGAATTAGACTTCCACCTTCAGAAATACCCCTGCCCCGTTTTTATTGCAACGCTTAAGCAATGCCTCCCACTCCGTTTACTCCCCCGCAGTTCACCGACAAACCCTTCAGGCCCATATCCGTCCCTATTTGTGAGGACACCTTTTCTCCTGGCCACTCCGAGCCCTGCACCTTTCATCCTTCGCTCCCCACCTTCCTTTCCCAGAACTTCTCTATTTAAGTCTCCAGGGTTGGATTCCGTCCTTAAAGTCACTACACTACTGCATCCGCATTGGCCGGATTCGTTAAGTGGATCCCTGCCAGAAGTCTCCATCTGGCTAACAAATCTCTTAATGGGGAATCCGAATTTCCAAGACTGGGGCCCTTTAGATTCCTAGTTCATTCAGAGGATCCGATCTGCCTATCAGCAGTCGGAGAGGAAAGCCAGTGCTCCCGGTCTCACTGTTAATCACAATACGTTTCGTTAATGAGCAAGGTTTTTCCGTTGCAAGAGGCAATTTTGTTAGGAAACGAAAATGAAGCCATCTTTATCCCCAGAATGCGTGAAGTGTCCAAGCATTGGGGGCTGTTTGGCTTGTGAACCACTGAAAATGAGCCTTTGGCACTGACTCTACTCTTTCCCCTTCACCCCTTTTTTTCCTACCCCCCATAGAAAGCCAAATTCAACTGGGACCCAGAAACCGTGGGGATGATCCACGGTTCCTTCTTCTGGGGCTACATCATCACCCAGATTCCGGGAGGCTACATCGCATCTCGGCTGGCAGCCAACAGGTAAAGCGCCAGGCGGGGCTGGGGCTCAGGGCCTGGTGTTGGTTCCCTCCGAAGGGGCAGCAGAAGCTGGGAACAGAGACGACAGCCCCGTGGGGTTTGAGGACTCCTGGGAGTTGTCTTCTAGTCCCTTGACATCCCCCTCTCAGGGCTGGAGCTGCTGATGACTCCTTCCTGAATTAGTCGCCTAAATGGTTGTAGGCTCTCTGGGACTGGCGCACGTGGCTTTCTTCCCTCTGCGATGGCTGAACTGGCTTTCGGAGAAATGATAGACGTGCCTTTTGGCCTGACGCGAGCTGAGGGCAGGCGGGAGCAGGCAGAGCAGGGAAAGTGCAGCCGTGTGCACAAAGGGGTGGGCAGCGGCAGATGCTGCTCTTCTCCCTGCACTCCCGCGGGCTGCCAGGCTCCCCGAGGGTCTGACCTCCCGACGAGGCGCCCAGAACGCCCAGCCCCGGACCCCGCCCAGATGGTGCTCTGGGTCTGAAGGGTTTGCTTCTAGCGGGGCGGGCACCAGGGAGGCAATTCCACCTGTTAATGAGCTGCGCAGGGGCGGGGGTTGGGGGAGCCCTCAGCTGCTATCAGTGGCCTCTGGCCTAGCTGCGGAGTCCACAACCAAGATCCTAGCGCCAGTTCCCAGAAGCGCCACTATGGGCACCTGCAGAGACACCCCTAAAGCAAAAGACGTAAGGACTGATGGGCTGGAGGTGTCGAGGGTGACAGCCTGGCCACCAGAGGGTGAGGGGCAGTTCCCTTTGCTTCCTTGTGTGTATATTGAGAAACAAAACTAAATGCTCTTTACATCTGAATTGTTGAGCCGACATAGAACACAAGCACCATCTCTTCCTGGTCTTTCTGCTTAGATACCGCGAATAAAGATTTCCAGTCTTTATTCGCATATTGTACCTAAAACTTCTCTTCTCTTCCTACACTCAAAAGTCACATTTTAACGGAAGAGGACTAGAACTTGGCACCTCCATAATCATGGTCACATGCAACTTAGCCCTTTGTAATCTGGGCACAGCTCATCTCTCAGGCCCCATCCGGCGGCTTTTGTCAATTACAATCCCTTTCACTAGCGGTGTCTTTTCTGCCCAAAACTTCTCAGAGTCCTCAGGGCCTGGGGAGGAATTCCTGGAAAGGTAATTTTGGCTTAAGGATCTCTAGAGTGAGGATTTTGGGACAGTGTTAAAATGTCAAGAGGAGCGTGCCATACATTAGGAGTAATGCCTTTTGAGTATTGTCTTTACTTGACAACACAGATGGTCGGCACTAAGACCAAGCAGTAGACAAATAGTTCCTTTAAAAAATAAATTTATTGCCTATATATAGCACATTTTCTTTATCCATTCATCTGCTGATGGACACTTGATGAAACTCACTATGTAGAGAACTCTTTTTATAGATGTGATAAAGAAAACATTGATATTAGACAAAACATTAAAGAAATATTCTGTTAAATATTATTGATAATGAACATGTTACATTTTTTGGTTTTCAGATCCCCAATATATACAATCTTCACTCCTTTTTTTTGTTTTCCTAAAAAGTATTTCCTAAAATAAAGCAGTCTTCAGAAAGATACTCTAAACATACATGCATGAAATGTTTGCACTGCAGGGGGGAAAAAAATTCAGCAATTCACCAAAAAAACAAAAATGATACAAGAACTCGATATGATGTCAAATGAAAATATAATGGTGGTGACTTTAAGGTTATTTTCGGAGTCAAAATATTCACCTTGCCAAATATTAAAATGCTAACATTTGTCCACCAGGAAAAACCACCAGGGATGCTCCAGCTTTTCCTCTTTGTAACACTAGGAGGTCAGTAACTGGTTTTTCTGATTTAAAAAATTGCAAACTCATGAATATCTGTGACATGTTTAGCAATGAAAACAGTGATGCTGACTCAGGTTCTAATTTATTTGGCAGATTTTCCTCAAAGAAAATTTTTTTTAATTTTTATTTTTGAGACAGAGTCTCACTCTGTCTCCCAGGCTGGAGTGCAGTGGTGCCACCTTGGCTCACTGCAACCTTGGCCTCTGGGTTCAAGTGATTCTGCTGCCTCAGCCTCCCCAGTAGTTGGGACTACAGGCATGAGCATCATGCCCAGCTAAGTTTCATAGAGAAAAAACTTTTTAATTCTAGAATTCTTATTTGGATCCAAATTAATCTTACCATTAAATGGGTATTCAAGAGAGAGACCTTAATGTTCTCATACATAATATGTTATGTTCTATGAGACTGAGAAAATTAAATTAAAAATGTATTGTAAAATATCATGGACCTATAGAAAATTATACAGATCAACTTCCTTATCATGCCTGAAGATTCTGACATATTTGCTTCATTTTTAAAATATAACAAAACATTGCAAAGTGTAATTGAAGCCTTGTGTGAAAATGGTTTTTAAACATGTATAACATTTTCTTTTGAGATTAAAGCAGTATTGCATATTAATTTAAAAAAATCATAAAAATGATAAATAATTTAATCATCTTGATACCCCTATTATTAATATGGTAAATGTCCAACTTGTCATAGAAATGCTACATAAAATTTTACCTTAGAAGGCTTTTAATAAATATAAAACGAGAGATTTTTACAAGTTGTTTGAAAGATATGTTTCCTATTACGATCTCCTTTTCAAAAACAGTAAAAACAAAGCAGCAAGACCAATCTTCCACTTATAAGCATCGTGTACCTATTCAAATCAGCTTCTCTATATTGATCACTTGATAGTAGAATAAGATTTCCCTTGGGTGGGATATTGGGGACAGATTCCTTTCCCTCTAGGTGCAAAAGAGGTTCATTTTGGAAAGTGTTTGCCATCACTGTTGTGGGTGGAACTGAGGAAGAAAAACTGAGGTGTGTGGAGACAGAGCCTCAAGAGAGAAAGGCTCCTGGCTACACCTCCTGGCAAATTTCTCTTATTGATTAAGCAAAGAGAGCCCCATTCTTGGTCACAATGCAAACTCTTGGTTCTTACACTAGTCAGATTCTAAGTACATGTACTTTCCTGATCACTGAGAGGAGGAGTTGGAAGAGTCAGTGGGAGAGTATACCCAGTTTCAGAGGAGGGAGGGCTCTTGCATCACTTTTTCCTTTGTCTTCCCTTAAAGAGCTATTGCACATTATGGGTGGGAGAATTTAGTCACCTCCAGGAAAGGCCTTTGTGTGTGTGTGGGGTGGGAGGGTGTCAAAGGAGGATTTCTTACAAAATATTTAATGTTTTAAGATGAGAACATATTAATATAGTAATAAAAAGATGTGTTCGGGGGCAAATTATTTTTGTCTTTAAATAATACAGGACATGGACTTGTAGTGATCCATGTATTTACAAATATGAAATTTCTAAGGATTGGTTTTTACCCTGCATTTAAATTGCTGTGAGAAATCTGCAATGTTTAATAGCATAAATAACATACATATATGAAATACATAAAAGTATATATATGAAATATATGAAACTATAAATATGAAATATATAAATATGTATTTTTTTTGCAAAAGACGTTACCATGGAAGGTCAGACACAAAGGGAGTTTGATGAACCTTACATTTTTAATGTATAGCACTGTATCACAAAAACTGTTTTTGCCTTTATTTAGGTGGTGATATTATTTAAACTCCATTTAATATTTTTAATACCCTGATCCTTTCCTCTTGATTTCTCAATGCTGCTTTAATTTTTTACATAGCACTTATCACCACCTGTCATACCAATATTTTATTTATTTATCTGTTTGTCTAACGTCTTCCTTTCTACCACAAAATGCAAGCTCCCCGAGTGATGGTAATTTTGCCCATTTTTTTTTTTTTCACTGTTGTATTACCAGCATCTCAGAGAGTACCTGACTCATGATATGTATTTGTTGAATAAATGAAATAAATATCACAACAAGGTGTTGGGGGGGGGAGAAAACACACACACACACACACACAAAAGCCAGCAGTAAGATTTAGGCTATAAAGACAAACTGTAGGTTCAGGCTCTTGAATGTGTTACTTAGTAACTAAATGATATACATTGTTATTTAACCCACCTCAGTATTTCTCTAAACGAGGGCTAATTAAAGTACCTACCTCATATGGGTCATAACAGCTAAATATATGTAAAGGTTTTTGAAGTGCCTGGAACCAGGTAATTGCTGGCTGTTATCATTTATTATTAATGAAATAATAAATGATATTTATTAAAAACTTCTGTGACTATTCAGTTTATTTTTGTCTAAATTTACCTTAAACATTAGTAATGCAAATGGTTTATTTCCAATGTGATAAAAACGCCTCATTTCATGAGTCACATTTCTACATTTAAAATTGTTTTCCCATGTACATTATTCAAATTGAAATTATTGTTCAGTAAAAATTCCATAAATATTACTTGAAGGCTTTTAAAGAGCTGTCCTAAAAAATATTTTTAGCCAAGTGTATAGAGTGCTAGTAATTCAGTGCATGCAATCTTTGAATTCTAGCCAAGCATAAATACACTTACAGAAATCCATTTAAGCTTGAGGTTAGCCTTCTCTATTCAAAGTTATAGTTTATCTTCCCCTACAGTAATCCTGTATTTTTGTCTTTTCGCGTATTTCTTTAATTTCTAACTTGGCTTTTTCTAAGGAAAAATACTTTTTTATTTGAATAAGACACTTAGGGTCACACTTGGTTGTAGCGTATAGTGAACCCCCTATAACAGAAAGAACCCATATTATTGCTGGACAGAGCTCATATAATCCAGCCCTCTCATTTTGCAGAGCAGGAAATGAAATAAATGGAGAATGAGGGAATAGTGATTTATCTGAGGTCACAAAGGGATTGTGACTAGAACTCGTGTCTGGTAATATATGATGGCAAGGTACCTCTGCAATGAAATTGAACACCTCTGTCTGATGCTATATGCTTCCTTGCAAAGTTTGCTTTCAGCAGTAGGTTGAGCCTTCTGCTCTCAGAATGAATGATTACAATCTATCATGCCCCAAATCCAGGGAAGAATTCCATGAATTAGAGAGAGAAGTCTTTAGCAGGCCCAAGGGATCCTTAGATTTTATTTTGGCAGGAGAAACATATTGTATATATATATTTTTTGTGTACTGACTCCCCACACTGTTTGGCTGCAATGTAGGTGATCCCGCCCTTTTTGCTGCAAAATGCAAACTCCACTGTTGATAATGACTAAGACAAAGAATGTGATATTCTACACCAGAAAACATGGCATTTATAACTTTTTCTGCCACTCAGACACTTTGGCAGTTTGGGCTCTTAAAACTAAGATTCCAGAGATTTGAACATGACTGGGTGTAGGTTAGACTTTGGTCTGCAAAAACGAAGGGATTTATCCTTGGGGTTTTGACTGATGCAACTCAATTTATATGCTGTATAAAATAGAAAGTAATTTATACTTAAAAGTGAGCAAAGCCAAAAGCTTGGTTTTAAAATTTGCTAGTGCACATTTATATTTATAAAAATAAAATTTTATAAACTTTAGGTAAATATTCTGGCTGGCATAATTATAAAAAAATCTCTTGTTAATTTTCTAAAAGAGAAGAAGACAGACATTTTAAACATAATATCTTCATGTGTTAAGCCCAGAAAGGAGCAATTTTACTGGTGCTATTCTTTTTTCTTCAGAAAGATAAAACAATAAGGATGTGCTTTATTTATTTGTTGGAATAAGCATTGGAAATGAATTTCTAAGCACAATCACACACGCAACACAAACACATATACACAGATACACACAAACACACTGTTGGTCTGTCTATATAATTTTTTTTTCCCTCTCTACTTACCTATCCATTGCAACATCCATTGCAAAGAGGAGTTCCTCAACCCTTCCAGTGAGGAAATATTTGTGACTTCCTTATGTGTGAGAAAATAATTCAGACTACGAACGTAAATCCTGATGAAAGGGACCACTATCCCTTTCCGGTGGCAATGGTTTATAAGCACCCAGTCTTTTAGGGCCAGAGGTGACTTTTCTAGCTCGTGCATCTAGCTGCCAATCAAACATCTAGCTGCCTTCCCATTGTGTGTCCTATATGTTAGGTATCTGGGGTAATGCAGGAGAAGCCTGCACTCTTCTGACAAAGAAAATACCCTTTACAATAAGATGTATAGATAGACTGAGGAGGCAGGGGTCTCCAAGGCCTTGCAGGAGGAGATTTCAATCACCTTGCAGGTGATTTTATGATTCGAGTTTCTCTCTCTCTCCTTTTTCATTCTCCAATCCCCTTACCCCTCACTAGCTCTGGCTTTTTGCTGCTACAGCATTCTGCTACTGCAGTGCAGAGGCAGCTTCTGGAGGGGAGGGACATGATTTGAGAAAGGAGAGAGTCAGGTGGGCAGCTGGTAGAGTGATGCTCCCGCTGCCATATGCTACCATTGGGGCTGTGTAATCTCTCTGTCATGAGTGATGAAGTCATTTTTACAACTTAATGATGTATCAAGGGACCAGAGGGTTGGCTTGTGCCTGTGTATTCCCTTTTTAATATGGGAGTGGAGGCATCAGATGTGACAAAGGGAGGCATCCAAGCCCTGATTTGATTAGATTAAATAGATTAAACAGCCTGAGTCAGTCTACTCCTGCAGACCCTCCAGGAAAGAATTAGTCCCACACCTGGGGTGAGGAACACTAGTTTCCTGTTAAGCGACAATCGAAAGTGGATTGATTGATTCAGGGAAAATGAACATCATCTATAGAAGGGACAAGTCACCAGTGTTCTGTTACCTCTTCTGGGCAAATCATTTTGGGGTGGATTTGATATTTGAGAGTGTCTGTGGCTGTGGGTCATAGAAAATATGACTAGGAATATCAAAGCTAACTCATTATGGGCCCTATTGAATGCTAATCATCAGGCAGTTTGTGATGCAGGTTTTCAGCAGCTACATTCGCCTTTCCAAACATTTCTGTGTCATGATTACTATTATACCTCTTGATTCTGGCAATCTCTATAGAGGTATAGAGATTCCTGCCGTTTAAGAACATCAGTGTTTATAAAATAATGATAGATGATCATTTCATACTGTAAAAGAAGAGGAAAGTGTATGTGTGTGACAAGTAGAAGAAAAATAGAAATTAGGCTTTAACCTGACAATAATCAGTAAATTTATTTAAGAATGTTATTTGCTGCAGAGGCAATCATGAAGAAAACAATTTTAGCTGGTTTTCAAATGGTTTATTATTTTGAAAACAACTTTAATAAGCAAATGGGCCTTATTTTATTTCACAGAGACTATAACACTGTTCTTTGAAAAATTAGAAACACTCATCAATTTCTATGTTCTTTCCTAAGAAATAATAAAATTATTATTTTACACATTAGTTTGCACATTTCTTTCATTTTTTCCCCCACCACAATTATTAATGGCTTGTCTCTGACTTATATTCACACCAGGAGTGGGTTTTAAAATTAGCACCTTAGGTGCCAATTATAAGAAGGAAGACATTAAGTGAAATGAAACACCAGATTGCTTGAGATTCAGCTTACTATTTAGCACTTTACATATATTTAGAACTATATATATATATGTATATAGCTAAAACTGATATATATATGTTTATTAGTATCTATGTGACATGATTATTTCTTCTGAGAAAGCCATGCTTTACTGAGTTTATTGCTAAAAATTGTGTAATTTGCTAGAGTATTTCATTGATAGTTTTAATATATAGTAATGACATAAATATACTGCCTGATATTATACAAAACTAACTTTTACAATTTAAAAAATCAAAAAATTCAAAATATAAACAAGTATTTAATTTGAACAAATGTATTTCTAGAAAATGCTTTTTCTAGAGTGGAAAGAGAGAAGTTATGAAT
This sequence comes from Ateles fusciceps, assembly GCA_036589455.1. Classification (NCBI taxonomy): domain Eukaryota; kingdom Metazoa; phylum Chordata; class Mammalia; order Primates; family Atelidae; genus Ateles; species Ateles fusciceps. Next base: position 4,131,960 of record JAZHEH010000065.1, on the reverse strand, counting down.
TATATTATAAAATTGTCTTCATAATTTTATAATATGAAATTTTATAGTTTGCCATTTTGGGAGGGAGATGAAATTAGAATTGAATAATATACATATATATATATTACAAAATTTATAATGTACATTATCTTTATCACTCACAGTGACTATAAGGCAGGCATTCTTTTTTAAATTTTTTTTATTATACATTAAGTTCTGGGGTACATGTGTAGACTGTGTAGGTTTGTTACATAAGTATACACTTGCCATGGTGGTTTGCTGCACCCATCAACCCCTCATCTACATTCTGCATTTCTCCTAATGCCTTCCCTCCCCCTAACCCCTACCCACCGACAGACCCCAGTGTGTGATGTTCCCCTCCCTGTGTCCATGTGGTCTCATTGTTCAATTCACACTTATGAGTGAGAACATGTGGTGTCTGGTTTTCTGTTCCTGTGTTAGTTTGCTGAGAATGATGGTTTCCAGCTTCATCCATGTCCCTGCAAAGGACATGAACTCATCATTTTTTATGGCTGCATAGTATTCCATGGTGTATATGTGTCACATTTTCTTTATCCATTATATCATTGATGGGCATTTGGGTTGGTTTCAAATCTTTGCTATTGTGAACAGTGCCACAATAAACATATGTGTGTGTGTGTCTTTATGGTAGAATGAATTATAATTCTTAGGGTATATACCCAGTAATGGGATTGCCGATCAAATGGTATTTCTGGTTCTAGATCCTTGAAGAATTGCCACATTGTCTTCCACAATGGTTTAACTAATTTACACTCCCACCAACAGTGTAAAAGTGTTCCTATTTCTCCACATCCTCTCCAGCATCTGTTGTCTCCTGACTTTTTAATGATCGCCATTCTAACTGGCGTGAGATGGTATCTCACTGTGGTTTTGATTTGCATTTCTCTAATGACCAGTGATGATGAGCTTTTGTTCATATGTTTGTTGGCTGCATAAATGTCTTCTTTTGAGAAGTGTCTGTTCATATCCTTCTCCCACTTTTTGATGAGGTTGTTTGGTTTTTTCTTGTAAACTTATTTAAATTATTTGTAGATTCTGGATATTAGCCTTCTGTCAGATGGATAGACTGCAAAAATTTTTCTCCCATTCTCTAGGTTGCCTTTTCACTCTGATGTTAGTTTCTTTTGCTGTGAAGAAGCTCTTTAGTTTAATTACATCCCATTTGTCAATTCTGGCTTCTGTTGCCATTGCTTTTGGTGTTTTAGTCAGGAAGTCTTTGCCCACGACTATGTCCTGAATGGTATTGCCTAGGTTTTCCTCTACAGTTTTTATATTTTAAGTCTTCCATTTAATTCTTTAATCCATCTTGAGCTATTTTTTGGAAAGAGGTAAGGAAGGCATCCAGTTTCAGCTTTCTGTGTATGCGTAGCCAGTTTTCCCAACTCCATTTATTAAGTAGGGAATCCTTTCCCCATTGCTTGTTTTTGTCAGATTTGTCAAAGACTAGATTGTTGCAGATGTGTGGCATTATTTCTGACCCCTCTGTTCTGTTCCATTGGTCTATATATCTGTTTTGGTACCAGTACTGTGCTGTTTTGGTTACTGCAGCCTTACAGTATAGTTTGAAGTCAGGTAGCATAATGCCTCCAGTTTTTTGTTTTGTTTTGTTTTGTTTTGTTTTGTTTTGTTTTGTTTTGTTTTTTTCTTAGGATTGTCTTGTCTATGCAGGCTCTTTTTTGGTTCCATATGAAATTTAGAGTAGTTTTTCTAATTCTGTGAAGAAAGTCAATGGTAGCTTGATGGGGATAGCATTGAATGTATAAATTACTTTGGGCAATATGGCCATTTTCATGATGTTGATTCTTCCTATCCATGAGCATGGAATGTTTTTCTACTTGGTTATGTCTTCTCTTATTTTCTGGAGCCGTGGTTTGTAGTTCTCCTTGAAGAAAGAGGTCCTAAAAAAAAAAAAGAAAGAAAGTGGTCCTTCACATCCCTTATAAGGTGTACTTTTAGATATTTTATTCTCTTTGTAGCAATTGTGAATAGGAGTTCACTCATAATTTGGCTCTCTGTCTGTTATTGGTGTATAGGAATCCTTGTGATTTTGGCACATTGATTTTTTTATCTGGAGATTTTGCTGAAGTTGGTTATCAGCTTAAGGAGATTTGGGGCTGAGACAATGGGGTTTTCTAAATATACGATCATGTTATCTGCAAACAGAGACAATTTGACATGTACAGGCTTGTCATGTGGATATATTGTGTAACGGTGACATTTAGGCTTCTAGTGTACCCATCACCTAAGTAGATAATTATGCCTAAAAGATAATTTTTCAGCCTCACTACCCCCCACCCAGCACTTTCACACTCCTCTCTTTGGAGTCCCCATTGTCTATTATTTTTGTCTTTATGTCCAGGAAGGCAAGCATAGTGATGCTTCTTTTACTCATGAGAAAACTGAATACAGAATCATTTTTCCAAATACCACTAGATGATATTAGGCAGAGCTGAGTTATAGACCCCAGGATGTCTGATTTCAAATTATATCATTCTTTACTAAACACATTTCTTCTGTTAAGTATCGTTAGTTTTTTTAAATTGTATTTTACAGCTTTTTAAAAAAATCACTATATTATTTAGTGCTGGGCTAGGTCAATAGGAAAAGAACTCACCTGTGGAACAATTTTAAGAATTGATTTACTTGTGTGGTTTTCATTGCTAGACAAGTCTTTCAATCAAAGAATAACTTTAAAAAGTTTTAATGATGAACATCATCTTCAGGGCAGTAGTGCTGTTAAACTCAATTATAGGTGTCAAAGTTAAGAGTAATCCTAGGGATAATAAAACTCACTTGAACATTAAATGTTTTTTGTTATATACTCTATTTCCTTCTGTCTGTTAATATACTTAAAATATATTTAATGTTTCTGACCTCTAGCATCAGACCAAACAAAAATGATGACTGTCAGGCATAATATAATATATATGACTACATTAAATATTAATAAATGGTGAGGTTCTTTAAGATGACACTATATCACCTCTGAAGCATTATTTCCTAATTTAATTTTGAAAGCAGAGCTTCAGAGACAGTAGTTTCAGAGGCTGATGAGGATGCAGTGATGAACAAGCATTGTGATGACTATTAGTTTCAGGGGATTCCAGTGTTCTTTGTAAGGCATAAGAATGAGGCCAGACTGGGCCATGTACTTGAACTCAGCAACTATCTCAACTGAGGATTTATCTACAGGAGTACTCTAAGTTATAGTCCGTAGCTGTCAACCTACAGTCATTCTATGAAAATAACTCAGCTTCCTAGAATTGATAGGATACCCAGAACAGCAGTCTGTCCCCATTAAAAGCTCAAGAACAAATAAATTGTCAATTGCTTGAAATATATATTAAAAGAAGAAATATCTGTTCTCACCTACATATACCTCAGAAAAGGAAGTTATGATTACCCTCAATTGAGAGTCTTTACCCAAAAGAATTGGATGCTCATTCCTGAGAACATGCCATATGAAAAGCATTCTGTTAGTGTCATGAGGTTTAAAGAAGTGGAGACCTGGACCCAACTCTCCAAGAGAAAAAATACCGGGAGGACTTGAAGAACATATGATCTTATGATTTAAGTCTTATAAAAGTGATCTACAGTAGTTCAGCAGTATCCGAGAGAGGAGACTAGTCAAAAAAGAGGTATGTTTTTGAGGGTGGGAACGTGAGTAAGTATTGAAAAATAATGTTGAAGGATACTGAGACAGTTATCGATTTAAAGAAGACTGTGAATTTTCTTTTCTGGTTGTTTCCCATCAGATATTTTAGATGGACTATTGAGACACAGGCTAAGAAGCTGATGCATTTCAATCAATTCTATATGAATTCAGAGTGGGAGATAAAATTCCTGTCACATGTCTTCATGCACTTCATGAAAGCTGCTAGAATTTCAGCCTGATATGCGACAACCATGTGTTCATGGGAACAGAATTAACACTATTTAATCAGTGCAAAATCATTCTGGAGAAAAAGATGAGGAATAATCATTCTTTAAAAAGTCTATTAAAGGTTAGGAAATTTCTGTATAAGAATAGCTAATCTTGACAAGCCATTTATTATGAACTAGACAATGTCCCCTTTCATAATTGATTTAATCTTCATGATATTTTTTTTGAAGTATGGAAAGATTATTTCCATTATACAGACCAAGAAATGAGGCTAAGAGAATCTGGGGAATGACAACTTGCTCAAAGTTATACTTTGCAAGACATTGGAATTTGGATTTTCACAGTGTAACAAAAAAAATAAAATAAAATGCTCTCATTCTTAACTAACGCTATATCATGCTATTTAAACATCTGCAAGAAACAGACAAAAAAATGAGGCTAAAAGAATTTAAGTAATGACCCCTTGCTCAAATTCATACTTAGCAAGAAATAGGAGTTGAAATTTGGATTTTCACAGTGTAATTTTAAAAATTCTCATATTCTTAACTAATACTATATTATGCTATTTAAATGTCCTGAAGAAAAATATGTCAGCTGCTCAGTCAATTTGGTCAATAAGAATGGTCAAAAGCAGGACAGAGAACTTCAGTTTCATTTTTGAACTAACAATCTAATATCAATTTGTGCTTTTTAAAGGACGTCTTCCCCTTTTAGCAGTGTTTCTATTCTATCATTGCCTCTCCCCTCTATAATAAAAGATAAACCCTTTGTTTCCACTATGTCCAGCTTATTCTAGGTCTGGTCTTCACCCCATATCTGTCCCTTTTATGATGTCCTGGGGGAATACCTGGCAGGGTACTGCTAAGCCAATGATTCTCGAAGCAGGGCAAGCAATACCAGCATCACCTGGGAACTGGTTAGAAATACAAATTCTCAGGCCCCAAACACATCTACTGAGTAAGAAACTCTGACACCTAGCAATCTGTATTTCAAAAAGCCCCTGGTTTATATCATGCATGTGAAAGTAAACAAACTACTGTGCTAAATGATTTTATATTCTTAAATTTTTTTTCATATTTAGTTCCACTACTTCTTTCATTTCTTTACAGAAACCTAGACTTTGTTTAAGAAAATACAAAACTTTCATAAATGAATCTCTCCTTTTAACTACTTATTTCAAAACATAGGAGATACAGGGTAGAATTCTGGTTTCACTTCCCACTGCTACTACCATCCATCTCCTATAACATTTTCATCTTTCAAAGTTTATGTTATTTTATATATTGCTGTTGGTATTGTTAATGCCAATACTAGTTTTGCTGCTATTGCAGTAAGTAGATCTTAGTGGCTAGACATCCAGGATCTACACCAGATAAGTAATATAAACCATAGTTCTCTACTTACTACCTATATGACCTTGGCAAGTTATTTTAACTCACTGGGACATGGTTACACCATCTGTGAAGTAAGTATAGCAGTAAGAGCTTTCTAATATTGTTGTTCTCTAAAAATGAGATATAGGTGATGGAGAGGAAGGCAGCAAACCACATTGCCATGTATACACCTATGCAACAATCTTGCATGTTCTTCACATGTACCCCAAAACCTAAAACACAATAAACTATATATTAAAAAATAAAAATTAAAAAAATTAATTAAAAATAAAAAATAGCCATTCTGATTTAGGTAAAAAAAAAAAAGAAGAAGAAGATTGAATGAGCCCCTGCTGCCTCTTCTTCCTCTTTCTCCTCATCCTATCAACACAGCCAAATCATATCACGAGTATATATCATAATTATATATATCATGAGTATATATCATGATATGGTTTGGCTGTGTCCCCACCCAAATCTCATTTTGAAAAAAAATATGAGAATCTAGAGGTAATCTCCACACTAACAATTCAATAACCATTGACTATTACTGTCTTTACCTGACTGACTCACAGTTATGAATTTATTTTCACATGTCAAGCATCAGACTAAGTCTTTTAGGTACATTATTTTGTTTAGCTTTATAGCAGTCTTAGAGAGAAAATACATTAGTACTATTATCGTGCAAGTTCTAACATTCTTGAAATGCTTAAAGTGTGACAGTCATTCTTCTGGTTTTTATACTTCTAATAACTCATAGATTCCGTTAATACTCCCATTGCTTAGATGAGAAATGAGGCACAGAAAGTTACATAAAATGCTCAAGGTCACTCAAGTAATAAGGGACAGATGAACTGTGAACCCAGGCAGTCTGGCTCAAGAATCCATGCTTTTAACCATTACCTACTGATGCCCTTTTTACAGACAAGGAAGTAGAAGTTTAGGGAAGTTAAACAACTTACTAGTTACATAATTATTAAGTGACAAAGCTGGGGTCCTACAAAAATTACTGTAGCATATTTACATCAGCCTTTTGCCCCCTCTCCTACCATCAGTGACTTTGATCCTTTGCTCCTCTGCAAGCCATCATCCTTCCTGAACTTACGTGCATGTTAACCACCTCCTGCTTCCTGTCTTTTAGGTCCCTTTCTCCTCAATCCCAGTAAACTTTACATTTACCTCACTTTAGGGGCATAACTGTCACTTACCCACTGTGGTCACCCCAGACTCAATTGTCTCCAAGATGTCACAAACTGATGAGTTTCATCCTTCAGCTTTTTGGATTATCTACACTTCCTCAAAGAGGCTTTGATGTTCTTCCTTCTCCTAAGCACCTGAGCCACTATGCTCAGCCATTTTCAATACTGCCTTAGTTTCTGGTTCATAAGGTAACCTCTTCCATTTGTGAAGCTTTGCTGAGCCATTCCTTCTTTTTGGAAAATCTTTCTTCTTTTTTATATTAATCGTTCAAAGTTTCCTTACCAAAGGTTTGTGACTTGGTCAACTCAGCTGAAATGAGGGTTTTCCTCTGCTGTTTTCTATTTGTGCTTCTGCTGTGGCCTTTGGCATACATTGTCCCTGGACTACTTGTCTCTCTTTCCCTCTCCTACTACACTGAGGCCCATCCTCTTCTTTTTCTTAGTGCCTGCTGACATCATGTGAATGAAAGAGCACAGATTTTTAGGTCAGAGAGTCCTGGATTTACATCTGAGCTCTACTACTTGCTTTTTTTCTTGACCACACCATTTTATTTCAGTTTCCTTATTTATAAAATGAGAGGAAAGTCTAACAACTCAGAGAGTTGTTGTGAGGACTAAATGAGTCAATATAAATGGAGAAACTGGAGTAAGGGATCTCTAAATCTTACCTTCTCCTCCACACAAGACTTTCTTCTGAATATAGTGTAACAGAGGTTCCAAGTGTGAATGCTGAATGGATACTGAATGCGGAGGCTGCTTCAATTTTGGCTGTGTGGCAAGACAAAGTATAAAGGCTTCCTATTTAGGGCAAGAATTTTGATAATCAGAATTTTAATTACTTAGATATTCATTAGGATAACAATTCTATAAAATTAAATAAGAATATGAGATTTGTAAAGTTTGATGGATTCTATTCTCAACTAGATACAAGAAAAATCAATGGATTTTGAGGTGCAGTGGTCACTAATAATAATAATAATAAAAGGGATAGATAAAGAAATTAAGAGGCCAGGCACAGTGGCTTACATCTCTAATCCCAGTACTTTTGGAAGCTGAAATGTGCAGATCACTTGAGGGCAGGAGTTCAAGACCAGCCTGGTCAACATGACAAAACCCCATCTCTACTAAAAACACAAAAAATTAGCCAGGCATGGTGGCGCAGGCCTGTAGTCCCAGCTACTTAGGAGGCTGAGGCATGAGAATTGCTTGAACCCAGGAGGCAGAAGTGAGCAAAGATAGTGCCACTGCACTGCAGCCTGGGTGACAGAGTGAGACTCTGTAGCAATTAAGGAACTTAAAACCATTTCAATTATACCATGATATTGTATAATTAGAAACATTACTCAGGGCAAGAATGAGAAGAAAACATTGAAGTGATCTATCGGCATTTTATTTCAGAAATCACAGTGTGATTTCAAGTGGCTTTGTAAAGATCATTATTTAAATTTACAGTTAGAATGCTGAAGCATATTACTACCTAATATATGTATAATCAGGTATAAATCCTTGTGGCAAAACTCACTGGATTTTAAACGAAACAGAACTGTGTCTGAAACAGGTATCCTTTATTTAAAACTAAACAACCTGAACTAGTGATTTTACTTATCTTAGGTTTACTTTCTCCATCTATAACACTGGTATATGAATAATACTCATGTCTCTGGGTTGTTAGGTGCTTGTGAAGTTTCTGACATGGGAAGTGTTACTATGGTATCTACCAAGTCGAATCAACACTCATTAAATTAATTCTGACTATAGTGTGCACTCAACAAATAGTTCATACTTGATTCAGCTTTACTAAGGGGGTGATTTTTCTCACAGGGAACATTTGGCAATTGATGGAGACATTTTTGGTTGTCATAACTTAGAGGAGGGGTGTGTGCTACTGGCATCTAGCAAGTAAATGCCAGAGATGGTGCTAATCATCATGTGGTACACAGAACAGCACCCCACAACAAAGGGTTATCTAGCCCCAAATCTCAGTCATGAAGAGGTTGAGAAACTCTAAGCTAAAGAATGGGTAATATTCATCTCTCACCAGCTTATCACAAGACAATCATATTTACAAACCCTTCAAAAAGGGAGAGAATGTGATGATAGAATGTTACATTAATAGAAAATAAAATGTATGCATCATACCTCTAAAATTATTATAAGAAAATAAGACATACGTATTACATAATCCTGGATAAAAAATTTTTCCTCAAACCTTAGCATGCAAAATTATCTTTGGCTTACAACAAAAGGACATCTATTTTGAGCAAACAGCATAGAGGAAGAATGGAGCAGAATATTCACTTCATGAGAGACAGTTTACCTCTGGAGAGAAACCACTAAGGGAAGGCGGGTACAGACTACATATATTTTTGCATAAAATTATTTGACCAGTATATGATCTATAGAAAAAGAGTTGTTTTAATTAACTGCCCTTTGTGATATCATTTCTCACCTTTCTGTAGCAGATTAATAATGATCATAGATGGTCCTTTGTAGAAATCCAGGTCTTAAATAGTAACATTTAAAAGTGCCCACAAGAAAGATCAGAGATTCTATGAGGCAACCAACATTGACTGAATTCAAGGCTCAGATTTGACTTGATAAAATTTGCCTAAAACACATAGATTGGCTCATTGGAGATAGCATGTTCCAAAACATCTTTGCAAGAGAATAGTTATAAAGTAACCCAGTTAAAGGAATATTTTTCTTCCTTGGTATAAACATTATAGAAGTTTTTTTGTTTTTTGTTTTTTTAACTATGGAATGGAATGGAATTTTTACTTATAGATGGATAAAAGCTTTAGCATTGTATTTCTAGCAATTTTTTGTTGAATTCTTGTGTGTAGGTGTGCTGCCAGAGATGTGTCTCCAACAGAATCTGCCCATTTACCCACTGAAAAGAAAGAAAAAAATGAAAAACTGGAGAGAGATATATTAAGTATAGTTATTTGCATTATTTCAAGAACATGTGCTAAGTGATCTAATCATGAAGTTTTTGGGGACATTTAAAATACAAGTTTGTTTATAAAATTTCTATGTATGTACAGCTTGTAGGGAAGTTACAAATAGCTGCACAATGTGAGGAACAAGTTCATTTATGCATTCATTATTTTTAGCAACTCTTCAGTTATTACCAACTGTGTGCCAGGCACTGTGCTAAGTGTCAAGGATACAATGGATGTGAAAAACAACTCTTACCCTTAAGCAGTTTACATTGCTGACTGAAATAGAGTCCAAAACATATGATTTATTAAATATTCATAATTTGTTATTGTCTATAAAGAAAATAATAGTATAACAAAATATATTGGCTCCTTCTTTTATTTTCTGTGCATCAAATGTAGAATTTCTAGATGGTTCATGTATGTATTTATAATTGGTAGCCAGTTAAATCCAGAACACGTTTTAGAAAAAACAATCTGTCTTAAAATTACTGGTAATTTTTTATTACTTTAAATGTTTAACTTCACCTGAGAAATTTAAATGTATGTATGTAAGATGCTGAATCACTTAAACAGTGTTCCCATCTTTTCTATTTCAGGGTGTTTGGAGCTGCCATACTTCTTACCTCTACCCTAAATATGCTAATTCCATCAGCAGCCAGAGTGCACTATGGATGTGTCATCTTTGTTAGAATACTGCAGGGACTTGTTGAGGTATGGAACTTCAGGTTGATGTCATTTTAAGATTGGCATGTAGTTGAGAACCCCAGTTTATCTTTGTCTTTATCTATAAATAAACGTATTGTATTAGGTTGTATCTAAATGGAGTTAAAATAAAAAATGAAACACTGGAATTGTTAGACAATCGTATATTTTGTCTATAAATGATATAAAATTATAAATGTCATTGCTTAACTCCTGCTCTCCAGAATTGAGCGAGATTAAAGAAATATTTTAATGCCTAATTGACTTAAAAAAAACAAGGATTTTTGTTAATGTGCCATGATAAGTATTTTAGAGTCTGTCCTTTGCTGGTGATACCATGAATTAATATCTTGAAAGTTTTATACTAAGTAAGTTCCTGTTGGCCTTGAATCATGATATGAGTTTTCACTGAAATATTTAATTGAATACATTTTTGGGGCATCTAATTCTAATGATCAACTCTTGCTCTACCAGCCTGCAGACTTTGAAAGAATTCCACTTAAAAACTTGAGTTTGGCTTACCTATTTCCCCGTCTCTTCCATGGAGTATAATGGAAATAGATAAATAACGTAAAATATGAAGGCACTAAAAAAAAAAAACAACAACAACAAACACTTTCTCATACTATGCAGCCATAAAAAGGAAAAGAGATCATGTCCTTTGCAGGGACATGGTTGGAGCTGGAAGCCATTATCCTCAACAAACTAACGTAGAAACAGAAAACCAAACACTGCATGTTCTCAGTTATAAGTGGGAGCTGAACAATGAGAACACGTGGACACAGGGGAGGGGAACAACACACACTGCAATCCAGCGGGGAAGGGCGGGGTGGGGAGAGCATGAGGGAAAAAGCTAACGAGTTCTGGGCTTAATACCTAGGTGATGAGTTGATAGGTCCAGTTAACCACCATGGCACACGTCTACTATGTAACAAACCTGCACATCCTGCACTTTCCCCAGAACTTAAAAAATAAAATACTAGAAAACAAAAACAAAATCCCTCTCTCCCTCCAAAAATAAAAAATATGTATAGGCTCAAAATAATAGAAAAAGACTACTTATTTTAAAGGTCTGAAATTCTGCACACTGCTTTAAGGAAGTGTGGGCTCCAAGGATCTAAACTTGACTTTCTCTGTATAGATATTCATATTGGGGATTTACTGAATTTAATAGCCTACAAAAAGATCTCCCTAATTTTTCAAACAGTTCAGAATTGCAGATAAATTGATTAATATACAGTCTTTTCTTTTACCTTAATCGGAAAAAAAAAAAATTGAGACGGAAAGATTTCTGAAGGGTGGGGAAGATTTGAACAGTATACTAAAAAGACTCTTGATCCTAAATGATGACGTATCTTCTCCTATCACAGGGTGTTACCTACCCAGCGTGCCATGGGATATGGAGCAAATGGGCCCCACCTCTAGAGAGGAGTAGACTGGCAACCACCTCCTTTTGTGGTGAGTACTGTGTGCAGATGCAGTTATAGTGTGTAAAAGTTTAGGAACAACTTGAATAAGAAGTGAAAGTTTGGTCAACTCACCTGTAAAACCATCTGGGTTTTGTGTGTGCATCTATGAGTGGTAAGGTTTTTGACCACAATTTTCATTTCTTTCGTTTTATTGTTTTGCTTAAATCTTCTATTTATTATTATGTTTGTATTTTTCTAGGAATTGATCCATTTCATCTAGAATTTCAAATATATTCATGGGTGGTGGTGTTTTTTGTAATACTCTCATACTGCAGTACATATTTTTGAGAGCCTAAGTGTTTTCTTTTATTATACCTAGACACAAAGATACAAAAATACAAATTTTAAACACATTTACAGAGATTTAAAAAAGATTATGTAATTATGTTTACAAACAAATATTACATTTACTTTGAATTCTGCCTGGTGTTAAAATCTAACAATTTCTCAGAATTTGTATTTGATACAGCTGTATGTTTGAATTATTGTGAATAAAATGCTTACAGAAAATAACTATTATAATTTAAATTAATAGGATCTTTAAGTATTCTCCTAAGCACTATTGCTATAATTTCCCATTCATTAGAACTTTTATTTTAGGGAGCATAACTGACCTTACTACTATTTTGGGAAAAAGAATTAATGAACATGTATTAAAGCTTCAACCCCAACTTTTAAAGTGTAGAGCTATTTCTGCTAATCTAAAGCTACTTCTTGTTCACTGCCAACTTTTAAAACATTTTAAGACAATGTGTGTGATTTAAGATCATTTTATGCTGCAGAATGCTCATGTGATTCTCTTTCTACCAAAGCAGTAAGGCAAGAAAGCAATTCCCTTTCTAAATCATGTATTAGCACTGCTGTAAATAATCCTAATAATAGGCAATTAAGGCTGCTGTGATTCTGCTGTATATTTAAGCCATAAGATTAACAGTATTATTACCTATAGATGTTGAATTTACATGCATTTGGGTCTAAATCACAGGGCATAAATATTGCCATTTCTGTCTATATGTCGAAGAATTTGTTTTTTGCAATTGCCTTTAATAATCCACTATGTAAAAATCAAAGGGATATAAATTAGGTGATATTCACTAGAAAAGCTAATGAATGCTACCTATTATCATGAGAATTGCCAGTATATTTTAAACTGTTTTATGGGACAGAAAAGAGAAAAAATTTGCCATAGTGGAAAAATGTGATAACTTACCTTGATGACATTTTCTGGCCATGCATTAAGAACTGAAGCAATATTCCCTCAATCATGGATACTAATAAAGAGACCTCTGGCAGAAGAATAAAATAAAATAAAATAAAATAAAAAAGTCGGAAAAAACTACACAAACTTGAAACCGCATGAATTTGAACATGTTTGAGGTAGCAAGAATAGATTTCAGGTGCCGGGTTAGTGTTGGCACACTCTGTCCCAAGTCCAGCACACAGACCTGCAGGACACATGTCAGTCAGCATGGGTCCATTGTTATTTTTCAATCTCTGTTGTGTCTTGGGTTGGAAGTAGGTGGTACCCAGTTGTGTAATCCTGTGTTCCTGTGTACGCGTGTAGACATACATGTGTTTGGTGGTGGTGGGTATGTGTATGGATGTGAGGCACATGTACCTGAGTGTGCAAGTGTCTGTTTGTGTGAATCAACCAAGGAATGTGAGATGAAATCAAGAATTTCTACTGATATCACTCACCTTTCTCCCATTCTTTGCACTTTAGGTTCCTATGCCGGAGCTGTGATTGCAATGCCTTTAGCTGGCATTCTTGTACAGTACACTGGCTGGTCTTCAGTATTTTATGTCTATGGTATGTTACATTTCTTTACAACAGAGTTAAATGAAATGTGCATAGGCTAAAAGAAAAGTGGTTGAAGACAATGAGATCAATCACTAAATATATTTCTGTGTTTACTTATTTTCTTAAGAATCATTTCATTGTATTCTGAAGATTAGGAAAATATTTAATCTCTGTTATTTTTCTTAGATTGCTATTTCTTGTTTTAAAAAGCAAACACATTGCTGACAGGAACTTTGTCATGTAGTAAATCTATGTCCTTGATTATGAAAAAATATTAAATTAGCTCATGATTAAAAGCTAATGAAGAGGAAAGAGTGGGCTGCACCCACCTCTCTTTGCTATTACCTTCTTGGTCATTTTGCTGATTCTGCTTCTTCAAGACTGAATGGGGGTGAAAAGCCGAAAGGCGGTGGTGGTGCTAATGCAACACTTCAATTCTTTGATGAAATATCAGCAGTTAGCTGCTGTAGCAGCACATCTGAGTCCTCATTTCCACTGAAATAAAGGCAATTAAGCCCCCATGTTTAAATAAAATATGTAATCCTAAGTCTAAAACACTCTTGATATTCACTTTCTAACCATTTCAAAATATCCCTACAGTCTTTCTTTCTAAGATGCACTTTTTAATAGTGAGGAAAGGAAAAATATAAGAGAGCTGGATTCCAACTGATATTGTCACTGATTAATATCATCTTTGGACATTGCCATGAGAATCTGAAATATTAATGAAGTCATGTGGTAGAACAGTATCTGGCTGCTTCTAAATTTGCCCTGATTCATTTCCATTTTGAAATGTTCTCATCAGAACAAATTATTCAGCTTGTAGAATGTTATTAAATGTCACCTATCATAGGGATTCTTTTTGTGGTTCAAAAGCCATGAAAGGGTTTTGGACCCATGAATGTCCTAAATTGCAAGCCATGTATGTATTTGTGAATATTTTTCTACTTAGGGAGATTTTTTTAGATCAGATTTTAATTTATACCCCCTCATTAGATTTTCAAAAGAGTGCATAATTCAACGAAGTTTAACAGCACTTGTTTTATAGGGTGTATTGTTCAAGCTGATATAACTATCCCTTAAATACTTTAATTTGTGCCTTAGTCCGTAACTTCATTGAAGATGTGTGACCTTAAAGTAAGAATACAAATTCAAACAAGGCACTCATAAACAACTAGTATCATTATTTCAAGTTACATCTCATTTGATATTTATCATTGAATGATACAAAGTGTAAACAGATAATCTGAAAATATCGTATCATAGTACTTGCTTACTTCCTGTGTGAAACAGTAACTTGGTCTGGAGTCACATATTCAGTTTTCATATTTTAAAGATTAAAGAGATAAGATCAGTATAGTGGGGGTAAGTTAAAAAAGATAATACATATAAAGTAATAAGCAGTGTGTCTGGTACTTTGGGTGAATTCAGTTAGCGATAATGATAATTATTACAAAATTACAAGATTTCTCATTTTTGAGTGCTCATTTTGCACCATCCACTGTGTTTGTTGGTTTATATATTACCTCCTTTAACTTTTCTACAATTCCATAAAAATAAATTATTATCTCATTTTATAGTGGAGGTTTAGAGATTCAGTTACTGATTGGATCATATAGCAAATGAGTTCCACAGTCAGGATTTGAATCTAGGAGTTATATTCTGTAACCACTATATTATACTGAATTTTTAAGCACTATGTGAACCTAAATCATGTTTGCTGCAATATTTCATTAATTAAAAGGAACACGGCTCATCAGAAGCTATGAATGGTGTTAAGGATCACTTCTTAGAGATTGAATAGGCAGAAGAGATAGTGTTGTAGGGATCAGGAGCATTTAGATTGTTACCCAAGGGACGAAGAAAACAGTGTGAGGGAAAAATGAAACGGCCAACTGCTGGGAAACCAGAATAAATCACTTGAAATTCTTGCTATTATTAATGCTTACAGATTTATATCGCACAAAAAGGACATGTTTTAATGGTGTGAGTGTTAAATGAAGAAGAGGATGAAAAATAATTTAGTTTATGGCCTTGGAATTTATAATTTTTGTATTCCCAAAGAAAGATCAATAGGCAATAGTAAGTGCTGAAAATAATATCATATACAGTCATGTAAACATTAAGTACAGAGGCCCACTTTTTATGTAATATAGCCACTGAAGCTAAAATAACTAGGTTTTGTTTAATAGTGTTTGCTAGATCTGGAAGTGTTAACAGGAGAGGGACATGAGCAATTATTTCCTCTAGAAATGCAACCAATTTTATATATTCCAGGCAGGGAAGAAGGAAGAGGATTCATCCCCCAGAAAAATTCTTTGAGAACAGGAATTTTGTTTTGTTCATTATATTTCTCTCACTTAACTAGAATACCTAGAATACTAACTGCTCAGTATTGTTGGATGAATGAATACCTTCCAAACTACACCATTCAATAATTATTTATGGCTTATGATATATCAGCACTATTTAATAGAGACAAAGAGATAAAATCACAGGACTAGCCTTTAAGAAGTTTGAAGCTTAATGGCAAAAGAGAAGAAAAGATGGCTAACGTGAGCTGGAGAAACATAAGCTTGAATTCTTCTTTCTAACAGAATAGGTTTGTCATGAGATGATTGCAGTTTTATTCCAGCACATCACTGTTAAACTGAAGTATTTGTGGTAGATTTGACCTTCTCCTTCTGAACTGTTGCTTGCAGGAAGCTTTGGAATGGTCTGGTACATGTTTTGGCTTTTGGTGTCTTACGAAAGTCCTGCAAAGCATCCTACTATTACAGATGAAGAACGTAGGTACATAGAAGAAAGCATTGGAGAGAGTGCAAATCTTTTAGGTGCAATGGAAGTAAGAACTTTATTATGGTGTATATTCCTATCTTATTCCCATCTCGCTCCCCCTTGACCAACCAAACTATCTTACAACTTCTTCCTCAACAAAACTAATTTTATATCAATCATAATTTTATTTTTGGTCCATCCATATTCTCTGACTTAGGAATAATAGCTATTTCCTCCATCTGTCATGTAATTTTTCCTTTATCCTTTCATAAGCCTTTTAAAATGTACTCCGGATTATAACAATGACTGTAAACCTAAACAAGATTTTTAAACAGTTCAATATTGTCTATAATTTAAACAAATACAAGAAATAGTTGTCAATTTTAAATTAAAAAAAAATCCAAATCAGTCCACGAAAAGGGCAATTTTTGGTTTACTGAATACTGTAGTATCCCCTCATCCTCAACAGATCTATTCCCAAGACCCCCAGCATTGCTTAAAACTGTGACTAGTACTGAACCCTACATATAATGTTTTTCCTATGATAAAATTTAATGCATAAACTAGATATAGTAATGATTAATCACAGTGACTAATACAAAAATAGAAGAATTATAATAGTATACCGTAAGGAAACTTAAGTGAATTTGCCCGTCCCTGCAAAATATCTTATTATACTGTTCAAGGAGTAATCAAAACCTCAGATAATGAAACCGTGGTTAAGAGGGATCTACTATATTCTAAATGTAGGTTTAATACATGTGTATTTACGTTTTATATGGTTTAGGAGATACTGAAGCATTAGAACACCAATAGTAGCTGACACAAAATAATTATTAACAACATTTATTTTATTCATAAAATGTCATTATCTTTCAGGATTATTATTATGAATATCAAGTATTATAAAGACAATGTTGTGAAGCCTTTTTTTCTGATGATTTGATTTCTTAGGATTTACCTAAAGAGAGAGAGAAATGTAGTTCTATTTCAATAATCCAAATATTTTATTCCATGTAACATTGATATGTTGTACATATTAATTAATACAAAAGCCACCTTATATTATGTTTAAAAAAGCAGGCCAGGCGTGGTGACTAACGCCTGTAATCTCAGCACTTTGGGAGGCCAAGGTGGGTGGATTGTCTGAGGTAAGGAGTTTGAGACCAGTCTGGCCAACATGGTGAAACCCCTTCTCTACTAAGAAAACAAAAAAATATTAACCAAGCATGGTGGCCTATGCCCATAAGTCTAGCTACTCCGGAGGCTGAGGCAGGGAAATTGCTTGAACCAGGGAGATGGAGGTTACAGTGAGCTGAGATTGCACTGCAGCCTGGGAGACAGAGTAAGATTCCATCTAAAAAAAAAAAAAAAAAAGGAAAACACTGGTTAGTAAAAGTAGTATATTTAGACAGATTCAGTCATCTGGCGATCTGATCTATGAATGCAGTTTCCTTATGCTAAGAGTTGGAAGGTGTCAGATACTAGTTGAAGAATCAATGCCCCTTACATATTATGCATGTATTCTTTTAAAACAAACACCTCCCCTCTCCTTATTCGAGATGTGTTTGATTCTAGCTTAGATTCTCTACTTCATTTGTTAAAGAATGCCTTTCTTTGACATCTCATCCTAAGTTAAAAAGAAAAAAATTCTATCACCCATTATTACTGAGCTATATTGGCCTTAATGAATAAGAAAAATCCCGTATCATATGTAATTTCAGAAGTCACACTTTCACAGTTTAAAAAAGTCTTTACATTGTAGTGGTTCCATGAGTTAGCTTGATATTAGAACCTTCTCCTTCATGTTTCCTTCTGTAAATAGACGAATAATTTCTTATGGTGGCCACTCAGAAATGAGAGGTGATATGGGAGTGGGTGGGGAGATTGGTAGTATGCACTGGTGCCCATTAGCTGCAGTTATTTTGAGCAGAAGGTAATAGAGGCTGGTTTATGGCAAATTCTGAGGTTAGCCTGGATTTCTAGCTCCAACATAATCTGATCAGCCTATATCCTATTCATTCATTATGTTCTATTATTTGCCAGTTCTTCAGAGGTCATATGTAGGGATTAGAAATAAATTCAAAGCAAAATCAGAAATTATGTCTAAGTAAAAACTAACTCCAACAAATGATCCCAGAAAGAACAACAGGAGGATGAAAAAACAGCATAATCTTCAGCCCCCCACTTTCTATACCTCACTACTTTTCTAAAGACAATATTTTACTTTTTACTGATGTTTCATATGTTCCTGTAGTTTCAAAGTAAATTTAAAAATGAGATTATGTGGGAATAGAATTTGTATTTTAGTTAATTTGAACTTTTTTATTGTGAAAGAAATTTAACATACGGCAAAGAGGAAGAATCAGGAATATCATATACCCACCACATAGGTGTAACAATTATCATCTTGCCATATTTATTTCACTTTTGTCTTGATAAAGTATTTTAAAGTAAATGAAACCTCAAAACAATCTATCCATGAATACTTCATATGTATCTCTAGAAAGCTAATATTCTCCTTTACATTCTCAGGGCTACTATTACACCTAATATAATTACAAACAATTCTCTATTATCATTTAACACCTACATCATATTCAAATTTCTGTTACCATCTATATTCTAATATCTAACCTATATTCAAATTTATTTTTAACTATTTGTTTTGAATCTGAATCTGATTAAGAATCACACATTGCAACTGATTGCAACAGCTTTTTAATGTCTTTTTTTAAAAATATATATTTAATTATAGTGTATGTACAGAAAAATTTGCAAATAATAAACAATCTGCTTCTTTAATTTGTATAAACTAAACATAAACAGCCAGTTCAATAAATAGAACATTATCAGAATACCATAAACTCCCCTTTAAT
Source organism: Ateles fusciceps (assembly GCA_036589455.1). Taxonomy (NCBI): domain Eukaryota; kingdom Metazoa; phylum Chordata; class Mammalia; order Primates; family Atelidae; genus Ateles; species Ateles fusciceps. The sequence goes on along the minus strand of JAZHEH010000065.1, from coordinate 4,112,913 downwards.
ACCTCAGCAATTTTTTTTAAGATATAAAATGAGATATTTTTCTCTTGCATTTGATGAAGTGTTTTAGCATCAGAATAAGAATAAAGTTCTTAGGAAAGATGATCCTGGTATGAATGAAAGGATCTTTGCCCAGCAGGGAAAAGTTTTTTTTTTTTACTTGTAATAATATTCTTGAATAATTTCTTATGCTAACATAATACCATAATGCAGACATTTCTGTCTTCTGATATTTTTATTATCTGTGAAATATGTGTACTCATCTGAAATCATTTTCCTAGAACATATTGATTACTTTTTAAAAACTGCATTTTTTGAACCCGTTTATGATGCTGCCACTAAATTTTTTTGTCCAAAACGACAGTATTCACTACATATTATTAGAACAGATTTTTGTGTTCATTTTCTTTCTTTTTTGTCTTTCATATATTTGTGATCACCACATCATAACTTCCTACTGTGTTGCATTTAAAGTGGTCTTTAAAAGGCTTAATTACAGCCACAACCAATACTAGCAATTCTGAGGTTTTACACTCAGGAATAATTGTTAAATCCACGTGAAAGATGTTTGCGTTCTCTTTCAGTAATTTAGTCAGGTCAAGGATCCCAAGTTAGCTTTTAACAAAGTTATTTTAGGCTACTGTTTCCTCACCAAACAGTATTTTGGTGTTCCAAACAAAGTAATTGAGAAATAATTGGGGAATATGAGGGCTATTTTAAGGTCTAAAAATATTAGTCTTGAGGGTGAATACATACTTGGTTACATTTGGGCATATACAGAAACTTTAAGTACAATTAGGTTTAATTTTTTAAAGGGGTCATATACAAAGCTGATCATATTTAGGTTGTTAATTTTGAATGCTTTAAATATTGTAAGTAACTAGTTGTATGCCTAAGGTATGCTAGGGGAATGGACAAATGCTTTCACCCAGCTGTTCTGAGTTTTATAGAACCTTGAACTCCAATGTCACAGAATTCATAGTTATAGCTACTCTCTCTCAAGAGAATTTATAAATTGATTGGTAGCAATATAATTGTCTTAGATTGATTAATAGTAGAATAGTTGACATCAGGTAGGGTCCAGAATACTGTACTCTTCCGTTTTTGTATCTTTCTCTTCATCAATACATTGGATTTTCAATGTTGTAAATAAAATATTTTGGCTATCACAAGCCCACTGATGTGGTAGAGAGTTTTAGCTGAGATATGATCTATCACCACTAAAAAAGAAAAGAAAAGAGAAGAAAAAACCTTACAAACTAGGATCTATGCTTTTTTAATCAATTTTCTATGATTATATAATCCTGCATATTCCTAAAGCTAGAATAATTTAATTAGTAGCAGTGACTGAGATCTTTTATTTTCTCTTCCAGTGATTATTTATGTAGCTAAGGTTAACTTTGTGGTTATAATTAATGCTTCACTACATCTTCCTACATCCAACTTATGACCTGTCGTATACATCCTTAAAATGCAAAGCACTGGTTATTCCCATTTAAGTTTGAAAATATTTTAAATGGTCATAATATCTCTGTTTCTGGAATTTCAGAAATTCAAGACTCCATGGAGGAAATTTTTTACATCCATGCCAGTCTATGCAATAATTGTTGCAAACTTCTGCAGAAGCTGGACTTTTTATTTATTGCTCATTAGTCAGCCAGCATATTTTGAGGAAGTCTTTGGATTTGAAATTAGCAAGGTATGTAAAATTTATTCTTATATAAATTGTGGATTACCTATGTATTTAAGTGAATATTAACTTCATTTGCAAAAATTTTTATCTTTGAATTTCCAGAGCTTATTCATTTATTCATTAAACAAATAACTGCTAGGAATTAGAAGCAAAGTAAAATGTTTCAGTGTCAAGTGTATTCTATTGACAGCTAGAATTGCTCTCTGGTACTGAGAATAGAAGCAAAACAAACCTAGTATCTGCCTTCATGGAACTTACAGCCCAGTTGGGGCGAGGAGCAGTGTAATCTTTTCCCTGTAAATATGCATAATTTGCTGTAAGTCTCAGGTCACAGACAATGTAAATGTGAAAAAAAAAGTATTCCATTCAAATAGAATTCTACTTACTAATTGTCAATCTAATTACTCTTCAATGATCCTAGAACTCTTGAACAGCTAAAAGATACGAGAATTATAAAAAGAAAATATGCAAACACCCTTGTGTTTTGTCCATACAATTTATTAATTTAACAACTATTTATTAAATACAATGTGCAGAACTTTATGTTAGATGCAGAAATAAAAATATGGTTTTGAGCCTCAAAATGTTCACAGCTTGGTGGTATAAACGTGGAAGTAAGTTACCAATTACAACACAGAATGCTAAATTCCACAGACATTTATTCATAGCTATGGGAATATAATCATTTTGAGATTTTCTATAAGGGTAAAATGAACACAAAAATACTACACTGTATTTATATAGGAACTCAAAATTTAGAAAATACTCTCATATTCATTAACAACCTTTGCTGGTTGACCTGTTGAACAATAACCGTCATTTCTGTTGAAACAATGGGAAGGCCGGGCCCAGTGGCTCACTCCTGTAATCCTAGCAGTTTGGGAGGCCGAGGTGGGTGGATCACTTGAGGTCAAGAGTTTGAGACCAGCTTTGCCAAAATGGTGAAACCCCATCTCTACTAAAAATACAAACATTAGCTACTCGGGAGGCTAAGACAGAATTGCTTGAAGCTGGGAGACTGAGGTTGCAGTGAGCCAAAATCACACCATGGCACTCCAGCCTGGGCGACAGAGGCGAGACTCCATCTAAAAAAAATAAGAAATAAAATTCAAAAACGGTGGGAAAACAGAAACTAGGGAAAATATGTAAATTGCTTAAAACCATGCTAGTAATACATAACAAAATCAAGTTCAGACAAAGACTCTTTGATTTCCGTTTGATTATCTTTACTATGCCATTCAAATTCAGGTAAATCATGTATCCATTCAAGCATTTAGTGAGTATCTGCTCAATGCCATCTCTATGCCAAGCCCTTTGCTGAGTCCTGAATACATTGTCTGTGCTGGCAATGGTCTTGCTATCTCTCTTCATGTCATTACATAAGTCCAGCTGGGCTCGCTATTCATATTCTGTCTCTACTTGAAAGACTATCTGAGACCTGGGACTTAGAAAACCTCAGTTTAGGAGTAGCTATTCTAAGAGCTCTTTTGTAATTCCTGTTTCTAAGGAAACTGTTTCCTCCATCCCTGAGAAGAATGGCTGCTTTAGACAGAGCTCTTGTCTCTGTAGCTGATCAAATATTCCAGGGTAGCCTTTGGGAACTCTGAGAGGTGTTATACTTCTCAACAAAGACTGCTGGAGGTGTGAGTCCATTTTCATAATCTAGGACAAATATGACACTGAGAGGCTATTAATAAAGCCAGGTCTCAGAGGGGGAGAGTGAGGAAGCCAACTGATGTTAATGAAACTGTGTGGTCATTTTGCTCCTGTACAGCTGATAATTGAGAATGCTTGAGTAAAAGCAATGGTATTTTGCAAAAACTAATTATAAATTAACCAGATGGGTTGATTTATTTTATTTATTATATTTTTAAGTAAAATTGTGGATAAATTCACACACCACAGATTGGTCCTCAGATACTAATTAGACTGGTTTAAAAAATTCTGACTTAGCTGAAAAATTTATATAGGAGATGCTGGAGAACAGAGAGAATTTGCTTTGGGTCTAGGCTGACATGGCTTCAAATCCAAGCTCTACAGCAAAGTATTGGTATATAATCTTGCGCAGACTTTTGAATAATTATCAGCTTCAATTTTCTTATCTCTAAATAATGGTATTAATACCATCTTTAAGAAGTGCAGCCAAATTTAGGTAAAGTAAATAAAATATTTACATGGAAGGTCATTCTCTGCAACTTTAGTTAAATTGGGTATCCTACAGAAAAAAAACACAAGTGCAATGGCTTCATCTTCATTCTGAGTATACTGACTTAGTTAAGACAGTACCATATATATAAATAAAATTATAACATATATTTTATATCAGCTAACTATATAAGTTAATTATATTAGTTAACTGATATATATACATATATAAATCATAATATATATTTATATTAGCATAGGCCAATACAATATATGTCAAGTATATATATTTATTTTTTTAATCATGTGTGCATGTGTGTGTGTGTGTGTGTGTATATATATAATTTAATCTATTATATTAGCCTATGCTTATATGTAACCTTTTCAGGACCTCGAAAATGGCATATCAGTACGTCAGTGCTAGGGTTAACCAGCACTTTGAAATGTCAGATTATGGGGCAAGCCAAATGAGAATAGATATCCATTCCTTTTGAGCTTCCTACTTAGGGGAGGAGAATAATACTGTTGGCTGACTGTGCTTTGCTGCTATTTCTGAACAGAACATGGATCAGATAGGAAGAGATACGATCTAGACTGTGACCCAGAAAAGCAAAAAGAAGGATGAGCAAAAATCTAGTTACCTGGAGTTTCTATGAAGAATAAAGCTGTAATAATCTCAAAAACATTTAACCTATCCTTGCAAAACCTTAAAATAATAAGCAAACTTTTATGTGATTGACATAAATGATCCTCAGGAAGGTTCTGATCATTTTGATTATGTGGCAAGTTATTACCCATGATAAGTCACCAAAAGCCAAGAAGATCACTGAATAACTCATAAACTTTTGAAACCTCTTTGGCCCTTTTGAGGTCAAATACAGAGAATATCTACATATTGTTTAAGAAGCTAGGATATTCAATACCCTCAACTGTTAAATAATATGCTATAATAGTCTAAAACTTCTGTCTCATTAACCCTCTAGATTGTTAACACCTTGCATTTTCCATAGAGCTTTGTGCACCCTTTGCTGAAAGTGCTAAAAAATAACCATAGTTTTGTTCTTTCCTTATCCAAAGTAATCAAAGTGATTGTTTGAATAGATAGTAAATAACAGAATATTTTCAATTAAAAAACTTTTCAGATGTATCAAATACTGTGTCAAAATGCAAGTTGTTTATGTGGACTTAGGCAATGTGGTTACTCCCAAGCTTTTAGCCTGCCTTTATAAATGCCAAACCATGCCATATAATTCTATACAAATCCTAACATAGAGTGTTCCAGAATTTTTTTGTTCAAGGTTTTCTTTCTATACATTGCCTGCTTGAAATATATCTACTCCCTATGAAGGATAAAAAGCCCTGTACTTTTCTCAAGATTCTGGTCTCAAAGCAATAATTTTTTTTCTAATGTCAGTTTATCTGACATCTTCATTTAGCTCACTGTTGAACCCCTGCTACATACCAAGTTTTGTGCTAGACTAAGAGCATTAACATATATTGTCTGATTGTATTTGATTTTTCATTCTAGTGGTAGTGGTGCTAAACATAGTGGCTAAGATCCCAGTGTTTGGACTCAGGTAGAACTGATTTAATACTTAGCTCTCACAATCACTTAAGACTTTTGAGTCTCAATTTCTTTATTTAAGAAGAAGAATGTTAAAATCATCCATATGGGATGGAAGAGATCATTAAATAGCTGGACGGTTAAGCTATCATGGAATCATTTACTCTCACAAGTAATCATTACGACAACTCAAATCCATGATTGTGATACCATACTATACACCAGTAAAATAAAATAGAATCTTGGTCTCAAACCTTCAATAATCTAATTGAAAAGACATACTTAAACATAAATAATAAACACTATCTGCAAGGAATTATTCTTCAATATATACTTAGTAAGAAAATAAACAAAACAAAAAACAAAAAAATCTTCCTTGTATGTTTACATTCAAAGTTTATTAAGTCCACGTATGTGGTAATACATAATTTAAGTGCATTTTATTTATACTTCTGGTCCCCAAAATGCTTAGAACACAGTGCTTTGTGTGTAATTAATAGTTAAAAATATGTGTTTAACTGATCCTGGTAGGTAAAGTTTTAAATTAGGCTATTTAGCATGAAATTAATGAAAAAACTATATGTCATTACTAAGTGTGGTAATATCAATACTTGATCACATTTTTGTATGGTCAAATATATTTTTTTCATTAATTTCATATAAAAATGTGATCAAGTATTGATATTTGATGTAGAAAATACTTAAATCTGAAGAACTTATCTGCATTATCTGGGATCTTACTCTATAGAAATTACGTCTGTGCTATAAAACTCATAAGAGATATATATTTAAAATGCAAATATGCATTTTTCCCATATGAATTAAAAATGAATTTTAAATACAGCCTCTTTGAGATGTGACAAATGTATTTTTCCTCACTCTGTCTCTCCCTCTATTGCCACTTTCCCTCTCTTTCATTAAGGATGTATTTGTGCCAACACGTTTAATGATATCAGAAGAGTTGATTCATACTCAAAATTTACTGACTCATAACATAGTAAAAAAAATTACCTTCTCATAGAAGGTAGAAAGGGATCAAAGTAAATTCGCTTAGCTTTTCTCATTTATTCTGTGGAAGGCATTACTTATTCTAGGAATGAGTAAGTGGTCATTTGGAAACAGTATTTTCCTTCCTTTCTTTGTAAAGATTTGATGACAGTTTCAGAAAGCCAAGGCCATTAAACTGCTCACATTATTCCTGGTTATGTCTATTTCTCCCCCTTCTTGTTTTTCACCAGGTTGGCATGCTATCTGCTGTGCCACACTTAGTAATGACAATTATTGTGCCTATTGGAGGGCAAATTGCAGATTTTCTAAGAAGCAAGCAGATTCTTTCAACTACTACAGTGAGAAAGATCATGAATTGTGGTGGTAAGTACATAAGTGGTGCTAAGGACATGTTTTTAGTTCAGTTTAACCTACATGAGTGAATAACTTTTTCTACACATATCAAATTACTCAGATGCAGTTACATTTGTGCCTTCACTGTTCATTTAAAATAACTTTTTCATCTTCAAACTTTTTGTAACTCCTAGTTTTAAGTAACTGCTTAATAATGCCATTTGTATTTTTTGTAACTAACTTACCTCTTCCCATTATTGAAACTATAGGCTGTTTTGGATGTTTTAATTAAAACATAAGGAAAGCTTCACAAATCTCTAGGATAAATGATTACTATTATTATTTTTGAAGATAGGCTCTCTGAAGTAGAATTTCTAGGTCAAAAAGTTGGAACATTTTTAGCAATTTTGGCTCATTGGTAAAATTTCAAAAATTTCTGAAGAATTTCTATGTGTTTGCCTCTGAAGGTTTTGGCATGGAAGCCACACTGCTCCTGGTCGTTGGCTATTCTCATACTAGAGGGGTAGCAATCTCATTCTTGGTACTTGCAGTGGGGTTCAGTGGATTTGCTATATCTGGTAAGATTTTTTTTTCTTTGTTCTTGTGACATTCTGATCTTGACTGCTGATGACAGATACATACATGTATCTTTTTATAGACATCTTCACATACACCTTTGATACATTGAATAATAGTCAAATATTTCCACTAGAAAATGAAGACAATAAAATATTTAGAAAACATTTAGATTTGTTAATAATTTCCTCCTGACCAGCCTTTTTTATTGTTGTTGTTAAGAGAACATTACCTCCTCTCTGTGGACTTAGCATCACATATTAAGGATTGGATAAGAATTCATACATCATTCCATTCTCATTATATCCCCGAGAGAAAATATCACAAAGTAATTAAGGACGTGCTCTGTACACAGTATATTTTAAGAAGCTATGATCTGTGGTTCTGTAGGTTCTTACTTCTAAGAAGTTTAGAATTCCCTAATTCAAAACTTATGTGTGTATTTCAGGTTTCAATGTTAACCACTTGGATATTGCTCCAAGATATGCCAGTATCTTAATGGGCATTTCGAATGGTGTCGGCACATTGTCAGGAATGGTTTGTCCTATCATTGTTGGTGCAATGACAAAGAATAAGGTAAGATGGTCAAAACAGATGTTTGGTCGTAGAAGACAGTTTCTCAAAATGATTAATTTTTTTTGGAAAAAGAGTTAAAATTTTATCCTTGGCATTCTCTTTCTGGTTCAGTCACCACATCTCTGAGTGGGAGAGATAAATGAGGCTCAGAATAAATACCTTTTTGGAAATTCAGGAAAGTCCATTTCCCAAACCATAAGCAACATGTTTCTCAACACTTTTTTTATAGTTCTAATATCCCTGATGTGACCAAAAACCCTTTTGTCTCTGGCTTTTTAAAATAGTCAAGCAGATGTCTTCTTAGCTTTGTTTGTAAACCTCAATTCAGACTCCTCTGCAGTTGTCCAAGGAAGAATATTATCATCAGGTATTTGTACTTCTATGTGTATGCGGGGGCTTCAAAAATCTGGTTTACTAGAAGTAAAGAAACAAAAGAAATGAAATAAAAAGTAAATCAATGGACATGAAAAGAGATTATGAATATTTAAAAAATCATCAGGCCACAGATATATTTGGAATTTCTAAACTTTTAGATGTAAGAAATAAAATAACAAAAGTAATAGCATTACAGAAGTGTTATATCGAGTGTTTGCTTTACATAATCAGGACATGGACCAAAGATAGTGTTTTATGAAGACTAAGTAGTGGTGCATTCAGAAAGATGTTAGGCACTTAAATCATGGGGAGTCTCTTCTCATAGTGCTGCTTTTGTCACTGCAGTCACGTGAAGAGTGGCAGTATGTCTTCCTGATCGCTGCCCTAGTCCACTATGGTGGAGTTATATTTTATGCAATATTTGCCTCAGGAGAGAAACAACCCTGGGCAGACCCTGAGGAAACAAGTGAAGAAAAATGTGGATTTATTCATGAAGATGAACTTGATGAAGAAACAGGGGACATTACTCAAAATTATATAAATTATGGTACCACCAAGTCTTATGGTGCCACAACACAGGCCAATGGAGGTTGGCCCAATGGTTGGGAAAAGAAAGAGGAATTTGTACAAGGAGAAGTACAAGACTCATATAGCTATAAGGACCGAGATGATTATTCATAACAAAACCAATTACTGGATTTATTTTTAGTGTTCGTGATTAAATTCATTATGATTGCACAAAAAATTTAAAAACACGTGATGTAAACATGTAAACATAACAACCAGGCAAGTCTTGCTGTAAAAATGAAATGAAAACAAACTCATGAGGTTACCATCAAGTGCAATCTGTAAAATTGTGAAGTTCCATCATTTCCATTCAAGTCATTCATTCTTGCGTTTGTGACTTAAAGGTTAACTGGTCAAAACTGTAGAAACAACTAGTTACCCATTGGATTCATATGAGCTAAAACTCATCACTATTTAATAAAGCACAACTAAAACAGTTGGCACATCTCATCCTACAAAAGTTAGGAAGCCAAGGCTACTTGATCATGCAAAATGCACTTATATATTTGTTACACTGCATTGCAAGATATCACACAGAAGTCCTGTTTTTTTGAAAAAAATGGGAAACTGTCAAGTTGGCTGCATCAGGTGGTAGCAACATTTATTAAGTGAAAATCATGGAGTTGGGATATCTCTCAATTAAAGAAGTACATTGTGAACCAGCAGCTACAAGTTGTACTGAATAATTATTAGAATTGCATAATGTAGGATATTTTGTTAGCCCTCAAAAGGAATATCTTGCAATGTTTTCTATGAAATGCTTGGGCACAAACATTTATTTCTGTGAAAGAGAACATGTAAATTGAGGGGTATGCTTCATGTTCTTCCATCCATTTACCTAACAGTATGAAAAACTTCACATTTCAATAAAATCAAACTTTTCATGTAGCATATCACATAACTATTTTGCAAAAAATATAAAAAGAAAGAAACTTCAATGTATTTTTTATTACAACTTTTTACTGGTTGTAACTTAGAAAAAAAGAGATATATACACCATAAAGAATCTAATAAGAAATTTACTATGGAGATGTAGCCCTTAAAATGCAATATTAACAACAAAGAAATAGAAAATGGTTTAGATATCCTTCTTCCTTCATGATTAAATACTATATGAAACTTGTGCCACAGAGCTATATATAATATGAAAAGATAAACTTCATAGAGATATTGTAAGTAGAAAATTTTATTATTTAAAGTCCTATTAAGAAATATTTGTCTTAAATATATAGGACAATAAATTATATTAAAAATGTCTCTCTCTATATATCTGTATATCTTATACATATCCATACACAGAAACATAATAAAAAATATCACACAAAACCAAAAATAGCATACACCTAATGTTGAGTTAGGGAACTGCAATTTCTACTTTCATAGAGTCATAGAATTTTAGATGGGGAAGAGGCATTTTGCTTGTCATTTCTTAATATAACTTAACAATAATTGCAACATTTGTGTACCAAGCAATAAGTGCAATGCATAAAATTTCCTGTCTGTATATTACCTTCATTTTGCTTGTAGTAGTTGTTTGGGTGGTTGGAATGATTTTTTTTTCTCTTAAAAAAGCTAACATCAGACCTCTTTATGATGTCCTAAAATTATGACAATGCATTTCCCAATTCAACTCAAAATATTCTTGGTGTATTTTGTCTATTCTGGATATTTGATCTGTTCATTGTATTGTGCTAGTGACTGGAGGCCCTGCTACTGCAAATATAAAACATAAGGTTTGTTTTAAAAATGCAAATTATTCTTTACCTTAAGAAAATAAAAATACCCTTTGCTTTGTGCCTCAAAGTGATGTAATGTGATCACAGCTTTTGTTGTGTTGAATGAAAATCTGTGGACTGTCATTTTGTTGCAGCAAGAAAAGTGTTAATAAAATGATCTATTTATCCTTTTCTAAAAAGCAGTGCATTAATCATACATTAATTTGGATTTGTTTTGTTTAGTTTTTAGCTTTAATGTGAATATAGCTGGTGGAGGTTCCAATGAAGCCAAACCTAGGCTCAAGAGCAACAACCTTTTTAGCCCCTGGAGACTTATTGAAAGAACATGGCATTGTTTTATTTTTTTAATTGTACTTTAGATTCTGGGGTACATGTGCAGATCATGGAAGATTGTGGCATAGGTACATTCACGGCAAGGTGGTTTGTTGACACCATCCTCCCATCACTTATACCTGATATTTCTCCCGACGTTATTCCTCCCTCACCCCTCCCTCCCTCTATCCCTCCCGTAGCCACCCCCCAAGGGAACCCAGTGTGTGATGCTCCCCTCTTTGAGTCCAAGTGTTTTCATTGTTCAACACCTGTTTATGAGTGAGAACATGCGGTGTTTGATTTTCTGTTCTTGTGTCAGTTGGCTGAGAATGATGGTTTCCAGGTTCATCCATGTCCCTACAAAGGACACAAAATCATCATTTTTTATGGCTGCATAGTATTCCATGGTGTATATGTGCCACATTTTCTTTGTCCAGTCTATCATCGATGGGCACTTGGGTTGGTTGGTTCCAGGTCTTTGCTACTGTGAACAGTGCCACAGTGAACATGCCTGTGCATGTGTCTTTATAATAGAATGATTTATAGTCCTTTGGGTATATACCCAGTAATGAGATTGCTGGGTCAAATGGAATTTCTATGTCTAGATTTTGAGGAATCGCTACACTGTCTTCCACAATCGTTGCACTAATTTACACTCCCACCAACAGTGTAAAAGTGTTCCTATTTCTCCACATCCTCTCTAGCATCTGTTGTCTCCAGATTTTTTTTTTGTTTTTTTTTTTTTTTTTTTTTTTTTTTATTTTTTTTATTTTATTTTTTATTATTTTTTTTTATTGCATTTTAGGTTTGGGGGTACATGTGAAGAACATGGAAGATTGTTGCATAGGTACACATATGGCAGTGTGATTTGCTGCCTTCCTCCCCATCACCTATATCTGGCATTTCTCCCCATGCTATCCCTCCCCAACTCCCCCACCCCCCCACTATCCCTCCCCTGTCTCCAGATTTTTTAATGATCACCATTCTAACTGGTGTGAGATGGTATCTCAATGTGGTTTTGATTTGCATTTCTCTAATGACCAGTGATGATGAGCATTTTTTCACATGTTCGTTGGCTTCATATATGTCTTCTTTTCAAAAGTGTCTGTTCATATCTTGGCCCACTTTTGGATGGATTTCTTTGTTTTTTTCTTGTAAATCTGTTTTAGTTCTTTGTAGATTCTGGATATTAGCCCTTTGTCAGACGGGTAGATTGCAAAAATTTTTTCCCATTCTGTTGGTTGCCGGTTCGCTCTAATGATTGTTTCCTTTGCTGTACAGAAGCTCTGGAGTTTTATTAGATCCCATTTTTCTATTTTGGCTTTTGTTGCCATTGCTTTTGGTGTTTTAGTCATGAAGTCCTTGCCTATGCCTATGTCCTGAGTGGTTTTGCCTAGGTATTCTTCTAGGGTTTTTTTGGTGTTAGGTCTTATGTTTAAGTCCTTAATCCATCTGGAGTTAATTTTATTGTAAGGTGTCAGGAAGGGGTCCAGTTTCTGCTTTCTGCACATTGCTAGCCAATTTTCCCAACACCATTTATTAAACAGGGGATCCTTTCCCCATTGCTTGTTTTTGTCAGGTTTGTCAAAGATCAGATGGTTGTAGAAGTGTGGTGTTGCTCCGGAGGCCTCTGTTCTGTTCCATTGGTCTATGTCTCTGTTTTGATACCAGTACCATACTGTTTTGATTACTGTTGCCTTGTAGTATAGCTTGAAGTCTGGCAGCATGATGCTGCCAGCTTTGTACTTTTTGCTTAGGATTGTCTTGGCTATGTAAGCTCTTTTTTGGTTCCATATGAAGTTTAAAGTGTTTTTTTTTCCAGCTCTGTGATAAAAGTCACTGGTAGTTTGATGGGGATAGTGTTAAGTCTATAAACTACTTTGGGCAGTATGGCCATTTTCACAATATTGATTCTTCCTAACCATGAGCATGGAATGTTTTTCCGTCTATTTGTGTCTTCTCTTATTTCCTTGAGCAGTGGTTTGTAGTTCTCATTGAAGAGGTCCTTTACCTCCTTTGTTAGTTGTATTCCTAGGTATTTTATTCTTCTTGTAGCAATTGTGAGTGGGAGTTCGCTCTTGATTTGGCTCTCTGTTAGTCTGTTATTGGTGAATAGGAATGCTTGTGATTTCTTCACATTGATTTTGTATCCTGAGACTTTGCTGAAATTGCTTATCAGCTTAAGGAGAGTTTGGGCTGAGGTGATGGGGTCTTCTAAACATACAATCATGTCATCTGCAAATAGACAAAATTTGACTTCCTCCTTCCTAATTGAATGCCCTTTATTTCTTTTTCTTGCCTGATTGCTCTGGCTAAAACTTCCCATTCTATATTGAATAAGAGTAGAAAGAGAGTGCATACTTGTCTAGTGCCAGATTTCAAAGGGAATCTTTCCAGTTTTTGCCTGTTCAGTATGATATTGGCAGTGGATTTGTTGTAAATAGCTTTTATTATTTTGTGATAGTTTCCATCGATACCTAGTTTATTGAGAGTTTTTAGCATAAAGGGCTGCTGAATTTTGTCAAAGGCCCTCTCTGCATCTATTGAGATAGTCATGTGGTTTTTGTCTTTGGTTCTATTTATATGGTGGATTACGTTTATGGACTTGCGTATGTTGAACCTGCCTTGTATCCCCGGGGACGAAGCCTATTTGATCATGATGGATAAGCTTTTTGATGTGCTGTTGCAATCATTTGCCAGTATTTTATTGAAGATTTTTGCATCTATGCTCATCATGGATATTGGCCTGAAGTTTTCTTTTTTTGTTGCATCTCTGCCGGGTTTTGGTATCAGGATGATGTTGGTCTCATAAAATGAGTTGGGGGAGGATTCTCTCTTTTTGTATTGTTTGGAATAGTTTCAGAATGATCGGTACCTGCTCCTCTTTGTATGTCTGGTAGAATTCGGCTATGAACCCTGCTGGACCTGGACTTTTTTTGGTTGGTAGGCTGTTAATTGCTGCCTCAACTTCAGCCTTTGTTATTTGTCTATTCAGGGTTTCAACTTCTTCCTGGTTTAGTTTTTGGAGGGTGCAAGTGTCAGTGAATTTATCCATTTCTTCCAGGTATACTGGTTTCTGTACATAGAGTTGTTTGTAGCAATCTCTGATGGTAGCTTGTATTTCTGATGGTAGATTGGTGATGATATCCCGTTTATCATTTTTTATGCATCTATTTGATTCTTCTCTCTTTTCTTTTTTATTAATCTGACTAGTGGTCTATTTTGTTGATCTTTTCAAAAAACCAGCTCCTGGATTTATTGATTTTTTGAAGGTTTTTTTTGTGTGTCTCTATCTCCTTCAGTTCTGCTCTGATCTTAGTTTTTTCTTGTCTTCTGCTAGCTTTTGAGTGTTTTTGATCTTGCTCCTCTAGCTCTTTCAATTTTGACAATAGGGTGTCGATTTTAGATATTTCCTCATTTCTCCTCTGGGCATTTATTGCTATAAATTTCCCTCTAGACACTGCTTTAAATGTGTCCCAGAGATTCTGGTATGTTGTGTCCTCGTTCTCATTGGTTTCAAAGAACATTTTTATTTCTGCCTTCATTTAATTGTTTATCCAGTCAACATTCAGGAGCCAGTTAGAACATGACATTCTTTAGATTATGCAGGATTTGATTCCATAGAGTTTTAAATCAAGAAATGGGTCTCCGAGTCAAGCTGCAGATTTCAGTGAGTCTTCTCATAACTGCTGCTAAGTATAAAGAAATATTCAGGAAAAACTCAAAACACGTCGCATCAATATTACAGCATAATTTTAATTGCACACGTACCCTGTGCTAGAAAACTGCCTTAGTCATTTTTTGGTATTGTATCTCATGTAATTACACAGTGACCATCCAAAGCAGGCACTCTTTTTATTCCCAGCTTGCAAATGAAGAAGAAAAAATGAAGGTTTGGATAGCCTTATCAAGCTAAAATGGTATAATGACATTATATTATAATGTTTCAGCCAAACCAATTAGTAGTAAGCAAGGTTAATCAAGAAAGCCAAAAGAATGTCTAAGACTCATAGAACTTTAATGCTCAGAGGACTTAGGAGATGATTTAATTGATACCTGTGGTTTAATGAATGAGAACACTGAAGGCCAATAAAGGAAACAGACTTGATCAAGGAGACACAGAGATTGTTATGAAATTGGAAAGAAATTGTGATCATTAGCTGTGCATTTATTTTTATTTTCTCTTTAAGGCAGGTATCTATTTGAGTTAATTGAATGACTATTTATTGCTTCCACCACTACTCTTATGTCCACCACTCACATCTTCCAATCTTTTGCATAAAGAAACAATGGGCAGAGACCCAGCCTAATTTTTAAGGAGGCTCACAGGCCATTCTCTCCAGAACTTGATAGCAGGAATAAAAATGACTTGAATTTAACAGTATATAATTTCTTGAATTCCATAACAAAAAGTTTACATTTCTCATTAGAAAACTATTCTTACCTGTTAACAGAGATGTAACATACCTGTAGTTTCAGCTACACCTGCGGCTGAGATAGAAGAATCACTGGAGCCTAGGAACTGGAGGCTGTAGTGCACTGTGACTGTGCCTGTGAATAGCCACTGCACTCCAGCCTGCGTATCAGAGTGACATCCATCTCTAAAAAAAATTGTTCTAATGATGTCTCCAAACAGTACCACTAGCCAACATTCATTTTCTCATCTCTCAACCCTAAAAAGTCATTGTCTCCTTCTCCTCTTCCTCTGCCCTTTTTTTCTCATTTTCCTCCTCATTATCATATGTGTCTTCTTTTGCAGTTTGCAAAATGCTTTCCCATGCATTGCCACATTTTTTTTTTCACATCTGCCTTGTAAAATTAAAAGACCAAGTATCATTATTGATATTTCTGTTTTCCAGGTAAGGAGAGCAGGTCTAAGAGACTGTAGTAAACTTCCTAAAGATTCCCCAGGCTAAGGTAGAACTAGAATACAGACTATCTGGACACAGCAAGAGAGCATTTTCTTTTTACTTTTAAGCCATTTTATTACCTTTCTGATTATAAATGTAGTACTTGGGGACTAGGGGAGCTTCATTAGGGGTTGCACAGAATTAAAAACAATGAAAATAAAGGTAATCAATAATTATTCTACCCAGGGATTAACACTGTTAACATTTCGAGAGTCCTTTCTATGAAAAACCCACACAAAACTTACATTTTATTAATTAAATAATATGTAATTATTTATAAATTATGTATAAATTAATTATGTATAAATTAAATAATTTACAGGTTCAAAATTATGCTTGATTTGCTATTGCTACCTAATACTTCTTTAACAGTAGAGCATGTGTATTTTCCTGAATAATAAAGTTCTATAATCTAATTCTATTATATAATATGAACTATATTTCATCTATGTATGCCACACCTTATTTATGAACATTTTAGTTATTTCCAATATTTGGCTGCTATAATCATTGATGCTATGAATATCTTTGTGTTTTCATCTTTTCACTCTTTCCCTTTATCTTTATAATATGTGAACCCTTTTGGCAAATGCAAGTGACATATACACATCTTCAACTCTATAACCATGATGGGTAATCAAGTTACCATCCGTGGTTTATTATTCCTTTATTTATCTACAGGAAATATTACTGGCAAATTGTTTTTCTAGGGTTCATTTACTAATTCATTTGTTCAACTCAATAAATGTTTATTAATCATTCATATTATGTGAGGCACTGAGGATTCACGGGTAAGAAGATAGACCCAGTCTTTGAGGTATTTATTTACATGGCCCCCAGTTGCCCAGCAAGACCACACAAATGAGACTGAGAGAAGCTTCCGCACATAGTTCTCTAAGTAACAACTCTGAATAAAGGAATTTTCTTAAACTTCCAAACTCCTGAAGATGAAATGCCTTCAAGTTGCTCCCCATATCAAACTGACTGATTGATTGATTGTTGTTTCAGGTGAGGAAGCTTCTCTCAGCCTCAGAAAGCCTCGTGCTGCAGGGAGTCTTGGTCATGGGAAATATTAGCATCTAATGTCTCCAATACCTGAATCTCTGTAGAAAAGATGGTCTAAACTTTTAAGTGCATTTTCCAGTTCACCTTCAAATTTCTTTCTGTTGTGTTCCTTTTCTGGGCTTCTCATGAGCTGTAAATCTTCCCTTTCCATTTTTTCCTTCATCTGCTCTCAGTTTAAACCACAAATAGAGATTATTAAGGTTCAATTCTTTTGGTAGTGATATGATTAGCAAGGTTTAATTTTTTTCTCTTTCTATCCTCATTCAAGAACTCCAACCTAAATTTTCATTCAGCTACTGTCAAAAACACTTTATTTGTAAAGGTTTGTCTAACACTGTTCAGTCCCTTAAAGTGTTCAAGGTTCTCCAACATTTTCCCTAAATACAGCCAGGCAACTACAAATTGCATTATCTGGATTTATCATCCTGACCTCTGCCCATATTCAGCATCATTATTGAGTGAAACCCTCAGCTTTCACCAAGAACTAGCAAAATAAAGAAACCTCTCTAGTTTTGTTAAACCACGTTTGAGGACGTGTTTTATTATTTTGGTCAATATGCATTAGATAAAGGTCCTTGCTTTTCTAAGAGTTTGAGGAATGCTTTTTGTGATGCACTCATGTGCTGTCAACAATTAGACATAAAAGATATTAAGCCCATCATGTTTCCTTCTTTGTCTCCTCTAGGGAGCTCCAAGATACACTTTTTGACTCAGCTGTTATTTTTTATGGCCCATCCTCATTTACATTTGGTTTCTGTCTTTTACAGTTTGCTTGTTTAGGTGGTATTTATCTTTGATTTACTTTTAAAAGACCATGTGAATGAGGGATTCAAGAATGATTATAATAATAATAATAAAAATAATTTTATAGGGCTTTTGAAATGCTAGCCACTGTTCTCAGTTACACACACACACACACACACATACACACACACTCACATATATACTCGCTTACTCTTTACAAAAACCCTTTGTGGTAGATATTAGTGTAAACTTCATTTTATAAATAAGGGAACTTAGGCTCAGAGAAGTTAAGGTACTTGTTCAAGGTCACAGAGCTAAAATGTAAAGTTGGAATGTGAACCCAAGCCATCTAGCTCATATCCTAAACTCTTTATCACTACAGTCTATTGCCTCTGAATTGTTGTGTGCCTTTTAGAAATTCCTTAATTTATCTGAGCCTTGTTTTTTCATCTATAATATGGTACTTTAATACCTAATTAGTAGTCAGTTTGTGATTAAAGCAAAAGGTGTGAAATGCTTAACACAGTACCCTACGTATTAATACAGTGTAATAAATGTTTAATGTATATAAACATGTAAGTGTTTTACCAATGTCATTTATTTCTCTCCACCCTTTCCTTATGATGCTAAGTAAATATAGGGTATTAACTCTTCAAGTATGACTGCAATATCAGATCCATCACAATGGACCATTTTGGAAATTATATTGAGGTATTTTTATTTTTAACACTACTAAGTTACTCAGATTAGTTACCTAAATTGCTTTTCTATTTATATTTTATAAATATTATATGACATAAAACAAATATAGAACAATAGACACTATAAAACACTACACTGATTTTACACTAGGCACTATAAAATGCTACATTAATTTTTGTGTGTGTGTGGCTGAAAACAGAAAGCATGAAAGAAATTTCAAATTTGGCCTTTTTTCAATTTGAAAGAAAATCTGAAGCAAAGAATAAAATATCAATATTTTTTCATTCTGGAAATCCACGTATCTATTTTTATTATATTTTATACTACTTTTATGTATTTAAAATACAAAAACCAGCAAACCAGATATAATCTTATTGCTCTTCAGTCTTTTTTTAAAAAACTCTGTGTTGTCAATGAAGACATTGCCATGATCTTTAAAGACACTTGACAGTTTTCTGAAGCCATAAATTTTAAAGCGTTGGAAGAATGTTTTCATTTTATTGAAAAAAAAAAGGTAAAAAAAGGAATTACACACATTTACGAACAGGTTTATGAATCCAAATGAAATTCTTTTGCACAAAGCCAACAAAAGTGTGCATAAGAATAAATGTCACTGATAAAAGCCATCTTTCCCACAGATCTCATCAGAGTCTACTGGACTGCTTCTTGAGGATTAAATTAAAAAAGGTGTATTGTGAGTGGGGGGGGGGGTGGGGAGAATGTGTCTCTCTCCATGAATGGAAGGTGGAAATTAGTATGTCACCATTAGGCTAAAGGTGGATTAATTGTCTCAATTCCAGTTGCAATGGGGACAGCAGAAGAAACAGAACTGTTTGGGTTTGAACCCTGAAGCTGCCATTTCCCTTCTGTAAATACAAAGCATGTCATACCAGATCTCCGAGCCTCAGCTTCTCCATCTGAAAAATAAGGAATTGATCTGCTTCAATGGTTTATAAAATCTCAGTTCCAAAATTTTCTGACTGACTTTAATCTTTCTGACAAATTACTGAGCTCCTCAGGTCAACTTGAAGAAATGTAATAAATTGTTCTCAGAATTACATCAAATATGAAACTGAATGTTTACTTTCTGCTTATATTTCTACTAACTATTTTAAAAAATTAGCCACTCATTTTGATAACTAATAAGACAGACCTTATGGGAGAGAGAGGCTTTGTTCCACCTGATAGGCTTCTTTGTGTGATAGTCCCTACTCCCTGACTTGTCTGGGGATATCTTATATGTTTTTACAGAATTTTGAATTTTAGAATTTCAGTAAACTCTTTACAATTAAATATGTTCCTAGGAGTTGGAATATTTGTGCAAAAAAGCATGAGTTTAAGTTCTAATAACTGGTCACACTCAACTTTTACTAGTTTAGTGTTATATAATATAGCACACTGGCTTGCTGGAAAGAATGAAAATAATGGCCGGGCATGGTGGCTCACTCCAGTAATCCCAGCACCTTGGGAGGCCAAGGTGGGCGGATCAAGAGGTCAAGATATCGAGACCATCCTGGCCAACATGGTGAAACATCATCTCTACTAAAAATACAAAAATTAGCTGGGCATGGTGGCGCATGCCTATAGTCTCAGCTACTCGGGAGGCTGAGGCAGGAGAATCACTTGAACCTGGGAAGCAGAGGTTGCAGTGAGCTGAGATCACGCCACTACACTGCAGCCTGGTGACAGAGTGAGACTCCATCTCAAAAAAAGATGAAAATCCTTTATTTTATAAATGGAAAGGCTGAAGTCAGAAAGGTGAAGTGACTGTTCAAATCATCCAGCTTGTTAATTAGTGACAGAAGGATAATTCAAACCTACATTGTAGGATTCACAACAGTAGTTCTGATATAACTAAAAACCAATTTTTTATTCAGTAAGTCCATCAGTTTGCCAAACAACAAATATTTGTTGAGAATGTATTATGTGACAGGTACCAGTAATATGCTGGAGGGAAAAGACTAAGTGGACCCTGCCTCCACAGAGCTCTTGATGCAGTGTAGGTTATAGATAATAAATAAATTAACCAGAAGAATCTATTATAATTCTGGTAGATGCTATAAAAGAGAAGTTAGATGCTTTAAGAAGGTTAAACAGGGCACTTGATCCAGTCTATAAGTTGAGAAAAACCTCATGGTATATGTGGCATATACCATGAGACCTCAAAGATAGATATGAGTTAGCCTGGGATGGCATGACAGGAAGAGAGCTTCAGAATCAAGAAATGGCATGTGAAAAACACCCAAAGGTGTCAAGAGTTTGGTATGTATTTGGTATTTTAGTGTTAGCACTACTCAAATGACAGCGAGTGTGTGTATAGAGCAAGTAACATTTATTTAATAGAAATGCCAAACAACTGAACTTAAAACACTGTTTCTAGAGCTACACTCTGCCTATTCATTACTTCATTCAACATCTATTGAGCTACGTGCTGGCTTGTTACTGCACTATGGGGATACAAAAATGAATGAAACATGGTTTTTGCTCCTGAAAAGCTCATAGTTTAGGGGAGAAGAATGTAAACAGAGTAAATAGAGGTAGGAATAGAATGTCATCAGCACAAATGTAAGAGAACTTTTTATACTGCATCTCCTCTTTGGGCAGCAAATTCACGTATCAACAGATAATTTCTTACATGACTGTACCACCTCACAGTTTTCAGAGTATTTTAGCATACCGTTTATCATAATCTGCAACTAGGTATTTGTTTGTTTAGGAATTTAACATCTTTCTCCCAATAACCCGTAAAACTCATATGGCAGATCTTTTATTCTCAATGATGTATACAGGGCCTAACATAGATTAGGAGCTCAACAAAAACTTTAGGAATGAAATAATGCGTGGTTATGTTTGATTTGAACAGCAAATTATAGAGGTGGAGAGAATGATATTATCTTCCTCATTAAATTATTTTTTCTGAAAAAAGAAACATGAAACTGGACTTTGAAAGTGAAATAGATGTTTGTCCATCTTATAAGTGGAGGAAAGCCTTAAAGGTAGAGACCACATCATTAACAAATTGTGGAGGCGTGTCAACCATACTGTTTGGAGATAAGTGAGAAGATGGTGTAGTTGGAAAATCAAGTATGGTTAGGAGCAAAAGTGAGGCTAGATAGGACTATTAAGCTGCTTGTACAATGCTTTAGATGCCAGACTAAGTTGTTCAAATTTTACCTTACAATTGAAGGGATTTTAGGTGGGGACTAAGATGATCAGATGTGTCATAGAATGTTACATGAAAGTGAAGAGAGACTGGAGGTGGCTTCTGTATTACAGTGCCAAGGAAGACATGGAGTGGGAGGATGGTGTATCCTGGGGATGCTGGCATGTTTCCAGATGTCAAGACAAAACTTGACGTATTTATTCCTTCCTTATCCACCCACTTAAAACTCAAATCCCAGAGCAGGATGTAGATAACTGAAATAGGCTGACAAAGGCATAATTCATGCTTTTTGCATCTTGCATCATGATTCAAAGGCAGAGTGATCCACTTGTTCCTGACCTCTGTAACTCTGGACAAAAAGAACCACACGCTATATTTGTTATGAAAATACTTCTATCTTTCTCTTTCTCCGTCTCTGAAATCCGGTCTCATACATTAAGGCTATACACAAGGAGACAAGAAAGTGTATCACTATCGTCTTTGTTTTTTGTCTCATACCTAGAGACATATTTATGCTAGCAGTATCTCCAGCTTAGTCTCTTTCCAAGAAAACCCACAAAAAAACAAAAAACAATGTCTCAACCCAGGGAACAATAAACTCATCTTAATGCTAGATTCAACTTAAGCTTCTGACCATATCCCCATTATTTTTGTGCTTTCAAAACAATTTCTTTCTTTCTTTTCTCTTGACAGCATAGTTCTTTATGATGTGCCTAAAAACATCTATAAAAACTTTATGTATCATTGGAGGGCTTTCAAAGTCAAAATCTCATTCTTCATCTGTAATAATGAACTTTTTGTACTACTACTAAGAGTTTCAGCAGGGATACTTGTTGCTACTCTTATGCTGTCCTAAGGGGTCATTGGTCCTTTCCTGCTACATGGGACTCATGATTGGCCAATGAATTACAAAGAGGCAGATGATTTTTGAAACGGACACTCCTTCTGGTTGAGCCTGTCTCATGCTGGATATATTTCTTGGCATGTGGAATTCCAGCTGAGTTTACACTCTCAACAGACCTCTTCTCCTAGTCCTTTTGTGCAGGGTACACCTTACACCAAGATATGGCGTGCATCTATAATCTTCTGTTTAGCACTCATATTTTCCACTTTGTTACTCACAGTACAGTTTAAGCTTTAAACATAGGTTATTCCCCAAAATAATATGGGATTGTAGAATATTTAAATACAGTGATTTTTAACTGTCACTATGAGGATTACAAACTCAGAGGCCTACAGGGACCAAGTATATTATGCAATAAAACAAGAAGAATGGCTTGCACTCCAGCCTGGGCAATAAGAGCAAAACTCTGTCTCAGAAAAAAAAAAAAAAAAAAAAAAAGAAGAAGAAGAAGAATGGCTAGGGCTATGGTAACACTGAAAACACACACTCAGAAGAACAGGGGTAGTAGCACCTCAGTCCCAGCAGATTGTGCCCATGTGGGAATGATACCACTTATTTTCAAGAGAGGCTAAAAATCTAGATGTTTATATGACATTTCACATTTATTTAAATTTGGCATTTATTTAAATGCCTCCAGGCCAATTTGGGCCTCAGATTTGAACTCGGTCTCTGGGCTGGTGCATGATTTGGGTCTTCCTCAGGCATCTCTTATAGAATATTCCAGACTGATTTCCTCACAAGGTTCAGGGCTAATGTCATGCCTTCTTGGTTTATGTCCCTGTAGTAGAGATCACCTTTTTCTTCTTTACCTGCAGCTATATTAAAAACATCTACCTACCTCAGAGACCAGGAAGAAGGGATTGAAGTGCAGGGAGAGAAAGCCTGTCCCTCTTCATCCATATTTAAAGCCTGCATTCCTTCCATTTAATAGACATTGACTGTGTGACCACACATCAACAGGCACTATTCCAAGCCTATGTGTGTATGTCACTTATGTATGTATGTCAAGACATGCAAAGTTTATTGCATGTCTTGGAGGCAGATTTTTTAAAGTAAATAAATATGAAAAAGTCTCAAATGGTATATGTTTGAGCAAAAATAAAAGGATCATTTGATAGAGAGGATGGTAGTAGGTTGAGATTAGGTTGGGTTGCCAATAATGCCTCTCTAAGGAGGTGTAATGGTTAATATTGAATGTCACCTTGATTGGATTGAAGGATGCAAAATATTGTTTCTGGGTGTGTCTCTGAGGGTGTTGCCAGAGGAGATTAACATTTGAGTCAGTGGACTAACCTGGGTAGGCACTATTCCCTCACCTACCAACATAGCTAGAAAAAGCAGGTAGAAGAACCTGGAAGGAGCTGACTTGCTGAGTCTTCCAGCCTTCATCTTCCTCCTCTACTGGATGCTTCCTACCTTCGAATGTCAGACTCCAAGTTCTTCAGCTTTTGGATTCTTGGACTTGCAATAGTGATTTGCCAGAAGTTCTCAGGCCTTCAGCCCTAGACTGAAGGCTGCACTGCCGGCTTCCTTACTTTTGAGGTTTTGGAATTCAGACTGCTTCCTTGCTCCTCAGCTTGCAAAGGCCTATGGTGGGACCTCACTTTGTAATCATGTGAGTCAATACTTCTAATAAGCTCCCCCTTCGTATATACATATATCCTATTAGTTCTATCCCTCTAGAGAACCCTGACTAATAAAGGAGGAATGTTGAGTTTCCGAGAAGCAGAACCCAAGATGGAGATTCCTATGAGTGATTTGTTGAAGGTATGCTCTCAGGAGAAGGGCAACCAGGGGAGAAAAGAGGGCAGCGGAAGAAAGAAAAGCAGATATGTGGTCCAAGTTGTGGCTCCCTTCAGGCTGTTCCCGCCAAGAGATCTAGAACATGAATTGCACCACAGTTTGGTCACCTGTGGCAAGAGGGGCTGGCTTTTATATGTCCACGTCAGTCATTGGCTGCATTCCATCCGTGGTCGGGGGATTACTACCTCTTAGGTAAGAGGGATGAGGACAACTCTTTGAAAAAGGTGGCAGCTGTGAGCTGTTAATAATAATATACCCAACAGCAGGAGATGGGAACACCAGAGAGCAAAAGGGATGTGGATGGGAACCATATCCTCTATAGGGGGTGATGTTTGATCTGAGACATGAAAGTGAGAAAGAGTCAGCCATGCAAATATCTGGAGAAAAGGTGCTTCAAAAATAAAGAAGGGCAAGTGTTCCTATCCGTCAGGAATGATCTTGGCTAATGCCCATGAGGCTCAATGGGAATGTGGAACATGAGATAAAATTTAACTGGAAGAGTAGATAGCAAACAAAGACTTGTACGGATTTTCTTATCAGTGTTATGTGAAGCCAGTATAAGCAGACTGTGATAATATATGAAATTTTAGAAACAGTTTTGAAGTTCCCTTGTGGGGGACATATTATAGGGAAAGTAAGAATAGAGTCAGGAGACCAGTTGTGTTACTGCAGTGTTCAGTTAACAGACAATAGAGACTGGACTAGGAAAGTAACCACAGAAAAGATGAGAAGCTATCAGAGTTGCAAAATGTTTTGAATAAGAAGCAGACAGGATTTCCTGATCAATTGATTTATGAAGTAAGGGAAAGAGGAAATCAGGGATAATGGTCAGAATTTTTGGCATTGTTAGGTGATAGTGCTGTTAGCTAACTTTGGTTAATAGAGTAAGTGAAGGAAGGAGAAAACAATGTGTGGAAATGAATACTTTTTGGACATGCCACATATGAGATGCTTATTAGAATTCAAATATAAATGTTATGTAAAAAGTTGGATAAATGAGTTTAAAGTTCAAGAGTCAGGTCAGAGCTACAGTCATAAATTTGAGAGTCATTTACCAATTGATAATATTTAAAGTCATCGAAAAAGTGATATCAATCAAGGGAAAAGTATACAGAAGAGAAGAGGACCTAGATTCCAGCTCTGGAACATCCGGTATGTACAGCTTAAACGGAGGAGAGCCAGTCGTGAGTGCTAAGAGAGAGATGTGTGGTTTTACCAAAGTTTCAATAGACCTTCTATTTCACTATCTTCTATTTCATTCCTTCTTCCTGGTGTGGTATCTGTGGAATTTGTATGGGATTGATCCTATCCCATCTCCAAAAAACATCCCAATTAGTGTGAATCTGTCAGGATAATATTATCCCCCTTGACTCAGTAGTTGGTTTTGGTATCCCTGGCTTAATTCATATAATGCATATCATTAATCTTGACTATACAATTCTTTTCTAGGCTGTTTTAATCAATATAAAACTCAGGTTTTTACTTTTCCATAATTAAAGAAAAGCTATCCTTTCTTCCAGTTGTAGGTGAGAAAGCAATTTGCCCTAGATTTGGCTGTAAGCTATCTTGAAATTATAAAGAACATATTCATGGATGAAATTGACTCTTGGAAGAGGGCAGAACTCAAAGGATAATATATAAATGAAGCTAGAGCCCAGACCAAATTCTATCTGAAGGCATTCCATTTTACTTCTGATATTTTCATATCTGTGTTTTGTCAATGAACTGATAAAACCCCTTTATTTTTTAAGCCAGATTTTCCAGAGTTCAGTAACTTGTAATCCATGGATGCAAAATTCAGGAAGAAAAGGGTGGCCACGGTGTCAAATGCTGCTGAGATTTATTTTAAAGAGGAAAGAAATTAACGCTTGTATTTTACAACATGGATATTGTCAATGATATTGACAAATGCATTTCTCTTGTGACAAAGTAGTTCAAAAGAAGCACATATAATTTTACAAGATACTTGGTATTTTGAAGGCAGATCACTCTAAATCCATACTTGGAAATTAGACTAGACCTTCTCTGAAAGAAACACAGTATGCAGACATGTGGCTCTGCCCAACATCAACAAACACTCAGACTAGCACATCAAGCAGTTGAGCACCTGAATTTCACAGCTTCTGAGACACTTCATTTCTGATAATCATCTCCATAAAATACGTGCACAAGTAAATGCCTGATTTGTGTGATTTTCCAAGAAACAAGAATAATGTCCCACAAAGGTATATTTAATTGTCATAATAATTTTTCAAGATTTTAACAGTGCCATTAAGATTTAAATAGTCTAAGAGGTAGTACTGGTTAGGTTTCAGGTGTAAGCTACCATGTATTCCTCCAGAAATCTGTGTAAAAAGAAAATCTTTCTCGAGTTCATGATGCAGGAATGCATCTAGCCTCTGAGATTACAGCAATGGAGAATCCATTTTGCCTTTCCAAATCTTTCTCTAGAGAATCACTGCCTTTTCCCTGGGTATTTGTTTGCTGACCTTTTTGCCAAGTTTACACCCAATCTCTACTCAAGTTGAGCTAAAACACTGTGTTAAACTTTTTTTTCTTTTTTTGGTAACTTGAGATATGAAATTTAATCCTTACAAAAATGGGCTATGTTAACTTGAAACTTTAGGCTATGCTCCTGTTTTTATTGGTGAAGCTTACCTAGCAATGTGAAAAAAAGGATACCATGACACCGTGACAAAGACTCAATATTCTTGGAACTAATTACTGAACCAGCTTTCAAACTATCTTTTCTACAATGGACGTATTTTGACACTCTGTTATTTTATTTCTCTTTTGCTGTACTACTCTACTTTACTGATTTGTTCTTTAAGAGTCCTTTTTCTTATTTTAGATATGTTCTGTTGCTTCTTGGATATCACTATTTTCCCCCGGGGTGACATTTCAATGAAGTGATAAAACCTGAATCACTCCCCATGTTTTCAAGCTTATTATTAGTTAGAACTATTTGGTGAGAGAGAAAGAAGTCTAACCCAAATTAGAATGTAATAGTTTATATAAAACTGAAAAAAGAATCAATTGGTATACAGATTTCAGGAAAAGATGTATCTAATCTCTCAAATGTTGAAATTAGGTACATACCGACTTTTCTTTCTTCTACGTTTCAGCCACTCTTAAGGAGACTCTACTTTCCTTGAATAACTTTGGAAAGGAAATCTGATATTTCAATCAATTGGACAGGGGTTTAATTCCTATCCCTGGAATTAAGGGTGGAGTCAGTTCCATTTCAAGTTCATGATCTGAGAGCAATGGAGGGGATGAATTTCCTTCCCTCTCCCAAAATTGGGAGCTATTAACAGACAACTAAAAGTGAATGATTGCCAATTTCCAAGTGTCATTTTTGCCACCTATTATTCCACATACACATCAACTTTGGGGAAATAATTAGGTTTTTTAAGGCTCAAGTTTAGAATGGAAAACTCCTCACTAAGGTTATAGTGAGATGCTGAAGCAACAAGAGAGAACAGAAGCAAGAAATGGATAGAAAAACAAATGGAAATTTAATGAGATCATTCCAAAAACAGACACGGATGCTGGGGTATACAGTCAGGAATCAGAGCCAGGGATATGAATATTATAGTAGGCAAAAATCATCTATATAATCATTTAAAATTATATTTTCAAAGATATGTATTGACATGAGAACGCGTAAAGATAATATTGACACTCCCCCAAAACTGTCACATTTCAACTTGCTGAGCACACAGCTAAATTGCACTTCCCAGCCTCTTACATTTAGGTGTCCCCATATGACTGAATGTTGGTCAATAGTGTGAAAACAGAGGTCATAGGTATCCCTTTCAAGCATGACTTCTGAAATCTTCTATTATATTCTTCATGCCTCCATACTAAACCTTGTCTTATCTGTTAGCCAGATCCAGAGAATCCAGTAATTGACTTAGAAGTACCAGAAGATGGCATAGCCACTAGGTGGAAGAATCGAAGGTCTCTGAATGACTGAGTAAAAAAAAAAATCCCTATTAAATTGTCTCAATTATGGTTTCAATGAGAAATACGTCTTAGTTATGTTGCAGCTGGAGTTGTTTGTTACAACAGTTGGCATTCCCATGTGATTATACATAATATAGAGTTGAGTTAGTTTTTAAAAGTGGAAAGTGTGTATTATAATGTTTATTTTAAAAAATAAAGCAAGAAAACACAAATCAAAACAGTAAAAATGGTTAACTCCAGGTGCTGGGCTTACTAGCAATTTAAAATGATTTTGTCTGAGATTTAAAGCAATTTTTAAAAGGAAAATAAACTAATATGCTGCAAACAAAATTTTAAGAAAAGCTAAATGGGAATGGTGTTGAGAATTTGTTCAAATTTTATGTTCTGTATTGGTTTGATTTTGGGAGTGTGTTCTGGAGCACAGAACGTAAGCTGGGTGATTAAATTTTAAAGAGATTGCACAGACAAATACTTCCCAAAGAATCTCCATTTGAACATTCAGGGAACTTTTATCTCTGCAAGCTGCTCTCCCATTAGATCTATAACAACAAAGAAAGATTATTCCCAATATATAAAAAAGATTTCAATAGGTGCATTGGAATGAAGAAAATCTTGTTTAAATATGATTAATGGCAACTCTAAAGCACAAACTTTGGGCACTTACAAATCAAGAGCCTGATTAGTAGTAAAGAATCTTGGTACATACAGTAACCAATCCAGTGAAAAGTGGCATGGACAAGGATATAATACAGTACTTAGGATGCAGGCTTGCTTGTTTTAAGAGTGAGGCCTCCAAACATAATGGCTTGCTTGACTTAAATGGGATCAAAGTTTGTCTTATTCATCTCCTAGAAGGGAGTCCAAGGTTGGTAGAATTATTTTACAGTACTGAAGATGAAAGCCTGCTCATTTTGTTGCTCTCCCATCTTGGGCTTGTTGCCCTCATCTGCATGTTTGCAGGTGGCTCTCCTCAACTTCCATATTCCAGTCTAAGAAAAAAGGCATAATCTAGAAATTAAACACATTGCTCTGCTCATTTGCACTGGCCCAAACCTAAACAAAGCTGTACATATCCTCAAGGGATGCTGAATAATCTTTACTTGGTGACCATAAATACTATGAAAATTTCTCTCATTTTAAAAAAGAAAGAAAGCATGAGTATTGGGTGTTAACTAGCATTACACAAAATACAGAGAAGAATCCTGGGCAATTAGAGCAGAGGAAAAATTAGAAAGAATTAGGTCCAGAATTAACAGTAGTGATGAAGAAAGAAAAATTGAAATTCAATCTGTACTGTTTATTACTAATATTTTATTGTATATAATTGTGTTAAAATTATCCTCCTTGTTATAAAAATTTTCACAGAGTGCATTAATAACTTTTAAACTTCTGAGTGAGTGAAAGAAGTCTTCATGTTATTACTGTACATTGATAAATAGGATCAACTGGGCTACACTGACTTTCATCATGAGTTCTAGGCTTATTACTTATTAAGCAAACAGAGTTTTGGACAAGTACAGAAGCTGACATGATTCTGGTCAAAATCTCTGAGCTAGGAGATTCAGAGAAACAAATAAATAAAAGAAAAGGTAGCCAAGAAAGGTAAAATAAATAAAAGAATCTGACACCAAGACTGCAGCTTCCCAGCATCAGTGGTCTTTATTCAAATCCCCTAACCCTGAAAAGATGCAATTCCCTCCAGATAAGACCTTGTCAGCTATGTGGGAGATAGGACTTGTGAGGAGGATTCAGACTGTTCTTAGGCCCTTTCCTCCACTCTAAGAAAGGCTGCTTTGGAGGGACTGGGCTTTGGATCTGCTTTTCTCACTCGTACAAATATGGGCATTTATAGAAATTAGATGACTTTCTTCCTCATATTCATCAACCTTGACTGTCCCCAACTGATCGAAGTATCTTCCTGCTGGGCCTGCTCTTTCCCTCTGCTACAAATCTTTACTCCATTCCCATGCCATTTCTCCCTTTTTCCACTTATAATTTATCTTAGTGTGACCTTTGGATAAGCTTAAGAACCACAGCAATATGTGCTCTTTAAATACAAGAGAAGAGCACATACATAAAAGAAAGATTTGATTAAGACAGACAATTTAAAATTCAGCCACTTCTATTTTTCAAGCCCACTTGATGTGAATTGTATTGCCAGTAAAATCATGATCAAGAAAAATTTCACAATTTGTTCTTTGGCTTACAAGATGCTTTTGCTCTTTCTTACAAAGACAACTGGAATGACAAAGAGATAACCAGGCCCATTGGAACAGAGTATTCTCTAGCTAAACATGTCCACTGATTTCTCCTTAGGATGAACTAGTAGTTAGTATTCCAATTTATGTATTAAACAAACATGTATTGTACACCTTCTAATGACCACAAGACAACCCAGAACTTAAGTGAACAATCTCTCATGTTAAATAAGAGTGAGTACCTACATCATAGAGATTGTGATGATTAAATGTGACAGCATGCATAAAGAATTTAGGGCAGGGCCTGGCATTTAGTAGGTACTCAATAAATAAAGATTATTAGTGTAAAACAGTGCTATGTTTTGGAGATTCAGTGATAACTGACAAGATTCTTGGCTTTGAAAGTCTTTGATGGATCAGCAAAAAAGGGATTCAAAGACATTAGAGGAGAGTATTGAAATAAATTAAGTTGCAATTTCTAGCTTTATCAAGTAATAAAATCTGAATAAAATGAAATGCTTTAAGACAGGGTTTCATAAAAAATAGAGAAAAACTGGTAGGTAAGTGATGGTGAGTGGTTAAGTCCGAGCTGAGAAGACCTTGTCAAAATAACAACGTTGCTGAAGGCCAAACCTGAACCTGGATATGACAACTATTTACTTCACTTTCTTGTCATTTTCTTTCTCTGTTATTCTGCTAGGTTTTAGGTCTGCAGACACTCTCAGTGGTAATAAAATTTAGCAATACCTCTATTTTTTGAATTTATGAAAAAAAGTTTAATAAAAAATAGAAATTCTATAAATCAGAATAATATTCTGCACATGGTGATATAGTAAGATAAAATAAATATTTAAGCACCTGAGTATTTTTAATGTTCAGAAGAATGCTTCTGATTGACACAGTGATGTCCACTTTGTATTCTAGGGTTTAATCTCTGAAGATGTGAGGGCTAACCACAGAGTCGTTTACTATTTGACTTAGTTATAAATAAAAAGTATTTATAGACAGTTGAATAACCGATTTAGAAATTTAAGCTTATCTCACATAATGTGGAAAGTCAAAGTAACATTTGCTTATATTAAGCAAATATATATGTGTGTATGTACAGAGCCAGTTTCTCATTAGGAAACCTCACACTCAAACAGAATAAAGGAAAACATTTTGATACTAGATCTGTTTATCAGGTGTGGGCTTAATTAAAGGAAACCACCAAGAGATAGTGAACCAATTTGGAGTTAGTAACCACAGAAATCCAGGAAGTTATTACCACCCTTAGACACAAAGAAGCAAGGTGAAAGGGCACTTCCATGAACTGGAGATTTTATAGCTGTAGCTGTAGCTGTAGAAGATTCAGCAGAAAGGGCCAGACTGCAACTATGGCTTTGGTAGAGGGAACAGCAAATCCACTATGACACTGTAGAGGGAAATTGAGGATTATGATACCTTGCTTATTCCCCAGCTATTTTCTATCCACTGCTCTATCTTCCTTTGGCCAAACCCAACCTGAAGTCAAATGGCAGAAGACAACAATGATGTAATCCAAGGAAGTAATAACTTCTTGTTCACATGTACCTTTAGAAAATAATTGGTTTAAACACCTCATGTTCTCACTCATAAGCGGGTGTTGAACAATGAGAACACATGAGACACAGGGAGGGGAACATCACACACTGGGGTCTGTTGGGGGGTGGGGGGTCTACAGGAGGGATAGCAGGGGGTGGGGGAGATTGGTGAGGGATAACATTAGAAGAAATATCTAATGTAGGTGACGAGGGGATGGAGGCAGCAAACCCCACGGCATGTATATACCTATGTAACATTCCTGCAAGATCTGCACATGTACCCCAGAACTTAAAGTAAAATAAAATTTAAAAAAAAAAGAAATTGAGAAAAAAGAAGAAAATAATTGGTTTATCTATTTTTCCCTGTTGGATTATATTTTTGAGACATTAATATTGCCAGCTCCATTTTCTCTTTGTTAGCATTTACTTATATCATTGTTCCATTCTTTATTTTAAACTTTTAGTTTGTTTTATTGCCTTTCCTAGATATATTCCTGACTTTTTTAAGGACAAGATTTGAGAATTTGAGTTTAATTGGGAGATTATAACTCATTCAAATTTATTGTCATTCCTGGTATTTTTGATACACTATTACTGTATTTTTGTTTCCTACTCATTATGATTTCATATTATTATTTTTACTTTTATTCCTCACCTTTGTTATAATTAATGAATTGTATGGGGAATTTTCTTCACATGTTTTATCTCTATTTTTAATGGATATTGTTAAAATTTGACAATATTTAAATTGTATTGCTCTATCAATATTTGGCATTAAGCAATTTGGCATAGCATATTTGGAAGACTTTGGGCTAAATAGAACTTTGCAAATTTTATGACCCAAAGCAAGGCCATAGATCCAACGAAAGACTTATCTGAAATGAGGATAGCTAGGTAAGCAAGGGCAATAGCAATAAAAGCAGTTTGGGTGAAGTTTAGCCCTTATGTCAATGCTACAATAATTCTACTTAACAAACAAAAATCTTGGTGGCATACAACAATAAGCATTTATTTCTGGCTCACAATCTATTAATAAACTGAGGCAGCTTTGCTTTATGCTAAGGATCTGCTCTAGATAACTCTCATCTTTCTTCTGGGACTAACAAGCTGATGGCGACCACAGAAGTGCAAGATGGGAAGCCCCACTTCTCATGCATATTCTGAACTCCATCACATCTGCTAATATCTCATTAAATAAAGGGATTCACATACCTGAAGCCAAAGATAAGGAGGAGACAGTCATACCTTTGTGGAAGGAACTCTAAAATCTCATGGCAAAGGGCAGGGATACAGGGAAGGGTAAAGAATCACAGTTAATAATTCAGTCTACCACACCTTACACTTTTATTGAGTTTTATTCAAGCAGATCAAAACAGATCATGAATCATATACCAAAGGCCTTCCTATAAGGAATTTTTATATCTACGATGGGCCAGGTAGCAAAGTAGGTGAAGTTTTGTAGACCAAGTTAAAATGTTGGATTTAATTTTAAGTTCAATGGGAATGACTGAGGGACTTTAAACAAAAGGCAAAGTAACCAATTTATATCTTAAAATGATCACTGTGGCTACTGGAATGGGGGGAGAGAAGAAAGAGACTATTACAGCACAGTTTCAGTATTAAAGTGGCATTGTGAATGGTAAAAAGTGGATACTGTGTATATACATACCTTCATACACATGTATATAATATGTTATATGTTATTTTATGAAATATAATGAGTATACTGAAAAGAGAACAAAACAAATGTACAGCAGGATAATTTTCCAAATGTGAAGTACAGTTAAGCAATGTTTCTACAAGCCAAATAAAGAAATAGAACATTTTCGGCACTACAGGACACCTCTTCATGCTCCCTACCACTCCATAATCCCACAAAATGAATGACTACTTGATAGCTATTGCCATATGTTAGTGTTTTGTGTCTTTGAGCTTCATATAAATGAATTCATACAGTATATGTTCTCTTGTGCATAGCTTAATGCTCACTGCTACTTATGTGAGAGTCAACCACATTTTTAATGCACTAGTGGTTCATCCTTTTGCAGTGCTGCATAGTATATCATTGTATCAATATGTCAAATTTATTCATTCTACTAGTTTTGAATCTTTTTGCCCCTTTTATTGATTTGAGGAGTTATTTACATAATATGGATACAATCCTTTGTCAGGTATATGTATTAAAAATCCTTAAATGGGTCTTTTGATAAAGTAAACTAAGAAAGATGGAAAGAAATGAAAGACTATGCTCTACCGATGCATTGGAAAACCTGATACTCTTTAGTTGTCAATTCTCCTCAAACATATCTCTAGATTTGATATAATCCAAGTTATAATTTCATATTTTCACGGAAATTGACCAGCTCTTCTATTTAGACATGCAAAAGATTTAGAATAACTGAGACAAACCAAGAACGAAGCTGAGAACTTACACAAACAGATACCAAGATTTCATTATTAAGCTACAGCAATTAAGACAGTGTGGTATGACACAAAAATAGACAAATTGGTCAGTCCAGAGCAGATTGCCTGGACACATAGCTGTACATTTACAGTCAACTGACTTATTACAAACTTTCTACTTTCAATTAAGCGTAGAAAAAATTGTCATTTCAATAAGCAAAATATAGCAAGTTGCTATCCTAATAGAAAATGTCAAAGTTTAAACAATAAAGTTTTAGAGAAAAGCAGAGGAATTAAGCAAATATACCTTAAACAGAATACAAGAAGCACTCATCATAAAAATTTATTTATAAATGAACTTTATTAAAATTGGATATATTTTTGTTGAAAAATTGACAGGAATTTGTGATGTTAGAGTTGAGTGTTAAAAGTTTCAATTATGCAAAATGAATATGTTTTACAGATCTAATGTACAGTATAGAGAAGGTAGTTAAAAATACTGTATACTATGCTTGAAATACGCTAAGAGAATAGATCTTAAATTTCAACACACACACATGGAGTAATTATGTAGAAGAGCTAGGTAAGTTCACTAGCTGGAATACAGTTTTACAATGTATATGTATATCAAAACACCAAGTTGTAGGCCTGAAACATATGATTTTTATATATCAATGATATGTCAGTAAAACTGCTAAATTTTATTTGAAGAATATTCCCAAATTTCTGGCCTAAGAAACGATGTCATTGGATAGAGAGGTCACTAACTGAGGTGGAAACACTAGAGAAAATCACATTTGATGGGAAAATTAGTGTTGCCTTCTGATATCTTGTGTTCCTTGCTTCAGTCTCTGCTCCAATTAGATTATCATCAAATATACAGCATAGGGATTAAAAAATCATCACTGGTCATTAGAGAAATGCAAATCAAAACCTCATTGAGATACCATCTCATGCCAGTTATAATGGCGATCATTAAAAAATCTGGAGACAACACATGCTGGAGAGGATGTGGAGAAATAGGAACACTTTTACCTGTTGGTGGGAGTGCAAATTAGTGCAACCATTGTGGAAGACAGTGTGGCAATTCCTCAAGGACCTAGAAATAGAAATACCATTTGCCCCAGCAATCCCATTACTGAGTATATACCCAAAGAATTATGAATTGTTCTATTATAAAGACACATGCACACGTATGTTCATTGTGGCACTGTTTACAATAGCAAAGACCTGGAACCAACCTAAATGTCCATTAACGATAGACTGGATAAGAAAATGTGGCACATATATACCATGGAATACTATGCAGCCATAAAAAACGATGAGTTCGTGTCCTTCATAGGGACATGGATGAATCTGGAAACCATCATTCTCAGCAAACTGACACAAGAACAGAAAACCAGACAGAGCTTGTTATCACTCATAGGTGGTGTTGAACAATTAGAACACATGGACACAGGGAGGGGAGCATCACACATTGCGGCCAGTTGTGGTGGGGGGGCAGCGGGGAGGGAGGGTGGGGAGGGATAATGAGGGGAGAAATACCAGATATAGGTGATGGGGGGATGGTGGCAACAAACAACCTTGCCATGTATGTACCTATGCAACAATCCTGCATGATCTGCACATGTACCCCAGAACCTAAAGTACAATTTAAAAAAAAAATCTTCAATTCTGTTTTGTCTCTGAAACTTTAGGCATTTAAGGTAGATACTGTAGAGTACACTTGTAACTCTGAGCAGTATCCCTTGGGCTAAAACATCACAGGGGCCCTAGTCCAAATGAGAGACTCCAAGTGATTGCCTGAGCCTGAATACCACAGCGTATACAGAGATCAGGCAAAGAAAGAAAAAGTGAACAGACGAAATCCCTAAAGACAAGCATGAACACCCACTTGTCTTTTATCTTGATAATAGTCCCTCTTTCATAATGTGAGCTATAGGCCTAAATTTTAAAAGGACTATGAATCATACTTTACCCAAAAAAATATTATTGGACTCACCTCAATGAACTTCACATCTGAGGGTTTGGAACCTCAAGTTCTGGCTGCCTCAGCAGCTCACTGTTGCCTTCAAACAAATATGCCTTTGTATTTTATGTAGTTCTTCCTAGGACAAAAACAGAAATGAAAGAAATCTCTGGCCTCATCTCTTAAAATACTGTCAGCTCACAAAGTGAGGAGTTAATTAATCTGAAAAAATTAATTATGAGAGAAGAAGATTTCTGTGGGGCAGGCAGAGAAAGTCCTGAATGTTAGTGGAGCATGTATGTGATGGCCAACTCCACAATTTTGTTTAGAGTTCTGTATGAGAAGCCAAATGGTAATGGATCAGTTCCCTTCAAAATCCCAAAGAGATTTGGCAGGCTTAATGAGGGCTCATATCCTTCAAGTCTACTTTAAAGTTTTTCATCTAGGTACAGTGAATTTATGGGTCTTCCTCAAAAGTGAGTGCAAAAAAAGTGGTTCTGGGTGACATAGAATTTGTATTACAATCTGGATTATATCATCTGGCTTTGAAGGCTGCTGACTTGAACAAATGCATTAGCTTGCATAGAAATCTATTGTCTGTGCTGTGTAAATGTGTTCTTATCACTACAAAACATCATATTATAAATTAATTATTTGTTTGTTTATTACATGTCTCCTTTTTCTAACTACAGCTCTATAGACAGGATATTTCTGTTTAATTTGCTGATACACCAATAGCACTCAGAACAATAACTAAAATGCAGTTGGTGCTTAGTAAGCATTTATTGAGTAATGGATCAATCTGTCTCTCTTAAATAATAGGTCTAACTTTTGCTTATTTCTGTTCTCATTCAATCAATAATCAATCAGTTACCTATGTGCCCAATTTATACAGCACATTGTGCTCTATATGAATTGCCATGTCCTTGGCTGACCACATCTCTTCCGCCCTCTTACCTCTAATCAATGTTTACAGTGATCCTCCTCTAATCTACCATTGCAGTTCTCCACATTGACTTGGTGTATTACTATATTAGTATTAGCATAAACACTCATTTGTGTATTAATGATACACCATAGTAGCCTCCACGGTGGCATTCCCTTTACTGAAATTTACCCCAACCACAGGACCGTTAGAGAGAGGATATTGGAGTGTCCATATTTTGTCCACATGTGAAAGGGCCAGAGTGTATATGTCGCTCAGCACTATCCATGGGTAGAATTCATTTTTTTCTCCTTTGTCTCTCTACCTCTATATTTCTCTGTCTCTCCTTCTTCTTCTCACTCCTGAATTTAGATAAAGAGGTTTAGTTATTTATATAAGGTCTCTGAGAGTTATCACTACAATTTTTTCCATCATTAACAGAGCCCCAAAAATGTACTTAGAGAAGGAGCAGCTGCTCAAAAAAGTTAATAGAAAAGATGTGCAGACATCTACAACCATCTGATCTCCAACAAACCTGATGAAAAGAAGCAATGGGTAAAGGATTCCCTACTTAATAAATGGTGCTGGGAAAACTAGCTAGCCATACGCAGAAAATGGAAACTGGAACCCTCCTTCACATCTTATACAGAAATTAACTTAAGATGGACAAAAGACTTAAACGTAAAACCCCAAACTACAAAAACTCTAAAAGAAAATCTAGTGAATATCATTCAAGACATAGGCATGGACAAAGATTTCATGACAAAATCACCAAAAGCAATTGCAACAAAAGCAAAAATTGACAAATGGGATCTAATTAAACTAAAGAGCTTCTGCACAGCAGAAGAAACTATCATCGGAGTGAACAGGCAACCTAGAGTGAGAGAAAATTTTTACAATCTACCCATCTGACAAAGGTCTAATATTTAGAATCTACAAGGAACTTAAACAAATTTATAAGAAAAAAACAAAATTGAGCAAAGGATATTGACAGACACTTCTAAAAAGAAAACATTCATGTAGCCAGCAAACATGAAAAAACCCTCAACCTCATTGATCGTTAGAGAAATGCAAGTTAAAACCAAATGAAGTACTATCTCATGCCAGTCAGAATGGCAACTATTAAAAAGTCAAGAAACAACAGATGCTGAGGTGGCTGTGGAGAAATAAAAATGCTTTTACACTGTTGAAGGGAATGTAAATTTGTTCAACCATGTGGAAGATGGTGTAGAGATTCCTCAAATATCTAGAACCAGAAATACCATTTGACACAACAATCCTATTACTGGGTATATAGCTAAAGGTATACAAATCATTCTATTACAAAGATACATGCACGTGTATATTCATTGCTACACTATTCACAATAGCAAAGACATGGAATTAACCAAATGCCCATCAGTGAT
The DNA here is from genome assembly GCA_036589455.1 of Ateles fusciceps. Classification (NCBI taxonomy): domain Eukaryota; kingdom Metazoa; phylum Chordata; class Mammalia; order Primates; family Atelidae; genus Ateles; species Ateles fusciceps. The sequence goes on along the minus strand of JAZHEH010000065.1, from coordinate 4,074,308 downwards.
ATACTGCATAAAGAAAATATGGTACATATACACCGTAGAATAGTATGCAGCCATAAAAAGACAGGAGATCATGTCCTTTGCAGGGACATGTATGGAGCTGGAAGCCATTGTTCTCAGCAAACTAATACAGGAACAGAAAACCAAAAACTACATATTCTCACTTATAAGTGGGAGCTGAACAATGAGAACACATGAACACAGGGAGGGTAATAATACATACTGGGGGTTGTTGATGAGTGGGATGGTGGGAGGGAGTACTTTAGGAAAAATAGCTAATACCTAGGTGATGGGTTAATACCTAGGTGATGGTATTTTAATTATTATTTTTATATAACCAAAAATAATAAGTAGTTTCTGTTTGCAATAAATTGTTATTCTTTGTGTATATCAAAATTCAATAAAATCAAATCAATAAAGACCACTTATGAGCTGTGCAAGAGGCTTTAATATTTTACAAGGTCAATAATCTAGGTGATAGTTTGATAGGTGCAACAAACCATCACGGCACATGTTTACCTATGGAACAAACCTGCACATCCTGCAATGTGCCCAGGAACTTAAAATAAAAATTAAATTTTTTTTAAAAAAGAAAAGACGTGCAGAGAGAACCTCAAATCACAGAGTGTTTGTACTCAATGGAAGGGAGAGTACAATGATGAGTCTGGCCACATTTTTGATGATTGACTGCTGACAGCTTTCAAGTCCCACCCTCCACCCTCTTTTGCTTCTGCATCACACTTTGGCAAACTGATAAAGCTCCAATGCTCCTTCCCTTCACACTGATGGAAAGTTCAGCCATGCAAGTCTCTGCCTGAGAACCCATATCCCAGCCCCACACTAACCACAATAAACTTTAAAGCCAATTGCTCCTACTTCCTCAAGTCATTTTTGGAATGGCTTGAGAGCCTGCCCTGCTCTCCCAAAAAGCCCTGTTATGTGAATAATGAATCTTTTCATAGCCTCTTGCTATGTGTGTGTGGCATTATTAGTCTCAACATCTGAACTAAATTTATGATAGAGGGTCCATTCTTCAGTGAGGTAACCCCAATAGAAAAACAGAGAGAGAGAGAGAGAGTTTCACATAACATTTTAGTCACTGTAGGGCATGAATCTGCTTCCTTTCTTGACCTTGCATGCATGTGAGCTTGCTTATTCTTCCTTAATTAGAATAAGCTATTCCTTATTTAGTATGTTGTTTTATCTATATTAGTTTTAGAGGATTTCTGTGTTTCTGTTCCTGGCAATCAAATGATCTCTGATTATGACATATGATATCCTCTCTTTACCATAGCCTGCAGACCTTGTAAAATATTAATGCCTCTCCCACAGCTCATAAGTGGCCTTTACTGGTTTTATTTTATTGAATTTCTGATATGCTCAAAGAATAACAGTTCATTATAAACAGAAACTACTTATTATTTTTGTTATATAAAAATTATAATTAAAAGAAAGAAAAAAAGAAACATAATTGTCCAAGTTGTAGATAAGCAAAGTCAGAGAATATCTAATTCATAAGTTTCCAGACCAAAATGTATGAAAAATGTAGAGACTATGTCGTTGGAACTGAAATGGTTCTACCCTCCTGGGTAAACATGCTAGAGTCATTCCTTTTGGCTGTCAGAGCTGCTGTTAATTTTGTCTGCAATTGCCAGCAAAGTGCAAGAAGATGTATGAGGATGAATTATTGATTTCCACTTGCATTCTGATTGAAGCAGGTTTGCAGCTTATTTCTAAGTAACTCTTTTCATCTTCATGGCAATAAATACAAACATCAGTTTAATTTATCTCTTTGAGTTAGCACCTTTTATGACAAATTATATTTGTAAAACTAATCCTTCTCTCATTATAATCAGCAAATGAAGAACTATAGTTGAGTAGATTCTTCTAACACATCAAAATTTAGAAATAGCAAATTTCAGTTAAAAAAATGATTTATAGAAGGTAAACATAGCTTAAAGAAGGTTTTCAATACAATAAATCTTGCAGGTTAAATAAATAAGAAGCTTCCTGTGGAAAATATTGTTGATAGTGATTGAGGAATATATTCCTTCACTCAAACAATATTTTCTGGACTGTGAGAGATTTGGTTTAATTACATTAACCGTCTGTACTTTTGTGACTTTCCCCATCCCCCCAATCCCCCACCTCCACAAGAAGAAAAGCCACATGTCAGTGTTGCAGAGCTAAGCTGCAGTACTCTGAAAGCACTCAAGCTACATACCTTTTTTGTTTGCCATGTCTGCTGAAGAGCTCTTGTGCCTTCCTTCCATTTGCTTGGGAGACAATGCTTTCAAAGAACATCTGGGATAACTACTGGGCACAAAGTAGGCCCCTCACTGCTCAGTAGCTGTTTGAAACCTTCTGGTTCCAACCTGCATGAGGATTTGAAATTTCAGAACTTTATTTAATAAGGATGATGACAGACTCACAGCTTCAGAACAGTTCACCTATATAAAACAGCACATTTACCAGAAGTCCTAATAATTCAAAACCATTTCATATATTCTTCCTACAAAAAGACGTGCTTTCTTCTCTATCAAGCTGAGAAATGAGGCTGACCAACTTAAACACATACACATACAAAAACTCTTATGTCTGATAGCTCATTTTAGCATGGTTCTTCTTTTGATTGAGAAGTTTTCTGAGAGAAAAATTTAATTAGGTGAGAAAAGTGATCATTAAAATTGTATCTTCCTAAAGTATAAAATTCACTAGTAAAAATAAGGATGCAGCCAAATTCAGAATACTTTAATGCTATGATGATGATGTGTAAATCTCTCATATCTTTAGAATGAAGGTTAAAAAATAGAACGATTAAAAATAATAATAGCTGCTGTAATTTTTTAGGTGATATACAATATACAAATGTAAATCTGGACATTAAAACATAAAATGTGGGGAAGGGGTGGAGTAAAAGTGTAGAGTGGAGTGTCTGTACACAATCAGTTAAGTTATTAGGCTAAAATAGCCTGATATAACTGAAAGAGGTTTTATGTAAGCCTCTTGCTAACAAAATGCAAAACCCTATTGTAGAGATTAAAAAATAAATAAAAAAGTAATAAATCAAAGTAGAGAAAATAATCTAATCACAGACAGCAAGAGAGAAAGAAAGAAACAAATGATATAAAATAACCAGAGCACAACAAAATGGCAGTAGTAAGTCATAACCTATCAATAAATTACCTTCCATGTAAATGAGTTAAATTTCCTGATCAAAAGACATAGAGTAGTTGAATGGATTTAAAAAAAAGAGCAATAATCAATTACATGCTGCCTACAGAGATTCACTTCACCTTTAAGAACAGATATAGACTAAAATTGAAAAGATGGAAAAAGATATTCTATGTAAGTGGAAACCAAAAGAAAGCAGAGGTAGCTATATCAGTTAAAATAGACTGTAAGTCAAAAGTGTAAAATGAGACGAAGAACATAATTATATAGTAACAAAAAGGTCAATTTATCAAGGACATAGTGGTGGTAAATATACAGTTTTGCACCCAATAATGATGTTTCAATAAAGTGGATGACATATAAAATGGTAGTCCCATAAGATTAAAATACGGCATTTTTACTATACCTTTCTACGTTTAGATATATTTAGATTCAAAATACTTATCATCATGCTACAATTGCCTGTGGTATTCAGTAAAAGTATATAGTAACATGTTGCACAGGTTTGTAGCCCTGGAGAAATAGGCTATACCATATAGCTTGTATATGTACTCAGAAAGAACAAACCATCCAGGTTTCTGTATATACACTACATAGTGTTCACACAACAGTGAAATTAACTACCAGTAATTTCTTACAACATATTCCCATTCTTAAGCAATGCATGACTGTATATACAGCTAATGTCAGAGTGTCTAAATATATAAAGAAAATATTAACAGATCTGAAGGGAGAGATAGACTTTAATACAATAATAGTAGGAGACTTCAGTACCCCACTTTGATCAAAGGAGAGTTCATCTAACAAGAAAATCAATCAGGCAACACTGGGCTTAAACTATACTTTAGACCAATGAAGCTAACAGATATATAGAACATTTCATTCAACAAGAGCAGAAGATGCTCTTCTCAAGCACACATACAACATTCTTCAGGAACAACCGCTAAGAAATTTAAGAAGATTAAGATCATATCAAGTATCTTTTCTGACCACAATGGTTTAAAACTAGAAGTCAATAACAGGAAGAATTTTGTAAAAATTTACAAATAAATGGAAATTAAACAACGTGCTTCTGAGCAACGAGTGGGTCAAAGAAGAAATTAAAAGGAAAAGTTTAAAATATGAGAGAAAATTTAAAATATCTTGAGGTGAAAACAGAGATACAGCATACTAAAACTTATGGGATGCAGCAAAGCAGTTCTACAAGGGAAGTTTATTAGCAATAAATGCCTAGATCAAAAATAAAGAAAGATTTTGAACAATTAACCTTGTATTACACCTAAAAAACTAGGAAAACAAGAGCAAACTAAGCCCAAAAGTAGTAGAAGGAAGGAGATAATAAGAATCAGAACAGAAATAAATGAAATAGAGACAAGAAAAACAATAGAAAAGGTCAATGAAACTAAGTGTTAATTTTTTTAAAAAGATAAACACAGTTTATAAAGTTAAGATAGTCTTACTAGAAAAAAAGAGGGAAGGCTCAAATAAAATCAGAAATGAGAGAGGAGACAATATAATAGATACCACAGAAATGCAAAGGATCTTAAGAGACTGTTATGAGTAATTACACACCAAAAATTTGGATAACCTAGTAGAAATGAATAAATTTTTAGACCTATACAACCCACGAAAACGGGATAGCAATGAAACAGAAAAATCTCTCCTGTCAAAGAATAGCCCAAGACCTGATGGCATCTGACTGAATTCTACCCAATGTTTAAAGAAGAATTAGTACCAATCTTTCTTAAACTCTTGCAAAAAAATTGAAGAAGACGTAGTACTTTGAGAGTCATTTTACAAGGCCAGCATTACTCTGATATCGCAGCCACACAAGGACACTACCAAAAAAGGAAAAATTACAGGCCAATATTCCTGATGAACATAGATGCAACAATCCTCAACAAAATGCTAGCAAAACAAATTTAACAGCACATGAAAAGGATCATTTACCATGATCAAGTGGCACTTATCTCACAGATGTCAGTTTGGTGAAATATATGCAAATTTATAAATGCTACACACAACATAACAGAATGAAGGACAAAAACCATATGATCTCAATAAATGTAGAAAAGGCTTTAGACAAAATTCAACATTTTTCATCATAAACTCAACTAATTAAGTATAGAAAGAATGCACCTCAACACAATACAGAAAATATAACAAAAGCCCATAGCTAACATCATACTCAATGGTAGAAACTTGAAAGCTTTTCCTCTAAGATTAGGAACAAGACAAAGATGCCCACTTGTGCCACTTCTGTTTAACATAGTACTGGAAGTTGCAGCCAGGCCATTAGGCAAGAGAAACAAATAAAAGTCATCCAAAGCAGAAAGGAAGAAATTCAATGGTCTTTGTTTTCAAATAAGATAATCTTACATATAGAAAACTATTTTTAAAAAACTGTTAAAACTAATAAATGAATTCAATAAAGTTGCAGGAGACTGAATCAGCATACACAAATCAGTAGCATTGCTATACACTAACAACAAGCTATCTGCTGTTATTTTTTATTTTTTGATACAGGATCTCCTTGTTCAATTGCCCAGGCTGGAGTGCAGTGGTGCAATAACAGCTCACTGCAGCCCCAAACTCCTGGACTTATACAGTCCTCTTCCTCAGCCTCCTGGGTAGCTGGGATTACAGGCACACACCACTACACCTGAATATTTTCTTTATTTTTCTTTTGTAGAGATGGGGTCTTGCCTTGTTGACCAGGCTGGTTTCAAACTCCTGGTCTCAAGCAATCTTCCCACTTCGACCTCCCTAAGTGCTGGGAGTACAGGTGTGAGTCACAGTGCCTGGCACAAAAAGCTATCTGAAAAAGAAATAAAGAAAACAACCCTATTTACAATAGCTACAAAAATTACTTAAGAATAAATTTAACCAAGGAGAAGAATGATCTATATACTGAAAACTATAAAGCATTGGTAAAAGAAATCAAAGAGGGACATAAATGGAAATATAGCCCACATTCATGGATTGGAGAATTAATATTGTGAAAATATCCATACCACCCAAAGTGATACACAGATTCAATATAATCTCTATAAAAATTTCAATGATTTTTTTTACAGGAATAGAAGAGACAATTTTCAAATTTATATGAAACCACAAAAGATTTCAAATAGCCAAAGCAATGTTGAGGAAAAAGAACAAAGCTGGAAGCATCATACAACCTTACTTCAGTATACATTACAAAGATTAAAAAAAGGATAATCAAAAAACATGATACTGGCAAAAAACAGACACATAGATCCATAAAACTGAACAGAAAGCCTAGAAATAAATCCACATATTTATAGTTAGTTGATTTTTTTATAAGGGTGCCAAGAACACGAAATGGAGAAAGGACATTCTCCTCAATAAATGGTGTTGAGAAAACTGTATATCCAGGCATAAGAATAAAGTTAGACCTTTATCTCACACTATATACAAAAAATCAAGACAAAATGGATTAAAGACATAAACATAGGATCTGAAACTGTAAAAAATGGGAAGAATACAAAGAGAAAAAGCTCAATGACATTAGCCTGGGCAGTGATTTTTTTGATATAGCCCCAAAAGTATATGCAACAACAGCAAAAATAGACAAATGAGATTACGTCATACTGAAAATCTTCTGCACAGCAAAGGGTACAATCAACAGAGTGAAGGGACAACCTATAGAATAAGAAAACATATCAGCAAATTATTAATCTGTTAAGAAGTTAACATCCAAAATTTATAAGGAATTTATAAGGTCTAAAACAACTGAATAGTAAGAAAAAAATTAAAAAAATGGCCAAAGAACCTGAATACATGTGTCAAAATAAGACATACAAATGGGTATATGAAATAGTGCCCAGTATCACTAATTATCAAGAAAAATGCAAATTAAAACCACAATGAGTTATCACCTCATACTTTTTAGGATGACTATTTTTAAAAAAGGTAATAAATACCTGGTGTTGGAAAGGATAGGGAGAAAAGGGAACCCTTGCACCCTATTGGTGGGAATGTAAACTAGTACCACCATTATGGAAGATAGCGTGAAGACTCCTAAAAAATAATTAGAACTGCCAGATGATTTAGTAATCCCACTTCTGAGTATATATATATCAAAAGGAAATGAAATCAGTATTTCAAGCAGATATTTGCATTCCTATGTTCATTGCAGTGTTATTCACAACATCCAAGACATCTAATCTAATCAATCAAAGTGTTCATCAATAGAAGAATGGGTAAAGAAAATGTGATATATATACACAATGGAATGCTATTCAGCCTTCAAGAAGAAGGCAGTCCTGTCATTTTCAACACCATGGATGAATTTGGAAGACATTATGTTAAGTAAAATAAACTCTCTGCTTCTGTGAGTTTAACTGTTTAGATTCCACATACAAGTGAGATCATGAGGTGTTTGAAACAGCCTCATGGAGAAGCAGAGTAGAATGATGGTTGTCAGAGCCTAAAGGGTGGTGACGGCTGGGGGAGAAAGGATACTACATTTCAGTATGACGAGGGAATAAGTTCAAGAGATGTACTATAAAGAATAATGATTATGGCTAATCACAAATTGTTATTTTGAAAATCACTAGGAGAGTGTTCTCACCACAAAATAAAGTATGTGAAGCAATGCATATGTTAATTAGTTCAACTGAGCCATTCCAAAATGCATATTTCAAACATCATGTTGTACCTGATAAATATATACACTTTTAATTTGTCAATTTAAAAAATTAGTTAAAAAACTATCTTCTTAAATATTATCCTTTAAATTTTCTTTCTCATAATTCAATTTTTAGGATTTTTAATAATATTTTCATTATTTTATATCTTGATTATTTTGTTGAAAATATTTATTCTCTTTTGTATACTATGTTTTTGCATATATTGCCCTAAGTGTCAAGAAAAAAATGTAAAAACCAGATAATTTGCTATGTTTTGAGGTAATACTGAAAAATACAATGGCTTCTATCCTTGGAGGGTACAAGAACAAAATGACCAAATTGAAAGACAAAAATTTGTTTCACTATACCACTGTGCTAAATATTTCGCTATGATCACAATCCATGGAGTATGGCTATGGTCCTTTTTTTCCATATGATCCAAATCATAGGACTGAAAATGTTCTCTCAGTTCAGGAAATGGCTTATCTAGTCATAGATCCTCTAATGCATTATCTGGATGAGATTCTATTACTGGATGTTCTTTTATAATGATCGTCATATAACCAACTAGTCCGTATGTCCTACAGATCAAAAGAGGGATATGGGAATTCCAGAAGACATCTGCTAAGCATAGTAATGTGCTTTCAGGAAGCTGAGTTGCAACCACAACAATAAACCTACAGAAAAATGAAGGATCATTGTCTAGAAGGTTTTCTGGACTCTCTTCCACAAAACTTCCAGAGACATCGCTATTTAATTCTTGTAAGAATTCCATGGCAGCTTGAGCTCGGTTCTTGCCAATACTGATTCTTTGAAGGAAGAAATTGTTTCCAGCATCTTCTCCGCTGACCTGATTTCCATCAATAATTGTAAATGAACCAACACCTGGTAGTACCAAGTCTTTAAGAATTTCAGTTCCTGTAGCTGTTGCGTTTATTAGGCAAACATGAGCAGATTCTAAAGCCTCTTGCCCATGATCACCCCACAACCGCATAAAGAGAAAGAGGACTTCAGAGATTTGATTAGACAAGGAATTCTAAAGAATGAAAATGGGGCTCCAGAAGATGAAGAGAATTCTGAAGAAGCTATTAAAAATGTGAACACAGCACTAAATACAACTCAGATCCCAAGCAGTATTGAAGATATATTTAATGATGATCGCTGCATAAATATCACCAAACAGACTCCATCATTTTGGATTTTAGCTCGTGCCTTAAAGGAATTTGTGGCCAAGAGGGTCAAGGAAATTTACCTGTTCGAGGCACAATTCCTGGTACGATTGCAGAGTCAGGCAAATATATAAAACTGCAAAACGTTTATCATGAAAAAGCAAAGAAAGATGCTGCCGCTGTAGGTAATCATGTTGCCAAATTGCTGCAGTCCATTGGCCAGGCACCAGAGTCCATTTTAGAGAAAGAATTAAAATTACTCTGCAGCAATTCTGCATTTCTTCTAGTGGTAAGATGTCGATCCTTAGCTGAAGAATATGGTTTGGATACAGCTAGCAAGGATGAAATTATTTCTAGCATGGACAATCCGGATAATTAAATAGTATTGTACTTAATGTTACGGGTTGTTGATAGATTTCACAAACAACATGGTAGATATCCAGGGGTATCTAACTATCAAGTTGAAGAAGATATAGGAAAGTTGAAGTCTTGTCTCACTGGCTTCCTTCAGGAATATGGTTTATCTGTAATGGTGAAAGATGATTATGTCCATGAATTTTGCTGATATGGAGCTGCTGAGCCACATACCATTGCTGCATTCTTGGGGGGAGCTGCTGCTCAAGAGGTCATCAAAATAATCACCAATTTGTAATTTTTAATAATACTTACATTTACAGTGGCATGTCACAAACTTCAGCAACTTTCCAGTTGTAGAGTAAGAACCTTAGATGGTGTGTTAATGATTGAAACTGTAATTGCCTTTGGGTTGTGCTTTGGTCTGTAAAATTCTAAAGGAGAGCTGCTAAATTGTTTCCTTAATAAACATTTTTCTCATTTGTAAAAAAAAAAAAGACAAAAATTTTATGAATATATTTTTAACACAATACATAGTTTTAGATGCTATTGAACTTCCATAAGATGGATCAGAGTGTTTAATTTGTCTTTAGTTTATGTGTTATTTTCACTCTCACCTCCCAATTAGAGCGGAACTGCCAAGTTGAAGGGAATTGAGAGAGAAAGTGAAGATTGCTAAGAAAAGGGATGATTTGTATTATATTATTTTATGGGACAGATGTATCAAGCCCAGGAAAAGAAAACTACATGCTGGGCTAGTCTGTTGCATGAGAATGCGGGTGGTTCCCAAAGTTGTGTGACTTTGGAGACATGGCAAACTGTCCCCCCTGCTCTAAATATACTCTTATTCATTCAGTTAAAAATACATGTATAAAGGGTCTCCTTTTTGTCAGAGGCTGAACAAGGTATGAGATACAAAGAGAAAGAGATGTCTCCTACCTTTAACTAGTTTCTAGTATAGTGGAGCATACAGAAAAGAGACATTTAGGATACAAAGTGGTAAATGTTATAATAAGGAGAAAAGTAAAAACTGTGGAGCATAGAACAGAAACATTTACCTGGTCCTTGGAGTCAGGAAAGCTTCTGGAAGGAGCGATGATAGGCTCACACCTGAAGGGCTTTTAGAAGTTTGATAGCTGAAGGGAGAGAGGAAAAAAGGAAGAAAAGGCAAGGACGTGACAGGCAGAAGGGAGAGCTTGGAGAGAGAGGAATGATATTCCACAGTGGCTCAACCATATTGGTGGTTTGACCATGGGCAAGCAATTATCTTCTTTGAACCTCAGTTTGCACATCTGGAAAATGTGAATAATAATACTTATCTTTCACCATTACTGAAAACTAAATGAGATAATATATGTAAAGAGTTTGATTGTTACCAAGTGATAGAAATCCAATGTCAACCAGTTTAAGTGTAAAAGGCAATGATTTGGAAGGTTATTGGCATATGCCATAGAACATGAAGACCTTATGGAAGGGAGGGATATGGCCTTGTCTCAAGACCAGCTGCAACCAGAGATTCAAATGCCACCGGGACACTACTGCTCTCATATCTGATTCCATTTGCATGTAGATGTTACTGTTTCCTCCCATTAAACACCAGCTTTCTACTCATAGTAGATGAACATGGCCTCCCAAGAAGCTGGCTTCTGAGTTTTACATCTTTAGCCAAACCTCACTCAAAGAAAGTTTGCTTTTCTCAGTTATAGTTCCAAAAGTCTCAGGAAAGAACGGGTCAGATTCCTATCCCATAGCATCAACTGTGGCCAGAGAGTGAGATCATAATGTACTCTCATTGTGGTGCCTGGAATGACTTTGATTTCCAGAAGGGGAAAGAAGCTGGAGAGGCAGTCCATTTCCTGTATCTTAATAATATTAATTAAAATTACTTATCTTTAGTACGTGTCTACTACATGTCATGTACCATGCAAATTTTTTAGATTAATTATCTAATAAATGTTTACCTAGGGAGGTCATTACTGTTATTATCTCTGTGTCACAGATGACAAAACTAAACTCCAGAGAAGGGGTCACTTGCTCAAGTTTCATGCAGTTAGGTGAGAAGCCACAATACTAACCCAGGATTGCCTGGCTCAGACTTTGAGCTGTTGGTTATTATGAACATTTAATTTAATTAATGTCCCCTTCAGCCACAGACCAGACTTCTACTTCCCTTCACTTAGAGGAAGAAATCTGTACCTTGTAGAGGTGGGGAAATAGCTTATTATTCTCTCCTTCCAGTGTTTAGGCCAGCCAGAGATTGCAAGCAATTCTTCTTGAACACAAAAGTCAAAGCTGAACTCAAAGACAGGAATTCTTTAGATGTTGTAGGTCACAGAACTTTTGATGTAATTCTGTTTCCTATGTCTATATTACACTCCTCTTCCTAACTGAGTGCAAAATATCACAGCTTTTAATGCTAAAAAGTGACTTTCACATATAGATGCTGATTTTTAATAATTTTTAGTGGTGTTAGTCCTCACCTAACCCTATAGATCTCACTAGAAATGAAAGAGAAGTGATTTTCTGATTCTAAAAACGAATGTGATGAAACTGGTAACAATCTTTTAAAAGACGCATAAAGTGCCTGTAAATTGATCACAGATTAAGGAATGGGCAAAGCCTGAGTTGATTCAAGATTTTCCAATTAGGATTTCACAATAGCTGATGGCATTGCCAAATACTGTTTTTTGACATTTTGAATGAATCAGAATACCCACATCAAGTTTCATCACCAAATCTGCCGGATATTTTTGTTTCTTAGTGTTTTAATAGTGTAGAGGATGGAAGTATTTATACTTTGCTGAGGAGAGGGGTAGATATATGGCTGTGTATTGTTGCAAATGTATTTGTTCATGCATTAGTTCACTTATTTATTCAGAAAATAATGAAGTGGAAAGAAATGCAATTGAGAAGGAAATAAAATGGTGGCTTAATTCTCTTGTTAACATTTTATTCCAAAATTCTAAAAAAAGTATGTCAAAATATCAAGATTTGTTTAGGGTTTATTGTAGGGCTGGACACAATGGCTCACGCCTATAGTCCTGATGCTTTGGGAGGGTTAGGTGGGAGCATCACTTGAGCTCAGGTGTTCAAAATCAGCCCAGACAACATAGTGAGACCTCGCCTCTACTAAAAATTGAAAAAAAAAATTAGCTGAAATTGGTGATGCACACCTATAGTCCTATCTACCTGGGGGCACTGAGGTGGGTGAATTGCTTGAGCCTGGTATGTTGAGGCTGCAGTATTGTGCCACTGCAGTCCAGCCTGAGTGACAAAGTGAGACACTGCCTCAAAAAATAAAAATAAAAAATTATATACATATATATATACACACACGTACACATATATGTGTGTGTGTGTGTATATATATATATATATATATATATAAGAGAGAGAGAGAGAGAGAGAGAAGCTTATTGTAGGTACAAGGGTATTTGTTTTAAAACCAAGTATCTTGAATACAACATAAAGCATTCGGTTGGGAATAAAGACAGGAAAAGAAATTGTGCTTCCATACTTAAAAGTACTAAAAACACTTCATTTTGCTTTCAATTTTTTAAATACATCATTACCATTTTGTGCTCATAGATCTTAATGTGCCAGCACCATTAGGGTTTCAAGTCTCTAGTTTTACGGCACTTTGTTTTGTTATGTTCTCTGGCTTGGTCAGTGGTGGAGGTGGTACGCTCTAGAACTGGAAATTTAAAAGCCACGTCAAATTAGAAGGTACAGATCTTTTAGGATTGCCTCTTTTAAAAAAAATGAAATAAAAACTTATTGCTTGAAATGTTACCTAGCATACTTACCACAAAGAGCTGCAAGCCTCAAGCATGACAGGTAATTTATATTAGAGTTTTACACTGACTCATGCTGAGCTCTAAACACGGAACAGGCAAATCAGTCTTTTAAATCTCATCACCCTTATATGTAAGCTGGGAAAAGCAAAAATAATAGTACTTATCTCATAGGTTTTTATAAAAAGAGGTACTTACAATGACACTAATAAAGGTTAAATTTTGATGTTTCATCCTGTGCAGATTTTCTCCAAAGTCAGTACCTAATTTTGTATTTGTAATTTTTTATTTCTTTTTCTTCAAAAGGGCCTACCTAATTAACTAGCTTCAAGCCTCATATATCTGGATCTTCTACTTACAGAAAGATAGTAACTAGAAATATGGAATTTCTAGTTCAGAAATTACATGAAATATTAAGTAAACATAAAAATTTAGCAAAGTGGCTAACATGGAGATAAGAAAGGTAGAGAGATTGAGATAGAGATAAAGGAAAGTAGAGAGAGAGAGAGTTAGACACCCACAAACACATGCACACACACAAACGCAAACACACAGACACAGAGAGAGAAGAGAGAGAGAGAGACAGAGAGAGAGAGAGAGGATTTAGGGAATTGGCTTAGATGATTACGGAGGTTGGAAATTTTTTAATTTGTAGGTTAAGCCAGCAGGCTGGACACTCAGGAAAGAGTTGGTGCTGCAGTTTTTATTTTTGTTATATATATTTAAGGCATAAAATATGATGCTTTTATAAACACATACATAAAAAATTTGTTCAGTCAGGTAAATTAGCATATCTATCTCCTTAAACAGCTACATTTGGTGTATTTAGAGGGGTATATTTATATAGTAAGAGCACCTGAAATCTAATCTCTTAGCAAATTTCCAATATATAATACAACAATAACTATACTCATCATATTGTACCATATTACTATATTAGTCCTCTAGATTCATTTAGCCTACATAACTGCAACTCTGTACCCTTTAACCAACATTGTCCCATTTCCCCCTCCAACCCCTGGTAACCAAAGTTTTCTAGATATTCTCTACTCTACTCTCTGTTTCTAGATATTCAACAATATTTTTCTTTGGTTTATTTCACATAGCATAATGTTCCCCTCCAGGTTCACCAAGGTTTTTGAAAATGGCAGGATATCTCCTTTTTTAAGGTTGAATAATATTTGTTATCTATCTATCTATCTGTCTATCCATCTATATATCTCATGATTTCTTTCTCCAGTCACCCATCAATAGATACATATTTCCTTGTCTTGGCTATTCTGAATAATGCTGCAATGAACATGGAAATGAAACTATCCCTAAGAAGTGTTGATTTCATTTTATTAGGGCATATATCCAGAAGAGGCACTGATGGGTCATATGGTTGCTCTATTTTTAATCTTTGAGGAACCTCAATTGTGCTTTTCATAATGGATTTTTCAACTTAGAATTCCACCAACAATGTGCAAGAATTCCCTTTTTCTCATTCCTTTGCCAACACTTGTTATTATCTCTCTTTTTTTTTTTAATAAGGGTCATCATAAAAAATTTAAGGTGATATTTTACTACAGTTTCAATTTGCATTTCTCTGATTAGAGATGTTGAATGCCTCTGCATCTCACAGAATCACAAAAGACTGAATAGCCAAAGCAATTCTTGAGTAAAAAGAACAAAGATATATCAAAATTTTAAATCAGTAGTTCCTAATCAGGAACTACTGATTTAAAATTTTGATATAAAGCTATAGTAATCTAACAATGTAGTACAGATATAAAAACAGACATATAGACCATTGTAACAGAATAGAGAGCCCAGAAATAAACCCAAGTAGATACATGTAACTAATCTTAGGCCAAAACACCAAGAATATACAATAAGTATAGAATTCTTCAATAAATGATGTTGGGAGAAGTGGATATCCACATGCCAAAGACCAAAATTGGATTCTTTTCTTACATCATACACAAAATTGACCCAAAATGCATTGAAGACATAAATGTTAAGGCCTTAAATCGTAAAACTCCTATAAGAAAAACATAAGGGAAAAATTCCTTCACATTGGCCTCAGCAATATTTTTGATATCACACCAACAAAAGCAAAAATAAAGTGGAACTTCATCAAACTAAAAAGTTACAGCAAACAAAACAGCAAAATGAAAATACAGCCTATAGATGTGTATAAAAAACAGACATGTAGACCATTGTAACAGAATAGAGAGCGCAGAAATAAACCCAAGTAGATATACTTAACTGATCTTAGGCTAAAACATACAAGAAAATACAAATCATATACCTAGTAAATGGTTAATATCCAAAATATATAAGGTACTCACACAACACAATAACAAAAACAAGTAATAACCGACTTTTTTTCAAAGAAGACTTAAAGATGATCAACAGGTATATGAGATGTTGTAGTCTTGAATGTGAAATTTGTAGGTCAGGTTGGCAGGCTAGAAACTCTAGTAAAACCTCCATATTACAATCTTGAAGCAGAATTTCTTCTTTCCCAGTAAACCTCAGTTTTTGTTCTTAAGACATTCAACTGAGTGGATAAGACCTATTCACATAATTGACAATTTCATTTATTTAAAGTCAACTGATCATATATATTTAATCACATCTACAAAATACCTTCACAACAACATTCAGACTAATTTTTGACCAAACAACTGGGGACCAGAGCTTTGACCATTTAATATGAAACTAGCCACCACACTAAGTACTCAACAAAGCAAAGCTGAGTACTATGCAGAGTCCTAACTAGTTGTTCTACTTTTCTTTACCTTGTTGTAGCCCCAGTTTCTAGAAAGATCACATGTAATTAGAAAGGTTCTCCAAAATAAGCTTTTAAGAAAATGAGTGAGTTAAGGTATGCAAGAATGAATTAATTAATAAATAAAATGTAATCACACAATCACTAGCAAACAACTGATACACGGATCTCACACAATGGCTAGCATAGTTAAGTCTAATGAGATAGACCTGATGGCACATCAGTCAAGAACAAATAGAGTCTGATGTGTTTCTTGTATTTTTGTGCTGGTCCACAAGCTGAGGTCTTAACACATGGTTATAAAGTTTTATGTCTGAAGAATGAGTGATTAATACTATAATTGCTGTATAATTATTTTTCTTAGGGCAGAAATAAGATATTCAACATTACACCTTGATAATTAATATTCTTTGATTGTTACTAAAATGAAGGCTGGATTTATCTTAAAGATCGTAACAAATATATTCATTCTAATTTAGACTGTCTAGAACATAAGGCAGCATTTAGTCACATATCCTTACTTTAATCTTTCTTGCTGTTTTCCATGTTCAAAGAATTCAGTGCCATTTCTACCTTTCTCTCACTCCTGCCTATCTCTTAATTCAAAAGGTGTTCATCCATCATGAGAAATTTACAGTGTGGGAGGTGTCAGGAAGAATTCTAATATTCAATAAACATTTCTTTGTTATGCATGGGCAACCTACAAGCTTGCCTGCAGAGGGAAAAGGCAAAATGTATTAAAACAAGCTCACTTTCTTATCCTTCCATGATCCTACTGCAATGTCTATGCTAACACCAGGAGTCACATCATTCTGTTTTCCTATGATCTTGATAAATCAAGCTTCTCCAGAGGTCAAAGATGACAGTGGTGTTTATTTGCATCTCAGTTCAATCTCTATTCAGTAGCTTGCTTCAAAGTGGTTCTTCCTGGGAACACATGTATTCCTATCAAAATGTCAATTACGTTTGTTCCTTCAACACTATCAGACAAGACTTCTTGCACCCCCTCTTTGAGTGCTTTGTATATCTGACTTGTAATTTACACAGATAAGACACTGGCTTACCTAAGGTCTCTGGAGTGTGAAGTCTCCCTAGTGACTGAGACTAAGGCAAACTCTCCACACATAACTGGGCTAAGTCTCCCCACCCAATGTGCTTTTCACTATTTGAATGGGACATGATTAAGTCATAAATAGAAAATGGAGAAACTATGATAGCCACAAAATGTGTCTTCTCTAACATTTGTGGCATAGTGCAAAGAATATCAGACTCACCAAACATTTATACATTCCTTTTGAGTTGAAATACACTTTAAAGATAATCTAGTCTAACTGCTCATTTAATAAATGAAATAATATGTGTTTGTGTCATTGCATGTTGCTTAAACATTAAATATTTATTGGTTACCCTCTATGTGCCTGACATGTGCTAGGCAGGGAGGACCCAGCTTATGGAGCTAATGGAGCATTTATTTGTGGCAACAGATGCTAAGCCAAAAATCATTACTTTTGCTTGCATAATCAGAAGCTACATTAAGTACTATGAAGCAAAAATGTGGAGGAATTTGTGAGCATGTGTTAAAGGAGACTCATATTTTTGGTGGTGACAGGAAGCAGAAAAGAATTCCCCATGGAGTGACTCAGGATAAGATTGGAAGGATTATTATGGGTTATTAAAAAGGAATTTCCCTGTGCCTCAATTTCCTCATCTGTAATATGAGGGAACTGAACTAAATTCTGCTCCAGCTCTAAAATTGAATCATTCACCAAATTTAGAGATAGGGGATTTAAGTTTGACTTGAAAACAGATGTGGCCATTATTCAGGAAGTGGCTGGTTTTTACATTCACGTGGATTGTTTAATATACAATTCAGTAAGAAAAGCTACTTAAAACTGGTATTTGGGCACCCAATCTTTTTTTCAATATGCTCTGTTCAAATCCTTTACCTTGGACTGAGTTCTCATGGGATATTCATGGTATCTTTTAATCAAAATCTTAAGCATAAACTATGTAATGGCTCCAGATTTCTCTTATGATATACACAGTGGGACTAAGGGAGTTATTTCCTTTCCATATACAATCATCTCTGTAATAGAAAATATGTTTCAAATTAGGCATCAATTCCATGAATGACTATGACGTGAATGCTCTATGTCAACATTTAAAAGACTATTAAGAATGAGAAATGTATATATTATGTATTGCACTAAACTCCATGTTCATTCTCTTTGGAAATATTAGCATCTCAATTCCTACCTGAGTAAAACCATCTACTTTTAACTTGCAGCTCAAGTTGAGGAAAAAATGATAGTATTTTTTTCAGAGGCTAGCTATGGGATGTAAGCACCATGATTCTGAAACTATGCTCGTGTGGATATTGTGATCTTTTTAAACCAGGCTGCAGCATTCTGCTTCCAAAAGTAAGAAGTGGTTTTTTGAAGGAAGTAATGGCTCAATCTTAAAATTTCTTCCATATATATTTCTTGATATTTGATACTTTCTATAGCCTCCCTTAAAAAACAAAAAGGAAAGAAATGATTGAGGAACAAGCATGTGGGAAAACTGAGAAATGGAAATTCATGCTTGCTTTGACTGCTTGACTCCCCAAACCCTCAACACCCTGGCACCCATGGCTGTGATTTTATGGCAGACGTATAACAGTCATAATTTCTGCTAAAATGTGTCTAGTTTATATGACATAATCTAGTATATAAATATTTCATGGCATTACACACATACAAAAGCACTAAAAATTCCATCACGACTTTCTGGTATTCCCCCAAATAAAACAAACAAAGAACCATCAATTAGTTTTTAAAAGCCTTTTAAATTGCATTATAATTATTCACAAATGAAAATCTAGATAACTACTTTTTCAAGAAATCGCTTTATTCTCACAAATTTTACAGAGGATTTTAAGAAACTAAAGGTAACTGTCATGCTTGAGCAAAAACACAAATATTCAAAGTAAGGATTATAATTCTGTAATTGCTGAGAACAACTTTTCCCCATGCAAAGTTCACTGTTAATTGCTCATTATTCAAAGTTGGTTTAGAGTCACTGCATTCCTATTGCATATCTGTGATGGCAAAGAGAGATAAAAAACTTGTCAAAGCTTTGCCTTTCTAATTCCTCTACCTTCTTACTCTCCCTGGAGTAAGTCGAACAATGATCCAGGCAAAGGGAAAGTCCAGTAGAATCTGGAATAGAATTCCCAGTAAAGGCAACGTGGAAAGCCAAAAGTTAAGGAGGAACTAAAACCAAAACCTTTACCTGTTACTGAAGTCTTAAGTGCCAAGGACAGAATAAAATGTTATAAAATATGAGGGAGGAAAAATGTGGTATTAAGTCAGGATATCAAACCCTGAGTTGGGGCTTGGAAAATAAAAATAGAACAAGTAAATTGGAAATACATAGATAGGAGGTCCTTGGCATAGTCTCCAAGAATGAGCTTTTACCTTGAACAATCTTAATATCGGTGACACACTTAAGTTCAGTGTAACAGGATGACAATATCAGAAGATAAAGATACTAGGAAATTAATGAAACTCTACAGACTCTCCCAAAATAAACTTTTCTTTTTCTAGGTTTACGAATATTGTTTGGTCAACTTTTGGAATAATTGACATGATACCACTATATAAGTTTCCTGAAATTTGACACCCTCTAAGCCCTTTTTATTAAATGATGCTGAAACATCCCTACTGATAACAACCAATGAGGACCTATGATGTTTCCAACCATCAAACCATTCAGAATTATTTAATTAAGGAGAAATGAAATTACGTTTAGTAAGATTTTTATATGTTTATGATATGATAACATTTATGGTATAGATAATATTTTTAGAGAGCTTATTTGTTTAACCAAAACACCCTATCATAAACCAAACTGAGTTTATTAGACTTTGTGCGAAAAGAAAGTTTTGTTTTCCAAATCATTAATTATTCAATTCATTAACAGACATTTATTAGGTGTTTAGTATGTCCCAGCCACCAACCTGATAGAAGCTGAAGTTTGAAGACAAATAGATGCAGCCTGTAGGTTTAAGTAATTTGCCTTTTAGTGACAGAGAAAGGCAAGCCACCAGTACAATACAGACTAAAAATTCCATGTTGGAGATGGGTACAGAATATGTTAAAAGTCTATAAAAGGGTAGACAGTGTTGG
Organism: Ateles fusciceps; assembly: GCA_036589455.1. Classification (NCBI taxonomy): domain Eukaryota; kingdom Metazoa; phylum Chordata; class Mammalia; order Primates; family Atelidae; genus Ateles; species Ateles fusciceps. The sequence continues at coordinate 4,054,223 of JAZHEH010000065.1, read as the reverse complement.
GGTCACTCTCTGTGAGAGTTTAGTTAAAAGAAGGTTAATCTGAACACATTTCTCTTGAAATGATTAAACAAAACTGGTGGTATCTGATGGTGGGTATTTTGAGCAGAGAAAAAAAGTAAATGCGAACTCCATGTAAATAACTCAGGGTGTACGGAGTATATAGGGTGCAGGTAAGAAAAGGTGAGGCTAAGGGGTAAGCTAGGGACAAACTAAATGATTCTCATATTCTCAGAAAATGTGTATTTTTTGGTATGTGTATATGGGTCAAAAAGTAAGAAACGTTTATCATCCTGTTGGTTTAATTGAAAAATTAATATTTCATTAGTAGGGATTTATATATGTCATTATCTAGTTCTTCTTTCCCTCAGTTATGATGGAAAAGTTTTATTTTAGAACCTTGAAAGAACAAGAATAATGGGAGGCATTAAGAAAAAAAGCGACCTTTGGGATGAGATGGATGCAAGTTTGATTTTCATCTCCTTTACCTTGGTCTGTAAACTTGAGAAAACCACTAATTATTATAAGTTGAAGTACATAGGTTTTGTAAGTTGTAAATAAAATATAACATAGAAAGCTTTTACCTCAGGGTTTGCAATGTCTTTTAATTATTAGTTACGCATTTTCACATGTTTATCCTTTATCTTCAAACCCTACAGTTTTTATTATTAGAAATAATAGAGTAAATACAAAATGATTTGCAGCGGGGGAATATAGTTGGCACTAAATTTATGGCTTAAAATTAATTTGGATTTGGGACTAGTGACTAAAAAGTATACCTTTCCTTTTGGACTACCATGACATATTTCCACACCAGTCTCTCCAATATCCCCCACCATTCAATGTCCTCATGCTAGTCTAAACATCTGAAATCACCTCCCATATGGTGCCTCCTTGTTGCCCGATCTCTTGGAATGACACTGTATTTGCTACATTTGTTCAACACACATCAAAACTAGTTCCCTGATACTTTTTCCTGGTAAACCCGCTGTTAAAAAGACATGAGATATGAAATCTTTTACAGCTTAGGTATTTGCATTTTGACAGGAGTCAAATAACAATTAGATCTTATTATGTTTTAAACAGTGGAAGCCTACTCTGGCTGATTGTGTGAAAGAGAGAGAGATAATTTTATTGGAATATAACTCCTGTACCAAATAATTTATCTGTTTAAAGTACATAATTCCATGGTTTTTAGTACATTCACAGAGCTGTGCAACCATGCTATGACCAATTTTAGAATATGATTAACTTTCTGTCAAAGGGGAATATGTTGGAAGGATTTAGGAATGTCAAGAAAGGATGGAAAGCCCAAAGAACCAGGCTTGAAACCAGGCAAGATCAAAGGTGGCTCTGTAAAGTGAACAGATGTCTCAAAGGTGAGAGTCTGATCGCGCAACCCTGCTGCAGTGACTGCTTTAAATGGCTTCTTATGGTTTTTACTTGTTGCCTAAGATTCAGTGTCCTGGGAAACTGTCTCGTTGGCTTTAATAACCCTGTGACTATACTGAAGTTTTAGGTGTGTAAAGTGGGCAATCAGTTTTACTATAACATGTAGACGACACACAACATGGGAGAAACTTCTTCCACAAAAGGTGATTAGGGTACTATCAGGGCAAGAGATTAGGTACCAAGAGACCCAAATGACAGATATCTACTACCAACATTATTGGATATTAATGAGAGGCAGAAAAACAGAAAGTAATGGTGCAATTTCAGAGTAAAAGGGATATTGTTTCTTGGGATGGTTGTGGGAATTAGGTACATCTCTTTCTACTTGGAACGTGAATTTCTTGGATTCTAAGTAAAACCAACTCTTCCAAGAAGATCCAATTCTCCATAGAATCACAATAGGAATCATAGATTTTTGCCAATGTGAAATTCTCTTCCTTTTTACTTTCATTTTAAGCCCTGTTGTAATGATTATCCCTGAGGCAAAGTCCCAGGAAAACTGCTATGCTATTTGTAATTCTTTGTCACCATGAGAAGAGCAGAAAGGAGGCAGCAATCCAAAAGACACCTTCTTGTCATCAGTTATTTTTGATCACCTTTCATGGTTATTGCAAAATAGTTACTCAACTGGGTGGAAGTTGGCATTAAGTATTTCCATGGTCTCTTCAACTCTGAGATTCCATGATTTCTTAACCTTTTTAGTGAATTATTATGCATACAGGGAAACTCCACAAGGAGTCACTAGATATCTATGAGAACTTTGCAAAACTTCAAAAAAGAACTCTTAAATGTGCAATAGCACTGCAGCACGAAATACAATTTTCAACAATGGTCAAATTAACCTTTAAATAGCCATATTTCAATTTCTATAATTAAAATGCAGGAAACATGTTTGGGTAAAAGTCATTTTGTTTTCTTCCAAATCAGTGGACATCAGACTCCTGGGATTTTGGCGCTTTCTTTCAAAGCATTTATTTTGACATCTGTTAAGATATCCTAGATTCCTTCAGAAATGTGATCACAAATAAACCTAAACACTCAAAGCAAAGTTTAAACCAGTACCTCAAAGTGAACCAACAGGAACTTTATTTTTATATTATATAATCATTTATTCCCAGGTTTATTCCAAAAGACATTTGAGATAGCTTAATAAAAATACAGGCACTTCTGGTTCTAGATCCTTGAGGAATCACCACACTGTCTTCCACAATGGTTGAACTAACTTACACTCCCACCAGCAGTATAAAAGCATTCCTATTTCTTCACATCCTCTCCAGCATCTGTTGCTTCCTGACTTTTTAATGATTAACATTCTAACTGGCACGAGATGGTATCTCATTGTGGTTTTGATTTGAACTTCTCTAATGACCAACAATGATTAACTTTTTTTCGTGTTTGTGGGTCACATAAATGTCTTCTTTTGAGAAGTGTCTGTTCATATTCTTTGCCCACTTTTTATGGGGTTGTTTGTTTTTTTCTTGCAAATTTGTTCAAGTTCTTTGTAGATTCTGTATATTAGCCCTTTGTTAGATGGATAGATTGCAAAATTTTCTCCCATTCTGTAAGTTGCATGTTCACTCTGATTAAAGTTTCTTTTGCTGTGCAGAAGCTCTTTACTTTAATTAGATCCAACTTGTCAATTATGGCTTTTGTTGCAATTGCTTTTGGTGTTTTAGTCATGAAGCCCTTGCCCACGCCTATATCCTGAATGGTATTGCCTAGGTTTTCTTCTAGGGTTTTTACAGTTTCAGGTCTTACGTTTAAGTCTTTAATCCACCTTGAGATAATTTTTGTATAAGTCATAAAGAAAGGCTTCCACTTTCAGTTTTCTGCATATGGCTAGCCAGTTTTTCCAACACCATTTATTAAATAGTGGAAGTTGACCCAGCAATCCCGTTACTGGGTATATACCCAAAGGATTATAAAGACACATGCATACGTATTATTTATTGCAGTACTATTCACAATAGCAAAGACTTGGAACCAACCCCAGATGTCTATCAATGATAGACTGAATAAAGAAAATGTGGCACTTATACATCATGGAATACTATGCAGCCATATAAAGCAATGAGTTCATGTCCTTTGCAGGGACATAGATGAAGCTGGAAACCATCATTCTCAGCAAACTAACATAGGAACAGAAAACAAAACACCACATATTCTCACTCATAAGTGGGAGTTGAACCATGAGAACATGTGGGCACAGGGCGTGGAATATCACATACCATGGCCTGTCAGGGTGGAGGTAAAGGGAGGAATAGCATTAGGAGGAATACCTAATGTAGATGATGGGTTGATAGATGCAGCAAACCACCATGCCACATGTATACCTATGTAACAAACCTGCACGTTCTGTACATGTATCCCAAAACTTGACGTATAATAATAATAAAAGGAAGACTACTTGGCAAAAGAAAAAAATACAAGCAGAACAAGAAAATGATGCAAATAGTAAGAATAATGCAAGCAGAAACATGCTTTTATGTGGAATATTCATTAAATATTCCTTTTAATGCATAAATATCGGTTGTCTTCCACTGCTTCCATCTGTCCTACTAGTGCCCTGACTAAAATGAGCAAGAATAATCATTTGCTATTTAAGAACATTCACATGAATAGGCAATGAATTTTAAGACTGTCTTGATGAAATTTGTAAGACAGGGGAAGTGTCAAGGGTCCTAGGTAGACATCTCTGGTTCGTTGTGTCGGTTGTAGAGTACAGTGCCTCATCAACAGGTGTGTTTTCTTGGCCAAGCCCTAAGCCTGATATATCAGATTTAGTCATCCTCTGTCCCACCCTTCTGGGGCTCTGACAAATTGTCAAAAATAATGCCTGATAATATCTTAATAGGTCTTCTTAACACTCTCCATCCTCTTCCTAAGGATATGTCCACATTTAACTAGAGCCCAGCAAGGAAAAGACTGTTCTTTAGGAGGTGGCCCTATGTTGTTCTTCTGGCTACCTCTCCAGTGTTTGTTTGCATAACACCCACTCCAATGATGTTACAGTGGCTATTACAGTGAGACATTAAAAACCATAGTTTTGGGCAAGCAGACCTCTATGATGCTCTTCATAATCATTCATACGTGCATCAGTGATTAAGTACCTCCTCTGCACCAGACACTGTGCTAGGCACTGGAGGAATACAAATTAATAGAAATTTGAAACTTGTCTTTGAAGATACATGGTGCAAGGTGATAAGAACCATAACTGAGGCATATGTGGGAGCACTGTGGAAGAATTTCCAAAGGAAATATATTACATGTGTGTTTTGAAAGGAGAGTCAGAGTTTGGCTAAGTGGAAAGAACTTCTACACAGAAGGAGCCTACACAGAAGGATTGAAGCAGAAAGTCATTGAAGCTAATAATTCATTTGAGAATCTGTATACTATCTGGGTGGAGATACAGCAGTTAAGAGCAAGAGCCAGGCTTCCCTGGGTTCACATCCTAATACTTATTAATTGTAGATGATAGGAACTGTGGATGATGAGATTGTTCAATCTGTCTGTGCCTCAGTGTCTCACATGTAAAATGGGAGGAATAATATTAGTGTAATACTTACCCCATAGATTGGTTGGGGTAACCATAAAAATGTCCAGCACATAGGAAGATTCCATTTGCATTCGCTGTGATAGTCTCACTGCGGCTGAGTACAGGAGGTGGGGAAAGGCAGGGTTGAGGCATGAAGAAGTTAGCAGGAACCAGGAAATAAAGGGCCTCCTGGGCTGTGCTGCAAAGCTTGATCTTCCACCCTGAGGGGGTAGCCCTTGTGGATTTTCCATTATAGAGTCATGTGGGCAACTGCTTCTCCAATTATAAATGAGGAGTTTATGGAAAATCAGATCTGAATCCAGAGCATACGTGTACTCTGAGAATACGTAGAATGCGCTTACTAGGTGCCTGGGCACCCTTAGCTTGATTTAATCTTTTCAATGTTGTAAACAGATGTCCTCAGGAAAATTGCATTATATGTGCTCTAAAACTTAGGTTGGAAAGAAACACAAGGTACAAACGCTGTAGTCCAGATGAATGGATATGTGAAGAGGGTAATGAGACTCAGGCAATGTAGCATCCTCTAATTACTAAGCTTATAAAACGTATGCTTTGGAAATGTTTTGAAGTGTCTGCAAAATGCATTCCTGAAAAGTCATCAGAGTGTGTAGTCCCATTTCCTAGGCACTAATAAAATACACTTTCTCTCATTAATGCCCTATTAATAATCACTTAGCCATCCATACCTTATTATTAATGGACTTATTAGAGAATGCAAAAGAAAAAGAAAAAATATAACTGGCAATCCACAATTTTGGAGCTTAAATTTCGAGTAATGTATGTAATATATTAAATCTTGTGTGCATTACAAAATATTTTATAAAAATTGGGTCATGATGTACATTCTATTTTTAACATGCCTTTCTTTTCACTTAACACTGCACTGTGAGCACTTTCCCACATGATTGCATATTCTCCTATATGTTCAATTTTAATGGCTGCGTATAGTTTTATTATCCAGCTGTAACACAGATTTTTTTTTAACTCTTGGACATTTATGTGGAGTCTAAAATTTTACTATTATAAAAGAGTGTAAAAACTGAATTTGTGTAGCTAAGTTTTTGCCCAGGTCTCTGATTCTTTTTTCTTTCAGAATAATTTAAGTGAGCATTTCTCACACTTTAAAGGACCTGATTTAATTGCAACTGTTGGTCAGGTCTGGGTTCTCCCTGAGCCCTCCTCAGAGATGAGGTGCCTTGAGTGTGATACTGCTGGGCTTCTTACAGGCTACTTGACAACAGCCAGGTTCACTCTCACCCACAGTGGGAAGAGAGTGGTTTCCCTGAAGGATCACACAGTTCTGTGTAGATGAGATGACAAGCTACTCCTTGCTGTTCCGGGAGCCTGGGTGCAGAGACCTCAGAGAAGACGGTTTTGAAGGATTCCACTTTGAGCACAATCTGACCCTGCAGCCAGGCTTCTCAGCACTCATGAATTTCCATTTTAAAACAACAAACAGCAACTGCTCTTTGAATTGAAATTCTATAGCCAGAGAACAAGAACGAAATGAAAGCCTTCACCTTTAGTGAAGGTTTATGACACTAAGGTGATTTTGAGTATTTCTTAATATTATTATGTGTTCAATGGAAAATCATTTGTGTTTTCTTTAGTAGAACATAAATAATTAAAAATAATTTTTCCCAAACCAAATGCAAATACTTAGATATATGAGGGGGAAAAACAACGACAACAACAAAAAAGCAATAATAAATGATCCAAGTGATCCAGAGCTCTTCCATTTTAATCTTCATACTTTCCTTTGAGGAAAACATTTTTATGTATAATCTATAAGTAACAATCCATTTATTTGTTTATAAAACACATCAGACCAGTTGAAACAATAAAACAAAACAAACTTGTTTTTGTTTTTTATTCTTATGTAAAATAGTTCTTATCATCGTCAAAGAAAGAATAAGGAAAAGAGAAAAGTCACCCGTAATTGTATCACCCAGAGATAATCTCTGTGAACACATTCCTCATTGTATACCTTCAAGTAAAATAAAAATAGGATTGGAGTAATCACTATTTAGTATTTTTTTCATTTAGCCATAAATAATTTTAAAAGCCTTTCAAGAAATTACGTATTCTCTCATTTTTAAAAGATATGCAGTATCCTATTGTACCGATTTCTTTAATCAACTGTTTCCTTACATTTAGCTTGATTTAAAAACAGCTCTTATAAACATTTGCTGCTATGAGAATCTTTGTAGCTATATTTTGTTCAAATCTCTGTTTCTTGAAAAAGTTGCCTCCAGGAAGATTGCACCAATTTACTCACTCATCAACCATATATGAGAGAGGTAGTAGTCATATAACTATTAATGGTTTATGTCTAGAGAAACTGAAGGCTGAAAACGTCAAAATGGATCCAATGTTAGTGTCAGTAAATCAGGGTTGGACTTGAATCCTTGCTTCCGTCCAGTTTATTCTGTTGCGCTTGCTAGGAACAGAGTGACCAGATTCGCTGGCATTTAGGGCCAGGAGTGGTGGGGAGAACATCTGAGACACACGCGTAGGGTTTTGTTTTGTTTTTTGTTTCAGGAAGCAGTCAGTTGCCCAGAGAACAATAGTTAGGAAACCAAGCCCTCAGAGGACCGCATTAACTTGTGCAGTAACAAGTTCAGGGACGCTGGGTGTCTCAGCTGTTCAATAACAAGAGAGGGGAGGAAAGGGAGGTTGCCATGGAGATGCCTCGCCGCACGTGCCGCATGGGGGTGGGGGCTGAGGTGACCTTCTGCGAGCTAAATGAAGCTGTGGAGGTCGCCTCGCCTTGGCCTTGGGATGAGCCCCAAAATCTGAGGCGTCTAAGCCGCTGCCTGGAGGCGGGCTGGGAGCACACTGGATCCCCCGGGGAGGACATGCTGTCCTTGGCACAGAGCAACCCCCCTCCTGGCAGCCATTTTATAGCATCTCATTCCTCAGCTTCTTCCCCGGCTCAGGCCTCAGTGGAACTCGGATCACTCCAGGGTCTGCGGCGAGAGGCGGGCGCGCCCCACAGTGCGGGTTCGCCACGCGGTCCCTTGGCCTTCCCCCACCTTCCGTGCAGCTTCGCGCCCGGAAGGGTTGGATTTCGTGGTGGTTTGTTGGGAGGGGAAGTGGAAATTAAATTCCCGGCAGGCTGGGGTGCGATCTCACATCTTGATCCTACCGCGGGTGCGTTAGGAGAAAGAGACGCAGATGTGATTCGTAAGCGAAGGCTGTAGTCTTGGCGCACTTGGCAAAGGCTTTTTATTTCATACATTATTTGTATTCTGCCGCAGTGATTTCGGAGGCAAAGCAGACGCGCACTAGCCTGGAATTAAGACTCATATTCACACATTCGTTAAGGACGCCAAGCAGATACTAATCCGGGGTGTTTTCACAGAAAAGAGAAAATGCACAGGCAGCACATGTCTTTCTATTTCACTGTGCTGCAGTGGGAGACGCAAGGCAGGGCCTGAGTAATAGTATGCTTTATTACATTCGGTCACAGTGCCTGCTTTAGGCATTTCATTTTCCACCTGATGGATGGGGTGACACTAAACTGTGGCATTTTCTTGGTCTGCACTGTGTTTTGTATGTGCTACATGGCATACAGTTTAGTGCAGAACTGGTCTGATTTTTTTGACAACTGGAAATAGTAACTCCTGTAATTACTATACAGTGATGTAATTCAGTGAAAAATCTTTTGGGGTGGGGGGGAGGAGCTTAGGCAGAACAGATTGTTAAAGACAGTGATGATGGGGTTTGGAGGTATAAAAAAGGATGACAAAGCACAAATAATTTTACTGCCCTCGAGCTAGGACCAAAGCTCATTTATAATTCTCATAGTTACAGAAGCTAAGAACTAAAAAATGGTTCACTGAGGCAAAATCTTTTCCACCATTGCCTTTTCGCAGATGGAGAAATAAAGATTTGAAGAGGTAAAGAATTAATTTACCGAAGTTACAAAGCCATAGGAATCCAGACCTGCTTTTCTACTTTAACTACACTAAGTCAAGAAAGTGAGATATGGAACTGACTGTACTGAAAAATGGATAGTTCTCAAACTTTTGATCTCAGTCTTCCTCACACTCGTAATTATTGAGGACCCTAAGAGCTTTTGTTTTTGTGAGTTGTATGTATAAATAGTTATCATAATAAAATGGAAAACTAGGAATAAAAATACTTATTAATTAATTTAAAAACAGTAATAAAACATAACTCATTTTTGTGAAAAAGAAATGAGAAGAGATACATAAATTTCCAGTTTTTGAAAATTAATGTGGAGCTTATTCTTGGAGTCTTATCTCTGCTTCTGCATTCAATCTGTTTCAATGTGTTGTTTTGATAACATACATGAAGAAATCTAGCCACTCAAACAAAAAAAGAGGACCTGGTACAGGAAAGGGTCTTGAGAACTCTCAGTAAGTGGTGTGCTGCTCCACTTACGGAGAGTGTTTTAACAACCAGTTCATCTGTGAAGGAGAGAAAGCCCACTTTGTAGCACTGCCAATTTCTCTGGTGTAAATACTCCCAACATGGCTGATAATGCAAAGTTGGGAAAAGACAGGCAGTAGCACATTATTATAAAGTATTTCTGCCATTCAAATACAACAGCTAGAAATAATCTCAAGAGCCTAACAAGATTGTAGTAAAATGTAATCAAATGATTAGGAAATGGTGGGTTGTGAATATTTATGATCTTTATGTTAATTTAATTTGTATAATTGAAAGTTTTATGATATACTTTTTAATAATGATTATGTTTAAGGACTGGCTCACAAAATTCTTAAAAATTTGACAGTGGGATTGCTGAGTCAAGTGGTATTTCTGATTCTAGATCCTTGAGGAATTGCCACACTGTTTCCACAATGGTTGAACTAAAACATTCCCACCAACAGTGTAAAAGCATTCCTCTTTCTTCACAGCCTTGCCAGCATCTGTTGTTTCTGACTTTTCAATAATCGCCATTTTGACTGGTGTGAAATGGTATCTCACTGTGGTTTTGATTTGCATTTGCATTTCTCTGATGATCAGTGAGGTTGCAGTGGCTCACACCTATAATCTCAGCACTTTGGGAGGCCAAGGCAGGTGGATCACGAGGTCAAGAGATCGAGACCATCCTGGTCAACATGGCAAAACCCCATCTCTACTAAAAATACAAAAATTAGCTAGGCATGGTGGCACACACCTGTAGTCCCAGCTACTCAGGAGGCTGAGGCAGGAGAATTGCTTGAACCCAGGAGGCGGAGGTTGCAGTGAGCCAAGTTACCCATTGCACTCCAGCCTGGGTAACAAGAGCCAAAGTCCTTCTCAAAAAAAAAAAAAGGAGGTTGAGAATTTTTCATGTTTGTTGTCCACATAAATGTCTTCTTTTGAAAAGTGTCTGTTCATGACCTTTGCCCCTTTTTGATGTGTTTGTTTTTTTTCTCGTAAATTAAGTTCCTTGTAGACTATGGATATTATAATATAAATTATTCTATTATAAAGATACATGCACATGTATGTTCATTGTAGCACAATTCACAACAGCAAAGACATGGAATCAACCTAAATGCCCATCAATGATAGACTGGATAAAGAAAATGTGGTACATGTATACCATGGAATACTATGCAGCCATAAAAAGCAATAAGATCATGTCCTTTGCAGGGACATAGATGGAGCTGGAAGCCATTATCCTCAGCAAACTAACACAGGAACAGCAAACCAAACAGCATATGTTCTCATTCATAAATGGAAGCTGAACAATGAGAACACATGGACACAGGGAAGGGAACAACACACACTGGTGCCTGGCAGGGGAATGGCGGGAGGGAGAGATTCAGGATAATAATGCATGTGGTCTTAATACCTAGGTGATGGGTTGATAGGTGCAGCAAACCACCATAGCACACCTTTACCTATGTAACAGACATGCACATCCTGCACATATATCCCAGAACTTAAAATAAAATATTAAAAAATAATAATAAATAAAAAATAAAATTTGACAGTGGATTCTTAAGAGATGATAGAAGCAGCCCTAGCACATCACTACCTCCAGGGATACTCAAACCATAACATGAGAACCAGTGTATTAAGTTAATTCAACAAAAATTGTTAAGCACATAGTTTGTCTAATGTCTGGATAATATATAGATTGAAATACAGAAATGAAAGAGTAATATCAAGGGTGGGGAAAAATAACTAGAAAATGGAATAATTTGTGCTTTGTCCATTCATGCTGTTATAAGAAAATACCATAAATGGGGCAGCTTATAAACAAATATCTATTTCTCACAGTTTTGGAGTCTGGGAAGTCCAGGATCAAAGCACCAGCAGATTTCGTATCTAGTGAAGGCCCCTTTCCTGGCTCGTAGATGGCAACTCTTTGCTGTGTTCTTCACATGGTGGAAGGTGCAAGACAGCTTTTGGAGGCCTCTTTTGCGTGTATGTGTGTGTGTGTGTGAGACAGAGTCTTGCTCTGTCACTCGGGCTGGAGTGCAGTGGTGCAGTCTCTTAGCATCTGCTAAATGCTACAGTTTCACCCCAACCCTCATCTGAGGCCTTTTTTATAAGGGCATTAATCCCATCATGAAGATTTTTTCCTCATGACCTAATCACTTCCCAAGGTCCTACCCCCTAATACTATCACATTGGTGAACAGGTTTGAAGGCATAAATTTGGGGGAACACATTCAGACAGAAGCAATTAAGATACTTTAAAACCTTCCATTATTAACTCAATTTGAGTTAGGTATCTGGCTTCCTTATTGCTCTCTTAACCATGGCCCTCCCCTCCAAATGATAATGTGTTTGTTTTCTCTAGACATTATCATTTTATATTTTTAGTAGGGCTGTAGGCTAAGTCAATATTTTCATCTGACAGCAGTGATCTGGATATAACATCTCTCTAAAGGTAAAGTATTATTATCTTTACAAACAGAAGTACATAAACCTCCAGGATTTATGAATTTAAGCTTCTCTGCTTCAGACAGCAGGATTTGTTTGGTCTTCAGTACAAACATATTGTTTCCAGATTAGAGGAGCCATACTCAGGGTGAATGGTTGAAATATACTGACATTGTGGAAAATTAGTCATTCAATGATTATTTATTGATCATCTGCTATATGCTAGAAGCTGAGGAGCTTACCACCATAAGTAGCCACTTAGTACTTAAAGCCAACACTGATCATCGGTGTTTCCCTGGGCACTGGAATTGGTATGAGATAGGTATTGCCTTGAGCACTGTTAGGGCAAAATGTAGGAGGCACAGTGCCCTTTTTTATTATATTCTACAACTACTCAGCTATGCTTCATGTGAACACTCCCATGAACATATTCTTTAGTGATGATTTGAGTCACATTTGCTTTGGTTGCTGCCTTGCAACATTTGAAATGATTTGGTAATAAAGCATTTTTATTGATATTTATCATATTAAAAACCAAAACAGAGAAAAATTTTAAATTATTAATTTATCTAAAAATAACAAGAATTATCCCATGACATGTTAAGATAAAAACATTTTTAATTGCAAATGACTATAGTTTACAAATTAAAAAAAAATTAGTGGGAAGAGTGTCATTGTTCCACATTTTTGCAAATCTCTTTAATATATGCCTAACAGAATACAGCTGGATTCTTACATCTGTCTCTGCATTCAATCTGTTGTGATATTGTTGTAGATGAAGAACATAAAAATATCCAGGCCAGGCATGGTGGCTCATGCCTATAATCCTAGCACTTTGGGAGGCCAAAGCCAGAAGATCACTTGAGTCTAGGAATTCAAGATCAGCCTGATCAACATAGTGAAACTCTGTTGGTACAAAATTAAAAAAAAAAAAAAAAAAAAAAGCAGGGCATAGTGGCATCTGCCTGTAGTTCCAGCTATTCGGGAGGTTGAGATGGGAGTATGGCTTGAGCCCAGGAATTTGAGTCTCCACTGAGCCATAATTGCACCACTGCACTCCAGCTTGGGCAACAGAGCAAGACCCTGGGTCTAAAAACTAAACATAAAAAAAAAGAATAGCAAGCCTTACACAGATAAGTAGTTGGAAAAGGAAAGACTACTATAATAGCATTTTTAGGTAATTGTGGCTGTTCCTTAATACTACATCAAAACTTGACAAGTGGTTGTTTCCTTAATGTTAATTACAATGTAAAATCTAAAATCATATCAATGAACTTTTCATACTTTGTTACATTAAAAGCCAATAGTCTGCCTTGCAGTCTGAATAAATCTTTTATCCATTTATGATTTTGTACCATCAAGTATTGGTCATTTGGAAAGTATTAATTTACTGAATTACGCACATCTTCCAAATTTTGACATATTTCATTTTAAAATATCAGAAAGCATTTGTTAATATGACCAGTGTTCTCATCAGGTAAGTCTTAAGCACTGGGAAGCTTTCAAGCTCATGATGGCATATACAGATTTTCCAAAATTCTAATTTTTGTTGGAAAACTCAAATGTTATCACTGGCAACAAATACTGTCAGTTGTTTTTCTTGAAATGACAGACTCACTTTGTTTATTTTTTAGAAAATGTCTGCCAAATACTCAAGTTTTTCAGTTGTTCTTTGAATAAAATGCTGCTGCATGAAAAATGGTTAAATCAGTTCTCAACTCAATCACACAAGTGCTTTACTTTGAGATAATCATTGTCTTTGGTGTACAGTAAAAGTGCTTTAGGTTTACTTCCCATTTCATCACATAGAATATTGAAAAGATATGTATTTAAAGGTGGAGGTTCAATAAAAGTAATATATTTTACTATTTTGTAAAGGATATTAAGTGACACTTTTTGTTTTTCATTCTTATTTTTGTTTTGTATCTAGAACTGCATGGTGGAAACATACAATGACACCAATACAGCTTGGGGCCGATGCCTTGATTCATGCCAAGGCACCAAGGGTCTTATTATTTTCTTACTGCATTTACACCATTAGTACAAATATAAATGCAGCAAAAAAGGAAGATAAGATCTATGTATTTTATGAGAGCATTATTATGAGAATATGATTGTCCTCATGTATGCCCTAAAAAGAGCCTGTGATTCCTGCAGGGCTGTAGAGCACACTTTGAGAACCACTGATTTAACAAAGGTAATTCAAGGGAAAGGACCATCAGTTGACTTGGGAAGGATAGGCAGCAACTTTAGCTTGGTTAGTCAGGAAAAGCCTCTCTAAGAAGATGAGATTTAAGCTGAGACATGAAGGATAGGGAACCCAGCCAAATGAAGACTTGCAGGAAAAAAGAGTTCTGATGAAGGAAACAGCTAATACAAAAGCTCAGAGATGGGAAATTCAACAATAGAAAGAAGGTCATGTCAGCAGGACAAAGGAAGCAAAGGAAGATTTCAGGATGAACTTGGTCAGTAAAAGTAATTACAATATCTGAATTACAGAATTGGTGTTTAAATAAAATAATGCTTATAAAGTGCTTAGCTAAATACTTCCCTGTTAGCTAGCACCCAGTAAATGTAGCCTGTGCTAGTTGTGTATGTGGTGAAACTATCCATGTGTTCCATCAGCTTTGAAATCTGTCTTTTCCTGATATGCAGAAGCCTTGAGGCATAAAAGACTGAGGTTATTGTGTTCCTTTTTAGAAAAACACTGTCAAGGCAGACATGTAACTCACAACACTTTAACATTCAGCTCAGCACATTTATAGCTTAAGCAATTGAGCTAAGAATTAATGTTATTCCTTATTTAAAAGAAAACAAAAATAGTTTAACACATACATGTATAAATTTGTGAAACTAAAAGTGCAGCTTAGTGGATAGGGAGATGTTTGAGGTCCAGAAATGCTAGAAACAAGTAGACAGTATAAAATGAGATGCAAAGAGAAGGAGGAATATTCTTTTCCCACTTGCCCAGTACTGATTGTTTGTGTTTTACATTTATCAGATAATGTGTTCTTCATGGTTGCCTCAGATCCATAAGACTTTAAATAAGCAGTTGCTAGCCTGCTGGTCATCCTTTGCTCAGCGTCATGTGATGGCAAGAACTGGACCTGATATCTTTGTTCATTTGATTATTTGTTCATTCAGCCACCATTAATTGATGTTTATTATGGAATAATGGTTGTTCTTGAAGCTGCGATACAGAGAAGCACGAAGTACTTGCATATCAAGGAATTCCCAGTGTGAGAGATGAAGCAGATAAATAAAAACAAATGTATTTTATTTGAAGCATGTACTACATGTTGTGAGAGATAAGAAGACAATCAAATCTTTGTGAGGAAGGTAATATGGAGGATGCTAAAGCTTCCTTACAATGGTGTCATATAAGCTGACCCTTAAAAGGATAAGTAACAATTACCCCATGTCAAAGAAAAAAATTGCACTGGACAAAGTTAAACAGGCACAGATGACTTGATTCAGGCTATTTAAATAGGCAAAAGAGGATAGAACTCAGTCTGACCTCAACTCTACTGAAACAAAGGAGGGAGGGGGTTCTAAGTGCTCGGATGAGCTAGTGGAAAAGTACTGTGGGAAATTAGAGATAAATCATAGGCAGCCTGTATTTGCTAATTGCCTTTGTCCAAAGGAAAATACAAACTTTTCATATCTGTATGACAGGACATCATTGCCCTACACGGAACAAGCTGCCCACCAAAGTTAGGCTCCTGCTCTCCCAAGAGACTGTGAGATAGGGGGAGATAAGGGTGCTATCTTCCTTGCTGATTGCATTTCAAATACGTGGCTCTCAGATTCTAAAGAAAGACATTCCTGGGTTGTAAAACTGGCAAGAGACTGGGAGAAGATTTACATTTCTAAAAGCCAAAGGAAGGATTTACAGTTACAAGCTTTTTAAAGCAAACCCTTTAAGAAAACAGAAGTCAGGGGCCTAAACTCAGGAAGGAGCCTATCTAAAGGTTAGTCAAGCAGAAGAGATCAGTAGGCCATTTTGGTCACTGGAAGAGTATGGAGAAAAGGCATTTCAGGCAATATAATGCTAACCATGCCACAAAACACACTGATCACTTAAGGTATACCACACTATATACTTTGCTCACACATGTGCACCCACATGCACAAATCCCATTTCCTATTCACATTTTACGAATGATTAAACTAGGGATCTAAACCAGCATAATTGCAGGGCTGGGATTTGAAACCTGGTCTCTTAACTTCAAATTAGATGGTCTTCACCACTCATAAAACACTGCTTTCCAGTTGGTTGAAGAATAAAATATATGTATAACTTATTTTGAGAGATTGGTTTGTTTTCCCAATATTTTGTTGTGATAATTTTAGACATGCAGCAAAACCAAAAGCACTTTAAAGTGAACCTTTATGTACTCCTGACCTATCTCTGCCATAAACATTCTACTTAACTTACCTTATTACATATCTAACTATCTCTTCACTGTTACATCCATCAGTCTTATTTTATATCAGCACTCTTTTCCCTAAATATTTCATCACATATATTATTAAATAGGTTTGAATGTTGTTTATAGATTTTTTCTTTTGTTATGAAATTTACAAACATAAAAGGAACAAATCTCAAGTGTACATTCACTGACTTTTAACACATGCACATACCTGTATAACTCAAACTTACCATCACCATAGAAAGTTCTCTCATGTTCTTTTCCCATCACTCCACTCTCAACCCAAAGTGGCAAATTTTCTTCTAATTTTATGCTTCTCTAGGTTAGTTTTCTTTATTCCAAAATTTTAAATAAATCAGACAGTATAGTATCTTATGCAAGGCCCCTGTGTAGTTAGTTGTATGTGTCAACTTGTCTAGGCTGTAGTACCCAGTTATTTACTCAAATAACAATATGGATGTTGCCGTAAAGGTATTTTGTGTATGCGTTTATTATCTACAATCAACAGACTCTAAGTAAAACATATAATTCTGAATAATGTCACTGGGCCTCACCCAATCAGTTGAAGTCCTGAGGAGCAAAAACAGGTTTACTGAAGAAGAAGAAATTTTGCATTATGACAGCAGCGTGAACTCCTGCCTGGGTTTCCAGCCTGCTGGCCTGCCATACAGACTTTGGCCTTGCCAGCCCCACAATAATGTGAGCCAGTTTCCTAAAATGCCCTATTGATTCAGGTTCTGTCTAGGTTTGGCTGATTATAAATGAAGCTGCTACAAGCAATTTTTAGTAAGGCATTTTGTGAACATGTTTATATATTCTATATATAGGACATATATATATATATATATATATAGGATATATAGAGGATATGTATATCTGAGATATATATCAGATATATATATATAGGATATATATAGAGAGAGGATATATAGAGGATATGTATATATATATATGATATGTATCATATATATATATTGGATGGAGTCTCGCTCTTGTCGCCCAGGCTGGGGTGCAATGGTGCAATTTTGGCTCACTGCAACCTCCACCTCCAGGTTCAAGCAATTTACCTGCCTCAGCTTCCTCAGCAGCTGGGATTACAGGCATCTGCCACCACGCCTGGCTAATTTTTGTAGTTTTAGTAGAGACGGGGTTTTGCCATGTTGGTCAGGCTGTCTTGAACTTCTGACCTCAGGTGATTCGCCCACTTCAGCCTCCCAAAGTGCTGGGATTACAGGCGTGAGCCACCGTGACTGGCTTGTGAACATATGTTTTATTTATCTTGGGTAATTATCTTGGTATGAAGAGTCATAAAATGTACATTTAATTTTATAAGAAACTATCAGAACTTTTGTTCAAAATGTACAATTTAATATTCTTATCACCATATATGAGAGTACTAATTGCTCCGTATTCACACCAACACTTATTATGGTCAGCCTTTTAAAATTTTGCTATTCTTGTGGGTGAATAGTGGCATTAAGTTACATTTCCTTGATGAACAGCTTCTTCATGTGCCTTGTGGCCATGTATATATCCTTTCCTGTCACATATCTCTGTTCAGTACCCTTGTCTATTCCTCTACTGTTCTTTCTATCATCTGTGATATCACCCTGTTGCTGAATAAATGTCTTAAGAATATCCTATTCAGGCAAGACTGGCTTTTATTAATATATCATCTGAGGGCTAATGAAGTCAGTGTCTTCTACAGGGAGATCATCTAACAAGGATATATCACAGATTTGAAGATAAGACAACAAAACATTTCTTGAAAAGCATTAACTCCTTTCCCTCTATATTCTAGAGTGGTTTTATGGTACAGAATGAGTTGAATTACACTGTGTGGCTCTGTATATACTTTATTGGGCACATTTCTTAGTTTTTAACTTAAATTGAAATATCTTAGTCTGGTCAACACTTTAGTCTGCTATTTGCCATTACTTTTTATGAATTGTATTTTCTTACATAAAACATTCCAATTACTTGTCTATTACTTCTATTTTCCATTTCTGCAGTAGCATAGAAACTTCAAACCAACATCTCCTGGAAAACTATTCATGTCAAAGGAAATGCCAGAGATCTCACGATGTATATACTGCAAGAAATGCAAACACTGTCTTTCACTCTTACCCTGATCTACTTACTCTAGTAATGAAAATACATTATAAAAAAATGATTCAATTTCTCTGTATTACAAATTTAGGAAGAGCTTTTTCTTTATTTTTAAGTCAGTTTTATAGGTATGCTTTCCCTTCAGTTTTCTATCCTAGTTATAGAACACAGGTTCTATTTGAAGAAAAAAAATCTTTGCTCATCTCACATAGATAGGACCTTAATGAAATGAGGGAATTCAGTGGGAGATCTTATTAGTAACACTGACACTGCTCATTTTTTTGGTAAAACCTCAACAGTTTTCCTCATTTCTATCAGCAGTACATGTCATTTCTCATCAGTTATTTTCCTTTTTCAGGATATATAAAAAGAGCAAGTGGTATAGGGAGAGAAAAAGCATTAACTTCCTCTTTGTTGTAAATTCTTAAGGACCAGGGACTTAGCAGTTCCTTGATTAAATCTAAAAAGACAAGAAATTCTTTGGTCTCTTTACTTATTTTTCTTGGTACTTTTGAAGTGATTCAGACCTTGACCCTCCCCCAGTTTGAAAATTAATACACTGCCTGGCTAATGGAGTACCAATACAAGGCCACCTGGCTACTTAGAGAGTTGTTGAAAGATGAGATAGAAAACCTACCACATTGGAGTTTTTTGGTCTGAGGATTTGGTTTGAAGTACTCAAAAACTTTCAATTTCATACAAATTCTTATGGTCTATTGTGGGAATGGGGAATTAAAATAAGAGACTCTAGCCAGGTAGGTACCTACTCAAAGCTATGCAACATACAGGCTTAAAGAGATTCTTATGACTTCATTTCCCTGAGTTGGGTTGAGCACATGGGTACAAAGTCTCTGGAGCCTCTCAGCGTTCTTAGTTGTCTAGAAAGCATGTTTTTATTTGATCTTTACTAAGAATCCTTTTAGTTTTTGCCACCCCATATCAAAGTAGTGCCACAAAAGTCAACTGTAGGAACAATATACAAGAAGTTCATATGGTTTCTCAAAGAAAAAAGGAAATGGTAGATTAGAGACCTCATTTATTTGCTGATTAAATATTTATTGAGTGCCTGCAATGTTCCTGATGTTCTTGTTCAATGCCTTGGATAGGGACTCTGTAGTTCATGTCTAGTGGAGAGAAATGGAAATGTGCATAGTTACAGTCTCTTAGATATTAGATATTGAGGTGTGCACTGAGAACTGTAGGTGCTTATGGGAGGATCCACCTACCTGTGTGTGTGTGTATGTGTGTATTGCACAGAATGTCAATGATGGTTAGAGAAGATTCCTGTGAAATATAATACTATTAATGGAATTTTGAAAGGATAAGTGGAAGTTAGCCAGGGCAGTAGAGTAGAAAGTGTATTTATGCTAGAAAAGAGCATTTGCACTGATAGAGAAATATATGAGAACATGGCTCATTTGAGGAAGATCAAGCAGCTTAGTCTGATTTGAGTTTAATGTTTAGTGGGGGAAGGGTGGAGACACGTGAAGTTTGAGAGTTTTGCCAGATTTTGAAGGTTCTGTTAGGTCAAGTAAGGGGTAATGGATGGACCATCAAAGAGGTTTTGGGAGAACACCAAGATCAGATCTGGTGTTAAGAAATATCACTTTTGCAAGGTAATGAATAAATCAAAAAGCAGCAGAATGGTCAGTAATAGTAATAATTGAAAACACTTGGTAATGTTTGGTGCCAGTCTTTTTCAGCCTGCTTTTTAGGCACTAACTCACGTAATCCTCACAAAAATTTTATTCTTAAGTACTATTATTATGTCTATATTACAGATAAATGGAGACATAGAGCTGTAAAGCAATTTTTCCAGGTTTACTAAGAGAACAAATGGCAGAATAACAACTCAAATCCAACAGGCTGTCTGTTCATGTTCTCACCACTATGTTAGACTGCCTTTCAATAACTATTGCATTTATAGAGAGCTTTCAATATACCAGGCAATGTTCTAAGCATGTTACAAGAAAAAGCTAATATGCTAAAATCACTCCATGAAGTACTAGTATATTAATATTCCTGTTTTATAGATGACATAACTAAGAAGAGAGGTTAAATGATTCGTCTAATACTACCTAGATAGTAAGTAGCAGAGGTTGAATTCAAAGTTGCCAGTCTGAAATGAAAACCTGAGTTCTTCACCTCTGTGTTGTATAGATGTGGGTAGATTATTTATGGATGTGTTAAAATAATCAAGGCAGAAATTGTGGTGACCTGAACTAACAGTGATAGTAGAAATAAAGGACATAAATCCAAGGTGTATTTAGACAGTGAATTTTAGGGAATTTAAAATGGCTATTGGAAGAACTGTGGGGAATGAAAGGAAGATATTAAAGATGACCTGGATTATGAAGCCTAACACGTAGGATCCTGCGTTATTGTCTATTGCTGCATAACAAATCAACCCAATATTTAGCAGCTTGAAACATGTATTACTTTGCAGCTTCCAAAGGTCAGAAATCTGGGTTAGGCTTACCTGAGTGCCTCTGTCTCAGGTCTTTTTTTAGATTGCAGTCCAGTTTTCAACTATGTCTGTGTTCTCAGCTGAAGAATTTACTTTCAGGGGACCCTCTTTCAGGCTCACTCACATGGATTTCGGTAGGCCTCTGTCCCTTGTCACATGGGCCTTCAGCATGACAGCTGGCTTCTTCAGAGTAAGCAATCCAAGAGACAGAAGCCACAGTCCTTTTATAGGCTAATCTCAGAAGTGACATCATATCACATCTGTGACATTCCAATCATTAGAAGAGAATCTGTATCAGTCCATTTTCACACTGCTGATAAAAACATACCCGAGACTGGGAAGAAAAAGAGATTTAACTGTATTTACAGTTCTACATGGCTGAAGAGGCCTCAGAATCATGGCAGGAGGTGAAAGGCATGTCTTACATGGTGGTGGCAAGAGAAAATGAGAAAGATGCAAAAGGGGAAGCCCCTGATAAAACCATCTGATCTCATGAGACTTGTTCACTACCACAAGAACAGTATAGGAAAAACTGCCCCCATGATTCAAATTATCTCCCACCAGATGTCTCTCACACATGTGGGAATTATGGAAGTATAATTTAAGATAAGATTTGGGTGGAGATACAGACCCAAACCATATGAAAGTCACTGAGTCCAGTTCCTCAGGAGGATGGGAATTACTCCAGGACATGAATACTATGAAGTAGAGATTAGTGGGATCATCTTTAAGGTCATCTATCAAAATCTTTATTACCGTGGCATCCCTTTCTTAGGACATCATAATATCCCATGTTAAAACCACTGATTTAAAGGATGGGCAGAGAAATCAGAGCTCAAAATGGAAACTGGGACATAAGAAACTACAGAGGTAAGACAGAAGGCAGAAGGGCTTCCAAAAACCACTAAAGTTTTTGGAAATAATGTCAAATACTACACTAATATCAGAAGCCACCACTGAAAGTATCGTTGGTAATCTAGGCAGGGCAATTGCATTTACTAGGGGAATGGAAAGCAGATTACTGTGGAGAGAAGAGTGAACTTAAAGAGTAAAAATAGTGAGAATAGGCGACTTTTGAAACAGTCCTGTTGTGATGAAAGAGTGTGTGCCAAATAGAGGTGATCTATGCTTAAAGGAGACTTTATAAAGAAAGAGAGATGCAACATACAAAACCATTTCTCATGATAAGGTGACTCTGTAGAATAACTAAGAAGAAAATAAAACTATGTGGAAGGTGATACTGCAATACTTCATCCCAGTGGGCAAGGTCTCCACTGTCACCTATGCAAGTTGCGGAGGGGCAAAGCATAGAATCTATGCCATAGACTAATGTGGAGATGAAGATTTGAAAGGTAAGTCCAAAGGGAAACTCAGAAAAATGTTTCCTATCATTTTATTTTGCTTTTGATAGTATGTTAAAATGTCCTGATGCATTACATTGCTGTGCTATAGCACAGTGTTCATTTTATACATTTGGATCTTTTACCCAAGTAACATTTTTGTTAGGGAGATAATGCTTATCCTAAAGCATCAAATGTAATTGCAATTTTGAAGTAAGTGCTAGGAAGCACATTTCTTTAAATCTTTTTCCAATTCATGTATTTTCCCCACTTTTTAATCTTCTGCCCTAATAAGATGTCTCCTGGGTTCTCTTAGTTAAATGTAACACCACCATGTTTCTTAGAGAGGCAGTTCTATCATAGTGGTTAATGCTACAGTATCTGGAATTAGATCACCTGGCTTCATTTTCCAGCACTCACATTGATTATTATGTGATCTTAGGCAGACTCTGTAACTTCTCCGTGCCTCAGTTATATCACTTAAAAAATGGTAAACACTTTACCACCTGCAAACTGATAAAATCTTTCTTACTGGGGTTGTTATGAGCATGAATAAAGTTGGAATTGGAAAATTCTAGCAACTGGGAAAATGCCTACCATAGAGGAAATTCTCAACAAATGTTAGGTTCCATCATCATCATCATCATCATCCTATCACTTCTACCTGAAAACTTCATTATCATTGACCCTTCCCTCTTCAGCTTCATCCTTCCATGTCTTATTGACTATTCTGAAGTAGCCAGTATACTTGTATTTACTAAGGACATTTTATTAGAAATATTCGACACAAAATTTGCCTGCTTGAAGTTGTGACAGTTAGGTTATTCCCCCCACTGGCCTCAAATATGGTAAAGGACATTGATTACTGTACTGGGTTAATTACTGTCTCCCTAAAACTTATGTCTGCTTAGAACCTCAGAACTCAGAATGTGATCTTATTTAGAAATTGCGTCTTCACAGATGTAATTAGTTAAGATGAATCCATACTGAAATAAAGTTAGCCCTAATCCAATGACCAGTGTCCTGTTAAGAGAAAACAGAGATACAGAGACAGATGCAGAAGGAAGATAGCCATGTGAAGAGGAAGGCAGGAATTTGAGCAATTCAACTACAAGCCAAGGAATGCTAAGAATTGGCAACTAGAAAGAGGAAAGAAAGAATGCTTTTCTAGAACCTTCAGAGATATGGCCCTGCCAGCAACTTGCTTTTGGAATTATGGTGTTCCGAATAGTGGAAGAAAAATTCCTGTTTCTTGTAGTCAACCAGTTTGTAGTAATTTGTTACAGCATGCATGGAAAACTAATACAGTTACTAATAAACTTTCCCAAAGTACTTGGCACAGGACAGAGTGACTCCCATGATCTGACCTTTTGTGCTTTGACCAGAGTATGTTTAGGCCTCTTGTTCCTCCCTTTGCCACTTTCTTAGTTCTGTGCATCTGCACTACCCTCCTACTCCGTGTATGAAGCTGCTACTCCTACTTCATGGCTCTAATCAGGCCTGCATCATCCTAATCAGAATTATTTGTTCACTCTGTCTTCCACAGTATGTTGCTGCTACCTCTATCATATGTCTTATTTCTTTTCACTTTGTGTTATACATATTTGTTTAGATATCCATCTTTTTCACTCTAAAGTTCTTTAAATCAGGATCTGTGTCTCTTTTTATTATTACACTTTAAGTTCTGGGATACATGTGTAGAACGTGCAGGTTTGTTACATAGGTATACACGTTCCATGGTGGTTTGCTACATCCATCACCCCATCATCTACATTAGGTATTTCTCCTAGTGCTTTCCCTCCCCTATCGCTCCATCCCCTGCTATCCATCCCCTAGTTTCCCCATCCCCCCCCAACAGGCCCTGGTGTGTGATGTTCTTCCAAACAGTGGAAGAAAAGTTCCCATCCTTGTGTCCATGTGTTCTCATTGTTCAACACCCATTTATGAGTGAGAACATGCCGTGTTTGGTTTTCTGTTCTTGTGTCAGTTTGCTGAGAATGATGGTATCCAGTCTGATCCATGTCCCTGCAAAGGACACGAACTCATCCCTTTTTATGTCTGCATAGTATTCCATGGTATATATGTGCCACATTTTCTTTATCCAGTCTATCATTGATGGGCATTTGGGCTGGTTCCAAGTCTTTGCTATTGTGAACAGTGCCACAATAAACATACTCATGCATGTGTCTTTGTAATAGAATGATTTATAATGCTTTGGGTATATACCCAGTAATGGGATTGCTGGGTCAGATGGTATTTCTATTTCTAGATCCTTGAGGATCTGTGTCTTTTTAAGAATCTCTCTATTAATAATGAGTGCAATGATTGGCATACTGGAGTTATAACATGTTTGTTAAATAAATGAGTGCATGAAAGACTGAATCAAACTGGTGAGTACTTAATGCTCATGGCTTGATTAGCAGGTAGGTCTACCTTCTCTCCCTATCGATCAGTGGCAGTGAATCCAAAAAGCTCACCATTAGAGACTCATTATTTCATATTATAGTGGACTAATTATCTCTTTAGAAGCCACAGATCTGGAAAGAATAGTTGTTAAATCTAGGATATTTTCCTGGGAATACATTTATCAAATCAGAGACAAAGAGAAAAATGAAAGAACTGGGTCACAAGGAAGAAAAGAAGACAAAATGAGAACCTGTTTGCAAGATTTAGACACAACTCAGGAGCAAGAAAAGGGCCTCCAATTAGATTTTATTTTTAAATCACATTTTAATGTGCAAGGCAAGCAACGATGCTTAGTCATTACAGAATTGCTGCTATTTGACAAGTAGCCCCTTTGTCAACTGTGTGTATCCTATTGCGGGGAGGGGAGGGGAGGTAGACATGTGAACGAATGATACCAGAAAGAGGGTTTGTAGGCCAGGTTCAGGTCTGCTGCTACTCTCTGAATTCTAGTTGCTGCCTCCCTTTGTATATCAGGTCCTCCAAGGAAGCCATTTATTACAGCAGCCACACTCTGTAAAATCAATTATTTTCTCAAGTCCTGTTTATCCTAATTTCACCTCCTGTTTTGTGGGAAGGACTTCTCTGGCTAGATACTGCAGTTATTTGTGTTTGCTGAGGCAGAGAGAGAGCTTTGCTGAGCTGAGCTGCTCCTCGCTTCTGCAGCTGACTAGAAGTGGTGGGGCTCTCTCTTCTCCATGAAGCCATACAGCAGCAGGCTTTCGGTAGAGGCTCTCTAAAAAAGCAGATTATCTGGAAACCTCGAAGCAGTATTTAGAGTACTTGGGGTACTAGCCATTATGTCTGAACCCCTCTAGGCAGTACTTGGAATTAATTCATCCCAAATATGTTTACCAATATACTTACTGGGACAGGATGCAAAATTTTTACACAGTTTTGATGCTTAAATCAAAATCTTTTTAAATTATTTATGTTTTAATTATATTTTATGACTTTTTAACTAAAATTGTCATTTTACTTGGGTAAAGAATCCATTGCAATATGGTAAACTTCAAAGAAACTGAAAAAAACAAACCCTGCATTTGGGCGCAACATTTTAAGAAAGGCACAGCATGCTATTTAGGACCTTCTCTGATTTGTGAGATAAAATGCCACCCAGTAATTTGTGCTTCATTGAAGCTCAGAGACCAAGTCTGAAGCTGTCACTAAAGGTACTTTTTTGGGGAAAAAAAAAAAAGATTTCTAGGAGTTTGTCTTAATCAATTAATTTCTGGCAATATCCAGCAGTTTGTTGTTGTTGTTTAAAAAAAAAAAAAAAAAAAACCATCTTCTTTTCCTCTGGTATTGTGATTAAATCCAAATGATGTTTCAGCAGATCTTTATTCCCATAACTTCAGAGCTATCATTGCAACTACAGTGATTTTATGAAGGAAAGGAAATTCTACCAGTGCCTCTAGCATCAATCAAAATAAGTTATTTCAAAGCAGAGAGGTGTCTTTAGCGGCTTAAAAACAAGTTCAGAGAATCAGAAATTTTTCCCCTTGTTTCTGGCTGAAATCTCATTTTTGGCCAAATATTTCTCCCCCAAAAAAGGAGGTTTTTATTGCCAGGTTTTTAGCACGGCACTGATCTTGTGCAGAAAGCTGTAGAGCTCTGGTTCAGAAGATCCAGGTGAGAGACTTTTCCCCCTTAGCTCCAAAAATATGTTAACCCTGTGATCTCTGGCTTTTGTCTTAGTTGGAAATTTGTTTAGGTTTTCTTATGGGTATTTCTTTGTATTAATTCTCTGTGGGCAAAATATAACTTTGAGTTGATTTTAATTTGAATGGTAAGATAGTATGAATGTTTTCACTGGTGTGATTCTTTAAAGACTTCTGTAAAAAGTTTGATCATTGGCTGGGCACAGTGGCACACACCTGTAATCTCAGCACTTTGAGAGGCCAAGGCAGGTGGAATACCTGAGGTCAGGAGTTAAAGACCAGCCTTTTCAACATGGTGAAATCCCATCTCTACCAAATACAAAAAGTTAGCCAGGTGTAGTGGTGCATGCCTGTAATCCCAGCTACTTGGAAGGCTGAGGCAGGAGAATCACTTGAACCCAGGAAGGGGAGGTTGCAGTGAGCCGAGATTGTGCCATTGCACTCCAGCCTGGGCGGCAAGAGCAAAACTCTGTCAAAAAAAAAAGGTTTGATTATTAGCAAACATCTGATACACTTGTAAAGCTACTCTAGTTTATTAGGTCCAGGGCATGACCAAGAGGCATGAGCTCCCATGTCTGCCACTCACTGACAACCTCACTGAGGATGGCCTTGGAGAAGATTGTCATTCTTTAGAGATTTGTTCAACTATTTTGTAAAGTGCTGAGACTGGACCAAAAGTGATTTCCCTAATTGCTCTGTGGAACATTGTGATCTTCGAAATCCTAACACGTGTTCTGCACAATACACAAATACTAAAATAAAACAAAGCAAAAACTCTCATAGCCAATTAGATGTGAGAAATGCTTCCTAATATAATCCTCTCTTGATGACTTATGTTTGCTATTAGCATTTTGAAGAATTGTAGATCTACGTAGTAAAGAAACCTGTGTAAATCTGTAGTCTTCAAACTTAACTGACCATTCTATAAGTCAGGATAGACTAGGCTATGCTGAAATAAAAAGTACACGAAAATCTCATCAGCTTAAAATAAGGAAGCCTCCCCCTACCCATTACATGTCTAACACAATTTAACTACCATGGCGAAAGATCTCTATTTTTCACAGCTACCTGGGGATACCAGCTGGTGGATTAGACGCCATCATGAAACTTGTAGGTCATTTTGCTAGTAACAAAAGAAGTTTAGGAGAGTCTCAAACCAGTCTTTAAATGTTTTCACTCAAATATGACGCATATAATTTCCAAACACAACTCATTGGCCAGAACTAATCACATGACTGTGGTCTGCTAAGAACGAGAAAGATAGGAGGTGCCTAGAAGACAGAAAAATTTGATGGTGATGAGCAGGACTAATGACTACTACAACTGTAGAACTCTTTATTATTATAAAAGTTATAACTAACTTGTAGAATTACACTCTGGAAAACTGCAATGGATGAGTTTCCAGCCCTTCCAGCTGTGAAAGTCTGCAATTCTATGATCCAATTACAAAAAAACTTTCCCCCTTTATAAATTAGTGTGTGTGTTTCCCCAGGAGAAAACAGTCTCTTTTTTATTGTGGTAAAAAATGTATAACATAAAAGAAAACACCTTATTTTGTAAGGTAAAGTTTTATATCCGATGAACCTTTGAATTGACTAAAAGACCTTTCAGGATAGCTGGTTCATATCAAAACATATCTTTACACCAGTCACTGCACAGAGACCACTTATATTTTACGTCCAATCACATACCTTTAGTTAAACAGAGAAAAATGAGGGTTGTATGAGACTAAATCCCATTGAAGACCAGAATCTAGGCAGTTATCTCTTGGGTGAGTTCAGGGGAAATTTGTGAGCCTTTTGCTTAGGGGCTTCTCTTATCTACTTTCTGTTGCCTGTTAAGTTTCCAAAGGTAAGAGAAAAATGATTCACTTGCTAGAAACATAATATATATGTATTATTAGCAAATTGGCATCCTCTACATTTAAAATATGTGATTATATATACATATGTATGTGTGTGGGTGTGTGTATATATATATATATGTACAATATATGTAATTGACTGTATATATTCAATTATTCTGAAGCCTCCTTCCCAGCTGTTCCCACAAAAATGTCTCAGGTGCTGGGAAAGCAAGTAGGTAATGTCCTCACCATCCTTTATCTCTACTATCCACCCACTTGTGACTTTTATTTTTCAGCCATAAAATATCTTCGTTTTCTAAAAAATCATAAGACTGCAGCCTTGCAGAAATGAAAAGCTTGTCTTTAGCATGGTTTAATTTTTTTAGTGTGGGGATACAATTTTTCATGTTTGGGTGAGCTGCTGGCTTGTCTCCAATAAGAGAACTTCAATTTATCTGCAGTTCATTCTGACCCGACTGCCTCACAGGGACCTCAGTGGCCAAGGTAGTATTTGATTGTCCCAGAACAGCCTGAGGCTATGATAAATTCACAACCTTCTACCTCTCTCCCCTTAATACACATGTGATTTGTTGATGTGTTTATATAACATTCTGGGAATAGAGGCTGATTTATAAACATTTTGTAATGCAAAATAGATTTGAGCACAGCACTGTGCAAGTCATGGTTTGTGAATTGCTAATAGGCCGCGAGTTTGACTTAAATATACATCACATCCCGAGACATTAATCAATTCCTAGAGCTGAGTGAACACAAGGCTTGTCCTTCTGGGACACAAAATGCCTATTTTGAAGAAAGGAATTATAATAAGGAGCACATAGGCATTCAAGACCTTGAAGCTCTTAGCAGCAGCATGTCTTTTGTTTCATTTTTGAATGAAAAGCATTTGTAAGAAGAAACTCATGGTAGATTCAGTCTGACTTTTTTAAAAAGGGATAAATATAGTGGTTTTACATTTATATAAAATATCCAATTGTTTGGCTATTTGTTGATTCCGAAATATTTGGTCTTTGGACAACATAATGAAAAACTCCTCTTATATGTAAAATATCTCCAAGGCTGAGCCCATCATGAAAAATTAATGGATGTATGAGTGGGAGAAAATGGGATCTTTTTTTTTCCTTTTCTCTTTGTGTTTTGTTGTTATATACTGTTAAAACACTGGTGCTTTTTCTTTGTCTATGTTTCCAATATACATGATTTTAAAAAAATTTTCAATTACATTAAAATACATTTGAAGTTCTTGATGCCTACACCTTTAAAGTGCTTTCTCATCTATCCTTTAGTGATCTATTCAGCATTAGGTGAAAAATCATAAGTAACCTGATATCCTCTGCATTTTAAAGATGTAAAAACAGAGATTTAGAGTTTAAATAACTAGTCAAGGATATTTAGCTAGAAAGTGGTAGAACTGAGACAGAAAATCAGATATTAATGTTACAAGTTTAGGGCTCTCCTTGACTGTGGTAATTGTTAATGCAATTACTTCCCTGATTATATATTTTAGGTATTTTTTAAATAAAGTGATTCCTCAGACTTTAAAAATGGTAATGAACTCTCCAATAAAAGTATGTTGCAAAAAATGAAGGTACATTACTAAAATCAAACAAAATGTTATAGAGTACACACTATATTACATCAAGAGAATTTCAGAACTTTTGAATTTCCCTTTGGTGTTTCTGTTTCCAGTTATAAGATCCCCATTTGGAAGTAAATAACTTTCTCCCCCAGGCTACTGGCCAATGTTCTGTCCAATTGAGGCCTGACCCAAGGGTGGGAACATTCAGAATTTCTCTATAAAAACATGTTTTAGGAGAACACATCTCTAGCACGCTAGTTGTTTTCTTCCATGTGAAGGGAACTCAGTGAATCTTCACCTAAGTCTATCTCTTGGGGGACACATCAGACTGTAGCAGGCCCCCATTTCTCCTTCATCTGTTCTTTTAATGCATTCATTCATTTGTTCATTGTCCTCCTTCCCTCCCTTCTTCCTTCGCATTCTTTATTTTCTTCCTTCCCCTCTTCCCTTCCACTTCATCTATTTACTCTGTTAACATCTTTCTGACATTTTTCTTCCATGTTGGGTTACTCCAAACTGGAGAAAGAGGAGGAGTGACTTATCTGTTTAGTACATTTGAAAAGAGTGAACAGGGCATAAGCATACTCAGCTCTCCTACTTTCATCTACTTTTTGAAATAGTCTTCCTGCTCTATTCCTCCAAGGCTAGGCTCTTCCCCTGTGAGGGATAGGATGGGAGGCTTGTCACAGTTCAGTGTGGCTGAGATTAGGTTGGTAAGTCTGTCTAATTCCTAGATACATACATCAAGTGGGCCTGCTCAACTTTTATCTGTCAAAATGAGATATTCAGGCATCCTCCTGTCACTCCTCAGCCTTATTATTTTTAATTTGTTCAAATCCTGTGGAAATTACAGAACTGACATTTATTGAGCATGCTTAAAGATTTTAATAGCGATAATCCCAGTGTTTGTATATCTTGTAAACTATATATTTATTTTTAACTTTGGAGCATTTGCTAGACAAATGTATTTCAAAAGCCTGCAATATAGATAGTAATAATAATAATTGCAGCTGACATTGATACTGCGGTAAATACTTTACTTGTTTTATCTCAATGAATGTTCATTATCTTAGTTTTGATGAATACATGTATTATCTTCAGCTTTCAGATAAACAACTGAGATTTGAGTCTTCTACCTTCTATGAATTAGAACAATTTCCCTTTACTGACAAAGCAGCATATAAATGGAACTGTCTAATGCATAAAAGGATGATTGGATGGGGAAGGATTCTATACTGTGCCTTCAAGATTGAAACTGCCATTGCAAAAATGATAACTGAGAAAATTATTGCAGTGGAAGAGATCTGACCTAAATGACTCCATTTTGCTTCTAACCTCCAAGCTATTCTCATTCATTCTTGCAAATGGGCCAAACTGACTTTGGAAGGAACTTAGTTTAAAGTTTAACTTTGAAACAAAGATGATAATTGCCCTTTGCCAAAACAAAACCCCTTCCTGCCTAGGGACTAGGTTGACTTTGTAGGACCAACAGAATAGTTACAAGATTCAAAATTATGGTTTAGGAGTCATTCAGCTGGAGGCTGCAAGATTCTGAACCTCCTCGAATCGTTCCTGGGGGATAACATCACTACTGTAAAACCTAAGATCAGTGCTTGTGATATTTTGCATACCCTGCACTTAATGGATCAGCTGGCACCAACCAGATCAATAAACTGGTTCTTCTTATCTTGCGGCCCCCACCTAGGAACTGACTCAGTGCAAGAGGACAGCTTCGACTCCCTGTGATTTCATCTCTGATCTGACCAATCAGCACTCCCTGCTTTCCAACCTCTTACCTACCAAATTGTCCTTAACAACTCCATCCCCAAATTTTCGGGGGAGATTGATTTTAGTAATAACTCCAGCTCCCACAAGGGGTGGCCAGCCTCATGTCAGTCAAACTCTTTCTTTACTGAAATGCTGTGATCTTTATTTGTGCAACAGGCAGGAAGAACCTATTGGGCAGTCACAAGATCCCCCTTTGGAACAAAATGACTTACTCCCCAGGCTGCTGGAAAGCTCTGGCTGTCACCCTTCAGCACTCAGCCCCCCTTGGGGACAGGCAGCAAGCAGCAGGCAGTAGTTTGCTCATTCATCCTTGCTCTAGACAATGGAGGGCCAGTGAAAGCTTTTGCACTAAACCTGTTCGTTCTCCCTGACACCACAGAGCATTTTGCCTATACCATTATTTCCCTTCTTTTACTTTCAGGCCCTTTCTTCATTCATTATTTCTGCTGTAACAAAATACCTGACATGAGGAGATATATAAACAACAGAAATTTATTTCTTGCACTTCTGGAGATGGGGAAGTCTATAATCAAAGTGCCAGCATGTTGAGTTTCTGATAGAGCAAAGTTTCTCTGCTTCTAACATGTCACTTTGTTGCTCCGTTTTCTGTAGAAAAACACTGTGTCCTTATATGGCAAAGAAAAGCTGAACTTGCTCTCTTAAGGCTTTTATAAGGAGCCTAGTTTCATCCATGAGGGCTTCTCGCTCATGACTTAACCATCTCCTAAAGGCCTTTCCTCTTAATACTACCACTTTGGCCATTAAATTTCATCACATGAATTTGGGGGGGCAAATCAGATCATAGCAGGCCCCGACTTCATCCTTCATCCATTATTTTATATATTCATTCATTTGTTCATTGTCCTCCTTCCTTCCCTTCTTTCTACCCTTCCCTTTTTTATTCCTTTCCCTTCCCTCCCTCTCTGCTCCCACCTCTTGTATTTATCCTATTAACATCTTTCTGACATTCTTCTTGCCTGTTACTGAAGCCTTGATCTGGATCATTGACTCTTCCCCCTTCTGCTTTGACTGGCTCAACAACTGCAATTTTGTCTCCTGGTAAATTAAACTCAAGCAATTGCTGGCAGAAAAGCAGCTCTTAAATGACAGTGTACACTATTTCTCAACAGGGCTCTATTTCCCCTCACATTTATGAGATAATTGGAAATAAATCTGTGAGCATAAAAAAAAGGGGGTGAAAAGATACTAAGACAATTTTACACCAGAATCCATTAGAATCTCTTAGAACTTTTAACTTCTGTACCTGAATATATGGCTGAATTTCTTCACCACTTCTTATATTTTAAATAATATTCTTCTGGGATAGATGTTGTTTGAGAATGAAGTATAAGCCATATAGAAAAATATTGTAGACTTAGATATAATTGTCACAATAGATCCTAATTCATAAACAGTAAATACTTAATTACTTGGCATTGTCAGAAAAATGATATATTCTGCTTAATCTAAAATTCTGTTTACTAAAGCATGATAAATATTCTAGATATAAATTATCAATTTCAAAGAAAAAAATTAAAATTTTTACTGAAGGAAACTAATTTTTTTATGAGTCAAAATGTTTTTATCTCTAGATTCAGTCTGGTCAGTTTAAAGCCCTAGCACTGTTACATCTTTGAGTGAATATCAAACTTTCTAAGCTTCATGTATCTCATCTATAAAGTGAGGACTATGATAATTTCTAACCTCATGGAATTACGGTACAAACGAAATAGAAATAATTTACGTCAGATACCTGGAATCGCTTCAGAGCATTTAATTGGTGTGGTGGATTTTAAATATGTCCACAAATTCTTCAATACTTTTCTCTTTAAGAGGTGGAGCTTAATTCCCATTCCATTGACAGCTGCTGCAATTAGTGATTTACTTGCAATGAATAGGCTATGGAAGTTTTCATAATATGTCACTTCCTGTGCTAGTCATTTCCTGTGTCCTGGTTGCTCTCTTGGGTCATCAGCTTCAGGGGAGAATCCAGCTGCATGTAACCAGGACACATAGCTGCTGAATTGAGAGGCACATATGGTGAGGAACTAAGGCCTTCAGTAAATAACCAGCAAGAAATTGAATCCTGCCAACAATCATGTGAAGGAGTTTATAAGCAGATGCCACAGATTTCACATGACTAAACTGTCATCATCTTGACTGCCACCTCATGAGAGACACTCAGCTAGAACTACTCAGCTAGCCACTTCTGGACTCATAACCCTCAAAAACTGTGAGAGATAATAAGTATTTGTTGCTTTACATTTGGGCATTGTTTGTCATGCAGCAGCAGATGATGACCAATGTAATAAGTGCTTAAGATTTGTTAGCCATTATTATTATTCATTCACACTCAGTAGTTGTGCTGAAGCACCCGAGCATACCCATCTTTTAACTGGAGTCCCATAAAGCTCCAGTTGGTTAAAGCTGGACAGAGCATTTTATGTTAGTGCTTTGACCTGATTTTGAGGTGGTTTCTAAATTTAGAACGAGCTATGAGTTAAATGCTCTTGCTTTATAAAGAACAGCTTGATAACTTTATTTTCTAGAGCAGGATGATAATTTTAAAGAAAGTGACAGAGGATACAACTGCTCAAGTTTCATTGATGTCTAAAATAAAGGGGTGAGCATGTGTTCACTTGCTGTATATAAGTATACTTCACATGCCATGAGTCTGCTTATTCCCCTTGATCAAATGAGATCCCCAAAGCTCAGAGAACGTAAATGATTTTCTAAGATGCTACAGGAATAAGACTGCAGAATGACGATTTGGACCTGGTTTTATCTGACTTCAAATCTGGTGTTTTGGTTATCTTATGCCTCTGAGGAAGAAAAAGACGGGATCAGAGCTGAGATTCAAATTGTATCAAGCAACCCTCTCATGGGTCGACTGTTCTGTTAATGAAGTAGAACCCCCAGTTTTGTTCCTAGTGAAGGCCAATGGTTCTGTACACCCCTGAATACACACACACACACACACACACACACACACACACACACACACACATAAATCACAGCTAGAGATCATATGCTTGATCCCAGTGAGACTTTTTCCAATAGAATATGGAAGGTCTCCGTGAGGAATAGAGGAGACCAGATGAGCATAGGGATGACTCAGTACAACCTATCACATTGGTTAGGAAATTCAATTTCAGGCCATACTTGCCTTGCTGAGAATGAGTCAGTTGTTCTTTCTCTTCTTTAACACGTCTAAGGTTTGCTTGAACAGGTCAAGGTTGTCACAGGAAATGGAAGAGCATAAAGAATAATGAAAACAGTGCAAGAAAAGTATTTTGGTACTTAACAAACATAAAGTTTAGTGTAATTTCACTATATTCCTCATGAAATAAGATTTTTCAAGAATATTTTTTAGTGAACAAAGGGATAAACTGATAGCCCGAACTTATATGAATGTCTTTTTTGGGGGAGAAAGGTGCTCTAAGTCTTTTTTAAATAGTATAGACATTTTAAAGTTCTTTCTGTCTACTAAGGGATTTGAATGATTCCTTTTCCTCTCTAACAAATGGGTTGACATTTCTACTTTATTCATTTTTCTTCAAAGCAGGCATCTCAGCCACTAGTCACTTAAAAAAAAAGAATTCTATCACATCTTACAAAATCGATACTTGATAATAGTAAAGTTCCAACTACTACCCAGTCATTAGAGGTCTGGTATCTAATCCCTGGAGTATGATTTCTTAAAAGTAAACTCAGAGGCGATGATTACTCAGATGGTGATGTAATTCTAGAAATGCTAGCTAATAACTTTGGATCAGCTTTACAGTCCTGAGGGAATGGAAGGCTACTACTCAAATGGCTCCTGGCCACTCATGGGTCAGTCTATCTGTGAGACACTTTGTTTCAGCAATGACTAACTTTCTAAGAAAGAATGGCAAAGCTAGCAATTCTGGAGTTAGTTCCAGATTACCCAACCCTATTGGGAATCACAAAAATGGAAACTTGGTAATGGAGAGTTGAAAGTACATGTATTATCCAAAGAACAGGGCATTTAGGAGAACTGGACATTCTCATTCTTATTTCTTGGCTGAGAGACCTAGAAGCAGACTTTTTGTTTTGAAACAGTATCTGCCAGTTACTTGCTATGTGACCTTAGACAAGCCACTTCTCCTCTCCAAGCCTTCATACTCTCATTTGAAAATCAGAGTGATATTAATACTAATCTCAGAGGGTATCATAAGAATTTAATAAAATTATATATGTAAAGTGATTAAAATAATGCCCAATAGTTGCTAATCACTCAGTAAATATAATAGTAATAACATAATAGCAATCTTAACAACTAGTGTTACAAAGTCATACTTTGTAACTCATTGAACATTTGATGTGCTGTAACTCACATCAAAGTGTAACTTTACACATCAAAGTGTAACTTTGATGTTATAAAGTTCATTTGCTCTTCAGAAAAGTGGAAGGACTATGCCATTCTTTGCATTTGGAATTACATATGCCAAGTTTGTGTGTGTGTGTTTTGTAGTGGTCGTGGTGATGATGGTGGGGAGGAATGCTTATATTCACTTAGTAAATTATTATATACACACTTAGGAAATGTATATAAATAGGACTTGCTGGCTACTCTCTGGTCACCTGCCTGATGCTAATTTAAGAGGTGCTGAGAAAGACTCTGCTGGCTCTTTACATATGGCTCAGGCTGCCATGTATATCTGCTCAGGATCTACAATGACCATGGTTGGAAAGACTCTCAGTAATTCAATGGGAATTGAGAGTTGACTCAAGTTCCACCATATTCTACTCCTCAGCTGCATTGAACATAGTATATCATCTGTTTCCTGTAACACTTTTCACTTGGCTTCTGGGACATGTTGACCTGCTCCCTTGCTACCTCACTCATCGCTCCTTCTCAATCTCTTTGGCTGATTTCTCCTCATCATTTTAATCTCTTATTCTCAGTGTGTCCTGGGACTGTATTTGGTATTTAGGGCCTTTATTCTCTCCTCCATCTATAGTCACTCCCTGAGTAATATCATCCGTTCTGAGATCTCTTAAAGCCATCTCTATCCTAATCATTTTAAAATTTGTATCTCTAGCACAGAACTTGTTTCTGAATTCCAGACTCTTACCCAGCAGCCTACTTGAAACATCCACCTGGATATTTGAGGGGCATTGCAAACTTATCTTATCCCAAACCAACCTCCTGAATTCCCTCCCTGCTCCTCCTGCACTCTCCCTATTTCACTAAGTGCCAACTCTCTCCTTACCCTTTTGAGGCCACAACTACTGCAATGTTAACTCCTTTTCTGCCTTACAATGCACATAAATAATCTACAGAAATTCTGTCAGCTCTATCTTCAAAATATAAATGGAATCCAACAGCCTCTCATCATTTCCATGGTTTCTTCCCAAGTCCAAGTTATCTGAAGTTTTATATGTGGATTATTATAGTAACCTCTTAATTATCTTTACCTTTTTCACTGACCATCTCTTGACTATTTTCAAGTCAGCAACCACAGTGATCTTTCCAAGGGGGTGAATCGGAGCGTGTCACTCCTTTATTTTATTCCCTCCAGTAGTTTCTCATCACTCAAAACCAAGCACTTACAATGGCACACAGGGCCCTAGTGACCTATTTCTTCTACCTCAACGTCTTTAACTTCATTTCTCATTCACTCTCTAATTCTGTTGCATTTTAACCTCTTTATCTTCTTTGAGCAAGCAGTCATACTCTGACCCCACAGGCCCTTTGCACTTGCTGTCCCATCTTCCTGAGACACACACACACACACACACACACACACACACACATCCCTTATCTTTCTCTCTCTCACTGGATAAACTGAATAAAATCATAGACCCATCTATCTTTCTAACTTTGCCCTGAACAATAGTCCCTCTCTCTCCATATTAATCTGCTTTTAAACTTTTTCTTTCTACAGCATTTAAAACTGCCTTATTTTATAGATAGATAAAATAAATATACATATAAATATTCATTTTCACACATCCATATGCATGGATGAGTTATAATTCATTTTCTCTACTTCCATCATGTAAGCTACATAGATGGTATTTACATTTATATTTTGCTTATTGCTGCATTCCCAGATCTTAGAAAAATGCTTGACATGAAATAGGCATTTAATGAATATTTGTTAAATGAATAAATTAAATCTTTGTCAAGCTGAAATTATTCCTACTGGAGAGACTACTCTTGAAAACCTTATCAGCCACAGTTTTTTCTCGCATTGCAAGGGACCTTAGACACTCAGTGTATCTTCCTAATTTTGCTATTCAAGATACCCAGAAAGAAATAGTCTTTGTCTTAGGCCTTGTAGTAAATAAGTAAAATATTAAGGTCCAGACTGTTAGTTTCCTAACTCTTACTGGGTATGGTGTTCTATAGTCTTCAGACATGTCAGAAACCTCCAACAGAAATTGTAGAGGGCCTAATATTGGGGAGAATGTAGATATTACATCAATAGGGCCAATTCCAGGGTTCCACAAGGACACTTGCAACACCAATAGGCAGCAGAGTTCACTGGGAAATTAGGGCAGGAAAAAAATAACAGATGCTGGCAACATTGTAGAGAAAAGGGAAAAATTATATACCATTGATGGGAGTGTAAATTAGTTCAACCATTATGGAAAGCAGTGTGGTGATTCCTCAAAGAGTTAAAAACAGAACTACCATTCAACCCAGCCAT
Source organism: Ateles fusciceps (assembly GCA_036589455.1). NCBI lineage: Eukaryota > Metazoa > Chordata > Mammalia > Primates > Atelidae > Ateles > Ateles fusciceps. The sequence continues at coordinate 4,015,980 of JAZHEH010000065.1, read as the reverse complement.
CCCATCATCATGGATATACCAAGAGGAATATGAACCATTCTACCATAAAAAAACATGCATGTGAATGTTCATTGCAGCATTATTCACAATGGCAAAGATATGGAATCAACCTAAATGTCCATCGATGACAGATTGGATAAAGAATATGTGGATCATATACACCATGGAATGCTATATAACAAGATCTTGTCTTTTGTGGGAATGTAGACGGAGTTGGAGGCCATTATCCTTAGAATACTAATACAGGAGTGGATGATCCAAGATGGCCAAATAGGAACAGCTCTGGATTGCAGTTCCCAGTGAAAATGCAGAGGGTGAGTGATCACCGCATTTCCAAATGAATTTTTACCAAGGGATTCCAGGGCAGAAAAATGCCATGAGTCCCCAGCACAGCTGTTTCAGCTGGCGCAGAGGGTCTCCACACAAAAACTCACACAAATCTGAGTGCCGTGTTAACTGACACCTGGAATGCCTAGGAGACAGAGTTGCCCATTCAACTGAAGAAAAGTGAACTGAAACAGGGAGCCAGGTGATCTCGTTCTGCTGGTCCCATTCCCACAAAGACCAGCAATCTGAAACACTCTGGAATGAGAGTTTCACAGCAAGCACAGCTGGACCCAGGATAGTCCAGCTCTATGGAGGGAAGGGCGTCACCATTACCAAGGCATTCCACTACTACTGAGGCAATCTGCCATTACTGAGGCAGTCCACCATTACCAAGGCATTCTGCCATTACAGAGACAGTCTGCCATTACTGAGGCATACAGCCATTACTGAGGCAGTTCTAACTATACCTCTATAAACAAAACCACAAGGAAGTTCACACAGCAGCTGGGCAGAGCCCACGGCAGCTCAGCAATGCCACTGCTGGCAGACTGTGACTAGACTATCTCCTTGTTGGGCAGGGCATCTCTGAAAAAAGGCAGCAGCACATCAGGAACTTATAAATAAAGCCCCACCTTCCCAGGACAGAGGACCTGGGAAGAAAAGGCAGTTATGAGTTCCACTGCAGCAGACTTAAATGCACCTGCCCAGTAGCTGTGAACAGGACAATGAGGCTCACAGCTTAGCACTTGAGCTCCTATAAGGGACAGTCTTCTCAAGCAGCTCCCCAACCCCTGTATATCCAAAGAGAAACGTCATAAAGGAGAGCTCAGGCTGACATCTGGCGGGTATCCTTCTGGGACAAAGATAACAGAAGAAGAAACTGGCAGCAACCCTTACTGTTCTGCAGCCACTGCAGGTGATCCCCAGGCAAGCAGGGTCTGGAGTGGACCTCCAGCAGTCCTACAGCAGAGGGGCCTGACTGTCAGAAGGAAAATTAAGAAACAGAAAGAAATAACTTCATCATCAACAAAAAGGATGTCCACTCAGAGACTCCATCTGAAAGTCACCAACTGCAAAGACCACAGGCAGATAAATCCACAAAGATTGGAAGAAACCAGTGCAAAAAGGATGAAAACACCCAAAACCAGAACACCTCTCCTCCTCCAAGGGAATCACAATTCCTCACCAGCAAGAGAACAAGGCTGGATGGAGAATGAGTCTGATGAACTGACAGAAACAGGCTTCAGAAGGCGGGTAATAACAAAATTCTCTGAGCTAAAAGAACATGTTCTAACGCAATGCAAAGAAACTAAGAACCTTGAAAAAAGGTTTGACAAATTGCTAAAGAGAATAAACAGCTTAGAGAGGAATATAAATGAATTGAGGAGCTGAAAAACACAACACGAGAATTTCATGAAGCATACACAAGTTTCAATAGCTGAATCAACCAAGCAGAAGAAAGGATATCAGAGACTGAAGATCAACTCAATGAAATAAAATGAGAAGGCAAGATTATAGAAAAAAGAGTCAAAAGAAATGAACAAAGCCTACAAGAAATATGGGATTATGTGAAAAGACCTAATTTATGTTTGATAGGTGTACCTGAATGTGACGGAGAGAATGAATCCAAGCTGGGAAACACTCTTCAGGATATTATCCAGGAGAATTTCCCCAACCTAGCAAGGCAGGCCAATATTCAAGTCCAGGAGATACAGAGAACACCGCAAAGATATTCCTCAAGAAGAACAACCCCCCAGGCACATAATCATCAGATTCAGCACGGTTGAAATGAAGGAAAAAATGCTAAGGGAAGCCAGAGAGAAATGTCAGGTTACCCACAAAGGGAAGCCCATCAGACTCACAGTGGATCCCTAGGTAGAAACCCTAGAGCCAGAAGAGAGTGGGGACCAATATTCAACATCCTTAAAGAAAAGAATTTTCAAACTAGAATTTCATATCCAGCCAAACTAAGCTTCATAAGCAAAGGAGAAATAAAATCCTTTATGAACAAGCAATTGCTCAGAGATTTCATCACCACCAGGCCTGCCTTACAAGAACTCCTGAAAGAAGCACTAAACATAGAAAGGAACAACCAGTACCAGCCACTCCAAAAACATGCCAAATGGTAAAGAGCATCAACACAATGAAAAAACTGCATCAACTAATGGGAAAACAACCAGCTAGTATCAAAATGGCAGGATCAAATTCAAACATAACAATATTATTAACCTTAAATGTAAATGGGCTAAATGCCCCAATCAAAAGACTCAGACTGGCAAATTGGATAAAAAGTCAACATCGGTGTGCTGTATCCAGGAAACACATCTCACATGCAGGGATACACATAGGCTCAAAATAAAGGGATGGAGGAAGATTTTCCAAGCAAACGGAAAGGAAGAAAAAGCAGGAATTGCATCCTAGTCTCTGATAAAATAGACTTTAAACCAACAAAGATCAAAAGAGACAAAGAAGGGCATTGCATATTGGTAAAAGGATCAATGCAACAAGAAGAGCTAAGGATCCTTAATATATACACACTCAATACAGGAGCACCCAGATATACAAAGCAAGTTCTTAATGACCTACAAAGAGGCTTAGATGCCCCCACAATAATAGTGGGAGACTTTAACACTCCACTCTCAATATTAGGCAGATCAATGAGACAGAAAATTAACAAGGATATCCAGGACATGAACTCAGATCTGACCAAGCAAACCTGATAGACATTTACAGAACTCTCCACCCCAAATACACAGAATATACATTCTTCTAAGCACCACATCACACCCACTCTAAAATTGACCAAATAATTGGAAGTAAATCACTCCTTCGCAAATGCAAAAAAATGGAAATCATAACAAACAGTCTCTCAGACCACAGTGCAATCAAATTAGAACTCAGGATTAAGAAAGTAACTCAGAACCACACAACTTCATGGAAACTGAACAACTGGCTCTTGAATGCTGACTGGATAAACAATGAAATGAAGGCAGAAGTAAAGATGTTCTTCAAAACCAATGAGAACGAAGATACAATGTACCAGAATCTCTGGGATACATTTAAAGCAGTGTCTAGAGGAAAATTTATAGCAATAAATGCTCACATGAGAAGCAAGGAAAGATCAAAAATTGACACCCTATCATCAAAATTAAAAGAGTTAGAAGAGCAAGATCAAAAACACACAAAAGCTAGCAGAAGACAAGAAATAACTAAGATCAGAGCAGAACTGAAGGAGATAGAGACACAAAACGCCCTTCAAAAAATCAATAAATCCAGGAGCTGGTTTTTTGAAAAGATCAACAAAATAGACAGACCGTTAGCCATATTAATAAAAAAAGAAAAGACAGAATAATCAAATAGATGGAATAAAAAATGATAAAGGGGATATCACCACCAATTCCACAAAAATACAAACCACCATCAGAGATTACTCTATGCACAGAAACCATTAAACCTGGAAGAAATGGATAAATTCCTGGACACCTGCACCCTCCCAAGACTAAACCAGGAAGAAGTCGAAACCCTGAATAGACCAATAACAAGGGCTGAAGTTGAGGCAGAAACTAATAGCCTACCAACCAAAAAAAGCCCAGGTCCAGATGGGTTCACAGCCGAATTCTACCAGACATACAAAGAGAAGCTGGTACCACTCCTTCTGAGACTATTCCAAACAATCCAAAAAGAAGGAATCCTTCCCAAATCATTTTATGAGACCAACATCATCCTGATACAAAAACCCAGCAAAGACTCAACAAGAAAAGAAAACTTCAGGCCAATAACCATGATGAACATAGATGCAAAAATCTTCAATAAAATACTTGCAAACTATTGCAACAGCACATCAGAAAGCTTATCCATCATGATCAAGTAGGCTTCATCCTGGCGATGCAAGGTTAGTTCAACATATGCAAGTCTATAAACGTAATCCACCACATAAACAGAACCAAAGACAAAAACCACATGATTATCTCCATAGATGCAGGGAAGGCCTTTGACAAAATTCACCAGCGCTTTATGCTAAAAACTCTCAATAAACTAGGTACTGATGGAATGTATTTCAAAATAATAAAAGCTATTTATGACAAACTCACAGCCAATATCATACTGAATGGGCAAAAACTGGAAGCATTCTCTTTGAAATCTGGCACTAGACAAGGATGCCCTCTCCCACCACTCCTATTCAATATAGTATTGGAATTTCTAGCCAGATCAATCAGGCAAGAAAAAGAAATAAAGGGTATTCAATTAGGAAAGGAGGAAGTCAAATTGTCTCTATATGCAGATGACATGATTGTATATCTAGAAGACCCCATCATCTCAGCCCAAAATCTCCTTAAACTGATAAGCAACTTCATCAAAGTCTCAGGAAACAAAATCAATGTGCAAAAATCACAAGCATTCCTGTACACCAATAATGGACTTTAAGAGAGCCAAATCAAGAATGAACTGCCACTCACAATTGTTACAAAGAGAGTAAAATACCTAGGAATACAACTAACAAAGGGTGTAAAGGAACTCTTCCAGGAGAACTACAAACCACTGCTCAATGAAATAAGACAGGACACTAACAGATGGAAAAACATTTCATGCTCATGGTTAGGAAGAATCAATATTGTGAACATGGCCATACTGCCCAAAGTAATTTATAGATTCAATGCTATCCCCATTAAGCTACCTATGACCCTCTTCACAGAACTGGAAAAAAACAGCTTAAACTTCATATGGAACCAAAGAGAGCCCACATAGCCAAGACAATCCTAAGCAAAAAGAACAAAGCTGGAGGCATCATGCTACCTGACTTCAAGCTACACTACAAGTCTACAGTAATTAAAACAGCAAGGTACTGGTACCCAAACAGAGATATAGACCAATGGAGCAGAACAGAGGCCTCAGAGGCAATGTCACACACCTACAACCATCTGATCTTTGACAAACCTGAGAAAAACAAGCAATGGGGAAAGGATTCCCTGTTTAATAAATGGTGTTGGGAAAACTGGCTAGCCATGTGCAGAAAGCAGAAACTGGACCCCTTCCTGACACCTTACACTAAAATTAACTCCAGATGGATTAAAGACTTAAACATAAGACCTAACAGCATAAAAACCCTAGAAGAAAACCTAGGCAAAACCATTCAGGACATAGGCTTAGGCAAGGACTTCATGACTAAAACACCAAAAGTAATGGCAACAAAAGCCAAAACGGACAAATGGGACCTAATTAAACTCCAGAGATTCTGCACAGCAAAAGAAACATTCATGAGAGTGAATCGGCAGTGAACAGAATGGGAGAAAATTTTTGCAATCTACCCATCTGACAAAGGACTTATATCCAGCATCTACAAAGAACTAAAACAGATTTACAAGAAAAAACACAAACAAACCCATTCAAAAGTGGGCTAAGGACATGAACAGACACTTTTCAAAAGAAGACATATATAAGGCCAACAAACATATGAAAAAATGCTCATCATCACTGGTCATTAGAGAAATGCAAATCAAAACTACATTGAAATACCATCTCATGCCAGTTAGAATGGTGATCATTAAAAAATCTAGAGACAACAGATGCTGGAGAGGACGTAGAGAAATAGGAATACTTTTACACTGTTGGTGGGAGTGTAAATTAGTTCAACCATTGTGGAAGACAGTGTGGTGATTCCTCAAGGACCTAGAAATAGAAATTCCATTTGACCCAGCAATCCCATTACTGGGATATAGCCAAAGGATTATAAATCATTCTATCATAAAGACACGTGCACACGAATGTTCATTGCAGCACTGTTTACAATAGCAAAGACTTGGTACCAACCCAAATGCCCATCGATGATAGACTGGACAGGGAAAATGTGGCACATATACACCATGGAATACTATGCAGCCATAGAAAAAGATGAGTTCTTGTCCTTTGTAGGGACATGGATGAACCTGGAAGCCATCATTCTCAGCAAACTGACACAAGAACAGAAAATCAAACACTGCATGTTCTCACTCACAGGCAGGTGTTGAACAATGAGAACACATGGATACAGGGACAGGAGCATCAAGGACTGAGATCTGTTGGAGGGGACTAGGGGAGGGACAGTGTGGGGTAGGAAGTTGGGGGAGGGATAACATGGGGAGAAATGCCAGATATAGGTGATGGGGATGGAGGCAGCAAACCACATTGCCATTTATGTACCTACACAACAATCGTGCATGTTCTTCACATGTACCCCAGAACCGAAAGTGCAATAAAATGTATATTTTTAAAAAATAGCAAATAATAATAATAATAAATTAAAAAATAAAGATCTTTCATAAGGAAAAAAAAGAAAAGAAAACTAATGCAGGAACAAAAACCAAACATCACATGTTCTCACTTATAAGCGGGAATTAAGTGATGATAACTCATGGACACAAAAAAAGGAACAATATGCACTGGGGTCTACTTGATGGTGAAGGGCAAGAGGGAGAGGAGCAGAAAAATAGCTATTGGGTACTAGGCTTAGAACCTGGGTAATTAAATATTCTGTAAACAAATTCTTGTTACACGAGTTTATGTGTATAACAAACCTGTACATGTACCCCTGAACCTAAAATAAAAGTTAAAAAAATAAAATTAACAAAAAGCAAAATGAGGTTCAAGAAGAAGTCATAGAGACTGAAGGAAGATTTGTTCACTGACAATTGGTTAATTTGTTCATCATCCCCTGCTTATGCCAGTTCCTGTATTAGGAGCTAAAGGACATAGACAAACTGTACTTGCTGTGCCAGGGGCTGATATTCTTCTGAGTTGGATGCATAGGAGATGTGGAACAAGGTATACTTGAGGAGGATTTCACAGGAAAGGTGACATCTAAATTAAGTCTCAGAAAATAAGTGGATCCCAATAGATAGAGGAGGGATGAAGAGGTGGAAAGACAGTGAGCAGCATGGGCAAAGTCATGGTGGTCTGATAGTGCGTATATTCTAGGACTAGAGATTAGTAGGTTAGTGCAAGGGGTAAGGAGGAGAGGGAGGACTGGGAAGATGAACTGAGGGCAGATGGCGCATGGTGAATGGTGTCTTAGGGCTGAACCTCTAAACATGTTGCTGAAGGAGGATCTCTCTCTCTCTCTCTCTCTCTCTCACTCTCTCCCTCCCCCTCCCTCCCTCCCTTCCTTCCTATGTTTTTTCTTTCTTTCTTTCTTTCTCTCTCTCTTTCTTTCTTTCTCTTTCATTCTTTTTCTTTCTTTCTTCCTTTCTTTCCTTTTTTTTGGTTAAAACTCAAAAAGGTCTTTAATACTCTTCTGATATTCCACCAAATTTCTTATATATCAATTTTTCTATTATTTGCATCTGTATAGTCTAAGTAAATTTTCATGTGCTTCTATTATGAGGAAAATAATCAGATTTTTGCATTAATATATGTTACTTGCACAGATGAAATTTAGCAGGGCCAAAACCTGGTTCTAATGTATAATGTGCAAGCATGTTGTAAGAAAAGATTATAAGAATAAAAATATATTTTGTATTGTACATTCCAATCTGTAATTCTTTTAAGAGAAAAGAATGTATAAATTTATTTATTTATATACCTAAGTTTTAATGCAGAGAATATTTTATTTATATTATAAAAACCCCAGGTGAGGAGCCAACAGAGTAATTTTAAAGTATCAAGGAGGAGTTTACATGGTGTAAATTACATTCAAGGAAAAGAGGTATTCGATTTTTGTAGCATGACTCTCCTTTACATTACCATAAAAATTGAGGAAAACAATAAAAACTCCCAGAAAGTTCTGACAAGCCAGTGATTCTTTTTAATAAAAGATGAGTGGTCTGTGTATATTACTGTGATTAATCAAACAGATATAGTTTATTTGCATTTTTCAGACAAGGTGCTGGAATTTTCTTAGTAGATGTTACTGAAGATAGGAACACAATGTAACAGCAGCATTGTATCCTTCCTTTTAATTGACAAATAACTACAGAGAGAACAGTCAGAAACTGGAAGAGAGCAGAGAAAGTAGATGAATTCTTCCTAGATGATGCAGGGACCGTGTTAATGGAATTCTGGTCACGTAGTCTAGAGCTCAGACTTGCCTTGGTTTAATCAGCTTGCTGAACATTACAGTTGAGTATAGCCATGTTGATCCAGGCCTCTACATACATAATTTATTTCCCCTAAATGAGGCCTGGTTTAGTTCCCATTGTTTGACACATTATATTGAAAGCTGCAATGGTGAGAATACGGTATTGGATCAGGTTTGTGTATGTATGTGTCTCTGTATATACTTAAAAAATTTATACATATAGCTCCAGTGTTGAGGCATATCACTCTATCCCAGGCATCTGACAAATACAGAGCAATATTAGATGTTAAGCAGGATATTGACTTCCTCTATTTTGGCAATTATGTGGGCACAGCTTTGCTGAAAATAAGGCCCCTACGCCCTTGCAGAATTGGATAAGTCACAAGGAAACAACACTTAACACGTTTCCTGGTTGTGAGCAAGGTCTGCACTAATTCATCAAATTCTACAGTGAGGGATTCCACAAGAGCTGCTCATGACAAGCACAACAGAGACAAATATTTAAAACCCAAGGATTTTCGACAAATTGTTTTCAGTGCTTGTTGGAAAATCCTGGTAAAAAATACAATTTTTGTTTATTTGTTTTCCATCCATGGTTAAAAGAAAGAAATTCAAAAAAGGGTAAGGAGTTAGAGGTAAAAAAGTGGTAGGCAAACCTGAAACACACTCATTTTTATGACATGTGATGCTTAGATATGAGTAATTTCATAACCAGACCCAGAGTAGGACCAGAGAAAATGAGTGTAATTATATTGCTGGTAAAGTAGCCCAGAAAAACGAAATTTTTCGAATTCCACCCATGACTTTTTTACTATAGTTAAAATATCATTAATGAGAAAAAATATATTTCTTCAAAATTTCTTCATAACTGGTTTTAGAGTGGCAGTGTTCTTTAAGTAAAGCATTATATGTACATATATATATAAAGCATCTGTCAATAACGTATGCATTTGGTCTTGTAGTCCTCGTTGTTCATTACTGTCACTGTAAAAGGAGAACTTCGTTTTCTGAGGTCAGAAATTTCTGGGGTCATGTTATTTATAGTTCAGCATCATCAAAAAGCAATTCCTTGCTTATTTGGGATTCGAAGCCAAAGCCCAGCCAGATCTCCCTTGTGACTCATTCGGCATTCATCCGGGGATCTATGCTTGCCTGCCTGTGTGGTGTTCTCATGAATCCTTAATTCCTTTTGTACTCAGCAATGCCAGAGTCACTTTCCATCAACTCGCCCACTCAGCTGAATTGCGCCAGCCTCTTTTGCACAAAGCATCACACTCCTGTTGTAAGATTGATTGGGTGTTGAGCCACCACCACAAAGACAAAAGAGGTCAGATTCAGCCCCTGCAGTTTGCTTTTAAGACCTGATGTCATCATCATCCTGACTTCCAGAGCTGATGCTGATGAAATTTTCTGGGACCTACCTATATGTAACTCATATCTTGTTGAACTAACTTTATTAGCACTTCATCACTGATAATGTGATAATATATTAATGATGTGTTGCTCTTACCCTTTGTCTGCAGAGCAAAGGAGTTGAAACTAAAATGACATGGTGAGCCAGATCAGTCTGATGTGTAGCCAATCCTGTATCATGGCAACTTTCTCATTCCCTGACTGCTTTTCTCTAGGATGATAGGGCAGATATGGCTGGAGTGCTGGCAAGATGTCCAACACAAGGTGCTGCTCTAGACTTTAGGAGTTTGCAGCTCAGAAAAACCAACATGGCTACTCACAACGGTCAGATATGGGCAAGTCAGAGAGCAAGCTCAAATCTAGTCCATATGTCCATAAAGTGAGCACATAACTAAAAATATGTGACCAAGCCAGGGAATCAGGTGTAACACAGGGAGATGGACTCAGCATAGGTGCAAGGGCAGGGGCAGGGAAGCTGGATTCCAGATGATTATGAAGAAGAGGGTGATGTGATGGTTACCCAGAGTGCATGTATTAGGTTGACCTAGTTTAGAAGCACAAAGTCGGGGGTTGGGAATATGCAATATACTGGAGAGGTTGGAAACTTATTGGATAGTATTGGATTATATGACTGAGCTCTCCCCAGTGGCTGTTTAGTACCTGGAGCTAGAGATAAGTCAGATGTGGTCCCTGCCTGTGTTCTCATCATCTGCACAGGGAGACAGGGATGTAAATAAACATATCATAACATTCACAGGATTGCTGGGGTGTAATGGTCTCATTCTACCAAGAAGGTAATAATAATGGCTGACATTTATTGAAAACTCACTGTATACCAGCAGGTACTATGTTAATTGCTTTACCTATATTACTGTATATCACCAGGTACTATGTTTATTGCTTTACCACATTTAATTCTTACAGCCATATGAAGCAGTGCTATCATTTCTATTTTATAGATTAAGCAAATGGAGGCTAAAAGAATTTAAACAGTAATCACCCAAGGTTGCACAGCTAATTAGTGGTGAAGTCTAACTCTGACTTAGATATTGACCTCTACATCAGTTTGTTCTGGGAAACACATTTTAAGATGGATGTTGGGAAATATAGAACTTGACAGGAGTGTTAAGAATGGTGTGGAGACTGGAGTCCATGATCTATGAGCACATCTCTCCTCAACCCCTTCCAATGAGTCTGCTGAGACTGAACATAAAGGGCTAGACAGGGAGCTACATACTCTGGCTTCAGGTGTGAATGAGGAATGGGCTGAGGCAGACTGTTTCACTTGGTGTAGAAGAAAAAGAGATTTATCTGCAGATTCCCAAACTACTTACTTGGCTCTAAGTGCCAGGTTCCTCTGGCACCTCAGCAGAATGTTGGGTTAACTGACAGACCCTGGGAAGTTCTGCTAATGAACAGCAACTACAAAGATAAGAGCATCTAAGTAACACTGAGCTAGAAGACATTTTATAGAACATCTTCCACATTTGAAGAGTTGTCATATGAAAGAGGAAAAATAAATTTGTCCCATGTGACTCTAATGAATGCAACTGAGACCAATGTTTGGAAATGATAGGAGGCAGATTGGAACTCAGTAAATAATTATTTATATATATATATATATATATATATATATATATAAGAGAGAGAGAGAGAGAGAGAGAGAGAGAGAGAGAGAGACAGACAGAGAGACAGAGAGAGAAAGAGTCTCACTCTGTCCCCCAGGCTGGAGTGCAGTGGCACGATCTCAGCTTACTGCAACCACTACCTCCGGGTTCAAGCGATTCTTCTGCCTCAGCCTCCTGAGTAGCTGGGACTACAGGTGTGTGCCACCATGCCCAGCTAATTTTTTTGTATTTTTAGTAGAGACCAGCTTTCACCATATTGGCCAGGCTGGTCTCGAACTCCTGACCTTGTGATCTGCCCACCTCAGCCTCCCAAAGTGCTGGGCTTAGTAAAGGCATGAGCCACTGCTCCTGGTCAATAGTTATTTTTCAACAACTAACAAACACAGAAGCTAGCCTTGTGGTAGTGTCAGCTATTCACCACTAGAGGTATTCACATAGAGATTGTGTCACTTTCTGTCGAGAAGGGTAGTTTTCAAATTTTAGGATTCATAAGAATCATTTCTGGACATGGCAGCCAGATTCTGATTTAGGTGATCCTCATAGGCATCAAGAATTTCTGCTTTTAATAAGCAAACTAGAGGATTCTGATCCAGGTGAGAAATAATAATCTGTAGATTATAAAAGAGATGTCTATTTTTAAAGGAGAAGTTAGATTCCATGATGAAGTTTCTATCCAGCTCTATGTCCAGACCATGTTGATCTATTTCTTCCCAGAGTTCCTGTTTTTTTGTATAGTCTTTATCTCATAACTTAATGTTTTATTATACTTTGTCTCCCCCCTCCTAATCTTTTCCCTCATCCCACCAATATTTAATGATAACTTTCCATGTGCCAAGCACCATTCTAGGCACTGAGGAGACATTATAGAGCCAAGCAGACAAGGCGCCCTGCCCTTGTGGAGCTGATAATATAGTGAAGGGAGACTTTTAAAACTCCAAATATATCAGTTATTTTATAAATATTTTCCTCCATACAACCAGATACAAACTCTTTTGGGAAATACTCTGTCCTGTTTAGTATTTTATGCAATGTCCACAACAATGTTCTGCAATAACAGGTACTCAGAAGTATATTTTAAAGCAACGATGAAACAGTAAAATAAGAATACACTTGGAGAAAAGCACCAAAAATGTATATTTTCTGCTACAAATCAGGCTAGTCTCAGTGGTCTAACTGAGGATTTCTTTGTGCTTTATGACGGAGAATTTTTGTAAGCCAAATAACTTTTTTCTGCATCAATAGAATGTATCCAGAACAAGTGACACAAGCTTCTCAAGTTTTACAGCAGAGTGAAAAACTAAAAGACATCCAGAATAAAGATGATGGGGTTATTGACACAATATGGTATAAGACAGCGGCCAAAAAATTATTTTTTTAAAGGGCCAGGTTATTCAGTATTTTGGGGCTGTACATACACACTGTCTCACAGCTACTCAATTCTGCCATTGTAGTATAAAAGCAGCTTAGAAGATATGTAATTGAATGGACATGTTCTAATAAAACTTTATTTACAAAAACAGGTGACAGGCTGGATGCAGCTCTCAGATCACAGTTTGCAGTCTGCTGCTATAGAACAAATTGTTCAAAGAACTGAGGTGTTTAGCTGGGTATATTAGTCCATTCTCACATCCCTATAAAGAAATACTTGAAACTGTAATTTATAAAGAAAAGAGGTTTAATTGGCTCATGGTTCTGCAGGCTCTGCAAGAGGCATAGCAGCATCAGCTTCTGGGGAGGTCTCAGGGAACTTATAGTCATGGCAGAAGGCAAGGAAGGAGCCAGGCACTTCATATGGCTGGAGCAGAAGGGAGATGCGGAGAGGTGCCACACACTTTTAAACAACCAGATCTTAGGAGAACTCTATCATAAGAATAGCACCAAAGGGGGGAAATCGACCCCCATGATCCAATTACCTCCTACCAGGCCCCACCTCCAACACTGGGGATTAAAATTTGACATGAGATTTGAGTGGGGACACAAATCCAAACCATAGCTCTTGGAGAAAACAGAAAGCGAACACCATTACTATTTTAGAGTATTTGAATTACTTCCCTGCAGAAGAAGGATTTGATCTATACTAGATAAACAGGGGATTTATATCTAAAGTTTTAATAAAATTCTCCAGGTGGTTATGAGTTTAATGAGTTTAGCATCACTGGAGGTGTTCAAGCAAATATTGGATGCCCACTTCTTGAGACTGTTCCAGAGAAGGCAAGGGAGTCTGGTGAACAATTTGATTAAATGTCCTTTAAGGTCCTTTTCAACCATGAGATACTCTTATGAACATGAAGGTTAGTGAACAGAGCAGGGCCTAACATATGCTGAGATTGACACAGAGACACAGGTAAATGAGACTCCAGCAATTTCATATGTTAAAATTTATTTGTGATAAATGAATGACTGAGTGAAAAGCAACCTCTACTAACTGTTAGGTACCCATGTTAATAAGCAGGTTAAAAATAGCCAGATTAAAAACAGTTAACATCAGTTAAATATCGTTTCTATTTTCAGTGAGCTTGATTTACAGACTTTTAAGATTATATTTGGGTTAAGTGGTTTGGTCATTCAAAAACTAAGTGGATGTCTGTCAATCACATAGATTAAAAGAGAGGGCCGACTACATCCTCCCTTCTAGAATACGAAAGATTTTAATTGTTTTTTATTTTTTTGGACTTCTTATAAAATTCCTTTGTGTGCCTTATTATGTTTTGCATTTATAAAGTTGCAAATGCTAAAACAGCACCAATTCATCCTCACAAATGGATGTGCAGATCCCTAAAATTAATAAACAGTGATTTATTGGGAGCCTATTGCCCCATTGAAGAAACTGAGAACCAGACAGTGCTTGAAGGATGAACATGACAAGGAGCTAAATGGTTTAAAATTTGTGGCTATCCTTGACATGTTACCCATGTGTGCCAATGAGGCAAATCTTCAGTCAGCTTGAGCCTGGTCTCCACCTCCCAGTGGAGGGTCAGAAGGGGTGAGTGATTCCAATCAATATCCAGTTGTTAGAGTAACAGCCATGTCGGTTCTGGATGGCTGACTGGGTGAAAACATGTTTGTTCTACTTAATGTGACAGTGTCTTGTCAAATTAACAGCCATGGTGGCAGGAACAAGCTTGCTTAATGGTTTAGAGTCAGTTCCACAGAGAATATATCATCAACATGCAACTGAGAGGATCCCCAAACCTCATTACCAGGGTTTATTTGTAGATAATAACTGAAGGTATGCCATGTACTTACAACAAGATTTGTTTGTTTTTTGCCAACTCAGTTTCATGGTCTTTATCAAATGTTGCCCTTTTAACTCCCAAAAACTCTGTATGATCATGCTTGGTCTGTATTTAAATACACTAAGTGAAGTCGAATATGTAAGCAGCTATGTTAAGATGTTTTAGCAAGATAGAATGATTATTTGAAATCACCAAGTGTTAGACATGTGCAGGACAGTGGGGAAAAGAAACTACTCCAGTGATTGCTTTAACTCTCCACTTCATGGTGAATATTTAAATGCGCTTTTCCTCCCTAGGTGAGCTGTTGCTCCAAAGCCAGAAACGTAAACTGTCTGCCAGATTTCTCTCACAGTTAAATTGCATTTGGCCCATATAGTGGTTTTAAAAATTGAAATGCTTTCTATCACTTAAAAAAAAGAATATTTCACATGCAGTTCTAGGTGTTTTCTTTCAATGAAAAAATCAGAGAAGCAGCAGCATGGGCAAGCTTTTATACAGGAAAGTAGTTGTCTGGAGTTGTGTAGTAGTCTATCATCTCTAGACAGGCTGAGTGTTCTCCATGGTTTCAACTGTGCCTGCTTTATTCATGTGTGTGACCTAACCAGCCCCTTGAAACATTGAGATTTTCCATCTGTGATGAAAAAATTAAATCCTGATTGTCTAATCATACTCATAGATGAAAAATGTAATATTACCATGTACAGATATTGTTAAGTCACTGTTTGCTTCTTTCTTTCTCTGGTCCTCCAGTCTTCCACCAGTGCCTCCCAGTGGCCTAAAACAACAGAAGCCATATGAAAAGAAGTCTGGAAGATGCTAGTCCTTCACAGGAGGATACAAGAATGGCAATGAGATCTGAGGAATTAGAGATTTAGGAAAAACAAATCCAGGAGCCAAAAGATGTACCTGCTAGTAAATGCTATGATCTTGGAAAAGTCTTGAGCCAAACTGACCCTCAGAATTTTTCATCCGTAAAATTAAATACTGGGCTAGATGGTCCCTGAAACTTCTTGAAGTTCACGATTCTATGGTGGGAGGGTTGGTACAGATTTGATTTCATTGTCTGTTTATACCCAGCTAAGTTCTCTTGCGACATGTGAGAGTCCTTCTTAAGAAATTGAAAGGCAACCAAGTAGCTGATTACTGTGAGATACAGAGATGTTTTAGGGAATGCGGAGAATACAGCCTGCCTGATATAAATCTGACAGCAACAACAAAAATCTCCCTGGGCAGTTTTATTTAATAATTAAAACAAAAGGTTTGGAGGAAATACACAAATTGCCACCTTAACAAGAGAGTGACCTGTGGTGAAAATGCTTCAGCAGTGCCATCCCTGGCCTCTGGACTAGCATAAAAGCTAAAGAATCCCAGCCTGATGTGATAGTGAGTCTGGCTGCTATATGTTCCTCAGGAATCCCAGGATGTCTTTCAAACAAACAAACCAAACAAACAATAATAATGACCTATTATCTTCATCACTTATCACAGATAATTTTCCCAGAATTGTTGGTTCAAATTTTAGAAGAAGTTCTAGAAACTGATTCAACCTAAGATTCAAACCTACTAGCTCTTCATTTAAATCATGGAATCACTTGTTTGCTACTGAACCACATGTTGACATTGAAGTACAGATGTTTGATGATGGATTCATTCCTCTTTGTATTACAGCAACTACATGATAAATCAGGGGAAAAAATGGGAGCTGCTTTTATATCTTAATTTATTTGAAACAGATAAAAAAATATTTTATTTTCCTTATTTAATGTCAAATAACCCAATAATAACAAAAATCTAAACATATTTTCAAGGGATTTTTAAAGTGTATTACGTTTGTAAAAGTAAAGCAATACTTTAAATAAAAGTAAATACACAGTTTGAAATATATCAATTATGTAGCCAACTGAGATGTCAATAAGTTAGTAGTTTTTCTCTCTGAAAATAGAGAACATTCAGAAGCAGATCCAAAAAGTTTCATTTTAACCTCGATTGGAACCAGGAAGAGGAGCTGAGGTTGCTACAAGCAGATCATGATAGACTGGACATTGACATTCTTCCAAACATTAAGTCATTTGCACTTTCTCTTTGATAGATTTAAAACCTCAGAAATTAATTGTGGGAGCTAGTCCTGATTCACCCAAGATGAACTAGCAGCTACAAGACTATTTTCTTTCAAAAGCTTAAAAATGAATTGGGTTTACTTGTTAAGATGTTCAGCAAACAGCAAGATAAACATGGTAATATAATCAGCTTTGAATATATAAGTATATATTAATAATATATTTAAAATAGCATACTTTAAGCCTACTAATGAAAATTTAAAGCAAAATAAAAAATGTTAGTTTGCCCGAGAAAGTGATGTTATTTAATGGGTTATTTTACTTCAGTAAAATCTTAGTTAAGCAGAATAATTGAAAAAAGAAATATATGAGTAAACAAAGCTTTGATTTGGCTAGAAAATAAAGTATATTTTTCTTGTAATTGTACCTTTACTGTTGAGAATTTTAAGAAATGATCCTTCTTGTTCAAATTCAATTGGTCTTTAATGGGCACATAACACATGCTGGGCATCACAGTAGGAGGCTGAAAAGAATACCTTAAATAAATAATCCCCTGGCTCTCAAGGAATTCTTAGACTCAGTGAATAACATATATTGAACACAAGTGAATTGTTCTAAAAATATATATATTTATTTCCAGAGTCCTTCAGATTTATATTCAGTTTCAGAAAAACTCATTTTGAGTTTCCATTTCCATTCCCTTAGCCTGAAGATGGAAATGGAGAACAGGGGGAAGGACTACTGGATTGAGAACAGTTGAGGATGAAATTAAATAATGTGTGTGAATGTTCTTGGCATAATATATGCTACTTTGCAAATGTCAACAACATTAATATTTATTCATTTATTTATTTATCAGTCATATGGCAGACATTATTATATTGACTATCTTATTGATAAGCACTTGTGGGTGGGAAGGAAGTTGGATATCACAGACTTTTTCTTAATTAATCAACCAAACATGTATAGTTTATCTATCAAAGTAAGACTAAACTACATAGGTTGAGTCATACAAACCAGGTTGCTCTGGGAACACATAGGAAGGACATCAAAACCAAATGTTGGGTGCCAGAAACTGATTCCTTAAGGAAACCAATATTTAAAGAATATTGTGAATGAAGGTACGTTTTTAGACAGATGTTTGCAATTAAAGCAGTTGTTTCTATGAAACAAATGAAGGAATTATTGGTTTCTGAAACTCAGACATCTGTCAGATTTCTAAGATAGACCCAAAACATCTGTAATTATTCATAAACTGAAATAGAATACTTCCTTTATATAAAACATTGTCACAAACTATTGAAATGAGCTTACCTAGTATGCATTCTGTATAATTATTGAAAAATGGAATCTTAGCACCTGTCTGCCAGTGTTAAATGGCAACTAAGGAGCATTTAATTCATCAAAACTCTACGCAGTTTCTGTTAAATTGATAGAGCTGTCAGATCATGAGGGAATTCAAAAGAGATTTCAAAGTTGTCTCTTCTCCAGGAATTTACAGTCTACTGGGAAAGACATAGATGCATATGCCCTTAACTAAACAATTAGGTTTAAAATAGAATAAGTACAAATGTTATACAGATGAGTGAAGTATGGAGCAGTTAGTTTTACAATACATTAAGGATTTAGAATCAATAATAAAACAAACTATGAAGATAAGCAGTGATAGTTTAACGCTCTAATTCTCCATTCAGCTCTGAATATTTAAAAATCACTTTAAAGCAGAATTGTTGTATGCCCAGAAGTCTGAATATTGACTGTCTCCTTTCTCTTTCCATTTGTCCTACAATAAATTCTTTATCATCAAAGCTTTTCCACCTATGTTCTTGGATTTTCATAATCCAGCAAAAAGATGTATATTATTCAGCGTTCTATCTGAATCATCTAATTTAGGATCTGTAAATTCCAGATGTGGATCTTAGCTGAGGGTCTAGAGAGGATTTAAGGTGTTCTTTGCACTGGATGTCATGGAAAATATATGACTTCAGAAAGAATAACAAAAACTTCAATTTCTGCTAACCTTTTCAAAGAAAGCATTGTTGTGAATCTATTAAAACCTCAGTTAAAACTCTTGACTTTTGTGTATCTTTCAATTTGTTCTTATCCCATTCTCTCTTTGGCTCACACTTCATCAGTCACACTGGCTTGCCTTCTGTCCCTCAAAAAGCTGATTGTTATTTCTTTACTCTTCAGCATCTTTATCCTGACTGTCTCCAACTCCTCCAGATCTTTGGCCAGTTGACTGCTTCTCATGATTTAGCTTTCAATCCAAATATCACCTTCTCAGAGAGGTCTTGCCTGACCATCTAGCCCTTTGTGTCATTTGTTTTCAGAAACAGGAAAAAGACAATGTGGTTCAAGTTTATGTTAACAGCAGGAAACATTAGATCCTACAGGAGGAGATCCTGAGGTCAGGTGAATTTCAGGTGATTGGCTTAGTACCCTAATAAGTTCTTTCCTTTTTTAACTCCAGCTTCCAAATCATTATCTTCCTCCTAAAGCTGATTCCCCTTTTATGGTGTTAAAAATGATTTCAGGGAAAATCTGGGCCACAAGTCTCCTTGTTAATACAATGAAACTATTGACTTCTTAGGGTTCTTCCATAAAAAGAAAAATTTTTTTAACTTTCTCAGATGCCCACAGTAAACTGGTTTTACATTTTATTGACTGAAACTGGGTCACATGATTCTGCTTGAACCAATCATTGATAAAGTAGATGGAAATAATTTATAAATATGAGTCATCACCATTTGAACTGAAGTCCTTCTCCAAATCATGCATTGCTGTTATTCATCAAGAGATGATGAAGTAAGTGCTGTAGATTCAATCAAAATGTCTACATTTCCCTCAAATATAACCTATTGTCTTTTTGAGTTTTCATACTCACCACAAGTTATATAAGTTATACATGTATGTGTTGTTATATATGTATTGCCTGTCTCGCTATCATAATAAAAACATCATAAGAGGGTAAATTTTTCTTATTTAATTATGTATTTTTATTTAGAAAAATAAAATAGTTGCTGCTCAATAAAATTATTGAATTAGGGGATGAGCTTGAAACATCACATCATCACTTTCTTAGTCTCTGATAGTCTCCTGACTTCATGAGGATGATAAACTTTAATGAATTATTATTAAATGACTTTTCCTTCTTATTTCCTAGAGTCTCTTACATTCCTAGGAGGCCTCAGTTACTGGTTGAGCGTTCCTAAACAACAGTAATTGTATCAGTCTTGGAAACTTTTGACCTATATTTTGAAGGATAAATGAAATGATAAGCAAATAAATAATAGAAGCACCAGAGAAGATGTAAAGGAAATACAGATTGTAGGAAGACATGATGAGATTGCATGAGGTGTGCTCTGAAATGAAACCAGTCTGGTGTGACTAAATCTGGGAGCTGTAGCGTGACTGGGGCAGTAAGGCTGGAGGGAGCAGTAAAGGTGACCTCCAGATAGTCTTTCTCAGTTCTGTCTATGGTTCTGATTGGCTCTGATTATCTGGTCACTGGTTTATTGACCTCAGCACATTTATAATTTGTTTTATATTAAGTTACCTTAAAAATCTCTTATTTCTTTATACTTGATATCTCAGGTTTAGTTTACCTTTTAACTAGTTTGTAAACTCACTGATAACACTGATTACTTTTACTGTGTGTTAGAATGAAACATAACTGACCTAGATATAAGCTAAGCTTTAAGAAAGGATCTTGAGTGACTTTTTTTAGAACCACTTATCCTCAGTGCACATGGAAAACACACAGTCATATTGGTAAGATAATATTGAATAAAAGAACGAAAGAATGACTCAGAAACCCTGTCTTTTTGTTTATTTTTTTAAATCAGGCCTCCCCTTTACTAATGTGATCTTAGAAGAGGGTCACTGAATCCTTGCTAAGTTTGATTTCCTCATTGGTCAAGTGAGGATCATAAAGCTAATAACAATTGTTGAGAGATATAAGTCTAATAAGGAAAGCACGTTGGGAAATGAAAATGTTACAGAAATTTATATAATGGTGTTGGACATTATTCTGAAATCAGAATAATACAAGCAAAGAAGAGGAAGAGGTTAAGATTGTAAGTCTGGCACCCAAATGGGAAAATCTGACTCTGACATTTTTTGCCTATCTTGAAGATTTCAAGCTGCACATATCCTATTAACAAACAAGTTTCACATTTCACTGTAAGAAATGGAGATAATCAGCTAAGTAAATAGTTATAAAGCTCCAAACCCAAAGACTTCTACAATTTCAAGGTGCTGCATTAAGCAAATATTTCTGAGTTGGAATGGTCCTCTTTGTAAGCAGAGATTATGGAGATTTATAGCCTATTTCAGATTCTTGTCTTTCTCCTCTCATCTTCACTTGAGAGGGAATAAAGTAATTATCTTACCTTAATATAGGAAAGAAAGTCACTGCATTAGGGCCCAGGAAGCTTTCCACTAATTATTTATGTAACCTTGTATTTACACATAGATCAGATTTTTCTTTATAAAAGGAAGGAACCTGAGGTTCTTCTGTTCACGAAAATTTCATAAGCATCCAGAGGAAACAGTGAATTTGAATCCCAGGTAACTTTCCCTGATCACTCAGCTGAGTCCCTTATATTTATAGAATTTGGGGAATATCTGTCAGCTTCCACACACATTTCTACAGATTTCTTTTGTTCTGTTTTTGGCAGACTTACCTCAGGGAGTCCTTTTGCTGGCTAATTTAGGTCATGTCCTGTTATCCAGCTGGGTGATAATAATAACAGCTACCACCTATATCACACTACATGCTGGGTACTATTTTAAGAACTTTAATATATTAACTGATTCAATCTTCATAACAGCTTTATGATGTAGACGTCATTATGATGCTTATTTTATAGATGAGTAAACTGAAGCAAAGTATGGTTATGCAATTTGTCTAAGTTACACTACTATTAAGTGCCAGAGTAGCACTTCAAATCTAGACTGTTTTATAACCCCACATATGTGTGCTGAAGTAATAAACTACACTCAGTATGCAGGGTAGAAGGAAAGATGGCAAAAAGAGGTCTACAACTAGAAGGAACAGAGCCAGGCTTCTAGATCATTATGTCAGGTATACAAGGACAGGTAAGCTATTTAAACAAATGTGGGAAAGTGACCAAAAGTCTGAGTTCTATCCCATAGGCCAGTTTACTCTTGGAACTTTGTCTTTGGGATTGCCTGCCAAAAATGTGACTTTAAATATAAAACCAACAAAATGAAATCATTTCTTGGAGAACAGTTCTGTGGTTCACTGTGGCATGCCAAGTTAAGAATATCTGTCTTACGTTTTCAAGCACATGTGCTGTAGTAATTTTATGGGGTAATGAGTTGGCTTCCATTAAGGATATTTTATTTTTACAGGGGCTGGGGCTGGAGAAACATTATGTGGCAGGCAGTGAAATATCTTGCTTTTTCAGATTGCTTTAACTAATCATCTCAGGTGGATTTTCTAGGAAGTCTGGTTTTGACCATTTGACTGCTATGGATTTCACTGGGCTGTAACTGAAGGTTTTGGATATATATATAGATATATATCTATATCTACCAAGGCCATTTGCTATTCAAGGAGCCTTGAAAATATAATGGGTAAAAATGGCAACCCCCAGAGCAACCAATGCCTTTGTTTGCAAACAGTATAAAATGAGACAAACCCATGGATAATAATGTCCCCAAAGCATTTACTTTTGAAATCCTTTTCTGATTCCTCCAGAGTCGTCTCTCTCTCACATTCCTCACCACAGTTACACCTTTGTTCCCCTTAATTTATAGGTGCCTGGGGGTTTTCAACTTTTTGCTTCCTCTTATCATCAAAGGTAAAATAATTACTTGCCCAAGTTCACATAGCTAATGAGAAGCAATACTGAAACTAAATTCAGATCCACCTGAATCCCAGTTTGATCAGTTTTAATCATATACTTCAAATCTACTTTTTTGGGTTTTGTTTTTATCACTTAGCATCTGATTTTTTTAACTTGCAATTCAAGGAAGTTAGGAAAAGATATGCTTCTTACTGTTGTCCCATGGCAATTGTAAGTTGAATTTTGACACCTGTACTATCAAAATAGAATGATTAAAAATGCCTGTCTGCTAGAAGGTTTTGACTTTTTAAAAGAATGCCTCATTAGCTGACACAGAAAGACATTCCTACTGCATGACTTACTTTGATTTCACAAACTGGGCACTGGCATTATGGTCCGATACAGCTATAAGGTAAGAAGGTTTATGGTAAGTTCATTAAGTTCAGGGTTTGGCCTAAGACATAAACTGCCTCTAGATGCAAAAGTGTATCCAAATTGTATATTTTAAGTAGCACAATACAAATGTAAAAGATCAGTGAAGATCCTAGAATACAGATGGAAATGACTTTTGGCTTGGGAAATGGGGTCAGGTCCAAAGGGATTGTGAAGACTTCTAGTCTTTGAGAAAGCATCATAGTTGCATTAACAGTCACTTTTCCATAGTCACTTGAAAATTTCTAATTGAAATACGAATCCCAAAGAACATCTCATTGTCTATGATTTTCCCTTTAAAGGAAAAAATCTGGAAGGAAAATTTGTAAATGAATGTAATTGTCAACATGCAATTTATTAAGAAAATAAATTTACATGTTACCTATATTATGATATCTAATGTGTCCCTGGTTGTTAATGAGAACTGTATATACTATTTGACTTCTAATTGGCCATCAGAAAAAAGCAATGCTTCAAAATATCCTTCTAATTTAACATTTTGAAAGAAATTAACTGTAGCATTGAATCAAAATGAAATAGTGCTAAAAAAAATGCTATAAAATGAATCCTTCCACAAGAGAAAGTCACCACTGACTATTTAATATCTCTTGAGACCAAGGACTCATGATCAACAACTCAATTCAAAGTTGCTTTTTTAACGAAAATTACCAGAAATACTTGGAAAATAACCAGGGCATTTTCAGAAAGGAATGCGGCATATGGAGGAGAAAGTGCAAGGTTCATGGGCCAGCTCTATCATGAACACCTACACTATTTCCTTCCTTAAATGCTTCTTTTACCTCACAGCTTTTCTAAGGTATGTGTACATATACACCTTAAAATATGTATATATATTATATACGTTTATGTATATAGTATGTATATATATTTTTTAAGATATATATATTTATAATATATAATATGTAATAGATGTTTTGAGATGCAGTTTCGCTCTTGTTGCTCAGGCTGGAGTGCAAGGGCGCGATCTCAGCTCACTGCAGCCTCCGCCTCCCAGGTTCAAGGGATTCTGCTGCTTCAGCTTCCCAAGTAGCTGGAATTATAGGCATGCGCCACCATGCCCAGCTAACTTTGTATTTTTAGTAAAGACAGGGTTTCTCCATATTGGCCATGCTGGTCTCGATCTCCCGACCTCAGGTGATCCACCCACCTCGGCTTCCCAAAGTACTGGGATTACAAGGCATGAGCCACCGCTTACACAAAATTCACTCATTTTTAAATATACAATTCAATGACTTTTGGGACATTTAAAGAATTGAGCAGCCATCACCACAATCTGGTTTTAAAACATTTATAACCCTCCCAAAAGTTCCTTTGTGCACCTTAGTGATTAATTCCTAGTTCCACAACTAGCTTCAGGCAAATATTGATCTATTTTCTGTCTCTGTAGATTTGTCTTTTCTGGATATTTCATACAAATGTAATCATATAATATGTAGTTTCTTGTGAGGGGCTGCTTTAACTTACCATGGCTTTGTGATTCTTCCATGTTGTGGCATAGACCAGTAGTTTTTTTATGGCTATTATTCCATTGGATAGATAGACCACATTTTGTTTATGTATTCACCAGTTCACACACATTAAAATTGTTTCAAGTTTATAGCCACTAAGGGTAATGTTGCTGTGACATTCAAATACATGTCTTTTCATGTGTAAAATATATGTGTAAACATAAATTTTGTTTTCCTTTGGTAGGTAAGTAGGGGTGGAATTTCTAGATTGTATTTGTCATGGACTAAATTGTGTTCTGCCAAAATGTGTATGTGACTGTATTTGGAGACAGCATCTTTAAAGAGTTAATTGACACAAGGTCATAAGAGTGAGACCCTAATCCAGTATGACTGGTATTGTTATAAAATGAGGAAGAGACACTAGGAAGGCCTGTGCACGGAAGAAAGGTCATGTTAGAACATAATGAAAAGCCCTATGTCTACAATAAAAAGACAACAAGAGAAACCAAAACTGTCAACACCTTGATCTTGGACTTTAAGCCTCCATAACTGTGAGAAAATTAATTTCCATTATTTATGTCTCTTAGTATGTGGTATTGTGTTATGATGGCTGTAGCAAACTAATTCAGTAAGTTTATGATTAACTTTGCTAGAAACCGCTGAACGTTTCCATACTGGCTGTACCAGTCTTACATTCCCACCTACATGTGGGAGTTCCATTTTCTACACATTCTCACCATTAATGATACTGACTGTTTTTTCTTATTAATGATATTCTAGTCAATGTGAAATTCACTAGAATTCTACAATGCGGTATTCTAGTTTTAAATTGCATTTCCTGATTATATGAATCACCTCTCTCTCTTTCTTTGCCTCCCCCACATGCATGCATCAAGGAAAAACCATGTGAGGACATACTGAAAGGCAACCAACTGCAAGCCAGGAAGAAAGCCCCCATCAGAAACCAAATTGGCCAGAACCTTGACCTTGGCCTTCTAGCCTTCAGAACTGTGGTAAAATAAATTTCTGTTGCTTAAGCAGGCTAAGGTGTTTTGTTGTGGTAGCTCAAGCTGACAGATATACAGATTCCTAGAAGGTAGCTAAAATTTGACTCCACACCTGCATGTGGAATAGGCTCCGAGTTTGGGTTGCTAATTGAAGACTTTCTCACAATCCAAGACCCAATCAGAGTCAAGCTTCCTTGCTTTTTTATGGACTGGTTGTTTTTCATCTCACTTAGATGAAGGAGGCTGCTCTAATAGTCTTCTGCTTTACTCAGGGCCCCAAGTTTCAGCTTTAAGCCACTGTTTTTCTATCCCCCAAGTAAGAAATATACACTAAGTACTAGATTGTAGGGCCTATGTCAGGATTTTCTTCTCCCTAGAATGTTTACAGGATTAATACAATTGCTTATCTTCTTCTTTTGAGTTCTCTTCTTTCAAAAATTTGGGATTTCCACTCATTCTCCTGAGTACACCTATTCATTTGTGTGCATTTGTTGTTGTTATTGTTAACTTCTACTACTATGTGTTTTTGAGGGGGTGAGGAGTCTGTTGGATATGTAATTCATGTTGCCAAAATCAGAAGTCTCCTTTTACAAATCTGTGAACATACATTTTGTGCGAAATCAGCGATAAGTGCAATGCACCTTCCCTCGATAATTATGAAAAACTCGATGTCTAATGCTATTACAAATGAGCTTGTTTATTTCATTAAATTCACAAGCTGTAATAATTCCCATGAATATTTTTGTTCCCCTAAAATTCATATGTTGAAATCCTAATTCCCACTGGGATATGGTATTGGAGATGGAGCCTTTGGAAGATAATTAGGCTATCCAAGTGAAGCTCCCATAATTGAATTAGTACCCTCATAAGAAAAGACACAGGGGAGCTTCCTTTCTTTGTGTCTATGTCTCTTTTTCTATCTCTATTCTCTTCCTCTCCTCCTGCCATGTGAGGACTCATCAAGAAAGCCCCATGCAAACTAGGAAGAGGGCCATTGAGGTTCATTAGAACCTAACCATTCTGACACCCTGATCTTAGACTTCCTAGCCTCCAGAACTGTAAGAAATCAATTAATATTTTTAAGGCATCTAGTCTATGATATTCTGTTATAGCTACCCAAGCTAAGACAGAAATTAATACCAAGAAGTAGGGTCCCATTGTAACAAATACATAAAAATGTGGAAGCGGTTTTGGAACTTGGTAATAGGTAGATGCTGGAAGAGTTTGAGGTGCGTGCTTGAAAAAACCAATATTGGGATGAAGGGAATATTAAAAATAAATCTGTTAAGCACTCAGAAAGAAAGGAAAACAAATATAGAGAAAGTACCCCCTCTTCCTGAAAATTCATAAATAATTATGTACAAAAGGTTAGTATAAACACAGATGGTAAAAGGCCATTCTAGTGAGGTATTAGATGAAAATGAGAAACATATTATTAAACAATGAACAAAAGGTGTTCTTTGTTATAAACTTTCAAAGAACTCAGCTGAAATGTGTTTGTATTCTAGTGTTTTGTGGAGAACAGAACCTGTGAGTGATAGAATTGAATATTTAGCTAGAGAGATTTCTAAGCAAAATGTTGAAGGAGCATCTTGGTTCCTCCTGACTCCTTATAGTGAAATGAGAGAAGAGGGAAATGAATTGAAGATGTTAAGGACTGCAGATGGCTACAGATTGCATGATAGTATACCTAGAAAAGCTTTAAGAATCAATAATAAAATTATCTCAAAAAATGACTAGAGATTGTTATGTAAAAAGAAACCAGAATTTAAAGATTTTGAAAATTCTCAGCCTGTCTATGTTGCAAAAATGATAAGGTATGTTTATAACAGAGCACCAAGGGGGTAACTGACCAACATTTTGATAAAGTAATAAGTGAGGGTAGGAACCATGAACCTCATCAGTCATCTCAACAGAGGCTAGGAATAGAGATGAGATTATCAGCAAAGACACAGCCAATCTGAATTAAAAGGGAAAAAGAGAGTGGAATAAATGGAAATAAAGGAACACTGTCAAATTTCTTAGCTTCTACAGGACAGAATGATAAAACTATTCAGCTGTAAATTTGTAGTAGTCTACAAAAAAAAAAAAAAAAAAAAAGAAGAAGAAGAAGAAGAATCACCCAAAGGCAATTTAGAGAGCGTCAGGTTTTGACGGAGCAGAGCTTCCAACAGAAGCCATGGGGGAAGGGACTTCTGACGCTTCAGGGGTATGATTCTTGCCTGGCAGGGGCTTATATTCTATAGTGGGCTAAACTAAGATAGCTATTTACCATCTAGAGTTGTATTATTGGGGAACTCCTCTTTCTAAAGAAGCAAAAACAAACAAAACTCCCTTTGAGGAGAAGCAGAATTTTTCTAAACTAATAAAGAACTTTAAAAATTAGATTTGTATCAGCTCCAAAAATGTAGCAGAAGTAATTGCTGCTTTATGGAAATCATTCTTTTATTGATGTCTTCTTAGGTAACTTTTTCAGCTTCCACTGAATTGCAGTCAATTGCTCCCCAGTCTCTGAGCATTGCTAATAGGTAGGGAAAAAAATGAAGAAAGGATTTAAGGAGGAAACTCAAGTCATAAATATGCCAACTAAATGTAAGCAGCATGAATTACAGGCACTTGGGGATGACAGGAAATTAAAACACCCTTCTACAAGTTGCTGTAGTTTTAAACTACACTCACTCTGTTATTAAAATATTTCACCATATACTTTGGCAAGATCTGCATCACCTTACTCTGTGGTATCTAGAGCTGGAACACCAGACTTGAGAATCCAACTCTCAAGTTTTTTCTATATTGTGTTCTGTTAGGAGACTGCCATTTCTCACATAGTCTGCCGATCAAATGGCAAGAGATGGTTCAACTGATATTTTCTTAAGCTTTTATGTTCTCCTGGAAGTGACTATTATAGATTTATATTATACTGCACTTAATGTTTATAATACATATAGAATAAATGATTTATTTTACCTAAGTCAAACTTTAGGTGGGTAGTCCTCATTGGGTAAGAATTCTTGAGGATGATGTAATTCAGACGTAGATGAAGTAGAAATAATATGAGCTTGATTAACAGCCAGAAAGACAAGAGCTTTGTCATTTATTGCTGTATGAAAACATCAGGTCCCTCACCTGTAGAATTGAGATACTGTCTCCCTCTCAGGATTGTCATCAGAATTAAAAAATAGAGTAAATATATTGAGCATTGAGTCCACCCCTAAGAGCTCAATAAATGTTCATTTTTCTCCTCAGCCTTTCTAAAATTTTGAATTAATTCAGATAATTTTACAACTATAAAGCTGAAAAGAAATTTGAACATCTTTTTAACACATTACTGGTGTGGAAACAGGCTAGGAGATATTGAGTGGGTCAAATTCATTTAGAAGATGGCTCAAAGCCGCACTTCTGATTCCTTCCTAATATTCAGCTAAAGCTGATTGTTTTCTGCTTCTCTCCTTGTTGCTTAATAAAAAGGTAAGTCTGTGCTACCTCTATAATATCAGAGAATTTTCTTTTTCTGTAGGATTTTAAAATGTATAATTTGCTTTTCATGATATTTGTTTGCCTTGTCATTGTCTCCAGCCACTTGTCTGTACTTTTTCCATCTCTGTACTGTCCTTGTCATGCTGCTTGCTACTTACAAGATTCACCTCTAACCCCTCACCTCACCCCGGGTACAAAGGATGTGCGGAAGTTAAACCTCTCCCTAACACACAGGCAGTGAAAGACCTTCTGTGCTAAGGACACAAACAAAACCATAGACTTTAGCTGATAGATAAAATAAGAAAACAACAACAACAACAAAAAAAGAGGGGGGGGTGGTCAGGGGAAAGACTCCACAAAAAGTTAGACTTTTTAGACTTTAAGGGAGAAATCGTCTTTCATTCTCTAGGAGGACACGAGTGAGCTTTTTATCTAACCAAAGCTCAGGAAACCAAATAGCTGGAAAATGAAGACCATTAATAATTTTTCTTTTAAAGAGGTGTGATTATAAAATTAAAGAATGAGTCATTCCGCTGTTTAGTCTACGAAAGTAGGAACTGGTTTTTCTTTTGTTTCTTTTTCTCCTCTCCTCCTCAAAGGAGCACACAGATGATTTAAGCAGCCTTCGATTACAACATACCTAAAATAATAAAGCAATTGAGGAAGGAAAAAAAGCTGAAGGTGTAAACCCCCTCCAGGCTAGATGACTGTGGTATATTTCATCCTCGCATTCTAAATCAATGCTAAGCAAAGCACAGAAATGTTTACCTTTGTCTGATCTCTAATTCCCTAAATTTATGTGGAATCATGCACAGATGCGCTGGAAACCAGCCTGGAAAAGCCTGGCATTTTAATTGATCCCAGAGCTTCTTGCCTCACGGCTCCTGCTGTGATGAAGTCTGCTACTTGTTCCAAAGATTCTCCGCCTGGTTGCCTAGACACGGCAGCTGGCCAATCAAGGTGTCCGTATGCAGCGAAGGAAGTAACCAATCAATTTTTTAATTTCCTTCAGTAAACGGGAGTAAATCAGGGTGCATTTGAAATCTCATTAGTCAAAAGTAAGACGTGTAGTGTGCATTTTAACATATGTATTAGCTGAATACATTTGCCTTTTAGTCATAAATTCTGACCAATATCTGAAAGCCCGTTTCAGACAAGTTTGAAACTTGAACCCTGAATTACTTTTTAAAAATGTTTTATATTCTTATTAGCACACTTCATGTATAAAATTTGAATAGACTTCTCTCTTCCTAATTTAACACCTGCCTTCTTGAAAACCAGTTTCTTATCAAAATTTCCTTTTAAAGACAATTGTATTCTGTCAATTTGACTGGATTTATTCTCTCTCATGACCAATACTCTGGTGTAAGGCCCAGATTTCTTCCCATTTGGATTCTACAACAGCTAGAATATTTTAATATTTCTACAACTGATCCTAGTTCCTCCAATCCATTCTAGAAGCCATCATCAATTGTCATATAGTTTCTCCAATCCATTCTATAAGTCTTCATCAATTGTCATCACTTCAGTCCTCTTCTGGAAAACTTCTACTCAAATGCAAGCAGTCAAGGGTTGAAGTGGGCACTTGCTGGTTGACATATTTCAGTAAATTGTCTTGTATCTCTGAGCTTTAGTTTCCTCATCTGTAAATATGCAAGTAATTATGTCAAAGGGGATAATGTCTGTAAAGTACTTAATCAGGCTTATCTTCTATTATACGCATCTTCTATTAGTTTTTACTATTATTTAATGTATCCTTTCTTCTTAATCTTTTTATCATACTTTCAAGATTTTTCATAATCTTGCCTTGATTCCACCCATCTGTCCATCCTTATTTCTAATAGCATCTTTCCCATGTCTCATTTCTCATCACCATATGTTCATCACTCTGATCAGATAGTCTCCTCATAGAATCTCAAATTCTTCATGTTATACTGGTGTCATTCCTTAACTTCTACTGATCTTTCAACAAATACTCAAACTCAAGTATCACTTTCTAGTGGAAGATTACTTCATCATATGATTTCAAAAATTCATGTTAATTTACTTCCGTAGATTTTTCTCAGTTTGTAATTATACACTGCTAGTACAGCTACGTATTTAATTAATTAATGTTACCTCCCTGACAATGCAGGGATAACTGTGAGAACAGGAACAGTGTAAGTTTTTGTTGGTTACTCTATTCCTGTGGTATGAATATTTGTTGAGAGAATATTGTCAAATTCTTATCTACTGAAATGGGCTCTAATATTGGCCCTTTCCCAGATCTGAAAAATCTTACCTTTTGAAACCTGAGTTTAATTCCATTGGAGGGAAACAATATTTAAATAAACATTTTACTGAACACATTCTGTGTGCCCTATACTACAATGGATAACACAGACTAATTATTTTCCTAATCTTCATGGAGAAATATTGGATAAAGAGATAAAAATAAAATTTACTTAAAGCAAGTACTTTGTGTGTATGTGTGTGTGTGTGTGTGTATGCATGCATGTGAGTGACTGTGTGTGTGTGTGTTGGTGGATTGGGAATGAAGCAGCATGGTCCAGTTAAAAGAAAGAAAGGACTGAGAAATCTGGCCTTTGATATTTGATCCTGAACAAACTTGGGTAAATCACTTCTCCTTTCTAGGCCTCTGTTTCCTTGTCTGTAACCTGAGCACATTGAATCAGTATTTCTTTAAGATGTCTTCAAACTTTGTGGGTTGAAATAAAACAGGCTACAATATTGACAAATCAGCTAGCTTTTAAAAAACTTCCTTTTAGTTTAGGTTTATATGGATAAATAAATGTATTTAGCAATATATAATTAGAATGTTATATTGTGCTTTTCTCTAGGATACAATAACATGAACATTTCTAGTGGTTCTACAGTGGACATTATAACCATCATTTTTTGTACTTTTAAAATTTATACAATAAGTACAGTATTGAACAAAGACTTTGTGAGAGGCCTTGTGTGAGGGACTGGAGGTAAAATGAAAAATGAAAGAGGTGTGGTCTTGGACCTTACAGAGCTTACCATTAGTGCAGAATTCACGTATTGTACTTACCATTTTATACTTACTTTTTTCTGTAATTGAGATCTTACACATTTCAATAGATAATTATTTACATGTGTTTCTTATTCTTGGTTGTTACTTATGTGCAAGTATTCTATTCTCATCAAATTATAATTTTTTGGAGGCTGCATTATGTGTGTGGAGTGATCCTAAATCACCAAATTTCATGACACTTTTAATTTTTAAATATTTTATTTTGTTACTATGAATGTACATGAAAATTGTCAATGTACAGTAATATTTATTTAGAAATTGTTGTTGCTTTACATATAATAAATGGCTAACACATATGGAATGCCTGTTATATGCCAGCATTTGTCATAATTATTTTATCTAATCCTCATAACTGTCTAATGATACTGTTATCATTCCCATTTAATGAATGGAGAAACTGAGGCCAAGAGTGGTTAAAACATAGGCCCAAAGTATTGTTCAATGTAAATGCGGGATTTCAAGTCAACCTCTCTGAAAGCTAAAGGCATGCCTTTTCCATGTTATGCTTTTTCATATACTCATGTTTCCTTCATATCACTGAGAAAAATACAATTGCTCTTGTAACACAATAAATTCTTAATAATTTTTATTGAATCATATTTTTAGTAAAATCATGAAATTCATTTTGGAGCCATATAAGTCTTTGTTTCTTTATTGTTTCCTGTTTTCTAATAAATACTATTAGCTTTTTTTTTTTTGAGACAATGTCTCGCTCTGTTGAAGTGCAGTGACAAGATCACAGATCATGCAGCCTCAACGTCCCAGGCTCAAGCAATCCTCTTACCTCAGCCTCCCTTGTAACTGGGACTACAGGTGTGTACCACCATGCCTGGCTAATTTCCCTCCCTCCCTCCCTTTCTTCCTTCCTTTCTTACTTCCACTCTTTCTTCCCTCCCTCCCTCCCTCCCTCCCTCCCTTCTTTCTTTCTTTCCTTCTTTCTTTCTCTCTCTTTCTTTCTTTCTTTCTCTTTCTTTCTGGGTCTTTCTCTGTCACCCAGGTTCAGGCACAGTGGTATGATCATCACTCACTGCAGCCTCCACCTTATGGGCTCAAGTAATCTTCCCAACTCACCCTCCTGACTAACTGGGACTACAAGCAAGCACCACCACAGCTGGCTAATTTATTATTATTATTATTATTATTATTTGTAGATATGGGGATCACCCTATGTTGCCCAGGCTGTCTCGAACTCCTGGGCTCAAGCAGCCCTCCCACCTCAGCCTCTTAAAGTGTTGGGCTTACAGGCTTGAGCTACCGCACCGGGCATTAATAAGCCCTATTAGAGTCAGTGGAATTGTCTAGGGGAGAGAAATGGGGAGAACAGAAAGAAAAAATAATTCTGGAGCTATTTTATGCCAACTTGTGAATTTATATTATTTTACGTATTTGGAGATTTTTCTAAAGACATCTATTTTCAAAGCACCAAATTTTGTGCTTTGGTTGCATGATACTATACGATCTTCAAAACACCCTATGAAGTAAGTGCTATAATCATTTCCTTTTTAGTGGTAAGGAAATTAAGATTAAGACACTTGCCTAAATATTTACTCTGGGTTATAATACATAATGCTTTAAAATACCAACTTGCCTTGACTCACATCAGAATAAATAGTAAGACAACTTGCTTTCTCCTTTCTCCTCTCATTTTCTTTCCCTCCTTTCTTACTGAATTTGCTTTCTACCAAAACATGTGACGTATTGATATTCTATTATTATTCTTTGCTGCAAGGAATAATAGTAATAATTATAACATTAAACACTTAATAGTAATTTAACATTTAATAGTAATGGTTATTAGTAATAGTAATAAACATTTATTAGTTTTTAGTAATAGTAATCGTTAAACATTTGATTGTAATTTAACATTTAATAGTAATAACGATAACATTTAACACCATATGTCAGCCATTGTTCTAAGCTGTTTACATGTATTAATTTAATCTGTATAAAATTCCTGTATGGTAGCTACTATTATTGTGTCCCTTTAATGAGATAATGCATAAAATGTGTTAGTCACATCTTCTAGTATAAAGGAGAGTATAATGTAGAGGTTCAGTTAATACCAGTTACTATCATTCATTTTGTCTGCAATTGCATTTTGGCATGCACAGTTTTATGTATGTTAATCTTTTACACATTACCATGAGGACTTTCTATGTGTGTGTGGTTGTGTGTGTTTCTCTGTCTATAATTGCTATGCAATCACAGAATTTTAGACAAAAAGGGGAATGTATAAACCAACATTCCAACAGAGTAATTCATTTTCCAGCTTCTTTGACAGTTTTATTCTGTTATGTTCTTCTGAACTCTTGCTGAATTCTGCTTAATGAGTTCACTGAGTTTTGAAGACATTTATTCTTTTGATAGCTCTATTTTTCAGGAAGTCTTGTTTTGTACTGAGTTGAAATTAACCTTCCTGGAATGGTACCTTATTGTACAGAAAAACAATGTACACTTGAACCTTGAAATCACCTAGGTCTGGCCTTCAATCCTGACTGTATCACTTACTATCTGTGGCTCTAACTTAAGTTACTCAGTATCTCAGTAACTCATTTTCTCTTTCTATAAAAGGAATATCATAATCCCTATTGCAGAGGGTTATTGTGGTGACTGATTGAAACACGTTTCCATTAATATGAAGTGCACTCACAGGATGCTTTGTACCAATTCACTCTGCCCCTGTACTTTCACATCTGGCAGGCCATGCCCTCTCCTCTGCACCACACTAAGCTAGCAGGAGACATCTTAGTTCAAATATATGGAGAACAGGGACTAAGGTGCCTGCCAAGGAAATGTGGACCGACTTCATTAACTGCTATTAGATCCAGTTTGCCACATTATTCACAAGCTGGCACTCCACAGTATCAAAGAGCAGACATCCTTCCAGAACTATTGACCTTACCTCCAAATGGCTACCGGGGTTTTGCTCAGGCACAAATCAAATCTGGGAACATGTTCCCTAGAGAACTCAGCTATCAGCTATGCAGCAGCAAGTCACCAGGGTAAAGAGAGCATGGGAGCAAGCTATTAGTTATTATGCATTGGAAGACTGAACAGCTCACAATGTCAGGAATGGTCTGGAGGAAGGCAAAATTGTGCAAAAGTCAATCCTTTCGGCCCATGATGGAAATAATATTTTTAGATAATAGCATAGGAGTTACTCAATATATTTGTTTATTTTTGGCCATCTAAATGCATGCATGATTGAATGAATAAACAAATGGCTAGGGGATGCATAAATGTCATTCAAAGTGCATATTCATCATCCAGTCTTCAAATCGTCTATTCATTTATTTACCAGATTTGTCATATGCTAAGGACTATGGTAGGTGCTAGAATTTTCAGCATTAGTGTGGTACAAAGGCTCTCAAATAATTGTTAATCTAGTAGGAAAGGATGTGAATATCTAATTATGAAATTATGGTTAGTATAGTAACATTACAGTGGGAACTCTATTGGAAACAAGCAAAATTATTTCTGCTGGAGGATGGGGAGCAGAAATGACACAAGGATTAGCATTGAACAACACTTTTGAATTGTATCCTAAAGAATGAGTACTTTCACAAATGAAAGAGGAGGATAAGAAGTACATTTTGGCAGGGCACAGTGGCTCACACCTGTAATCCCAACACCTTGGAAGGCCAAGACAGGCAGATCATTTGAGGTTAGGAGTTTGAAACCAGCCTGGACAACATGGCAACACCCCATCTCTACTAAAAATACAAAAATTAGCCAGGTGTGGTGGTGGGCACCTGTAATCCCAGCTACCCTGGAGGCTGAGGCAGGAGAATTGCTTGAACCCAGGTGGTGTAGGTTGCAGTGAGCCAAGATGGCACCAGTGCAGCACTCCAGCCTGGGCAAGAGAGTAAGATTCTGTGTAAAAAAAAAAAAAAAAAAAATACATTAGTACATTTCAGGCAAAAGGAATAGCATTTACATGTATACATTGTTTGGGGAAAGAGCAAATAATCTAGGGTAAATAGACAGCAGAAGAAAAGCTGTAGGACATGAAGCTTAAATGGAAGGCTGAAAGAAGCTTTGGATGGACTCTACGTAGAGAAAGAAATTGTTCATGATAGATAAATAATTCTGGCATTTATTCATGTCTTCTAGTTTTGCTCACTTTCCATCCACATTCATTTTTTGATCTGTCATATCTGCTGGTAACTCCCTGCCTACAGACAGTGCCCTGCAATATCCAGCATTACTACCTTTGGCCTAGAATAGCCCTGTCTTAACTAAAAGTCTGTATATGCTCCCTAAATCTGTAAATCCCTTAAAATGGACAAATAATGTTGCACTCAACTGGTCATAAAGTCTCTCTGTCTTATCCCTTTTCTTTAAAGTTTCCTTCAAACGAATACTTGAGAAGGCATAACTTTATTCATTCACTCATTTGTGTATGCATTCACTCATTATGTATCTGAGTCCTGTGAAGTAATATGACCAAGAGTAATACTGTAAAAGCCCCTGGATATCACCACATCTCTATCATGTCCTTCATTTCTATCTTATTCTTTTCCAAATCACTTTCACCCAATTACATTTACATTTCTTAGATACAAGCACAAAATCCCTCTTGCATATTGTCCCCTGAGTTGTTTTATCTCCACTGGAAATCCAGAAATTCTCAGGCTTTCAATTGCAGGATTTACCTGCCAGTTCTCTTTAGCAAGGAAATTCGCTGTAGTAAATTACTCACTTTTAAGATTGCAAAAGTCAGCTGGACTTTCAGAATCCATTGTGAGGAGCACTGTTGATCCACTGGAAAATATCAAGGCAACAGAGAATATTTTATATTTCATTACACATGAGCCACTTGCTAAGAAGTCCCAGCTCCCTGACTCCAAACTGAAATTACAAGTATCTTCTTTTGGACTCCAGGTTATTTATAGAAAAATACACTTTGCATTTCTGAGAGTATCTTTTCATGAAAATGAAACTTATGGTTGAAAAATAAAGTAAAATTTCAAATTATTAATAAAAGCCCTAAAGTTGCAATCAATATTGAACAATCCAAGAACTTTGCAAAATATAAGATATTTTCTATAGAGAATAATTTTGATAAATATCATGGATATTAGCATATACAAATATTATATTTCCTTTCTTTTCTGACAACACTCAAAATGTTATTTATCCCTGTTTTGCAAACATAGAAAACATGTGACTAAATCTGTACTTTCTTAAACATGGTGCACATTCAAAAATTTAGATGATACTTATGTTCTCTAGAGCCTTTCTTTTCCAAGGTAGACACACAACTGGTTTGTCCCTAGATTCTTCTGTTATTTATTGAAAAACATAGTATTTCCGTATGGCCATTATCCAGGTCACTGATTAGTTTATCAAATGAATTCAACAAATAGCTCCAGTTGGAATGTGATCAGCTTGAAAAACAGCAGTAATACCTCCTTATGTTGGAATATTATTATTATTTATTAACCCAGTCTAAAAAATATTTCTAATGGTTTCTATAGGGAATGGATTACCGAAGATGTCAAATACCCAATGTAATGACAAAATTCTTGGGCAGAAATGGGAAATACAAGTCCAGTAATGAAGTGAAAACATACA
Source organism: Ateles fusciceps (assembly GCA_036589455.1). Classification (NCBI taxonomy): domain Eukaryota; kingdom Metazoa; phylum Chordata; class Mammalia; order Primates; family Atelidae; genus Ateles; species Ateles fusciceps. Next base: position 3,978,433 of record JAZHEH010000065.1, on the reverse strand, counting down.
TTAATATAACTAAAATGAAATGTTATGATATCTCTTGTTTTTATTATATTTTTTTATTTGTCATTTTTCTTTATTTAAATTATTTCCTCAAAGTTAGTGGCCATATTTTTAAGAGGCAACATAAAGCTGTAGACCTACAACTGCAAATAGCTAAGAAAATGCCAAAAAAAAAACTTGTATTATAGTCTTAATTCATCCTCTTATATGTAACCTTAGCAAGTCTTTAAATCTCTGGGTTTCATCTTTTCCACCTATAATACCCATTTCGTTCCTCATAGAATTGCAATAAAAACCAAGTGATGTAATGAATAAAAATGTACCCTAAGAATTATAAAATTCTGTACAGATTATGGGGCCATGATTTTTCCTCATTCACAAGAATGCACTTAGTAAATACATCTGACGTATAAATAAATAATGTGTTTGTGTCTCCACAGCACCAAGGGAGGTTAGCTAGTTCTCTAAATTATACATATATTTTCTTCTAATGATTAATTTAATACAGCTGGTGTGGACAAAGTGAGTAATGATGGGTACACCATAGTTAAAGAGAAAGGTTTCTAAAATCACAATTATAATAAGTTGATGTTCTCTATCCTTGGTCTTTGGTGTGAAACTATTTCTTTGGGGCGCTGGTAAAAGGATTTTTGCAGCTTTTGGCCTGAAAGGATCAAGTCCCACAGTGATCACAATGTGCTCAAGCTCTTCCTGCTCTGTGAGTTTTACAGTCCTGAGTTAAACAGAATACAGATGTCTGCAGATGAAAAGAAAACATGAAATTCTCACTCTCAGGCCAGAGAGAATTCAAGCCAATCCAAGTGTGAAGGCTAATGCCACAGCTGAAATAGAAGTCAAGAGGGTAGCTTTGAATATAATTAAGATATGACAGTTTCACTCAGATCCAAAACCCAGACACCTAAAAGAAGAATTTCCTCAAAGGTGTGAAGGTAAAAATAAAATGTTTCTGGGAATTGGGCCTTGAGCCCAAACAAATGAATTTCCCATTGAGTTACTAATTGTCTAGAGCCATGACCATCAGCAAAGACAATTTGTATTCTAATTACCCAGGTTTCTCCTCTCTTTGAGGTCTGTGGAAATTATTCCTCTGGCAAAAATGAGGAAGAGCCCAGAGTTTCAAAAGAATAGCATTCTGGCCTTCTCACTTTAATTAGATCCCTCTCTTTTAGGCATACTGTTGCCATTGAAATTGTGCCAAAAATGCCAGTTATCAAGGGTGAAGGCACAGTAAGTTTAATTTTAACATTGTATAACCAGGGTATGGACCTTTGTTCCACTATGGAACAATCATTCCTAAAATATTTTAAATTTATTAAAAGTCACACCAAAACTAAACAAAACAAAATTATGGGTAATTTTAATTGTTTTTGCATGCATACATACATACATACACACAGATACACACACACACACACACACACACACACACACACTAGAAAACAAGAATAAAACCCAGATTTATTTGATAACAAAACCTGTGCTCTTCCCACTGTATCTTGCTTACAAAGGAATAAGAGCTATGACCACAAAGGGCAGAGAATAATTTATTACTTTAACTAATTGTTTTCTACTTTTTAATTTCTCCAATGTTTAAAACTTACATTTAAACAGTATTTACTAAAGTACATTTGAAAAACTCTAGTTCTTCAACTTAGTAGCCAATGAAAGATTCAATTATCAAACAAAAGTGGAAAACACTAAAACATATATACTTTTTGGGAAATTATCAATGACTATTGCCCTATTAAGGCCTCTAACATCTCTTGCTGAACTTTGCTTTTTGTGTTTTTAATATTTACTTGGTCATGGAATATTCTCTTGGAAATGCTAATTTGGAGGTCACATCTTTAATGAGATGATTAGAACATCTCACAACAGAATGTTATCAGCTACAATCAAAATTATAGTACAAATTCTTATTAAAGTGAAGCCAAAGAACTTGAAAACCAAAGACCTAGAAATCGGAACTTTATCTTAGGCTCCTGAGCAAACCAACAGAGGCCTCCAGAGAGATATAGCCAAATGATATTTTATTGTATATTAATGGTTTTTAAAGTATGTTCCACAGGAATGTTCCATAGGAATGTTCAGAGAGACAAGTATGTTTTTGAGGTTCTAATTCCAAGAGAATATGAGCACAGCACTTCCTTTTCTTAAAACATCACTTTTATATGTCAGACTTCTATGGCATAGGTGGTGATTAGCTACTCTGTTCTGATTGTTTTGATTATCTATGTTTTATTTATTGCAAAATACAGCAGCAATCCACAATAAAACTTGTACTCATTAGTATTCCAATTTACTACACATCAGTAACTAAAATGAAATATTCCCTAGATTCTTGGGAATCCAAAGAGCTTCCCTTTTCCTTACTGCTTGCCTTGTTGCTCCGAGATGAACCTCCCGAAACATCACCATCATCAGGCCACACATCAAGTCAGAAATCTTCATTTGTTTCCTCATGGCTCTCAGAAGAATCTGCATTAATACATTAGCATGTTTTTTTGAGGTGTAGCTAGATTTTGTCTTCTAAATAAATAAATAAATAAATAACGACCTTCAACTTTTCCAGCCTGCAATGATTCTCACATATTATTTTTGATTCCTCCATGATTTACACATTTTATCCTTTGGTCATACATTGCTTTTGTACTTCCTAGTTGTTTTATTATATCCTGACCAAATATCTGGAATAATAGAAAGCACATGGTAATATCCAAACCAACTGGAATGTGAACAGGGGGTTCGACTACTTCCCAACAATGTGAACGTTAACAAATCATTCAAATTATCTGAGTCTCATTGATTTTCCAGGAGGCTTGGAAGGATTACTAGTAATGTGTCCACTATGACACTGGCACATAATACATATTTAACAAACATTAGCTCTTCCTCTGTGCCAAACCTTCTTTAAAGCCAAAAAGCACTTCTACCCACCAGGGTGCTTTGCACAGTGTTATCCTTAAGTAGAATGTAATTATAACTTGTTGAATCAAATAACCTGAAAAAATTTCTTTACTGACATTCAGTCATCAATTACACAAACCATGTTTTTAGGTACTTCAAGCATTCAACAAATAAATTATTGAATTGGTCTGTACGTGTCAGGCAGGCACTGTTCTAGTCTATGGGGATACAGTACTGAATGGAACAAAAATCTCTGCCTTCCTAGACAACACATATGCAAGAAATGAAGACCACCCCACAGTCCCTACCTGGTTGTTAGTGGCCTGCCTGGCTTTGCCATATCTGCGTCTAACTAAAAGGTGAGAAAGATGCCTATATATCATCACTTGAAATATATCCAGGCTTTAGCATTTTAGAGGCTAAAAATAATGTCAATTTTTATAATATCATTAATATATTATAGAGAGGAGTTATAAAAAGTCAATTTTCCTCATAGTATCTAACAAAATAATTTAATTTGCTGATTTTGAACAAAAATAATCTTATGAATATTTTTCTTTTTATTTCTGAATTAGCCTCTGTACAAAAATGATGGGTTACTGGTATATTAAGCCAAAACTTAATGGGCATCATTTTGGTAAATGCTTGATTTGTCATAAATCAATCATCACCATTATTGCTTTTGTAGCACCCAGGAATGCTTCCAACTGTGCCAAGAGTTTCTAAATTATAGAAATCATAATTCATTTTTATGAAAATAAGTATAATTTATTCTTATGATTACCAAAATTTCTGTGGAGACAATATCTACTTCAGATCCTCTACTGAATCCCTATGCCCTGATTGTTTATTTAAGAAAATGTGGTCTTAGTATCCAAACTGGTCCTGTATTTTTCACTTTTTATTCATTTAAATTTTTATACTTAAAGAAGGTGCATTCATGGTAAAATGGAATTAAAATAGTACAGAAGAGAATGAGAAAATTAAATGTAAAGGTCCCTTTCTCCACCCTCAAACTCTCGTACTTTGCCCAAGAAGTAACTACTGGTTGCTTGTTTATATTCCAGAAAGGTACATGCATATGCATATAGTTTTTTATAAGTAAATGGATCATTTTATACTTATTAGTTCATAATGATCTTGACAGTAAATTCTATATTTTGATTATCTTTTCACCATTAAAACATCAATTTTCTTTTATATTAACTTTATTGAAGTATAATCTACATAGAGCAAAATTCACCAATTTTATTACATTTTATTGAGTTTTGATGTGTGTATTAAAGTAGTCACTGACACAGTTATATTTATAAAGTTTCTCTTATATTTCTTTACAATCAAGCACCTTCTTAGACCTCCTGCCACTGATATGCTATCTCTAATGGTTTTACCTTTTCTAACAATTCAGATAAATGAAACCATAAAGCTTGTGATCTTTTGTGGCTGGCTTTTTCTTCCCCACCTAGCAAAATGCAGTTGTGGTTCATCCAATTGTTACATGTATTAATAGTTCACTTTGTTTAATTGCCAAATATTATTCCATTGTCTGAATACACCATGATTTATCTACTCACCAGCTGATGGACATTTGGCTGGTGCTCAATTTTAGGCTATTTAGATAAATCTACTATGAACACTCAAGCATAAATGTTTGTGTAAATATGTGTTTTCATTTCTCCTGGTAAACACCTAGTTGTGAAATTGCTGGTTTACGTGGTAAGCCTATGTCAATGAGAAACTGCCAAACTGTTTTTCACCAAACTGCATCCCAATAGATGCAGTTTCATACACTGTTTCATACACTGCTAGTGTCTATGTCCTTGCCATACCTGCCATTGTTAATCTTTTTAATTTTAGCTATTTTAGTAGCTATGTGGTTGCATGTCATTGTGGTGATTTTAATTTGTATTTATCTAACAACTAACGTCTTTGAGCATCTTTTTATTTGCATACTTGATATTCTTATATCTTCTTGGTAAAACATTTCTTTAAATTATTTTTCCGTTTTTAATTGGGCTATTTTTACTCTTGTTATTTATTTATAAGTGTTCTTTCTATATTCTGAAAACAAATTCTTTTTTTTCCTTTTCTTTTAAGTTCCAGGGTACATATGCAGGATGTGCAGGTTTCTTACATTGGTAAACGTGTACCATGGTGGTTTGCTGCACCTGTCAACCCATCACCTAGGTATCAAGCCCTGCATACATTAGCTATTTTTCCTGATGCTTTCCACAGCCCCTGCCCTCCCCATACAGGCTTCAGTGTGTGTTGTTCCCCTCCCTGTGTCCATGTGTTCTCCTTGTCCAGATCCCACTTATAAGTGAGAACGTGCAGTGTTTGGTTCAGAAACAAAGTTCTTTATCAGATACATGTTTGACAAATATTACTCTCAGGCTGTATCTGGCCTTTTGATTCTCACTACAGTATCTTTTGAAGAGCAAAATTTATCTTTAATTTTAATGAGCTCTATCACTTTTTCTTTATTATCTATTGCTTTTTGTGTCCTACCTAACTTTCCTCAACCCAGAGTCACACTGATTTTCTTCTATTTTTTTTTCCTAGAAGTTTTATATGTGTGGCTATTACCTTTAGTTTTTTTTTTATTCATTTCAAATTAAATTTGTGTGTAGTATGTGGTAAGGTTGGAGGTTAATTTTTTGTGTATGGTTATCTAATTATTCCAGTATAATTTGTTCAAAAGATTATATTTCTGGTTGCTTTGGTGACTTCATTGAACATCAATTGATAGGAAGGAGCCTGTTTCTGGGACCTCTATTCTGTTCCACTTAGGTATATTTTTTACATTTATACCACATTGTTTTAATTATTGGAGTTTTATATTAAGTGCTGAAATTTAGTAGTAAAAGTCCTTAAACTTTAATTTTTTTCTAACCCATTTTTTTACTCTAGGTCCTTTACATTCTAAAAATAAACTTTACATTTAGCTCATCAATTCTACCATTAAAAAAGCTTACTGAGTTTTTACTGTGAATTGTGGATTACCTTGTAGAAAACTAACGTTTTGATGTTGACTCTTCCAGTCTCTCTATTCATTTAGGTTTTCTCCAATTTCTCTCAGAAATATTTTGTAATTTTTAGTGCACAGCTTTTGCACATATTTTGTTAACTTTATTCCCGAATATTTAGTAATTTTGATGTTGTTGTAAATGCTATTGTTTTTAAAGGTCAATTTCTATTTCTTGGTAATAGAAATATAATCCATTTATCATATATACTTTATTTTCAATAACATTAATGTACTTGTTAATTCTAGTAATTTATTTTTGTAAGTCAAATAGAGTTCTCTGTGTCAACATCATATTAACTGAATATAATACAATCTTATGTCTTCGTTTTGTCCTGTCTAAGACTTCCAATATGGTGTATTATAAAAGTATAGTGAGAGGACATTCTTGTATTGTTTCTAATCTTAGGGGAAAAATACTTAGTCTTCTACCATTAATTATGATACTAGTTACAGGTTTTTCATAGAGATCTATTATCTGATTGAGAAAGTATTATTTTTATTCCTAGCTTTGTTTTGTTTTCTGTTTTTGAGACAGTCTTGTTCAGTTGCCCAGGCTGGAGGGCAGCCATGCAATCTCAGCTCACTGCAACCTCTGCCTCCCGGGCTCAAGTGATTCTCGTGCCTCAGCCTTTCAAGTAGTTGGGATTACAGGTGTGCACTACCACACCCTGCTATTTTTTTGTATTTTTAGTAGAGACCAGGTTTTGCTATGTTAGCCAGGATGGTCTTGAACTCCTGGCCTCAAGCGATCTTCCCGCCTTGCCCTCCCAAAGTGCTGGGATTACAAGCATGAGCCACCACTCCTGGCCTACTCCTAGCTTTCTGAGAGGTTATTTTTTTTGTTATCAATGGGTATTGAGTTTTATTAGATGTTTTTTCTGAACCTGTTAAGACTATCATGTAGTTTTTACTTTTTAACCTGTTAACGTGATGGTTTGAGTAATTTACATATGCATACATTACAGGAATTTTTAATATAATTCATGCATTTATACATATTGTTTTATAACTTTCTGTTGACACTTAATTCTTTATTTTGGTTATTTTTCCGTAATCAATATATTGTAAAGATCTACCCCGGTTTTTAACAACTAACTAAAATTCCATTGTATGGATGTACCATAATTTATTTAACTCTTAGCACATGTATAAACATTTAAGTCATTTCCAAATTTCTTTGCAACTATAAACATTGCTGTATAAACATTTAATTCATGTGCAATTTTTTTTGCAACTATAAACATTGCTGTGAGTAATACTCCTAGAAGTGGAATTCCTGCATTCAGGTGTATGAGCATTTAATAGTTTGACAGATACTGCCAATTGTACAACAACAACAAAAAGGGCTCAAAAAGCATTTCCACCTATAATTACTGAAAATTATTGAAAGTATCTTTACTTTCGCTAATACTGAGAACTAGCAAATATTTAAATCTTTGCCAAGATTATAGTCATTGTATTTTTTTAAATTTTGTGTTTCTTTAATTATGTATTTAAGAATGATGGGGAATAATGTTATGCTATCAAACAAATGTTGATTTGCTATTCTAACTCCAGAAGGTTGGGCACAACTGCAAAAATAATAACAGCTACTACTTGTGAAGAATTTACCATGTGCTAGACACTGACCTAAGCACTTTTTTCATATCATAACATTTAATTGTAATGATAATTCTATGACATAGATAATGTTATAATCTTCATTTTACGTGTAACTCAAGGGTTGCATAGAGAAAATAAGATATTTGCCTAACTACTCAGCTGCAAGAGGAGACTGCTCTTATTTCTCACATGTTGAAGCCAACCAACAACCATTCTAAAATGCCGGTCCCAATGAGTACAATAGGAATTAAAATTCCAGTCTTCAAATATCCCTAAGAGTAAATTAAGGAGTCAGCCAAACAATGTCTTTAACAATTCACTGTTTCTTAGGCTAAGTATTTTTTTTTTCATTTTTCTAAACACAGGTGACGATGCCTCCAATGACTGATTTCTATGTTGTATCTCTAAGCCTTAAAAACAAGTGCTCAATCAAACATCTAATAAGAGTGTTACAATGATAAACAGTTTCATTTACAGACCTCGGTACTTCCCAAACCCAACTCATTAGGTTTGAAGCGGTACAATTAGAACGGTGTGGGGGGGGTGGTCTGGGGATGTGAGGATCAGAGAGCTCAAGGGAATTGCAATTTTAATTTTCTATTTGTGGGATTTCACTTCCTATTTCTTCTCTTTTCACTTTCAATCAGAGCTGCAAACTACTTTTTACGCACATTCTACAGCCTTGCCTGGCTTCCCTGAGGAACTTAAACTTGTTTTCCTCTCCATTAATGTGCAGTTTCTCCTCCTGTTTCATTGTGTAGAACTAAGAAGGTGAAGTAATTGAAAGCACCCCTTTCTTTTCACTCTGGTAAATAAGGAGATCTTTTTTTCATGCTGACAGTGGGGTCTCAGAGGCCAGACTCTGTTTGTACCAGAAACTTGCTTTTCTAAACCTCAAAACACTTCACCATATGTTCAGCTCACATGTTCTCCTGGCTGGTTAATTTAACCCATGCAAGGTTACTCTCTGTTTGGGTGAGCACTGGGGCCATAGCCTGCTTGTGAATGATTATTTATGGGGATGTAAATTCACAGGTCACTTGTAGTGACCTCTGGGTGCTTCACTGAACTGTGACAGACACTTCTGTGAAGTGAGTGCAGGGGAAAGATAATTCAAATTTAAAGATGAAACACAATACACAGGTCTGAGGCCTAGAGTTTTATTTAGTTCATATTCAGTTCATAAATATAAAGCAATATATAATTCTAAAAATTATGTATTTCTTGTATACATTGATAACACTCAACCTGATCCAAAATGCCAATTTATACAAATGCATGTAATGCCACTGGGTAACACAGATATGAGGCAAAATCTATCTATCTATCTATCTATCTATCTATCTATCTATACACACACACACACACAGAGAGAGAGAGAGAGAGAGTAACAATGAAACTAAAGTAAGGAATTGAAAAAGCATTGTTCCCAAAATGTATATCATGCAGTCCTACATCATTGCTAGAGATAAGTCATATATTTGACTCTAAATTTCCTAGCAGCCAAAGCAAAAACTTAAACAAAGCAAATTTCAAAACTTACTATAGACATATCATATAAACTTCCTAGTTTCTTGGCAGTATATTTTACACAATAATGAGATCTGATATAAACTTCTCCTGGAACAGCACATGGAGGGGTTTCTGTAACGGAACTCTGTGAGATTGCAGTGATCACCATCTTCAGTCATTGTCCTATAATCAATATTAAAACTGATTTTTAATATTCTTCAATGAAGTTAAATCTTTTTCATATCAATTATAACTTAATAAAAGCAGTTTCATTAAGAGGGGTCAAAACAGTGTAGTCCAGTTATCCATCTTTCTGATATATTTTTGTTCATTTAAGAACAAAATGTGAATGATGGAAACAGAAAAAATGAATGGAATATGAAAAAGCTAATCTGGAAATATTATTTCCTACAGACTTGATTATAACTGGTAAACAAAGGACTATAGGTTATATACTCCAGCACGAACTGAGTGCAGACGTTTTGATAATTAACTGAAAGAGAGCAGAGCTAATAGTTAAAGATATTATTAAGAAATGTGTTGTTGATTTTGGTCTTTGTTTATTGCTTCCAGACCTGAAACTACAAAAGGCTGAATGAAGTGGGAACAAGTCTGCGTGCTGCTCAAGCTGCAAAGAGCCAACTTACAGAAGAGGTGGAGGAAACATGACAGGGCTCACACAGCGGCTGCTGAATTATAATAGTTCTGAAGGCCATAAAGTATGCTCCTTCTTCTCCCACTCCCTTGTCCCTGAGCCAGTCAGGGATGAGACTGGCAGAGCACTGCTACTACATCCCTTCTACTTTCTGTCATAAACCTGGAACACTCTAGCGTCATTAAAGAGATTAAAGCAATACACTCAACTCCAATTTCTTCTGAATCCATTCTTCCCAAGAAAGTATAAGGTGTAATATATCAGTCTTTTTCTTAAATAATGGTGATTATAAGAACTTGAGAAAAGCTGTGAGCCCTCTTCCCTCTCCGCTCAGCACTCCAAACACTTCTACACATTCTTTTGCGCAATTTTGGAGGGTTTATATAATCTCTGATATCCAGATTAAGAACTTTGGTTTTAAAGGCCCTGCTATTTACAGGAAACTCCAGACTCTTTAAATGGTCCTGCCATTCCTTCAGGTAGGACATGCTTCCATCTTTCATTCTACGCTCAATTCCTGCCATTTCCTGACCTCAAGAAACACCCTGAATACTTCAATTTCTTCAAATATGTCATGCTCATTCGTGCCTCAGAGTATTTGTATATACTCTTTTGTCTGCTGTTTTTTTTCTAATTTTTCTTGTGAACTCTCACACAGCCTTCCTGAGCGAGTTCTGAAAACTAAGTTCTCCTTAGCTGTCTCTCCTCAACCCTCAGGATTGCCCACTTGCCCCTTTACTCACAGCATATTGCACCAACTTCTATACAGCATGGGTCACTCTGATTATTTGTTTGCATGTGGATCCCCTATATTGGAAAGTAACTTGTAAAAACATTAATCATTTCTTAGTCACCTCAGAAGGTATGCAGTGGTCTGATCTCAGCTTGCTATAAGCTCTTCCTCCCAGGTTTAAGCAATTCTCCTTGCCTCAACCTCCTGAGTAGCTGAGATTACAGGCGCCCACCACCATGCACAGCTAATTTTTATATTTTTAATAGAGACGGGGTTTCACCATGTTGGTCAGGCTGGTCTCAAGCTCCTGATCTCAAGCAATCCACTCACCTACAGCGTCCCAAAGTGTTGTGATTACAGGCGTGAGCCACTGCACCTGGCCCAAAATTTCCATTACTTTTGAAAGTAGAGGCTCTGAGAGACGTTTATGGACGTTTATGCTTTTAGACATTCTAACTAAGATGATTTATGGTGTTTTTGATCATGTCCCTGTGTGGAAAATTGGTTTGGCCAAACATCTCAATGTATTATGAAGAAATATTTACAAGGAATCTGATTTAATTAAGGTACATTCTTCAGGCTTAACTGCTAAACACTGGAATTACTGGCTTAGAAGTGTTACAGGAATATCTAACACCATAAAATTTTAAAGGACGACTTATTTATTCCCCATACTCTAACTACACAATCATCAGTAAAATTAATTGGAATATTTAGCAAGCAGATCATGGATTAATAACTATATATTCTTCCGGATTTTTGTAATGAGGATCTTTGTTGAAAATGTTACAATGTGCTGTGTAATGCCACGGAAATAGGAAGAGCTTAATCTCAGCATGCCATCTCATAGGTGTTTTTAACCTATTGGAGTCTTCAATTATGAAGTGGGCACAGGTATATGGTAAGGATTAAACGAGATAAGGGTGGGAGCATGAATGAGATGTTTAGCAGGAGCAGCTGAGAGACTTCTTTAATGTTGTCTATTCTGACTCCAAGAGGTATGCTAGGCATTCAGGGTAGCTGTGGCAGGGCAAGATAGAAACTGTGGCCCCTGAGGATGATGAAAGCTGATGCTGGCCTATAACAGCAGAGCAGCCACTAACTCTTTCTGCAGAACTACTCTAGTGCTTTAAAATCTTCCCAAAGTAATTAACATTTAGAGGAAGTCAGTAGGGTAGGAGGAATAGAATATTGCTTTGGATTAAACTCTTGGCTCTGCCTCAAATTAATATCTACTATTTTTGAAACTTTAATAAAGTGACAAACTGTGTGTGTGTGTGTGTGTGTGTGTGTGTGTGTGTATATACAGTTTTATCTCATTCTTACAACAACCTCATAGAAGCATAGTATTGCTTTGTTATGAGTATTTTTTCCAATCCACTGGTGAGTAGCCTGAGACTCAGCAAGTTTAAGCAACTCATCCAAAGTAAGACAACTAGTAAGAGGCACTTGCATTTGCACTCCAGGTCATTTAGGACATAACCACATCACTATAGTATCTCTGTGATTTTCAGTAAATTACTTAATATTGTTGAAATTAGGATTCCTTGTTAGTGAAATGGAGGCCATAATTTCTCCTTTCTATCTTGCTCTGATATTTAACTGAGGTAACACATGAAGAGTGCCTCATCACAGCCTCAGAATTGGTATTTGTTAAAAATAAAGATAAAGCTCATAGTCAAGTGCTTGTTTGTGTGTTTGTGTGTGTAGGGGGAGTTCTCATCTCAGTCTGAGGAGTGGGAAATTTTTTTTACTCACTCATGTGGAATTGCCAAGTGAGGCTGACTGCCAATAAGCAGTCAGCACGGGTTTATATGACCAGCCCAGGGCTCAAAAGTTGGCTGGGATGTGCAAATCAATCAGGCTCTGAGGTAGGCAGGGGTTCCATGGCCCAGGATGGCGATGCAATGAGGTAGTTTGCACCCACTGTTTGTGCCTTTTAAGGAACCTATAAAGAAAGGAGAAAAACCTAAAATCTATTGCCTGGATTTACACATTGAAGACCTGAGATGTGGTAGAAAGGAAGTCGGCTGGAACAAAGGATTTGTTTATTTTTTTCTCTTGCTTTGTGAATACCAAGGCCACGTTACTTTTCCAGTCCCTCCCTCTGCCTTCCTCCCTCACTTCCCTGGACACATAACCTACCCTGAGCCACTCGGTTTGAAAGACAGCAAAATTAGTAAAGTTGCACTTCTGTTATTTAAACACAAGTGTCTCAAGGATTCTCCCTAAATGGTAAGCTAGTTAGACATACACGTGTACACACACACACACACACACACACATGTGCACACACACTGGATTGCTATGGATTAATTAGGATACACATTCCATACTATGTCCCAGATATAATATGAACTTAATTAGCCTTCAGTATTACATCGTTGAAAGTATACAGAATTAAGAACCAGATACAACCAATATAAAATTCTTGTTCTGGCATATCTAACCACTGTCCCATTCTTTAATCTTATGTAGCCTCCATTTTGCTTCTATAAAATAGGAATCATATCTACCTTGCATATTTCACTTGCTGACTAAATGAAATAAAGAATATAATGCAACTAGAGCAGTGTCTAAATCAGCAAATGTCGATTGCTTCTCCTTTATAATAGGGATTTCTAATACATTCCTCAATAATTTTATCACATTGATCATCACAACCACTCAACCACCCCACTATCAACCATTTTTCTGTAATGTTCTTTTTCAATTTTTTATTTTTAGGATATAGCACTTGTTCTCTGCCCCTAGAAGAAGGGAATTCCTTTCTTGTCTTCTCAATCCGTAATATCCATTTGATAATCATATTTTTTACTGCTGTGGGAAAAAAATGAGCCATGTCCATGCCAGAGCTATGAGTGCCTTTTACGTGTCCCACTCCCTGCAGCACAGATCCTGCTCAGTGGGAAAAGGATTTCCTACTACCTTTACATCATTTGGACTTCTGATTTCTTGAACCTCTAACTCAACTGTTCCATGCTGTACTTTTCACTTCATTTTCTTGACTGCCCTGGTTACCAAGTTTTCCACTTTTTCGAGCATTTAATTATTGTGTTATTCTTTAGCACTGAATTTATTGCCAACACTCTGGCAATCTTGGATATCTTTTTGACTGGATATCTTTTATTTGGACTTGGTGTACTCATGGCTCCGTGGATTATCTCTCAAGATAGATGGAACAAAGGTGCCATATCTGGGGCTGGGGTAAAACAAAAAGCTGGAAAACCAGAGGGCCTGTGCTTCAGAAGTGGAATGAGGTGCTGGGTGGGACCTTCCAAATCAGTCAGCACTCCAAAGAGGATGGACTCAGAGGGAATCAGGACATGAAACACCGCATTGCAGGTTCTGGGGAGATCTAGTAAGAACTGAGAGTAAGGGTTTCCTTCAGAGAGTGTGAGGTGTAATCTAGAACAACTCCTTTCTGAAGAAAGCAGTGGCTTTTTAGGGGTTCTGTGGCCTTTGTTCACTGCAGCACTGTTTACAATAGCAAAGACTTGGAACCAACCCAAATGTCCATCAATGATAGACTGGATAAGGAAAATGTGGCACATATACACCATGGAATATTACACAGCCATAAAAGACGATGAGTTCATGTCCTTTGTAGGGACATGGATGAATCTGTAAACCATCATTCTCAGCAAACCGACTCAAGAACAGAAAATCAAATACTGCATGTTCTCACTCATAGGTGGGTGTTGAACAATGAGAACACATGGACACAGGAAGGGGAGCATCACACACTGGGGTCTATTGGGGGGGGGACTGGGGAGGGACAGTGGGGGGGTAGGGAAGTTGGGGAGGGATAACATGGGGAGAAATGCCAGATATAGGTGACGGGGGGGATGGTGGCAGCAAACCATATTGCTATGTATGTACCTATGCAACAATCCTGCATGCTGTGCACATGTACCCCAGAAACTAAAGTGCAATAAAATATATATATACACAAAATTTTAAAAAATGTTAGAAATAAGCAATTAAAGAAACATTGTGTGTAGTAGACATATATAATATTTTCTGCTCAAACTCCATTTCCAGGAATCACTGCTCCATCCAAGTTTATGTTTGCAGTGGAAGTAGCTGGATTTTTTTCTTTTCTTTTTCTTTCTTTCTTTCTTTCTTTTTTTTTTTTTTTTTTTTTGACACAGAGTCCTGCTCTGTTGTCTAGGCTGGAGTGCAGTAGCCCAGTCTTGACTTGCTGCAACCTCTGTCTTCTGAGTTCATGCAATTCTCCTGCCTCAGCCTCCTGAGTACCTGGGATTACAGGCATCTGCCACCATGCCTAGCTAATTTTTGTATTTTTAGTAAAGACAGAGTTTCACCATGTTGGCCAAGATGGCCTCAAACTCTTGACCCTAAGTGATCTGTTTGTTTTGGCCTCCAAAGTGCTGGGATTGCAGATGTGAGCCACTGTGCCTGGCCAGCAGCTTCTGACCCTTGGCATTACAAATTGACCTAGGGAAAGGAATCTCTCCCAAGCTAGGCCAATGAACCCCTTCCCTAGGACATTTGGACATAGAGTTTAAAGTCTAAGAAATAATGCTCAGGATTTATCCTAGATACGTTTTTCACTATGTACAAAAAAGCAGCAGCAGCCGATCTTTAGAGAAAGAGAAGAATGAATAGACATACAAAAGGGACTCTCATGAGATATCCCAATATATTTATAATAGCTTATTTTTACATAAGGATAGTTCAAGTTAAATTTTAGTTTTTGAAATAAAAGAACTACCTCTAAAGGTACCAAATAAAGTACACCTTGGAGCCTTTGCTGAAGTCATCCTCCTAACACTGCCTCCCCTTCCTACTCCACTTTTCCTTTTGTAATCCATCCACAAAAGTCTCTCCTCCTCTGAAAAGCCCTCCCGGACCACATCTAATATTAGCCTTTTGAAATGCCTCTTAACTGAGCAGTTTGATCAAGTCCGTGATGGATTAAATATAAAAAAGGCTTTTTGTATTTTGTAGTTTTTTTTACTTTGAGTGTGATGATTCAACTTCCCTCAGTAATTTTTATACATTTAACTTGAAGTCAGATTAGTTATGTATTAAAACAAAAAAGCCTCTGTCACACAAAGTACTTCGTTAGGTGCCTGATCATAGAGATTTTAATTATTAAGGTACAGAGGAGTAGAACATTTTACTGGAAATATTTTGACTACCGCATGACCTAATATTACCTGACAGCCTGCTTTGGCCAATTGTGGGTTTAGGTATATGCTTTTGAAAAACAATGAATACAAAGATAACTCAAATTGTGTGCTTGGTTTCAGTGCTTAAATAAAACTCAGAGAAATTAATTTGGATTTCGTATTCCACAAAGCAGTATTCGGGATAGCACTTTTGTCTCAGCCCAGATTTCAAAATGGTAAAAACACTGGCCTAAGAAGCAGAACACACACTCACACATGTGCTCACAAACATTCAGCTCCCGCTGTGTCTGCGGTAGCATTATGAATGCAGCTGCTGGACCCAGTGGTGAGTATCGACAATAGGAGACGAACACAGCAGACGGTCAGCACATTCACTCAAATGTCAGGCAGTGGCATCATTAACATAGTGCAGTGTCCAATAACTCCAGGCTCCCCCACGGATGGGGACTGTGCAGGAATAATTACTTGGACATCACATGTACTTCATCACTTCCAAATTAGATTTTACTAATCCACCGCTTTATTTTCAGGGTAATCTCATTAGTACAATGGTGTTCCTTTTTTTCCCAATGCCTTGGAAGATTTATTGCTTCAAACCGATAGTAAGATTAAGTGATTGCCAAAGGACATATTATTTTAAGATTTAAACTGATTTAAGTGGGACTATGCAAATCTATTTCTTCTTTTTTCTCATCCCCGATACCTCAAGGAATATTTTAGGGTAAAAAAACAAATTATATCTCCATACCTTGATTTTCCTTTTTTACAGTACAAATAAAACCTTATTAAAGAATGCTGTTGATTTTTTAGAAAGGAGAAGAAAGTTCAACTCATTGTCATACACAGCCTGTCCTTGTAAAAATGCATCTAGAAAAAATGTCTATTTTCAGTGAACACTTTCTTTTGCATATTCTAATTTTTCTCCATTAATAATAAGATAAAATGAATGTTCTTTGTGGGTTTTGTTTTTTTTATTTGTGCCGACCCAGAAAAGGTAAAGTTAGAGAATGCTGAAGGAGTGATGTCTTCCTCCATGACACTGCAGTGCTTCAAGAGCTACAAATTCCAGACCATGCCAGATAAGAATTATTTTCTTCTTCCATATGGTTATTTCAAAACAGTCTCGTTTTAATTGACAAAAACCTCTTATAAGATCATGGAAAATGATACAAATTATGATGGAAAACTACAAAACAACCCACAATGCCTTGCTCCTAGGTTTATTTTATTAAATGTGCTCAGGTTATTTTCTTAACTACACACATACTTATACACACCTTATACAATTTCACACCTTATCTAATTTCCATATGAGAGAGTCATAAACGTGTGATTGATGATTGACTGAATGACTGTCAGCTATCTGTAAATAACTAATAGATATGAAGTTATAGCAATTAGTTGCATTCTTTTTGCAGAGAGGTTTTCTCACTACAGAATCATCTAAATTATCAGAAAAAGTCTCAAATAAAATGTTTTCCTTTCACATAAGACAGGCATTATACTAGGCACTTACATTGCTAAAATAATTAAGATTAGCATGTTTTCTGTCCCCAGGGTGCATAAAAAGTTGTGAGTGAACCAGACAATTAGATACATGGAAATTATTTACTATGATGAGTAAAGTACAAAATGCAACAGAGAAATTCTCCATAGGTGTGCATGGGTTACTAACCTTACGTGGCAAGTTCTGCTATATACCTCAGTAGAGATGAAAGCCAAACACAATTTTTAAGTGATGACTCACTAATGATGGCAGTTCAGCTACCTATACATGGAAGCAGAAGCAATGACTCAAGGCAGAGAAGACTTCCCAGAACAGACAACGTTTTAAAGGCATATAAAATAACCATATTTGAGAAAATAAATACAAAACTAAAAAACACATAAACATTGACAAAAATTGAAGAAAGTCTTTGGTTGCAGATGTCCCCTTCCTGAAAGGTCATTCTTTTACTCCTACAGCATAATTACTCTTTGTATTTCTAAGGGTAACACTGCCTTTCATCTGAAAAAAGTCTCACACTGACAGCATGATGCACAATCAGAATAGTGACTGGGGCCGGGCGCCAGGGATCATGACTGTAATCCCAGCACTTTGGGAGGCCAAGGTAGTTGAATCATGAAGTCAGGAGTTCAAAACCAGCCTGGTAAAGATGGTGAAACCCCTTCTCTACTAAAAATACAAAAATTAGCCAGGCGTAGTGGTAGGTGCTTGTAATCCCAGCTACTTGGGAGGCTGAGACAGAGAATTATTTGGACCCAGAAGGCGGAGGTTGCAGTGAGCCAGGATTGCACCACGGTACTCCAGCCTGAGCGACAGAGCAAGACTTTGAGAAAGAAAGAAAGAGAGAAAGAGAGAAAGAGAGAGAGAGAGAGGGAGGGAGGGAGAGAGGGGGAGGGAGAGAAAGAAGAAAGAAAGAGAGAGAGAGGGAGGGAGGGAGAGAGAGAAAGAAAGAAAGAAAGAAAAGAAAGAAAGAAAAAGAAAGAGAGAGAAAGAAAGAAAATAATTACTGGGATCTGATGAGGGAGGACCATTGAAACTGGTTTCATGATCACATTATTTCTTGATATTCTGTAGTCCCAACAAAAGAATTGACTGCATTTTCCATTTCTATGTGGTTGCTATGGTAATACAGCTCAGCTCTTTTCTAAAATATGTTACATAAAAATAGTTGTTTTACCCAACTTTGTAGGAGGTGGTGGCAACTCTGAGTTGTCAGCACCTAAACAGTAGTGACAAAGCTACAACTAGGGAAGACACAGAGGTCAGAGATTCATGAGAGGCAGGAAGGACATCAAATCCTAGACACCTAGACTTGGCATCTGACTAAGGTGGCAGATTTGGCAAAGACTGAAGAGGAGGCACGACCAAGAAACCAGAGCCTACGATCAGGAAATCCAAATATATTTAAGAGTTCAGTGTTCCATTAGGCTGAGCAGTACTTTGAATGACTGAGCCCCATAAATTCACCTTGACTTTTCTTAAAGTTTTATTTTAATAATTTTTGCTTTTGTAGTGATTTTGGAATTATGTAATAGATGCGAATATAGTACAGTGTTCCTGTGTACCTCTTGTATGAGTTTTTGATGGCTTTTATAACAAATTATGAGTTTTCTATGGCTTTTGTAACAAACTTGGTGTTTTAAAACAACTGAATGTATTACTGTACAATTCTGGAGGTCAGGAGTCTGAAGTAGCACTTACTGAGTAAAATTGAGGTGTTGCCAAGGCCCCGTTCCTTCTGGAGGCTCCAGTGGAAAGGCTATACCCTTGCTTTTTCCAGCTTTTAGATGCTTTCTGTATTGCTTGCTGTGTGTCCCCCTTCCATCTTCAAAGTGAGCAGTAGCCAGTCAAGATTTTCTTCTATTGTGTCACTCTGACACTGATTCTTATTTCTCCCTCTTCCTTATTTAAGGACTCCTATTACAATCTTGTGTCTACTTGGACAACTCATGATTATCTCCCTATCATAAGATCAGCTGATTAACAATCTTAATTCCATCAGCTATCTTGATTCTCCTTTGCCAGATAATTTAACATCTTCACCGGTTCCTGAGTTTAGGACATTGACATTCTTGAGAGGCCATTATTCTGCCTATCATATCCTTTATCCAAATTGCTCCATTTTTACCATTTTACTTTACCCTGGTACATTTGTCAAAACTAAGAAACTGACGTTGCTATATTACTATTAACTAAACTTCAGACTTTATTTGCATTTCATAATTTTTCTCCATGATGTCCTTTTTATGTTATAGGAGCCAATCCACGATACCACATTTTATTTAGTTGTCATGTCTTCTGAGCTGAGTCTTCTCTAAACTAGGACAATTTCACAGTCTTTCGTTTATTTTCAGGATCACCACAGTTTGAGAAGTACTGAAGGGCACAGTGATTTAGCAGTTCACCCCTACTCTGAGTATATCACATTTCTTATTTCAGTAGATAAGCAAAAACAGAAGGGCAAAATATTTGCTTAACTTGCCAGAGCATCATATTCCAGCTTTGCAGAGGTACTTGAGTAAACTGCTATTATGATGACTGGGCTCCTTCCAAGCAGTGTCCAATCATTGGCTCTAAAAGAAAAATAGAGTTCCAGTGTTCAAAGCCAAGTCTTCCTGCATTCTCTTTTATTCATTGTGGAAATATATAGTTTTATCATTAAAGACATAGCATAATATAACTCAATGAGAATAGGGCTTGAGATAAAAATGTGGAAAATTTTATTCTCCTGTTATTAGTGTTATTCTTCTTGTTATTTGTGTGCATGATCATGTAGCAATTTATTAGTTTTAAAAATAACATTAATCTATGAAATCAGGTTACATAAACAAGAATGGAAATGGGTTATTACTGGGCAAAAAATCTGGAAATACTATATTTAATCTTTTAACAAAAAAATCAGAAAAGTATGCCAATTAAAGTGTAATATGGAAGAGAAATATACCTCATAATAAAGTCTAGATTCTTAGAAAAGCTGTGTAAGTGTGAAATATAAATGTCAAAGGAAAATTCAAGGTGTAAAGTGGCATTGTTAATTTAAAGATATTGTTAAGGACACTTTATAAAGTGTTTGTAGCATAGATTTTGCAGTAAATTTATATTTAAAATATTCAGAATGATAAAAAGACATATACTGTCATAGAGTATATTTTTTAGTAATCAGACCTGCAAATATGGCTGTAGATAGCGTGGCCAATCATAGCTTTCATTTCCATATAACATACTCATGTTTAAACTCTAGTTTGCTGATTTTATAAATAATTAAGAATTCTGTTCTTCTTGTTATTTTTAAAGAGTTTATTGAGAAATTAGAAAATGCAAATAGGAAAAAAATATTTAAAGCTAAATGAAACCCATTTAGAAATAATCCTGTATACACCCTGGTATATATTGTTTCTAAAAAAAACAAGAAAATTATGATTATATAATACTTAAGGCTGATTTTCTTTTTTATGTATTATCATCTCAAATTTCTTTTAATGTTATAGCAGATATTCCATGTTTTAAATGTACTTAAAAGTATCCTGATTTATTTATCTATGTAACAAACAGTTATTTAGTTCATCTCTAAGTTCACTGTCATGAAGATACATTTAGATACATTTTGTGAATATACTTAATAATTCCTTTAGGATAAATTCTCTGTGGAAAAATGTCTGTTTTGTTAGGTTATATTGGGATAACAACTCAAAAACTCAGAGACTTAAGACAGTGGCTTGTGATATGAGTCATCAGGGTTGCTTGGGTTCTACTCCATATTGTTTACTCTGGGACTAAGCTGTCACAGCAGTCATTCTCGCGGCCACTGCCCCTTATCAAGGCAGTGAGGAGAGAGTAGTGAAGCACGTGATGACTCTTGAAATTAACTGGTCAAATCAAGTCATGTGGTCAAGTCTGACTTCAAGGAGACAGGAGAGCATAAACATCTCATAGAGAGAGATATCTTGTCAAATGGCTCTCTAGCATGGTTTTACTGGTTTATGTTTCTACCAGAACACATGAAAGTGGTGATTTCCACACAGCTTTGCAAACACTGCATATTACTGTGTTCTTATATTTGCCAATTTGACAGGAAAAATATTATTTTATTTCTAAAAGTCACATTTAGTTGATAATAAAGAAGAATCCAGCTTAAATTTAGTTTTACATTTAATGGATGTGAGTCCTTGAGTAGTAAATTATCTACCATCTCCAGCCTGTGTCTACTTGTCTGTATAATGGAAAGAATAATTTATTATTGAATTATGGTAAAGATTAAAGTTGGTAACAGAAGATTACTGTGTAAACTCTAGAAGATTTTTAAAAGAGGAATATATTTAATAATCATTCACACAGTATCAAATGTCTAATAATAATAACAGGAACTGCATTATGGACTGAGGGGTAGAGGAGTGATCAAGGCATTGCAATCAAATTTCTGGTCCCATGTATAGCAGTCGTAAGTTCTTCAACTGTTAAAGGAT
Organism: Ateles fusciceps; assembly: GCA_036589455.1. Taxonomy (NCBI): domain Eukaryota; kingdom Metazoa; phylum Chordata; class Mammalia; order Primates; family Atelidae; genus Ateles; species Ateles fusciceps. Next base: position 3,956,849 of record JAZHEH010000065.1, on the reverse strand, counting down.
TATATTACTCTTCCTGGAGGGCTATTCTGAAGATTCAACAAAAATAAATAATGTGGAGCATAAAATAGGTGTTAAAAAATATTTAACACTAATGGTAATATGATAGCCAATAAATATTTACTGAGTGAATTGTATCATCATTGTCATTTGAAAGCGATCAATAAGCTTACAAAATTAATGTTCCAAGCTCTAAACTTTTCAAATTTGTCTTTTGTGGACTTCACTTTGTCTTAAGGACTGTTAAGCATGTCTTTATAAAAGTTTGTTTGAAGTAGTATTTAAAGTTATGCATTAACTTACTAGCATTTAAAGTTAAGTGCTATAGACAACATATCTTTGAAGAAAAGAAAAATTATATTAACTGTACAACTCTTATCCATTAAATGTGTCCCTTAGTAGAAAGAGAACTAATGAATTCTTCATGTGCAATTTGTCCTTGGTAACTTTCCACCATAATGCACAAGGACACGTGATTCATTATAACTTGTATGATTTTTCTTCCTTTTGTTGTTTTAGTAAGTGCCAGTGCAGATCACAGAGGCCAAAGATAGAGAAGAAAATGGAATTTGTTGACTTTTCTCAACCTCTCATTCATTTACTTATTCATTCAGCCCCTATGTGCCAAGCTTTTATTCTGTGCCAGGCTCTACACTAAATGTTTTACATGCATTATCTTATTGAATCATCTTAACAAATTCAGGGAGTAAGCGTTATGATGATTATTTTAGCTTTTATAAAGCATGAAACTAAAATTGCGTGAGTTTAAGTAAATCGCTTATGATCACTGTTGGGAGGTGGCAAATCCAAGGCTAAAACTGAGATCATATTTTTTCAAAAACATACTCTTAATCACCATGCTATGCTACAATAAGGCAAAGGCATTTTAGGAAAAAGGATAATACTTCTAAACACTACCTGTATAAGGTAAGAGGGAGAGCTAAATATTATTTAAAGTTTTTACCCTGCATAACCAGGAGGATATGAGTTACTGAACTGAATTTATATCACCCAAGACAAATATACTTAGTGTATTTCTCAAGATATGAACAAGTCAACCATGACATTTATACTCTATGTCATACACTAAATACCTGAGTAAAAAAAATGTTTAAAAATACAACCTAGTTGCTTTTATTGGGTCTTGGCTTTTTGTTTGTCTGTTTGTTTGTTGTACTATTTCATAGGGAAATATGAACAGAAGCCCACAGAGACTTTGGACATGGAATTAGCGTATAAACTCACTTATAACCCTAATTTTAAAATGCACTCTAGTACTGCAAAGAGTCACAGTCCTTTAATGACAATTTTAAGCAGCATAAAAACTAGGAATATGTTTCTTATTTAACTTTCCTCCTTCAGAAATTATACATTAATGGCTTGATATTTCTTGATTAAATAGACACATACCTTTCTGCCCCTGAGAATATAATGATTAATATTTTTCTCTTAGGTAATGGTATGATTATGCAGTGGGATACTAAGACCTCCCATAGAAGGCAACTGATCACATACTCTACTTTCTGTAATAATGCCACAAGTTTCTAAAACCAAAATAATTTTTCATGGCAGAAGTCCCCCTGTGTTTACTTGGCTTACCTTCAAGCATTTTATTCGTCAGGTCAAATCTTACAGCTATCAATGAAGTATAGATTGCAATTAATTTACCGTAGTGAGATCACCTGGAAGTTGCTCTATGGTGAATTCCTTACGGCTTTGATGAGTAATGACTAACATCTGCTTCAAAAATTGTCCAGTGATCTTTAATACAGTAGAACATTAAGTCTCGGCTACCCATTTATTTCCATGTTATAGGAGAGCCAAATCTGTTTTCTAAGCAAAATGTGAACCTAAGCCCCAGTGGATTCCTTTGAGGAACCTCTGTTCAGAATCGTGGTGGCCAACTTGTCAGACAAATATGCCAGGTAAGTGCCTTCATTTTCCTTATTATGGGTAAACCTTACCCCTGTTTAAGAATGACTGGCAATCTACAGACTTGCTCTTAATCAGAAACCTAGGTTATCTGCACTATAGGCTTTTACTGGAAAGTGTGACCTTGAACTACTGCCATTCATTTCTTAGAGAAAGTCTGATTAAAATGCTTAACATAAATGGAAGCTTATCTGAAAGATGTGTTGTATATCTATTACTCTAAATATTCTAAAAGACTGCACAGCATTGTTTTAGTACCTTGTTGAATTGTTTTTACCAGGTTGCCACAGGTGTGAGGGCAACAACCTTCACTGTAGAACATTATAGTAGACACATTCTGTGTCAAAGGGATGTTACTGAGGATGTTGTTGGTCACGGCAGTGGGGTAGAGATTGTGTATGGAGGTAAAGTGGAAAATACTGTACTTGTATTCACATTGTGGTTAAGGTTTTAAAAGCTCTAGATTTTGCTCCATTCTTCTCCATAGTTTCCTTTCTCACTGCCACCACTCTTGTTCAGAACTTCAGAATCCTAAAACTATATTCCTCAAAAGGGCCCTTAGAAGTTATTTCTTCCTGTCTCTTCAATTTTATAATGAAAAATTGAGACTAAAAGAGGCTAAGGGATGTGTCCAAAGTGCAGAATTGGATGGATGGGAATTTAAAAACTGTACCCTGCTCTCGTCCCTCTTGGCCCTTCTCCCTTAGATAGTAGCTAAATTGACTTCTAAGTGGTCCCACCATGCCCACTTTCTTGTACTTTTCAATCCATGTTATCTGAAGCCACTTAACTTTTTGACAACGTCAATCTCTGTTTAAAAGGTTTTGAATCCTTTCTCAGTACCTACAAAATAAATGAGCAAATTCTTTAGGCTATTATTTAAGGCCTAAATGCAAAATAACTTCATCTTTCATTCCTATAATTAAATCAAGCAGAATAAATTGCCATTTCACAAATGCATGCAGGAATTGATGAGGTCAGTCCTTCTTCTTTATCTGGCCAAACCTCTCTTACCTTCTAAAGCCTTCTATGCATACCAATTGCCCTATAAATAATTTCCTTAACCTTCTAAATTATGCTTGTTTCTGAGCCTGTTTCCTCATCGGTGAAAGGGAGATAGTCATACCAAACACACAGAATTGTGCTAAGGGCAACATTGTATATACAAAACTTCTGGCTTAGAGCTGGTCATGTAGTGGGCTCTCAGTACATCTTCAAACTCCCTTTTTTTTTTAACCCCCGTAGTCTTATGCAGTTTCTTTGCTGCACCCTTGTATTTTATATTTTATGAAGTTATACCTGTGCTTGACTTAATCCCCCCTGTTTATCTATTAAATATTTAGGGATCATAAAATTTTAAGGATAAAGACTATACATTATTCTTCTTTGTATAGTATCATCAGGACCTTATACTCTGTCTGGCATTATCTAGGTCCTTAATAAATATTTGAATTATTAACTTGAATTTAGTAACTCCCCAGCACAGTCTGTCTTCTCAGATTCTAGTCCTGAGTCATTGAGACTTGCTGGTGAATCTATTATACACGGGGACAAGTTTGGGGCCAGAAAATAATCAATCCCCCCACACAGCACTGCTACCTTTCTATCTGCCCCTAGGCAGTACTTTATCTTTTTCATCACAGTAGCCATTTAAACCCTTTCAGCTTTCCACAAATCTCCTGCTTCTATACCTTCCATCTCACTCTATCCATGACCTATGCCCTTCCATTTCACAACAGAATTAGAAATTCTGTTTCCTGCAACCTCGTCCACCAGTTTATTCATATTACCCTCACATTACTTTCCCTCACTCCATCTTACTTACGTTTTTGTTCTCCCGAACGGACTAGTTGTTGCTCCTTCTATGTAACACTGATCTCTTCAATTCTATTCTTGATATCTATGCTTTTCCATTTTCTCAAACATATTTTCCTACTAATTATCTTCCTTTTCTTCTTCACCTCCACTGGCTCTTTTCTATCAACATTTGAACATACTTAGTTTTCTCCAACCTAAAAAATATAAATTATCCCTTGAAACAGAAACATTCTAAGATACCACAACATTTATGCTCTTTCCCATCCTGAGTCACCTTTTGTCTCATGTGCCCCACAACCTATCTTGGAAGTCTTCATTCTGCCACTACCACTCAAACAAAAATGTTCTGGCAGAGGATCCCAGTGGATTCTTGACAGCCAGAGCTGATGGGTCCTCTCTACCTGTAGAAGACACATAATTACTTTAGCATTCTACTGCCACTGCCATGGCTTCCTCCTCCTCAGCCTGTCCCTTACTATTGGTGTTCCTTAGATCTTCAGTTCTCTTTCCTTTCTCTCTCCTAAGTGACCCTATCATCTCCTGTGACACCACAGAATTTCTATGTAATGATGACTCTAAGAGCTACAAATTCAGACCGAGTCACTCTTTTGACGTCCAAACCTCCATCTCCAACAGCCAGTGCACCATTTCCACCCATCCACAGCATGTCAAACTCCCAGCATGTCTAATAGTGAAAGTCACGTCTGCATCTTTCCTCCTTACAGCTCTTTCTTCTCCCTCAGTGTCCAAATCAGGGTCCTTTTCCTCACTCTCCTACTCAACACACAGAATATGTCAATTCCATCTTGTTACTAAACTCCAGCCTGTGCACTTCTCTCCATCCCCGTCGTCACAAACTTATTTCAAGGCTTTAGTTCTTTGTATTTGTATTAGTGTATGTATGAGTTTGCTAAGGGTGCTGTAACAAAATACCAGAGACTGGGTAACTCAAACAATGAAAATGCATTTTTTTTTTCACAGTTTAGGAGGCTGGAAGTCCAAGACCAAGGTGTCAGCAAAGTTGTTTTCTTCTGAGGCTTCCCTCTTTGGCTTGGAAATGGCGGCTTTCTTGCTGTGTCCTTACCTGGTCTTTCTTCTATGTACACACAGTCCTTATATCTCTTTTTGTGTCCAAGTTTCTTCTGCTTATATAAGTCAAATTAGGTTAGGGCTCACCCTAACAGCCTCACTTAACCCCTTCAAAGACTCTTATCTTCAAATATAGTCATATTCTAAGGTATTGTAGGCTAGGACTTCAACATATCAATCTGACAGGGAAGAGAGGTACAATTCAGCCTATAGTATAGCGATAGCTTCCATATTGGTTTCCTAGGGCAGCCATGAAAAAGTAACCACAAACCCAGTGGCTTAGAACAACAGACACTCATTGTGTCACAGTTCTGAATGCTAGAAGTATAAAATCAAAGTGTTGGCTGGGCCATGCTCTTTCTAAAGCTTTTAGGGGATGATCCTTCTAACTTAAAATCTTTCAGTGGATCCACAAAATCTTTTACTCTCTGGATGAATTATGGCATACAAACTGTCTGTAATCTTTACTTTGCCTACATCTTTATCTTGGTCTTTTGCTGTCACCCTTCCTCTACTTCCTCTATTCATTAATCCACTAAAAACACCTCCTGAAAAATGTTCTATTACAGTTTATGCCTTCTCTGGGCCTAGGTAGCTCAGCTAATCTTTCAGCTTAAACTCAATCCTTATCTCTTCTAGAAAGCTTTACTTGACCACCTCTATTGTGGGGAAGTGACTCAGACATTTTTCTAGTTTTTCTGGCCTTAGCCCTTCACAGAATTAACCATCACATATTATAATAATCTGTTTATTTGTCTGATTATCCATTAGACTGTAAAGACTTTGAAAGTGGGAATTGAGTCTTGTTACCAAAGACTCAATTACTTGTACTCAAATACCAGCACTTGTTACTAGGTACTTGGCACATACCAGAGATTCAAGGAAAGCTTACTGAATGAACAAACATGGTGAAGAAAACACTGTTATCCATAGTAGTAATTAGGTAAATTTATTTCATATAAAGTAATTTAAAATGAAACAGACAACAAATAATATATGAAATTTGTTGTGGTTAAACTCCATTACAAAATGCTGTTATACTAAAAGAATGTTGGTAAATATTTCATTGAGGATTCTTACATATATTAAAAATCCATTCTTGTAGGAAATGATTGTGTATTTTTAATGTAATCCGAAAGTGTTTCCAAAATTATTTCAGGTTGAAAATCTGGTTGAAAGATTTGTGTTGGAAATTTTCAAAACAAATTTCACCTGTGCATTTCAGAGACTTACTTTGTGTACTTCTTTTACTTAGTTTTCCTGCCTTCATAAATTCTTATATGAGTTTTATAATCTGTAGAAGGTATTAATATTTCAACTCTTGGTTATTTGCAGTGTAAGGAAAAGTAGAGAAATTAAATGTAATGCCATTAGGTTCTCATTTTCCTTCTACAGAACACATCCATCTGTAGGAAATATAATTATTCTTCTTTATATTAGTTCTTTCCTTAACACAAATTAATGACCCTGTAATCCCTTTGACTTAGATGAGAACAACTTGAGGACTAATAGCCTTCTGATTTTTAGTTAGTTGTGTAAAAAGGGAAAAGAATGGCATTTTTATAGATCAAGACACATTTTAAAAGCTCTAAAGAGCTGTACCCATCCTTTGTAAAGAAATGCAGTTTATTTATATGTATTAATTTCATAAGGACACAGCTTCCTAAATTTATAAATTCTAATGTTCCAATGGAGAATCTTTTTAACTTATCATGTAAACATTTGTATTTGTCACCAATGACATGCTTTTTCCTTTCCAAATGTTAATACATCCATTTTTTTAACTTATTGTTATTTGAATACAGTGATGGTGGTTAAATATATTCATATGTTAATTTTAAAAGAAAGCTTATAACATTACATTATTAAACATGAGGCTTGTTGAAAACATTGCTTTTACTTCATCTTTTGAAATGATCATGTTTTATCTTTTAAGTAATGTGTAGGTTCAATCGGTTTATTTGGTAAAGTATATATTTTTAATCAGTTAATATGATGGGTTATACGTTTTTTTTCTCCTAAAGACAGGTATGTTTTGTTAAGAGTAACTTCAGGTCTTTTGGTTTGTCTTTGCCTAGTATATCTTTTACTGGTCCTTAAACTTTAGCTTTTTCGTGTCCTTAATTTTTATGTGTTTTCTTTGTAGATAGACTATTCAGTAGCTATTTATTGAATGTCCCCTGGAAGCCATATTCTTGGTTAGGCACTAGGAATACAATGAAGAAGAGACATTGGGTTCCTGATACCCTGGAATGTACATTGACATGAGAGAAAAAAAAACATAAGTACACAATAAGTAACTAAATAGTTATGGATTGTGATTAGTACTATGAAGTACAGAAACAGTGTTAGGGTAAAGGATAATGGGTTTAGACTACTTTAGATTGGATGGTTAGGGAAGATGACTTAGAGGAGCCAATGTTTAAGCCAAAATCAATGTTTAAGGTAAAATCTGATGAAAAGTCAATCATGTGAGAAGGTAGGAAAATCAAACATAACCAGAGGGATAAGTGCACACAGACACCCCGTGCCATCATGAACTTAGCATGCTCTGGGAATATGCAGATCATCACTCCCACTTGAGCATTGTAAGTAAGGGGTTGGTGAGTCCTTCGAGGATATTAAGAGAGAGAGGGGAAAGGGAAAAAGACACAGAATATTTGAGTCATAATAAAGAATTTGTATTTAAGTACAGTGTGAAACTCTTGAAGTTTTTTTTAAGAATGTGTCATTTCTGACTCAGGTTTCTGAAAGTTCATAATAATTTCAAGTAGGCGATGGGGAGGGTGATGGAGACAGCAAACCACCATGGCATGTGTGTACCTATGCAACAATCCTGCAGGATGCAGGATGTGTACATGTACCCCAGAGCCAAAAGTACAATTTAAAAAAATGGATTTAGTGGTGGTGGAGAGATAGGGAAAGAAAACACAGAGACCAGATAGAATGCTTATTCAGTGGGTGATGCTGGTGTCTTGGATCAAGTTGGAGATAGTGGTCATATTTGGTATACATTTTGAAAGTAAAACCAATAGAATCTGCAGGTGTCTGGGATATGAGAGTAAGAGACCATTCAGAATTAGGCATGCTTCTCATGGTTCTGATTTTAATAGTGGGTAGATTGTGGTAACTCTAACTGAAATGAGGTGTGTGTATGTGTGTATGTATGTGTGTGTGTGTGAGAGAGAGAGAATATTTGTTTTAGGGTGTACTCATGTGTAACCTCTGGGAAATGGTGGTGGAAATAAAGAGATCAATTTTTGACACATTATCATTGAGATGCCTTTGAGACATCCAAGTGGAAATGTCAAGTTGACAGTCATAAGTCTACAACTTAGAGAAAATGTATATACTGGAAATATAACGTTGGGAGTTGTTATTATATAGAATGGTGGTTAAAAGTATGGTTTTAAATATAGACTCTATGATTTTTAATCTGATTTTGTAATTTACTAGCTGTGTAATTTGGGGCAAATTATTTAACCTATCTGTATTACAGAGTTGTCATCTATAAAATGATAATAATGATGATGGCAATGACCTTATATAAATAAGCTAAACAGCAAAGCACTTAGAAAGTTTTTACTTGTGTTAAGCATAAATAAATATTACCTGTCAAGACCACTATCATCATTATTAATAACTCTATGGGTAATCTTTCTTGCTTAAGTATTTTTTTAATAAATGCGTCCTGGAAATATTACTTAACTCAAAGATAATGATTCTCAAATAATAAAATTTAAGGAGAAGGTAAGCATTATAGGAGAAATTTCTATAAGAGGAATAATTTTGGAAGCAGAGTATTTTGTAGCCTTCAGCAAGAATTCCAAATCCACCCTTAAACTTAGCCCATCAGTGCCAAGAACATAGTAGGTGTTAAGGTGATGTTTACAGATGAATAATACTAAAATATATTAATAATAGTTTGGATTTTTTTAAGTTGCATATTCCCTAGAGTTTTCCAGGAATTTGTAAAGAACATCACTAGCTCACTGTTGTGTTAAAAGGATCTTTTGCCAAATTTCCTACCAGGATTTTATGTATTTCAAGCTGTTCTATTACACTTGCCAAACAGACTCCCTCCTCCACATCTAGTACAAATTTTTAATTCAAAATACACACAAAAAAGAATGACTAATTACAATTTTGGGCACTGAATGAAGTCATCCTCCTTGTCTGATTCCAACTGGATTTTTTTTCTATAAACTAGAGGTCCTGGACTGTGCCTAATCTCTCACAGACATGAGAATGTTTATGTGATAGAATTATCAAATAGAAAGAAAAGATGAGAATCTATCCTTGAAACACAGTCACTGGACTCTCCATGCTAGTAATAAATATTCTGGTGCACTCTAGTGGTAGAAGGAGATAGGCTGGAAGATGGGGAGGTGCACTGAAATTAGCAGTAGTGATTCTTATTCTGGATTTTTTGAAAATCCATTTTGTGGATTTCAAAAAATGACCAATGGGATATTTCATGCAAATGGTAGAACTCACACATGATTTTGTCCCCTTGTTCCTCTTTACCCAGAAAATGTCTGCAGGAGAATGACTGTATTTCTTTAATAAGTAGAATGCCTCAATTTAAAATTAAATACAGTGTGTATTGCTGAAAGCTACCTATCTTTTGTGATCGTTTTACTATTCACAGGTGCTGAGTTCATTGCTATCTTCCCATAATGACGGTAAGAAATAATTTTCAACAGGAACTCTCATGTTCTATATTATATGCATGTAAATAAGACAAAAAGTGTTTATAAATGATACATATTTGCACACATGCTGATAAATGTCAATTTTACATGTTTGTAAAATTGCATTCTGCTTCGTTATCATAGCTTTGGCTTTTCCTCCCTGTTTGTCAGTTCCACAGCCAACTCCCAGGTCTCTGATCATTCATTCCCTGGCTCATAAAATCTTCCTTTTGGTGCCTGTTCTATTTTCTTGTCACTGTTAATCTTTTTCTTATAATTTGTATCTCAATAGATTGTCTGGTTTATATATTTCTGGGAGACTCAGCTGTGCCCAGGTCATCTCTGTCACTTCCGCATCACCCAGCACCGCACCTGGTGCATACTGGACATTTGGAAATACCTGGTGAGTGAACAAATTCATGAACATCCTGACCCATGGCTTTAGAGATGCATAATAATGATGGATTATATCCACTGGTCCAAATCCCACTGAAGGCTCCAGGTAAGTCCCAAAAGCTAGTTAGGAAGGAGTTTAGAGCTCTTCAGAGCCATTTTCTCCTTGGAAACCAGATGTCACGCCAACAAGAGCTGATTTCACACTTATTTTCTTCCTTCTAAGCAGGGACCAGAATGATCTCACTTGTGCTACACCAAGGGAGGAGGAAAATTTATTCAGACTCAGTTCAGTGTCCAAATTGCTTCAGAACTTAAAATGTATGTGTGCGTGTGTCTGTGTGTGTGTGTGTGTGCGCGTGTTTAATCAAAGGGGAAAAAAAGAAGAAACCCACCAATATGTGTTCCAGTAGAACGACCCCAGGTTTAAGGATATGAAGAACGAGATGGACACTGTGTAACAAACTCACCACATGGTCTGAAGCAAGTAATGGAACATCCCTATTCCGCACTTGCCCTATTAATCAAACAGAACCATCATACATAGAATCAAATAAAACAGTGGATGTGAAATGCTTGGCAGACATAATAGAGCTCCAAGGGTTGGAGCTTTTGTAAATTTGAAAGCATCCGGATTTTGGAAGTGTCGTGATGCAACCTTGTGGGAAATATTTAAATTCATTCAGTCACTTATTTAACAAATATTTTATTGAGCATCTATTTTATGCCTGGCATTCTTTCAGGAACAGAAAATACAATCATGAGCAAAACAAACAACCTTCCACCTTACTAAAATTTATATTACAGTGAAAGAAAAAAACAATGAGTAAAAAAAATGAATATGAGATATATGAACATACCAAATTCAGTGTGGTGAAGAAAAGCAGGATAGAGGATGACGGATGATGTGATTTTATATTAAATGACCACGTAAGTGCTCTCTGCAGTAGTGACACTTAAACCAAGACCTGAATAAAGTGAGAGAGCTGTGTGAATATCTGGCAGAAGGAGCATCCCAGGCAAGGGAAACAGATAGAGCCAAGGCCCTGAGTAGAAGAATGCATGGATGGGCCCAAGAAATAACAAGAATGTCATTGTAGCTGAAAAGCAAGTAAGTTAGGGTGAAGGTATAAGGAGGTAAAATACAGAGATGAAGCCAGGGTACAGATTATGCAATGCCTTGCAGACCAGGAAGTGATTTTTTTATTGCATTTTAGGTTTTGGGGTACATGTGAAGAGCATGCAAAATTGTTGCATAGGTACACACATGGCAGTGTGATTTGCTGCCTTCCTCCCCATCACCTATATCTGGCATTTCTCCCTATGCTCTCTCTCCCAACTTCCCACCCCCTCCCACTGTCCCCTCCCCTGTTTCCCCCGACAGACCCCAGTGTGTGATGCTCCCCTCCCTGTGTCCATGTGTTCTCATTGTTCAACACCTGCCTATGAGTGAGAACATGCGGTGTTTGATTTTCTGTTCTTGTGTCAGTTTGCTGAGAATTATGGGGTTTTTTTAAATAAATTTTTTAGAACAACTTTAGAGTTACAGAAAAGTTGCAAAGATAATACAGATAGTTTTCTCTCTTATAACCCACCCCATTTCTCCTATTATTAATCTTATACTGAACTGGTACATTTGTCACAACTAGAGTACCAATATTAATAGATTATTACTAACTATAGTCCATATTTTATTCAGAATTTCTTAGTTTTTATGTAACAATTGTTTTTCTGTCCCAGGATTTTATTCAGGAGCCACACTACATTTAGTCATCTTATCTCCTTGGGCTTCTCTTGATGGTGAGCTTCTTAGACTTCTTCTGTTTTTGATGATTTTTAAGAGTTTTGAAAAGTGCTGGTCAGATATTAATAAAATGTCCCTCAATTTGTGCATATTCAGAATTGGTTGCAGGTTTTTGACAGGAAGACCACAGAGGTAAAGTGCTCTTCTTATCACATAGTATCAGGAATATGTATTATTAACATGACTTATCACTGACGTCTATCCTTGGTCACCTGACTGAGACAGTTGTTGTCAAATGACTGAAAGTTATTTTTCTTCATTTTCATACCATACTGTTTCCAAGGGCATTACTGTCAGCATCCCACATATAAGGGGCAGGGCGTTATGTTTTATCTCCTTGAAGGAAGAATAATATCTAATGAAAGCTATTTGAAATTCTTCCACTCAAAAGGCTTGTCTATTATCTTCCATTTACATATTTGTTCAGGTATGTATTTATATCAATGTGGACTCATGGATATTGATTTTATCTTTTGGGATATAATACAATGCTACATTACTTAAGGTGATGCTCACTTTGCTCCAGCTTTACCCATGGGAGCTTTAGTCCTTGGCTTCTATGTCCCTTTGGCCTGCCCCCATCATTTTGTGTTTTGAGTCATGGAGAGACTTTGATATTTATTCTAACCACAGTGGAAGCCATTGGAGATTTTTAGGAAAAGTAGTAACATGATCCCATTTACATTTTATAAGAATTCCTGTAGCTGCAATATAGAGAATAAACCACATTGCAAGATGGCAAGAGTAGAAGCAAGGAGCTCACAAGAAAGTGATAGCGGCTTGGAGAAAGCTGTAACAGTAGAGGTGAGAAGGATAATTTGGGGATATAGTTTGTAGGGTGAGCCTACAGCATTTCCTGATGTCTTGGATACAGAGACTAAAAGAGGGAAAACTCAAGAGTGACTCCAAGGTTTATGTCCTAAGGAATTGGATAGCTGGTGATATTATTTATATCTATGGAAAACACTGAGGAGGGAGTACTGTTGAAACTCCAAAAATGCATAAAATACATACAGCACAGCCAAACTAAATAAAACTATACTTAAAAGAGCAATTGCCTTGAAAACCTTGTTTTGACTTGTTTCTGCGAGAGAAATCAGCTGCATGATTCAACACAGGCTCCTGGGCCAAGAGAGGCAGATGGTAGCTGTTCCTCAGGCTCGGGCTTAAAGGGAAGAAGGGTTTTCATTTATTTTTCTGAAGATAGTTTCCAGTCTTTTCGCTTATAAATATTTCTCTCATTTTGTGAATATGCTCTTGTTTTGTCTGCGTGCATTCAACTCTGATAGCCCTGGGTGACGTCAGCCCTTTGGGAATCAAAGAGCTCACTCTGAAAAACAAATTGAGGCAGCCCTAAAAACATAAACTTGCTCCTTCCAAGGAGTGGGAATATTGAAAATGAGAACTGATTTTGAGAGTCTTGGGCTTTGGATTAAGATATTATATACATAGCCCAAAAAGTTTATTAGTAATTTTTTCAGCCAACAGATATTTGCTATGGATCTATTGCATACAAAACCCTGCCTGTTAAATAAGGGAAAGAGTTGAGGCTCTCTAATCACCCAGGGGTGAGATACTGTGCAGAAGGATTCCAGCCTAATGCCTGGCTCAATGAGCATCTGATTAATGGGACCCACTATTATATTATGTGCCATGTTCTTCTACACCTTTGGACTTTGAACATGCTGCTTTCTCAATCTGGAAGATACTTCCTCCCCTTCTCCAGCTTAGAAACCTCAACTTGTTCAAGATGTTGCTCTAATGTCACCCCCAGCCCCGTAATCTTCTTTTCTCCCTATTCCTCGTTGCTAAGCTCTTGGTTGGTTCATATACCAACCAGCAATGTCTTCTACACTTCTTCTTCTATGTCTCTGTTGAGTTTTTCCCTATATGCTCATACACTTTTATCATTATTAACTACATTGTTCTCTATAAATTAACTGTTTTACTTAATTCAACTCCATCTTATGGAGTAATACTCATAAAATTATAAGCTCAAGGCACTTATTGTATTATTCAACAAATGAAAATAAATATATACTATTAATGGCTGTAAACTATAAATAATGTTTATTGTTTGAAATACTATCAAAAATCATTTCTCATATCACTGTTGTAAGGAATATCATGCTTTCGAAACCATTAGATTATATATTTGCTATGATGAAATCAATGATGATGAATTGTTTCTAGATTGCTTTAAATAGTCTGTCTCTCCCTCTATTCATACCCTATGTATGAATGCTCTAAGTTACACTACTACGTAACTTTACAGTGCTCTTTCCCTAACTCCTGCCTTCAGGCTTGGCCATGTGACTTGCTTTGGCTAGTGGGATATTGGCAGACTTAGTGCAAGTGAAGAATTGCAGGCCAGGACTAAAGTGCGTCAAGTGAAGTACCTAGGGTGAAAACTGTAAGGGAGGTCTCATTCTCAGGGTTCTTCTCAGACCTTGGACACTTAAAAAATGCTAGACTTCTTTCTTTCATTTATTTCAGGGCTATGACAAGAATATACCAACTGGTCCCAGGAAAAATATGAGAGAAACGTGGAGCAGAGCTGCCCTACTAAGTTATGCCCAACCAAAAGTATGACCCCCAACTAACTGGCAGAAGCATGAACAAGCCAGCCAAGATCAGCCAGGTGATCAGCCAACTCTTAGTGGACCCACTGATGCATGAACTATAAAGGTAGATAAATATAATTTTAGTCACTGATAAATATAATTTTAGTTACTGTTATTTGTGGTCCTTCCTGTGATAGGCATACTATCTACATTATCACTCAGCCATTGTCATCACTCTACCTGTGATCCTTACCCTGGTGTAAGAATGTTGCTATTCAACTCCTTTCATATATTGCTTGATACCAAGACTGCCAAGAATGTCATAGTATTATAGTTTTTGTTTTCTGAGACTCATTTAAACACTGTGCACGCATTATGTCATATAACACTAAAACAAATTTATAAGGTAAGTATAATATCATTTTGCAAAAGAACGAATTGAGGTTCAGAGAGGTTATATAATTTTCTACAGTAACACAACTAACAAAAACTGTCACTTCAGCCTACACCTGTTTCCTTCTCCTCTACTGGTAAACTGGTTCCTCAATGCCACCTATAATTCTACCACCCGAAAACAGAAATTATTTTTATATTTCTATGCTCTTTGTCATATGTATATTTTCATTACAGTTGGCACAAATGTAATTTCATATTCCATAGTTCACCTAATATTCTAAATATTATTATTAATATTGTTACTGTAATTATAGTACGTATTGGCTGACAAATAGAAATCTTTGAGTGGCTTCCCTGTTTTTAGATGTTAATGTGTCTACAGTTTCTTTATATATTTTGTGGTTTTGATAGATACTGATCACCAAATTATTTTTAAATTTGTTATATCAACTTATTCTGTGACCAGTGGTAAATGTACAAATTTTTCCACAATTTTGTGGCATTAAATATTACTATTTTAATTGTTAAATTGATGGACATAGATGTAAAGAACATTGCTCTGTTTTTCAATCTCTGTTTCTTTGTTATTTATTAACATTATTTGCACACTCCTTTTTAACATTTCTGCCTTCATGAGTCTTATATTTGTACTTTTAATCTATCCATTGTAATCCTGAGCTGTTTTTCCAACAATTCATTTTTCTCAGATTTGAATTTGTTTAAGAAATTCTGTAACCTATTGTCTCTGCTTTCCATTTCGCAAAATATAAAATGTTACATTATAAAAATATTTATCTCTATAGTGCTTAGTATATTTATTTTCAGAAAATAAAATAAGTTCTACACTATAGAACATATTTTACATGAGTCAAATAAGTTACACTTGTTTATACAGTATTATTCCAAATATGTATCACTGAATCTGCCTGTGTCATCTTTTTGTCAAATCAACTCATTATTAATGGATTCTCTGCAATTTATAAATAAATGAAGTATATTGGCACTTAACCAACTTCTTTTGTAAACACTGATTTAAAATCATTTTAGAATACATAGATACTTTTCAAGAGCTATTTATCAATTGGATTGAATAAAGAGTACTGATTCATAAATTTCATGCCTAAATATTATTTTTCTAGAAGAAAAATGCTCATTTCTGAGTTACTATTCACATATTTTTTGAATCGGTGATTTTTTGTTTTACCTCAAGCCAGATCCATCTCCCAAGAATCTCTTTATAGATGCTATGTGACAGCTTTAA
Source organism: Ateles fusciceps (assembly GCA_036589455.1). NCBI lineage: Eukaryota > Metazoa > Chordata > Mammalia > Primates > Atelidae > Ateles > Ateles fusciceps. The sequence goes on along the minus strand of JAZHEH010000065.1, from coordinate 3,940,901 downwards.
AGGTGTTATGGTGGCAATTAACTAACTCATAAGTTAAAATAATACCAACCCTTTCCTAAATCCTTGGATTTGAATGTTAATTAAGCAATTAGATGCACAAGGGACAATTGCCAGATGATGCCTCCTGGTAGAGTTAAGTCAGCAGACAAAAATGATGAATTCTATTAATGTTGTGTCCAAATTAAAAAAAAAACAAATCTTAAGCAGCCTAAAATAAAAACCAAAACAACAACACAAAAGCTATCTGAGAAATAAGAGATTGTTAGGTTGTGGGAAAGGGTCTTTTTTATTTTTATGAGAGTGTTGGTGAATACTATTAATGAAACATAAACAAGAGCTAGTCATGCAAGCTTTTCACTTGTGAATCAATTCAATTAATTGCTGATTTGAGCAAATCCTTCAAAATGGAGCATCAAATTAAAACCAAAATCTTGAATTACAGATGGAAAGGCAGGCCCTTAGCAGATGTTTGGATTGTATGGATGAATGACTTATTCTGACATGTTCCACCAGTTAATGAGTTTCCGCATCTTTGTGTAATCCAGACTAGATTTTCCAGTCAAAATCTTCTTTGACTGCAATTGATCACCCTCCCCTTCGTCCACTCACCCCCTCAACATTGACTTTTCAAGCCTAACCTTGGTAAGGGATCTGGTGTAATGATTTTTTTCATGCAGGTCTCCAAATGCCCCACTTTCTAGGTTTATGGATAAAAATCTTTGGTTGGAAGGGTGAGGGTAGTAAGACAACTACACATAGAATACTTTTATTCAAATTTGTTAAAAGTGCCATCTTTCATGATGTGGAGTTGTTTACTATGGACAAATGACTTGGAGAGTGGAACCTAGACTTGCCACTCTGGGAATAACCTGCATGACCCTATGTAGTGGCCTGAAGAGAAGAGATGAAAAATAAATCTTGGATTGAAAATTTTTCTCTCCTCACTGTTCTTTTGAAAAGGAGTGAGATGTCCTTAATGCATCATTTGCTTGAGAAGGGTCTTTTTGCCTACTTGCTCATTCCTGAGGTATACATCCCCCTCCCTCAGTAATTCCACGTCTCTAACATGCGGTAGATGGGGACATGGGAAGAAGTGACACTGACTACTTAACTGCAATGTTACTAACTGCTTAATTAATACTCAAGTTCATGATTTTAGAAAACTGATGACTCCCACCCCCCACTTCCAAGATAATTTGGACACCATCTCCCACGGACTGAGAATTTCTTAAATGGAGATGGCTGAGTTTCCACCAATAATTCATTTATCTCACCAGCATTGAACATAACATTTATGGTCATAGTGTTGCCACCAGTAGAACATGCTTCTCGTTTGGATTTTCTCTCTGTTCTACCTCTCAGGAATCCAAAGGCATTGGTAGACAAACAGAACTAACAGAGTCAGAATAATGGAACCTGATACCTGGAAAACCTGGAAGAGTTCTTCTAGAATTATGTGTTGGTCAAAGATAGTCATATTAAATAACTATACTTTGCTAGGCACTAGTCCAAGCCATCCAGGTAATACAGAGATGTTTATGACAGGTCTGTGATCTCAAGTAGTTTGCAATGCAGGCACTGCAAAAGGTACACAAATGAAAAAAAAAAAAGTTGCAAGGACTGGATAAAATAAAAAGTGTTGGAACAACTATGGAATTAATCAAATATCCTCAAAACACCAGGAAAAATGATACTGTTAAGCAATATCTTTAAAATTCCCTCCCCATACACAGTATGCTTTATTTTAGAGTTTGCCATAAGCTTTGGGGTAAGAATAGAAGCTAGACAGTGGCATTGATGGAGAAAATGAGAAATGAGCAAACCAGAACAATGAATCAGGGCACTGAATCTCAGTAAAACCTGAGAGGTTTTTGGGTAAGCAAACTATCAAAATCTGGGTCAGAGAAAGGCAGAGATTGCATGACTACCATTTGTCTATCTTCATTAGACAGGTTGCAATAGACAACAACATTTAAAGTGCACCAGTTGGCACCAAAGTTAAAAAAAAAAAAAAGAAAGAAAAGAAGTGTTAAAACAAAGAGGAGCAAGTATATGTAGTATCTATCTTCTAAAATCTAATTTTCAAAACTAATGAAAGAACTGCCTATTTTGAGGGAGCTTTCACTTAATGTATCCAGCTGGATAATTTTTGGAGGATACAAAACCAATTAATAACTTCTCCTTCTTTACCTTCAAGTTCAGAAATAAGTGAAAAATAAAACATGTGGAGAATATTGCTTAGGTATGTGGCTAAATGAATTGCTGATATTTCACTGATGCGTTAGTAAATAGATTTCCCCTCCCACTGTGACTCAACTGGACACCTGTAGCTCATCTCCTTACTTGCTATGGCAGATCCTGTCTAGTTAACCTCACTGCATATTAGAAAGGAGTCTAGAATGCCATCTCTCTGTGTAGACAGACTGCAGAGTGATCAGAGAAAGAACTGAGCATGCTTGGTTTCATTACCCTTTTTAGCAATCAGACAAAGCACATCTGATTCTGGGAGAATTGGTTGATGGGCAGGAAACTATTTATGAATGTTATTTTAGCTCAAGTCCTTCAGGACCACTTCATAGGTTAATCAAGTTTCATCTTACAGACTAATCAATTATAGAACTTGTTGAATCGTATGAGAAATATATGGGGTTCTTGATGCACCTAAAGTGAGGAGAAGAGAAATTTTTACTGACAATAATAGTTAAAAAAAGATAAAAGTCATAGAAAACTTACTCTGTGCCTGACAGTGTTCTATAAAATATATGTGCATTTACTCTAAAGTTCTCAAAGATCCTTTGCATCTGAATTGCTCCCACTTTATAGATAAGAAAGATGAGATTTAATAAGGTGAAATAATATCCCCAAGGTCACATAACTAGTAACTGGAAGAGCCAAGATGAAACCGTGCAAATCTGGATCCTCTTATTCATCAAGACATCTCACTTCTTACCACGAGGGCCAGAGGAGAGAAAAAGGAGAAGCAATTTTCCGATGTTCCCACTCTTCTTCCACCTTCTCGAAACTGAGCTGAGGCAGAAGTCCCTCCACTTTTCTTTAGAGCTGTGAAACAGTGAGTTTAGTGTCCTGATCACCAACATCCTCAACACCACAGGCCTTGCTATCAGCTCCATCTCATGAACAATGAGTAAGGAAGGGTTGGAAGCAAGTCCTGAAAGCTTCCTTTATTCTCTGGCATTCCCCCAGGAAGATGCTAACAAACCCCATTTCTCACAGATACTATTCTTAGCATGTCACTGTGTTTTTGAGATGTAATCTATGTGAAAGCTTTCTAAAGAAAAAAAAAAGAATCAGCCACTATCCATTTTGTGTATTCTTTTCCTTCCCTGGAAACTTACTTTTGGGGCCCAAATGTTCAAAAAAACATATTCAGAGAACAAAAATAATAAACATTCTAAATACATAAACCAGGAAAATAAAGTGTGAGTTTGGGAGGACTGAATGTTCTGCCTTTGTAATGTTTCATTGTAATGGGTCCTGTGCTTCTACATCTAAGGGCCAATCGATCACGTGTTCTTTTCTCCTTTTCCTTAACAGGTTTCCCTAAATATTTGGCCCATAAATCAAACAGTTATAACATTAATTATTTTTGACCTTTGGTGTTAATTGTCAAAAATATCTCCTCCTAAAAATTACTGCAAAATGAACCCCTTCTGGTTAGTACTGGTGCATGAGTAGGCGAATGGCAGTTTCTTATGTTCTGTGATTTTATGAACGTTAGAAAGCCAACATTACAGCCCACACAAACCTAAGCTAAAAAATATGGCACTAAGCTGGAAGACCCAGTTTCCTCTGTCTCTAGCAACACTCTGCTGTGTCTGCTGATGCCTCTTCTACTCTCCGTTTTCAGGAGCAGTCTCTCAATTTCTGAGCAAGTACTGGAGAGGTTAGAGGAGAATGAAGGAAGGTAACTTCAGTGATTAACCTTGAGCATTAACAGTGTGGCAGGTGGTTTGTTAGGCATTATTCATAAGGTAAACGATATCAGCTTTCTTTTTACAGATGAAAAAAAAGAAAACAGGGAACAATTAAACAGTGTCAGAAACTAATGAGACTAAGAATTATTCCATCACTAGGACAAGCAAAGAGCCTGGTTTCCAAAGACAATTCCAGGTTGCACTTACTTACTGTCTTGGTATTAATTATTATATTAATTATTAATAACCCATCCTTTTGCTCTCTAATGTAAGTTATATGTTCACCCAGTTATCATCCTTACTTAAACTGGAGTTCTGTGACACCAGCAATGCTTCTGGGTCCTCATGACCTTGAACCCCTTTTCACCTCCTACCTAGAGTCTTATTTGCTTCCAGCCAGACAGTAGATCTCACACAAAACAACATGACACCTAGATGTCCCTGTAGACACTCAATTATGGCTTTTACTCATCCTGGATTGAGCTAACTTTTAAACCTGAACATTGGCTAGTTTGTACCACAATAGTTTCTCTCACTTATTTTATCTGGTAGTCAAACCTTCTGTAAAACTAGGAACTTGTTTCACGCTGTTGGAGTTCAAGTAATCCTGCTATAGATCTGGACCAAAACCTTAGCAAGGGACTAAAATTAACTCCCTATGGCCCTGGAAAAGTTGGGGCAACATTTTTTGTCTGCACAAGACCCTCCTACTTTTAGTTGCAGTCTGATTTACTGTCAGTTCCTAGGCCTGGATTGAAAAATGCGGGGAAGTGTAAAGGTGAATATCCTATACCATCACTGGAAGAAAAAGTCTCTGTGTGTCAACAGGGTGATGCAAGAGGTTGTGTACATCAAGATACTAATGAGATCTTGCGCTATTATGCGATTCTTTTTTTTTTTTTTTTTTGAGACAGAGTCTCACTCCATCACCAGGCACCAGGCTGGAGTGCAGTGGCGCGACCTCAGCTCACTGCAACCTCCGCCGCCCGGGTTCAAGCAATTCTCCTGCCTCTGCCTCCCGAGTAGCTGGGACTACAGGCACGCACCACCACGCCCAGCTAATTTTTTTGTATTTTTAGTAGAGACGGGGTTTCACCATGTTGACCAGTAAGGTCTCGATCTCTTGACCTCGTGATCAGCCCGCCTCGGCCTCCCAAAGTGCTGGGATTACAGGCATGAGCCACCGCGCCCAGCCGGCGATTCTTATATCTAAGAAAAGGATGTGACAGGTTTACATTCTAATGCTACTAATCAAAAATATCCTGGGAAATCCTCTTATTTTAAGGAGAAGGGCCACTTTGGATGTTAAGATGAATTATTTCATTCATTCAGCAATATTGAATGTCTACTATGTACTAGGCACTGTACCAGTGCTAGAGATACAGAGTTCACTGTTCTGTAGAGAAGAGTCTAGTAGGGGACTGTTACGGGCTGAATGTTTTGTGCCCCCTCCTAAATTCATACTTGGATGCCCTAACCTCCAATGTGATGGTATTAGGAGGTGGGGCCTTTGATAACCAATTAGGTTTAATTGAGCTCATGAAGATGGAGCTCCTGTGAAGAGCCCTTATCATTAGCTCCCATTAGTGCCCTTATTATAAGAAGAAAAAAATACCCAAGATATTTCTCTCTTTGCCATGTAAGAACACAGTGAGATGGTGGCTTTCTGCAAGCTAGGAAGTGGACTCTCACCAAATAGTGAATTTCCCTGACTTTAATCTTGGTCTTCCCAGCCTCCAGAACTGTGACAAATAAATATCTGTTGTTCGAGATATCCAGTTACAGTCTTTTGTTATAGCATTTCAACTTGACAAAGATATGGACACAAGCATTCATCCAGGAGTCACACCGATATAGAATTACAGACCCTAAGAGTAATAAAAAATGTACAGCATGCTTTTAATAGAGTATATTGGGGGCCCTATGGGCAATACATTAGACTGCTTCTCTGAGGAAATGACAAGCTGACCCCTGAGGGACTGGTAAAAGTTAACTGAGTAAAGGATGAGGGAGCCTTTCGGGATGGGAAAAGTACATGCACTGACGTCTTAAATCAAGAGGGAGAAACCCATGAGCCCGCTGAAAGAAAAGCTAAGTCAAGGAATTTGAATATGTAGTCTAGAGAAGAGCGGGGTACTGTGGTGGGATGGGAGTAGGGTGAAGTTGAGCAAGGTGAGAGTTCCAGATAACTTGTCCTGTGGAAGAGGGACTAGCCTGAGACAGTTCCATTGTGTGAAAGCTATAGAATGATATTTTAATTTAAAATAAGGGAAACATTCTGCTTCTTGAGTCAGTGTTTTGAAGACAGTAATCTTGTGTCTCCAAAGCCATTTTTGTGTAGGCTGTATCACAACTTGGTTAGAATTTTGTAGAGATGATTCGGGGTGTTGGAAATGCTGAATATTTAAGTCCATCTCATTTAGGAGATTTTGTGAATCACTTACTTTCAGTTAAAAAGAAAAAGCTAGTCCTCAGGGGTAAACATCTGATGAAGGGACATACTATTAAAACTTCCCCAAAGACAAAAGAAACTTGGAGATTTTTTTTCCAGTAAGACAATTGAAAGCCTTTAGGAAATATCAGTTCTGCTATACTTGTAGAGTCCTGAGAATACCACATTTACATTTTTAAAAAGCCACCAGCACATTTCACTGTATTGTGTTTCACTTTACTGTGATTTGAAGATATTGCCTTTTAAAAAAAAAAAAATTGAAGATTTGTGGCAGTCTTGCTTTGAGCAATCTATCTGCACCATTTTTCCAATAGCACGTGCTCACTTTTTGTCTCTGTGTCACATCTTGGAATTCCTATAATATTTCAGACTTTTTCATTATGATTATATCTGTTATGATGATCTCTGACCAGTGATTTTTGGTGTTACTATTGTAATTGTTTTGGGGCACCACAAACCATGCCCATGTAAAACAGAATGAGATGTAGGGGAACTTAATCACTAAGTGTTGTGTGTGTTCTGACTGCTCCATGGACTGATTGTTCCCCCATCTCTCTCCCTTTACTTGGGTATCCTTATTCCCTGAGACACAACAATATTGAAATTAGGCCAATTAACAAACCTATAATGACCTCTAAATGTTCAAGTGAGATGAAGAATTGCACATCTCTCACTTTAAAGCAAAAGCTAGAAATTATTAAGCTTAATGAGAGAAGCATGTTGAAAGCGAGATAAGTGGAAAGCTAGTTCTCTTGCACCAAACAATGAGCTAAGTTGTAAGTGCAAAGGAAAAGTTCATGAAGGAAATTAAGAGGGCTATTCCAGGGAACACAGAAATGGTGAGAAAGTGAAACTGCCATATTGCTAATATGGAGAAGGTTTTAGTGCTATGGACAGAAGATCAAACCAACTACAATATTCCCTTAAAACAAAGTCTAATCTAGATCAAGACCCTAACTGTCTTTAATTCTATGAAAGTTAAGAGAGGTTAGGAAATTGTAGAAGACAAGTTTGAAGCTACCAGAGATTGGTTCATGAGATTTCAGGAAGGAAGACATCACCATAACACAAAAATGCAAGATGAACCAGCAAGTGCTGATGGAGAAGTTGCAGGTAATTATCCAGAAGATGTAGTTAAGATCATTGATAAATGTGGCCAAATTAAACCACAGATTTTTAATGCAGATAAAACACTTTCTATTGAAAAAAATGCCATCTAGGACTATCATAGCTACAGAGAAGAAATCAATGCCTGGCTTTAAAGCAGTCATCAACATGGAAGCAAAACTCTTCACCAGCACAAGATGACTCATTGACAGCTCAGATAACTGTTAGCACTTTTTAGCAATAAGGTAATTTTTAATGAAAATATGTACATTGTCTTTTTAGACATAATGCTACTGTACACTTAATATACTGTAGTATAACTTAAACATAACTTATGTATATACTAGGAAACCAAAAAATTTGTGCTTACTTTATTGCAATATTTGCCTTATTGTGATATTCATTTTATTGCAGTGATCTGGAACCAAACCCATGACTGATCTGAGGTATACCTATATCTTCTTCTTTGCTTTTTCCCTCTAAAAGATGTCAAAACATGAAAAATCTTGCTAATTGTCTGTAATTAGTGTCAACAACATGCATGCAGCTCAAGTGTGACGAAGAAACAGGAATATGAGCCGATAGCATCAGTCTGTCCCTACAAAATTGTGTTTATTCAACTGTTGAATACCCCTGTTATCAATCTTAAAATTATAGATTGTCATGAGGACTTTGCAAGGCAGATCTGTTTTGATAAGCCCATTCTTTCTTTCTAATTCATACCCATTTAGTTTGGTATTTTTAAATGATCTGGAATTTCTAGAATTTTCTTTGATTGTGAACAGTAAGTGTACAGAGCCAGACTTGCTGGAATACCCATTCAATTATTGCCATTTCAGGAGTTCTTTCTCTTGCAAAAACAACAAGGAAAACAAAAAAGTAATATTTTTATTATAAAGCACAACAGTGCTTCATAATAAACTAGAATTGATATAAAGTACATCTTAACCAGTTGTTACAACCAAGTTCAAAGAACTTCTCTGTTGATGCATATGTGTTTCAGCTAACTCCATGCAAAAGTCCTGCGTGCCTTTTATAGATTCCCCTAAACATTTCTGCAACCCAGACTTTGGTTTTTTAAGAAACATGACACTTTTTAAATGCCTCCTAGCCACACACATGTGAAATACACACACATACACACACACACACACACACACACACACACACGACTAGTCTGAGGCCATACATAGTTTATATCATCCTTATTCATTGAGGGCCCAATCACCTGAAAATGGCTGAGATATTTTTTCCTTTGGCTCTTACATTATAGGAGACAGAGGTTTAGAGTCTGCTCAGAGAGAAGAAAAATCAAGTATTTTCCATGCAAATGTTTTGCATCTATATATTTTGTTTCTCTGTTCTCTTTACTGGGAGAGCTTCTTTGAAAGTCTGAGATACCTTGGAATTCTCTAGCAGTTCTCAGTAAATAAGGTAATACATCAGAGACCCTTAAGATGACTTTCATTGACTTTCCTATAACCTTTCCTGTAAGCCTATATTCACATCAGGCTTTATATAAAAGATAAGGTTTCATTTAATCAGAAAATCTTTTTAAATATTGTCTTATAGTTTCAGCTAAGAGGTAGTATGAGAATGCAAAGATAAATGTAATTTTGCTGTTTGAGGGTAGCTTTCTGTAAGGGAAGACTAGTAAACACACAATAGTTAAATGACACACAGTGCCAAATGCCAATAGAAGTACAGTATGAATAATATGCATGCCAGTAATTCTTAATCCTTTTTGGATCATGGACCCTTTTGAGAAAATGATCGTCTATATTGTTTAGCTGTTGCTATACAATAAATATTTGCCTGATTGCTTAGCAGCTCAAAATGACCAATACTTATTATCTCATACAATTAGTGAAGGTCAAGAATCTGAAAGTGGCTTAGCTGGATGGTTCTGGTCCAGGGTCTCTCATGATGTTGCAGTAAAGATGTCAACTGGGGCTACTATGCGCTGGAAGCTTTACTGGGGCTGGAGAACAGTTTTCAAGGTGGCTCACTTCACATTCCTATTGAAAGGAGACCTTAGGGTGTTCCCTACAGGCTATCTCAGAAAAATTGAATTTCCAAACACATGGCTTCTTCATAGGACTGATCATGATATGGCAGTTGGCTCTCCTCAGAGCAAGTGATCTGTGAAGGAGATAAAAAGAAAGCCAAAATGCTTTTTATGACCTAGCATCAGAAGGAACATACCATCCTTTATGCAGTATTTTATGTGACCTGATAAAATGTGGAAGACCGCAAAAGAATATAAGTAGTAGGAGGCAGATATTATCAGAGAACATCTTTAGGGTTGACTACCACATTCTCCATGGACCTCTTCCCAGAAGAATGCCTCATAGGCCCTGGGTTAAGAAACCCTGTAAGAAAAGAAGACAAAATAAGTAACAGTGCCTGGAGTAGCTAGAAAGCTTTTGCAAGAGATTAATCAGTGGGTAGAGTCAGCAGGTGGACACTCTAAGAAGGTGAAACATGAAAAGCACAAATACATGAAAAAAGTCACCCTGTATTTGGAAAACCACAAGCAGCCCAAATGATTAAAGTATAGGGAGAAGAAAAGATATGAGTGTGGGTCAGATAGCAGAAGACTAAAAGCCATGCTGAGGGCGGCAACTTTTATTGTTCATTGTGGAGACCCTGTGAAGTTACGTAAAGACCCGATTTACAAAACCCAGTTTATATTTTATAAAGATCATTCTGGTCATAATTTGGAGACAGAAAGCACAGAGATCAGTTGGGAAGCTATTACGCCAGTACAGAGACAGGAAATCATAATGATGTGATCAGGAGCATTAACAGCGGGAATGAAAGGAAGAGGTTGTTTCCAAGAAGTTGTTTGGAGGCAAAATGTATAAGAATTGGCAATCGATTTGATGTGGGAAATGAAAGAAAATAATATGAGTAAAGCTTGTGACCTGTTGTTTTGGACAACTAGGGAAGTGAGGAGAGGCTCTAACTGAGAGATGAAAAGTACAAATATGAGTTTAAGGTGTCTTTGGAACACGCAGGTAGCATACATGGTAAGTATTTTCCAAAGCATATTTGCCGAAAACTAGACATGTAAAAATTTCAAAAGTAAGTTTCCATGGTTAAAAGGGCTTAGGACATAGTGTAAACATTATGCCTTTGAAAAAAATTACAAGGCACACCATTGTATTAAAGATCAAAGGAGTTTGATTGTTTTGTTTTCTCCAGTAGGGAGAACCATATATTTTCAAGGTAATGTTTCACAAACGTATTTGAAAATGGAGTCTTCCTATTGGGCAACCTCTGTTAACATACTGTAAATCTCGCTTTCTACATAGTAATTTAGTTTGTAACAATTTAGTTTGCCCAACTCATCACTAACTGTCCAGCAAAATTGCTAATAATGACACTCTAACAATGCAGTTAGCATATTTTTTAGCTTCACATTAATCATAACGAAGTTTTCCAGAAACAATTTTAATTTGAATTGACAAAGAAAATCAAACGTTTTATTCTTTTTGTTTTTTCAGTATTTTCAGATCCATCCATCATAACTAATACACAATAAGTGTTTTTAAACTATGTCAGTTTTGTAACTTCAGCTACAAAATATATCCTAGACATAAAGTTTACCAAACTTTAGTCTAATACAACAGTTATCTGTTGCTATATAACAAAGGTTCATTCCCAAAGCACTGTCTCATGTTGAGGTTTTGAAATGGAAAAGACATTATGACCTTATGATGAGTGATATTTCAGCCAGTGTTTTTCAAGTGAGTGCTGTTTGCAAGAGTCTGACAACAGGGTGACATCAAGGGTCTTTTTGGGATTCTGAGACTCCATCTGTAAGCCAAGGAAAACTTTTAGGAAGGCTGACTGCAAAGCTGGAAATCCAAAATGGTTCCTGAAACTAAAGAGGTGTTTCTTCACTTGTAAATAAATGCAGACACCAAAAATTACCCCAGGGAAAATAATTTGCTTCCAGCATGTAGTGTTTTTTAAGCTTCAAGTTTCACATTACTACCTCAGGTTACTCAGTACATTACATGGAGAAGCAACAGTGTTGTGGTCAAGAATATAGCTCTGGAGGAAAGCGTGAACGGGATGAATCCTAATCGTGCTCCTAATTGATATGGAACTCAGCAAGTAATGAAAACTTGTTGTGCTTATTTTCTCATCTGTAAGATGGAGGTAACAATGCCTAGTACAAAGGAATTTGCGAGAATTAAAACAATAACTCATATATGCCTTAAATTAAAATAAGCTATTGTTATCATAAGAAAAACACTAGTTCTCCCATAAAATGTAGACCAATCCAACACAAAAATATGTACATTTCAAAATGATAATGAAATAAGAACAATAGCTTAGACTCAAATAGTGTTTTCAAGTAATTAAGCACTTCCACATTTCTCAGTCTGTTGATAATAAAGCACACTTCTTAGTGATCTGTGTCCAGTGGCTGGTGGGAAAAGGGTAAGCACAGCAATCCAGGCAAGCTTGGGACCGACAGCCATTAGTGAGAAATAACAGATGGTGTCTCATTCTTTGCTATAGGCAAAGAGCCAAATGACATGACTAAATAGAAAGACAGCCTCAGAGGACTGCATTTGGGCTCCTACTGAGCATGGAGCCTGAAAGGCAGGGACATTTTTAATAACCTTTCTTTGACAAGCTTAAAGCCATTTAATGCCTAAACCTGTCACACACATCCAGCCAGGAGAACAGGCCTCCAGAGAAAACTCCACAGCACACAATCTTACCTCCCTGTGAAAAAAATAAAAATTGCACACACACATAAAAAGAAAACATTATACAGCAAGGTCACCAAATACGAACTTTCCGTTTAAATAAAAACAACCATTCTCTCTCTCAATGGTAACCTTCTAGACCTGCTCCCCATTCTGCATTAGATTAAATGTTGGATTTCCCCACCAGTCATTATTCAAATAAAACAATAGGGGGCTCATGCCTGTGTTAGCTGAAATTTCAGTTCAGTCTAATTAGAAGGAAACGCATTATAAATTATTATGTGCTGAAAATCTATACCCCAAAAAAGGAAAGAAAATGAACTCATAATTCTTTACATATTGGGTTTCACTTTTTCATCAAGCCAAATGAAACAGCAAGTAACTGCGTTTTTTTTAACACAGCTTTTAAAATGGAAAAAAATCAGTACTCATTTTGATTAAAAATCTTTATTATTCCACTATTGTAATATTCAGCAGCAGTGAATGAGTGATTCTGCAAAAAACATTCACTACAGCAAAATCATCTGATAAATTGTATTTGTTTTCCAACAAGTCAGCTAGTAAGAGCATTAGTGTGGACATGAATTTAATTTTCCCTTGAGTCCATGGCTTCATCTTGTCCCAGCTGTTTCATTTTCTTCTCATCACCAATTCGTTTTATTATAATATCTCTCCATGCCTTACTTTTCTATAGTCCTGTATAAATACGAGTACATTGGAGGCACTTTCATGCTGAGTAGTGGTTTGGAAGTTTGCATTTAAATCTCACCTTAAATGTATATTTGTCAGAGGAAAGAAGACAGAAAAAAATAATTTGAAAAATATCATTTTAGTATACTTAACTTTATTATGTGACAAGTAATTTGCAAGGGTTGCAGTGAGAAAAATAATTTTTGTAAAAGCAGTCATAATATCTGTTTAGTTCTACAGACTAATTGAAGTAAATACATTAAATAGCTGCATTCATCACTATTTCTAAAAAGACCCAAAGAAACTGATGCATATTTTTTCTTTTGAATCTCTAATGCCAAAAAAAATCACAAACTGAAAATAAATGCTTACTTGTAAATACAATAGGACCGTAAATTTAATGAAGGAAGAGTTTTTTTCTTGTTTACCACTACAATTTCTGTGATACGCATGCATGGAAGGTGTTCAATGACTCTTTTTGCACATGTTATGACATTAGCAGCAAGAGATGGAAATAACCATATAAGCACAGTAAAACAATTAGAGCAAGTTGAAAGACACTTTATTCTGGTCATATCAGAATAAGTTTGCAGCTGCAAAATGTGAGTCCCAGTGGTGGAAAGGAAAAATATTGAAGCTCATTCTCTGATCAGTACAATTTCCTGAAACCCTAGCATTCAACTTCTGTCCTCCTATTCTTACCTTTTAAACGATGCCCTTGGTGTCTCTTCCACACTCCTACATAACCCAGGACACCCATGGTTATGCTGGTACTCCACCTTATGATGCCACTCTTACTACTTCAATGAACCAGATACCCACTCTGTTGATATCACTTCTCTCTTCTGTAACTGCTCCAAATTGTTGTATTAACATTGCTGCTCTGGTGCAAGCTATATAGTAAATCTTCATAAAAATGAGTATCCAATAAATTCATGGACTGCTTTCATAGTCAGAAATACAAATGTTATTTTTTAAATCATTCATTCACATTGTGAATCTTGAAGAAAAATTTTTAAGGTTTTTAAAGAGCTTGCAACCAAACTGGGTTGTATATGCCCAACTGATTTTTCTGTAAATAAAATAAATATTCTAACATTAATTTAAAACATGCTATTCCAGTAAGATGCAATAACACATCCCATCCTAGGGGTGTCAAGACATACGTGGCCTCTTAATGCTAAGAGCCTGGAAGGTAGCCCTCTCCATATCTACTACCTGTGTAAACTACTCAGCACCAAGATTTACTTTATTAAAAATAACATAAGACAAAAAGTAAGTACAAAATATATGTTCCTTTCTTGTCTCTTTTCTGACATTCAAAATCCTAGTTACCGTCTAGGCCTCTTTCAATATTTTTATATCAAAATGTGCTTTCTCTTTTGGGCCCCATAGTATTTAAATATATTGCTTATCTTAGTTCAGCCTGATTTACAGTAATGTTTTCTCTCTCACTAAAGTGTTTGAAGTGCAGGCCAGACCTACGTGTATTTATCTTTATGTCTCTTGGTTTAATACAATGCCAGACACAGTGCCTAAAAAGCATGTGTTTAATTGAGAGTGAAACAAGAACCAGAGTCAACTGCCTTTTCTAGGTTATGGCGAAACAAGGATTAGAACATGTTCAGCACACACCTCTAGTATCTGCTTAAAATGTATCAGGTTTATAGATATATTTTTCATATTTACTATTTACATACTGAATATAACAGCATCACTCTGACAGACAAAACATAACTGGCTTTATTCATGAAAGATAATATTTTTCTTCAGACTCTATCCTAATGTTCCTTTGGGAAAGAGCCCAAGTTCTTTTTATAGGCTTGCATTAAATCTGAAGGAATACACAAATATACTAATGCAAACTATTAATTTTAATAAAACCTCATGGATTTGTGTTGTTTTACAGTTACAAAGCTAGTCCATATCAATTTTTCACCAGAATCCTTTACAGTAACTTATTTAATTAGTAAATATTTTTTCTTTCTTTTTTTTTTTTTTTTTTTTTTTTGATTGCAGCCTTGCTCCCTCTGAAAGCCTGGACTGGCTCCTCACTCCCCACTCAAGTGCTGGCTGCAGATCTTGGCTTGGCATTCCCAGGCAGCACACTGCAGCCCTGAGGTAAGCTCAGGCTTTATATCCCCTCCCCAGCTGGGAGGCGCAGGGGAATGGACCTTGGCAGTGGTTGTAGCAGAGGGCTGTTCCATTGTCTCTTGGGGCTCCACCTCAGAGATGCAGAACAGCTATCAATCAGTGTGATTGGTATTGTGAGGGAGGCGGGAGCTTGCCTGTTGACAAGCAAAGGCGGCAGGGGCCTTACAAGGGTGATCACCTGGTCTCTACTCCTTAGGGCAGCTACAGCTTATTGGAGGTGTGATTAAGGACTCAGGGGTTTTCTCCTTTTCCAGTCTAAGGGCATCAAGGGCAGTACCCTACAGTAGTGATGAGGGGGCTTTCAGTTGCGGATAGAGTTCCACCTCAGAGAAACAGAGTGACTGCTACTGGGTATGTTCAGACAGGAGTTGAGGAGTTTGCACTGCTGGCCCTGCTTAGTGAAGCGGGGTGGAGTCGAAGGTTCATAAGAATGAGAGACTGGGCTCATCTTATGGTAACTGAGTCATGCATGAGAAGAAATGCCCTCAGGCTCTTTGTTTCTTCCCCCAGCTGAGGGCAGCAGAGATGGAACTGCTGCCGTGGCTGTGACAGAGGGGTTGTCCATTCTGGGAGCTCCTCCCCAAGAAATCACAGAGCCACGGCCAGTGGGTATGCTCAGCCAGGGGTGGAACAGTTGTTCTGTGATCCCTAGCCAGGGCACTGCCTAGTGAAGAGTGGAAGGTGGGGGTTCACAGGGAAGAGAGGTGTATGGTGGCCCTCTCTGTATGGTGGCTACAATATTCCGGAGGTGCCAGCATACCGGCCAGGTCCTTTGTTCCTTCCCCAGCTGAGGGTAGTAAGGTTGGTACCACCCAGCTGCAATGGCAGACGTGTTGTGGGTTGTCTTAGGGATTTTTCTTCCTCAGGGAAATGCAGAGCCCCATTAACTGCAGTGTTCAGGCAGGGGCAGGGTGGTTGTGCTGGGTGCCCAGGTAGAGAGGTACTGCCCAGTGAAGAGTACTAGGGGTGGTGTCCCCATGAGAAACAGTGTGGCAACTTTTCATAAGGCAGCTGTGCAGTGCTGAAGGTCCACATCAGCTCCCAACTACTATACAGTGAGAAGTAGTGGGGATGGGGACCTGCTTGGAATATAGTCTGGCCACTTTTCTGTAAGGTGGCTGCTCTGTGCTGGAGGGTCCACATTAGTTCCTAATCACTGTGCACCCTCCCAAGCCTGAGGGCAATAGGAGTGATGGCTGCAGAGCAGAAAAAATGGCAGATTGCCTCTCCTTCCGGAAGCTCTGTCCCAGGGTAATGCAGAGCTGCTGCTGGCCTAAGACCTCAGAGAAGCTGGAGTGGCCTTGCTAGGGTCCCAGGCTACTAGACCTTCCCTGTGAAGTGCAGTGGAGGTGAGGCCTGCAGCGCATAGCTGCTTAGGCCTTTGGATTCAGCCCCTTTCTGGGGGCAAGCAAGGGAGCCTGGCCTCCCCTGTGGCTGGAGCTGCAGCCACTGGTGCTGGGCTGCCCAGAGATCCAAGGCCCCCAGGACTCTGCACGTGCCTGAGCAGCAGCTTTGCCCAGACTCCACATAGCTCCCTGTGTCAGTATGGAGGCCCCAGTTTGGGGGTTCTTGGGGGATCTCCTGAACCCAGGGTTGCAAAGGTCCATGGAAGAAGTGTGAGTCCCCAAGGGCTCTCCACTCACTCACAATTTCCCCCATAGCTGGGTGGGGGGATCCCCTGACTCTGTGCCATTCCCAGGTGGTGGGCAGTTGTCCTCTCTCACTCTTCTCTGTTCTCTGTGGGTCACATTGCTTCCCTGATGAATCTCCATGTGTCCACCTGGATGTTCCAGCTGAAGAACTAATGTTTACTGGACACCTTTCCTCTCTCTCTGTGACAGTGGCATACACTACCTGCTTCTATTCCGCCATCTGGCTGGCACAAACAACATTTTCTTTATACAATCTACCATTGATAGGCATCTAGGTTGATTCTATGTCTTTGCTATTGTGGATAGCACTGTGGTAAACATGATGGAGTGATTTTTTTTTTTTGCTTTTGAGTATATACCCAGTAATGGGATTTCTAGGTTGAAATGCCAATTCTAAGTTCTTTGAGTAATCTCCAAACTGCTTTCCACAGTGCCTGAACTCATTTACATTCTAACCAATAGGGTATAAGCATTCCCTTTTCTCTGCAACCTCACCAACATCTGTTATTTTTTGACATTTTAATAATAGCCATTGTGACTGGTATGAGATGCTATCCCATTGCGGTTTTGATTTGCATTTCTCTCTAATGATTAGTAATGTTGAGCATTTTTTTATGTTTGTTGACCACTTGTATGTCTTCTATTTTATTTTTTATTATTTATTTATTTTTTGAGACTCAATCTCACTCTGTTACCCAGGCTGGAGTGCAATGGAGCGATCTTGGCTCACTGCAACCTCCGCCTCCTGGGTTCAAGTGATTCTCCTGCCTCAGCCTCCTGAGTAGCTGGGACTACAGGTGTGTGTCACCACACCCAGCTAATTTTTACATTTTTAGTAGAGACAGGGTTTCACCATGTTGGCCAGGATGGTCTAGATCTATGAACCTCATGATCCACTTGCTTCAGCCTCCTAAAGTGCTGGGATTACAGACGTGAGCAACCGTGGCCATACGTCTTCTTTTGAGAAGTGTCTATTAATGTCCTTAGCCCATTTTCTAATGGAGTTATTTGTTGTTTGTTTGCTGAATTCTTCAAGTCCCTTAAATAATTGTTAGGTTCATAGTTTGTGAGTATTTTTTCTTATTCTGTAGATTCTCAGTTTACTCTGCTGATGGATGATTTTCCTGTGAACTAGGAGTTCTTTAGTTTAATTAGGTCCCACTTGTTAATTTTTTATTTTGTTTTAATTGTTTTTGAGGACTTGAAAATAAAACCACACATCTACAACCATCTACCTTTGACAAAGTTGCCAAAAAAAGAGAAATGGGGAAATGGCTCCCTATTCAATAAATGGTGCTGGCGTAACTGATTAGCCATATACAGAGAAATGAAAGTGGACCTTTCCCTTTAACCATAGGCAAAAGTAACTCAAGATATTTTATTTGTTTACCCTTGTGATTATTCTTCTATTTTTTAGGGTCACGAGTTGTTAAGCACGGGTCAAATAGAACTCTGTGGATATTTATTAGTCTCACTTTTTAATTCTTTGTTTTGTATCATATTAGTAACTACTTAGGATAGATTACACAGCAGTTCTTAACATGCTTCCTGGACAACTGGTATATTAAGGCTGAAGGTGCCTGGAAAGTTCAAATAAGATGCTCTAGGAGTTCTTTAATTACTACATTTCACCAAATTGATCATAAAATATCAGTATGATTCAGAGGAAATACATAAGAGACAAATCATTACAGTTTTGTGTAAAATTGTGAGAGTTGTTTAACCTCTTTCACCTTCAATTCCTCATGAGTAAAATATTATTAATAATACCCACTATGCGAGTTTGTAATGAGGACAAAACCTGGAGTTAGTCAGACACTCCAAGATAGTAGAAAAATGAGCTTTTCTCATGACACAAGGTAGCAGATATTTTCCCCTTAACTTCTCATCCACATGCAACTGTTCTACCTTTTATTCTTTTTAGAGTGATCGCAAGTATTTCAGGAAATATCAAGGATATTTTTTCAGTCTAAAGGTTGGGGATCCCAGGTAAGACAACTGCAGAAGCCTAATTTGAGGTCAGCATAAATTGCTAAAGGTTATTTACAGGTTATATAAAAGTTATCATGGATTATCACACACTTCAAAGAATTCCAGAAACTGTGTAATATATCCTTCAGCTAAATGATCTAATTTGTTAAAATGAGCATTGCTTTTTCATTGAGCATGAGTTTTGGAATTTGACCTCCTAGTTTAAATTTCACCTTGTCTACATACAAGCTTCATACTAAGTTACTTAACCTCTCTGAGCCTCAACTAACTTCTGTCTCTCTCTCTGTCTGTGTGTGTGTGTGTGTGTGTGTGTGTGTGTGTGTGTGTGTGTGTGTGTGTTTGTATGTGTGTGAAATAGAGATAATAGTTCCTACTTCACAGGATTTTTAAGATGATTAAATATGATAATACATATTGATAGTCAGTACATTTCCTGGGACAAAGAAAAACTCAATAAATGCTAACCATTGATGCCCAAAGACATACATTGTTGCTGAGGACAAAGGGCTCTTTGTATCCCATTACCTGGCTCACTTTTTCAAAAGTAAACAGCCTACCATTCTCCCTTTCCCTTTTCACTAGATGAATAACTCCCAAATAGATCCCTGAGCATCATGGGATTTTGAAGTATATTTATGGTACAGTTTAGAAAATGATATTGATTCTACTTGTAGCCCATATTAAAAGGGTTCTCAAACAAAACAAATCTCTCACTCCATCTGACTATTCTTCTAGAAGGAGCTAAAACTATATTGTTAATTAGACATAATTCAAGTGTCTTCTCTATGGTAAATATGTCCTGTCAAATGTCTTAAAATGATATATTTCTTCACCTTTGATGACATTGTACTTTGGAAGTTTATTCCAGATGGTCTCTGGAATTGATTTATTACAGTTTACATGTTAGGAAATATATTTCAAAGCATTGCTGTCCAAAGCTTCTATGTCAAATGAGTGGGGACTGGGCTGAGTCCCTGGGTGTTTTTGTAAGAATCAGCCACCATTACTGAGAAAGGCTTCATCAGAGAAACTCTGGCATGTTCAATCAATGAAACGCAAAGCCTCCATGGGTAAGTTAGAAGTGTTCTGTGTGGAATGCTATTTATAATATTAGCCAGTTCTCACTCATGCAAAACTGTAACTAGACTGTGTCCTCAAATCCATAGCAAATAAACAATCAGTTGTGGTTATCAGGAGTGTGCATTTCATTATATAATTAGCACTGATTATCTTCCATTTCATAAGCAGAACTTTGTTAAACTAATGAAGAAGTTGAGATAATCACACACAAATGTTTTCATACTTTTCATTCTATAATTTATGACTAGAAACAGGATGGGTTAGGGTTAAACACTCAAGGACTCATCCCAGTCCCCACTCAGTTAACAAATAGGAGCTTTGGATGGAACTGCTTTGAAATGGTATTTTCCAATCTATGAACTATAAAATATTTATACATTTAAAGCCTCTATTTCCCAACACCAAGTACCTTTCCCTGAAAGTAACACTGTTCACCCTAATAGCTTCTTATATATATTTTCAGAAAAAATGCGTATCTTAGCATATGCATATATGCCTTTAGTCGGAAAGAATAATATTATATAGAATGTTACATCACGCTTTTTTCCACTAATAAGTTATGAGAGAGATCATCCATATCAGCACAAACAGATTGGCCTCATTCTTTGTTAAGGTTATGTATTCCCTAATCTGTTTTATTCTATTTTAGCATTATATCAAGGTATATTTAATAAGTTGCAGGTAGGGACCTTGTAATTTCATTATTTTAATTTTAAATCAATGTGTTCCCAATAATTTCTTAACACTTAACTAACTCTTGGTGTATTTCCTTATTCTTCTTAAGTACATCCTCCAGTAGCATCCTAAGAAGGGATATAGGACAAAAAGTTGTCTTCTATTCTCACTTGATGGAAACATCTTCATTACACCATTATATTTGGTTGATAACGTGGCTGGGTAAATTGGCAATCTTAACGAATACCCAAAGTGTATTGGCTTAAAACAAAACCATTTATTACATGATTCTGTTATTCAGCAATTTAGGCTGATATCAGTGGGTGAGTCCCTTTGGTCTAGGAAGGTCTAGGCTTTTTTACCTTAGTCAGCTGGAGGCCAGCTAGTGGATAGAAGATCTAAATGGTCTCATTTGTATGACCCAGACCTTGATTGGGACAGCTGGCACAAGTGGACTTTCTTTCCACATTGTTCTTTATCCTCATGCAGTGAATTGCCCATGTAGTGGAGGTCACAGAGTCCCCAAATTCCACTTTTCTTGCATTAAAGTGGCTAATTTACTATCAGCTGAAACAAGTCACATGGCTAATCCCAGAGTCAGAGTGAGAGGGCACTCAAAGTTACATGGCAGTGGGGCATGAATTCAAGGAGGAAAAGAATGTATGGTTGCTTTCCCAATCTATCACATTATACAGTCTGGTCACAAACATTCTACATTATTTTATTCTATATAAAATATGTCAATCCCATTCTAGAATCCCCCAAAATGCCATTCTATTGTGGCATCAAGCTTGAAGTTCAAAGTCTCCTGATCTATACAGGGTGTGGTATAACTCCTCAGAAGTAGCTCCTTTTAATGTATATGAACTAAAAATTACAATTTGTCTGATCCCCAAAAACCTAAGTTACAATGGTAGAAAATGGAAATCAATATTCCTATTCCAGTGGGAGGCACATAGTATCACTGCTTCATTATCATTTTGAAGTCTTGTAGAGCATGAGTTGACAGGTTGCCCGACACCCAGGCCTGGAAATATTCTTTGAATAGGAGTCATTTTGTTCCTATTGAGTGGCTCCTCAGTACACTGCTCCTTACCACTTCCTCTGAATAACTTCTCTGGTTCATTCTTCTCCGCATCTCTTGACTCTGAGCTCTGGGCTCCTTGTGCTCTGAGAAGTCTTTTCTTTTCCATAAAAAATAGATACTGTTTGCATTTGTGTTACTTTTTTATTCTGTTTTCTTACAATTAAAATTTGGAGGTCTGAAGGCGTTTTGCAATTTAAGCAATCTCATTTACTTTTTTTCTTTTCTTTTTTTTAAGACAGAATTTTGCTCTGTTGCTGCCAGGCTGGAGTGCAGTGGCACAATCTCGACTCACCGCAATCTCTGCCTCCTGGGTTCAAGCAATTCTCCTGCCTCAGCCTCCCGAGTAGCTGGAACTACAGGCGCACACCAACACGCCCAGCTAATTTTTGTATTTTTTAGTAGAGATGGGGTTTCTCCATGTTGGCCAGGGTGGTCTCGATCTCTTGACCTCGTGATCCACCTGCCTCAGCCTCCCAAATTGCTGGGATTACAGGTGTGAGCCACTGCGCCAGATGGTGCTATATACCCGTCTTTAAAACGTTATGAACTTCCTATGTTTTCTACATCTGCTCTATGTCCCAAAAGCTACATCTCTCCTTCTTTTTGTGACATGCTCTTTGTGCTTTTGGCACTTCAGGATGCTGCAGGACAATACCCTTCATATTCTTAGATATCCTCTCATCTGGCTAAGAAGGTCTTTTGAATATTATCTTAAATATCACAAAGATAATAGTAAATGATTTTATAGCCACGTCTTATTTGATCTTTGTTACCAGGCCTCATTTCATTTAGAGAATCTTTTTGTAACCAAATGATTGGCAAAGATAAACTTTTTTTTCCAACTCAGCAAGTCTTGTTCTCTATTTCCTGTAGTAAATTCTGACTAAAAACTAAGCAGTTTCTTCTTTAGTTCCACTCCCTATTCTTGTATTTTATCACAAGCAATGAAAAGAAGCAATGACACTTTTACATTTTTGCCTTTGCAAAGTCCAACTTTTATTAGGTACATTTTCTACCCTTCAAATCAACGTTTTTTCAGTTTGTTATAAAAGACCATAGTTACAATTTCCTCACACATGTACAGCTTCTGGGACAGTCTGATCACTATTTTTCCATACTTTGCTGTGTCACTACACTGCATTTTCAGTTTCTACCCATCCACCCATCAAAAACTCAATGCAATATGTTTTAACTTTTCTTATGGCAATGCTTCATTTCCAGTTTTCATTTATACATGATTTATTTCTATTATGCAAAAAGCTACATTAAGCTATGGCATTAAACAACACCTTTGGGTCAGGCATAATAGCTCAATACTGGGATACCTGTAATCCTAGTACTTTGGGAATCCAAAGCAGGTGGGTCACTTGAGGCCAGGAGTTCAAGACCAGTCTGACCAACAGGGTGAGACTCTGTCTCTACTGAAAATACAAAAATGAGCCAGGTGTGGTTGTGCATGCCCGTACTCCCAGCTACCTGGGTGACTGAGACAATAAAGTAACTTAAACCTAGCAGGCAGAGGTTGCAGTGAGCCAAGATCTGCACTCCAGGCTGGACAACAGAGAGAGACTCTGCCTCAAACAAAAACAAAAACAAAAACACAACAAAACAAAAAACAAACATAGTATAGCTCAAAATTCTGTGAGTCTGTGGCATAACTTAGTCTAGGGTATCCTAGTGGGTTTTTACATGCATTGCAGATTATGAGCTTCAAGATGAGAGAAACTATGCTTCACATTATTGAATCTCCAGTTCCCAACATGCTATATTGAACATATCACATGCTCATTGAATGTTTGCTGAATGAAGAAATAAAAGAAAATTTATTTTTCATAGTAGATAGGAGGGTAATTTTGAGTAGAAGGGTGTTTATTCTTTTTAATAGCATGTATTAGAAGATCAGAACTCAAATGCCTGAAGGAAACTGGTTGATAATACAAATGAGTGACTCAAAACAGGTCTAAGACAAAAGAAAAGACAAACCTATAGGGAGAGGTGGTTCACAGGTCACTCGTTTGAACTAACAGATAAACCTTAAACTGCCAAAGTTAATTCATGGTTCAAATATTTAGCCCCTAATCCAGAGATCTTACAGCACGTCATAAATATTTTCATCATTGGATTTTCACAAAAGAGGATAATTTAGAAACAACTTTCACTGATTTACAATGAATTATAGAACAAACAGCAACAATATCTAATATTAGAAATGATTGTCTTTGTTTCAGTTACCATGCTAATAGTCCCTTATTTAATCTTATGAAGTAGGTATTATCGTTTTTTGCACTTTCAGATGAAGAAACTGAGTTAAATAAGTTGGCCAAAATGTGGTTATTAGTACTAAGATTTAAAGCCAGATTTAGCCAACTGCACAATCGAAGCTGTAAAAAAAAAAAATTGCCATATGATCCCAACTCTCAAGTCCTTGTAGATATCTCTCCCACTTTCTAATCCAAACCTGCACAGGCAATATGAAATTTTTAGATACAGTACTCAGACACATCGTGATTCTCTTAGTCTCACAATATACAGAGAATGACGGCCTATTTTATAAGTAGATTTTAAGGATGTTTTTAGTTATATAAAATGTTTTGATAATGTGAGTGACTCTGAGCGAATCAACACTAAGAATACATTTTCTTATTTGCAACTAAATCCAAATATTTGAAATAATTTCATAATATATAAAATGCCACTTGTTTTGAATACATAGTTATAGAATTTTTACTGATCAGATTTTTCTCCTACTTTCTGTTTTTCTGAAAAATTCGCTAAACAGCCTATCAGTTGTTCTTTTTCTGGGTTGTAACAAAAAATTACTTTCATGGAAGTCTGCAAAACATTTCCTTCTGCACCTACTTTAAATGGAAGTCAATGTCCAAATTGATGTCCCTTGGCGATACAAAATTACTATCGTCAAAGA
Source organism: Ateles fusciceps (assembly GCA_036589455.1). Taxonomy (NCBI): domain Eukaryota; kingdom Metazoa; phylum Chordata; class Mammalia; order Primates; family Atelidae; genus Ateles; species Ateles fusciceps. The sequence goes on along the minus strand of JAZHEH010000065.1, from coordinate 3,916,424 downwards.
TTTAATGATACCACCACACTTACCAAATCAACCCTCAATTTTTAAAAAGTCTAATAAAAATACCTCATAGGGCCAGGCGTGGTGGCTCATGCCTGTGATCCCAGCACTTTGGTAGGCCGAGGTGGGAGGATCACGAGGTCAGGAGTTCAAGACCAGCCTGGCCAAAATAATGAAACCCTATCTCTACTAAAAATACAAAAAATTAGCAGGGCGTGGTGGTGGGCACCTGTAATACCAGCTACTTGGGAGGCTGAAGCAGGAGAATCTCTTGAATACAGGAGGCAGAGGTTGTAGTGATGTAGTGAGCTGAGATCGCACCATTGCACTCCAGCCTGGGCAACAGAATGATAGACTGGACAGGGAAAATGTAGCACATATACACCATGGAATACTATGCAGCCATAAAAAATGAGTTCGTGTCCTTTGTAGGGACATGGATGAACCTGAAAACCATCATTCTCAGCAAACTGACACAAGAACAGAAAATCAAACAGGGCATATTCTCACTGATAGGTGGGTGTTGAACAATGAGAACACATGGACACGGGAAGGGGAGCATCACACACTGGCGTCTGTCGGGGGGGGGAAATAGGGAAGGGACAGTGGGTGGGGTGGGGAGTTGGGGGGGAGATAGCACGGGGAGAAATGCCAGATATAGGTGATGGGGATGAAGGCAGCAAATCACACTGCCATGTGTGTACCTATGCAACAATCTTGCATGTTCGTCACATGTACCCCTAAACCTAAAATGCAATTAAAAAATTAATTAATTAAAAAAAAACCTCATAACCTGAAAAATGCAAATATACTATTGGACACTTAATAAAAGAATTATAAAAATAAGGGCAAACCCTGGAGATGAATAGGCAGCAAAGCCATGGATGTGGAACCCAAACTCAACAATGGAGAGTCAACACTGGGTGGAATGTTCATTGCCTTGGCCAGAAATATTGGCAGGAAAAATAGCGACTGTTATGAGGAAAGTCTAACCCTTGGAGAGAATTTTCCAAGGGCTTATGCCAAGGTCTATAATGTTGCTATTATTTTCTATATAAATATATGTTCTGTAAAATGGACCTAGGGTGATTTGATATGATGAACTGATTCATTAGCAATATCCAATAAATAACAGCTGTGACATGAACCCTCACAGAGCATCTAAATCGTGAACCACATTTTACTTGCAACATTGGCTCTAACTAGAAGTGTCAAGTTATTAGTTTTGAGATTTTATAGACTAGTTTTAGTAGATTCAATAAGCTGAGGGATATATGGTAGTATTGGAATATCCTTATGGAATTTTCCCTAAGTGAAGTTAATTCCAGGAACTACATATTATAATTCCTGTATTGGGGCATAAGTACACATTTTGAGAGACAAAGAGAGAGCATCTGGCTAAGGATTTATTTATTTATTCAGTTAAGGAATATTTACTGAATTACTATTACAATCCAGGCCTTGTTTTAAGCCCTGGAGAGACAAATGCAGAACAAGAAAGACAAGCCATCTCTGTTCTTGTGGAGATAATATCCTAGTGGAAGGAGTTAGAAGACATTCAACCAAAGCAATAAATGAATACTTTCTTATGTGTTAAGTGAAAACAAAATGAAACAGAATAATGTGACAGAAAGGAACTGCTCAAGGGCTATGTGTTTCTGATTTCCAGAAACTCCAGTTTAGGTAAAGACTGTGCTGAGACCAAATGTCAAGAAAAAGTCAGACAATGGGTACAAAAATACAATTAGATAGAATCAATAAGATCTAGTATTGAAAATCAATACAGAGTGACTATAGTCAACAGCAATTTATGTACATTTTAAAATAACTAAAACTATAATTGGATTGTTTGTAACATAAAGGATAAAGGGCTTGAGGTGATGGATACCCCATTTACCCTGATATGATAATTACACATTGTATGCCTGTAACAAAATATCTTATGTACCCCATAAATATATACACCTACTATATACCCACAAATATTAAAAGTTACAAGTTATTAAAAATATTTTTAAAAAAGAAAAGAAAGAGCTGGACATACCAAAAGCTGGCAGCATAAAGTATCTTTACTTCCTTTTGATCCACCTATGGTTTTGTGTTCACCCTTTACCTACTTTTTTCCATGTAATCAGGTCTGAATCTTGAAAACTCACACACAATGCATGGGTAACTGCCTGACTGTGTGAGTTGATAATATTTAAGTTACATTCTTTTGGAAGTAAGATGCCTTGCCTTAGCACTATTCTAAGCTTATAATGGATACAATGTTATAGAAAATATGGAATAAGTTCTCTAAGAGGTTGAAAACTAATGTCATTATACCCCAGGGGAACCAAATGAGTTGTAAATCCATTGTTTTGCTTCTTTAAATGCCTGTGTATGGTATTTAAAAAAATTTAATCCAAAGAAAAAATAAATCTTAATGGGAAAAAATGATAATATGAGTACTTTTAATAATGAATTAGATTTTGTTATTCACAGCTACATTATATATTTCTAAATTGTGAAGTAGGGTTTTGGTCAGCCTAATATTGTACCTTCTTAGTTGATAAAACAGATTCAGGATTCAGATTTGTGTCTCAAAATATTACTCTGAATTATACAACCTTGCCAGTCATTAGCAAAGTTGAAATTCCTGCCCAAATAGTTATTAGAGAAATAATTAAATCATGAAAAATTAGGATGTTCTAAAATTCCCAGAACTTACCATGGAAAGTATAATGAATAGAAGATACTTTCATTAATTATTCATAGGGTTTTCTATAATGGCTAAGGAATCATTATACTTAGAAATTAAAACATTTTCTATTTCTGGTTTCTGTAATTTTGTCAGCAACATTTTCTGCTGCATTTATTATTTTACTGAAAGTTCTCTTCCTACTTGTTTGTCAGGTATATGAAATTGAACTTAATAATTTGACATCCTAACTTCCTTTATAATAAATAAAATAAGAAAAGTGAAATTATTTTGTAATCATTAAGCCATTCATGGTTTTGTAGCAAAGTTCTCTGTGGACTAGAAGTGTATTAGACTAGAGTGGGCTGGGTCTTATCCTCTATATTCACTCATTCAACATTTTTTTCAGCTTTCTTGTATAGTGTTTTCAGGTAGACAGAGTTTGCAAAGGTAAAAATGAAATTTCTCAGATTCCCTTACAGCCAAAGTTCTAGATGTCATATTGATTATGCCAATCAAGTGAACCCTGAAAGATGGTGAAGACCTGAGGTATTCATTTTACTGTTGAAGACCGAGCTAGTGGATTACGGATCTGAAGCCAACCTTTCTTTTAGGTTCTTCTTGACTTTTATAATACTAATAAGCAATGATTTCCTGGAGACAATGATGTGTTACTTGTAACAGCTTTCTGATTGGATTATGAATAAGATAATATGATACTAGACCCAGTAATTAGCATGTCATGTTCCAGTTCCTCAGCTTCCTGATTGTAAAAGACAGCTGTCCCTTCATAAGCTAGTTTTGCAGTTTATTCTGGGAGTCTTTCCTAGAGCACCAAGGCTAAAGCTTGGCTCCTCCAGCCTTTCTAGTGATTTTACAAGTACCCAACAGGCTGTATCAAATCTCTTTCAGTTCAAAGAACAACTAGAATTAGGTTTCCAATTTGGGTTAAGATGAAAGATGGGAGCCCTAATTAAATTTTTTACTTCCAACTAAATTCAATATTCCTGAACTTTTTATGGATGAAATCAGAGATTACATGTCAAAACTGGTAGATGTTTATTATTTTAAGGATAGAAAAATATTTTATTTTCAATGAATTATTTTTTCTTTCCTTTCTATTAAACTGTGAGAAAGATCACTTTATAAGTCTCCCAGTTAAATTTCTATTCAATATCTTCAACTCAGTCTTGGATTTTGGTGGAGTTGTTCAAATTTCAGACTGACATGTCAAAAATTCTCCTTGAAAAAATGTGTTGTAGACTTTGTGTAAAAAAGGAGCTCTCAACTCTCCTCTCATGTCAGGAAAAAATTTCTTTCTCTTTCCAAAGGGAAATGTATACATACAGATATTTGAATGTCTACATTACAGACAAAGGTTGGGCCTTATTTACTACTTACTGGTACCCATGTGCATGCTATGCTTCTATGCAGGTAAACTAAGTCCTCTTTCTTTAGAGCAGACCCAACCATCTCACTCTTTGCTTCTCATTTCTTCCCTGAATGCTATGCTACTGTCATTTCCTCTGACTCAGAGAACAGCTAAGAGTAAGTTTTCAATTTGAGCTAAAATGAAAGATGGGTACTCGATCTAGATCTCAAATCTAAGCTGACTTTCCAACAGAGCTTTATCAGAATATCAGTTATATCAGGTATTTGACAAGCTAGTTGAAACAATAACTACACTGCTATTGTTTAATGCACAGTTTTCTGTGGAATTTTTTGGAACATGGACAAGGCAATATTTAGTTGTTCTTGAGTTACTGATAATCATATCACCAAACACTTGACCTTGGGTCCTAGACTGAGGAGTGGGGGAATACCGGTTTTTCATTGTTCCATTAGTAATCTGGTAGTTATATGGATATCTGGCAGCTCAAAACTTGGACTACAAAATGGAAAGTAATGGTCTTGCTGTGCCAAGATATATATATATTCCTATGTAACAAGATAATATTTGCATGAATCCTTGACCTAGTTGGTTAAAGACAGTTTTACAAGTGTCAGGTATTTTACTTAAACCACAAGGGAGTTAGCAAAGCAAGTACAGAAATAACTAAGACTCCATCACTTCTTGAAAAAAAAAAAAAAGAAATGTTCTATTGAGTTCTTATTATTTTTAATGCTATTTTCCACATAAAATAGATACTGAGTTTTCATTTTAAGCTGGTATATCAAGGTGAAAACAAGCTTCCCCCTGATTAATAAACTGTGGTACACAAGTGGTCAGCCAAGTACATTTTTATCAACTATAAACAAATAAACAGAATGCTGTTCTGTTTCACATTATAAACAAATGCTGACATCCTAAAGTCTTTTTTAAAACATGAGCAATTTTAGTCTACCATCAAGGTCAGATGCTGTTTTAAAATATGTGATAAAGGCACATACATAAACACACATACACAACAAGATTCAACTTTTGTAGATGGGAAACTTCATCATCGACTATATGACTGACTGCATATTTTACAATGGTTTGTACAATGACTCTGAGTGAGAATCTTGACCTATTTCATTTGGTTGATTCATTTGGATTCTAACTCGGCTATAAACACTTTAAAAGCAGGTATCAATTTTAGTCCTTCCACTTAATACAAAGCTTGCCCAAAATAAATTTCAATGAGATTTTGTGGAATGAACTGTCAATTTAATTTCCATCTATGTCAATGGCTTAAGAAGCTCTAGCCACATGCTTCTCAAACTAATGTAAATATGATTGCCTGAGGAGTTTGTTTAAATTCAGATTCTGATTCAGGAGATCTAGAGTTAAGTCCAAGATTCTGCAATTCTCATCAATTACCAGAAGATTTAAATGCTACTAACCCTGGACGATATTTTCAGAAACAAAAGTCTAACTCACTTATAAGAGTCTTATTTCTGTGAGCCAATGCTACATAGTGATTAAGATAATGAATTACGGTTAAAGAAACATTCGCTCAAATTCTACCTCTTATACTTATTAGTTGAGTAAACACAGGAAAAAATAACCTTTCTGTGCTTTAATTTCTTTATATATAAATGCTGGCAATAATGGTATATTTAATATAGATGTCATGATATTTCAATGAAATACTATAGAAAAGTACTGGCAGAGTGCCTGGCATATGGCAAGCACTCAATAAATGGTAGTTATGTATTTATCTATTCTCCTAATTTTTTTTCTTCTTTCAATTCCTGAGTTTCAAAGAACTCCTTGTAGGCTGAGTTTAAACCCCAAGCCTAAACTTGCCAAGTTAAATTCTCTCAGGCCCCTTCAGAAATTGACGGCAAATGCAGGAGGCCCAGAGTTGTCAGGTAGGACTGAGTGAGAAAGCAAAACTAATGAAAAGCAAAGAGACTTAGAGACACCAGATAGTAATGTGGGGGTTATTACTGAAAAAGGCAATTTTGACATAAGATAAAGAATTTAATGTTAAAGAAAAGCAAATTAAGAGACAATGTATTTGATGGGGAAACATGAAAACCTGCAGAAAATAAAAAGTGATATTCAAAATGCTTTTGTTTGCCATGTCTTAGGTCATCTTGCCTAGAAGACAGGTCTTGAGACAAAGATGCATAGTAAGTGGTTTAGTAAGGAAGTGCTCTTGAGGAAAACCAGCAAGAGAGTGTGAGCAGCTGAGTAGGGAAAGGGAGAAATCCCAGCAAGAGTGAGCTTTCAAGCAAAGCATCTCAGAGGGAAACTTCAAAAGAACATTCAGGGAATCTCTGGAATATAAGTTTTCCTTCAGTTTGTCCTAATTTGAGGAAAGGGAGTTGAAGTTTTACTCATTGGTTACAAGCACCCCAGAGAATTGGGGAAGACATAAATTGAAAACCCTACACACTTCTTGTTCTTCACAAATGCTGGCAGAGCAGTTCCCAGTACCTGAAAGCAATCTTCCAAAAAGAGTCACAGGCCTTCAAGGTTCAAAGCCAAACCCTACAGAAAGAAAAGAGACTTAATGACACAAAAATGAAGGATGCTAGATTACTAAATATCAAATTACTAGAGAAACTTTATTTTGTTTACATTTCCAAGGACAACTGTTAACAATGAAAGTAACTATTTGTCTGTGACTCTTTCCATGCCTACAGCTTCTTATTGTGAGATACTGCATGGAAATGTCAATGTTCCCAGCAAGTCAGGCTTATTTTTCAACATGAGCTTTTTATTTCATGTTATTTCTGTTTCTTTTTTCTTTCTTTCTTTTTTTTTTTAACTTACTCTTCAGCAGCAGAGCCAGGGAAAGCAAGGAAGATGACAGAAGTGTTAGTAAGCACTAAGAGCATAAATAGAAATTGGAATGAAGACCAGCTATAAGCAAGTTGCTTAAAACTTGGTGTTGTAGACTAGAGAGAAGAACGTCCAAAAACCATATGCCACAAAAAAACAAAGTATTATACTAAAAATATGGTTAACCCATACGACTTTAAAAAATTGTTTGCCCTTTTGTTTGCATTCTCACTTTCTGAAATGAATAAACCATCATGAAAGATGTAGAATTAAATCAATACTACAATTAATGATGTCCAAAATAGCTAGGCAAATATATGTTTCATAACTAGACTGCCAGAAATTTAGGGGCTCAACACGGAAAGAAGTGTCTTAGGGTAAAAATAAACCAAAATGTTCTGTTAATTCAGAACTCAAATCTAGTTCCACATTTCACATTGCACACAAATTGAATCTAAAGACAAAAACTAAAAATGCTTGAATATATTTTCTGTATTTGTTACCAAAAATACTGAAATTGGAAGAAAGGGGGGATTGCCTTTTCCAGGAATGAGAAATACAGAAAATTTTCTTCTGAAATGTTGGAAGTTTAGTTATATGAGGCAAGTTTTAGATTAACCCTTAAATAGCTGAAGCTTAATAAACCAATGAACCAAAGTATATGTGTATATAAAATTAGTTTTCTCAAATAAAATATTTTATATACAGTAGGACAAAATATTAATTATAAAAAATGTCTGACAAAAGTAACCGACCCTTTTTTAGGGTTCTTTAGTACTTTAGAAAAAAAGGTACTTCAAAATAGCACCAAAATCTTAAAATAGGAAAAAATTTAACAAGAAATGTTAAGAAACCATGTGGAATAAATAACATAACATAAAAGACAAAATAAATACATAACACAAAGAAGATAAAAATATCTGAATAAAAAGAGAGAGAATTTTTCTAGATGGGAGGACTCACAAATGCCACAAACTAAGATATAAATTCAACAACATGCAATGAGACAGCCATTACATTTTTAGGTGGAATTTGGTATGCAAATTCTGAATTCCACCTGGAGTCAGAAAATAGAGTAACTAAAAAATATCTGGTAAAAAATAGTGCAAGCAATATTTTCTTACCAGATATCAAGTCATATTATAAGCATACAAAAATGAAAACAGAATGGTTTTAGTGAAGAAACAGATTAGTCAAACAAAAGAAGAGTCTAGAAACTTTTGGATGAGAATTTTAGTATTTAAAAAGTTAGTCCTTAGAAAACAACACATGAACAGAAAACCAAATATCACATGTTCTCACTTATAAGTGGAAACTAAATAATGGGAACACATGGAGAGAAAGAGTGGAACAGCAACAACTGAGGCCTACTTGAGGGAGGAGAGAATGAGGAGGTAAATGATTGAAAAACAAAAAAAGAACCAAACTATTGGGTAATATGCTTAGTACCTGGGTGACAAAATAATCTGTACACCAAATCCCTGAGTCACAAATTTACCTATATAACAAACCTATACATGTGCCCCTCAAACTAAAATAAAAGTTAAAATGTTAAAAATGTTAGCACCGCCATTCAGAGGAAAACTATTTAATATCTCCCATTTGTACCCACTACAGGCAAAAATGAATCCCAGGTGGATTAAAGATAAACTTTAAATAAATTAAATATAAAGTTCAAATATATGCATACATAAGATGAATGGATAAAGAAAATGTGGTATGTATTCACCAAGTAATACTATTCAGGCTTTAAAATCAAGGCAATATCATTATTTGCTATGACATGGATGAACCACCATTTTACTCTGTTTCTACTATTTGGGTCACGGTGGCAGATCCCTTATGAATGGCTTCGTGCTGTTCTCTCAGTAATAAGTGAGTTCTCACTCTGAGTTCACATGACATCTGGTTGTTTAAAAGAGCCTGGCAACTCCTCCCCTCTTTCTCTTTCCCACCTCTCGCCATATGACCTGCTGGCTTCCCTTCGCCAGCCACCATGACTGTAACTTTTTTAGGCCCTCACCAGAAGCAGATGCCAGCACTATGCTTTGTGTATAGCACACAGAACTGTGAGCAAAATAAACCTCTTTCTTTATAAATTATGAAGCCTTGGGTATTCCTTTACAGCAATGCAAGCAGACGAACACATACACCATAAATATACATGATTTTTAGTTGTCAATTAAAAAATAATAAATAAAATAATGTCTGGAAAAAGATACACATAGCAACATTTTAATATCAATAAACAGAAACTGCTTTTAAAATGAGAATGATGTATATATACTCTAAATATATATATTATTATTTATATAACATATATAGTATATATAATGATCTATCCACATAACAGAATAATATACAGCTATTAGAAAGACAAAGTTAGATATAGACAAAGATTTAAATACTTTCAAGATATGTAATTAAATGAGTAAACAAATTACTGAACAATATTTATAATAAAAAATTTTTAAATAATCTCCTCTGCTAAAAGATTAAATACTTAATTGTTACAAGTAATTACCTCTGAAAAATGAAAAGAAGTTGGGTGTAGGTAATAGCGGCAGTATGAAGAGGAATTCCACTATTTTTGATCTTTATATGAGCTTAAATTATTTTTGAAATTTTAAAAAATAAAGATATTAAGAACACCTCGAATTGTGAAAGACAGAGGAGTGCATTAGGTCACAATGAAAGGTGCCAGCCTCTGAAATTTCTCGCATGGCCACACTCTAAGATCCTGAGTTGGAGACTACAAAATGCAACAGGAATGAGAAAGTGAGTCTGCAAAGATGACAGTCAGCCAAGGCCAGCACAAGCAAAAATGTAAACTATCTTTCAGGCACATATGGTATTCCCATTATAAGTGCTTTTTCAGCCAAAAGTAATAAATTTCATTTTAAACTAAAAAACAAAAAAGAAAGGATAACCATAATCTTTGCAAAATGTACATGATAAAATGTGATAACTCTGGCATAATATACAGAATGCATTTTATATAAAAAGGAAAATGTGGAACTAATATAAATAAATCATGTTTTATAAGTTATTTTCAATTGACTGCTTCATATGGATCTGCCATATGAGCCTCTACTTATACCTTATAAACATGAAAAATAACTAAATCAGTAGGAGGGATTTCTTTCTTCAATAAAAGAACCATATGCCAGCTAAAAATTAAAATAATCACATCTACCTATGTTATTCTGAAACCCTGTCCCTGCTCAGTAACAAAACTGTAGTGGAACCAGATCATCAACTTGCATAATGGTGTAGGATAGTCTTTACTTATGATGTAAATCAATAAGACAGCTAAATAGAGGCACTTTCTATTACTAGTTTGACCAACTGACAATCTGCACACACAAGTAAATATTCCTAATGAAAAGTTAGAGGCAGCCTATGGTAAATATGTGCTGTACATATCCCTAATCTTTCATCCTAGTGGAGCTGGCACAAACTAATCAGCAAATGCAGAATTCCAACATGGTCTCAGACTCTTTCCCAATTCAATAAGTCAGGCAGTTACTATCAATCAAACAGAATTCTTGCCAATCTAGGGGAAAGTCAAGAAATTCCATTTACCATTTGAATCTTTATCTCTATTACAATACTTTTTGTAGATGCAGATATTTTAAATTGCTATGGATCTTGACAATTTTATAGTTTTAATAATCTTGATAGTTTAATTTTGATAGTGTATGAGAGTAGTAAGAGAACTCAGTTCAATAGAAAAGTATTTTTATTGTAATTCTCACATGATTTTGGCATTATACTTACTGTACTATGAGTTAAATAGAATGTTAAGAATTAAATGTGTAACCCAGTATTGTTTTAGGCCTCTATATTGGAAAAATAAATCAATTTTTTTCTTTTAAAAAATTGTTTTGATTTATACTTTCAAAGCTAGAATTATTAGTCTTTTTCTTATTGTATAATAACTAAGAATGACTGAATATTTGACATGTAAGATTTTGTGTTTTCCAAGGTTCTTGACAGATAAACATTATTTTCAAATACTTCAGAACAAAAAGCAAAGTTTAATATGAGGTTTCAATCTCTTCTGTCTTTTATTATTTTAGTGCCAGACCTTAAATTATTATCACAGCATTTGTTCTTGCTTTTCCTTTATTTTTATTACCTGTAGATAGAAAAAGAGAACTTGATAAAGAATTTAGTGTATTTTTTATTTATGTAATAACAAATAAGTTAATAAGTAGAATTTTGTGAAATGTAATAAATCAAATAAGTAAAAGCTTATTGATATAAAAGTAGGCACTTAGAAAATGTGTAACTTAAGGTGCTAGTTACATTTCCTTTGTCAAAACTGATTATTTATTAAATTCTGCTAATCTACTTAGTTTTACGACTCATAGTTACGATGGACAAAATTGCTTTTTATAGTTTTATGAAATAACCAACTCAAATTTTATAATTTTTTATTCCGTTGTTGGAACTTGAAATAATTTGTTAACAGTGTCTGCAAGGGAACAAATTCTCAGCTATATAATAAAAGTGTTTGTCTTACACATTTGTTAATTTCTTATGTGATCAAAGTCTTACACTGTAGAGGTTATAGTAAGTTATCGATTGAGTGAAGAATTAAATGCATGAATGACAAAATGATTAAGAAAAACATAATTCATTTGATGCTTAGATGATATGTATTGAGGTAGACATTTATAGTCATTTAATGAGTAAGAATAGCACATTATACATTGAGACATAAAATTTATTGTGTGTATTTTTTATGCACATTTATAATAAATTTATGCCTTTTTCCTTCTCTATTGCCTACATAGACTCTCAGCAGTTTAGAGAATCTTAATTGTTTTATTAGTGAAGACTAATAAAGTTAATTATAAACAAATTATAGAAAGTGCTACCTATATTTCCTTGATTTAAATTTACATTTTTGCCATGTTTCATTTGGTGGTAAACCTTTCAATAAGTGACTTCATGTAGTCTGGAAAGAGAGTAGGGGAGAACTTGTTTCTGACTTGTAGTAGTTTAAATCGTCCTCTTTAGCTAGGTCTTTATTCTAGAAACATAAGGATGTAGCTAGAATTGTGTGTAGACAACACTCACACTCAACATTGAATCACAATGGTGAATGGTCTTCATGACTTCACCAAACACTGCTCCAGCAATTAAAATATGGAGGAATTTGACAATATACATAATTGGAAATTTGGGACCACAAAGTTTTCTTGCATTCTGCACTCTGTGTTAGTCGCACATACTTAGTAGAAGTATATTATTTCTCATATAATCATTTTATTTCCTGGAATAATATAGATAAGAATCAGATATTACTCAAAAGCAAAATATGTGTACAATAGGAAAATGAGTTTTATTAACTATATTTTTAAAATTAGGATACTCTTGCTTGATGACTTGTGATAAAGAAAAAAATTAGGACACAAAACCCAAATAATCTATTTTGTTAGATATATTTTCATAGGCATTCATATTTCACTTTAAATGCTATTATTTATTTGCTAAACTGGCTTGGTAATTTCTTCCAGACTGACAGGTACATTTGGAGTAAATATATAGTAAAAAGTTTTATAAAACTCTAAATTTGAAAAACACCCCAATCTACAAAAATGTGTTTTATATGTAAACTAGGATATTTATGATATTAAAATAAACCAAAACATAACAACTTCATTTCAATTAATAAATGTATATATTCACTGAAAGAATAGAGAGTTAATCACTTCAACTCTTGCAAATGGCCCCAGGAAAATATGATTTAGTATAATTCAGTTATCATTTATTATTGAATTAATATATTCTAACAAAATTACACAAATGCATTATATTTATTGTTGGAGGTCATCCTATTTTTAGTAACATGCCATTGTATCATGGCTAGAAACCAAAAAGTAAAAATATTTTACATTTCAAAGTTCTTAGTTTAATTATTACAATTGTTTCATGGGAACCATAGAATATGAAGATAATCAGAACACAGAAATTATTGCCCCAATCAAAAGGCAACATATTTGAGAAGGTGTTACTTATTAGTTACAAAAGGCAAATATATCACATAAAGACAAATGACAAGGTTAGGAAATTCATAATCAAAATTTTCCCAAATCTGGCCCTAATAATGCTAGTGCCCTGAGATGCTGTGAAAAAAAATAGTCATGTAGTCTTATTTGTGAGAAATATTATATCTTCTCTCTGTGTATCTTTTACTTCTACATGTGTTTGTCTACTTGTATATATGTTTGTGTGTTTATTTCATATCTGTATTCCACATTAGTCTGTAAATCCATGATACTTGGGTCCCTATTTATTTCATTCATCCCAACAAAGAATAAGCCCTCAATAACTTATTTTAAAATACTATTAAAATGTCTCCCAAATATAATAAATGATGTATACTAACATATTAAAAGTTCTAACTAGTTTATCAGTAAAGAAAACGATTTAATTTTTAAATGCCCATTTTGCAACTTGTTGAACATCCTTTGAAATTAGTGTTCACATGATTCATTTTGGGAAATTAAAATGTTAAACTAATTGCAGGCTTTCGAGTCTGGTAATTAATGTAGTCATTATTAAATGTAATTAAATGAGAAGAAAAAGTAGCTATGAGGACAATTATCCCAATCAAAATATATGTTTAAGGCAAAATTTATTCTGTAATCTGTTTTGGCATTAAGCAAGCTGCACCGAATATGGTTATTACATTCCATGGATACAACTTAATTTTTAGTTCTTTGAATCTCATACACATATTGCTAGCTATATATGAGCAAAATGCTGCCTTTATACTATCTTAACTTATATCTTTCTCCCATACATATGTTAACCTAAAGTATATCTAAATTCTACCACATAAGCCATGTTAAGTATTGTGTTTTCCTATGGTGTTAGTAGCTCCTACATGATAACTGATATATACGTATGGTAGTATTTTTCTTGTATGAAGATAACACATCCATATAACTGACTAAAATGTGCAACTTTTGTTTTTATGGAGATGCAACCAGGGGTTCAATCTTCTTGACTTTGAGAAAAATCAATTAATTATTATGTGTGTGTGTGCATGTGTGTGTGTATTTGCATACAATTTTTCCGTATGTGCTTGTGTCTTCTATATATTTTTCTGTTGTTATTATAGCTAAACTTACCAACAGTAATAGATATACTTATTTGTAAATTAGAGTATAAACTCCAGTAGCAAAATGCTTAGGAATAAAGCAAAATATTGTTTCAAAGTTTTATCAAAATTTATTCCATGGATACATCAGTCAAATAGTAAATCCTCCAAAAACAGGAATAAATCATTTCCTAAAAAACCATTAAGTGTGAATGAAAAAAATTTAAGATAATTCTTTATATCTTTAAGATAAAATCTCATATTGTTCCCCACTTGTGTAAAAAATACTATACATGCAGAAAATATGTCTCTTGTGCTTTAACAAACATAATCTACTTCTCTCTGCATTGTGAAGTCTCTCATAAGAAATTACATCTTTTTTTCTTTTTGCATAATTCTAAGAAAATGTAAGTTAAAGAACAATCATTTCTTATGTAGTTTTTATATACAGAGGTTTCAACATATATTAATTTTTATATTCCCATAGTTTATAAACTTAGCATAATTCATTTAATATCTACATGATCAGAAACGTGTCTTTCTGTCCACCTCCTAGAATTTTATCGGATTTGAGTTCATATTTCTTCCTCTGCATTTTCACATGTGTTCTTTATACCTTACAATTACTTATGATATCTTCCTCAGTTGATTGGACATTTCTGGCAGCAAGAAGATCTCAAAGGTTGAATTTGCATTACTACCTATATGGACCAAGATAGAAATATCTGAATAATTTTTCTTTTCTATTCCCCACTGTCCCCAGTTCCCTGAAATTTTACACTGGAACTATTTCTTAAACAATGACATTTACTACACACTTTTAAAAAATATACGTTAAATTATCTTTTATGATAACAGTTTTGATAATAGTTTATTTGTAAATTAAGGTCAGAACTCCAGGAACAAAATTCTTAGGGGATAAAGCAAAATATTGTTTCAATGTTTCATCAAAATTTATTCAGTGGATATGTCAGTCAAATCAGTAAATCCTCCAAAAATAGGAATGAATCACTTCCTAAAAACACATTGTGTAAATTAAGTAAAATTTAATTTAAGGTAATTCTTTATATCTTTAAAAAATAATCTCATATTCTTTTCCACTTGGATAAAAAAAATTAATTTGGAATTTAGACATTGTATTAGTCAGGGTTCTCTAAAGGAATAGAACTAAAAGGATATATGTATATCTGAAGGGGAGTTTATTAGGAGTATTAACACACAGGATCACAAGATGAAGTCCCACAATAAGTCATCTGCAAACTGAGGAGGAGGAAGCCAGTCCGAGTCCCCAAACCTCAAAAGTAGGAAAGCTGACAGTACAGCCTTCAGTCTGAGGCCAAAGGCCTGAAAGCCCCTGGCAAATCACTGGTGTAAGTCCAAGAGTCCAAAAGCTAAAGAACTTAGAGTCTGATGTTCTAGTGCAGGAATCATCCAACATAGGAGAAAGATGAAGGCCAGAAGACTCAGCAAGTCTCTTCATTCCACTTTCTTCTGCCTGCTTTATTCTAGCCACGCTGGCAGCTGATTAGATGGTGACCATCCAGATTGAGGGTGGGTCTGCCTCTCTCAGTCCACTGACTCAAATGTTTATCTCCTTTGGCAAAACCGTCAGAGGCACACCAGGAACAATACTTTGCATTCCTCAATCTAATCAAATTTACACTCAATATTTACCATCAGGGACATACTTTATTTTCTTTTAAAGTTAAACTGAAAATATGTGATAGCATTAGTATATGTAACAAAAATTTGCATACTTTTTACAAACAAATGGAAACGATAATAAAATTCTAGATATTTCATCAGTTCTTAGATTATTAACTACACTTTCCATTTGGGCTATTCTTGGATATTGCATACACAATTTTAGAATATCACTAGATAAATAAGGTATATATGGTGCCAAGCTGTGCTATTCAATAGAGGAGCCTAGCCTCTAGGCACATGTGACAGCACAGTTTATATGTGTCAAATTATTTTTGTCATAGAACATTTCATCATCACCAAAGTTCTGTTGGTCAGTTATGGTGTAGAGAGTTGAGATAAAATTAGCTGTAGAAACTAGAAGGTATACTTTTTCTGAAGTCACAGTGTTGCTTATAAATAATCCAAAGTTTTCCTTTTAGTCTTCTCAATATTTCAATGACAGAGGCAGCCATTAGGTACTAAATATTGTTTTGTGCATCTTTCTGACAGATGTGACAGGGATGTGACCTATTTTTCTACTTTTCTTTGGGGCATGCTATGCTTTGAGTCCACTGTGGTACTATACCACTAATTCCCAAGATTTTATCACTCTTTGAGACTCGAATATTTTACTCTGGTTGAAAACCTAATTTTCCAACTTGCGTTGTATAAACTAAATTACTTTTCAGTATGACTTGCTGCCAGAGAATAAGAATCTGGATTAGGCAAAGCTTACTGATACTGAGTGATTTTATCATGAGAAAAATATTGGAATACTCAGTGCTCTCTCTGTTAAATTCAATATGAGGTTTTCTTGCCAACGTCTAAAAAACACTTAGCTTAATGAGTTCTCTTTTTAGATGACCCTTCATGGTGATTATTTTGTACTCTCTTTTCTTAAGATCCCACTTCCTTCCTTTTATTCTTACTTAGAATGGATGATTGTGTGATACTTGTCTTTACTGAGATCAAGTTTATGTGAGCTTTCACATATACATCTATTATAATACCTTTTGCTTCCACACATGCTTGTCTATAATTCTGTTCTTTCCCCTCCCGGCTGTTGTAATCCTAGATGAATTGACAGAAAGTCTACCTTCTGCTCTAGAATGATAGCTCCACCTCTTTGTTTTTTTTAATTCTATTCACTTTTATTCTTTCCCTAATGTCTTACACCTCTAGCTCATTGTCAGTTCCTTTTTATATCAGGTAGAATTACATGGTTGAAAACAACAGAGATTGTCCCTGGTCAATCAATGTAAAAGATAATTTATTAAAGGGATATGGATTCTTCATAGACTTATAAGAATGGCTGGAAAAAAAATAAAAATAAAAATACAAAAGGGCCAAAGAAACAGGAAACATCTAAGGATCCAAACAATCAGCTCAAGTCTGTCAGAACACCAACATCAGGGTGAGCAGAGAGAGCAGAGCACCTTAAGCAGAGCTCCAACTGTATACAAATAAAAAGTATACTTTTCCTGAAGCAAAAGTAGGGTGTTGTTACCTGCAGATGAACTGTATGCTGGAAGGCATAAGCTAAAAATTTCCACTGTATTTCCCTTTCAAAATGCACAAAACCATTTTAAATATGCACATGCACATACACACACCCCCTAAAATATATTATTTGCCCTCTTCCTCTTCTTCTTCAAATTATTATGATTATTATTAGTAGTAATATCACGATTCCATAATAATATGTATTATTTATCAGACATTTGCCATATGCAAATACTGTTCTAAGTATTTTACATATACTGTTTACCTTCACAAGGACTCTGGTAGGTTGGTAGTATTAGGATTCTTATTTTCCGTCAAATGAAAATTAATCTATTGCTCAACAAGATTCCAATTTGCATTTGTTTGATTCTAAATACTGTGTTGGGCACAGTAGTTAACAGTAAAGTTGTTTGCTATGGTCTGAGAGTTTATGTCCCCCTAAAATTCATATGTTGAAATCCTAACCCCTAAGGTGATGGTATTAGGAGATCATGAGGGTGGAGCCTTCACTAATGGAATTGGTTTCCATGTGCCTGGCCTCTTGCCATGTAGGGCCCCATCCGTGAGCAGGGTGGGGGCCTACCTGAATAAAGTGACAGACTTTATTCAAGACTGCAATAGTGGTATTGCAATAGCCGTAACCATAATAAGGATCTCAGTGGGTGGAGAATTGCTAACAGGAGATCAAGGATAGGACTTCTTGCTAAACTGGTCTAACAGGAATCTTGCTAAAGGCAGGCCAAGACATCAAAGGTGAATGATAATGAACTTCATCTGATATCAAAGGTAGGGGATGACATAGCAGGATTATTTGCTCAAACTGGGCTGAGTAGGCCAAAAGAGGTGGGGGTGGGGGTTGTTCAACCTGAAAGAAGGCTCAGAGAAGCCTGACTAAAATTTGGTCAAAAGAAGAATCTTTGAACTTTCTCCAAGTCACACATTTTAATTTGTCCTTTTCTCTCTCACATGGTATGGGATCAGATTTTGAAAAAAAACAAAGCAAATAATAATAATAATAATAATGACTGACTCAAAACCCAATGAATGACAGTATCATCAGTGATTTCTAAAAAAATCTCCCCCTCAGCAATTTCTGGACTCAGTTAAAGCTTAGCAACATCTGTCCTTTGAAATAGTCTAAAGAAAAGATTGTGAGGACAAACTCAAATATCATGCTAGCTTTGAAACATTATAAATTCCCACTTATTAAAAGTTACTAGGGCTGGGTGAGGTGGCTCATGCCTGTAATCCCAGCACTTTGGGAGGCCGAGGTGCGCAGATCACCTGAGGTCAGGAGTTCAAGACCAGCCTGGCCAACATGGTGAAACCCCGTCTCTACTAAAAATACGAAAATTAGCCAGGCGTTGGTAGCAGGCACCTGTAATCCCAGCTACTTGGGAGGCTAAGGCAGGAGAATTACTTGAACCCAGGAGGTGGAAGTTGCAGTGAGCCAAGGTCATGGTATTGCACGCCAGAAATATTTATTTGGTAACTAATAGGCAATGTTAACTAACATGTTATCTTTTAAGACCTGCCAGCAGTTCTTAATTTCTTGTTGCAGAAAGGTTGCAATTATTTCTGTCTTTCTATCAATCTTTCCTGACTCAAAATAATATTTAAAAGGAATGTGGTTTGGTATTTCTATGTCAAAGTTACAGACAACTTATTTTCAACTCACATGTCTAATTAGACAAAGAATGTTATTCTCTTACATTTTTAAGAAGGAAAACAACTTCCAGCAACATAAATAAATTGCATGTTTAAAAAGTTTGATTGTTAATTATATATAATTGTATACAGTAACACACGCATCACACAAACACACTTATTTTGTTTTGTGTGTTAGATTAATTGTCTTTTTCCTCAGCTTCTCTCATCTTTCTGTCTTCTCTTGTTATGATGTATATTAGTGGTCCACAGGGAAAAATGTATCTGGTAACTGCACAATTGCTCTTATACAAGGTATAAATCAATTTCATAAGATCTACAGGCTCACATTTAAAAATCACTAAGTCAATGCCCTGCTAGTGAGTATGAAATTAATGTGTCTAGTCACATTGGCAATCATTATTAAATTAATTTGATGGTGGCTGAAATTGATATATTTTCTTAATTGCTTTCAAAAAGATTATTTTAAAGACAAATGTATGGTATTTTTATTAAATATAGAAAATCATAGATGTTTACTTCTTTAATGCAACAAAAGTTCGAAAAAGAAGTGAAAAGAAGACCATATCCTATCGAAAAATAATGATTATTACGTTAGGCTGAACTACCAGATACTTTTCTCTGCATAGATATATGTGTATCTATAGATATGGCTATAGATATTGATAGCTCTAAGATATCTAAATCTCTGAGATATCTAGATCTACAGCCACATCTGTAAAGATGTGTAGATAGGGAGTTAGATAATAAGTAAGAGACAGTCAAAAATAACATTATAAAAATTGAATTTAAGAAAAAAGACACCAAAATACAACTTTAAAAATGGATTATACATATCTGTTTACTGTAAGAGATATTACTGACTTAAAGTTCTCTTTGTGGATGATATATAACTGTCAAGGTATAATCAAGAAAACAAAACCTATGCCGAGTTGTCCATTGGATGGTTAAATAAGGGAAATTTAATGTGAGGAGTTAGTTACAATAATCGCAAAAATTAGTACAATTTAATTTTTAAAAATGTCAAGAAACCACCACCATTCAGGGACAAAGAAGGAAGTGGTTTTTCAAAGCACAAAAGCCAGGGCTGCTTGGATGGGGGAAGCAGGCTCTATGGAGGCAATTTTTTAGGAGCTGGGCTCACATAAATACAGTCACTGCGAGAGATGTCACCCAAAGCAGAGAACGAGAAAGAAAGGAATATCTTGGCTTTTCCCCACCCATCAATCTGCCACCATTGACTCCCATTGCCCAAACCTAACTGAAAGCCCCTGGGTAAAGAAGCCTAAGAAATATAGCTTATCGAAATTGACTCCATGACATACAGAGAAGACCACTGGCAGGGGTGAAAAGTAGACCTGGAAGCCAGTAACCAAATTACTAGATAAATAAATGATAGTAAGAGGGGTTGGTGACTTTTGTTAATTCCACATTTCAATTTTAGACAGTATTGGCTTTTTGTCACAAAGATGAACAAATTATCCCTTCTACTTTCTCCCTCTTCATTTCCTTCTGTCTCACAATTTTTATCAGTTATATGTCCACTACTGCGTCAAAATTTATAATACACATTATACCTTACACACACAAACACACACACACACACACATTTTAATAGCTTCAATACTTACCACTAGGCATCCTATCTACTTGTGCTCTTTAATTTGATAATTTTCATAGTTGGCTGAATTTTAAATATTTCTTTAGAAATTTTTCTTACAGATGACGTTTCTTGAGTTCCTGCTTGAGATCTTGCCTTCTTGAAAATGACTGTTGCCATAATACTTGAAAGGAAATATGGCTGGGTATAAAATTCATAACTCAGATTTATTTCCCCAAAGTAGTACTCATTGCTTAGTAGAGGACAAAGCCTCCTCCATTTATCTTTTAATTGGCTTTTTGGCTAGATTGCCTACATAAGTAGGTTATTTTAAATTTATTTCTAAATTTCCTAAGTTTTCTCATGAGAGAGATTTGCCTATTATCTGGTTATTTGCCTATTATTAGTATTTGACTATTACCTGGTTCTTGAAAAAGTAACCAAGGCTAATACAATATTCTTGCAACACACTCCTCCCCCCCCCAGTCCCTGCTATCAGAGTATATTTATATTACTTATTTTCCTTGTGGCATTCAATCTTGCTGAGGTGAAATTTTAGGCCAATCTGATCTTTTTCTTCATATATGAATCATTTTTTTTCCACGTTGTTCTCCAAAAGTTTTTCTTTGATCATCGAAGTGCAATGGTTTAATCAGCATATGTAGCTTGATTTTTTAAAATCAATTTACTCCCAAGAATGTGGCATGCCTTTTCATTCCATAGTTTCAGTTTTCTTCATATTTTAGTTTTTTTCTACCATATCTTTGAATAGTTTTATTTGCTCCATTTTGGCAGGAGTTGGTTGTCTTCTTCAAGGACATCAAATACCCTTATTTTTAACTATCTTTATCCATCACATTTTTATCTCCTCCCTAATTTCATTAATATTTTAATCTCACATCCACAGTAATTTGAAAATTACTGTGATTATCTCAAACTTTTCTCTATGTCAGTACATTGAAAGCTCTTTATTATATATTCAGAAATGATTCACCATTTATGTTTTTAATTTTGCAATCTCTATTTTTATTTTGTCTTTGGGTTCATTTTTCATTAAATTCATTAACTTATGTTTTTTATAATATGAAGAATCACTGGGTAATTTTCTCCTTTTCCTTAAGTTATATTTTCTTCAAGAATAGTTTCCTTTTTGTTTATAATACACTAAACTAACTTTCCCCTCCCTCACTCCGTTCCTTCCTTTTTCCCTTTCTCTTTCTTTATTTTTTCCTTTCTTTTTATCTTTATTTCTTACCTGGTGGTGGAGATGTGCTTGCATATTTTCCTTATCACTTCTTTTCTGTCCAAACTTCCTACTTACTCTTATTGAGTAGCCTTATTGTTGGCATCTGTGAATTAAGAATATACATAAGCGGCTGGGCACAGTGTCACAGTATAAATGAGAACACAGAAGCTTAATGAAGAGTTTATCCAAGGTTTTCAAGATAATGTAACATGATAAAAACAAGTCATCAAAAAGCCCATTTAACAAGTTTTTAAGTTTATTTCCCCTTTTGTCTCCTTAGTTACTCTTTGGTTCCCACACCATTAAAAAAAAAATTGTTTCTTAAATTTCATATTACTCTCAAATAGAATTATAAATCTTTTAATTATAATTTTGAACAGAAAGTATAATATTCCATTATAGAACTAAACTATAAATATGAATGTAATACCTTTAACAAATTGCAGAAACTTCATTCTACAAATATCCTGCCCTGGATAATACCTATAATGACAAGCAGTGAAATCATTTTGAATCCACAGGGGCCAATTTGCTGGTGCACTGCACAAGGTTCAGTGCTTTCCAGCTATAATTAGAAAATGGTGCCTGCTCTTGATTAGTTTTGGTTACTATAGCAATTCCATATGCAACCTATGTCTGCTGACTATTGAACTGTATCGTGTATCTTCTGTAAATTGCTCGTTAGTCACTTGTAATTTATTTTATGTTTTCAACAACAATTTCAAACTGGCAGTGTCAGAAACACATGTTTTTACAATGTGCACCTTCAATCTCATCCCACTCTTGGATATTAAGGTTTATGTAAACTACTGAATATTTTTGTAAATAAGCAAAGATACCAACATGGCTTTATGTTTTTCTATTAAAAATACAAAATAGAAAAATACCCTTGCCACCAAGAATATTGTATTATAAAATTAAGAAATCCTTTTATCTCTAGAAGAGATTATGAAATGATTTATAATCTGCATTGATTTTACTATTCTGATATTGATAGCCAATTTGTTCATGAAAAACTATTTGAAATTCAATTGTGCATTTAAATTCAGTTAACATTTCGAAGGTGCCTAATGTTCCTGTGATTAGCAAATAACTTTTATCCATTCTTTTCCATTTGTGTGTCTATATACAGTGAAAGCTAACTGCATGCTATTTTCTTATTCCATCTTGGCATATTGTCAGTGCTTATAAATATATGCATAACCTCACCCAGAATACCTTCCAAAAATGTACTGATATTATGTCAGATGCTTGGCATAATAATGGATAATTTAACAGCTATTCCACAGAGCTTTGAAACATTGTGGAGGGTAAATATCCAATATTGATCTGTACATATATGTGTCCTTTACATACTGCTTTGCTTTCCAGATACGTTTTCATTTCTTAAAAATGAGAAATTTGGTTAATAAGATTAAAATATATAAACTATAGAAATTGGTGTGTAATATTTTAATGCATTAAATCACACTTTGACATATAGTAGGTTACCAAATTCTTATTGAATAAATAAATGAGTAAAATCTTACAACATTAATATAAAATTTAAAGGTTGTGTATAAAGTGAGAAGGCTTTGCTTGCAGTGATAAATAAATAAATTTGCCTTTAGAATAAATTAACTTTAAGCATTGAAGTGTAAATTTGAATTTTAAATAAATGCCCAACATTCTGAGATTATCATAGACCTCATTTAGAGATTAATGTTACTTGTATTACATACAAACATAAAATAGAAACTGATTATTCACACTTTATATCCCCACACTTATACTTTGAAATCATCATATATAATTTTTTTTAATTTGACTCCTGATCATTCATGAGTTAAAAGAATAAAACCACAATGACCCTTTAAAACACTGTAAGCTCATCTGAACTCAAATCTTAAACCCAATATTAAGAGTAATGAAGCTCTAAGAGACAGTTGTATGCACATTAATTATTGTAATGATTCAAGCTACTTTTCCCTAGGGACACCATATTTCTAAGCCAAAAGGGCATTCTTAGCCCACTATGACAATTAGCATCTGATAAATGATGCTACTGCCACACTTCTAATATAGTGATTGATCATTTCCAATTTATTCCTGAGAGAAATCAATGGTTCCTTCCTAGAGCATTTACATTAATTAATTTATATTAATAATGAATACCCTATATCTACAATTTCCTAGGGAAGATGAGCCATTCTATTTATAATTGGTTTCTACTTCAGGGCTTTAGTATATTGTTTCAGAGCTTTAAACACATAAAAAAAGACCTGTAAAGATCAAGAAAAAATAGAAATTTAATCACAGAAACTAAATCTTGACATTGATAAATCTTGTTGATCCAACTCAAATGCAACAAAGAAGCTTTGGAAGATTTTTCAGATTGTTGGGTGGTAGCTTGAAAATGTTACCATATATTGGGACCTTCACTCTTCTTGTGTGAGTTTACACTCTTTTAGCCACTACTAAAATGACTTATGTGTCTTAGAGATATGACACAGAGAATGATATTCTCATCAAATGTCTACTTCATTCCTATTCATAAGCTACTTAATGTATATCAGTAATAGTATGAGAGTTTTAGATGTTCAATGATTAGGAAAAGAGAGCCATTCTTGCCCTCCCTGAGCTTATGGTCCAGTGGAAAAGACAGACACAAATGAATAAGAAAACTATAATTAATAGTAAAATGGGTTGCCTGAAGAAAAATATCAGGATGAAATATATTTAGATAGAAATGTCATGGTGAGAGGATAAAATTAAGCTAAGAGTTGAAAGACCTGAATGAGAATATTATTGGCTGAAGGAATAATGTAAACAAAAGTATTAGAACAGATAAAAAAAAATCTGTTTATCTCAAAACTGAAAGAATTTCCTTGTTTTTGGAGTATATGGAAAGGAGAATGACAAGAGATAAGCAAACAAGCATGTATAGAGAAGCAGAGTACACATTTAATCTTGTAAGTCAAGGAAAGAAAAAAAGAAAGAAAAATGGCCTTTATTTAAAGTGGAATGGGAAGCCACTAAAGAGTTTTGAGTAGAATAATGAGTTTTGACAGAAATCATAAAATTGACTCTACAAAAACTACTTCATTCATTCATATATTTATTTAACAAATACTTTTCTTGAGCTTTCACTTTGTGCTAAAAACTATTCTTCACTCTTTGGATATATGATTGAACCAAACCAACTAAATACCTTCTTTTCGAGGAGTTCACACTCCGTAGAAGGAAGGAAGAAAAAAATAATAAATATAATAAACAAGGAAATATTAAATTAGTAGGTAATTATAAACATTTTTATGGAAACAAAAGAATGGAACAGTACAGGGAGGATCAAGAGTGGGGGATGGGGCAAAAAATGGGCAGGGTCTCTGGTAGTGGGGAAAGTTGTTATACTAAACAGAATAATTCAAATAAGACTCAATAAGGTGAAAGTTGAGTAAAGATTTGAAGTAGGTAAGAAAGTTAGCTAAACAGGTAATGGGAGAAAGAGTTTCACAGGCAAAGAGAACAGCAATAAGGCAGGACCATGCCTGGCATTTTCTAAGAGCAGCAATAAGGACAGTGTGGCTAGGGCAGAGGGAGTTAGAGAAAGAGTAAGAGAAAAGGCAGAGGGGTAAGAGAGAGAGTGATTATTATATAAAGCCTTGTAGGCCATTAGAAGGACTCTGTAAAAAAATATGCCAATGTAGTATTTTAAGGAGAGGAATGACATAATTTGTCTTATATTTTAAACTACTCTAACTGCATTGTTCAGAATGAATAGTAGAGAGACCCCAATGAAATTATAAAGCTACTACCTACTACAAATTAAAACAACAGTAAGATACCATTACACACCTATTAGAATGGTCAAAGTTCAGAACACTGACAACACCAAATTCTAGCAAAGATGTGAAGCAACAGAAACTTGCATTCATTGCTGGTGGGAATGCAAAATGGTACAGTCACTTTGGAAGACAGTTTAGCAGTTTCTTAAAAAACTAAACATACCCTTACAATACAATCCAACAGTCATATTCCTTGGCATTTACCTAAAGGGATTGAAAGCATATATTCACAAAAAACCTGCACATGGAGATTTATGAAAGCTTTATTTATGATTGACAAAACTAAGAAACAACCAAGATGCCCTTCAGCAGGTGCATGGATAAATAAACTATAGTACCTTCAGACAATGGAATATTATTTAACACTAAAAAGAAATGAGCTATCAAGCCACAAAAAGACATGGAGGACCCTTACATTTATATTGCTAAGGCAAAGAGGGAAATTTGAAAAGGCTATATACTGTAGGATTCCAACTATATGATATTATGCAAAAGGAAAAACTATAGAGACAGTAAAAAGATCAGTGGTTTTAATGGTAAATGGGGAGGGAGGAATGAATAGGCAGAGCACAGATAATTTTTAGCACAGTGAAACTACTCTCTATGCTACTATAATGGTGGATACATAATATTATACATTAGTTTAAACCAATAGAATGTATAATACCAAGAATGAACCCAGATATATGCTATGGCCTTTGAGTGATACGTCAATATAGATTCATTAATTGTAATAAACATAACATTCCAGTGGGAATGTTGATAATGGAGGAGTCTAGGCATGTATGGGGGCAAGGGTTGGGGAACGCTCTACCATATGCTCAGTTTTGCTGTGAATCTAAAACTTCTTAAAAATAAAACCTATTTAAAAAGAAAAAAGCTGTTTCAGGAATCCAGGTAAAAGATGATGGTGGCTCAGACAAGGGGTTTAGCAACAGAGATTGTGCAGACACATTCTGAATATATTTGAACTAATAAGTCTGGCAGTTTGGAGATAGAGAGAAAGATAAAGAGAGGAAACAAGAACAACTCCAAGATTTTTGTCCTGAGAAACCTGGAACGATGGAACTGCCAATAACAGGGATAGGGAAGGCTGCAGATCGAGTAGGTTTGGAACATGTTTAGTTTGAGGTACCCAAAAGGAAGTATTTAGTATATAGCTTGGTATGCAAGTCTGGAACTTAGAAAGAAATCTGGGCCGAAGAAAAATTTGATTCATTGACACAGGGATGATATTAAAGCCATGGAAAGGACCAGATTATTTAAAAAGTTCATGTATACGGAGAAGAGAATGAAGGAGTGAACCTTGGGGCACTCCAATGTTAACAGTTTATAGAAAGGAGAAAGACAATTAAAAAGGAGTTTCAATAAAGGTAGAGGAATATCAAGGGAATATATTATTCTTGAAGCCAAATGGAGAAATTGTAATAAGAACAAAAGCATCAATAATATAAAATTTTGCTGATCAACTGAACAAGATGAAGTCTGAGAACTGACCAATGGATTTAGCAATGTAGAGGACACTAAGAGTCCTTGAAAGGGCATGGTTGGTGGAATGGCAAGGTCAGTAGGAAAATTCAGATTGCAACAGTCTTAGGGGAAAGTAGAGGCTTTCAAGAAGTCTGCTGCAATGGAGAGTAAATAATTGAAGCAGGTATTTGGTATGTAAAGTGGGAACAGATTTTTTTTTTTTTTTGCTTAACATTGTTTAAAAAGTGGCATGTATGTAGACTGGAGATATAAGAAAGAAAGAATTTCTGGAGCCCTGATCTTCAGTGAGTGAAGAGGTATGAGATCTAGTGTGGAAGTACAAAAATTGGCTTAATATAGAATAACACATCACTGAAAATAAGCAGAAGATAAAGCATATGGGCATAGATGCTAGTATAAATAGATATATTGGTGAAAGTCTAAGTTTTCTTCCAATTGCTTCAAATTTCTCAATGCATGTCACTCAAAGATCACTACCTGGGCAGTAATGTGGATTATGGATTGTATTGGTGCAATAAAGAAAGCAGGGGAAAACAGCCCTGACACAGTTGCAGTAATCTGGGTGAGATATGATAACTGGGACCAGTGTGATCACACAAATTATGAGTGAAACCATGGCACCTTAAAGAATAAAAGGGACACTTGTGATAATTATGCTGGGACAATAGACATAACCCAAATCTGTCCTGAGCAAATAAAAATGCAACCTATCCAATATTAAGGTGATGAGGAGAAACAAAGAAAAGAGGAAATGTATTGATGTAATGGACATGGTTCTTAAAGAAATAATTTAAGGATAATTCTCAGGTTTCTGGGTATTTACTGAGAAATGCATGAGAATAAGCAGGCTTCTCTGGAGATATGTAAAGTTGTTTTAGGTTTTTTTGTTTTCTGTTTTTAATTTTTGTGGGTCCATAGTAGGTATATATATTTATGGAGTACCATGAAATATTTTTCTATAGGAATGCAATGTGAAATAAGTACCTTGTGGAGAATGGATTAATCATCCCCTCAAACACTTATCATTTGAGTTATAAACAATCAAATTACATTCTTTAAGTTATTTTAAAATATACAATTAAATTATTATTGACTATAGTCACCTTATTATGCTATCAAATTGTAGGCCTTATTCATTCTTTCTAGATTTTTGTACCAATTAACCACCTACAACTTCCCCTCCCAACCTCCCACTTCCCTTCCCAGCCTCTGCCAACTATCCTTATACTCTCTATATTCATGAGTTCAATTGATTTGATTTTTAGATTCCACAAATAAGTGAGAACATGTGATGTTTGTCTTTCAGTGCCTAACTTATTTCACTTAACATGATGATTTCCAGTTCCATTCACATTGTTGCAAATAACTGTATCTCACCCTTTTTATGGCTGAATAGTGAGTACTACTGTATACATTGTATACATATACCATGTTTTTTTAATCCATTCACCTGTTAATGGACACTTAGTTTGCCTCCAAATCTTAGCTACTGTAAACAAAGCTGCATCAAATGTATAAGTGCAGATATCGCTTCAATAGAATGATTTTCTTTCTTTGGGGCATATACTGTATTAATTCATCTTTACATTGCTAATAAAGACATACCTGAGGCTGGGTAATATATAAAGAAAAAGAAATTTAATGTACTTACAGTTCCACATGGGAAGCCTCACAATCATGGTGGAAGGTGAAGGGCACTTCTTATATGGTGGTGGAAAGAGATAATGAGAGCAAAAAAAGGGGTTTCCCTTTATAAAACCATCAGCTCTCATGAGACTTATTCACTACCATGAGACCAGTATGGGGGAAACTTCCACCACAATTCAATTATCTCCCACCATTTTTTTTCCCATAACACATGGGAATTATGAGAACCACAATTCAAGATGAGATTTGGGTGGGGACACAGACAAACCATATCATTCCACCCCTGGCCCCTCCCAAATCCCATGTCCTCATATTTCAAAACCAATTATGAATTCCCAACAGTTCCCCAAAGTCTTATTTCAGCTTTAACACAAATGTCCACAGTACAAAATCTCATCCGAGACAAGGCAATGACCCTGTAAAATCAAAAGCAAGTTAGTTACTTCCTAGATACAATGAAGGTACAGACATTGAATAAATACACCCATTCCAAATTGGAGAAGTTGGCAATACTGAAGGGGCTATAGGCACCATACAAGTCTGAAATCCAGTGGGGCAGTCAAATCTTAAAGCTCCAAAATGATTTCTTTTGACTCCATGTCTCACATACAGGTCACACTGATGCAAGAAGTAGGTTTCTATGGTCTTGGGCAGCTCTGCCCCTGTGGCTTTGCAGGGTACAGCCTCACTCCCAGTTGCTTTCACAGGCTGGCATTGAGTGCAGCTTTTCCAGGTGAAGGGTGCAAGATGTTGGTGGATCTACCATTTTGGGGTCTGGAGAATGGTCGCCCTCTTCTTATAGCTCCATTCGGCCATGTTCCAATGGGGACTCCACGTTAGGGCTTTGACCCCCACATTTCCCTTCCTCACTACCCTAGCAGAAGTTCTCAATGAGGGTCCCTCCCTTGCAGCATTTCCAGACATTCTCTGAAGTCTAGGCGGAGGTTCCCAAACCTTAATTCTTGGCTTCTGTGCACCCACAGGCTAAACACCATATGGAAACTGCCAAGGCTTTGGGCTTGCACCTTCTATTAAGTCACAGCCTGAGCTGTACCTTGGCCACTTTTAGTTGTGGCTAGAGCTACTGGGACACAGGGCACCAAGTCCCTAGGCTGCACGCAGCACGGGGTCCCTGGGCCCATCCCACAAAACCATTTTTCCTCCTAGGCTTCTGGGCCTGTGATGAGAGGGGCTGCCACAAAATCCTCTTACATGTCCTGGAGACATTTTCCTCATTGTTTTGACAATTAACATCTGGCTTCTTATTACTTGTGCAAATTTCTGCAGCCAGCTTGAATTATTCCTCAGAAAATGGATTGTTCTTTTCTATTGCCTCCTCAGGTTACAAATTTTCCAGACTTCTATGTTCGGTTTCCTTTTTAAACAGAATGCTTTTAACAGCACCCAAATCACCTCTTGAATACTTCATTGCTTAGAAATTTCTTCTGCCAGACACCCTAAATCATTTCCTTCAACTTTAAATTCCACAAATCACTAGGGCAGGGGTAGAGTGCCACCAGTTTCTTTCCTAAAACATAGCAAGAGTCACCTTTACTCCAGTTCCCAACAAGTTCCTCATCTCAGTCTGAGACCACCTGAGCCTGGATTTCATTGTCCATATCATTATCAGCATTTTGGTCAAAGCCATTCAAAAAGTCTCCAGGAAGTCCCAAACTTTCCCATATTTTCCTGTCTTCTTCTGATCCCTCCAAAGTGTTCCAACTTCTGCCTGTTATC
The DNA here is from genome assembly GCA_036589455.1 of Ateles fusciceps. NCBI lineage: Eukaryota > Metazoa > Chordata > Mammalia > Primates > Atelidae > Ateles > Ateles fusciceps. The sequence goes on along the minus strand of JAZHEH010000065.1, from coordinate 3,886,012 downwards.
CAATTCCAAAGTTGCTTCCACATTTTCAGGTATCTTTACAGCAGTGCTTCACTCTACCAGTACCAATTTACTGTATTAGTCTATCTTCTCACTGCTTATAAAGACATACCCAAGACTGGGTAATTTATAAAGAAAAAGATGTTTAATGGACTCAGATCCACATGGCTGGGGAGAATTCACAATCATGGTGGAAGGCAAAAGTTACTTCTTACATGGTGATTGCAAAAGAGAATGGGAGCCAAATGAAAGGAGAGTTTTCCCTTATAAAACCATCAGATCTTGTGAGACTGCCCCTGTGATTTAATTATCTCCCACTGGGTCCCTCCCACAAGACATGGGAATTCTGGGAGCTACAATTCAAGATGAGATTTGCATGGGGACACAGTCAAAAAATATCAACACTCAGCAGTTGAATTGCTGGGTTATATAGCAGCTCAATTTTAGTTTTTTTGAGGAACCTTCAAACCTCCACAGTGGGTATACTAATTTACATTCCCACCAACAGTGTACAGAGATTTCCTTTTCTCTGTATCCTCACTAACATTTGTTATTGCCTGTCTTTTGGATTTCTTCCTGATTCAATATTAGCAGCTTGTATTTAGCTAGAAAATTTCTCATTTTTTTCTAGATCTTCCAATTTATTGGTAAATAGTTGTCCATAGTAGACATTAATGATTCTTTGAATTTCTGCAGTATCAGTTTTAATGTCTCCTTTCACATTTCTGGTTTTATTTATTTGGATCTCTTTCTCAGTCAGGCTAAAGCTTTGTTCATTTTATTTAATTTTTCAAAAAAACGACTTTTTGTTTCATTGATTTTTGTGTTTTTTCTTTTAATTTTATTTATTTCCACTCTGATCTTTTTTTTTTTTTTTTTTAACCTCTTCTGGTTTTGGGTTGGAGTTACTCTTGCTTTTCTAGTTCTTTAAGATGCATTGAAATATTGTTTATTTGAAACGTTTTTTTTTTTTTTATGTAGGCACTTATAAACTTCCCACTGAGTATTGCTTTTGCTGTATATCATAGGCTTTGGTAAGTTGTATTTCCATTATCATTTGTTCTGAATATTTTTCAATTTCCTTCTCTATGTCTTCATTGACCCACTCTGGTCATTCAAGAGCATATTACTTAATTTCCATGTATTCGTATAGTTTCCAAAATTCCTTTTGTTATCAATTTCTAGTTTTATTCCATTGTGGCCAGAGAATATGCTTGATGTTATTTCAGGTTTTTTTTTTGTTAAGACTTGTTTTGTGACCTAACATATAGTCCATCCTTGAGAATGATCCATGTGCTGAGGAAAAGAACTTACAGAAATCTAAAGAATCTATGAATGTCTTGTTAGATTCATTTGGTCTATAGTGCAGATTAAGTTTGATGTATCTTTATTGAATTTTTGTCTGAAAGATCTGTCCAATGCTGAAAGTGGGGTGTTAAAGGTTCCAGCTACTGTTGTATTGTGTCCTGTGTCTGTCGTTGGCTCTAACATTTTCTTTATATATCTGGATACTCCACTGTTGGGTGCATATATTTTTAAAACTGTTATATTCTCTTGCTGAATTGACCCTTTTATCATTACGCAATGACCTTCTTTGTCTCTTCTTACAGTTTTGTCTTGGAATCTACTTTGTCTGATATAAGGATTGCAACACCTGATCTTTTTGTTTTTTGTTGAGATGGACTATCTTTTTTCACCCCTTTATTTTCAGTTTATGTGTATTTTTATAGGTGAAGTGTATTTCTTGTAGGGAACAAATTAATGGGTTTTGTTTTTCATCCATTCAGCCAGTCTATGTCTTTTGATTGAAGAGTTTAGCTCATTTACATTCAATGTTATTAATGATAAGTGAGGATTTATACCTGATATTTTGTTATTTGTTTTCTGGTTGCTTTGTAATCTCTTCCTTCTTTCTTTTTTTCTGTCTTCAACAAGTGAAGGCGATTTTGTCTGATTATATAATTTAGTTTCTTGCTTTTTATTTTTTGCATACCCATTGTATGTTTTTTGGTTTGAGTTTACCATGAGGCTTGCAAATACTGTCGTATAAGCCATTATTTTAACATAACAACTTAACACTATTTCCATAAACAAACAAACATACAAGTAAAAAGAAAACTAGTAAAACCCCAAGCCTCAACTTTATCCCCCCCTTTTTAACATTTTGTTGTTTCTATTTATATCTTATTGTATTGGTTATGTCTTGAAAAGTTGTTGTAGTTATTATTTTTGATTGGTTCATCATTTAGTCTTTATACTTAGAACAAGAGTAATTTACACGCCACAGTTACAGTGTTACAATATTCTGTGTTTTTCTGTGTACCTACTATTATCAGCAGGTTTTTACCTTAAGGAGATTATTTATTGCCTATTAGCATCGTTTTCTTTCTGATTGAAGTGCTTTAGCATTTTTTATAGGACGGGTCTGGCATTGATGAAATCCCTCACTTTTGTTTAGGAAAGTCTTATTTTTTCTTCATGTTTGAAGGCTGTTCTCATCAGATTTACTATTCCAGGGTAAAAGCTTTTTTTTTTTTCCTTCAGCACTTTAAATATGCCATGCCACTCTCTCCTGGCCTGTAAGTTTCTAATAAAAAAAATCTGCTGCCAGACATATTGGAGCTCCATTTTATGTTATTTCTTTTTATTTTGCTGCTTTTGGAACCCTTTCTTTATCCTTGACCTTTGAGAGTTTTATCATCAAATGCCTTTGGGTAGTCTTCTTTCATTTAAATCTACTTGGTGTTCTATAACCTTCTTATACTTGTATATTGATATATTTCTCTAGGCTTGGGAAATTCTCTGTTCTTACCCCTTTAAAACAACTTTCTCCCCTCATCTCTTTCTCTACCTCCTCTTAAGGCCATTAACTCTTAGGTTTTCCCTTTGAGGCTATTTTCTAGATTCTGCCAACATGCTTCATTACTTTTTATTCTTTTTTTTTTGTTTCCTCTGACTGTGTATCTTCAATTAGCCTGTCTTCAAGCTCAGTAATTCTTTCTTCTGCTTGAACCATTCTGTTATTAAAGGACTCTGATACATTCTTTAGTACACTAATTGCATTTTTCAGCACCACAATTTCTGCCTGATTCTTTTTAATTATTTCAATCTCTTTGTTAAATTTATCTGTTAGAATTCCTAATTCTTTCTCTGTGTTATCTTGAATTTCTTTGAGTTTTTTCAACACAGCTATTTTGAATTGTCTGTCTGAAAGGTCACATATCTCTGTTTCTCCAGAATTGGTCCTTGGTGCCTTATTTAGTTCATTTAGTAAGATCATGTTTTCCTACACGCTGTTGAGGCTAGATGATGTTCTTCAGTTTCTGGGCATTGATGAGTTAGGTATTTATTGTAGTCTTCACTGACTGGGCTTATTTTTAGCTGTCCTTAGGAAGGCTGTTCAGATATTTAAAAGGACTTGGGTTTATGATCTAAACAATATCTGTGTTGGGGGCACCCCAATCCCAGTAATGCTGTGATTCTTGTAGACTCATAGAGGTACTGCCTTGATGGTTTTGGATGAGATCCAGAAGAGTTATCTGGATTACCAGGCAGAGGCTCTTGTTTCCTCCCCTTACTTTCTCCTAAACATGCAGAATCTGTCTCTCTCTCGCTCGCTCTCTCTCTCTCTCTCTGTTCTGAGCCACCTAAAGTTGGGGGTGGAGTGACACAAGCAATTCTGTGGCCATCACCACTATGACTGCAGGTTAGACCTCACACCAGCACAGTGCTAAGTCTCACCCAAGGCCTGCTACAGCCACTCCCTGTCTTCTCTACATGTTTGCCCAAGACCCTGAGGTACTACATTCAGCAGATAGTAAAGCGAGCCAGGCCTGTGTCCCTCCCTTCCATGCAGCAAAGTCCCTTAAGCCCTGGGTGGGTCCAGAAGTGCCATCTGGGAGTCAGGGACTAGAGTCAAAAACTTTAGGAGTCTCTTTGGTGTTCTAAAATATTGCAGCTGAGCTAGCACTCAAGCCACATGAGGCAGTCCTTCCCACTCTCCCCTCCCCTTTCTAAAGGCAGAGAAGCCTCACTCCATAGCCACTGCCACCCCAGGCCATGAGGAGTACTGCCAGACTACGTTTGATGTTCCCTTAAGGCCCAAAGTCTCTTAAGTCTATTGTGAATGCTGCCTGGCCTGGGACTCGTCCTTCAGAGCAGTGGGCTTCCCCTCTGGCCCAGGGCAGGTCCAAAAATGCCACCCAAGCGTCAAGTCCTAGAATCAAAGACCTCAGGAGCCCACATGATCTCTTCAATCCCTTTCTGGTACCCAAGGTGCAGAATAAAAATCTCCTTTACTTTTCCTTCAGCTTTTCTCAAGCAGAAGGAATTTTGTCCCATAGCCACCATGGCTGGTTATGTATCGAGTCTCACCTGAAGCCAGCAAATCTCAGAGGTTCACCAAGGCCCTTGTTATAGTACTTGTGTATCACTGCTGGTTATTCAGGACCCAAGGGCTCTTCAGTTAGCAAGTGATAAATGCTGCCAGTACTGAGTCCTTTCCTTCAAGGCAGCAGGTTCTGTTCCCTTCTGGGCCAGCGTGTATCTAGTAATGTCACCTTGGAGGTAGTGTCTGGAATGGGGGCCTCACTACTCTGACCAATGCCTTATTCTGCGGTGGTTGGGTTGATATCCTACATGCAAAACACTTTTGCATGTTTCACTCTTCCCTCTCTTCTCCTCCTCAAGTGGAAGGAAAGGATCTCTTTTGGAGCCATGAGCTGTGCCACCTGAGATTAGGGGAGGAGCAATGCCAGACTCCCTTGGCTGCCCCCGTTGCTTTCTCAGTATGCCGTGTGCCCCTCCAGTCCACCGTCTATGGGCCTAACCCAGCACTACGACTTGCCTAAAAGTTTATGACCTAGATTGCATTTCAAGTTTACTTGGAGACACAGAGTACTGTAGCCTGTAGCCCATGGTGGTGAGATTTGCAGGAACTCAGGTTCCCACTAGGGTTTGGATTAAATGCTCCCTCTGTGGGCAGGCTGAGTATGGTCCAGTTTTCCCTTCTGCTGTAACAGGACAGCACTGAGTTCATTGCTTTACAATTTCTGTGTTCTCCGTCCCCCAGTGTTCAGAAGCTGCTGCTGCCTGGGGTAAGAAAGGGGTGGCATTGGTGATTCAGGACTGTTTTTAAATCTCTTCAGTACCTCTTTAGCAATAAGAAGTTAAAACCAGGCGCCATGAGTTCTCACCTGATTTTTGGTTGCTATGAAGATGTGTTTTCTGTGTACATAGTTGTTAACTCAGTGTCCTTGCTGGGAAGGCAAGGGGATGATTGGTTTCTGTTTGGCCATCTTGCTCCACCCTCTCCGTGATATTTAGAGATGGTTTAGATGTTTGGTTTGAGACATTCAAGTGGGAATATTGGTCCTGAAGCTATCATGAGAGCTCTAGGCTAAAGATATAACTGATAGCATATAGGTAGTATTTAACACCACAGAAATGGATGAGATCACATGAGATGAGAGTATACACAAAGAGGTAGCAGAATTATTAAACTCTGAGAAATCTTGAATATTTGAAGGATGATTAGGAGAAGAGGAGCCAGTAAATAGACTTCAAAAAATTGCTGGAGAAGTAAGAGGAAACTAGGATAGAGTGATGTCATATAAGTTATAAGAATAGAATTCCAAGCACAGTTTCAAAAAGAGGGTATGGGCAATCGTATTTAATGCTGTTGAGAAGTCAAATAACTGAATGCCAGAAAAGTGTCTCATATGGTTTGGCTCTGTGTCCCCACCTAAACCTCTTCTTGAATTGTAATCCCCATACCCTCATGTGTTGAGGGAGGGACCTGATGGGAGGTGATCAGATCATGGGGGCAGTTTTCCCCATTTCCCCATGCTGTTCTTGTGATAGTGATTTCTCATGAGACCTGATAGTTTAAAAGTGTGGCACTTCCTCCTTCTCCCTCTCTCTCTCTCTCTCTCTCTCTCCCTCTCACACTCTGTCTCTCCCTGCTACAGCTTTGTAAAAAAGGTACTTGCTTCTCCTTCACTTTCTGCCATGATTGTAAGTTTCCTGAGGCCTCCTGAGCCATGTGGAACTGTGAGTCAATTAAAATTCTTTTCTTTATAAATTACCCAGTCTTGGGAAGTTTTTCATAGCAGTGTGAAAACAGACTAATACAATGTCCTTTGAATTTAGCATCATGCATGCGATTGGGGGAGCTTCACAATACATATTTCAGAGGAGTGTTGATGGCAGAAATTAATTTGGTGTGGGCTAAAGGGAAAATGAGGACTTCCACTTTTAGCAAATCAGTAACTAGATATTCCACAGGCCCCAACTGCTACAAAACAGATTCTCAATATAACATTCTTTGAATGTTTGGTTGATATTTCAGAAAATAAACGACAATTCCAAGCCACTCCTTCTGTTTCTCCAAAACAGGGAGATCTGGGTAGTAAGCAAATAAGATTTGGAAAGTATGCTTTGAGTAAGCCATAAGGTAGGAAAACTCAAGCCAAAACTCTTACACTAAGCCAAAGTAGTCCTAGGTTGGAGGGTTCTCTATTTCTCTAGCAGAAACGTTTTAAAATGCCCTCATTGGGCAATGAATACTCTATTTAGTCTCCTAGATTTACTTAGACTATGACCCAACACATGTGACCTCACAAAAAGAAATTACAAAACATGTAAAGAAACAAACTATCATGAGTGAAAATCAACAGAATAGGTTTAGATTACCAAATACTTCAGGTTTTGAAACGAGTAATAGGTGATAAAATAACAATGATAAAAAATGAAAATAGATTCACAAAAAGCATGCCATGTGAGATTATTAAAAAGTAAACAGGCAGATTTAGGAGAATAAAAGCCAAATGAAACTTTCTAAAAAAAAAATCACTTAAATTTAAAACTCAATTGATGGCTTAAACATCAGATCAGACAGAATTACTAAGATTATACCAACACTACAAAGGGGTATAGGCAATGTTGATGATGTAAGAAGACACCCCAAGCAGTGTTCATAAAAGAAAGGTGTGTTCCTCTCCTATATTAACAGGACAAGCTAGGCAAGTGGGCTCTGTTTTGCCATTAATCTTTGGGTCTACAGCAATTGTCCCAGTCATTCTCAGCCATATGATTTAAGGTAGCAGCACACTAGCAGCAAGTTAACTTTTTAGCCCATTAAAAGGGAAAAGCAGAGCATTAAGGGCAAATTATTTCAGATTTCTAGGGAATGAATAATAAGTTGCACGTATCACTTCTGCTTATAAAGTAGTGAAAATGCAGCATCATGGCCATGTGGAACTGTAGGAGAAATTGGAAAACGTACTTTCTATCCAAGTGGCCATTTTCAGCTAAAACCTGGTAGTAGGCTAGAATGAAGATGGGGAAATTGATCTTGGAATGTAACAGCAGTTTCCAAAGCAAAATAGAATAATATGGAGATAGAAACTGGGACAGAGAGATTACATGAGTAGTGTGAGAAGATCTAATATAGGTCTGATCAAAGTGACAGCAATGATTAGAAAAAGTAGAGCAAAGAATATATTGGGGGAAATTGGAAATTTTTCAGAATGAAGAAAAACACATATCCACACATAAATGAAACACAACATAAAACATGCAAGAAAAACAGAAATTTACAATTAGATATTCTGAAGTGACTATAGGTACTGAAAGAGGGATCACCTTAAAATAAACCAGAAAGAAGAAATCACTTACAAAAGAACCACAAGTAGACAATGGAAACCAGAAAAGAGTGAATATCTTTAACGTTAACCTGAAATCAGGAACACAGCAAAACTACCTTCCAGCAACATCAACAAAGAACAATCTTTGTAAATAAAAATTGAGTAAGTTTACCACCAAGAGACCTTCTCCAAGGGAATTTGAGGTACAATCACAGGAAACAAAATTATTAAACTAAAACACTGGATAATCCCTTGTGAGTCTGGAGACAAGAGATCAGGGTTAAACCTTCTTCTTTATGATACTGTGGACCTTTCCTAAGTTTAAGATACTAATTTTAGATATTTTTAATTTAAATATGATAAGTTTTTAAAGTAAAAGCATGGGTATAGAATATAACATCCTAACTGGTAGAGGGGGAAAATATTATGAAATAAGAAGGCAAACAAATATTTAGTCAATCAAAGAACTGAGAGAGAAATGAAACATAGAGAAATCAAAAGAAGTGGAAAGCACAAAATAGAATAGCAGGCCAAAGTCCAATCATATAGTGTTAATATATGACAATGACAATAGAGAAAAATAGACTTTAAGACAGAAAGGCAGTCACTACAAATAAAAGATTCAATTCATTTGGATGACATAACAATTCTGTATTTGTTTGCATATCATAAAATTGCTCAAAATACATAAAATGAAAATTAATAAAATTTCCTGGAACAATGTTACAGTGGGAGATTTCAATAGTGCGCCCTTATTTGACAGGACAAAGTGAAAAAAAACACAAAATAAATATTTTTATATTCTATAGTTATCAAATATTTTCCTATTTATATAGTCTTCCTCTCACTTTTTCCTCTCCCAGTGCATGCATTGATTCCTAATCTTTACAAGTCCTTAATAGTATTCAAAATAAGAGAAAGTATATAAAGTTCTAATGCTGGTTTCATTTATTCAAACACTAGGGATATCTACCATATGCTGGGCACTGTGCTAGGTTCCTGGAAACAAAATAAATAACAGATAAGGCTTCCACTTTCATGTTGCTTTTGTTACTATCCTTGGGTATTTTACTTAATTTTTTAGCTTATATTCATAAGAATACAGTCTTGGTGTGAAGATTAAATAAGATTATGTATGTAATGAACATACGGAGACTAAGACAATAAAAAGTAGTCAGTATAAAATGGATTTTAAAATGTTGTTTCTTAAGTCTACTGTCTGTCTTAATAACTTTATTGTAAATCATAATGTGAGATACAGCTGAAAATATAGGGAAGTAAGTTCACAGACTGTTATTTTCTAAAGCCAAAGCTAATATTAGGACTTGCTAAGGTAGAACTCTTCACTGGGATGTTTATTTAAAAAAGAATTTCATGTAACTGACAGGAGGAATTGTTTTATTCTTGCATTAATGACAATGGCCTTCATGGATCAGAACTAGAAAAATAAATCAGACCACAGGGAAAAAGAATTTGCTGGTTTTCACTCAAGAGTATCTAGAAAAGTATACTTACTACTGGAATAATAGTTTACCCCTGGGTTGTACCACAGAAAGAGAAATCCTACAAGATTATGTAACTCTTTTTCTACAAGATTATACAACTTTTTGCTCTTATTCCATTCCGGAATTAGAAATTAACTTTCTAAATACCTTTTTTTTTTCTAAAAAATCCTGTTAGCTAACCTGGAAATGGACAAAAATATCTTGATTGCTGGAAATTTGTATCTCTCTAGTAAAAATGAACAGACTGCCCTTAAGTTTGATTATTGGAAATCACTCCGTCAGCTGTGAAACACCCAGGTAAACTAACAAAACTAGGTTCCTACATGCAAAACAAACATCCTAAACTGTTTCCGTAGGGCAGCCACCAAGGGAAAAATAAGAAAATTTTACTATTTCAGTCCAAATACTTCATTTAACATATAAGGCAACTGTGGTGCCAAGGTTGTGATTTATTAACCTAGTTAAGGGCAGAAGCGGCACTAAAACCTGGATCTTCTAAAGTTTGATTCTTTTACCATCAAGCATTAATATCCAGAGGCATATATTTGTATTTACTATGCTTTAAACATTTGTCTGTGAGTCAGTGCTTTAAATGGACATACTACGTGGTGATTCATTTTCAGAGTAAGAATTTGCAGAAAACGGGAAACAAACTTTCTGAATAATACAATTTTAATGCATACTGAGGCTGGTTAACTGGTTAGAATACTAGGTTAACAAGGCGAAATCCAGATCGGCCAATAGCTTTTCCAACCAACATTCCTGACACTGCCACGTATTGGATGGCTAAAGAGAATTCTTCACTACTGAGGGAGGGAAAGAAAACTTAGAAAAATAAACCATACTGAAAGAAAAAGGTATTTTGTCACTTTAAAGCTTCTTTTCCCTTGAATGGTACATATAATCTCAACAATCTTAGAAATGGGCCTTCTATTAAAAAGCAAACTATTGCTAATTCCATGGCTTTAAGTGGAGTACTTCCAATCACTTCTTCTATCCAGAAAATCTATGACACTACATGCCAGTTGCTTTGCATATTTATAATTGTTTAATAAACTATTCAAAATTAGCATCTAAAATAAATATAGTTTAGACACACGAAGGCATATATTTGGTGAGAACATTGTAATTTTCATTTTGTAAACTATATATTCAAGTAATAACAGAGCATTGCCTATACAGAACTGAGGTCTGGGCTGAAACCCAAAATTTGTCTTTTTCTAAATGCACCACTCCGAAGAGCTAATAAGAGGTCTGTCCAGATGCTGAGACCAGGTACTTCGAAATCTCCATCCTGCGCTTTACAGGTCTCCAGGGAAGTCAGAACTTCATCTTTCAGAGGTGGAGGGGCCTTACAGAGGCTCTTAAACCTATCGTGCAACTCCTCCCAGGGCACATCTTGGGACTCAGTTCCAACCCACATGCCTTTCTGAAGGTCATAGTGCAAACGTTGACCCCAGTCTGTTAGTAGACCCAGATAGACAGGAGACAGTGCTGGGTGGCGGCTAGTCACTAAAGTCAAAAGTCGGGCTGGGAGGGCACGACAAAAGGCAGCAAAGACTTCCGAATTCCCCAGAAGCCAGTGAACTAGCGATTGACTCCCCCTCTCCATGAGTTTTGTGGATGCCGGGTTCCAATTCTCTTGGGGCCGGGGGAGACAAAGGCAGCTGCAATAGCGCCACCGCTATCACCTTCAGGAAGTTGTTCTTAGGCAAGCGCTCCCACAGGCTGCTGAGAAGCCTGGCGGGACCCTCCGCTTCGGCCTTCCCCACCTCCTGCAGACGCTCCAGCAGCAGTTCTGCCTGGGTCTTCATCAGAGGGTCCTCCTGGAGATTCGGGTTCTCTCTATAGCCGTTGAAACGCAGCAAGTGCACCGCGGACCGGTGGCGGGCGAGGCGGGCCAGGCTCTCTTGGAGCGTCTCCTCATCGGCGTCCGGGACGCCCGGGCCCGGAAAGAGCTGTTGCAGCAGGTGGTGACGAGCAGCATCCCCGAGGGCCCGGTTCTCCAGCAGGCGCAGAGAGAGCAGGACATCACAGCGACCAAGGGCCTGGAAGTTCGCCAATCCCGGAACTGGACCCCGCCCAAAGCCACCCTCTTGCCGCCATTGGTTGTGCAATCGCCGCTCCAGAGCCGTGCGAATGCGGCCATGCCGACCAAAGCGCCGGTGGATGTGGCGCAAGTAGCGCGCCCACTGCAGGGCCCGGCGCACAGTGGCTGGGTCCCAGGTGCTGACGTGGGGAGTGCGGGAGACCGCCAGAAGCTCGGAAAAGCGATCCAGGTGCTGCAGGAGGGATTCCATGAGTTGCGGGAAGGCCCTACTTCCGCTTTCAACTTGGAGACGGCGACTCTCTGTGTAGTGATTGGGACATCCGTGAAATGATACGCCTTTCTACAATGCTATTGGTCAAAGTGCATGTCAATCTCACAGCGGCTTTTTCCGGATTCCTTGACTCTGGGCAACTTAAAAGCCCTGATACTTTTACTTTCGTTACACTAAGAGGTTCTTAGTGAAGGGAGAGCAGATGTAGGATATCCTAGCGAGAATTCCCGGAACCATATGCGAGATGATGCCAGTCATGAGCGTCTCCGTGCTTCCTTTGGCTTTGGAAATATCCTTAAGTAGAAATTTTCTAACTTGGCCTAAAAGTAGAATCTGTGTTGAGGTTTTTCAAAAGTAATGCCAGAGACATGCAGTGGCGTGAGGAAACTCTCTTAAATGAAATTTTAAGATCAATTTGAGAAAAATGTACTAAAAATGTACTGACATCCTGTTAATGCCAGGCACTATGCTGACCTTTGGGCTTTCACATTGTCCTTCCATTATTAGAACTGAAGCCTAGATTATTTGAAACAAAAAATGAACTTCAACATCAATGATTTATTAAAATTTACAAAGGAACAAAATTTTACTTCACAATTGTACATTTTGTTTTTGTAATTTATAGGACAAAATAGCTTGACTCTTCTGTCACACAATCAGTTGAAGGAAATGGCATTTAAGAGCATCAAACAATAATAAATATTTGATTAAATAAAAACTGTGAGAAGAGAGCAGGGAGAAGAAGGCCCTATGTCACTCATTGATACATTTGACAAATATTTGTCAACTCCTAGGAGTTGCATTGTGTACAAAATGCACGATTCTTACTGAAGTTGGTAATACAGTAACTCATTTGAGCTAAATTTCTTTCCAGTCCTAAAGATACAGCCAAAAGTATTCAAAAAAGTGGGGCCACAGTGTTTTGTACTTTAACAAAAAGGGGAAGAGAAACAAATTTAAAAGAGGGAAAATCATTTTTCGTTTATTAAAATAAGCATTCCTACACATTTTAGAAAATAAAGCAGTCGTGTACATGCTGTTAATTCAGATTTATTTATTTATTTATTTATTTATTTCGAGACAGAGTCTCACTCTGTCACCCAGACTGTGATGTCACCTCACTGCAACCTCCACCTAGCCTGGGTTCAAGCGATTCTCCTGCCTCAGCTTCCTGAGTAGCTGGAACTACAGGCGCATGCCACCACACACGGCCAATTTTTGAATTTTAAGTGGAGACAGGGTTTCATCGTGTTGCCCAGGCTGGTCTTGAGCTCCCGACTCCAAGTGATCTGCCCACTTCAGCCTCCGAAAGTGCTGGGATTACAGGCCTGAGCCACCGCACCTGGCTATTATTTGACTTTTGTTAGTTATCTCAAACTCTTATTTGGTCCTGAAATCGTTATGTTATTTCATCCCAAGGATACCATGAATCTTAAAATTCTTTGTCTTGGCGACTAGAAACTTAGAACCAAATGTGCAGCTTGTGTTTAGCAAATGTGGAGGCATCACTGATTCATTTATTTATTTATTTATTCTTATACTGAACACCTATTATGATACATAGTATGAGGTGCTACAGATTTACTAGTAAAATAAATACAGTCCTAGCCTGAGTGGAGAAGTTCATCTTGTACCATTTAAGAGAGACATTAAATGAATAACCTCAAATGTGACAGGAGAATAAAATGGAATATGGTCACCAAGTCTTAGGTAATAGGAAGGCCTCTTTAAGAAACTGACTTTTCAGGCCGGGGACAGTGGTTCACACCTGTAATCCCAGCACTTTGGGAGGCCGAGGCAGGCGGATTACCTGAGGTCAGGAGTTCAAGACCAGCCTGACCAACATGGCAAAACCCTGCCTCCACTAAAAAAAAAAAAAACAAAATTGTATATCTATATTAGCTGGGTGTGGTGGCACATACCTGTGATCCTAGCTACTCAGGAGGCTAAGGCAGAATAGCTTGAATCCAGGAGGTGGAGGTTACGATGAGCTGAGATCAGGCCACTGCACTCCAGCCTGGGTGATAGAGAAAGACTCCGTTTAAAAAAAAAAAGAAGAAAGAAAAAGAAAAGAAAAAGAAAAACTGACTTTTCAGTTGAAAGCTCAAAGCTGAGTTGAGAGGAGTTTTCAAGACCACAGGAACCCTTAATTTTTTTGCAGCTACTTGAGTTGAAAGAACCAGACCTACTTAAGGAAGTGGAAAAAGTCCAAAAAAAAGCTTTGATTCAGAATGGGGATGACAGTGTATGGCAAGAATTGTGCAGATTAACTTTAACTTCATACCTTTCTACTTATCAATTTAAATTTTGATTTTTAAATTCTTCCTTGAGCATAGTAATGTATAAACTCCTATATATTTCAGATTAGTCTATTTTTATTAAATAAAATGTCTATGAAGTTTCCCCCTTTAGAAGAAAGAAAAGCCTAGGATTTTAACCTACATTCTTGAGGCTGGGTGGGGAGGAATACAAAATCTTAATTATAATGCAAAGCAGATTTTATACATTTTGAAAATTTTAAGAATGTTTCTATGAGAGGCTAGATATAAACTGACAAGACAGTTATAGGAAGACTTTACAGAGGACTGATACTTGATTTAGGCCTCAAAGTGTTTGAACAATCATGGGGTAGAAGAAAATCCAAGTGAGAGAAGAAATATAAGGTAAAATACATGAGAACACAAATGTGTGTACTGTTTGCCATGAATACCAGGACCAATCTCCCACCTCTTGGTTATGATCCCCAAATTCCTGGGATACAGTAAATTGGGAAAGAAAAAGGCCAAATTTCAGCAGATTTTATTTTTTTTTATTTTTTGTCTTCTTTGGTGAAGTGTCCAAATATTGCAGTATCCTTCATGAGCACTAGGGCTACCTGACTCGGAGCAGAGCCACAAACTTTCTCTACCGAGCCCTGCACTGCACCTGTGCCTTTGCTGAAAGAAGCTTCCCACAGACAGTTCTGGGACTCAAGGCCTGCAGTGTGGATTCCTTGATCTCCCCAGGGGGCTCCCCCTGTGGTATAGTCCCCACTTCCCCTAGGCGTAGGGATTTCTGAGGGCCAAACTACTGTGAATCCTGCTGCTGCTCTTCTGGTTCTAGCCACCCAGTGGGGCTGCCATTCTCCAGGATGGTGCTGGGCAATGTCTGGAAGGGATCTGTGATAGGACCTGTCCTCTAATCTCCCAGTGATAGGTACCAGCAGAAGCTCTGATGGGAGTGGCAGGGGGAGCAATGTAGATTCTGAGATTTCCTTGGTTATAAATAGCTTTAATGTGTTGGTATTCTCAAATGCCAGCTGTAGTAGTAATATACTAGTCACGTGGATAGACTCAAGACCTCCTGGTTAGCCAGAGTGATGGAGGCCGTGGTGCTAATTGAGGACATCCAAAAATTTTCTTCCTCAGGGGAGCTGTGTTTTTGTGCCAGCAGATGCTGTAATGGACTGCATCAGTTATCCTCCAGCCAGGAGGTGGTGCTTGCAAGAGTGTCAGCTGCAGTGATAGTGATGGGATTTATGCTTCTCTTACGTTACCCAAGGTAGGTACTCTGGTGTCTCAGGCAAAGGGCAGGGTCATGGAACTCCCCAAAGTCCCTGCCCTTTGTGTTAAGATACTAGGGTAGATGGAGGTACAAAGCCAGGTGGTGGCTGGATCAATCAAGTCCCACACTCTGGCCTCCCACACACCAGCCCAAGCAGCAGCTTCAGTGGAGATCAAACGGCAGTTCTGTGGCCTCTCAGGGAACGTTCAAGGGAAGAGCACAGCTGCCTTTGTCCTGCAGAAGAATCCACTTGTCAAGGCACATGTCACTTGCAAGTGTTCCACTTGCAGCAGCTAGCTGGGTTCCAGATAGCCTGTGCTCAGCACTCAAAACTGCCCCAGGCCATAAGCGTTCCCCACCAACATGGGAACTGTGGCTTTCAGGCCACACCCCCTCCCTATCTACCTGCAAAGCTGGAGGTGCCAAGGTCCTGTACCTGTGGCTATAGCACTTCCCACTTGTCTCAGTTCTCGCCAAATTAGTTCATCCCTGTTCAAGATTATACTGTGAATCTCCATTGGGAGCTTCTTTCAACCTGTGACTGCTGCCTGAGTTAGCTGGCTGACTTCTGCAAGATCCCCTGTGAGGTGGGATTTGGGATGGCTTTCCTCTTTCCCCGCCAGAGTCTGGGAGTGTATGCAAAGCATGTACTGCTGCTGCTCTTTCTCATATACTCCTCACCACTCACTAGATCAGCTCCAGTGTTAGATAGGGTTAAGGCCTTTCTCCGTGGCCTGGATTGCCAGGTTTCTCAATGAGAGTATATATCGTGGAGGCAGTCTCTCCCAACTCATACTCTGAGGACTCACAGTTTTCCACCTGGCATATGGATATATCATGGAGGCAGTCTCTCCCAACTCACCCTCTGGGGACTCAGTTTTCCACCTGTCTTAGGGTGTAGGCTGCTGCCCATGGCTTCTTTTTTTTTTTTTTTGTCTATGGTTTTTGTTTTGTTTTATTTTGTTTTTTCAGTTTTCCTGTTAAATTCCTGTGTTGCTTCTTGGAGAAAAGTTCACAGCATGAATCTCTACACAGTATTTTGTCTTTCAAAGTGGGAAAGACATGCTAACAATGCCTCAAATCCGCCATTCTGGAAAAACAGGAGGTTGTATTAAATTAAGATGTCGTTCAAACCATGGGCTTTAGGAAGCATAAACAACTAAGAATCAGGAAAAGATGCTTTCACAAACAACCTACCTCATGGGCCCTGATAAGGATTAAATGGGGTAACAAAATTTACAAATTTTGAAGCCCAAAGATGCCACAGATATCTCCTTCCCAAAACCAAGAAAATCTCAGAATCACAAAGAAAAACTGGATTAAGACAGACCTTAATTATTTTGAAATTATATAATTATATATATATGTTTGAAATTATATATATATGTTTGAAATTATATAACCTTATATATATTACCAACCTTTTTGGTTGTTGTTGTTGTTTTGCCAGTTTCAGTTTTACTTTCTTTTGCTTTCATCTAGATGCACCCAACTAATATAAGCCCTTTGGAATACTGTGTGGTACAAATACTCAGTGAACATCACTGTCTATTATTGTTGTTGTTATTAATATTATGTAAGCTTCCAAAGTATACATCTTCCCATGTCTTCTTCCTATTCCACCACTTCCAAATATAAAAGGGCAACCACTAACATCTTCATGGGCTATAGTGGAAGAAATGTTATCAAAAAAAAGATACAACTTGCTGCTGCGGATGTACTCTTGGTCCTGAGAGGTTTCTAATAAAATCTTGTCCAATGGTGTATTAAGACTTGAAAACTTGAGTTGATTTCATTCTCTACATTGGATCTAATTTTTGTTATTATTATTATTATTTGAGACAAAGTCTCACTCTGTTGCCCTGGCTAGAGTGCAGTGGCACTATCTCAGCTCACTGCAGCCTCCACCTTCCGGGTTCAAGTGATTCTCCTGCCTCAGCCTCTCACGTAGCTGGGATTACAGGCACCTGCCACCACAGCCGGCGAATTTTTGTATTTTTAGTGGAGACAGAGTTTTACCATATTGACCAGGCTGGTCTCGGACTCCTGACCTCAAATGATCCTTCCAATTCACCTCTCAAAGTGCTGGGATTACAGGCATGAGCCACCACACCCTGTTATTATTTTAAGATAGGCAAGAAATTATAGGGCATTATGCAACTGATGGACCAATGAAAAGAAGTTATTCTGATTCTTTTTTTACTCTGAACAATATTATATTCAAGGACATGCACACTCATTGTAGCCCTCTACTTGATGAAACAGTATTTCTTTATATGAACAAGTAGAATTGGGCTCCACATCTTCCGACAAGGCAGTCATAGAAGGCTTTTTTCTCATCCAGAAATCTGCTTTTTGGGAAATGTTTTGACCTATTGGCAATCACTCTGAGGGCAAATATTATGGGTAGTGATTATACCAATCCCAACTTGACTACCTCAGTCAAGTCAGGGATAAGGGTAGGCCTTTCTATATGCTTTGGTAGCAACTATATAGAGCAAGCTGGAACAATGTTTTTACAGAGATTTCTAATAGAAACTCTTCACCTATATTTGCCATGTTTGTGGTATTGCAAACTACCTTCTGGAAAAAAGGGATTGATATTGCTATAGTTTCAATGTCCTCTTCGAAACTCATGTGAAATTTAATTGCCAATATAATAGTATCAGAAGGTAAGGCTGTTAACAGGTGATTAAGTCATGAGGGCTTTGTACTCATATGATATCAAGTAAATGGTTAGTTAGCACAGGAGTAGATTTCAGATAAAAGTAAGTATAGATCTATTTCCTCTCTCTTTTTCCCTGTTTCACCATATGTTGCCTTCTGCCATGTTTTGAAGCAGCAAGAAGTCCCTCACCCTGGACTTCCCAGACTCCAGGACCAAATCTCCTTTCTTTCTAAATTACTAATCTGTGGTATTCTGTTATAGCAGCAGAAAATGAAATGGCAAATAGATCTTAGTGGTATTTACTTGTAAAATCACAATTTCTTCATTTCATTGGTTTCCCCTACAAAAGAGGAAAATCATCAAATGAATTGTAATGGATAGAAGACTTTATGCATGTAAAATCTGATGATTCGGTTTTCAGTCTTGCATCCTATGATATTATAACTATTCCCTGATCAAACTATAAACTCCATACTAAATATTTTAAAATGTTAAATTTATATTTTCATGGGAAAAACACACTAGGTTTACCTTTCCTACCATTAGAATTATTTTCAGTAGGCCATAATAGACTGTAACTAGACAAAAATTGTTGTGGCTCCTGAGCATTCTACTCAGTGTACAGCAGAAAGGGTTACAAGTGTATGCCTGAAATGTTGATTTCTTTTGCCTTTGGGGCATATGATTGAGGTCTGGGAAGTGAGTGTCATTACTGAGACAAAAAGAGATCTGATAATTCATCCTGTGGTCCTTCTTTAGATATTCATTACCACCTGGACATCTATGCATTAGCTGGAATGGGCATACATTGTAATCCATCACAGACAAAGGGCCCATGAAGTTAGTGGAAAAATTTCAGATGTCCAAGAAGGACATAACAGAACCTAGTGAATTCAGAGGAAGGTAGTGGAGGAGGAATTAAAAGATGGGGCCTCCTTACTGGAACCGATCTAAATGACGGCCACAAATCTGTTTTCACAAATTTGAGATCCATCTTTTTAGTTGCAGTGGGTGTGACTTTAAGTGGCCTTAAAGCCAGCAGCAGAAAGACTGCTGTAACAATGCATGTATATTCTACAAATTAGAGTTTCGTCAACATTTTGAAATACGTGACATTAAAAATTTTGCTTGAATTTTAAATTTATTTGCATCATTATAGTAATGTTTAATATTTTATTGCCTTCATAAGGATAGAAAAGAAGAGCTTTTATTTAAATATAATTTCATTTCTTATAAACTTTGAATGGCTTTATAAACATTCACAAAATAATTTTACCTATTTTATCAACAACATGTCTAATCAATGGAGATTCTCATGAATATAAAGAGAGCTTTCTTAAAAGTCTTGATCAGGAATTGCAACTGACCATTTCAAAAATAAAAATCAATATGAAAAAATTGCATTAATGAAGCAAGCTTAATTTCTCTCTTAAAAAAATTGAGAATTTTAAATGTTGGGAATTTTATGTAAATTGAATATTGAATCATCTGTATTCATATTATCATACAAAGCAAGTGCAAAAGAAATTTTTTCACCACGTATGTATATATGCCTCTTAAATGCTCTTTGGTTGATTGCCTGTGCTTCAGTCTGAAAAAGGTTGGAAAGTACTGCTCTAACACAGGCATTCTAACACAGTTAGCTAAGAAAAGGGGCAAAAGAAGGGACGTTGTAATTCAAATTAGTGTCCTAAATTTGTGTAAATAGGACTGGGAGAAAGTAAGTTAGTTAGTTAATCCTTATCTGTTCTTCCCTCTTAGCTTCATCTGTTTCTTCCCTTTCTCCCTTTCCTCCGAGTAGAGGAGTGAACTGATCTTTACTGACCGTTTTCAGCCTTGTTCCCTTGCCCTCCAGCGGCTTTCTTTTGAATTGACTAAGAGGAGACATTAGCAAGCAATCAAGAGGACTGGAGGAGAGAGGTGAAAGGTTTTTATTTTCCTGGTCTCTGCTAAGGTACCAGGATTCCGGTTCATTCTTCTAGAAGTCCTGTAAAACATCCCCCCACATTGAGGTAACACATATTACTCCTTGCAACCTTAGGGGCCCCCTGATGTTGCTAATTCCTAGCTGCCTTAACACACCTTTTTGATTCCCTTAACCCTACCCATACTTCCATAAATATACTCTATTAAATTGTCTTCAAAATCCCTGCTGAATGTGCTCTTGATTCCTGCCAGGAGCTTGACTGACGGTTGCCTGAACTGTCATCCATTCTTATTATTAATATAAGTCAGTGAGTCATAATGTTGTCAATCAGTGTGTTTTCAAAAAATGGCAAATAGTCTAATCCAGTAATTCCCAAATACTTGTCATTGCCATACAGTGTTGCCAATCTATGACAAAGTCATCATTGCTACAGTAATAAATGAAAAATATATGACAGAACAATGTGAAGTGTTTTCATAAAAGTAATGAATTAAATTGAAGGGGAAAAGCATTTCTTATAATGTGCGAAATGGTGGAATTATTTGTAATGGACTAAGATTGTGAAGAC
Organism: Ateles fusciceps; assembly: GCA_036589455.1. NCBI lineage: Eukaryota > Metazoa > Chordata > Mammalia > Primates > Atelidae > Ateles > Ateles fusciceps. The sequence continues at coordinate 3,865,837 of JAZHEH010000065.1, read as the reverse complement.
CTTAGAATATCTTGCTAAAGAAGAGAGTCTGTGTTCAATTGACATTCCAATTTTATTGAGAATTTTGAAGCACAAGAATCATAAGAGTTTATCTGTTATAAAGCAATGTAGAGTATGGATTACTACTAGCTGGAATGACTGAATACAGATGAAGGATCACTGGAAAATATTGCAATAGTCTTCATGAGCAAAATGATGGCTCACTACAGCAGTGGCAGAGGAAATATTAGGAATCTTCAGAGAGTGGTGCTCAGATTTGAAAATTTTGATTAAGAATCAACAAATCTTAATGGAGAGAAAAATGAAAAAGAATATTCTGCATTTTCTCATTTATGTGATTGGGTGAAGTCTCTTTACCTTTGAAATTGAATTAATATTAATTTAGACTGATGCCAATAATTAGGAAAAGGAAAACAAAATTCATAGCAGAACATTGACTCAATGGAAATTCTTATAAACTTGTTTTTTTAAAGCCCAGGCTACTGTCATTCCTCATACTCTTTAATATCCCCTGGATAAGAAAATTATATAATATGACAGATAATGAGTGGGTACTAAGGTATGCACAAAATGTCCAGAAGATATCTGTTTGTTTTTTTTTCTTCAGCAATCAATGCCAGCTGAAAGCTTATTTTATTTTGGCAATATCTTGTAATTATGTTAAAAATGACATATCTGAGAATTTATACAGAACGTAAAAACAAGATAGTTCTATCCACTAAAAAATGATTTTATGTTTTGGCTAAATTATTAATATGTTTTATAGGTATCCAATAATGTAGAACCTTATCGATAGACCCATTGCCTGCTCTGTAGTTGGGTTCAAACTGAGGAAGGAAAAGGGTGTTAAAACAGCAGCAAGACCAACATCTGCATAGCATTTTGTTTTCTTACTCTTCCGTTTGAGAGACTTTCATGACTTCTTATTAGTCAGTGCATAGAGTCTAAAGTCCTATATATGTTTTTATTTTTATATTTTGGCTCCACTTTATCTCTTTTGTTTTGATTTCTAACTTTTTTTTCTAAATAACTTTATAAAATAAATTTTGAATAAATGAATAATGAGGAAAGTATAAAAAGCCTCCACATTTGCTTGGTTGATTTTATTAATTCTTGAGATTTAAAGGCAGACAGACTTGGTTCGAATTCTACCAGACAACATCTTGAATTCATGAGAGATGAGCTATTAAAAACATGGATTAAAATATAAAAAAGGAAGAATTTAAACAAGAAATTATCCTGTTCCTTAAATAATCATCAGTTCAATGCCCAGAATCTGAGCATTTAATTTGAAACCTCTTGTATTGCTAATATTCAGAAACTACTTAAATACTTGAATTAGTTCCACTGGAAGGGGCTTTTATGACTTTTACCATTTTTACACTTTTTGCCACTGCTTTGTCATCTGTGTTGAGAAGAAAAAACAAACTATGTAAAGAGACAACAGTGGCATTCACATTAACAGAAATTATTTTGAAACTACATGTTAATATCCAGATATAATACAGTATAGTATAGTAATAAATGGGAAGAACTTACTAAGTAGATACTTGAACTAAATAAACTAAATTTATTTTAAGACTTTAGTTTTCTCTTACAATTGATTTTTTTTCTGATGTTCAAACCACAAAGAAAAAAAATACGGATCAGCCTCTGTTTTTACCTTTGAATAAGGAGCTGGATTTCATGTAGAAGAGTTCTATAATAATGTCTGGATGCCTTTATTTTTATCCAACAGTTATCAGTATATTGTTATAAAAGTACCTGCCAGGAAGAACATTTTTTTTTCTGGTTCAATAACTTTTTAAGTGTCTGTTGTTCCCATTTTCAAATCTCCAAACTTTTATGTGAATTCTTTCAGCACATTTTTTTCATTATTTCCCAACCTCCCTTTTTTTCTGGGTGGCTGAAGTTTCCAGACATACAAACCAAAGGTTCTTAAGAGAATTAATATAAAAAATAAAGCTAAGAAAATTGAAAGCAAAGAAAAATACGCATGCACATTACCTGCATATAGATATGCAAACTCATTTTTAATTTCCTTTAAAAGATAATAGATGAATCTAATTTTTCTTATTATTTGTTCACTAAGTAGCAATTATGATGTAAAAGGTATCAGGAAATTTCTTTTTTTTAATCACTTCCAGACGTAATCTGAGTTCTTAGATTGGGTTCATCTGTTAATATCATTAATGTCAAGGAGCGTTTTCCCCAGAGCTTCCTAGCATTTCAAAATAAACTTGCTGAAATAAGCCAAATAAGTGATATTTTCTAAAAAATTGCAATATCACAGAGGCATTTTGTTAGAATGTAAAAATTCTTTCCAGTATTGTATTTATTAGTTAATTACCAAGTATAAAGGGAGGCTTTACAGAGAATCTAAGGGAACAGAGAGGTATTTGAAGTCCAAAGTACTATAGCTAGCATTTCTTTTCTCTTTATTCTTTTGAATTGATTAATAAATCCTATAATTTCTGAATTTGCATATATTATTTAAACAGATACCAGTGAAAGCTCCTACTTGTTGTTTTTTGTTTTTGAGACATGGTCTCACTCTGCCACCCAGACTGGAGTGCAGTGGTGTGATCTCAGCTCACTGCAACCTTCCACATCCCGGGTTCAAATGATTCTCATGCTTCATCCTCCCAAGCTGCTGGGAGTATAGTTGTGCACCACCACGCCTGCCTAAATTTTTTGTATTTTTAGTAGAGACAGGGTTTCGCCATGTTGGCCAGGCTACTCTCGAACCCCTGGACTCAAAGTGACCTCCCTGCCTAAGCCTCCCAAAGTACTGGGATTACAGACCTGAGCCACCATTACCGGCTGCCTATTTCTTGTTATCTTGGAATACAATGTGTCTTCACTTTCCCTCTTGTTGATATAACTAGAATTTTCTATTTAATTGCTGCTGTACATAGAGAAGGAGAAGTACACAACAGAGCAGTATCACTGTTACTAGGATGTTCGTTGTACGTGGATCCATTCAAAGACGTTTTTGTATTCCATAGCCAATCTGCATATCATAAAATGCCAAAAGTTTAGAACAAATCTAAATTACTGAGACAATTGTAGGGTAGAAGGAGGAATGTAGCGATAATAATAAAGGCAAGATTTAAAACATATATATATATATATATATACACATATAAAATAAATTTATCTGGCTAAATTTGTTATTTAGTGGGATATATTGAGAAAATTTTCAGAGAGATGTTGTTCTAGGTAATAATCTTATTAAAATATTACAGAGTTAGGGATCACAATGATATAATTCCAAACAAAGAATGTCAAATTTTATAGTGAAAATTTTTGTTAGTCAAAATTGTAAATTTTGAATTGTGACATTATACTTTCTTTTTTCTAGTTCAGATAAAGTTTTCTGTCTTGGTATTCTTAATTGCAATAAGCAGTAATTGTTTTATTTTCCTTATTTACTGGGAAAAAAAAATTTGGTATCCCTGTCTTCTGCTCAACCAGGAGAATATCATGTAAAATCTGTAATTCTATATAATGAGAAGTTATTAAGGGAAATGCTAAGTTCTTCTCTAGCTCTCTGATGTGATCATTTTAATTAGTTTGTTTACAGATTATAGTTTTTTAAAAAAAGAGCTTAATTTAATTTTAGCAGAATGACTTAATGTCTCTACAGTATGCTTTGGGATCAGTTTACCTTTTATTGCCTATACTGGCTGCCAAATTTTCCATTTTTGTGCTCTATAATTTACAGTTTAGTGTACACCAAATCTAGCATTTGAATTCTCGAATTCGGAGTATATTCAACTTTAAATTTATCTATGTGTTTTTGAATTTTGTAATCTCATTAGGTATATAATCAAGGAACATAAACTATGAATGTTAATCTGATACCCAGATGACTGGGAGTCGTAAGGACTTCCGACAGCATTAAAGAAAATATGCAACTAAAACTTTTAAAACAAAAATCTGTTTTGAGAAAGACAGGGTATTTTAGAAACAGAGAGCAATATGACATTTGCTCTGTTGTATTGTATTTTTATGGCATTTCTTTTAGAATTTAATCCAGAAAGCAAAAGCCTACTTCATACACTGTCCACAGTAAATGACTTAATTAGGTGGTATTGACACACAGCTTGCTTTGTCATTATTAAAAAGTTCTCACTTTCCCTCTGTCTGTCTTCTTTTTTCTTTTCTTCTCAATTGCTTCTTCCTCCTTCCTTCCTTCTTTCTTTATTTCTTTCTTTTCTTTCCTTTCTTTCTTCTTTCTCTTTCTTCTTTTATCTCTTTCTTCTAGCTTTCTTTATCTCCTCCTTTCTTTCTTTTCTTCCTTTCTCCTTTCTTTCCTTCTTTCCTCTTAGTTCATCTTCTTTCCTTTCCTTTGCTTTCCGTTCCTATCCTTTCCTTTTTTTTCCTTTCTTTTCTTTTCCTTTCCCTTCTTTTTGCTTTTTCTTCCCTTTAAGTACACTCATTTGTTTCTATTTGTGGTCAGAATGAGAGTCATCGACATTGCAGAGTACAAATATTCTCACATATAAGTACTCAGAAAAAGTATTATCGCATATAGGTACTCAGAAAAAAAAGAGAGCTATTATAATTTAGTGTAGTATAGGAAGAATTCAAACAAGAATTGTGCCTCAGGCAAGTTACTTAACTTTTTATTAATTACAGTTCATTGTGAGGACTCAACGAAATCATGTTTGCCAGGCACCAAACGCAGTGACTAGTGCATTGCCTATGTACAGTTAATATTAGCAAGTAGCAAAATAACATAAGTAGCAAAGATGGTGAAAAAGGTATAAATAAACTTTCTTGTTTTTAAACACTTCCAGATCTATATGAAAACTGGAAGATGAAAAAATAATGTGAGCAAGATGCATTTGGGAAATAATCCATTTATTCTTTCAATCAACACTTTTGAACCTGTACTTTATGCTATACTATGCTCTAGGGATATAATAGTGAATATAATAAGAGCCTGCATTAGCAATACCTAGTCTAAGAGAAAAGAAACTTCAAATGGTGAACAGTCACAGTTAGGATTGAGACACTAGGTATGGAAATTTTAAACATGGCTTCAGAATTATTTGACACTCCTTGACTAGACAGAATGGACTTGTTACTGATTTGATCAATAAAGCATAATAAAAGACATCACTCTTAGGCCCCTCCTTTAACGATGCTTTCTCTGGGAACCCAGCCTTTGGTTGGCTGTTTGTTTGTTATTTTCCTCCCTTATTCCTTCCTGTCTCCATTGTATAACACAAATATTAGTATAAAAGAGCTTTTCAATACCCATTTTTAGACTGCATTCTAGCCTGGGCAATAGAGCAAGATTCCCGTTCTCTCTCCCTCTTTTTCTTCTTCTTTTTCCCTTTCTTTCATTCTTTTTTTCCTTCTTTCTCTCTTTCTCTCTTTCTTTTCTTTCTTTTTCTTTCTTTCAAAAAAGAAGAAAGTTAAGTCACATGGAGAAGCTTCAGTCATCCCACACCAGGCACCAGATATGTGAATGGCAAAGCCCAAAGATTATTTTGATCCTTGAATGTTCAGCTTTTCCCACCTGATGCCCCAGGCACTGTGGAATAGATATAAACCATCCCTGCAATACAGCGCTTTGTCTGACTCATCTGATAGAATCCATGAGCAAAATAACTTGGTTGTTGTTTTACATCACTAATTCTGGGATGCTTTATTTTACAATAGCAACTGGAGTATTAGGTGATGCTTGAATAGGAGTGCTTAATTCAAAACTAGGCTATAGACTGTGAGGTCATTATCACTTAATGGTCCAGGGATCTTTTTTTTTTTTTTTTTTAAATAGGGTCTTTCTTCCTCACCCAGGCTGGACTGCAGTGGTGCAATCATGGCTCACTGCAGCCTTGATCTCCCTGGCTCAAGCAATCCTCCCACTTTAGCTTCCTGAGTGGCTGTGGCTACAGACATGTGCAACAATGCCTAGCTAACTTTTTAAAGTTTTGGAGACACAGGGTCTTGCTATGTTGCCCAGGCTGATCTTGAACTTGCAGGCTAAAGTAATCCTCCCACTTTGGCCTCCCAAAGTGATAAAATTACAGATGTAAGCCACCATGATTGGTCTGTTTTAAGTAAGTATAAAATGACATGCAAGAACTCATAGGTCCAAATGATAGCAAATAATAAATAATATAAAAGTTACTTATTGTTTATCTGATAAAAGATATATTCTTTCCCCAGGTAGTATCTTCCTTAATTTTATTATAACACTAAAAGAGCATAAAGAGTTATGGTTAACTTGGAGCTACATACTAGTCCTCATGATTAGAAAATGAGAATTTTTGTCAAAGAAAAAAATACATAGTGTGTGATGCTTAAACCTGAATTAATAACCAAATCTGTCAGAAAATGGTATGGAAAACTTAGTTTCACTAAGAGTCCAAACTTCTTAAAATAGTGTTCAAAACCATCTTAAACCTGATTAGAGCCTCCTCTCTCACTCCTACTGTGCTTCATTTTCTGAATGGCTTTTCAGACTGTCTGTCCGTTTCTGAAGACTGTGCATTTTCAGGCTTCTGTGTCAGGGCTCAATCCCTTACCTGAACTTTGCCACCTACCCTGATTCTCAGAGGCACATCTAACTTGCCTGTCTGCTCTCCCATGGAATGTGATCTCTATTTATATGTAGCAGTTATTTGATTCTGCATTAGGTTGGTTCTTCAGATGTTTGTGTCCTTCACCAACAGAAAGTTCTTCACGGACAATATTCTGTCTAATTCATCTTGTAGTCCCACAGTGCCCATTTTAGATAATCAAAAAAATTCATAAATCATATATATATATATGTATGAAGCATTTCAAAAACATTATCAGAATCTCCATCTACTCTTCACTGATTCAAAAATTTGATCCAAGTATTTGAAAAACAAGAACAAAAACAAAAATCACTGCATTTTTTCAAAGTTATAAACTCCATATTGTGGAAATTGCCAATTTGCTTTGGAAAAAATTAGTATCTCTATTCATGAAGACATCTGTATAATTCCTACACCTAATTTGGTTCCACTTATAAAATCTGCCTCAATGAAAAAATTTAATGTATGATTTGGCAGGGCTCACAAATGTCTTGTCTTCTCATTCAACAAATAAATCAAACCATAAGATGTAAATCATATTCTTCCTTCATACAGAGCCTACCTTTATTTCTTTACTTTCTATGTGTCTAGATGGGCCTGAAAATGAGCACAATATTGAAGGATTAGTATATGAGATTTTATCAATTATTAAATAGTTCTGAGGAAGAATGTTAAGCGATCATTTTGTCTAGAGTATGTTTTTATACTTCCTGTTCCTAGTGTGTCATACATTCTTCCACTGTTTCATAGATATATTCTCATTTACTAAAAAATAAAAATATCTTTTTGGGGGATGTCATGTTGTCTGAATGAAACTGTGGAGCAAGTTTATTCATGAACAAGGTACTAAAATGTTTTAAAACAAATTGGATTTTTTTTTCTTTCAGTCATATCTATAATTTCTATAAATCTTAAAACCACAGCATATACTAGTTGCTGATGTCTCTTTAAATTCTTGGCTTATATTTTAGGGATTTAAACTTGGCTATGTTTTCTGAAACCCGAAATTTTTCATCATCTCCTCCTGAGTTGAAGCAACATATGTCATTAATGAAGGGAGTTGGGTAACTTCCCTTACTGTTGTTCTTAAATCAACAGGACAAACAGGACAGACACCAAAACCAATTAGGGAGATCTGCCTAAGGCACAGAATGTTGAAAAAGATAATCTGTTGAATGAAAGAGGGTTGATGTAAGAAAGGAAAAAATAGTGCAAAATTGTTTGAAGGATAAATTGAATGATTATAAACAGAATGTTCATATATTGAAGAAAACAAAGTACAATGCATAATCCAAGTAAAATATAAAGAATTACTGGAGTTTAAGAAAAACTTAAAAGCATTTAGAAGTAAAGAGTATGCTTTCACAAGTTCACAACGAAGAGGTAAAGCAGCATTAACACATAAAAATCATCCCCCATACTTTATTTATAAACTGTAAGATGTATGAGCTGGAGAAGATGGGTAATAGTGGAAACAGTCAAAGGCAGGTGACATTACAGTGCACATCACACAGAGATATTGCTTTTACTTTCTCAGTGGTAGTGTTTGTCATGAACTGTGTGTGTGTTTCTGTGTGTGTATGTGTGTGGGGGGGTGTGTATGTGGGGGAGGAGTACTTACAGCACTTACATGCTTTTATACTCTGTGCTGAATAGTTTCATTTTTACTCTATTAAACTTCATACATTTTATGTATGTTGTTTCTTTAGCTTTAACTTTTATGATGTGTTTTGAGATAACATACAGAAATTTCTGATCCCAGGGAAGTATGATCACTATATTTCCATAGAAGACAGTGGGAGTGAAAGAGCATTGTGAAAAGAGAAAGGCAGTGAAGTATAAAGAATCTAGTAATCAAATAAGAGGAGGAATTCTGGAAGTGTGAATAAGATGGAGAAAGCTAAGTGGTCAGTCCAAAAACAGACTTTTTCATCCCTTACTGATTTGTAAAACAAAGATTCTGTTGATGGCAGAATACAATACATTGATACCTGATAGATGAAAGGTAGGACTCTTTGTTACCTCTCCAAATGATAATCGAGGGCTGTCAGACAGAGCCACACAGGGGTTGGACCCTGGGACAGGGTAACAGCAAGCTGGAGCTGTAGAGAGCATCAGTGTATGACAAACAAGGTGGGGTTAGTTGGTTTTCCCCCTCCCTGTAGATTTGCTAATTTGAATAATTCTGAAGCCTCTAGAACAGAGGGTCTCTCACCAGTTGTCTAACATTTGGCCACAGGGGATGTTAAGGTGAGTGCATAGTGGCTCAGAGGGTGAGAACTCACTAAGGGAAGTGGCTGGAGTGTTGGCTTCATTGGCTGTGCCTGCATGTGTGTGTGCACACCCCCCCCAACACATACACGCACACACACATACACGAACTAAAAAAGAGCTGAATAAACTCAAAATACAAACAATGCAAAGAAAACAGAGAAAATAATAGGGAAGGAAAAAAATACGTTTGCTCCTGAACAGAAGATTCTTTACAAGGTTATTTTCCTCTCTTAACCTGCAGGGTCGTGGCTACTATACTTCCTCACACTCTCCTCCAGGTCTTTTGTTGTCAAATGGGACATCTCACTTATGTGAGCATCAAATCTTGGCCCACAGTCGTGTATTACTTTTAGTGCATTTTATTAGAATTTAAATTTACTTCACAATTTAGTAATGAACTGAGTCCCCCACACAGTTAAGCAACAACTGGTAAACAATTAGAACTATTTATAATTTCTGCTTTTATTTAGGAATTCATCAATATTTGGTGTTAGAAATTTAAAACAATACAGATGTATTTGTGGGAAGAGGTGTATGTAGACAACTGAACACATTTAGATTTTTAGCTTTTTTTTTTTCTTTTGAGACAGAGTCTCACTGTGTCACCTAGGCTGGAGTGCAGTGGCATGATCTCAGCTCACTGCAACCTCCACCTCCCGGATTCAAGCGATCCTCCTGCCTCAGCCTTCCAAGCAGCTGAGATTATAGGCACCCATCACCACACTTGGCTAATTTTTTAAATATTTTTGGTGGTGCTGGTGTTTCACCATGTTGGCCAGGCTGGTCTCGAATTCCTGACTTCAGATGATCTGCCCAACTCAGCCTCCCAAAGTGCTGGGATTATAGGCATGAGCCACTGTGCCTGGCCTTTGCTTTTAAAAGACTCAATTAACTTTGATTTACCTTTCTCCTGTGCCCGCTGATAATGCAATAGATCCCTCTAGATATCAGATAGGCATCTAAAAATTAAGTTGTCTAGAACTAAAACCCTGATTTTCATTCCACTGAACATGAGACAAGACAAGACAAAGCAAAACAACTTCTTCCCGTCTTTCTCATTTCAGTAAATGGCAGCATAATTATGTAATGGCTTATCCAAAAACAAAAAAAGTCTAGGAGTTTTCCTTGTCTGTTTCTCACACCACATATCCATCTATCAGCAAGTCATGATAAAACCTAATTCATAATTTAAAATAATTATAATGAAGTATATCATAGATGATGTAGGTTTGTAGAGTAGAATTGAATGCTTGCATAATTCACCTGCTTTTTTTCTAAGATGAGCATACTGAGAAGAGTGTGAAGAAAGAGAAGAGAATAACCACTCAAAAGATCTCCCTGACTTTTATCTCATCTCCCCTCATTTATCGATTCTGCCATAGGAGTTTGAATTATAATCCTGAAAGATGCAATCCCAAATGCCATAAACCTGAATGTTGAAATCATGAAAGCCAAATTGTGGGGAGGAGATTAATGTGGTTTTGGTTGTATGCAGCATAGTTTCATCATGTTAATAGTATCATATTAGGTGTAACTATGATTTTGTTATTGCCCCCTTTTGGAAATCAAGTATAGTTTAAAGAGATGCATGTGGTTGCTAAATTGACTAGGAGTAGACGTGTGAACTTAATTTTAGGTGTGTCAATGTGACTGGATTAAGGAATACCTAGACGCCTGTTGAAATATTATTTTGGGTATGTTTGTGAGAGTGTTTCCAGAGGTGATTAGTGTGTGAGACTAGGTGGTCTAGGTAGGGAAGATCTTTTCTTATTAGCTGTAATAACCTAATCCAACTCTGGATCTTGAATGGTATGTTCTTATTCTGAGTCTTATTTTGAAGTCAGATTTCTTTGGGAGTTAGCCTCTCAATTCCTAGTCAACTTGTTTTTAAAAATAAAAATGCAACCCCTCCCCTTTAAGAGACACTTTAAGTCTCCTCGCTATTCAACCTGCCTAGGCTTGGGAGCTAGTCAAAAAGACATCTTCCCTGACCCCCATCTATCCTCTCCTGATACCAAAGCCAAAAGAATAGAGGTTATTTCTGTTGTAGGAATTGAAACCTTCTCTTGACTTTTCCTGGTTAGAAGTTTTTCCTCAAAAGCCTCCTTCGGTATTCTTTTTGTGAGTTCCTTCTTTTACTTCTATGAGGTATTTGAGTTAATTCTATGTGATGTAGAACTTTCGGCACATGGGGCAGCTCATCTGGCCTGGCTTAGAGTTAGGATAACTAACAGAAACACAACTCTTTTCAAAAATGACTTTTTTCTCAAATAATTTTATTATCACATTTTAACATTTAAATATAAAATCCTGGTTGTCGTAAAAGCCTGAGTCCTGTCCTCTCGCTCTCCTCCCCGGGCAGCATGAGCTTCACCGCTAGCTCCACCTTCTCCACCAACTACCGGTCCGTGGGCTCCGTCCGGGTGCCCAGCTACAGCGCCCGGCCGGTCAGCAGCACGGCCAGCGTCTATGCAGGCGCCAGAGCCTCTGGTTCCCGCATCTCAGTGTCGCACTCTGCCAGCTTCCAGAGCGGCATGGGGGTCGGGGGCCTGGCCGCGGGGATGGCCGGGGGTCTGGCAGGAATGGGAAGCATCCAGAACCATGCAAAGCCTGAACGACCGCCTGGCCTCCTACCTGGACAGAGTGAGGTGCCTGAAGACCGAGAACCGGAAGCTGGAGAGCAAAATCCAGGAGCACCTGGAGAAGAAGGGACCCCAGGTCAGAGACTGGGGCCATTACTTCAAGACCATCGAGGACCTGAGGGCTCAGATCTTCGCAAATACTGTGGACAATGCCCGCATCGTTCTGCAGATTGACAATGCCCGTCTTGCTGCTGATGACTTTAGAGTCAAGTATGAGACAGAGCTGGCCATGCGCCAGTCTGTGGAGAGTGACATCCATGGGCTTCACAAGGTCATCGATGATACCAATGTCACTCGGCTGCAGCTGGAGACAGAGATCGAGGCTCTCAAGGAGGAGCTGCTCTTCATGAAGAAGAACCATGAAGAGGAAGTAAAAGGCCTACAAGCCCAGATTGCCAGCTCTGGGTTGACCGTGGAGGTAGATACCCCCAAATCTCAGGACCTCGCCAAGATCATGGCAGAAATCCGGGCTCAATATGACGAGCTGGCTCGGAAGAACCGAGAGGAGCTGGACAAGTACTGGACTCAGCTGATTGAGGAGAGCACCATAGTGGTCACCACACAGTCCACTGAGGTTGAAGCTGCTGAGATGACACTCACAGAGCTGAGACGTACAGTCCAGTCCTTGGAGATCGACCTGGACTCCATGAGAAATACGAAGATCACCTTGGAGAACAGCCTGAAGGAGATGGAGGCCCGCTACGCCCTGCAGATGGAGCAGCTCAACGGGATCCTTCTGCACCTGGAGTCAGAGCTGGCATAGACCCGGGCAGAGGGACAGCGCCAGGCCCAGGAGTATGAGGCTCTACTGAATATCAAGGTCAAGCTGGAGGCTGAGATCGCCACCTACCGCTGCCTGCTGGAAGATGGCGAGGACTTCAGTCTGTGATGCCCTGGACAGCAGCAACTCCATGCAAACCATCCAAAAGACCACCACCCGCCGGATAGTGGATGGCAAAGTGGTGTCTGAGACCAATGACACCAAAGTTCTGAGACATTAGGCCAGCAGAAGCAGGGGACCCTTTGGGGAGCAGGAGGCCAATAAAAAGTTCAGAGGTCAAAAAATAAATAAATCAATCAATAAATATAAAATCCATCTAGTTTTTATCTAAGAAATTTAAAAAAATGGCATATAGACTTCCCACACCTCCTTAAAAATAAAGAAAAAAGAAAGCAAGGATAGAAGGAAGAAAGGAAGGAAAAGAGAAAGGGAGAGAAAGAAAAAAATGAAAGAAGGGAAGAAAAGTTGCTTGAGGTTACTTCCCATTTGTGTTGAGAAATGAGCAGATTTTGAAATCAGTCAGACTTAGGCATGAGTTTAAATCTTACCTATGCTGCTTAATAGATGTGTGTCATTAGGTAAGCTTTTTAAAACCATTTTTACTATGAGAATGAGCTCCCAGAAAACAGAGCATGTGACTTCATTTTGATAAAAGTGCCTAACTCAAAGGAGGTTGGAGAATGAATGAATGAGTGAACCAACAAACCATGAAGCCACTGGATGTCTAAAGAGAGTAAAATGGAATGTGAGGAAGCGAGGAGGGGAAGACTCAGATAAAGGATGTATAAGATTCTCTGAACGTTTGTATTTTTAATGCTGCTAATATCTTAGGAAATTGTTGTAATGAGTCAATAAGAATATTTGCATGCTCAATTAACAATAACATACCTAAAATTCATTTAAAACTTGCTATATGTCAAACAGTAAACTATTTTATATGTATTATGTTATATAATTCTTAGGACATGCCTATGAGAGAGTAGTATTTGTTAATCCCACTTCACAGATGTGGAAACTGATAGTTAAAAGGTAAAATAATTTTCCTATAACTTTTAGCAAACAAGCAAAGAAGCTACAAGTGAACCCTGTCTGATTTTGTCTGTGACCAAATCTGGACTCCAGATTACTCTGCTAACTGTAGTGACTACTCTGTCACAATCTATTATGCCTATTCCTTGACAGCTGTGGTGAGGTTGATGGCTGGCAAAACTTCTTTGCAAATGACTCTGGAGATTAAGTAACTACTGTGGTCATAGCTGAATGGCAATATTGCTTTATGCAAAGAGAAACCCCACTGATGCTGACTCCATTCCCAGGCAGTTCTCTCACTTTGGGGTTGGAGTACTACCCTTTTATGGGATGCTTCCTTCTCCATTATTTGGAACTACAAAATGCTATAATTAGATCATTTTAAGAGTCATATCCCTAAGTGTTTTGTAGAAATCAGCAGTTAGCAAATATTTCATATTTGTGAACTATGTTATAGTTATAACAATGGAAGTTTCAGCAAGCTTCTCATTCTTCAACAAAATAATTCTAAATTTGAAATTATCAGTGTGCTTAGAAATCAATGAATAACTGGACCAATGTCTAACTGCAAGAGAATCCCAAGAAATGTGATGCTAAAATATCACTTTGTGCTAGTATTAAAGATGCAAAATTAATAACTAGTGTTGTCTTTACAGAGGGATTTCCATTCAATTTCCTTTTGAATTCAATTTCCATTCAATTTCCGTGCTGTATCTCTTCTATCACCCAATGGCACCAACTTTTTCCTCTTTGGATATTCAGTGGTTATATGATTTATTTATTTACTCAATTATTTGGCAACCTTAGGCTTGGTATTGTAATAAAGACTTGAAATATAAGGATGAATAGCCTAGTCCCTACTCTCTAGGGCTCACAGTTTTGTGAAATAGATGCATAAGCAAATAACTGTGATACTACATTATAAATGAGAAATGAAAGAAACAACAAAGTACTCAAAGCACTGGACATAGAGTCACAAACAATATTTCTACCAGAGAGATCAAGAGAACCACAAAGAAGGTGACAATTAAGCTTCCCCTAGAATAGTGAACCAGACTTCTTCAAAGGGAGACAGTGAAAGGTAAAAGATCATTTTGGCTAACATGAGCAAAGGCATGAAGGTGTGAGGGTGTAAGATGTTTGGGATGTTGTGATGTTACATGACATCATGTCTACCAGTGACAATATATAAACTTATCTGTTTTGTACTTTATAATGAAACTATCCGTTAATTGAGACCCTACCTCACTTTTTATTGATTTTCCCCTTAGTTTAGTTTCCTTACAATCAGATTTTTTTTAAACTGTGGATCATAAAACAAATTTAGCAGTTCTCTAATAGCATTTCTTTTAAATTGAATAGCACAGAAAAGACTATAATAATGTCATGTGGAAAATTATCAGAGTGCAATATATTAGTAAAGTATGCAATGTTTTGTGAAACATGTTTAGATTATGTGTGTCTAAGTGTGTTTCTATGTGTCTGTTCCATAATGTATTTCATATTGTGGGTCACAATCAAAAAAGTTTGAAAGCCACTGCAGTAGTAATATTTTCTATTACTTTTCATTGCACTCATGTTATATTGGTTATGATTAAACCTTGAGTCCAAATGAACCTTGGTTTTTAATGAAGTGACAAGTGACACAGACTGACCTCATTTATAAGCCTGGCACACAGGCAAGCATCTGTTTTAGTGAACTCTAGTTACATTTTACCAGATGAAATGCTGCTAGCTTGGGAATGAAATTATCATTTGTAATGTTATTTTAACATTACATTTCTATTCTGAGTTCTAAACTATTAGAGACAATATATAAAGACATAACCAATTAGTTGTATATTTTCTAAGATACCAGCTTCTTCTAAAATGATCATTCATTTATTTCAACAATTATTGAGTGCCTACTATATGTCCAATGGTATTCTACATGCCAGAGATATAGTGGTGGAAAAACAAGAAGGGTTGTTGAAATAAACATATTTTACATAAACATTTATATTATTCTTGAGCTACTTGTGATTAAAATGACATTACATAGAATTTTTTAAGATTTAGAAGCAAACTATAAGATATACAAATAAAGAAAACTTAAAAAAAAAAACTTTACCTTATACATCACACCACAGAATACACTGCATAAGATATTTAAAACTACATGTGGTAGCTCATGCCTATAATCCCAGCAACTTTGGAGGGTTGAGGTATGAGCAGTATTTGAGGCCAGGAGTTTGAGATTAGCCTGGGCAACATAGTGGGAGCTGGTCTCCCCCAACAAACAAAGATAAAAAATTGCCGGAGTTGGTGGCTGTATTAGTCTGTTTTTAATCTGCTATAAAGAACTACCGGAGACTGGGTCATTTTTAAAGAAAAGAGGTTTGATTGACTCATAGTTCTGCATGGCTGGGGAGGCCTCAGGAAACTTACCATCATGGGGGAAGGCGAAGGGGAAGCAAGGCATGTCTTACATGGCAGCCAGAGACAGAGAAAGAGAGAGGGGACATTCCAACCTTTTAAAACCATCAGATCTTATGAGAACTCCCTCACTATCATGAGAACAGCATGGGGGAAACCGATCCTCTGATCCAGTCACCTCCCAACAGGTCCTTCTCTCAACATGCAGGGACAGAGCCAAACCATATCAGTGATGCACAGTTGTGGTCCCGGCTACCCTGACACTGAGGTGGGAGGATAGCTAAAGCCTGAAAGGTCAAGGCTACAGTGAGCCATGGTCACGTCACTGCACTCTAGCCTGGGTGACAGAGTTAGACTCCCTTCTCAATAAGTAAGTAAATAAATAAATAAATAAGAATAAAACTAGATAAGACAAATGGCATATTTCATAAAATGATTTTTAATCTATTTCTTGTGAAAAAATTAGAAAACATGCTTATACATCATACACATTTTGCCAAAAAAAAAAAAAAAGAGTCTTACACAGTAGGGAATGAATATTTATGCTACTGTTGTGTTGTACTTAAAAAGTTTCAAGTTCTCCACTGAGAGTAAAGTAATGGATTTTTAAATTGCATATCAGATAGAGAGTAAACTTTGAACTTTACATACAAAATTTCTTTGATTTATCCTTTGTAGTTTTATATATGAATAGTGGTGAAAAGTAATAGCATTTATTGTTTAAAATTTCAGAAACCAGTCTGTTTTTATTCCTGACACCATTTGAAATTACCATGCTAGGATTTATAAAATTCAATCTTTTTGCCTTATAACATTAAAAACCTATATTTCAAAATATATCAATTGAAGGCCTTATATTTTGGACTACAATGCTAGGTTGGGAAAAATAAACATATTTGACTTCATTGAGGAAGCATTTTAACAAAATGTAAAGAAATGTTTTAAATTATTATTAAATATATTTCTTCATATATTTTTTCATACTGTTGCATGTCTTCATACTACTTTCTGTATCATTATTTGCACTTGCTTCTCAGGTTGTCTTTTGCCATTTTTAACTGCTCCTTTCAAGCAGTTTAAGAATATAAATCTTTCTTGGTCACTTTTGGAAATTTATTTTACCAAATTTAACCCAATGTCTTCTATTTCCATGTTATTTAATTTTTTTCAAAGTGTCCTCAATCATTTATTGAAGGTTTACTTCACTTTTCAGAGTGAGTACTGCATATATTATTTCCATCTGGGGGAAGGACTAAGAGAGAAACGGAGAGTAACCTATATAGAAGGAAAAAAATAATGAATTTTATTGATCATTTTTAAACTCAAAAAAGTATTTTGTAGAGAAATGAGAAAATTCATGTTGGAGACAATGTTGAAAGCTTAGAATGTGGGGCCCACATAGTAACCCAGAAACTTCCAATGTTAAAGTCCTGTAACTGTGATAACTTGAAAAGAAAAACTAAACTGTTTAAATCTGGCTTGAATTTTCTTCTTAATGGTGTTAAGTTTCAAGGATGTATTTAAACATTTTCATCTTATTAAGTGAGGTATTTGCTTCCTTTACCTTCACATCAGATAAGCTATAGTTGCTTCAGTTGGACCACACTTTCCTAAGGTGAACAGTTGGGGCTGATTCCACACCAAACTAAGAAAATACTTAGGCAAAAGACTATCTTTGACAAATGTTTCGGTGAGTGATCAGAATATATAAACAGAAATACTGATTTTGAAAAACACAAGATAAAAATCAAATGGGAATTTTTACATATGCTAAAAAATTAAAATATGCTATTTCCTTGTCTCTTCAGATATCTTTTGTATTACTTCTCTTTGTCACCAAAAAAATATTTAGTGCAACTCTTATCTTAGACCTTAATGAAAGAAAAAACACATTATTTATTTCTCCTGATATTTTTCTTTGGCTTTCTGAGAGACAGAGGATCTGACATAATGCAAAATTTAAGACAAAAAAAAAAAATACCTGGAAGAAATGGGCATGGAGAGGGAGTAATTTCAAATGATTATGCTTTTCCAATTCCTCTGTAAGCCTCCTTTTTTCCCCCAAAACTGGATTTAGCATTGTTCCTGAATTAACAAAAATATTGCCTTACTCTTTGCATTTTATAACATCAATAATGAACAATGTGACAAGAACATTCATATCTAGAGAGGAATAGGATGTAAGATTTTGAAATTTCAAGGTGCTAAATGTTTTGAACTCGTTACATATCTGGGTAATTCTTAAATTAACATTTATTGGCTGATGATGTTTTGATCAGGAAAAATTCTCAAGAACATTTGATTTTTTTTTTTTACTTAAAATGTTTATGTTCAGACACTCAAAATTCTTTGTTGGGGCCATAGAAATACTCAAATCTGATTAAATTTTAAGAAATTTTACTCAGATTCGTTTACTCAAATCCATCAGTAACAAGTTATGGTTTTTTTTTGTTATTTATATTTATCCAAGCTGTTATGTAGACCTTTTAAAAAAGCTGTTTCTCCTTAAAATTAAGAATTACTATTTCTCCCTTCTTTTAGAAAACTAAGGAGGAATGTGGAGCTGACAGCTTCAAAAGCAAATTGAACTAAAAAAAAGGTTGGAGTTCAATGACTCCAAACTTTTCAATCTGTTTTCTCTTCTTTTTTATTATATATATTGCCACTAGAAGCAAATAATTGATGCAGTTTCTGCCAGATAATAGCAATAATAAATGTGAAATGTGAATAATTTTTTTCAATTATATCTAAAATTATCCATATCATTTAGCTATTGTGGATGTGCAGGTAGTTTCTATTTGGGAGCGGGGGGTAGGTAACTCATCTTTTACAAAATGGTATCCAAGCAAGGATCAGAATACTTGTGCCATTGCCACTGTAAACATTGGATGGCAATATACATAAAACTGATGCACATGAGAACAAAACAAACTAAAAGGTGTAATGTTTTATCTGTGCTCCATGGGAGGTGGTAACCTGTGGCTATTAGTACACTCAGCAAGCAGCCTCCGAGCGTTAGAGGTGAATCAGACACTTAAACATCTGTCCACTTCATGGAAGACTTTTCATCTCACCATTCACATACTAATAAACAACAGTTGGAGAAAATTGTCTCTGACATTCAACATAACGCTGAGCTGAGGCTGAAGGAAGTAAGGGGGGGAATTGTATTTCCTTTGTAAAGCAAAAACAGGCTTGAGTGCAGCCTTTTCTAAAAATCTGATATTTAAAGAGAATTTTAAGACATCACAATGTTCAATTTGGAATGAAGAGGGGCCGAAGTTACTGGAAAGCTCGTGCCTCCGTCTGCAAAATCACTGGCCAGGAAAGCAAAAACTTTTCCAACACCCAATTTTAATTTTGTGCTAAAGCCATTGACTGTTAAAACTCTAGAGTTAAATATGATCCCCTCCCCACCCCCTACCTTTTCTCTCTTAGGTTAGTGTTTAGGGGACAAGGAGGGGGCTGGAGCTTGGCCCCAACCTCGGAATTGCTGCCAAGGACTTGTAATACAATCTCTCCTCGTTTGAAGGGTAAATCAGTGTCAATTGCATTTGCTGTCCACCAGAAAAAGTAAGCATTTTACTTCCGCTCGGTCTATGAGGACTGATGAAATGTAGGAAATCTGTTTCTGGCAGGGAGAAAAAAATCGTTTTCCCAAACAGCACTAAAAGGAGCCATCAGAGAAGTATGAAGAGGGGTAGTGCGGCTGTAGCTGCTGCCGCTGCCGCCAGGCTGGTGGGGTGCGGGGGAGCGGCTGCTGCAGGACCTGCGCCTGGAGGGGGCCGGCCTCGAGAAGCTGCAGGAGCCCAGCCCGGAGCCCAAGCGCCTCTGAGAGCCGCCAGCAGCCCAGCTCAGGACGTGGGGGGTGAGCAAGACTGGCTGGCCCAGCTCTGCGCCAACGCCGCCGCAGCGCGCGCGCTCTGCAGCCGGGGCTCACGGGAGCCCCT
The DNA here is from genome assembly GCA_036589455.1 of Ateles fusciceps. Classification (NCBI taxonomy): domain Eukaryota; kingdom Metazoa; phylum Chordata; class Mammalia; order Primates; family Atelidae; genus Ateles; species Ateles fusciceps. The sequence continues at coordinate 3,846,165 of JAZHEH010000065.1, read as the reverse complement.
GCCCGTCTACTGCACCGGGGGCGGAGGGGGAGGGGAGAGGTCATTAAGCAATAACCTCAGGAACGAGGCGGGGAAGAGTGAGGAGCCACGGACAGTTGGACAGGCTCTGTCTCTAAGAGTGGGTACTTACTGTAGTGGGTGACTTTCTGATTCCCTGGAAACAACCATGTGTTCCTTATCCCTTTTGTGGAACACCCCAGATGACTGCAGCACGTAAGCCCGTTGGGGGTAGCTCTGCCAACCAGGGACAGAGTGAGGATTTTTAATGAACACATCGATTATAAATGCACATATATGCATTCGTGCACAAGGGTATCTCTAATGCATGTTCAGCATTGTCTGTTATGGGGGACCAGAATGGTCTTAATGGACGGATCCTGAATGTTTTACTTGAGTCTTTGAGACCAGAATGGGAGGAAAGAGCGCCACATGTGTAATCTGGGGTGATACTCACTGTTTGTGTCTGATGAGTTTGATGAAATTGAGTTTTATGTGAATAAACAAACGCTAGTCGATATATATCAGCATACTTTGGGAAGACTTTGCATGGTATCATTCTTTTTGTTCAGTCCAAAGTTGAGAGTGGACTCTGAAATTGTTTGGGGAACAAAGGAGACAATTTTGCTTTGAAGACTTTATACTGGCAAAGTTAAATTCTGTCAGCTCAGTATGCTAAATTACCATTAACTTAGCCCAGGCATCCGAAGAAGTTTCCATTGTCTTGAAGGAAGAGGGAGCAAAAGCAAGGGTTAACAGATTCTGTTTCTACATTCCAAAAACAATTGAGATTGGAGGAGAGTTATTCTTTTCCCAGTTAACCTTTTTGAAATCACAGGCTTTACCTTCTCCAACCTTCTTCATCTTCATCCTCTCACCTCCATGATCTTACAGTGAAGAGTTTGCAAAACTTTATTCTTATAAAATTATCTCCTCCAAACCTCTCAAAGTTAGATAAATTGTGTATGGGAGATCTTATGCCAAGGAAATAAGATCTGCTTGTGCACAGGAACACCCATTTGACATCCTAGTATTAAAATAAAGGCTCAGATAGGTTGAATGTACAAGCCAGGCAGAGGAAGTCCACCTTTCCTCCTCACCTATCCCCCTGAGATTCACAGAGGCAAGACAGAGAACAAGCCCTATGCTCTTTGCTTCTTTACCCCAAACTCTTAGCAGTGTGGACACTGATTAACTACAGCTGGGTCTGATTTGCCCAGCCTGTCTTTGATATTGATCAATGAACTCCTCCTCAAGGAATGCTTTCCTCTAACTGTGGTGAAGGTGGTGGCTTTGGTGGTCCTCTCCAGTATGAGTGTCTGGGTTTTGACTGCCTAAGAGAAGGTAAGGGACAGATGGATGAGGCATGGGACAGTGTGCCTTTGCAACGCGCACTGGAGACTTTGCATGGGGCTACCTAAATGGCCTCTTACATGGAAAAAGGTAGCTTGGATTTCAGCTGATATACTACTAAAGTTTGGGTTTATTTCATTACTTTATTGTTAAACACTATACTGTGGTGTTATGGACTGTACTTTACTAGGAAATATGTTCACATGACAAACATTATTTCAACTGGTGCAAAAGGTCATGTGATTGTCCTGGAATTTTCTAGCATCTTGGCTAGAAACTTCAGTTAAACAAACTTTCCAGTATGGTGAAATATCTGGTCTTATATTAACTGTAAGTATGTTGTGTGTTACTTAAAATCTTGCTTCAAGACTGGAATTCTGCATTGAAGACTCAGGGAAACTTTGGAAAATTAAAAGTTGCCTTGGTTGAAAAGGCATGATGCGACTATAGTGGCTGACAGAGAGACTTTTGTTTGAAACTGCAGGATACGTTGTAAGGTTGGTTTGGTATCTCTGTGGTTTTGATATTAAGGTCCAAACAGGATCCAACTGCTTCTTTAAACCTGAGCAACTAGGAAGGTTTCCACTCAATGTTTTTTGTCTAGAGACATGAACTGGAGTAAAAGTAGAAAATAATCTGTTGTCAAAATTAAGTAAGAGGCTTGTGTAATTTTCTGTATTAAGTGTTTTCAGGGTCAATACAATTAAAATTTTGCTAATCTTCCTTATGTGAGACCATCTCATATATGTATATGTATTTCCACAGAATGTATAACTCTGCTAGTTCTTAACTACATTATACATTTACTACGTTAAGTAAAACAGAAGTCTTTGCATTAAAACAACAGAAAAGAATTTTCTCATGAATTGAGGTTTACCTAATCAACTTAGATAAAATTTTGATGTAAGCCCTTAAATATTCTAATTGTTAATCTTGTTAATGACTGTCAGATGGTTTTCTATTTTAGTTATGTTCCAAGCTAATCTGTTAGGGGTTTAAAAACCTATGCTAAATTGTTTGGAAGGATGGTTTGGCATGATTTCTTGAAGAAAACTTTACAATATCCCTAATGACATGAAAATATAGAAAATCAATCCCCACTCAGTCTTAGTTTTTTTTAAATCCCTGATTTGAGAAGAAATTATTTGTAACTATACCATCATTTCACTCAAGACAAATCAAGATGGGACTGTGGGATAAGAAAGAGATCTCTAAAAGAGAGTCAGCCCTACACAAAATTAAGAATCACAAAAGCTCAGTGGGATATTTTTAATGATTATGAAAAAACAGTCTTGTTACCGTGCGCACAATATCCTCTTAGGCTACTGATCCTTTATTAATAATGTGGAGTTTGAATATATAGTTCTTCTAAGATTCCTTTGAATTTAAAGATTTTTATTATGATAAACTACCATTAAGTGTCATTTTGCTTCATGTTTGGTGCTTTTCAATTTGTGGATAAGTTGCTCTACTGAGCCTGAAGTGGAGGTCCCATTACAAGATCTGAAATTGCCTTTCTGATGAAATTATGGACTTTATTTTCTGATTAGATCTTTAGAGTAAGATTTTGCATCCATGACATTGGTTGAAAAATGTATATTTTGTGAGATACTATTAATGAACCAAAATGAATCACAAAAGAGTAAAGAACTCATAATGATGAAGAAGACATCTAGAACCTCCCTGGGTGGTTTATTCTTTGAGTCCAGCTAGACAATTGGCATTTTCTCCTTTCAGATTTTCGAAGGATATTCAGTTTGGAGCACTGTTTTTAATTTTAAATTGTAATGTGATTGACTGATTGACACCTGTAACACATGAAACTGAATAGATGTGAGGACCAATGCTGCAGATGAGAGCAAAGATTACCTTTAGGGATGAGACCTTTGACTGTGGGTTGATTAGGATTCATTGCTTAAATGGCAACAGTTGAGTCTGTGTGTGTACATGGGGGGAGGGTGGCAGTGATATCCTCTCATACTTACTTTGAGAGATACAGCATTTCCCTATTAACTGATTAATCATCATCTTAGGGCAGCATTCTTTTCAATATGAAGAAAACTTGGAATAATCCATTATTTATTGTATTATATTATTAATACATTTATCTGTTCTCACCCTTGTCCTTTGTCTTTTTTAAATGATTTAGAGTTCTATAAAATATTCCTATTTTGTCACAGAATTGCTTTTCTTTTTGGGATAAGTCAATAGAAGTATTATTTTGGCACATTTCTGATGGTGATCATTTAGATTTTGCTAATATTAAATATGTTGAATACTAAATATATGCCAAGCATTGGCACAGATATATAATCCTCACAATTATCTTTAAGGTTTCAGCCTCCTTTTTATATAGTAGCAAACACAGATACAAAGAGAAAAATTCATATGACTAGAATAGCATAGCTATTAAATGGCCAGGTAGTGGAGCTATTATTTGACCCTGGTCTTCTGATTCCAGTTCCAATATTCTATCCATTATTCAGGCTTCTAAGTTAAATCTCATAGCAGACAGAAGTAATGTAATATTTATTATTTTATTCTTTTTATTTTGTCTTTCCAGTTTCTTTTCTGTGTAATATCTCAATGCATTTTCTCTAACATGTCAGCAAATTCTAGAGATAAGCCAGAAATCACTTTGGTCATAGTCAAAGCACACCTCTAGGTGGCATGGAAGAATACTTTTTCTTCAGAGTCCAGACTATGATGTCTTCAGCTGGGATTCTGGGACAGCAAGCTAGACAGAGTCTTTAAACATGTGATATTTTACTTACAAAGTCATTAATTTTTTCTTCTTCTCCTGGGCTATTTCAAGTCTCATCGTATTCATAATTGTTATTCCAGAATTACTTCTACTATGGAAAGAAAAAATATATACACACACAGTCTTTGAAGGATTTTGTGTTAAGTTTCTGCATGTTTTTCTCTTTAAGTTTTATTTTTCTGAATTTCTAGTCCTAAGGGTTGATTATCCATTTTAGGTAGACCCAGAAAACTTGGAGGAGCCACAGAAGTATTAGAGTCCTTACTGCTCTTTTTAAAGTGATTGACTTTGTTTAATACTTACCAAAGTTACTTATCAAGCTTTTTAAATACTTGTACTATATATACTTTTTGGAAACATCACCCAGTGTTTAGATATATTATACAAAAAAGATTTTCTTTCTCCCTAACCTCACTGTTTTCTTCAAATCTGGTGGATCGTCAATCGCTTTATGTCCCACCTTTAAATGTTACCCCTTGGCATCTCTTGAGGTTTTGAAAACTTTTGAATGAACTCAAAAGAACTGAAATTATCTTTTTGTGTAGCTTGTTATTTATGATGTAATTCAACTGATCCATATTGACTAAACATTTCCTTAAAAAGTTATAAGAAGGGTAAAATTCCATAGTGATCTTTTTATGTGAGTAATATAAATTAATTTAACCTTTCTTCACCACAGTATAATACTTTTAATTAGAAAGTACTTCACCATGGGGTAAATTCTCCATACTCCAAATTTTGATCATGCTAGCTGAATCCATTTTCATGTTTCATATTCATGCATTAGCCAAATCTAAATCCAGGGCCTCCAGGTATTGACTTGCAGCCAAACCGTTGAGTCATGCTAAGTTTGGTAGTGATTTGAAATGTCAAAAAAGGATCAGGAGAAATTGGATTGAGAATCCCAATTCTTTTCAGAAGGGACTTAAACAGAAGAGTCCTTATCTATGGCAGTGGCTTTAGGTTACTACATATTTGACATATGTGTAATGGTTTAACTTCTATTGCATGTTAATTACTCACTAAGCCTTTTTCTCTCACCTCTGTCTCCTGGGAACATGTAACTGTTTTTTGCTTTCTTCTCACTGTTAAAGTGTTGACTATATACAAAGTAGCAAAATAAAAGTTGCTTAATTATTTTTATTGTTTTTACTTAACGTTCCTCTCTAATTATTAGAATTTAGTTTGAGTTACTTTTCTGGCAAAACACAGGACAGAGTACATGAGAAATAAATGTGCCACTGTCAAGGAAAATAAAAACTTCACTGTTTAGAAGTTTTGAGGGAAAGGATTGTGTCCTGGCTCATTGAAATTGTTACATGCCGTTAGGCTTACTGTAAACTATCCCTTGATGAATTCTTTGCTGGACAATGAGCTTAAGAATCTGAGGTGTCTTCTTGCTTTTATAGAGCAAAATAGGACTCTGATGCTTAAATGGAAGTTGCAGAGCACATAATAGGGTGTAGGTAAAGTTACTGAACTGCCACATCTCACTTTCAGGAAAGTAGTGGGAGAGATTGTGTCTTGAGAAGAAAGGCATTTTAGAGGTAACCCTTTTAAGATTTCAATTAGTTATCTAAATGTATAAATCATGTGCTTATATGTATTATTACTTAAATGCTTCTGAGGCTAGCTGGCATGTAGGAATCTTAGCTACAAGGAAATGTTTTGCTTTTCTGGGACTAGACATACTTTTTTAAATGGAGCAAAATATGCTTTAGGTTTTTGGCATTTAATCACAGAATTTGGAGAAAACTTTAGGACTTTATATGGGTAATGTCATTATTAACTATGAAATAATAAACAATGGTGATATTCTGATTCCCATGACAGTCTAATAGCATATGACAAGGTGTACTAAAAGCAGTTCACATTTACAATGGTTGACTTTAGATAGATATATATAAGATGTTTTCAGAGCAAATTTATGATAATGTTTTTAAAAAAATTACTTGAGAGTAACTTAATTAGAAATGAAATTGTGCTGTTAAATTGTGTATTTATGATAGTTTTTAGGTACTTACTCATAATCCCAACAGTCTTTTCTAAAACTACAGCAAAATGTTTAGGAGATGCTCATATTTTGCATTTTTCTAAACACCCATGTCTTATTTTTTTTCAAAAGCAATATTTAAAAAAATTAACCTCTGCTAAGTGAATTCGAGTTTGGGGTTAACTGGAAAGGAATAGTACATAGAGTTTCAAATAATAAAACCAAAAGCAGAATATATAACTTATTGGTAACTTTAAAATGCTGTAAATATTGGAATATCACTGAAAACCCCATGATATCATATAAACATTACTTCTTGCCTGTTGCAAATATTTTCATTTTCATTGTTATACATTCATAAGCATCTGGTTATTTCATAAGCATATTTATATAGAGAGTGGAATCTTACATGTTGTTAAAAATTATGACTATTAGCAGCTTCATTAGGTCTTATGTAGTCTTACGTCCTCTAAATAATGCATAAAAAAGTGCTATATTCTGCCCCGGCACGGTGGTTCATGCCTGTAATCCCAGCATTTGGGGAGGCCGAGGTAGTTGGATCACCTGAGTCAGGACTTCAAGACCAGCCTGGCCAACATAGCAAAACCCTGACTCTACTAAAAAATATAAAACAAACAAACAAAAGTGCTATATTCAAGACCAACTGTACATTCAAATACCTTTTCTACAACCCAAATAGGGGATTGCACTACTCACAAGATGATCAGGTAAACGAAAGCATCTCTTGTTTTTATAGATGTAAGAAGATATTTAAATATTTCTACTCTAAAGATAATTTCAAACAAAGCCCAGCATGTAAAACAAATAAAGTGGAAATATAAAAAGAAAGAGAAACAATGATTGTAGGAATAGCAGAGGACAAACACCTCTGGCAGCATTTGTTAAAATTATGGTGCAATTCTTGGATTACTATCAACATGGGTTCTTGACCATTCCATTTTGTAAAAATGTGTCATTACAAAAAGAGTAGTGGTCTTGGGAGTATGAAGACTCAGGTTCAAGCCTAGTTCTGTCATGACCTAGCTGTGTGATCTTAGTGAAGTCACTTATCCTCTGTTTTTTGTTTTCTTTGACTGCAAGGGAGAAGTGTGTTAGAAAGTCTTTGCATGTACTTCTTCCCCTGATCCTCACCCAGTTCTCTAAATTGTGAATCCACGATTGCTGGGCCACCTCCCCCTAAAAAAGTGCTCTGCGTAACCTTTTAGGCAATATTATTAAGGGTAATGATCATGTGTTTACAGTGAGTTGTACAAATGCTGTCATTGCTAGTGTTCAATCATAAAATTCTGTGAAAATCTATGGTTTTAAATAATAGCCCAAACAATGGGAGTTAACAAATTGGACACTAAAATTTTAACTTTTCCTTGTGTTTCATTAAGTGGAATTTCTTGCCTAAAAGCTGACTCTTTCTAAGTATATCATTTCATGCAAGCATGGAGCTTTTTGTTTGATTTTCTATTTGACCTTTGATTACTGCTGTTTTCCTACCAAGTGGTTGGCCAAAAGTGAGAGGACCAGTACGGATAAAGCAAATAGTGTTTCATGGGGTTTAATAATTAATAAACTAAACTGTCATCAAAAAACCCATGGATCCAGTTCATTATAATGTCATGATGACAACATTTTAATGAGAGAAATCTGTATAAAAAGCAATTGCTCTTTTGTTTCCAAAACAGGTATTACAAGTGGATAAATAATGTGCACTGCTCTGAGCCCAAAGGTTCGCAGTGGACCTGGCCTCTCTGATATGCATCAGTATAGCCAATGGCTAGCCAGCAGACATGAAGCTAATTTGCTACCAATGAAAGAAGATCTGGCCTTGTGGTTAACCAATCTATTAGGTAAGGTTATAAGATCTCATTTTATGAGCAAAGATAACAGTTTTTGTTTTATTTTTCCTCCTGTAGTGTCCTTCACCTAAGCATGTGATAGTACATTGGAAACAAAGACTTCTATTATTTGGCTTTTGCATCTGGGAAACCTGAAGCAGGTGGAAAATTTAAATGAATTTCCCAGTGTCTCTCACATTAACTGTGCTTAGTAATTCCAATACGATTCATTGAAATGTGGAAATATGTGGTCAGATTGCTTATTTTATCTATATGCTGGTCTGATTTATTTTTGGCTTTTCTTTCACGCAGCTGACCAATTTGACCTACTCTTTTGACATTGTACACAGGCCACAATGTCTGTAAAATCTGCCTTCTAAATCTGGATTTCTTTGCCCTACTTTTACAGCACACCTTCTAAAATTGCTGAATACCCAAACTCAGGAACAAAATTATGTATCTTTTTTCCAAATGAGCTGACTAGAGTCATCCAAACTCGAACTAAAATTTTTCTTTTCCATTTGCTTTTGTTTTTAAGGTCTACTCTAAAAGTACTTCAGCTGACCTCGTGCTACCTCCTGGTAAAGCTGCCTTTCCTTTTGTTTCTGCTGTGCTTTCATATTCACAGGGTAAAATTTCAACTATATGAAAATGGAATCACATGTTTAAAGGATCATCATATATAGCAACACTCTTTCCACTAAGGTTTTTACAGATAATGAGTTTAATTTAAATGTGAGAAAAAGATCCCTGTAAACTTTATAAGATACAAGATTTGAGCATTGAGTAAACATAGAACTTGTATGCAGCTTTATCATTTTCAGGGAGGATTTCATCAACACTATTTTATTATTTAAGGTATCTGTCAAGGTAAGAATTGTTATTCTCACTTTGTAATTATGGAACTGAAGAGCTCAGTAAGGTGCACCCTGTTCATCTGAAATTTTAGCAAGCTTTGGCAGGAGTTTAGCACATTTTATCAGGGTTTTGCTTGCTCTCCATGTCTCTGGACTTGTGCATGGCTTTTGTTTTTATTTTTCAGTCTTTATCCTAGGATTTCTTTATCCTATGTTTCTTTTTTCTTCATAGTATGCATACAATTTTGGTAACTCTGTAGTCTAACCAAGGCTACTGAATATGGGTATGCAAATTGTACTCTGCACCAACAGATAGTGATGTTAGGAAAAAAGAAGACCCTCCCCCAGAAAGACCCTTCACACTGCTATAGAACTGTCTCCACCAGAAGGAAGAGGCTACACCTTTTAGTAATTCATTCATGCAGAGGATAAACTTTTATCTCCGCCAAGGAGAGGGAGTTATTTAAGCCTAAACAGATGGATTTTTCTCTCTCTTTTGTCTTTTTGGGGTTCACTAATGATTGTTATATTAGTAATTAATTATTAAATTTGAGCTATCAGTTTTCAGATATGGACAATCATAAATATGGTATATAGAATAAAAGTTAAGAACACAGGCTCTGGAAATAGACTGCCTGTATTTCAACCCCAACCCTGCCACTTGCTAGCAGTGTGATCTTGGGCAAATTATTTACCTGTCTGTGCCTCATTTTCCTCATCTGTACAGTGGTAATAACAGTAGTAACTACTTTGTAGGGCTGCTGTGGGAGTGAATGATTAAAATATGTATAGTAAATAGAACAGTGTCTGGCCATAGTAAACACTATCTTCTTGTTTTATTATTATTCCACTTACATAGTTCAGTGAAACGTAATTTGATTTTGTGCATAAATTCATTCATTGTTTTCAACAAACATTTGATTGTGCATCAGCACAGGCATTGGTAAAAAAAAAAATGGACTCTGGGATAAGAATATTTCAATTCAAATACTGGTTTTACCACTTATTGTGTGATACTGGGCAAATTTCTTATTGCACTGTGCCTTGGTTATATAATCTGTAAAATAAATACTATAATAAAACCAACTTTTTGGGATTGTTGGAAGTTGGAATGAGATAATAACCTTTAGAAGAAGGTCTGGCATATAATCAAGGCGTAAATAATAACTATTATGATTGTGTTCCAGACAGTCATCTAGGTACTGGAGGATAGTGATTAGGAATAGACAGAGTACCTCTTCTTACAAAGCTTAGAGTAGATTAGCAAAAAAACACAGTAAATAATTAATTGAATATACAACCTATTACTTGTTATAAATACTAAAAGATACAGGTTGCAATTAAAATGTAAAATGAGGTGGATCAGAGGGCTTGGGTTTGGCAGGGGTTTAGCACATTTTATCAGGGTTTTGCTTGTTCTGCATGGCTCTGGACTTGTGCATGGCTTTTGTATTTATTTATTTTTTATGGGAACATATGTTTAAACTGAGAAGTGTAGATTATTAGCTAGTCAGACCAAACATGGGATAAGAGCCTTTGCAGGGAGGGAAGAACATATGTTGATGTAGGAAGGAGTTGGGTACTTTGCAAGAAATGAAGCAAATCTAGTTTCAACAGAAAAGAAAGAAGAAGAGAGTTTCATGAGGCATGTTCAGGCTAGATCATATATTACTTTGAAGATCGTATTAAGGAGCTTATAGTTTACAGTATGATCATGAGAAGCCATTGAGATATTCTAAACAGAGGAAGAATGTGATTAATTAAAGTATAGCCTGCTTATGCAGGTATACTATAATGTCCTATGACTTGTCATCAAAGGCATTTTATTTAGTGAGTGTAGTCATTTACAGGGCAGCTTGATCAGTGTGAGCAGCCCAAGACAGCCTCAAAGAATAGAGAGTCAGTGTGTGTAATGGAAAGATCCTTGGATTAAAAGTCAGGAGACCTGGCTCCTAACTGGGCGTCAGGAGACCTGGCTTCTGGTTCTGGCTCTGCTACTTGGTAGGAAACTTGCCCAAAGTCACTCAGCTATCTTTTCTGGGCTCAGTGTCCTCAACCATAAAATAAAGGAGTTGAAGTAGATGATCTCTAATGTCCTTTCCAGATCTAAAAGTCTAAGCTTTTAGGAAATCCATCTCCTGAGACCCAGTTTGGGGCAGTTGAGAGAGTCATCAATATACGTAAATAAGGAGAAGATTTATATAAATGAATGACTTTTTTTAAAAAATTAAGAATTTCTTAATGTTAGTAGTTATAACACAAAAGCAATTGATGGCTTGTGAATTTTTCTTAGAAAAGGAATTCTAAAAGAATCTCAAGATACAGTAAAGTATAACCTTAGAATGGATTTCAGTTCATACAAAGTAGTTAGATAATAGACTTCAAGTCAATACCCTCATGGCAATTTGAAAAGTAGACTAATAACTTGAGATTATTAAAAAGTGGTAAAACATTTGGAGGTAGAAAAATGTATTTTGTACTAGAATGGTGATAATAAAGAGGGAAATAATAAATTTATATCTCATGTTAGAAGATATTTTTCTTACACTTAGATATATTTAGTATTCACATACTTTGGAAATGGAGCAATTAAAGTAAATTTTAAAATTATTATTGACTGTTTTGTCACTTCAGAAATATTTGCAGACTTTTATTATGCAGCTCTTTTTGAAACCTTGCTTTTTATCCACTTGAAAGAGATAAAAAGTTAAAAAGTAAAAAGATAGTAAGTCTTGAAAGTAGCTTCAGAATTGATATATCTCTGAATTCCTAGGTGAGGTAGAAATTTACATATTAAATTAAAGCTTTTAATTAGGTTTTGCACTTGTGCTATTAGCGTTTACTTGTGGAAAGATTTTCTCCTTATTTCTAGTGTATTTGTCTAAAATGTAATTTTTTTCTTTTATGTTTTTCAAAAGGAGAATTAATGATATTCTATTAGAATTCTATTAGAATTAATGATATTCTAAATTCAGATATTTCCGATCCTACATACAAACTTTCCATTAAAAACATAGCTCCTTAAAGAATACTCTATTTATATTCTGATATTTTTATGGATAAAAATGATTTGATAGAGAAGAAAGTGATTTCATTGGTTAATAAACCAATGTTCATATTCATACAACATATGTAGATATTATACTGTCATTTCCAGATAATATACTTAATAATAATAATAAATACCATTTAAAATTCCTAGGCATAGGGTTAAAGCATCAACTGTAAACTGTTAAGCTAGCTGAAATTTATATATTGGAATATAAAATACCAGCTATCTTGTGATGTTTACTTATGGTGAATAAGTGGTTTGTAGTAGTTGGGATTTGTCTAGGGTGTAGCACATTTTGATTCATAAGAATATTATCATGTAATATTTACTGAGTATTTGCATATCATTAGACATATCTACTGATCTTGTAGAAAATACTCTTTGTAGTCCTACTATGTTTTTGAATAATGACTGGCACCACAGAGCAGTTTTGTGATCAACATTCAAAAAAGACAGCAAAACAGCCATGAAGATCTCATTGTCTTTCTTTATAAAAAGTTTCTTTAGCCATTGTTGTCTATTATACCTTAAATATACACATTTCATTTTTATTTTAGGTCTTCTGTTTTGTTATTTTTGAGAACCAACTATTGAAAATTTTTATTTAACTATGCCCTTAGGGTATATTAGAACATGAAATGCATATGTAAATAAATATTGGGGAAATTTTTAATTGTCATTGTGAGCAAACATGTTATTAAATTAACAGTCCTGGATTATAGCAACCACCCATTATTCAAATACATTAGGCATATTCTACTACTTTTATAATTATTGATGGACTTTTGAAGATTATTACTGGCTTGGCTTTGATTATATACTAAAATAAATGTTCTCAAATTGTCTATTTCACATGTATTTTTAATTGAAAATTATAGCCTACCTTTATTTTCAATTAATATTTGTCTAATAATGCTGTATAAATTACATGGGATTATACTTTAAAGATAGGATTATAGTTGTTAAACATCAAATAAATTAGCATTGTTCTTAAAGATTGTAGATCTTTAGGATAGGCATATGTGCTGGATAATGCAGGGACTTTGAGTAAATCATCAGATATATTAAAAATCAAATTGTGCTGAATTGATTTTACTTATATTTAGAAAATGCATTAACAGTTGATGTCGTGGTGATTTACTCTTTCTCTGACCTTTCTACATGCATATAAAAAATGCAGTTCTTTTCTACTTAATATGAGCAATATATAACATTTTATTTTTTTCAGTTATTCTTAAAAATTATAACATTTTCAGCATTAAAAATTTAAGCACCTATTTATTAGGGTTGCTGCTGTCAAATACAGCTGCTATCTAATGAGTTTGGAACAACTTGCTTTTCTTTTTTCTTAAAGTCCTTTTACCAGATACTTATTCTGCAGGGTTCTCATATTCTTGGTACAGTCAATAAAAATTCCTTAGGACAGGTGGGATGTTGTGCCAGTTCAAAAGTTTACAGAATCAACTTCATATTCACAAGTTGACATCTGTCAGAGCAGTTATTCTAATTTTGTATGTGACTTGTGCAACAGAACCAGGTTTATCTTTTTTGATATAAATGCAGGGTAGACACTTGAAAATCAGTGTGAAGCAGGTGCTGGTCTAGGGATTTTTCATATAAGGAACCGTTTCCTAGCTCACAACCTTGAAACTTTAGTGTCAAAGTACTGAATAATTTTGGTTAAAGAGAGCATATGAACCGGTTTGAATTCTTCAGTTAGAAAAATATATTTGTATTGAGAGGTGCAGTGGGGACAAAAATAGAATTTGATAGTAACTGGATCATCTTTAGGGATTAAAATGTATACCAACTTTCTTCTTCAATGAATCATGCCAAATACCAGAACTTGCCTGAATGATATTGTTAGTCATTCTTCAATAAACAAGGTGGATTGCTATTCATTTTTCAGCACCTCAACCTTCAACCCCCAGCTGATTTTTTTTTTTCTAAAGAGGTTTCTGTAGTGTTTCTACACAGATAAAGACAGCTGCATGAGGGAGAATGCACTGTCATAGAAAATAGTCATTTGTGTATTCAGCAAATATTTAAGTAGTCAAGCATAGTGGATAAAAGCCACTCTGAACCTAAATTGCCAAAAAGCCAAGTTCCTCTACCCACTAATCATGTGACCTGAGGCAAGTTACTTAATCTACACATCTCAGTTTCATTATATGTAAGATGGATATAATAGTAGAATCCACTTCACAGTTTTCTTGAGAAGATTGAATACACGAATACGTAGAAAATGCTTAGAACAGTACTTGATGTATAATCAGAACTCAACTGTCAAATATAATTATTAGAATTCTTTAGAAATTCACTACTACTGATTTATTGGGAGGAAAACATTCTTTCTCAACAACTTAGAAGATAAAAGGAATATTTTTTCTAGGTGGCCCCAGTCTAAAACCCTTTATAGGCTGATACGTAAATCTTTATAAAAGTTATGGCAAACATATTTCTGGGAAGAATACACTGATGTGTATGAGTATGCATGTTGATTATAGTTGCCTGGCAAAAGATTTCAGGCAGATGTTTATTTCCTACCATTGAGCTCTAATGTTTTAACAGGAAGTGACTAGCCACAATATTTAATCAGATTTCCTGATTTTGATCTACTGGCAAGTTGTCATTCGTGACTAAATTAATCATGTGAAGATCAAAGATCGCAATTATAAACTCAGGAAGCCAAGCTATTACTTCTAGACTAGGATACTCTAGATTAATGTTCAATCCAATTGTCTTTATGAACCAGTGCTGGTCAGGACTTCAACATGATTTAATTTATCCATTTATTGTTCTTCTTTCCCAACAACACCAACCACAATGAAATGATGGGGTTGGGGGAAGAAAATAATTGTCTAGGGCTAAAATCACACTGCTTCCAGTAATGTGACGTGTTAAACCAGGTGCACAATTTAAACTGAAGAAGATCTGACTCTGTTTAACAGAGACAGTTACCTATCTATGACTTTTACTTGAGAAATTGTAATTATTTCTACACAGCATGTTCTTAAGATTTGCCATAGTTAAGTTCAACTACTTTTACATTGTGTTGTTTTTTGCAAAAAATACTTTTTATAATATTTAAATTAATATAATAAAGAATGAGATAATATATCATCCCCATGTAAAGATTATAACTGATTTCTTACAATCATACAGTGATAAAATATATATTTAATAATTTTTGTTAATATACATAAAATATATATTTAATAATTTTTAATCATTGGAAGGAAAATATGTTACACATGAAGTTATTTTAAAAAGTCTCAGACTTATATTTTTTCTTCATTTGAGGCAGTACATTTCAACTATAAAGTATGTAATAGTCTGTTTTAGCCAAAGAAAACTCACCTTTCTGAGCTATAAAATGTACAGAATTGAAAGCTGACACCTAATATATTTTTCATTGGATACAGATGTTCAATGTAAAATTCTTTTTCAAGTATTCATGAAAAACAAGTTAACTAAAAAGATATAATGCATAAAAAGTAAAAATCATCCCTTTTGATAAAATTGTTAATGGCTTTTTAATGAAAGACATTTTTCTCTTTATGATTTATACATTCTTTTAAGTATATTATAACCATCTTATCACTTAAAATTATGAATGGAATCTTCAGATTGCCAGAGAACTTAATGAAATAATTATACATAAAGATTCTATACCAAATATAGAAAATCTTGCAAGTAATTTGTAAAGAAATAATTCAACAATTTAGTTTATCTTATCTTAAAATTTAAACTTATTTAAATAACATTATAATTAATAAAAGTATTTCTAATATTTACTTTTTGTAACTTTGTGACATAACTTTATTATTAGAAAATGCAGGCCAATATGATGAATACACAATACAAATTCTGTTACGCTCGTTTTTTTTGTATTTTGGACATGTTACTTTCATTTCTGAATTGAGCTGCACACAGTTTTGAAATAAAAGTTTTGCACAGGCTGTGTGCAAATATTCACCTGTGTGGTGAATATTTAGAGCTACTGATGTTTTTTCCACTTGCAGAAGTCATTATCCTAATTAGGGGCAAAAATATGAACTATCCAGTAGGGGAAAAGTAACATTTTTTAAAAAGTAATTCTTTTCACTCTTTTCTTACCCTGACCCCCAAAATGGAAACAAAAAGTTATTTTAAGCAGATGTTTCTTGAAATCCAAATATGTTAGCTCTTGTGAGTTTAACTTAAATAGTTTATCTGTTGTTCCAGTTGGATTTTATTTATTTATTTGTTTTTGAGATGGAGTTCTCATTCTGTTGCTCAGGTTGGAGTGCAGTGACATGATCTCTGCTCACTGCAACCTCCACCTCCCGGGTTCAAGCCATTCATTCTCCTGCCTCAGCCTCCTGAGTAGCTGGGATTACAGGCATGTGCCACCACACCCGGCTAATTTTTGAATTTTTAGTAGAGATGGGGTTTCACTACGTTTGTGAGGCTGGTCTTGAACTCCTGACCTCAGGTGATCCACCTGCCTAGGCCTCCCAAAGTGCTGCGATTATAGGTGTGAGCCACTGCGCCCAGCTGGATTATATTTATTTTAAGTGTTCAGGGAATTGAGCTGCATGCATGTTTCTTAAGATAAAAGATGAGCCTTGAGCATCTTGGTATAAAACTTTAAAATAATTTCATTTTCATTTTTTTTGCTTTTAACTGTATTTCACAAAAATAATATTCAATATTATCTCAAAGTTTTCTAGCAGTTTATTTCTTCATTTGTTCATTCACATGCTCACCAAGCACATTTACTAGGTGCCTACTATGCGAATAACATTATGCTTACCTCTGTAGGAGATACAAAAAATAATTTTAAAAGATATAACTCAAGGTTTATAGCATACTAAAGAAGACAAACACTGCATACAAAACATACTACTAACAATAGAAGAATATGTTTGATCAGTGCCAGAGTAAGTGATATTCATGAGTATGACATATAGACAAGAGATCAATGTGTACTGGGAGAATCTCTTTCTGGAACTCTGATTACAGGTAGAACTTGGCTAAGGAGGTAAAATGTAGGACACTGAAGTTGGTGACCATGCCAGGAACAAAAGCATAGCAGCAGAAATAGAAAGATCTGTGAGGGGAAGGCAGCCTATAGACAGATCATGGAGCAGTGTATAGGGATATTAGATGAGAAAGGTGGATTAGAGGAATACGGGGAGACCTTTGGATATTGGGTTAAAGTGCTTAGTTTTCATATTCCAGTTAAAGGAGAAGACTAGGAACTATGCAATATAAACTACGCATAAAATGCCTCAGTGAGGATGGTGTTTAGGAATATTAATTTTAGCAGGGGGCATGGTATGTATTGGAGAGAGAAGTTGAGGACACAAAAATAGCCATTGTTCTTGTTGCTGGAGGTTTAAGTATCACATCATGAAGATTTTTATTAAGGTTATGGCATAAGAAATAGAAGGAATCTTGAATCAATAGCCCTCTCCTATAGGACTTCTGACTAATAATGTATGGAAACATAAGGCAGGAAAATGGAATATTCTGAAACTTAGATCAACAGGAATCAAAAAAGGAGAGAGCTTTGAGAAAGATAAGTTTTGAAAGAGTATATAAGAAAGAAGTGCAGTGGCACAATCTCAGCTCACTGCAGCCTCTGCCTCCTGGGCTCAAGCCATTCTCCTACCTTAGCCTCTTGAGTAGCTGGGACTACAGGCACACACTACCATGCTCAGCTAATTTTCGTATTTTTATAGAAACGGGTTTCAGCATGTTGCCCCGTAACTAGTCTGTAACTCATGAGCTAAAGAGATTCACCTACCCCTGCCTTTCAAAATGCTAGGATTACAGGCCTGAGCTACTGTGCCCAGCCTACCTGTAATTATTTTAATCAGGAAAACCAGTTCAATCAAATTTAGAGATGTGGTTTTATACATTGGTCAAGTTATTAAAGTTCCCAATGGTGGTTTTTAAAAAATATATACATGACTCTATTTTAAATTAAAGAAAATTGATCTGGCTGTGTGCACCCCAGATTACATGACTGTAATGCTAGTACTTTGGGAGGCTGAGACTGGAGGATCACTGGAGCCCCAGGAGTTTGAAGCTGCAGTGAGCTCTGATCCTGCCACTGCACTCCAGATTGGATGATAGAGTACAATCCTGTTGAGAGAGAGAGAGAGAGAGAGAGAGAGGGGGGTGGGGGGGTCAGGTAGAGGGAGGGAGAGAAAGAGAGAGGGAGAGAGAGGGAGAGGGGCGGGAGAGAGAGATGGAGAGAGAGAGAGAGAGAGAGAGAGAGAGATCTACAGTGTTCTTGTAGTCATACATACACCTAACAAAAAATACTTGTCCTGCATTATGTCCTGCCTTGTAGATCAAAGTGATTGAATGAGCCACCGACGATGAGAATGGAATAAATAATGGAGGTCAAATTGTGTAATCACTGGTAAAGTGGGTTCTTTGAGTTTTGTTGGTTAGTTTTCATTCCCCCTGATTATTAAATGATGGAACTCTTTCACCCAGAATATCACTTTGCCAACTTTAATGTGAAATAAAGCTTTTATGCAGTTAGAACTATGTTATGAAAATATTAAATGTTGAGATTCTTGCAACCAAAGGAAAATAGAAAATTCCAAAGAAATGACTATTTCTGGTAAGTTCCTGTCCCAGATATGTAACTCAACTGGAATAGAAATTTTAGTGATAAAATTATGTCAAATTTGTTAGTGTGAATCTGACATTTGAGTTTCCTTTTATAATGTTTCTTTTTGTTATTTCAGGGAAGGAGATTACAGCAGAAACTTTTATGGAGAAGTTGGACAATGGTGCCTTGCTCTGTCAACTTGCAGAAATTGTGCAGGAGAAATTTAAGGAGAGCATGGATGCTAATAAGCCCACAAAGGTAAAAGATCCCAGTGCAAAAATCACTCTTAGCTGGTAGATTATATTTATAATTGCTTGTAAATTGAATATAATTAAAAAATTTATTGTGAATGGATACATCAAGGTATATACTAAAATCAAAATACAGAGGGTTCTTTTTAATTAGATAACACGTTATTTGCACTCTAATTACATAAATTACATAATCCTTTTGGTGAATCTAATTGAACGAAAGCTTATGAAAAATGATGGTATTAAAAGAGTATTGTGTATAAACTTTCTGAATCTGAAATACTGATTAAAAACTTAGCAGAGAAATAATTGTGTCATTAGGCAATGCACAAATCCAGCCAAGAAAGATGTACTGAATAGATCTTTGTTTTAAAAAATATTATGGCAGAATACTAGAACAAAATTTCTGGAGTGTAATTTTTTGTTTATTCTAAATAATTAGTACCATTGAACTAAGTAAATTTGGACAAATTATTTTATTTCTGACTGCTCAGGTTTCTGCACATTAGTTCTAATATTCTTTTCTAGTTATTATAAACACTTGATGAAAGTATGGTGTTTAACCTTTTTTAAAGAAAACAAGAGAGAATGTACTTAATTTTTAATAGAGAGTGAAAAGAGATGTAAAAAATATTAAAATAATGTTGACCAGGTGTGGTGGCTCACGCCTATAATCCTAGTCCTTTGGGAGGCTGAGACAGGCAGATCATGGGCGGGGGGGTGGGGCCCCCCCACCAACGGCAAGGGCCCCCCCTCTACAAAAATAAAAACAATTGGGGGGGCGCTGTGGCACGTCCTTAATCCCAGCTACTCAGGAGACTAAGGCAGAAGAATTGCTTGAACCCAGGAAGTAGGGGTTGCAGTGAGCAGAGATCATGCCATTGCACTCCAGCCTAGGTGACTAGGTGACAAGAGTAAGACTCGGTCTCAAAAAAATAAAATTAAAATGTTGAAGACAACTTAAGACCAAAAGCAACTGTTAAGCCATTTCTGCAACTCTGTCAGAAAAAATAAAAGGTTTGTGTGTGTATGTATGTGTGTGTATGTGTGTGTGTGTGTGTTAGCACTGAATTTATTTTTTAGATATTTTATATATAAAAGGATTATGTATTGTATAATACTGAAAGGATTATATAAAGTATTATATAATATACAATGCTTTCCTTACTATTTTCTTAATCTTAAAAGCAACTCTGTGAAGGTATTAATTAGTTAAGTGATTTCCAAACTTTGCTGCACATTGGAATTACCTGAGCATCTTTAAAATAATGCCGAGAGCTGGGCTGGACATGGTGGCTCATGACTGTAATCTAAGCACTTTGCTTAGATTACAAGCAATCTGCCTGCCTGTCAAGGCAGGTAAATTGCTTGACCTCAGGAGTTCAAGACCAGCCTGGGTAACATGATGAAAAACCATCTGTAAGAAAAACACAAAAAAATTAGCTGGGAATGGTGGTGTATTCCTGTAGCCTCAGCTACAAAAATAATAATAAAATAAAATAATACTGAGACCTGTATCCCATGCCTAAACATTCTGATTTAGTCCCATAGGGTGAAACCTGAGCACTAGAATGTTTAAAAAGCTCCCCAGGTGATTCTAATGTGCAGCCAAGTTTGGTAGCCATTTATTTCTTGTAATTTTCTCCTTAAGTGGGTGGTTGAAGACTCTAAGTAATTTGTAAAAGATTGGATAGCAAGCGACCAACCAAGAATTTGACAGAGACAACTTTCCAAGTTTAGTGCTCTCTCATTTGGGTTCATAATGGGTAGCACAGGTGTGAGGAGACTGTTTATGAAAATACTTTGTATCAAGCTTAATGTTAGGACACCAATTTTTCTTCTCTCATTTTCATTGTAATGTAACTGGCCTTTAAATCAGCTACCTGATGAGAAAACATAATGCCAATAAGAGGACAATTTGTATAGAAGGTTTACTGTAAAGCAATGAACAGAGGAAAATAAGCTGTTGTGCCCAGACTCTTGAAAGTATTACATTCACATTACGAAGTTCCTGAAACCTGTATTGCTTATTGTTGAGGATGGACAGCCCACTACCTCGGTGTTAAGAATCCTTGAATCCTGGCTGGGCTCAGTGGCTCACGCCTGTTATCCCAGCACTTTGGGAGGCCAAGGCGGGTGAATCACGAGGTCAGGAGATCAAGACCAGCCTGACCAATATGGTGAAACCACATCTCTACTAAAAATACAAAAAATTAGCCGGGCATGGTGGCACACACCTGTAGTCCCAGCTACTCAGGAGACTGAGGCAGGAGAATCCCTTGAACCCGGAAGGCAGAAGTTGCAGTGAGCCAAGGTCGTGGCACTGCACTCCAGCCTATGTAACAGAGCAAAACTCCATCTCAAAAAAAAAAAAAGAACCCTTGAATCCTCTCGAGGAATAAAGATTAACCAACTCTATTAAGGCTATTGTGCAGTTTTCTGGTTTTGCTTTGTTTGCAAGCCTTTGCTTTTTTAAAACAGAAGCAAAGATTCTCAAATAGATTTGTAACTGTAAGACTGAAATGTGAGATAACCCTAAAGCATTAGCCTATAGGTCAAAGGCTTTGAGATTAAGTACATTTTGCTTGGGTTCTAGTTTTATTTATTAATGGGAGGCATCTGAGCCGTAGTTTTCGTATCTGTAAAATAGGATTAATAATTACATATGTATACATTCCGTCAAGCATTGCACAAAATAAGGCTCTTGATAAAATCTCTTTTCCCCGTGTGAAAGTTAAGAGACCTTTATAATAATTTCCTATTAATTATAGGAAAATAAATACTTTATGGCCATGGCCATACCACCCTGAACACATCCAATCTCATCTGATCTCCGAAGCTAAGCAGGGTTGGGCCTGGCTAGTACTTGGAAGGGAGAAAATAAATGACTTACAAATGTTTGTATTTAGCATGATCGCTGCTATGCACAAATATGTATACATTTGCCCCAATCTCCATGATAATATGTAATATTGATAATATTTATAGATCGATAGTTATGTAACTACTTCCTTTCAAAAAATTTATTTCAATATTTTAATTTTTATTATAAAACTATAAAACATAAAAGGAAACAAAAGAATATTTTTGTTAGTAGAACTGCAGCAAGTTATTAAACTTGAAATAGTTCCTTGAACCTAAGCAATTTTGTTTAACTGAATATAAAGCTATTTTTTTTTCTGATTGCAATAAAGGTTTTAGTATAAAAATTTAAATGTGTTACTTGAACAAGTCAGGTTTAAAAAATACTTATTATCAGCCGGGCGTGGTGGCTCACGCCTATAATCCCAGCACTTTAGGAGGCCAAGGCGGGTGGATCAAGAGATCAAGAGATCAAGACCATCCTGGTCAACATGGTGAAACCCTGTCTCTACTAAAAATACAAAAATTAGCTGGGCATGGTTGCACACGCCTGTAGTCCCAGCTACTCAGGAGGCTGAGGCAGGAGAATTGCTTGAACCCAGGAGACAGAGGTTGCGGTGAACCGAGATCACGCCATTGCACTCCAGCCTGGGTTATAAGAGCGAAACTCTGTCTCAAAAAAAAAAAAAAAAATACTTATTATCATCCCACCAAAAAGACACATGCATCTGTATGTTCATCACAGCACTATTAACTATAGTAGAGACATGGAATCAACCTAGATGCCCATCAACAATGGACTGGATAGAGAAAATATGGCCCTATATACCATGGAATACCATGCAGCCATAAGAGACCTAAATCATGTCCTTTGCAGAAACATGGAGGCAGCTGAAGGCCATTATCTTAAGCAAGCTAATGCAGGAACAAAACCACCTGCCACATGTTCTCACTTATAAGTAGGAGCTAAACATTGACTACACCTGAACACAAAGAGGAGCACAATAGACACTGAGCCCTACTTGAGCAGAGAAGGCAGGAAGAGGGTGAGGGTCAAAAAACTACCTATTAGGTTCTATGCTCACTATCTGGGTGATGAAATCATTTATATACCCAACCTCAATAAGGTGCGATTTACCCACGTAACAATCCTGCACATGTACCCTCTGAACCTAAAATAAAAGTAAAAAAAAAAAAAATGCTAATTATGACCTCACTTTCACTGCTCAATACATCAAATTTGATCTGAGGTAAAAGTTGACACAGTTGCTCTTGACTGAATTGCCTTCTGTGTTCTTGGCAGCATTTATATATTCACAACTGACTGCCGGTAATATGCAGCTTAAATCAATAATAACATGTGCCTTACTTGCAAAGATGTTTACATTTTCTTTTCTGCATTTTGTAGTCAAATTTTTAAAAGATGAAAAGTCAGAAGGTCAGTATGTATATCTTCGTGGCTATTATTGTTCATAAATATAAATATATATCTGTTAAACTCATGATTTTCAGTCCATTTTTGGTCTAGAGACAAAAGGTTATGAGATTGTAAGCATGTTGATATTGTTAAATCTAAATACAAATTTAAACATAATGGATTCACTACAACCTAGGTAATTAGGATTACAGTGAATATTTCCCATGGGAAAAAATGAGGCTTTCAAATTTGGTATAAATAGTCTGGAGATTACAATATTAAGTCTGCTTTTACACGTGTGTACACTCAGGTGTTCATGTATGTGTTAGTATAATTTCTCATTTTGGCATTTTGAAGTTTAGACAAAATGGTGGTGAAGATAGATGAATTAGTCAATACATTCTCTGAATTAGTGAAACTGTGTGCAGGGAGATGTTGAAACAGAATTACTTTAAATAAATCGACAACAAACTTGATTCTCTCCAAAGCCATGCTTTGTAATTTTTTTCTAGCAGCTTGAATCTTATCTTCTCATTTTCATAGCAATATTTTTTATTTTTCCTGGTTGATAGTTAATTTGGAGATTTTACAGCTGCGTAAACAAGTTTGAACGAGTAAGTTATGCCTTGTATGTGTGAAATATGTCTGTATTAAGAATGATTTAAATGCTCTTAAATCTGAAAGTAAATTTTAATAAATGTTATTTTGCATATTTAATATTTTAGATATAAATCGGTGACTCTTTTATATCCAGCTTTCGTTTGATAAAATACTCTGAATGGAAATATTTCTCTCCTATGATTCTTTCTTTCCAGACATCAATAAATCAATTTAGAAATAGCTTCTTTATGTGTGTGAGCTCTAAGCAGTTAATCTTACCCTTAGAGACTTCACAGAGTTGGACACTAGATGGTTGGAAGCATTTGAGACCAGTGTGCAGCTGTTTAATGTGTAATTTGATTTAATTTATTTATATGTACTATAATATAAATTCACTTTGATTATAAATATGAATATTCTTGGAGTTGAGGACATTTAAAGGCAAACATCTAAACGAAATGAATCTTTCAGTATTGTTTTAGGATCAGAAAACCAAACCAAATGACAAGTCTAAGATTAGGTTTTATGCCTTTTGACTCTCAGCTACCTGACTCAAAGTTGACATCTCTAATCAAGACAGAGGAATTGTTACATTTATGGATGAACTTTCATTTCCTGGTCCAAATAGTGTTTCATAGTACAAAACCCTTCTTATTGTATATTTGCTCCCTTCCCCCTCATCACGAGTTTGCTGATTTATGCACAAAACTTTCTCAACCATGGTGCGTCAACATGGGGCAAGACATTTTCCAAAGGATTAGCCTCTCTTTTTCTACTAACTTTCTTTTGCATGTGTCTCATTTATTTTGAATCTCTCCTTGAGACAGAGTTTTTCTGGGTTCAGAGCTTCCTCTGACTTCAAAGAGCCCTGGGTGGTTAGATCAAGTTTGAAGCAGATGAAGGAGAGGGGGAAAAAGAAGTCCTGTTACCTAGTAGAATGCTACATTATGCTCCAAGGAAGGAACTGAACATTAACTGTCTAAATGTAGAATCTAGTCCTTGTTCAGGAGAAAGAACATCCTGCAGATAAAATGCCTACAATACATTTGCCCATCAAGAGTACTTGGTTCCCTGAGCTGCAAGATAACAATACCTCAGGATGTTTTTTTGTATCATCTGGGAATTAAATAAGACATAAAGATTAGAGATTTTCTTAGAAAAATCAATAGCACTTTTTGTTTAGAGAACATCTTATCAAGGTCT
The DNA here is from genome assembly GCA_036589455.1 of Ateles fusciceps. Lineage (NCBI taxonomy): Eukaryota > Metazoa > Chordata > Mammalia > Primates > Atelidae > Ateles > Ateles fusciceps. Next base: position 3,821,350 of record JAZHEH010000065.1, on the reverse strand, counting down.
AGTTCTGAGAAATCCAGAGATTTGTGTTTACTGCTGATTTCTCTTAGAGAACAAGAAAGTATGGTAGATGCAATAAAAGGTTTTTTTATTAAAAAGAAAATAAAATCTCAGTTTTGGTAAATCTGGAGTCATTTATTTTTGGCTATACAACTAAATGATTTTATATTCCTTAAAAATTTATTGTTCTAAATTGCAAATATAATGCTAGAATTAAACAGAGAGTATATTATGATGAGATAGGAAGAATATAGGTGGAATGATGGGGAAAGAAAGAATTTTTTTTGATGGATATGTTGTTGCCTGAGACTAAAGGAAAAAGAAAAACAGCAGAAAAGTTATAGTAAAGTCCAGTTCCTCAGGATTTATAAAATATAGACAAAATATGTTTAAGCTTTAAATACACTACATTATTTTGTTTTTTTAAATTTTTTATTTACTTTGTAATCAGCTTCTTCACGTTGAATTGTTTCTCAGTATAAAATTAAATCCCTTTGTCAGGATTTTTCTAAGTCTCTGACCAAATAGCCAAATCATTCACCTCCAAATCAGAGACAATGAAATGTCTTTTTTTAATTTTTCCCGCCTCACTGAGACTGTTTCTGTTCTATACCATTTTCCAGAGATATGCCTAAATGGGGCTTCCATGCCACAGCAATAAATGTTGGTATATCATATAGAATAAAAAGAATGATATGTAAAGGAACTTGACTTATTTTTCAAATAAAACTGGTCACAGGAGACTTGATATGGGCTACATTTGCATATGGAGGCGGAAGCAGCAATATGAAAAAAATGAGCGAGATAAGAGTGAGTGATGTGCCTATGAAACTTATCTAGCTCTTCATGTTTAACTGAGCCCATCCCATACATGGCACTTGTACTTGTAAACCCAGAAAATCAGAGACAGGTCTCAGTTAATTTAGAAAGTTTATTTTGCCAAGATTAAGGACGTGGGCCCATGACACAGCCTCAGGAAGTCCTGATGACATGTGCCTGAGGTGGTCAGGGCACAGCTTGGTTTTGTACATTTTACGGAGACATGAGGCATCAATCAATATATGTCAGACATTGGTTCAGTCTGGAAAGGCAGCACAACTTGAAGCAAAGTCAGGAAGACTCAATGTGAGGAGGGGGGCTTCCAGGTCACAGATAGATGAGAGACAAATGGTTGCATTCGTTTGAGTTTCTGATATGCAGTTATCTCAGTGAGCAGAGGTATAACTTTAAATTGAATGGGAGACACATTTGTCCTAAGCACTTTCCAGCTTGAGTTTTCCTTTTAGCTTAGTGATTTTGGGGGCCCAAGATATTTTCCTTTCACATACTCAATAATAAGGTAGTGCTGGGCACAATAAAAAATATGGCACAGTGAATCATACAGCACTGAGTTCATGATAAACAGTTAATGTTTCAGGATTACTGGTTCCCATGGTAGAAATTCAGTCTCTGTCAGACAGCAAGAGCAAGTGAGGAACATTTGCATTGTGTCCTTTCCTAAAACGGCAATGTTCCTACCTGGCCCCTTCTACTAGACCCAGAAACTTCATTGAGCTGACAGAACCCCCTTTCTGCATTTTCATGAGATTTATTCTCTGTCCTCCAGAATGTGTGTATTTTAGGAAACCATCTGGTTTGTCTACTATTCCTGCTTTCCAATATCAAATCTCCAATATCAATTATCATAAGATAGTAAAGGAGCTTGATGCCCTGTGATGTTGAAATATCCATGGTCCCTATAGGTTATGTCACAGGGCTGGAGATGGTGTGTAGGATGGTAAGAGTTCTATTGTTACTGTCAAACAGGTGCAAACTGATTCTGGAATTTTCTACTTATTAGAATAAAGAAAATTGCATTTTCCAAACCAAGAGATAAATGTCAAGTACCAGGATACTGAGTGATACACTTCATTGAAAAGACCACATCTGTAGCAGCGATTTTGATTAAATATGTTACTTCATTGTAATATCCCCACTGTTTTCCAAGTCATATTGATTTTTTTTACTGACTTTCATTGAGATGTGGTAGAAATCACTTTTGGTTTTTCAATGTTCAGGTCATTAATAATAGTATGAATATCTGACTTTTTAAATAGGTGTGCTTTTTTTAATTTGGCACTTTTACCACAAAAGAATTAATTCCATGTGTCAAGGTTAAAAATTATGACAGTTGTTGAGAATATCTATGCAAATTATGAATTTAGGAAAAACTATAAAAATAACCTCTAATGTTTGCAAAGGTATATTAGTCATAGTATAAAATAGATTTAGGTAAAAATCTCACTGTCACCTGATTCCCCACAAAGCATTTCCCTTTTCTGAATGCATAGTAAACAGATCAGGTCCCTTTGGAGATTAGAAGGAAGCTTTACATAAAGACTTGAGATCATTATGGCTTTCATTCAGTGAGTGCTGAGTCTATAATTTGGCTCTAGTCTGGGAATTGTGTGATCAGAAGATTCTCTCATATTGTTGCTCTTTTTGTTGTGCAAAGATAACCAAATACTACATGTTCTCACATATAAGTGTGATCTAAATGGTGAGAACACATGGACACATACAGGGAACAACACACAGGGGCCTTTCAAAGGGTGGAGGGTAGGAGGAGGGAGAGGATTAGGAAAAATAACTAATGGGTACCAGGCATAATACCTTGGTGATTAAATAATCTGTACAACCATCCCCCATAACACAAGTTTACCTATGTAACAAACCTGTACTTGTACCCCTGAACGTAAAATAAAAGTTAAAAAAAAAAAACCAACAGCAAGAATTTAGCGAGTTGACTTTCAATTTACTTCTCAAGGCCCCATGATTAATAAACCATAATCAGATTTTCTGTGCTTTAGGTCAATCAGGAGGTCTGATTGGCCTCTCCAGGTTGTATTCTATCTACCATATCCACTTTGCCTCTGGAAATTAAGTGCCGACCTGTGTCCCTGCCACCCTGGGAATTTCCATTCACACTAAAATGAGGAAGCTTATTTCAGTAACAGCCCCTGAGACTTTCTGAAAAATAATGTTATGTTAAAACATTTTGGAGCTTTCTTCATCAACTTATTCTTCACCCTTTAGTGAAAAATAGAACCTCTTGGGCCCTACTGAGCGACATAGCGAAAAGGATGCTTATGTGAGCTATTAATTATAGGTTGAACGGAACGTAGAATTCTTTCTTTAGGTTTTTAATTCCTTTATCTTCATCATAACAAGTGATCCCTGGCCTTTTTATGTCATTTAGTGCGGGCTATTGTTGAATCTACCTTTGTATTAGCAAATCGAGAGTACTAGCCCGTTGAATTTGGGACATCTTGTTAGTGCAGTACAAATAGATTAGTTTTGCCGAATCTAAAATTACATCCTGCTCTCCTCAGACTGATACCCTCAAAATCTATTGCAAAGATAGCAAAAATAAAAATAAAAACAAAAACAACACCTCTGCCATAATACCTTTAGTGCCACCCAACATTTTAAATGTATATTGAGGCTTTGTAACTAGTTAGCCAGTAATTCCTCAGCCTTACTGTGGGATGTATCTAAATTCATCCTGAGCCAGGCTGCAGTATTCTGACACCTCGTGGAGGTTGTCAGCAATGACTTTAAAAAGTATGGGTTTGGCCAGGTGTAGTGGCTCATGCCTGTAATCCCAACACTTTAGGAAACTGAGATGGGTGGATCACTTGAGGTCAGGAGTTCGAGATCAGCCTGGCCAACATGGTAAAGCACCATCTCTACCAAAAATATAAAAAATTAGCTGGGTGTGGTGGTATGCACCTGTAATCCCAGCTACTCAGGAGGCTGAGGCAGGAGAATCACTTGAACCCAGGAGGCAGAGGTTGCAGTGAGCCAAGATCATGCCACTGCACTCCAGCCTGGGCAACAGAGTGAGACTCTTTCTCAAAAAAAAAAAAAAAAAAAAAAAAAGTGGATTTTTTTATTCTGTGGCTAGCTGAAATTTAAGTACAGAGCCATTGTTTCAGAAGTGTCCGAGTTAATTGACATACTATTGTTAACCTGGTCTAGGAGCATGCTGAGTGTGGAGGAATCTACCATGTACCTTCCCTGCTTCCCCAGAGGGTATGCTTGCTATTTTCTTTCCCAACCTGTCCATTCTTTTCATGTCTCCGCCTCTCTTCCCTTCTCATCTGAGACCAGGATCTGGACAGGATTTGAGCAAAGGACAGGAGCCAATACCAAATACACATCATATTATTCTGTAAATTCCATATATCACGGCTATTCTGTGGAAAATTCTTCCATATCCAACAGCTCACAAATGAAAGAAATTTGGTCAATTTCTCTAAATTTGACAACAGAATATTTGTCAAATGAATTTCAAATTCAGAAAAAAGTTCATAATTTGTGATATTCACCAATAATGTGCTGTGAGATTGAAAGAGATTTTCCTGAATTATTAAAAATTTTGTCCTAATTAATCATGCTGAAGGAAATATTCCCATATATTTCTATTCTTCTTATGCAAATATTTATAAAACAATGCTTTAAGAAGAGGTGACCAAAAAGTATAAAACAAAAATCTTTAAGAAAATGTAAAGTAGCATTAATTCATGCAGTTAATCAATAAAAGATATTATGTTGTTTTTCTATGTTTTGTGACCACTGAGTGGTACCTAGTACAAAGGAGTGCTCATTAACATTTAGTTATTAACTTTATTGTATCACTCCTCTCAAGATTAAAATTTCAGCAGAAAGAGTCTGATTAACAGCCAGCACTAACCAGATCATGGCCTCATACCTTGATTACTCAGACTGAATATAATGAAAGAAGGGTCCTGGAGCAGTGGCTCATGCCTGTAATCCCAGGACTTTGGTAGGCCAAGTTGTGCAGATCATGAGGTCAGGAGATTGAGACCATCCTGGCTAACACGATGAAACCCCATCTTTACTAAAAATACAAAAAAATTAGCTGGGTGTGGTGGCATGTGCCTGTAGTCCCAGCTACTTGGGAGGCTGAGGCAGGAAAATTGCTTGAACCTGGGAGGCAGAGGTTGCAGTGAGCTGAGAGCATGCCACTGCACTCCAGCCTGGGTGACAGAATGAGATTCTGTATCAAAATTAAAAAAATAAATAAATGAAAGAAGGATAGTGTCCCTACAGAAAATTAATATATTCTTACCTAAGAAGAGAAAAGGATACTGGAAGTGTAGAGATGCTCTTGCAGTTTGGTATCTGTAGATCTGGCCTCTCTCTTACAGTTTCTCCATCTGCATGTTAACCCCCCTTTTTGTACCATACTGTTGTACTTAGATATTTCCTAGTCTTTATCCCTTTGCTAGACTTTAAGATCCTTGCGGACATAGTTTATGTTTTATTTATCTGTGAGTCTAACATAATGCCTAGTATATAGATGCCTAGTTGAAATGGTTTTGGATGAATAAATAAATAAATGCCCCAATACGGATATTCACCTTTAGATGCAGAATACTGTTATCGGTGGGTTTTAATCATCTTTGAGTTTTAATCCTAAAGACTTTTATTCTCACTAAGTTTGAAATTTCTCCCTCTGCCTGTTTGCTTAGCTCAAAAGCCTTTGACGTGACAAAGCATGAGGAGCAAATCTGACTTTTCAAGTAGTAAAGACAGAAGATTTGAGAATTTTAGAATGCTTTAGGGAAAGAACAAGGATCTGAGGATATTAAAAGCACTGACAAGGGATTGGCTGAAATAACAGACCATGGGCATTTAAACTAGTTAGCAAAAAGTGAATCTTGGAGGAAGTTAATCATTTAGTTAATTGTAAATATTATATAGTCACATAATGTATTATTTACATTCAGAGCATTGTATAAAGGTAAAAATGATGGTAAAAATGAGTATATTTATATTCAATGTTTCATACAGTTTGAGGATTTCTTTTCAAGGCCTGTTTATACTGCTAGCCACAGGTCCAATAAAATAAGTATCAGATGAGTGATAACTAGTGGTTTCATGAATTTGCTCACCATTGAAAATTAGGAAGAAGAATGATTGTAGGGCCTTTAGGTAATAGGTTCTCAAGAAATGATTTTGGCCTGAAATGAAGTGCTGTGTTTTTCAATTACCAAAAGAGCCATAAAGATGAAATCATGTTTTTTTTTTCTTTTGCATCTTTTTCCCAATAACTACCCCTGTTGCTCAATAAAATAGTTGGTGAGGGAAATGAGAATATTAGAACCTTTATTTTCTCTTACAGCACCTAATTAGCTGTCTGCCAAAGCATTATTTAACAACCAAGGTAAAAATACAAGTTCTATAAAACTGCAGGAGAGAATCAGTATTCTAACACTTAGGAACAATGCACAATAGATACTGCTATCAGCTTTCCGTAAATGTGTTATTAAACAATGGGTAACTCAAAAAGGAGTTAGATATGATCATGGAGTATAGCAAGTTCATTTTATCAATCTTTTATAATATCAAATATTAGCAACTACAAATATTTCATAATAATTGAATCCTATTTATGCGTTATTTAAAATTTGATAGTTTGAGTATATGTTAGCAACAAAAGATGATGTTACAGGTGTTTATGTGCATGTAATCTTGATGATGAGAATGATAGTTGTGATTTAAAGGGTATTAGTTAAATAAAGATAACTCAGAATACTCTCAAGGAGTTTACTCTCTATTAGGGAGAAATGTGATGTGTGTGTAATGCATAGCTTGTGAGATCAAGCTTAAAAAATCGTTGGGAAAGGGCCGGGCGCCATGGCTCACATTTGTAATCCCAGCACTTCAGGAGGCTGGGTGGATCACCTGAGGTAGGGAGTTCGAGACCAGCCTGGCTAATATGGTGAAACCCGATCTATACTAAAAATACAAAAATTAGCCAGGTGTGGTGGTGCATGCCTGTAGTCCTAGTTACTCAGGAGGCTGAGGCAGAATAATCTTTTGAACTCAGGAGGTAGAGGTTGCAGTGAGCCAAGATCACGCCATTGCACTTAGCCTGGGTGACAGAGTGACACTCCATCTGAAAAAATAAATAAATAAAGGTTGAGAAAGGGCTGGAGGTGGTGGCTTATGCCTGTTATCCCATTATCCCAGCACTTTGGGAGACCAAGGCGTGCAGATCACCTAATGTCAGGAGTTCAAGACCACCCTGGCCAATGTGGTGAAACCCCATCTCTACTAAAAATACAAAAATTAGCCGAGGGTGATGGCAGGTGCCTGTAGTTCCAGCTACTCAGGAGGCTGAGGCAGGAGAATCATTTGAACCTGGAAGGTGGAGGTTGCAATGAGCTGAGCTTGTACCACTGCACTCCAGCCTTGACAACAGAGTGAGACTCTGTCTCAAAAAAAAAAAAAAAAAAAAAAGGGGGGAGAAAATTAGTTGCAAGCAGTCACAGGTCTTAAGTAAGAAAAAGGCATTATGTTATTATGTGGCTGAAATTATAATAGAAGTTAAAAGATTTAATTGTATATACTGAAACATTTTCACACTTTAAAATTATCTTAAGTGTGTCCCATCTTCTTAAATCAAAAAGGATACTAATTAAAAGTGAAAATACCTGCCGTATTTTTATATGTATATGCACACACATAGTAGCTGTACATACATTGCAATGTCTAACATGCTTATATATGGACCTATTACAATGACTTTTAACTGTGTTTAAATTGGTTAATTTGACCATTTATCCACATATTATTATTTTCTTTACTCTTTTTATTATCACAAGGTGAAAATCTAAATTATTCACATTTCCTTGTTCTCAATGAATCATAGAAGAAACTGTCTCTCACCTTTTTGATCTATGACTCTTGAGGTGGGTGTCTAAGATATCGGGGCTGAGGTTCTTTGGGAATAACATTTAAAAGAGTATGAAGTTTGTTGAACTATCTGTAGATGGAATTACAAATTGAACAAAACTACTTTATGGCCTTATGGATTTAAAATTATTTGGACAAGAGTATAGGCCCTAGCAAAATGGAAAATGACCATATGCTAAGCATGGAAAGCCTTTGTTAAAAGCGCTCATGTTCAAGATAGCTTACTTGTTATGCCCTAGGAAGCAAATGGCAAAAGTAAATGTTATTTTAGAATTCCCCTTAAATTATAAGAGGGTAAATAAAATCTATCATTATCATGTTTGTCTTCTCTCATATTTGTTTTAGGGCAGTAGCTGCCAGACTTCTTATATGAGCAACAAGCCGTTTCCCCAATCCTAATGTTCCCTTCATATTGGGATATACTCCTAATAAGGCCTTTGTGCTGAGATGTGGGGAAGAGTGTTTCTAGCCCTATTCTGTACTCCTCTGAGAATCTACATAGTTCAGAGCAAGGAGAAGAGCTGGGAAAAGACCAGGTGGTGGCATCTAACCTAGAAATTTGTCTAGATTCCAGAGGCTACTACATTTATATGAATATGCTTATAGAGGGCCTTTTCAAATTTTTTCTTTTTGTTCATGAGCTCAAATCATAATATATTGTTTGGTAGTGTAAATAACAGTTGCATTAAAGGCATATGAAACATATGATTGAAAATAAAATATGTTAAATTGAAATTCCAGAAAGTATAAAGAGAAGAAGAGCAAATTCTGGATTGAAAAAGGGAGGTACACACACACACACACACACACACACACACACACACACACACACACACACTTAGTTTTCATCTACATGATTTCCTAGCACCAGCACAATGTCGTCCCTTGAGCATGAAAGTAAATCTGACTGGATTTTTCCATGATGACATCATCTCTTCTACTCACGGTCTCACATCCTGCATTTAACAACATGCAGGCACATCAGCAAGACACCATTGTAAAAGGAGTGTAACTGGGGAAATGTTTTCATGATATTTGATAGCACTAATTGTGGTCACTGCTTTCAAAGCACTGTGGATGTAGAATATCATGTCAGGAAAAGACACTCTTACCATATGGAAAATGGAAAATTAATTACTTTAAAATGAGCTGTTACTAAATGTGTTGGAGAAACTCAAGTCATTGGAACAAATCAATAATGAATATGTATGCTTTTTTTAAAGGAGAACATTCATAGATTTTATATCAAGAGCCTTTTCTAAAAGGCTGAATATTTTGGGAAAAGAGTTACTTTTCATTTTAAAATGTCTGAGAATTGCTAAGTAATTTAAAATGTAAGTACTCACCCCATTTATGTGTGTGTGGTCCAAGGTATGTGGTATTGGTACATTACAGAGTAATGGAATAATGTTTTTTAGATGAGGTAACTGAGTTTACAGTATATAGAGCTCTTCAGCTGTGTCTTAAGCTCTTAGGGGCTAAGTACATGAATGTCTTCTATTGTTTGACTTAGCAGTTTGAAAATGCATTACACATCATGCATGAAGCCTTCTAGTATGTGTTTTGTGTTTATATTACTGTGCTGGTCATGTCTAATTTCACACCAGTGTAGGCTGCTTGTCTAATAGATGACTTGCTAGCATTGCTGTTTCATATAAGAAATAAAAAATGTGTTAATTTGTATATCTTGAAGTCAAAAGAAACAAACTTCTACAATGTTTACTGATGAGAATGCTACTGTGTTTTTTTGTCTGCATTTATAATTGAAGGGATATTAAACTTCAGTTAGAAGCTAGTGAAAATAAACATAATTTTTTTTGCTCATCTCCAATTAATGATTCTCCCAGAAAAGAACCCTTTCTTGTAGTGAGGAATATTTTAATAAACATACAAACTCAGAATAAATGGATATTTACAGAATAAACAAAATGCAGTGGAAGATTAACACAGGAGAGATTAATCTTTATTTATCTAATAAATGTGTGTGGAAATGTATATGTGTGGAACCAAACCATATGTTGTTTTATGTTGTTATATTTACTATATTTAAAATTGTTCAAAGATTGAAAAGTAGATATATGATCTTTTTTTTCCACAGACTTAATGAATGCCATGGGATATGATAATAAAGCGAACATTAACTAAGTATTTACTTTGTGTCAATCAGAGTAAGCTTTTTGCATGAATTAAATCATCAAATTACTTAAAACTCAAGGTAGATCATGCCACTTCTTAGCTCAAAATTTTCCAGTGGTACCTCGACTTTATTGTAGAAAAAGCCAAAATCTATATGACAGTCTACAAGGCTCAATATGCACTGTTCCTTGGCGACCTTTCTGATCTCATTTATCATAACTTTTCCATTACCCAACTCTGGCTGCAGCCACACTGGACCCCTTGCAATTCTTTGAACCTGACAACTAGGTCCCATCCACGACTGGGCCTTCACAATTATTCTCCTAGCTTCTTGGAGTATTGTTTTCCCAGGGATGTGTATGACTTGCTTGTCACTCTCTTCATGTCTCTGCCCAAATGGCATATTTTATCTGAGCCCTTCCCCGCACCAACCTATATAAAGTACCTTTCCAAGATACTCTTACAGACTTTTTAACTGCCAAATATTTATTGAATGCTAACTGTGTGCAAGATCTGACAAATAAGAGTAAAGCATTACTAGGTCCTCCCCAAGAGTTTTCAGTCTAGTTAGGTACATAAAATATGAACATATAATAATATAGATATCAATGGTAAGTGCTAAATAAATGATACACATCAGTGGTTCTCAACTTTTGTTTAACCATAACATACATTACAGAGATAACATTCAGTGGATTAACACATATATATTGAACACCTAAAATATACAGGGAAAAGTATTAGATGATCACATGATTCTTGGCTTTGTGGATTAGCAGGGGATAATAACATTAAGCTGGTAATTAAAAAGTATGTAAACAGTGAATTTCAACAGCTGTGTATAAATACAAGAAAGTCTAAGTACATGAGCAGCTTTAAGAGGGGGTACCTAAACAACTATTTATGTACAAAGGATATTTTACATTATTCTGAAGTAGAATGGGAATAAGCAAGGCAGAGAGGGAATACAGAGTGTGCCAAATACAGTAAATCGCACATGTGGAAGCCCTCAGATGTGAAGGTGAAAGATGACTTTGAGGAAGTAAAGGAAAGCAAGTATGTCTGGAGACTAGCACATAACTCAAGAGAATCAAGAGATGAGACCAGTGCTAAGTCCTGTTGGATGCTGGCATTTATCTTAAGAATAGCATGATGGCATTCAAGTAGTAATATTTTAAGCAGCAGCATGATAGACTCCTTTAAAATGACAACATTAGCAATGTGGAGAATGGATTGGAAAGGAGAAATGAAGGTGGAACTAACCACCCAAGTGAGGAAGCTATTGTCCAGCTCAGGAGAGAGATAATGACCACTTAGCCTAGGGTAGTGGCAGTGGAATGGAAGAAGTAGACGGTTTTGAGATATATTGAGACCACATGGACTTGGCAGAACTTGTGAATAAATTGGATTGAATGGGTAAGGGAGATTGGTCCAGAGTTTCATACTTGAGGACATAGATGGATGGTGGTCGTTGTTTTGCAATTGGAAAGGCCAAGGAAGAGTAGAATTTTGGAAAGATCATTGTTTCTTACACACATGTGCGTTCTACCTTCATGAGTACTTGAGCATTATAAGCCTTGCTGGCTGCCTATCACACCACTCTTTTCATTTATGCTCAAGGAAATATAAACAAATGAAGAAGAGGTGCTCTAGAGGTAATCTTGGATTTGCTTTGACCTAGCCCATAAAAAATAGTTCAGTTGTAAGCTGTTAAGAGCTATACTTTTGAAAGTAAAAAATGTCTCTAGACTTGACTCACAGCTGATGTAGACACACCATTGTTTAGATAGACCTCTGCTGACATACAGAGTAGATTCTTATAAGGGTTCAGAAACAGTTTGTCTAATTGCTCGGGGAAGTTTTCTTGAAAGCAGTGGAATTTAGATTGTCTAGACATGGTGCAAATAAATGGACAGAGAAATTTGTGGCAAATGCAATATAAATGTGTAGTAACTGAACAAAATATTAAAGCTGAAAAAATGCAAGCGTGTACCCAGGATAGTGAATAGAAAAACATGGTTGATGTGGATCATTATATGGAGAGAATGTTTGGCACATGGACTGGTGAAGCTGACATCACATAACTAAAAGACTTAAGCATTTGAACTTTGTTTTGTAAGCATTGAGCTGGAGAATGAGAGCACTAAATCTAGGAAGATTAATCTAAGGTTGTTGTGTAGGCATACTAGGTTGGAGAAATTTGAGTCAGGAGACAGGAGGATAATTGTGTAAAGTTTCTACATTTGTTTAGACCTGTGATGTTAAAGAGTCTGAGGTGAGTGTGTCAATACTTTATTGAAAGGGGCAGGGTAATTGAAGAGGTATTTATTGGAAAACAACAAGGAGCTGGACTGGTAATTTACTGGGCACAAAAAGAAAGGATGAAGGAAGAATCAAAGCTACTATAATTTTTGAAATTTAAGAAAATATGATGATTAGGGGACAGAACAAAAGAAGGAAATTCTGGGTTTTGGGGGAACATATAATGATTTGATAGATGTACTGAATAGCAGGATATGTAGGTGGATATTATGGTTATTTTTGAGATTGTATTATGTGTTTAGTGATTATTAAAATCCCGAAAAGTTTCATTGGCACCCTGGACTGAATTTTATTTCGATTAGTTTAATGTTCCTTTGCTTCAGTTTTTTAACAAACAGGTACTTAAATTTTACTATATGACAGTCGTTATTCCCAGAACTTCTGCATAAACTTATATAACCCTCATAGCAATTTCATGACGTAGATGCTGTTATTATGCTATTTCACAGATGGAGTTGAGTTAATGTACCTCATGTCAATACAAATAGTAATTGAAAATCCAGTATTCAAACTCAGGCAGTCTGGTTTCAAAGGTACTTATAACCACTCCATTCTGCTGCCCCTCACTAAAGGGAATATATGCTTCAGCTACAATCATATTTGTATTTATTCAATAAATATTTCATAAGTACTGTTTGATAGGTATTACACTAGGTGCTAGGGATAAAGTGGTGCACAAAACCAGTCATTGTTCCATTCCTCATGAAGCCTACAGCCTAAAAGGAGAGGTAGTTGCTAATCAATTAATCATATGAAAGAACTTGGTAGCAGAAGCGCAATGTGGATTTTACCCAGGTAAACTGAAGTGTAAGGGGTGGACTCAGGAGCACTTAAACAATGTGGATTTTACCCAGGTAAACTGAAGTGTATGGGGTGGGACTTGCAATTATTTTGGCAAAGCAGTGTGGGAAAAGCAAAGAAGACACTTAATAGGCAAGAAGCTTGTGGTGGGAGGCAGCATGTAGAACATGCAGGAATGGGAACAAAAGCTAGCATGGCTACAGGAGAGAGAGGACCCACAGTACTAGAGTACACCGTGTGCAGGCTAATACAAACCATGGAAGCCACATCATAAGGAGCTTTGTCTTTATCCTAAAAGCAATGGGAAGTCATTGAAGATATTTAAGCAGGGAAAAAATAAACTAAATTAAATTTTCCATTTGAAAACCCTAATTTGATTAGAGAGTAGAGCTCAGAGGTGAATGTACAGTGTGCTAATGAAAAAAAGTCAGAAGATATTGTAATTAAATCATCAAGGAAAGGTAAAGCATTTGTCTTAAATTTTTATTTTTTCCTATGTGTATGTGGGCTTACTACAGTAATTACAGATGTGGTGATATAACTAATGGTCAGCTCTCCTCATGGCATTCTTTGTAAATGGAATTGAAAGACATGTATTTGAAAAAATTAAATTAATTGAAGATAAGTTATTATCTAGGATTGGTATTAGGTACTTTCTAGGACATCTTATTTAATTCTCAAAACATGTTACAAATGTTAGGCCTTCAGTTCCAAAAGGTTAATTAGATTAAATTACTGTTCTTGGTCATTATTAGTGCAGTGAAGTTAGCAGCAAAAAAGAAAAAAAATCTTTCCCCTACCCCTAAATTGTTTAGGAATCTGTGAGCCACTAAAACAAATTGCTTTCTTGGAATTCATCTATTAAAAAAATCTTTAAACTTTTGAAAATATTTTCTTAATAGGTAATTTACAGATGAGTACCCACAAGTAGTTTTGACTAAAATATTAGAGCCAGAGACTCTGAACTCAGAATTTGCTGCAAATGTTGATAAACTATGATGTCATAGAACATGCAGAGTATTTGTTGGAAATGAAAAATTCAAGATATATATATATATATATATATATATATATATATATGTATTTAAAGTTTCTTATTCATTAAGGAAGTTCCTCAATTGTGGAAGAGACAGAAAAACTGATGCACATTCTCAATTTTAAAACTATCATCAATTTGATTGATCTATAATTAATAATACTTTCTATTAATCTTACGGAGAATCTGAGGGTTGTCACACCTGCTCTCTCAAACTCCTTCCTCTTTCTGAGAAATCTTTCGTATTCCATTTTGTATGTCACTTTTTCTGTCTTATCACTGAGCGGTGACTTAGGAGTTTCCCAGATGGAAGTGTCAGAATAAAAAAATCACTGTTTTTACTTCTGCAGAAGTATCATTAATTTTTTTCCTTTAGTCCATTCTTGACAGCAATGTCATAATTATTTTTTCCAAAGTCTATGTTACTTCTTAGTTTAAAATGTTAAAATCTACAATTCAAGTAGGAAAAATGGCAGATAGGAGACAGGACTAATGAGCAACTCCCACTTAGAGGGACAGAACAGTGTCTGGAAACACACACTGTGAACTTTTGCTCCAAGAACCACCACAGGAACAAATCAGGAAAACAGAAATAATTCACAGACCCTTTGAAACAAGCAGCTTGCTGCTGCAAATGCCATGAGACAGCTGAAAAACTTTTAGTTCCCAAAGTGTGAGGGGGAGAAATGTCAGCCTCTGAACACCCATCCCCACTGGGAACCAAAAATCCTGATCATGGGACAAGGATTCAACCTTATCTAGAGCCAAAACAGATTTAAGAACCCAAATGTAAGATAAAAGTAGAAGCAGCAGCAGGAAGAGCCCCATAGGCACTTCCAGTCCCCAGCTCAAGTCTGGAGAAGCCATTTCTGGCCTTATCTCACAGAGGTCCTTGGGGAAAGGAAAGCAGCCAGTGGAATTTGGGAGGGGCCACAGGGTGAGGGAGGCTCCTAGCTGAACTTTGTAATAATTTCAACTAACACACACTTTTCTCAGCAGAATCAGGAGGTGAGGGAGAGAACAGGAAGTGCAGATACACGTGCAGAAGCCACAGATGGTGTGGGTAGGTGGGCCGAGGCCTGAGAACCCTGCTTGCTTTCTCAACTGGGAGGCTTATAGCCTAGGGCAAGATTTCAGCCCTGCTGGCAAGCTGCTTGGATATAAACTCAGTGCAGTTGTGGAGGCACAGTGGGAGTGAGACTAGCCTTGCCGGCCGTGTGGAAGCTGGGTGATGCCTGTCACTGCCAGCTTTCCCCAACTTCCCTGTTGACGTTTCTGTACAGCATTGGCAGCCATAATCCCCCTGGAAACTTAACTCCATTGGCCTGACAGCTGTCCCCTAACCCCCACAGGGGCTGCAGCAAGCCCTGCCAAAGGAGAATCTGAGCTCAGACCCACCTAACCCTGCTCCTACCTCATGGTTTTTCTCTACTCAGCTTGGTAGTCAAAGACAAAAGACATAATCTCTTGGGAACTCTGTGACCCTGCCCAACACCTGAGAAACCTGAGCACTCATCCTGACCAACATAGGGCAAAATTATAACCCCCTTCTAGTGCTATCCTCTTTCACTCTCTTGAAAGCACCACCTCCTGGCTGGAGGCCAACTAACTCAAGTCATTGCAGCAACCCATAACAGAACAACCCTGCTCCAAAGAAGGAAAAAACAACAGCTAATTCCACCACCTGCCACACCCTGGCTAACGAGAGGTCCTGAGTCTGTCCACATCACAATTTCACTGCTAGCATAACCAACATGTGAGAAAACCAGTACACTTAAAAAAACTACAACAAAGGACTCCAAGAATCCAATTTACATCCCTGCCATCTCCACAAGAGCAGGTTCTGGTATCCACAGCTGGAAGACCTGAAGATAGATTGCATCACAGGACACTTTGCAGACATTCCTAGCACAGCTTGGAGCCCAGTAGTCCTACTGGATGGCTAAATCCAGAAAGGCAATAATAGTCACAGGAGTCTGGCTCTCAGGAAGCCCTATTCCTAGAAGAAGGGGGGAGAGTACCACATCAAGGGATTACCCCATGGGTTAAAAGAATCTGAACAGCAGCCCTTGAGTTCCAGATCTTTCCACTAAAACATTCTACCTAAATGAGAAAGAACCAGAAAAGTAATATGACAAAGCAGCATTCTATAACACCCCTGAAAGATCATACTAGCTCTACAGCAATGGTCTAAACCAAGAAGTCTCTGAATTGCCAGAAAAAGGAGGTTGATTATTAAGCTATTCAAACAGTCACCAGAGAAAGGTGAAAAACAACTTAAAGAAATTAAAGGCCAGGTGTAGTGGCTCATGCCTGTAATTTCAGCACTTTGGGAGGCTGAGGCAGGTGGATCACTTGAGGTCAGGAGTTCAAGACTAGATTGGCCAATATGGTGAAAACCCATCTCTACTAAAAATACAAAAAGTTAGCCAGGCATGGTGGCTCAAGCCTGTGGTCTCAGCTACTTGGGAGGCTGAGGCATGAGAATTGCTTGAACCCAGGAGACAGAGGTTGCAGTGAGCCCAGATTGTGCCACTGTACTCCAGCCTCGGCAACAGAGTGAGACTGTCTCAAAAAAAAAAAAAAAAAGAAAAGAAAAGAAAAGAAAAAGAAAAAATGTATAGCATACAGATGAAAATGTCTTCAGAAAAATAGGTATCAAAAAGGAAGGACAATTACAACTTCTAGAAATGAAAGGCACACTTACAGAAATGCAAAACACACTGGAAAATTTCAACAATAGAATCAAACAAGTAGAAGAAACAATTCAGAGCTCAAAGACAAGGCTTTTGAATTAACCCAATATGACAAAAGCAAATAAAAATAATTTGAAAAATAAGCAAAGCCTCCAAGAAATTTGAGATTATGTTAAATGACCAAACATAAAAATAATTGGTATTCCTGAGGAAGAAGAGAAATCTAAAAGTTTGGAAAATTTATTTGAGGGAAATCAAGGAAAAATTCCCTGGTCTTGCTAAAGATCTAGACATCCAAATACAAGAAACTATAAGAATACCTGGTAAATTCATGACAAACAGATCATCACCCAGGTACTTATATAGTCATCAGGTCATCTAAAGTCAAGACAAAGGAAAGAATCTTAAGAGATGAGAGGCAAAAGCATCAGGTAGCCTATGAAAGAAAGCCTGTCAGATTAACGAAGATTTCTCAGCAGAAACCCTGTAAGGCAGAAGGAATGTGGTCCTATCTATAGTCTCCTTAAAATAATTATCAGCCAAGAATTTTGTACACAGCAAACTAAGCTTCGTAAATGAGAGATAAAGTCTTTTTCAGACAAATAAATGTTAACAAAATTCACCACTACCAAGCCAGCAATATAAGAAAGGTTGAAAGGAGTCCTAAATCTTGAAACAAAACCTTGAACTACACAAAAATAGAACTTCCTTAAAGCCTAAATCTCTCAGGACCAATAACACAATGAGAAAAAAATGAGAAACAATAACACAATGAGAAAAAAAGGATATTCAGGTAATGACTATCATGATGAATAGAACACTACCTCAGAATGTAAACGGCTTCAATTAAACGGTACAGAATCGCAGAATGGATAAAAATCTACAAATCAAGTATCTGCCATCTTCAAGAGACTCACCTAACAAATAAGCACTCACCTAAACTTAAAGGAGTAGAAAAAGATATTCCATGCAAATGGAAACCAAAAGCGAGCAGGAGTAGCTATTCTTATATCAGACAAAACAGAGTTTAAAGAAATAGGAGTTAAAAAAGATAAAGAGGGACATTATATAACTTTAGAAGGATTAGTCCAACAAGAAAATATCACAATTCTAATTAAATATGCACCTAACATGGGAGCTTTCAAATTTATAAAACAATTACCACTACACCTAGGAAATGAGATAGATGGCAACACAGTAATAGTGAGGGACTCCAATACTCCACTAACAGCACTAGATAGGTCATCAAGACAGAAAGTCAACAAAGAAACAATGGACTTAAACCATACTCTAGAACAAATGGGCTTAACAGATATTTACATAACATTCTATCCAACAACAGCAGAATACACAAATTTTCTTCAACACCTGGAACATTCTCTAAGATAGGCCACAAAACAAGTCTCAATAAATTTAAGCAAATTGAAATTATATCAAGTACTCTCTCAGACCACAGTGGAATAAAATTGAGAAATTAACCCCAAAGGGAACCCTCAAAACTATACAAATACATGGAAATTAAATAATCTGCTTCTGAATAATCCTTGGGTCCACAATGAAATCAAGATGGAAATTACAAAATTCTTTGAACTGAATGATAATAGTGATACAACCTGAAAGTCTGAAAGAGCACAAATAGACAATCTATGCTAACACCTCAAGGAATTAGAGAAACAAGAACAAACCAAACTCAAACCCAGCAGAACGAAAGAAATAACAAAGATGAGAGCAGCACTAAATGAAATTGAAACAATGACAAAAAAAAAAAACACAAAATATAAGTGAAACAAGAACTTGTTTTTTGAAAAGATATACAAAATTGATAGGCCATTAATTAGATTAACCAAGAAAAGAAGAGAGAAGTTCCAAATAAGCTCAATTAGAAACAAAACAGGAGATACTACAACTATTAACACAGAAATACAAAAGACCATTTAAGGCCACTATGAACAACTTGATGCAGACAAACTAGAAAACCTACAGAAGACAGATAAATTCTTGGAAGTGTACAACCCTCCTAGATTAAACCAGGAAGAAATAGAAACTCTGACAAGACCAATAAAAAGTAGCAAGATTGAACCAGTAATTTTTAAAAAATGCCAACAAAAAAGTTCAGAACCAGAAGGATTTACAGCTGAATATTATCAGACATTCAAAGAAGAATTGGTACCAATCCTACTGAAACTATCCAAAAGATAGAGAAAGAGTGAATCTTCCCTAAATCATTATATTTAGCAAGTATTACCTTAGTACTAAAACGAGGAAAGGATTTAACAAAAAAAGAAAACTACAGACTAATATACCTGATGAACATAGATGAAAAGAATCCTTAACAAAATGCTAGCTAACCTAATTCAACAGCATATCCTAGAGATAATCCACTATGATCAAGTGGGTTTCATGCCAGGGATGGATGGTCAGTTTAACATAGGCAAGTCAATAAATGTGGTACAGCAACTAAACAAAAGTAAAAACAAAAAACATATTATTATCTCAGTAGATGCAGAAAAAGCATTTGGCAAAACCCAGCATCCCTTTATGATTAAAACTCCTCAGCAAAATTGGCATAGAAGGGACATAAGTTAATAAATAAAAGCTACCTATGACAAACATTATACTGATAAGGTGAAAAGTTGAAAACATTTCCCCCTGAGAACTGGAATAAGACAAGGATGCTCACTTTTACCTCTTACATTCAACAAAGTACTGGAAGTCCTAGCCAGAGCAATCAGACAAAAGAAAGAAACAAAGGGCATTCAGGGCAGGCACAGTGGCTCACAACTATAATCCCAGCACTTTGAGAGGCCGAGACTTGAAGCTAGGAGATTGAGACCAGCTTGGCCAACATGGTGAAACATTGTCTCTACTAAAAATGCAAAAATTAGCCAGGCACAATGGCACATACCTATAATACCACCTACAAGGGAGGCTGAGGCACGAGACTAGCTTGAACCCAAGAGATGGATGTTGCATTGAGCCAAGATTGCGCCACGGCACTCCAGCCTGGGTGACACACACAGCAAGTTTCTGTCTCAGAAAAAAAAAAAGAAAGGACATTCAAATTAGTAAAGAGGAAGTCAAATTGTCACTGTTTACTGATGATGTGATCATATACCTAGAAAACCCTAAAGACTCCTTGAAAAAGCTTCTAGATCTGATTAATAAATTCAGTACAGTTTCAGTGTACAAAATCAATGTACACAAATCAATAGTACTGCTATACACCAACAATGACCAAGCTGAGAATCAAATCAAGAACTTGACCCCTTTTACAATAACTGCAAAAAACAATAAAATATTTAGGAATATACCTAACCAAGGAAGTGAAAGACCTCTACAGGGAAAACTGCAAAACACTACTGAAAGAAATCATAGACAACACAAAGGGAAACACATGGGATGTGTTACTACATCCCATGGATATAATTCTACTCATGGATGGGTAGAATTAATATTGTGAAGATGACCATAGTTCCAAAAGCAATCTACAAATTCAGTGCAACTCCCATCAAAATATAATCATTATTTTTCATATAACTAGGAAAAAAATCCTAAAAAAGAGCCTGCATAGCCAAAGCAAGACTAAGCAAAAAGAACAAATCTGATGGCATCACATTACCTGACTTCAAACTATACTATAAGGATATAGTTACCAAAACAATATGGTACTGGTATAAAAATAAGCTCATAGACCAATGGAAAAGAATAGATAGAAATAAAGCCAAATAATTACAGCCAACTGATCTTCCACAAAGCATATAAAGCCATAAATTGGAGAATGGACACCCTATATTAAGTGGTGCTGGGAAGACTGGCAAAACACATGTAGAAGAATGAAACTGGATCCCTGTCTCTCACCGTATATAAAAATCAGCTCTAAGACCTGAAACTGTAAAAATTCTGGAAGATAACATTAGGAAAAACTCTTCTAAACATTGGCCTAGACAAAGAGTTTATGACCAAGAACCCAGGAGCAAATGCAACAAAACAAAGATAAATAGATGGGACTTAACTAAAAAGCTTTTTGCACAGCAAAATAAATAATCAGCAGAGTAAACAGACAACCTACAGTGTGGGAGAAATAGTCACAAACTATGCATCTGACAAAGGACTAATATCCAGAATCTACAAGGAACTCAAACAAATCAGCAAGAAAAAAATGAATAATCCCATCAAAAAGTGGGAAAAGGACAGAAATAGACAATTCTCAAAAGAAGATATACAAATGGCCAACAAACATATGAAAAATGCTCAATATCACTAATTATCAGAAAAATGCAAATCAAAACCACAGTGTGATACCACTTTCTGCAAGAATAGCCATAATTTAAAAATCAAAACATTATAGATGTTGGCATGGATGTGGTGAAAAAGTAACACTTTTACACTGCTGGTGGGAAATTAAACTAGTACAACCACCAGTATGGAGATTCCTTAAAGAACTAAGAAAACAGTATGGAGATTCCTTAAAGAAGTAAGTACAACTACTATTTGATCCAGCAATCCCACTACTGAGTATCTACCCAGAAGAAAATAAGTCCATTATATGAAAGAGAAACTTACACATGCATGTTTATAGCAGCACAATTTGCAATTGTAAAAATATGGAACCAGCCTAAATGTCCATCAACCAATAAGTGGATAAAGAAAATGTGAAATGTGATATATATATTTGAATTTGGTAAAGTAATTCACTGAATTACTTTAATAAAGTGTATATATGTGTGTGTGAATTACTGAATTCACACACACATATATATATACACATATGCCATATATATACCCACACATACCATGGAATACTATTCAGTCATAAAAAGGGATGAAATAATAGAATTCACAGCAACCTGAATGGAGTTGGAACCATTATTCTAAGTGAAGTAACTCAGAAATGGAAAACCAAGCATTGTGTGTTCTTACTTTTAAATGGGAGCTAAGTTATGAAGATCCGAAGTCAATAAGAATGATATAATGGACTACGGGAACTTTGGGGAAGGGTAGGAGGGGGTTGAGGGATATAAGACTACACAATGGGTTCAGTGTACACTGCTCAAGTGATGGGTGCACCAAAATCTTAGAAATCATACCTAAAGAACTTAGCCATGTAATAAAACGCCATCTGTTTCCCCAAAACCACTGAAATAACAATAATAAATATTAAAATCTTTTTATTACTCCTCATTGGAAGACTGAGATTTCTATTTAAATTTTTTAGATAGCCTCACCAATTGACTTAATTTTTAAGTGTAGAACTAGACATGTGGAGGTTTTAAGAAACTAATCTCAGTGTGTTCATATGCAAACAATTAGTTGGGAGAACAGAAGCTTTTCATAGTTGATGATTCCCATGT
Source organism: Ateles fusciceps (assembly GCA_036589455.1). NCBI lineage: Eukaryota > Metazoa > Chordata > Mammalia > Primates > Atelidae > Ateles > Ateles fusciceps. The sequence continues at coordinate 3,799,244 of JAZHEH010000065.1, read as the reverse complement.
GGATGTATACATAAATTATGTACACTGTATATAAAAGTGGAAGGCATGCATTTGTTGTCAAACTTCCTATACTTTCTCTTTTGCGAAGCATTTGATGCCTCTCAAACTATCAATGACATAGTAACTTTTTTGTAGACATTTTAAAGCTTTGATAAGGTATAATTAACGTGTAACAAAAATTACATATATTTATGATGTATTTGTGATGTTTTGATGTACATGTACATTGTGAAATGATTAAATCAAGGTAATTAAAATATGTATCACCTCACTTATTTTTTGTGGCGAAAACACTTAATGTCTTCTCTCTTAGCAATTTTTATGTGATACATTATTATTAATAGTCACCAGGTTGTACAATAGATCTCCAACACTTACTCATCCTGGCTGACTGAAACTGTACCCTTGACTAACATCTCCTAAGCCCTCAACCCCTTTCCCCTAACCCTGGCAATCACTGTTCTACTCCCTGACTTTATGAGTTTAACTTTTTTAGGTTTCACCTATTAGAGAAGCTTTCAGTTTACAGCAAAACTGAGCAGAAAGTACACCAGAGTGGTATATTCATTAACAGTCATTGAACCTACATTAACGCATTGTTACACAAGTCCATAGTTTTTAGGGTTCACCCTTAGTGTTAAACAGTCTGGGTTTTTACAGATGGCATGTATCCACCAATATAATATCATACAGAATAGTTTCACTGACCTAATAGTTCTGTGTGCTCTACCTTTTCATCTTCCCTCCCTGCTAACCCCTGATCTTTTTACTGTCTTCATAGCTTTGCCTTTTCCAGATTGTCATATAGTTGGAATCATACAATCTGTAGTATTTTTTAGACTGGCTTCTTTCACTTAGTAATATGCATTTAAAGTTCTGCCTTGTGTTTTCATGGCTTGATAGCGTCTTTTTTTTTTTTTAATCACTGAATAATACATTGTCTGGCTTTACCCTCGTTTATTTATTATTCACCAATAAAGGACATCTTGGTTGCTTCCAACTTTTGACAATTATGAATAGAACTGCTATAAACATCCATGGACAGATTTTTAGTAAATATGCTTTCAACTCATTTGCATAGTAACTTTTATTGTCCATCTTGTAAGCCTGAGTTTTGAGGACTAGGTTTAACCTTCATTTCAAACATTAGTTTATATTATGCCAGAGATGATTTCAGATAATTCAAAATGCCATACTTATTTGCCAACTTTGTTAGTTAAGTGATTAATTTCATGATTTTAGAGGAAGAAAAATGTACTAAAACTCTGCTGTGAGAAACTTTTTTAATATTTCTTTTTTATGTATGTGAATATTTCTGTGACACTACAGCATGAATATTACAGTAAAATTTTGATCTAAGATCTGTTCAATGTAAAGTGGAATTTATTTTTGTGCAAGAAAAGGGAGAAAGGGTCAATTTTGGATTCAAGCTTAGTGCGTTCAACTGTCCTAAATCATAGCTCACTGCTTGAGGCAAAGGGTCTTACTGCAAAGTCCCCAGGAGAGGGTTAGGGTACCACAAAAATATTTCTCTCTTTTTAAACATTTCTATAATTTGCATCTTAAAGACTATATTTTCATCATTTCTTAAGCCACTTGGTAGTCATAGTTGGATACCTTGATACTATGAATGTTCAAGGAAATAGTTTTATTGAAAGAGATTATTTTTCTATTAAATATATAGTGAAACTAAAAGTAGTAAGGGGATACTGGTGGAAACATTAATTCCATTATGGAAAGAGTGACTTTATTGCCTGCCTATTTGAACACTACACTCTGTATACCCTTTGGAAAAGAAAAAATATTAGTTCTTGGCAAGCATGATATCTTCTTTTATGTAGCTCTTCTGTTTTATATCTCAAATGTCTGCTTGATGTAATCAAGGGGAGTAGTATGACTCAAACTTTTGTGAAGAATGAATTATTTAAACTACTAGTATTAAATTTTCAGTTCACACAATACAAGGGAGCTCAAGATGCCATTCTCTCAGTCTTTTTTTCTCCTGACTTGAATAGGTGAAAGACAGGATATGATTCTTTATTTTAATGCTGCCTGGACAAACATTTGGGAAATAAATCAAATGCTGAAATACTAGCTTCAGGGCTTTGGTGAGCCGTCATGGATCAGTCGAAAGCATAGGAGCATAAGAGACCAAATGATTTGTTTTGAACTGTCCATAAGCTCAGTTTCTTTATCTGGAAAATGATGCTTCTTTTATCTGCCCAATGCATTTGGCTGTTTGTTTATTTTTTTCTATTGCAGGTGGACTTCATCAGGTCAGGCATGGTGAGACAGCAGGAGGAGCCTCTAGTGCCGACCTTCCAGAGCTGCCACCTCTTTTTTGTTTCTACATAATAAATAAACATTAATTATAAACCAGTTTATTCTGAAATGGCAAAATATAGGTGTTAGATGACTGTTAATCTCAACATTTTTATTCTCTTTTTTTAATTGTAGTTTAAGTTCTGGGGTACATGTGCAGATCTTGCAGGATTGTTGCATAGGTAAAAATATGCCATGATGGTTTGCTGTCTCCATCCCCCCCATCACCTACATCAGGCATTTCTCCCAGTGTTATCCCTCCCCCAACCTCCCCCGGCCCCTGCTGTCCTTCCCCTACCTCCCACCTCCCAGCAGACCCCAGTGTGTGATGTTCCCCTCCCTGTGCCCATGTGTTCTCATTGTTCAACACCCACCTATGAGTGAGAATATGCAGTGTTCTGTTCTCTTCTTGTGTCAGTTTGCTGAGAATGATGGTTTTCAGATTCATCCATGTCCCTACAAAGGACAGAAACTCATTTTTTATGGCTGCGTAGTATTCCATGATGTATATGTGCCACATTTCCTTTGTCCAGTCTATCATTAATGGACATTTGGATTGGTTCCAGGTCTTTGCTATTGTAAACAGTGCCTCAATGACCATACATGTGCATGCATCTTTATAATAGAAATATTTATAATCCTTTGGACATATACCCAGTAATGGGATGGCTGGGTCAAATGGAATTTCTATTTCTAGATCCCTGAGGAATCACCACACTGTCTTCCACAATGCTTGAACTAATCTACACTCCCACCAACAGTGTAAAAATGTTCCGATTTCTCCACATCCTCTCCAGCATCTGTCTCCAGATTTTTAATGATCGCCATTCTAACTGGCATGAGATGGTATCTCAATGTGGTTTTGATTTGCATTTCTCTAATGACCAGTGATGATGAGCATTTTTTCATATGTTTGTTGGCCTCATATATGTTTTTTAAAAATTAAATAGGACAATCCCAATGAAAGTAAGTGCTATGTACCTAGAGCATTGAAGGCACTTACAACATGAGTACCCTCCTCCCCAACCACACCATAACTTTCAGAAAACAGCAAGTCAGTACCTCCCATGTGTAAAGCACCCCATTTGGCACTGTGGCAGTGTAATGCTAAATAAGATCCCGGTTCTCCAGATATAGATTATTACAACATTATAAGTGGAATTAGTTAAGAATGTGCTTCATGACACCGTAACTAGGACATACAGCAGCATATATATGCAATATTTGAAAATGACTTACATGTTTATATGTCTTAGTAACTTAACTACCCCCAGGGGAACTACTGGATTTGATGGGAGTTGAGAAACCTGGATATGATGTTAGGAGGGAAGCTAGTCAAGTAGTCAAATGCTGCACTTTATAAAACTCCAAATTATAGCTTCACTTTCCCCCTCTATGAATATGCTGTCTGATATGATAACCACCAGCCATATGTGGCTATTTAAATTTAAGTTGATAAATGAAATAAATGCTTAAAAGTTCAAATGTTCAACAGCCACATGTGACTAACGGCTACCATATTGGTTAGCACAGATATAGGACATTTTTGTCAATGCAGAAACTTATATTAAAAAAACTATTCAGAAGCTAAGTTTCAAGTTTAGGGTAAAGACAGGAAGAAGTAAATTATTTGCCAGTCTGTCTCTGAATTCTTGTACCCATAATGGAAATAATGCAATGTTGGCAAGAAAATCTGAGAGAAGGAAATCACAGATATTCAGTATGTTTTTACTTGAATTGATGACCTTTTTTGAACACTTACTAATATACTTTAATTAATTAATTTGCACCCCCACACACATAGCCAATGGGTGTACATTGTGTTTTATGAACATCATATAGCAGAGAAGACTGAAAGATAGATTTTAAGTCTGATGAGAATGGAAGGACACTTTTGGAATGCATAACTGTTCTCTTATAGGTCAATCAACGAATCCATAAGTATTTTAGAAGCTATAAGTATATATATTGGGTTAATCTTGCTGAGAAATACAAACAGTAGAGTCTTGATAATAGAAATTTTGCTATTCATTCTATTGACTACTTACACACAATCTCAATGGCTTATTGGTAGTAACTTCTCATTTTGCTAACACAAAATATTGAATCCTACACCATGGACACTGTTGTACAATAGCATGGCTCTTGTTAGTGAATGAGTGAGCCTAAATTTCTATCCAATTTTGGTTCAGCTTGACTGTTTTCTATTCATCATTCATATTCAGTAACTTTCAGAAAAGGTTTGAAGATATTTAATTTTTCAGTTATGCTTTCCTGAATTTCTGGAAGGCATTTTTGATAGTTAACGCCATTAACTTAGTAAATTTTTGAAGGCCCTGGGAACATGTCCCTTGGGCATGTAAAAATTCTAATACAGAGTATTTGGTCCCTGTTCTCAAGTTGACTATGATCTACTTTAAGGAGGCAGTCTAACAATTAATTAATTCATTCATTCATCAATTAGTGTTTGAGGACATAATATTGTCTGAAAAAGCTTTCATGAGTAAACAAAGACAATATATCATTTAAATGTTGTTCTTTGGAGACTTGAGCAGTTAATGGAAAACTGATATGGAAAACATATCAGGTGAGCTATGTGTGAAGGTTCTCTTTTAAATTCCCCATGAGAAGAGATCTTTATTTCTAGTTATATGTGATGGACTTTATAGGACTAATGAGTGTGACTTTTTTAAAATATCCTCAAATGAAATGTTTTATCTGGATGAAAATTGGAAGCTTCTATTCACACCGTTTACTATTTCCCAGTCTTCAGCTGGCATGGGAACCCTCAATTTAACAGCTCTGCAACAGAAGCAAATACCCCATAAATTACCTAAATGACGAGTAGTTAGATCAGCGTTACTGCTAAATTCTTCTATGGAGTTCCCAAGTTTTGAAGTATCAATAGCCAGCTTTCATTTTATTTGACTTAAAATAACTTTCCTGTCTTCTAATATGATTGCATTGAATTTTAAGTAAATACTTATATTCTGGCATATGATAAGTACATGATTTTGTAAAGACCAAAAGTTTTGTAGGGAAAAAAATTACATTTTCATTTACATCCTCAGTGGTTGTTCTTGTAAATTCTTAAAGAGTGGGCTGAATGATATTTGAGGGCTTGTCCCTTGTGGGTATCTTTCAAAAATGTACCCCTTGGTGGATTAAGTATCAAATCAATCTCTTGCTTCTTCAGTGCAAAATGGATATTTTGTTACTTTTTGCTACAAGGATCCTGTATCTCATGTCACTTAGCAAGCCTGTAGCTATATGAAGTATTTTATGCTTCCTAGATTATAGTTTCTACAAGCAAACTCATACATTAGTTTGAAGTGGTTTCACGTGTAGTTTCTTCTGCCCACCACGGATATATGTGGTACATCTTGAAGTGGCTCATTGTTTGGATCTAATTATGTTCATTTCCTAAACATAGTTTTTGCCTTATTCATATCATAAAAAAGCTTTACCATCATCTCTTGGAGATTTTATTCAGCTGATTCTTTTTATAAATAAAATGTTTTGGCTGACATAACTTGCCTACTTTGATTTTTTAAAATTTGGTAGTATTGATAAAATATAAAAGTCACTAAAAATCCTATTACTTGTTTTAGAATTATATAAAATAAGTAAACGATCCTTGATACACCAGTCAATTCCCCTTCCTCAAAGGCAATTACTATCAATTTAATGCATTTAATGCATTTCCTTCTTGAATTATTTCTAATTTAATATTCTATAAATATGTAAATATCTATATATGTATTACAACATATTTACATATCTAAAGCAATTTAACTTTATATATGGCCATCTATATTGCATGTGTATATACACACACTAATGTGTATGCATGTACATACATCATAAAATGATATATCATACTACAAGTATTTGTTGGCAAATTTGTTTCTGCTTAACACTATATTCTGAACGTATTTCTGGTTCAATACATGTACATATGCTGTATTTTTTATAATTGCATAGTGTTTCATTATATTTATATATTATATGTTATTCCACCAGCTCTCTTGATGTATTTTTATTTTTTTCCTATTTGATCAGTGTTGCAACAAATATACTTGTGCATATATTTTAATCATGAATGCTATTTTATGTGTAGAATATATTCTTAGATTTCCTTAGGATTGCTAGATTTAAGGAATTTACATTTAAATTTAATACATACTAAATGATGTTCATGAATACTTTATAAGGGAGACATTATACTACACTATCTCTGATTGTTTTTATAACTCATCTAGGAAAGCATTCTTTTGGAAACCATTACTTGATATCTGGACCAAATCATTTAAGGAAATATTGCTATATAGGTAACCCTCTATATGGTTTATATATCTATAGTGCCTGAAGTATATATCTGTGTAAATATCTGTGTATTTATGCAGAAACTTTGATTGTATCTATCCTTAATCAAATTCAAGTTACAACAAAGAGATGGATTTTTGAGATTAGATAGACACAGATTTTCAGTGATGTAGTAACTTAATGTTTTAAGTTATTATGTATAACTACAAAATCCCTGGAACTCTAGTAAGAAATCTAGTAAGTTGCACGTTGGCAGGACTTCACCAATCCACCTAGGTCACTATTTTAATTTTTTATAACCATCCTTATAAATGAGCTCAATAATCAGCAACATTTTGGTTTTATTTAGGCGTTCACAGTGAATATAAGAAATATTTTATAAATGTAAAAAACAAAGTACTTCTCCTTTGACTTTTTTGCTTGTTGAGTCAAAGTCCTATGTAGCCCAGATCACCTGAAGGCATGGCTCAATCGTTCACATCACAAAGAAAGAGTTACATTCTTTAGCTTCATGGAATGTCATAGAAATAAGTTATGTTCTATTAAAGAAAAAAAGATAACACTTGGTATGGTGCCAAGAGAGATTTCCTGCTTAAAATTTTATGAGTTGGTTAACAGAAAAGTCTGTCCAGGTTCACATCCACCCTTATCTTAAGCACTTTCTTATGAGAAATGCAGAATGTAAACAATGTATTTTGAGGTCAGATAGCAGAGTTCAGACCAGAATTATGTTTGTATTATATACTATGGCTGTACCCTGTGATTTAAAAGAAAATAGTCTGGAAGAAAGTCTGTAGAACATTATTTTTTTGATAGAAGGTCTCACTCTGTCACCTAGGTTGGAGTGTGGTGGCATGATGAAGTTTCACTGCAGCCTCAACTTCCTGGGCTCAGGTGATTCTCCTGCCTCAGCTCCCTGAGTAGCTGGGACCATAGGTGCACACAATGCCTGGCTAATTTTTATTTTTGCTTGTAGAGACAGTATATAGCTATGTTGCCCAAGTTAGTAGCAAACTCCTGGACTCCAAACCTCCTGCCTCGGCCTCCCAAATTGCTAGAATTATAGGCATGAGCCACCACACAGCAAATGTTATTGTTACATGATTTTTAATATTTCCCTTTCTTGGTATTGATGATTGAGACTTGTGATGTTAAATAATTCTACTGCTCTCTTTTGACTTTATAATTCTTGTGTAATTTTTGCAGTATATGTTTATACCTGTAAGAATGCAAGTGTATATATGTTATATGTACATAATATTCATATATTTGTGTTTCTCCCATTCCTCTTTCACAAATAAGAAATACATTTATAAGTACTTTGTGAAAAATGTTGTTAGAATGCTTAGATGAAAGAGAAGGCCAGAAAAATTATAGAAGAGAAAGAAAAGCAGCAGCCTAAGTCAAGAAAGGTATTTAACTATCTTCACTCCTAGATACTAGGAGTGCAGGAACAGATTTTCAGTCTCTTACTGCCAGGTTTGCACAGCATTATATTTCCTTTCTAGGGTTCTTCACAAACCTACTTATTGGCATGAGGTTATTCCAAAGCATTTTGTTGAAAACATGTTTTTAAAATATCATTATACTAAACTCTGACAGATTTACCCTAGAATGAATTTCTTTATTTTTCAGAATCTGCCATTGAAGAAGATCCCATGCAAAGCCAGTGCACCCCTCGGGCTCCTTTTTTTGCCCGAGACAATACAGCAAATTTCTTATCCTGGTGCCGAGATTTAGGGGGTGGATGAAACATGTCTATTTGAATCCGAAGGTTTGGGTATGTATTTCCTTCAGAATTTTAGTTGATAAGATACTCAAATTATCTTTTGTCTTTGTTAGTATTGCCCTCAAAAAGTTTTCTGTATGATGTCATTTTGCAGGTTATTATTTATAAATCTGTCTGAGTTTATAAAAAGTCTGAGTTTGTTGTAAACTTGCAGGTCTGCTCTAACTTGATGCTTTGAAAACAGAAAAATGAATATTCTCTCTTACTATGGGTTACCTCATGGATACAAGAAGAGAAACAGAAGTAGCACAGTTCTTTCCAAGCTAAATATAAGGGCCATTAGTGTACAATTTGTGCAAAATCATGGATATTTGGAAAACACAGGGCCAAATTTTACCCCCAGGCTTTGATCTGGATTAAAGGGTAGCAGTGCATGTTCTAGCCATAGAGAGTACTCTTCTCTTTTCACCTCTACAACAGTATGGAAAAATTAGTTTATTTATTTATTTTTTAGTGAGTTAAAAATCAGGCAATATAACGAGGGATCGAGGTCATTAAAGATGTTGAATTAAAAGATAGATAATTTAGTGCCTATACCTACCCAGATAACTGTGTAGATTTTTGTTGCTTTCTGATTGAATTTTGGCAGATTCACTTCCAAGTCATAGAATGAGCTTATTTCTTTCGAAGTAAACATACATTGAAGTATTAAGTGTTTCAACACTACTCCATACACTAGGATAAAATGCTCAAACTTCCCATGTAGGCTCCACCAGAGTACAACTCTAATATTAGAGTTAAATATTAGAACTAACGGCTCATTTTTGCAAAATGCAACCAAGTTGAGAAAGGAGACATCTAGAGAAAAAAAAAATCTTTGCTTTCTTTTTGCCTGAGGCCTTAAAAAATCAATTTAATAGGTCATATAATATAAAATATTAATATCAAAGTAAGCTGAGCATCCTTCAGAGAGAACAAGTATACAAATTACCTTCCAAATAGCCAAAATACCTATTGCCCTTAGGCCCCAAAAAACAATATTCCCATGCGGAACCCAGGAAACGTATGGTAACAGCTGAAATCACACTCATTTTATATGCTTAAGAAAATCTGTATTTGTTCTCAGTGGACTTGGTGTGATATGGCAAAGAAATACCATCAAATTTCTGAAAATTCTCTTAGCAAAGATGGAACAACATAAATTTAGCCAGGGGCAATATTCTAGAACTGAATTAAAAAAAAAAAAAAAAAACAGAGTAATCGCATAGTAGTCTGCTGTATACAATGGTGTGCTCATGAAATGATCAGTAAATAAATCAGCTTTTGATTGTTATTACCATTTCCTTACATCAAAATAAGAAAATTTTGTGGAAGATGCGTGTGTACATAGATAATACCTGTTTTTCAGTCCTGTGGTTAATTTACAAATCAATTTTAACTGTCAGGTTTACAGGAAACCATGTGAGTAGAGGATTATAGGAAGGGGCTGTGGAAGAATTATTTGTACAAACAATCAAATAAAATCACAAGATCTGGTAGATGTTAAGATCTTGTAAAAATATATAGCCATAAAATCAAATATTACTAACAAGGAGTACACTCTGCACATGTGGGCAATTAACATTATGATTTAAAATTCTAGCATGCTTCTGAATTGCCAAAGAATCACATGGGGAAACTATGATTAATTTGTTCATTGTACAGTTTTTCATTAAAGAAGCATTTTTTTCAGTGATTACTATAGGCTAAGTGGGTTAACAAAAGCTATGAATGTACATATGATCTTGTCTCATTTTCTCATTGTTCGTGACTTCTTTTGTTATTTGAACTAATAAAATTTTCCTGTGGACACCAAGAAGAGTCCATCTAATATTAAATCCTCTCTGCTAGAAATAGCACTATAGGTGAAGGTTCTAATATGTATTTACTTTAATGGCTTTTAAAAGCCCCATTCAAATAATAATACATTTTACCTAAAATTATAAAGTTTACAGAAACTTACATAATGACCCTGGTATAAAAATGCATACTCTGTAGCAAATAAAATTATGTCAGGAAGAATCTTTAGATGGCCTACTTCTTCACCTGGTTTGAAAAATATATATTTTGACCTTATAAAAAGTCCATGATAATTTATATAATATATATAATTCTACAAAAATTTTTGTACAAATTTTAAAGTCTACAAAAATCAATTATTTGTCAACTTCTCAGTACCAAGTTAAATTAGTTAGTTAGGTTTTCTAGTTGCTGCTCAATGAAAAGATAAATTTGCAATTTCTCCTGCTCAGAAGAGAACCTAAATGATGTATAATAAATAGGCTCTAGGGTTGTAATAGAAGGGGGCCAATATTATGGCATTGACTTCAGGATTACTTAGAGAAAGGAAACAGCTGTGCTCATAGATGGTCATGATAATCAAGAGGAAGGACAATACGAGGTTCCATTTCCACAAGTGGAACCCTTTCTCCTCGTTTTTCTTTTTGATTATTATTATTATTCATTGAGAGTGAGGAAGAGATTGAGCTGCTGCTGATGGCTTTGGACTCTACTTGGCAGAATTGACTTTCTTGCAACAATAACACTGTGTCCTCTGCTTGATGTCTTTTCACACTTCACTTTTGAAAGGAAATTTAGGGCAAGCCTTTTTTTTTTTTTCTTTTTCTTTTAACCTCAAGATTTCGTTTCAGTAGCGCACAAGATGAAGCACATCCTTTGTGTCCTAGTATTTTGAACAGCAAATAAAATGAAAAGATGCTCTGATGAATGGGAAAAAAAAATGTGTTTGAATGAATGATAAAGTAGATCACTGTACTGTGTGTATGAAGAGGCTTCTGTGTTTAGCTGTTCAAAGGTCTTTGCCTGCATAAAGCATCCTTATCTTTGTGGCAACTGATATGCTACCCTCTGTTGCAGTGCTTTTTTGTACAATTATTTGTCAGAGGATCTTGATTCACAACTCACTGTTCTCTTTTCACAACAGCTAATGACAAGAAACCTCAGTGGGCCAGGGAAGGTGTGCTAGCGATGAACTGGGAAGAATGGAGGGCAACTAATTCCATATGTTTATGACATGCTTCTTGTCTTTTTGATTCTTGGCACATAACTTCCTATGTCACATACAGGGTTTAACCTGCAATTTATATTCTGTGACATTCTTTAGAGATAATTTTTCCTCTGTAAAATGTCAGTTGTTAGATCATATGTTTGCTACATCCTGAACTATTTCAAAAGAAAACCCATAGAAAAGTGGACAAAGGTCATAAATAACCTATCCACAAAAGACTTATAAAAACCCAATTAAGGTATTAAAATGTTGGACCCTTTAGTAGTAAGGTAAATGTGAATAAAAACTATGAAAAAATAGCTAAATTAAGAAAATTATATAGTTAGTATTGGTAAGTATATAGAATATCAGAATCTTCTATACATTGCTGAGGAAAATTAGAAATTGGCATACTTTCTTTGGAAGGCAATTTGACGTTATATATCAAAGACCTCAGAAGTATTCATACACTTTGATGAAGTTGTTTTGCTTCCAAAAATGTATTAAAGTCAATTAGTATAGGCACCAGAATGTCTATTGAAATATTTTTTAAAATAGCTAGAACCTATGATATTTGGTAGCAGCTTAACAAATTGTAGTCATCCATAGATACCGTGCAAAGATAATATTCTTGAAACTATTTAAGGATATAGGAAAATATGATATACTGTTAACCTGAGGTCACCCATTTATATCTATTATTTAACAACAAAAGTTCATATTCAGAATTTGAAGGAAAAATAAATAGTAATTAGGTTGTAAATGACATCATTTTCTTCAATTATCTATTAATTAACAAACTTAAGATAGTGAAAAATTATGTCATGTAGTCTGAAACGTGAACAATTGATTTATATTATGATGCAACTGGACCAATTAGCATAGAGATTTATTGACATAAAATTTTATACATCAGCATACTAAAAGAATTTTTCACATTGTCAAGGTTAAACTGATACTTTAAGTGATTACAGTATTGCATGTTGTATAGTAGCAAAGGTTTTTGCATGGTCTGTGGAGCATGTTGTAACCCTAAGGGTCTACATATAATGCTCACTCTGACCCCTGCTGTACGAACCATGTTGACATATAAGTGACAACAGAAAAGTTTCTTTTCATTACTCTGATATGTTAAGATTAATAGCAGTTTCATTAGATTCCTTTAAAATATTTATGATTGTGCTTTAAGTTAAAAAGGTAAACATAATTATTATCTAGAATTCAAAAGTATGTAGTTGATCAGTCTATAAACAAAATGGTCCCCAATAGTTATTTTGTAAGAAATTAACTTTTAATTATGGAGTTAAAATATGTTTTCAGTTTCATGGAAATGTAAAAGTTATTGGACAGTATTAAACAATAATCTTCCAAACAGTAAATTTAGTAATTTTAAAAATGTTCATTTAAGTAAATAATTGAATCACGTTTTCTAAAATGATGTTGAATATTCTTATGTAGCTCATTTTTACAATTCAAATTAAGATCAGAAATCTATACTTTCAAGATTAAAGTTTTCAATTATGAATTATGAAATTGATGCTTTTATGTAATTTTTTACTAAGGTATTTTAAGTAACTATTTTCTCAAATTACTGCTAGTCTTTCTGTGCAGTTTGTTATTTGTAATTTACATTGGCCTATCAATTTAGAAATTGTCAAGTTAACTTTTTTTCCCTTTTTTATTTTGTTTCATTTGTACACATTCGGGTGAGCTGGGAGATGGAGAAAAAAGGGCTGGGGAACTTCTTTAAAAATACACACATTTTTTTGCTTGCTGTAATTGTGTCAATATCATTATGTTATTGGATAATTATAGGATTTGGAGGCCAGTGACTATGCTTCATCTATTTCTCTGAGAAAGAATCTACTCAGCAAGAAAAGGGTTTGCTCTCTGTGGTATAGCATGCAAATGTGTGTGAATTGTTTGAGTACAACTTTTAAAAAATTTTATTTTCTACGTTTGTGTTTGCTGTGTGGTACTGTCTTCTTTTGATGCATCATTCTGATGAGGAATTTTATAAATTTTTTTGTTCTGTTGAACATTGGTCAGCATTTTGCTTCAGAGGCAAACATTATCTACCTGTAGTAAAAATGACTGTGTGGAATTTTTTATTTTTATTTTTATTTATTTTTATTTCTTTTGAGAAGGAGTCTTGCTTTGTCGCCAGGCTGGAGTGCAGTGGCGTGATCTCAGCTCACTGCAACCTCTGCCTCGGGTGCAAGTGATTCTCCTGCCTCAGCCCCTCTAGCATCTGAGACTACAGGCGCGTGTCACCACACCCAGCTAATTTTTTGTATTTTTAGTAGAGACGTGGTTTCACCATGTTGGCCAGGATGATCTTGATCTCTTGACCTCATGATCCACCCACCTCGGCCTCCCAAAATGCTGGATTACAGGAGCGAGCCACCAAGCTAGGCCATGGATTTTTAAGTATTAGTAATTTCCATCATTTCTTAAAGTCACATGCTGCATCAGAAAAAGAATCTATGCCTGCCTTCAAATGTTTGCTAAATCACCCTTATTCTTGTTTTTGTCTCTATATTGAAGACTATAACAGTGTTTTTGTGGAAAAAATAGCTCTATTACTGTTATTAGTATTATTTTATGATAATAATTTTAGGATACTCATTCAACTCTGGATTATTTATATTAATTTCTTTCCCAGGATCATTTTCTTTTAGACTTTTTGTTTTTTAACACATTTTTGTTTTATGAAGTACATACTTCATTAGTATTTCAGTTTGCCTTTACACTAAAAACACTTTACAAATCTGGCCCTCTCCCCCTATGCCAGGGAAGATGCAGGAGGGAGCAATTACATCCCTTGCCCAATGTTACACAACTTTTGAATGGCCCAGCTAAAGTTTAAATTCAGCTCCATTACCTCCAAAAATCATGCCTCTCTGTTATAGAAGCATATACTTTGCCTGCATTAATTTTAGATGTTATTAGGATTATTTCAAGCAAAAGGAAAAATAAAGTATATACCAACTTAGAAAAGACTCACTTCTGATTGATGTTCTGAGTGATAGTGGCTTAATCCATTAATTTAACCTGGGTGCTGGGTGCTAGAGAAAGAAAGAGCACTCTTTCTTCAGGATATTTCTCAACTTTGGGGGAAAGGCAATAAAATACATTCTATTCTATAGAACTTCCATTACTGATGAGATCATGAATAGACACTCCTTGTTTATATGATTTATGTGGATGCCATATTCTATTTTAAATTATTCTGACTGGTGATTCAGAGAAATTTGGATACTCACACACATCATTTTTGAGCGTGTGAGATTCTTTGTTTGTTTTTTCCTTCTCATTTGCCTCAGATCAGTGTTTTAGCCCCTTAATTACCATCCCTATTTGACACCTACATTTAAACTCACAGATTTTTGTGTGGGTCTTACTCAGAGTGACATGACACAGAGAGTAGTTTCATGTTTGGGAAGCATGGAATTTTTTATGTATCTTATAGAGCCCGGCAGGAGAGAAAGGACTATAATATTTATTAAGGGCCAATCCAACATACGCATTATTTCCACTCTGTTGATCGTCATCATCATCACCACCACCATTGTTATCCTTCACATTTTTAGAGCATGTTACATATATCAAAGCACACTTAAATATTTTCAGCAAAACAGTTACAGGATTTATACCAGTGTTTATTATTTAACATTGATTAATACAGTGCTTATCAGACTTTAGTCTATATACTCATCACCTGGAAAGTTTGTTTAAATGTAGTTTCTGATCATGAGAGCTGGATAGGGCCCCAAGATTATTAGAGCTGGATAGGGCCCCAAATTTGCATTTTTAACAAGCTCCCATGCCCTGCCAATGCTGCTGGTCTGTGGACCACACTTTAGTGCAAGAGAGTAACATTTATTGAGTGCTTACCAGGTACTAAGTGTTCTTAACCATATAGTTACCTTATAAAGAAGAGCAAGTAGAAGACACAACACTTGTTTTAGGGTTGAAGAAATTAGGCAGTGTTAAGCAGAACCCAATTCTTCTGACTTCTAGCTTACCGTTTCTTCTACTCTATCACTCTTCTTGGCTTACTAGAACCAGTTCTCTACCCTGGGAAAGTAGGCAGCCATTAATCTACGATATTTTTATAATTGAACAACATTTATTCAAAAATATTTTTTTTCAAGTTTCCATACTAAATAAAAGGCTAAAAAGCAATTTTCTTCAACATGATGATTCATGTTATAACCTCTAGTTATATAGAAACCAAATGGGCAACATAATTTTTCATGCTTTCATTCTTTTGCCCATCTGTTAAAACTTAATATATTTAGCTGAACTATACCTTCATGGTCTAATGCATTTTATCCTTGCAGATTCTGTGACATTGAAATTCTACCCTCTTGCTTTAATGGAAGACCTCATTTTCTATTCCTGGAGCTAGCAGTATTCCATTTGACATTTGATGCCCATGAGATTTTTTATAGAATCTGGGTTATGAGATTGAGTCTCTTGCCACATATCTTTGAATGGAAACCTGTGTTACTTTTCCCAGAGATGTTTTACATTATGCTTTTCTTGAAATGGTTTTGATTATTTAAAAAGAAGCCGCCAATGATAAAACCATTTGTGTAATAATCACCATTGACTAGAAAGCTCTTCATTTGTTTTGAAGAGGATTTGTTCAGAGGAAAGCTACAGCAATCCTTTCTTATACCCCTAACTCAAAGCAAAAGACCTTGTTAATTTTACAGTGATAAAGTGGGGAAAATGTCTCCTTGTATAATTTTAAGGTAAGTAGATGTTATTTTGAAAAAGATAAATGACTAAATATGCTTAAAATGAGTAGTACATATGACTGGATGCAAGGGCTTTGCTACAAACACAGTACAATGAAAGCTGCCTGTCAAATCAGCTTGACAAAGGTATATATTCAGTTATTTGATCTTCTAAAATATACCATATATAATCAACATAGTTAATTATTAAAAATGAACTCTATCAAGCTATTTTAATCACAAAGGAAAATTAAAGCCAAGATATTTGGTGTTTCAAAAAATGACACAGGTCCTAATGCAGTTGTTACTTGAACTTTATACTTAGCGTAAACTTGTAATTGGTGAAGGATATCTGCTTTATATCTACATATGCTGACCAAATTGACTCATTTAACCTGAAATTTGATTACATTTAGAATTAACTATATCCGATATAATATAAAAGGTAAAAATTTAAAATGTAGTCATTTTAATAGAGCCACTCTATATCTCCTGACAGTAATCTTATCTTCATTCCAGAGTTTCTTTCACTGTCTAGTAACTGACACATTATGATGCACAGAAAGTGCTTACAGGGAAAAAAGGTGAATTAAGGTTAATTGACTAAACCAAATAAAATAAATAATGAAAAGAAAAAAATAATGAAACTAACATTTGGCAGGTATTTCCTGTGTGCCATGTACTGTGCTAAGCATAACAGTAAATATTATTTTGTTTAATCATCACAAAAATATTATGAGGTGAGCACTATTTATTTCCTGCAGAAAAATGAGATTTTGTAGAGTAACCTCCCAAAATAACATGACCAGCAAATATTAGTGCTCACACCCACACCCAGATCTTTGTGGCTTGAATTACACAACCATTATACTCTTTTCCTCTATTAACTTTAGTTTATAACTTGCTTAAGTGCAACAACCAAAGTTACCTCTTTAGTACAATATCGATATTCCATACAGACATTTTAATTTAAATTTTATAGCAATAAGATAAGAGTGCTTGCTTTTGCAATTAAACATTTACATGATTTAAATTCTTGTCTTTCCTAAGATGGTAGGTAAAACTTTAGCCTTTATTCACTTTGTTAATCATCACAACCCCTATCACCACCACATAACCGTCATCTTCCTTGTATTATATAGTAGTTACTAAGGCATTTCTATGTTCTAAGTATTGCACTGTTACGCAGCTCAACAGATTTATCTTAGTCATTGCTTACCCGTCACCAATCATTCTTCTTCTTTTTTTTTGTCTGTTAGGGGCCAGGCTTGGTATGTTTGTTATTTGAAAAGCTATTAACATGTGAGGTGATATTACAGGTATGCTTTAAAGCAGGTTTAATGCTTTATAAAAAGGCAATATTTACCAAAAAAAGTGAAAGTAAAACACTATTTTTCTGTTAGCATTTTCCTAAGAAGTGATGCTGGGGAAGAAGTTTACCTGTCTTAAATTTTAATAGGCTGATTCTGTTAAGGAAACAAAATAAAGAATCATGCAGTTTCTTCTCAGTTTGCCAAATTGATTTTCTAATGAGTCTATGATAGATTCAATATTGAGTTTTGGCATGCAAAACTGTTTTAAATTGACAAATGAAGAAGGAAAGAAATACACAACATTGTGGCATCCTGCATGTCAAATTGTCTTTCTTATAGCACTCACATTATTATTTTTCTTCAGAATTAATTTGATTTTCCATAAAGTATACCTATTTACATATTAATGCTTATATAGTCCTCAGAATATGTAAAATAAGTTGGTTAAATAACCATTATAATTGTGTCAGGTATTGGCTACACATTGACACAATTTAGTCAGTTATCTAATAGTTTTTATATTTTGACAGTCTTGTCATCAAGAAATGCATGGCATTGTATCCAAAGCTCTTGATGCTATAGCGACGGCTTCACACAGCTTTTACTAAGGATGAGGGCATGAGCAGGGCTTTAAAAGCCCTCCTCTCCTCAGTTTTTACATACTGCTTTCTCCCACTCAAAACTCCCAATTGTGATTTTATACCATGGACATGTTTAAAAAAAAGTCTGAATCAGAAAAAAATTGATGATCTAGACAGGAAGATCCATTTTCATTTGTTTATTTCTGTTTTGTGATGTTTGTTATTGTTCTCTGTATGAAACTGATTCCTGTGTGATGTTACAGCCCTTATGTTACCTTGTGCTGGAACTGATTTAATATACTAAACTTTATGAAGTTAATATCATTCTAGTCACTGTCAACTTGTAGTACATTTGAAACTGGAGGTAGTAAATATCATCATTTTAAGCCATTTTAATTAAAAGTAATTCAAGACTTCCCTAACTAGGACTTTGTGATAATTCACCAATGGTTATCTGAATCTAAAATTTGTGTTATCAGTAATAGAAATATCCTGCAATTCAGATTTTCCATAATTGGTTACAGGATTCAAAATTTAATGGTGGGATTACAATTATGGTAGGATTCAAATTTATTTTAAAAGCTTTAAAGTGCCATTTTTATAACCAAATAATAATACATTTATATGTCGCCTTAAAACCAAATGAAATCACATACTTTTACAATCAGGTAAAAGTGTTTATTCTAATTACCACACATGCCCAGCAAATTTCATTGTGGTGTTAGTGGATCAAATATTGCCACTATCATAAGCTATGAAGAGAGTGAATTAGAATATTTAAGTTAAGTGAATAGATTAATACTGGAAAGTTAAATTATTAAGAATTCTGTGTTTAAGAATAAAAGCATATTGCTCTTTTTCTTAAAGTCAATTAACAGTCAATGTTTTCCTTTTTTAGAATACTGTGTATCAGTGGAAAACCTGTTCTCAGTGCAAATTTTTTTCAGTCTCTCATCTTTATTCAGTGCTGAATATAAGAACATTGTAAAAATCCCCTAATTTGGCTTAAAAAAGAGAATAGTATGCTCTTCTAAATGCTCTTTTTGTAGGCTTGACAAAAGCAAGTGTGATTTGTCAACATTACTGAATGTCTATCAGATTATATTATAATAGAAATATCAATTCAAAGTATAGCCTTCTAATTTGCTTCTCTGATGGGCAAAACTGGCTGATGGTACATTGGTACATACATACAAAATTCAGTCAGTTGAAGTTGTTTCTAAAGTATTAGTTAATCAGATTTGATTAGAAGACCATATGAAGTAACAGGGTCTCCCTTTGACATTCTTCTTTGGAGGATAACAAAGGAGTGTAGCATAAGATGTTTATCCTTATTTCATTTTTTTTTCTTGCTAAAATCACTGTTGGAGGTAGACCCATGAAATTAAAATGGCTAGTCCTTGCTCCATAGTTGTGTGTTTGTAAATATCAATTATTGACAGGTATCATAATTATAGCTACATAGGCATCCAATATTGACTTACCAATATTAATTAATTGAAAAAATATTTTTAGGGTAAGATTTATTCAGGGTGAGAGTTCCTGAGACTAATAGCTTTTAAGACAAAGCATAGGCAGAGTTTTGAGAAGTAATTTAAGCCTTTAGTAGAGCTAGGTGGATTGAGGAATGAGATAGGTTTTATGACTGTCAGAATGAAGTGTAGCTCTTTCCTGGGACCATGAGGGATGAGGGCCACTGGCAAGCCTGCACTGTTGAGCTGCTTATTCCTTCTATTGTAAATGTGTTCACCTCTGTCTTGTCTTTCAGTCCTCCACAAGCAACCCAGAGAAGTGTGTCTCTGTTTGCTAGAGCTTGGCCGGATTGCAGCCAGGTAGGTCAAACCACTGCCACTATGTCAAGACGTAGACCATCTCAGCATCCAAGCAACACAGAAGCTTGCTGGCTTTTCATTGCTAATGTTTAACCTGGATGTGAGAAGCTACTCATTCACAAATGATAATTTGAACATCTTGAGGGCAGCAGTTGACCAAACTAAAAACGTGCCACCAATATTCTTAACATCAAGATCTTGTTGTCAAAGCCACTATGTCTAAGCATTTGCTAGTGTTTTTTAATAAAACACATTTTCCCTTCAAAACTTTCCTGGGGTTAGGGAGGACATTGTACAAGCAGTTTTATATGACAAGCAGTTTATATGACTTTCTCCTCAGTGGAAAGTCTATTCCCATATTCTGTCTATCTTCCTCCTTCTTTACCTGCTCGCTTCTTGTTTACTTTTTAATAATTTTTACCTCTTTTTTTATTCTTTTTCTTCATTTCCCTCATTCAACACTTCACTCTTTTAGTTTCCACTTCTGACTGGGATGATAGTTTTTAAATTATTCTCTATATTTTTATTAGAAAAAGACATATAATATTATTCTTATGTAGAAGCATCTTTAAACCTATTTTTTTTTCTGTAGGAAGGAAAAACAAGAATTAATTGCAGAAATTATAGCAAAATAAGCAGAGGAAGGAACTCTTAGCTAAACCAACTTGCTTTGGTTTCATCTTTTCCCATTTATTATCTTGCATACCACCAGACAGGGCTTCTGGCCAGTCTATGAATCCCAAAGAACAAGAAATGAAGATACAAATGTTTGAAGAGGTTTTGATGCAAATTTAAAATTCAGGATTAATTAGAAAATGGTTTCTCATTTACATCTGGGTATACTTTTAGGGTTGAGATCAAGTAAGGTGAAGAGAGAACTAACACTGAATAAACATTCTCAAAGAATTTATTGATAAAATCAAGAAAAAATAGGAGAACACATCGGCAATTTACAACATGGCTAGAAAACTTGTTGCCAATTAATAAACCTTTTTTGATCCTGTAATCAGAATATGTAACCTCAACTTGTTTAAGTCATCATATCAATATAATCTTAATGAATTGTATATCAGGTATAAATTTCATTTTGCCACAATAATTGAGTGTTCAAGAGATTGCTTTAATGTTTTTCAATTCAAATTAATATTTTTGAGTCTTACCTCAACATGGAGTAAAAAACCCAATTTGAGACATTTTTCTATTTCCCCACACTCTTCCCAGTTAATTGTGGGAAGGCCTCTAGGGGAGAACTCTCTAGTCTTCTGTGCTCTCAGATTTCTACTACTCAGGCATAGTTCAAACTTGTGGCATCTGGCTGTTTCTTAGGGGTTTATTCTCTTTTATTGCTGCTACACACATCCTTGGGTTCTGTGAAGGAGCAGGATGAAGATGTACCTCTTGCTTCTAGGACCCTGATATACCTACTCCCCCACCAACCTTGGGGCTTCTGGCCTGGAGGACAAATGGTCTTGAGTCAAGTGAATACCAGGGACTCAGCATCTATCCCTTAAGAAAGAGGAAGTTAAAAATGCAAGGGGTAGGAAATCACACAAAGTAAAATTTCAATAAATGAACTGCTGCCAAGGGCATGTTCAAGTAAAAGAAATACGAATTGTCTAGAGTTCCTACTTAGAGAATAGACAAAAAACATTTTTTTAGTTGATTATCATGTTGGAATACTCTGAAATGCCAGATATATTTTTGTTACTTAAATATTCTAAATATTGCATCAGAAAAGCATGTTGCTTCTGAAAGTTGTGATACAGAAGTAAACAGAGGATATTATACTATCTCTAGAATTAGGTGGGATTTTAAATTTTTCCTGCCATTTAATTTACAGTGTTTGCCTGTTTTCTAGATTTTATTTTATATATTGTTATTATACATTATATTACATGAGTCCTCTGATTAGGCAGCCTGCTGAATAAACATTTTAATTACAGCTAAGTTATCAAAGAAGAAGACAAGCTGCCCAATTATAAAATGCCTTTAAGAATCATGTTTCCTCCAGCTTGGAGTCTGGCATAAATTGCCGCTTGTTACAGGATGTTAAACAAATTAGAATCTTGGTTAATGAAAGCGAATTATAATGGCCTTGTCATACTGAAGGTGATACATCATATGAAGAGTTCCTCGCACCCAAATATTTTTAAATTGTGATTTTGGGTTGTTCCATTTCTGACCATGCTTCATTACCATGCAGTCTGATAAAAACATGGATGATTCACATTACCAAAAAGTAAATTATGGATTTTACAAAAGAGTTCCATAAGAACTAAGATAACCCTTACATTAAAAATTTGATTTGTAAATTTGGCCTTTTATCTTCTTTACTCACTTGGATGGTGTGAACTATTGTGTACTTTCAGCAAAACAAAACAAAACAAAACAATATATTATTCATGATGCTACTATTGTTTTAGTGTGTGACATGACATTAAACAGTTGAATACCAGTAGGATACATTGAGCGTTTAAGTAAGAATGTCTAAGTCTCTTTCTGCATACATTTTAAGTTTTTTAGCTTGATGCAAATTCAAATGTGTTTTACAAACAGCAACCCAATAAATTCAGATCTTACCGTTTTACTCTTGTGTTGAAGCATAATTAGTTGAAGGAAAAAAAAAGGGAAATTTCTTCTAATCTAACTTTACTCATAAATTTTGCCTTACATGCATTAAACATATATCTAGCTTAAATGTGTGCTCCTCTCAAACCCAGAGAGGATTATGCATATTAATGACTTAAAACACTTTTAGGCAGAACTAGAAGTGATTTTGGGAGAGCTCTCAATAATCACAACAGTAATTTGCACACAAAGCAGATGAATTTTGACCTTAGTGAATTCTCCAATATAATCTTGTGAGTTTTATGGTTTTCATCATTGATAGACAATGCATTATTATATTTGATTCTAAACACTTTTCCAGATTACATAAACATAATTTTAAAACCACAAACATCACTTGGAAATGATTCCCAATGAGTTTCTGATTCTCTGCCATGTTCTCCTATCTGGGGACACTTAGTGAATCTCCTTTGCAAGCTGTGGGCTTCTCTGAGTTCTGAGATGGCAGAATGAGACCACTTTTTCTTGTTCTCATGCATAAAACTTCCTTTTATTTTCAACTAAATAGAGCTATCATCACTGGAGAGTGAAATCCCCCTGCTAATATTTCATAAAAATACCAGTTTCTGAATATATGTGTTTGACTTGTGAAAAGTAAAACTCTGTAAAAAAGCAAGTTAATAAAACCTCAAAGATATTTTTAATGATAGTGCTTTGACATGCATTGCTGAAAACAAAGTTAGTGTAAATTCAACATTTTTGGACTGTAGAATTAAGGTGATCTTTAAAAACGAAGTAAAAAAATCTTTTGATATTTTCATTTGGGGTCATAATCAATAATCAGTATTATAGTGGAGCTTTTTATGATTTTTATTTTTGACTACTTTCTTGATTTGGAGCAAAATTTATGATCATTTAAAAGAAATATACTTTCTGAACATTTTCTTTAATCTCTCATTTTAATTCATGGCCTTATGAAAGGAAATGTTACTTAAAAGAAAAAAGTATTCTTATACAAAGATGATTAACTGATCCATCCTATTTAAAGCACTTGAACTAACTGCTGAGACCATCATATGCTTTCACATAGTTGAAATTTCCTTCCAAATCTAAATCTATCTTTAAATTGCTTTAAAACAGAAGACAAATGAGGAAAAAATTATCTTGCAAGAATCTATAAACTGTCTGTTATATGTCTTAAAAAGGGCAGTTTCTTGCATTAGGCTGTAAAATTTGTCCCTCTAACCCTAGTAAAATAGGATCCAGATGTCTTCTGTTTGAAAACTCTAGACTGCTAAATAGTTTGAGTACATTTTCTAGTTCAGGCCTTAGTTTGTGGACTTAGTTATTTTATCTAGAGATCAAAAATTGTGTCAAATGCCAGAAAAATGAGAAATCCATTCCTAAAACCTCATCATAAAGTCATTAACATAAGACCTGTTCCCTAGCACTTTAAAAAAATGAGACAAAAATATGTTGCCCTCTGAATATTCACCCTACTTTCATGTCACTGGAGTATAAAGATATGAGGATTTTATTTTAGTGGATTCAACCTTCTTTATGTCTTTAGTGTGACCCTTAATCAGTTTGAGAACAACAGCTAACCAGTTCTAAAACTCTGAAATTTTGTAGTTGGAAAGGAGTGAAAAATAGTATAAATGTGTGAAAACCTCATAGACAAAATAAAAATGTGGCGTGGTATGGAGTTCATGGAAACCAAAATGAAGCAGCCTTTTGGAGAACAGAAAAAAGATCTATTTGATGACTTAAGTTGGCTTGCAGGTGCAAGCCCCCAACCCAAAGGGAATTTTATGATTTACAGTCTGTTGACATCTCCAGACAGACAGGAAGCCTATGAATCGTATTTAAGTATGCATTTCAGGACTGGCTGACTGTACCTTAGGCAGTTTGAAGTATTCAAAAGCCAATATAAGCAGAGATTTGGGACTTAGTGTTGATTTTCTATGTTCAGTGGCATAACTAATTTTCAGCATTCCCAGATAAAGAAAAATATCTAGAGAAAGGTTTTCCATGTGTAACTTTGTTAACAATTTTATTCAAACATAGTCTACTTTGTTTATATTGGACATACAGCCAAGTCTGTTGTTACTCTAACGTATATATTATTATTTCACTGTGTAAAAAAATTTAAAAATTATGCAATCTATTCCTGAAAGGTGCTATGAATCCACCTGCAATTACAAATGAAATCATATTTTCCAATTCACCTAATTTAAGTTTCAACTATGATATTTGCACTTATGGATGACTTTTAATTGGCTGTGACTTCTCATGTCTTAAGTTCCTCTAGCCTTACTACCAAGTTTATGCTATTCTCTTAAGAACATTAAACATAACAAAATTTTATAGCTTCCTGGAACTAAGATGGCAGAAAAGTCTACAGAGATTAAAAAGGGTTGCTTGCCAAAATTTATCTGGTGAGTTAGTAGCAAAGCTCAATTTATAACTTCATCTGCTGAACTCCAGTACTGAGATATTTCTCACATTTCCAGAGAAATTTCACAATTCCAGAGAAATTTATTTAAAGAATGGCTACAGTAAACTTTTTGGTAAAGAATATAACAATATTACTTTGTATTTTAGCATCCTAATTTTGAAGTTAACATGATCTTATTCAGTGGTATAATATATTTTTAAAACCAAGACTTTAGCAACAGAACCTTGGTGCTGCAGTTTCCAGGTTGTACAACACTTAATTTGTCAATTAACATATTAGCAGTCTCAGAGGTTGTACCATGTGTCAGACATTATACTGAGCATGTAAAACATACTATTTTAATTCCTTCTAATAACATTGCAACATAGAAATTAGAATTTCCATTTTATATTTAAATAAAACTGAGGTTCAGAAATAATATGTGTCAAGATATCCAGCAGTGTCAGATGCATTGAAGATGCTCAGTAGCAGTTGCTTTTCTAAGCTTCTTCCTCTTGCCTCCCTCCACTGCTACAATAGATCTTGAGAACAGGCCATTTTCATATACTTTTCTGATAGAAAATAGACTCATAGAGGTTAAGTGATTTGTGAAATTTTAGAAGCAAGTTATAAAGGAGCTAGAAAAATAAGAACAAACTAACCCCAAAGCCAGCAGAAGAAAAGAAATAACTAAAATCATAGCATAACTGAACAAAATTGAGACCCCAAAATTCATGCAAGGAATCAATGAAACCAAAAGTTGGTTCTTTGAAAGGATACCAAGATTGATGTCCCACTTGTTAGATTAACAAAGAAGAGAAGATCGAAGCTCAATTGGGAATGACAAAGGTGACACTACAATTGATACCAAAGAAATACAAAAGATCCTCAGAGACTACATGAACACCTATATATACACAAACTAGAAATTCTAGATGAATGGATAAATTCCTGGAAACACACAACCTCACAAGATTGGATCAGGAAAAAGTTGAAACCCTGAAGAGACCAATATTGAGTTCTGCAATTGAACCAGTAATAAAAAACTTACCCACCTAAAAAAAAAAAAAAAAAAAAAAGGCCCTGGGCCAGATGAATTCACAGCTAAATTCTACCAGACATACAAAGGAGAGCTGTTACCTATTCTCCTGAAACTATTCCAAAATTTGAGGAAGAGGGACTCCTCCCAAGTTCATTCTGTAAAACCAGCATCACCCTGATTCCAAAATCTGGCAAAGACACAATGAAAAAAGAAAACTTTAGGCCAATATTTCTGTCGAACACAGGTGCAAAAATTCTCAGCAAAATACTAGCAAACTGAATCAGCACATTGAAAAGTCAATTTCCTGCGATCCAGTAGGTTTCATTCCTGGAATACAAGGTTAGTTCAACATATGCAAATCAATAAATATAATTTACTATATAAACAGAATTAAAAACAAAATCCATATGATCATCTGATAGATGTAAGAAAAGCTTCTGATAAAATCCAATATCCTTTCATGATAAAAAAAAAAAAACCCTTAACAAACTAGATAATAAAAGAACTTACCTCAGAAGAATAAGAGCCATCTATGACAAAACCACAGTCAATATCATATTGAAGCAAAAGCTGGGTCAAAACTGGAAGCATTTTCCTTAAGAAGTGGAGTAAGACAAGGATGCCTACTCTTATCACTCCTATTCAATATGGTACTGGAAATCCAAGCAAGAGCAACCAGGCAAAAGAAAGACCTAAAAGGGGTTGAAATAAGAAAAGAAGAAGTCAAATTATCTCCCCTACAAAAAAAAAGAGAAATAAATAAATAAAATACCTAGGACTATATCTAACTAAAGTAGCAAAAGATCTCCACAAGAAGAACCATAACAACACTTCTAAAAGAAATAATAGATGACACAACCAAATGGAAGAACCAGTGTCATTAAAATAGCCATACTGCCCAAAGGAATCTATAGATTCCACACCATTTCTATCAAACTGCAGCTGTCATTTGTTATGAAAGGAGAAAAAAGTATTCTAAAATTGATTTGGAACCAAAAAAAGAGCCTGAATAGCAAAAGCAATCCTAAGCAAAAAGAACAAAGCCAGAAACATCACATTACCTGACTTCAAGCTATACTCTAAGGCTAGAGTAACCAAAACAGCATGGTACTGGTACAAAAATAGAACAGTGAAATAGAATATAGAATACAGAAATAAAGCTGCCTACCTACAGCCATCTGATCTTTGACAAAGTTGCCAAAAATAAGCAATGGAGAAAGGACTCTCTAGTCAATAAATGATGCTGGATTAATGAGTATCCATAAGCAGAAGAATGAAACTGGATCCATACCAATCACTATATACAAAAATTAGCTCAAGATAGATTAAAGATTTAAATGTAAGACTTCAAACTATAAGAAGTCTAGAAGAAATCCTAGAAAATACTAGGGTGTCTAAATCTGCAAAAGAAATTGCAACAAAAACAAAAATTGACAAGCAGGACCCAATTAAACTGAAGAGCTGCTGCACAACAAAAATTCAACAGAGTAACAAGCAACCTACAGAATGGGAGAAAATATTCACAAACTACACACCTGACAAAGGTCTAATGTTCAGAATCTATAAGAAACTTAATTAAAAAAATAACCTCATTAAAATTTGGGCAAAAGACATCAACAGACACTTCTTAAAAAAAACACAAAAGAAAAAAGCAACATACAAGTGGCCCAAGTGGCCCCAAAACACATCAAAAATTCTCAGTATCACTAATCGTCAGATAAATATGAATCAAAACCACAAAGAAGTCAGGCACAATGGTTCATGCCTGTAATGCCAGCACTTCAGGAGGCCAGGATGGACAGCTCACTTGAGCCCAGGTGAGACCTGCTCCACCTCTACAAAAAATTACAAAAAATCCACCTCTACAAAAAACTACAACAACAACAACAACAACAGCAAAAATAGCCAAGCATGGTGGCATATGTCTGTAGTTCCAGCTACTCAGGAGACTGAGGTTGAAGGATGACTTTAGCCCAGGAGGCCAAGACTGCAGTGAGCCGTGATCACACCACTGCACTCCAGCCTGGGTGACAGAGCAAGACCATGCCTCAAAAACAAACAAAATACGCACCAGATACTGGTGAAGCTGCAGAGACAAGGGAATACTTATACACTGTTGATGGGAATGTGAATTAGTTCAGCCACTGTGGAAATCAGTTTGGAGATTTCTCTAAGAACTTAGAACCACTATTCAACCCGGTAATCCCTTTACTAGGTATATATATCCAGAGGAAAATAAATTGTTCTACCAAAAAGATGCATGCACTCATGTGTTCTTAGCAGCAGTGTTCACAATAGCAAAGACGCGGAATCAATCTCATTGCCCATCCATCAATGGTGGATTGGATAAAGAAACTGTAAGACATAGAATACTATGCAGTCATGGAAAAGAATGAAATCATGTTATTTGCAGCACCATAAATGCAGCTGAAGGCCATTATCTTAAACAAATTAACACAAAAACAGAAAACCCAGTACTGCATGTTCTCACCTATATATGAGGGCTAAACACTGGGTATTCATGGACATAAAGATGGGAACAACAGACACTGGAGTGGAGGGAGGAAAGGTTAAAAAAACGACTTATTCAGTACTATGATCACTACCTAGGTAATGGGATCATTTGTACCCCAGACCTCAGCATCATGCAATATACCCATGTAACAATTCTGCACATGTACCCCTGAATCTAAAATACAAATTAAAATTATTTAAAGTCTAAAAACTATAAAAGCAGGTTATGGAACACTTAGTTCAAAATCTAATCAGAGAAGAATGAGAAGCAAATCTCAATGTGAGTTTTGTTGGTACTTGTCAAGAGCAAGCTAACCAGATGCTTTGTAGCATTCAGCATGATTAATGATTACTAGAAAAAAAATGTGTTTTAATTTTGGACAAGGTTAAAATCTTTTTGATAAACTTTGTTTGATTAAGTATTTTTGTACATTTAATACTGACATGTTTTATTAAAGCATTATATGCATTTAGGGATTCAAAACCATAAGCCTGAATTCATATTAAGAACCTTACATTATTTTTATATGAGAATAGAAGAATTTTTTTACATTCAAATGGTAGTTATTAGGTAATTGTTCTGTGCCAAAGTCTATGTGAAATGCTGGTGATTCTCAGAATGAGACAGACAATGGTCTCTACCATTACAGAATTTGCAGTCTAGCATATTTCCACCATTGTCCTGTCCCATAAACTGGTAACTATGTACAAAAGATTAGAAATGTGTTAAATGGTGCCTACAGTCTTTTAGCTAATGATATCTATGTAGCTAAACATTAATCTGTGAACTAGAGGCTGTTCTTAAAGCAGATTGTGCTCACTAGACTGTTTTGTTCAAATTTTCCACCTCTCAAAGGGCTCCTAAACATAGCACCCCTCTTTACTATCCAAATTCTGAAAAAATAGAAAATAAAAGAGTTGCATATCACCTTTACAACTAAAAAGATCCAAGCTAATAGATATGTTTAGTGTCTTTAACAGAGCTCTAGCATTAGGCCAATTAACTACCTAGTCGCAGGCAAAGTGGGGGGTCTATGTGGAGGGTTTCTAGGGAACAGCTTCTTCCCTAGAAGTAGAGTAAACTAAGTAAAGCATGCTCAGTTTATTATTAAATTTACTAATTTGATAAATCCCTTTATCTTGTAGCAGATAGATAGTGAAGCAGAAAAGCCAAGAATAAAACTACTTGAGCATCCACTGCAAAAAAAAACATCAAGAACAGAGAAATTGTTTCCCCCTAGTAGTATGTACTGAACATATGGGTAATGATGTCAGTTAAAATAATAACCCATTAGAATAGGAAAATTATTTAAGGTTAAATCTAATGATGTTTTCATGCACTGTTCATTAAGAGGTACTAAAACATATTGTCAACATATTCTCTACCTATAGATTATTTCCTTTGTAGATTATCCATAGCCTATTTTTTTACATCTCCAAGTGACTATTCCCCTCTCCTTTTTAACACCCAATCAGCTGATTAAAGCCAGAGAAACTGCATTTAAGTCTTTATCCTGCTCCTCACTAGTTATATATTTTCTCTAGATCTCTATTGCTATCTGTAAAAGTGAAAGGGTATAAATTGATGATCCCCAAAATCCTTCACAACTCTCAAATTCTAGAATTATTGTTGGCCTCCCCTGCCTAGGTACAGTTGATATGTACCTAGGAAACCAAATGAAATTTTATATTTAGCTAAAGAAATATATGATTACAGGAGATAACAACTATGTCTCTCCCTTTGACCTTTTCTGGCCTTTATAATTTGCAATACACATTTTTTTTATACATTGTTACTCTAAATTATGTCTCTGTATTCTCTCTGCTCAGTTGCTTCCCAAAACAATATATGTGCTTTCATTATGCTGTTCCTAGGAGCAGAACCTAGACGTTGGATAACCCATAGTACATTGTTTCAGGGCCATAGGAAATATATTAGAAGTTAATTTCTTTCCTGCTAAATCACTTAAAGATTTTTATTTCTGGGGGATTGCTGTTTGCAAACTTGACTGTGACCCTCTGATTGTATTTCTGTTTTTAACAAACTTATGTTCAAAATAGTTTACAGCACTAATATCAGTAAACCTGGTAAATGTGAATGCTGAAGGCCAAATTGTACATAGTATTCATCTTATTGTTTCATTAACATATTGCCTTCAGTGTTTTTATATATATTTTAGTATATCTTACGTGTCCATATATGTACATGTATGGATACACAGCAGGTATACATGTTTTTCCTCTGCTTAGAAGGATGCTAATTCAGGAACTTACCATTTCAATGCCAGAAAAAAAGTGAGTGCTAGTTTTAAAAGTAAGGAATTTACTCCCATGGTGCTTGTTATCAAATGTGATATATGGTAATTTCATCATTATAAGTTATGCAGATGTAATGATCCAGTGTCTTTTAAAGGTACGGTGTGGAGCCTCCTGGTTTGATAAAATTGGAAAAGAGATTGAACAAGAAGAAACTCTTTCTGCCCCTTCTCCTTCACCTTCTCCTTCATCAAAGTCTTCTGGAAAAAAGAGTACAGGAAACGTACTGGACGATGCAGTAAGTAAAATCAGTCAGACTTCTTACCAGCACTTAGTCTTTCTTGCACTACAAAACACTATTCTGTGCAATGTCATCTCAGTCTAACTTTTACCTATATCAATTTTCTTGAAATTTATTTTAAGCCCATATGAAAAACTTTGCAGTCCTACAATTCATTTTGAGATTCAAAACTAAAACCGTTGTTTAAAATAAAGTGTCATTAAGTGGCACTTTATTTTAAACAACAAATAAAACTTTAGAATAATAAATCAACTCCCTGAAAATTGTATTTGAAAACATGAAAGCCTCTTTGTCACTGGGTCACAATTCCCTATTTCACAGATAAGAAGCCTGAAGACACAAGATCTTGAGGATTGTTAAAAGATGGGAAAGTAAATATATGATAGAGAAGATAAGTGCCTTTTATGTACTACCATTGTTTTTCAAGTGCTCTCATATATGAAAGGCAGGTTCCTTCTCCAGGAATGGAAACGTAGAAGTTGAGTAACCTGCTGAGGAGAGGAGAGGACCTTAAATTTCAACACAGTTTTGTCTAACTCTCCAAGGTCCCTCTACTTAGCAGAGTCATTGAGTCACAATTTTTGTAGTTAGGAAATGTTTTAACAATGCCCTCAGAAGCACAGTAAACCATTTTTAGGTATAACAGCAAACACAGTGAATTAAAACTCTCAGGTAACCTTGGTTGTCTGTTAAGTAGTTCTTGGTTATGAAAAGTAGTATGCGTGTGCATATGCCCTCCACACATAAATTTTAAGTGCCACTGTAAAAATGTTAATAAAGGAGATAAATCATGAGTGACTGGGATGTTGTTTATGCAAAGTTTGTATTTTGGGAGCTGTAGTTGCTTTTGAATTTTGTAGAAAATGGTAATGCTACAGGCATTACACAGGCATATGTCTCACATACCTGGGGAGAGTCCTAAGAAACTAGCACCAGCCACAATGCCAGCTATAAAAATGGGCAGAACTGAAAAGGACTGGTGGTCCATAGCTGTGATTTTCTTCCTCTAGGGTATGAGCGGAAGAAAAGAGCTAGGAAAATGGTTTGACACTACAGGATGCAGAAAAAGAGATTTCTCTGTGTTTTGCTTTTCTTCATGTGACACTACAAACTATGTTGCAGATTTAGATGAGCAGAAATATAACAGTTTTTCCAGATTAAGAACCCTCATTTCTGTTAAGGGCAGCAAACATATTAGCTCTTTAAGGTATCTTAGCCTGTTTAATTTGGTGTCTTCTGGGTAACTGTTTAATCACTTGGGAACTAAGAAGAATGGGCAAGACATTTGATTTAATGCTACTGAAAAGGATTTTAAAATCACATTACCTTTTTGACGAATTGGTCATATGTCTTGCTTTTTCATAGTATTTCACTTTTTATTTTGTAATTGAGTAATATTATATTAATAGTAGATAATTGTCTATTGTTTATATATTGATGAGAACTTTTTTTCTTCCCTATCAATTATACTTTTTGGTTAGACTTACTTTAGGGTAAGATGTTCCTCTAGTCTTTTTCTTATAACTATTTCCCCCTGGGGCAAATATACTTGCTTATAGTCCATTTCTTCTCAGCCATCACCCTCATTCATTTTACAAAAATGCCTTATAGTCAGGGTTCCAACCCGCTGAAGAGTATCTGGCCAATGTCCCCCTTAACCTCCTATTGAATGAATTACTGGATGAATGAAATTTTTAGTCCTAATATTTTGAGATCGCTTCCTGGTATTTGACACTGTTGATCACTCCATTCTTGAAATGCATCTCTACAACATTTCTGCTACCAGAAAGATCAAACTAAATGCACTTTGGATTTGATTAAAATTATATAGGGTTCTCTATAACATCTAGGGTGAAACCCAAGCTCCTTGATATGTCATATAGTTCACAGCCCTCCATGTTCTGGCCTACTGTGTGTTTTCCAGCTATTTTGTCCACTGGATTAGTCCCTGCATTTTGATGTAGCCACTGTTGCTTTTCATAGTATTTCTGTCTACTCACCTTTTACACTACTTTTTTTTATTATTAATAATGATAAAGGCATAGCTCATAATTGACTTAAATGATGCTCATTTTCTTTTTTTCACTTTTATTTTCTTGTTTTATTTTATTTTTTAATTTATTTATTTTACTTTAGTTGCATACTGTATCTGACATTTCTCCCCATGTTATCCCCTCCCCACCCTCCCCTCCCTCCCCACCCCCCATTGTCTCTCCCCATCCCCCCCAACTGTCCCCTGTGTGTGGTGCTCCTCTCCCTGAGTCCACGTGTTCTCATTGTTCAACACCCACCTATGAGTGAGAACATACGGTGCCTGGCTTTCTGTTCTTGGGTCAGTTTGCTGAGAATGATGGTTTCCAGATTCATCCAAGTCCCTGCAAAGGACATGAACTCATCGTTTTTTATGGCTGAGTAGTATTCCATGATGTATATGTACCACATTTTCTTGTCCACTCTATCATTGATGGGCATTTAGGTTGGGTCCAGGTCTTTGCTATTGTACACAGGGCTGCAATGAACATACGTGTGCATGTGTCTTTATAGCCGAACGATTTATAGTTCTTTGGGTATATACCCAATAGTGGGATTGCTGGGTCAAATGGAATTTCTATTTCTAGATCCTTGAGTAATCGCCACACTGAATTCCACAATGGTTGAACTAATTTACACTCCCACCAACTGTGTAAGAATGTTCCTATTTCTCCACATCCTCTCCAGTATCTGTTGTCTCCTGATTTTTTAATGATCGTCAATCTAACTGGCGTGAGATGATATCTCAGTGTGGTTTCAATTTGCATTTACACTACTTTTAAACACCTTTCTATCTTTTAAAATTCAGTTTGTGCTGCCTCCTACATGAAGTTTTTTCTGGATATCTTTCATCCCAGGTATAATTGGCAAATTACTCCTTGGTGCTGCAAGTACTTGTGTAAGTTTAATGAAGCATTTATCTTATTGGGCAAAAATATCCTTTCCTATCAAGGTGTAGACCTTGTACTCAAAGACAAGGACCATATTTTATCCATCTACATCCAGTACCATGTTCGTTGGATCAATTATCAATGTAGCTAATTAAAGTTTAACCTTCTCCCTTATTCTATTTATCCGAATTGGCCACATACTCTGCAAATGAATGCACTTTTCATTTCTAGTGTAGCTTTGTAGAGGGAGGAGATGCTGCCACTTGAAAGCTACTTCTATGAACCTAGAAGAAGTAGCTAGAATGGTTTTCTTCTTCACTAGCTTGTCTCATATCTGGCAATCCTTGAGATGAGGAGAAAAAGAAGAGAGGGCAAGAAGGTGGTGGAAAAATGATGAAAAGGATTTCAGAGTTTTACCAATACTCTAGCTCAGAAAAAGGGAGTGAAATGAAGACTTTCCATACAATAGTAAGCCAGTCAGTCATTCCATACTCTCAATTTGTATGCTCTCAATTGAGAAAAACGGAAGGGATTTCATAGAAGCTTTAAACCTCCTTTAAAGTTTACTAGAGTTTAGAACATAACCATCTGCTTAGTTAAGAACTTTTAACCAAATGTAGGAAATATACAAAGTGGATATTTCTGTACCTTTACCATTTAGAATGCTATGTTTCTACAAGTGTTTAAAATGGCATTTTTCAAGAAATGTTTGATCAAACACATCACGGTTAGATTAGTTTGAGAAATACAGCTTACTATAGTCCTCATCTAGAATCTGGTAATACATTTTGGCATATCAAAGGCTCTAGTGAGTTCCATAATAAGATCTTGTTTAACCTGGAATCTTCCAAACTTATTTGACCACAGAAGTCTCTTATAGTCCCCTTCATTTTACACTGGGGAAAACTGCATTGAACTATTTGCATTCTGTTTAAGTGATAGGTTTTTTTTACTGAAGTGTTTTACTTCAGGAACAGTGGAGCAGAGAAAAAAGTAATTTGAGCTTCACTAATGGTTTAAATCAGAACTTCATATATCTAATATAAAAGGAAATTGTTCCTATAGCAACTACTTCACTGCATGTGAGGCATATATTGCAGTTGGGAGTTGAAATTGATGTACCCCAACATGGGTTTTAGAATAGAGATATAAAATAGAGATTGCTTGCAGAGTTCCTACATTTAGTTAATAATACTGGCTATATTTACTCTGGGAAAGTTATTATCTGCCACTCCAAAAAAGAGAAAAGAGGAAAAGAGAAAGAGGAGGAGTAAAAAAGAGAAACAAAAACAAGAAGAAATAAAAGAGAGAAAGCAAGAGAAGCAGGTCTGTGTTAAGATATTATATTCCCGTGAACAGTTTCAGCAGTAACTGCCAGTTTTGAAACCTTCGATGTTCTTCACATTTCTTTGTTTGATACTTACGAAAATGGTGGGAAAAAAACAGGTGACCCTTTATGTGGAAAATACATCTCACCTTCTTTAATCAACATATCAGGAAAGAAACACAGTGATATCCATTCAGATTAATTTATTCTCCAGATGTCCTGATAGAGTGATTCAGCTGTGATAAAACGGTGGAGTCGGGTTTAGTTCTCCTCTTCGCTGAGCTAGTTCTCACACAATGGGTTGAATACAGTTCTCAGAAACCATTCTTATTTTCTTCCTCTTCTCCATCAACTTCCTCAGTATGGGGATGAGAGATAGTATAATTCTGAGTAATCAGGCTTCTCTTGAAATCCCATTTCAGCTGAAAACTAGCTGGGTTCCTAGCCAAAAAGAACACCTTCCAGACTGACTTTTCCCTAGGTAATGTAAGAAGCACAGATGTCATCAGTCACTGTTTACTTAACAATGTATTTCCACTGGCCACAGTCTGGCCTTGTTTCTTCCACTTCTGCTTCCACCTCTCATACAACTACAAAAGCAGCACTTGATTTTTAAAATCACCTCCATTTTCAAAGCCAGAAAGGCATTAGAGAAGAGCAGGCCACTTGAGAAAATGTTTCCTGTATTTTACTTCATTTGATACCAAGAGTTTCTGTCTTTTGTCTAAGAACACTGAAAAATGGCAATAGTTTCCATACAGACTTGTGATCGTCATTTTTTAGTCAAGAAACCAGTTGAACATCAATTTACTGTTTGGTTAATTACCACATGGCAAGTAAAATTGTGCCAAGCATGATCCTCCTAAAGTTCAGGCCTCAGGCCGTGTACGTTTTGGATACTGTCAGTCTGATTTCTTCTGGATGATCGACCCCTCCTGTTTTGCATCCTTGCTTTCCTCATGGAAGCCCTTGTTTGTGGTGATAAGGAAAACTGTACCACTTCTAGCAATGGCATAAACATAATTTACATATATATACATATTTATATTTAAACATGTTTTATAAACACATATAGAAAGAGATAGACATAGAAAAATACTGAAAACAGGAACTATAGACAACATTCATTGGTCCTGTAAACCTACCCTCACCCCAGAACGTGGTCCTGAATTATTGGAAGGAAATAATGTGATCATTATTCAACTTTTGTACATCTTGTTTTATTATCATCATCCCATTCAGAAATAACCTTTCAAAAAATCTCTAAGAACAGAATTCTATTAATACTGGGGAGAATGTATCTGTGGATCAAGTATAATATAGAAAAAACTCATAACAAAGTAATTGCCCTAATCACTAACTTAATGTTAAGTAGTTTTCTCATTTTCAATGAAGGCCATTTCTAAAGTTCTTTGAATCCATGCTTATTTAGTTCCCCTAATTTTTCCATGTCCTGTATAGATCCATGTTCTTATTTATCTATTTAGTCAATATGCATTTAATGAATATTTATTTGCCTTTAGGACGTGCTTTGTATCACTGATTTTAAAATATAATGAAATACTATCTTAACTCTTAAAGAATTCAGTCTAGCAAGAAGATATTAAGGTTAACCAATAAATGAGATACAATATGCTATGATGAAAATAAGTACCAAAAGTCATAGGTTTATATGTCAGCAAAATTAGGGATGGCAGAAAGGACTGATGGTAATGTATGTATTAAAATTAGTTCTTTTGTTCTTTTCTTCCAAAAATAATGTTGGTTTTCTTTTTGTACATCCTTATTGAGTCATACTTGTATAGTTTTTGAGATAAATTTAATTCAGGAATGTTTCCCTTTTTTTGGTTATTCCTCCAATGTCTTAGCTTTCATACCTTCTGGAACCTTTCTCTATTCTGAGGAAACTAAGTTGTTTAATTCCTTTACATCAACATGCAGTTGAGTTCATGTGTTACTCTCTGCACAGTTTTTGCTTAGAAGGCTGATTAAAGTCACACATTGAATTATTTGAAGGAATGATTGCATTTTTTTCATGACATAACTCTAGACACCATGACATCTTCATGGAAGAATTTGGGTGAGGAAATCCAGGCCAATTTCTAAATTTGTTTTGTATAGCTTCTAAATGCAGGCTGCACATCATTTACAGCTTTCTATTTCTTCCATGGAAACATTTCCTCATAACACAGGACATTATTGTTTGGGTTGTTTGGTTAGTTGGTTGGTTAAGAGCAGACAGAATGGGTTGTTCCCAGTCAAGGAAAACATAAACATAAAATTGTTCCTAAAATCTTGGACTATTATCTTCTAGTAATCACATCTATTCATGAGCTTTATGCACATATCATTTAGATTATGTAGTTTTTAAAGAGTGAGAGAATAGATATTATGGAGATAAAAATCTGATGTGCAGGCATCAATTACATAGAACACACGTAAGCTATAAAACATGGTCACAGAAGTAGGGTTTGATAGGTGGGAATGACTGAGATGGAGTGAATTGCAGGGTAAATCTAGTAAATGAGAGATTACTTGTTATAGAAAATCTCAGAGTTCAAAATAAGATGAAACAGTCTCGTTAAAAAGACTTGTTATATTCATTCTCATTATTTTGAAACTGGGTAACATATAATTAAAATTATACTGAGGTAATATAAACTCTGTGTTAACATACATTCTATTCTAGTTTTCAATAGGTTCATCTTGACAGCCCAAATCTGCATGGTCTTTTTAGTCCTCCAAAAGTAGAAACCTAGCTGATCATTTATATTCTATGATTCCTGTTGACTTCCCTGCTCCTTATCCTCCAAAATCATCACTGTCTTTAGCAACCTTTGCCTTAGTGCAGTCATTTGCCTTCAGATATCTTTGGAACCTGACCTTTACATAGTTATGATTTAATGCGATATTCCTGTGCTCACATTATGTCCATAAAGAAAAAGTTTAAAGTCATTAAGGGTTCATGGGCCTCGGAGTCCTTGGAGCTAATTAACATAAATTCAACCTAATTTAGAAAAATGAATTTGCCTGGTCTTCTATTTCAGGTGAAACGAATTTCTGAAGATCCTCCTTGCAAATGCCCAAACAAGTTCTGTGTGGAGCGACTCTCCCAAGGAAGATACCGGGTGGGAGAAAAGATCCTCTTCATCAGGGTAAAGTTTTACTTTTCACTTATCTTATTCTTTATGGGAACACTCAGAATTTGGGTTGGGGGAAATATGACAGACAACAGCAGGAACTTCCATATGGTGCTTACAATTAAAGATACATGGCATGAATTTTTTTAAGTAGCATACATTATAATGTACTACTGGGGGTTAAATAAATAGAACTGTTTTTCTCTTTGTACATATACCAAAACACATACACACCAAAGACACCATAGAGATCAAATGGAATGCAGAAGCCTTTCTACTTGTGTTCTGTTTTGCTAAGAATCAAGAGAATTTAATCTCTCAAAGTAAGTTTGTGACTTTTGCTAAGACCAATATTTTTGTTAAAAAATAAGAAAATGAAAACTATATACATTCCTAGAAATCTGCAGTTGTACATAGAAGTGATTTTCTGCTTTATGGTTTAGTCGTTTCTGAAAATATGAAGGTTGTGATAAAAAAAAAAAACAAAATTCTTTCCTCAGTTGAATAAGTTAAAAAGTATCTTGCTGTTGTATAATAGAATGATTCAAATATATACATCTAGTACCAGCAATGTGTATTCTCACAATGCTCAAATCTGTAATGACTCTGTTGAAATTTTGCCCATGTAAAGTTTTCTTAATTTCTACTTTTGACCAAAACGTATTTGTATAACAGGTCTTTTTAAAGGCTCTGCAACATGTAGTTGAAAAAAGAAAGTTTAATCATAAATTTAGCCTTAAAATATAATGTTAATTATTTTGAATTTTAATCTAATTTTAGATTAGTATTTACTAATATATTTCTTAAGTTTCCAGGACACAATTGTGATTCTGCTTTGGAATAGCAACAAAAAGGATATAACAATATGTTATTATTAGGGATATGAGACAGATCTGGGTAGATGGCCTCACTAGGAAAGGCACTTGGTTACCTGAGTTGCTTATTGTTCTTTTGTTCTAATTGCAAGGATAGAATACATATTTTTTTAGTCAAGCTGCCTGCTTTCCCTTTAGTACATTAAATAATAGTGATCTAGAATCTCCAGAGATATATTTAAATTTTACCAGGTTGACCTTTCTCAATTGATAATCAGTCTTCTTTAGAATATTAGGCTCCAGAGTTTAGAATCAAAACATAGAGCATAATTTTTTTTACACAGTTATTCCTTTTTATAATAAAAGTGTTAATAAAACACATGATTAATAAATTATATACTTCTCCCTCTAATGTAACCTATCATCTTCAGTCAAAAATATATATTACATATGTTTATTTGCATCTGACCTTTCATATTTAGTCATTTGTCAAAGATTTTAATATCCGTGTTTATGAAGAACATCTTTTTAATGTCCTTACTATATAAGGAATGTTTTTTGATGTTCCATTTTCTTTTCAAGAAATGTTTATCTTTTGGTTAAATCTATTCACGTATTATTTCTAGAGAAAATGAGATTTGCTGTACTGATGTATTAATAGAGGCATCTATGTGCTTTTGTAGACAGGCTTGTTTATGTTCATATTCCTCCATTTACAGGTGGGGACTAATCCATAGCTAAATATAAAGAATCCTTTAGTACAAAGAAAAACCTCTGAGGTTTTAGGCAAACATCCTAATAATCTCTTGCCAAATGGGAAGTTTCTTGTTTCTAGTTTATGAAAAAATAATTTCTCAAAGCCAGATTTTTGCCCTGTACTCTCCAAAGGGCACCATCATTTTTTTGAACTATCAAATGCAGCTAATTTTTATTTATATTGTGCAGATGCAAATGTACTCTCCTCCAAAATATAAATATTTCCATTATTTTTCAGTGACTTTGAATTTGGAGAGCGATGATAAAACCTTGCTGATTTCTGCAGTAATAGAAATTTGGATTATTCCCATTCAACCATAATACATATCTTTGAAATGTAAATAGGTGGATCTCAGGACTCATGTTTGTTTATTCAATCAGTTGGTATCTACATAGGCTTCAAGTATCAAGAAGTCATTTGACAATACAAATTCAAATGAGCCTAGAAAAAGGGACTTCAGAAATATGTCTTATGTTTCCTTAATTGCTCATATCTACTGAAAATTATGTTTCTTTAATTGCTCTTATTTACTGATAATTGCCTTTGTTAGCCTGTATGCAATAATAATGTCTGTGTTATTTGACTTATCATTTCCAATGTGATGACTATGTTCTACCTAAGTACTCCATGCTGGAGTGCAGTGGTGTGACCTCCGACCCCCAGGTTCAAGCTATTCTCATGCCTCAGCCTCCAAAGTAACTGGGATTACAGGTGTGTGCCACCACACCCAGCTAATTTTTTTGCATTTTTGTGGAGACAGAATTTTGTCATGTTGGCCAGGCTGGTTTCAAACTCCTGGCCTCACGTGATCCGCTGGCCTCAGCCTCCCAAAGTGCTGGGATTACAGGCATGAGCCATCACACCTAGCCTCTTCCAATAGGAATTTTTAAAATGGCCACAGATGAGCAGGATCAGCATCATCTGGAAACTTGTTAGAAATGCAAATTCTTGGGCCTCCTCCAAGACTTACTAAATCAGAAACTCTGATGGTAGGGCCCAGTCACCTGTGTTTTAATAAGCCTTCCCAGTGTTTCATATGTGTCATGAAGTTTGAAAACCACTTTAAAACAATGTATAGGAAGGGATTCACTGTACCAACAACACAACTGGAAATCATTTGCATGTCTGGTCATGAAAGAATATTAGCATTCACGTGCCAAAAATGATCATTTTGAAGGCTTCTGTGTATTCTTGGGAGGCAGTGCTTAAGATATAATTGTAAGCGAAACAAATGGGCTTTTAAATTATATTTACCTATAAAATAACTCTGTGTGGAAATAGGATAAAGACAAAGAAAACAGGAATAATAGAAAATGGTTTTTAATTGTCAAGGACACAGAATGAGAGTGATTTTTTTTGTTCGGCAAGTTTCTAATGAAGATTTTTAAAATATGAACTCTTTAAGAGAAACCAGCAACCAGATACAGTTAAAAATTTGAGAATAAATTAAAAGCTCTCTGAAAGTTGTCAGGTTAATTAGCAGACTGCTCATTCGAATGGTCCTTTTGCTGAGCTTCTATTTTCCAGAAAAGGGTAGGGTGGTTTTTTGGAGTCATGGTGTTATTTAGATTACAGATAATTTTTGCATATTGTTGTGAAATTGTAGCGTATTTTTCCTTAGATGAAGCTATCTTCCTTTGCTATCTTATCCCTCCATTTTGGAAATTGATGTTGTTTAGGATTAGTATTAGGAAATATGCAAATGTTTATCTACTGTCTGGATAATGTGCCTTGTCTTTCCTTGTCTTTGCAGACCCTATCAGTGATCTACATACTCAGTTTTTTTCTCTGCTAATCATTACAGTTTTATCCATTTGGTGTTCTATTCCTTTAGGGCTCAGTTTTAGTAATAGGAAAGTAACCAAATGTGATAAACTTATTTGTGCTAATTCATGAAATGGATGCAGACAGCCCCAGTGAATAGAACATCTATGGGATAAGGTCTTTACACTCAACTAAACTGCTCTAATGTTCTGATAATAAAAATTTCTGGCAAAATAGCAACCAGACAAGTCACATGTTGTGAGGTAGATGACGTTTTGTGCTAATTGGTTTGCTCACTAATGTGATGAATACTTTTTTACTTAATTGCAATTTATCACTACCCTAATATTGTACTTCAGAGTTGTTCAAAGTGTGGTCCCAAGAATAATAGTTCCCTATGTTCAAAAATATTATTTATAAAGAAAAGTTAACATGGTTAAGAGTTGAAACAGGTTTCTTTAATTGCTCTTATTTACTGATAATTGCCTTTGTTAGCCTGTATCAGAACACTTGATATATTTCATTATAACTTCTCATACTAGTGTAGAAAATGTTGTTGCCATTTCCATTTTATAGACGGGGAAACTGAGACACTGAGGTTGAGTAACTTCTCAAAGTTATAAGATAATAAGCGTTGAAAGTGGACAGTAAACCCTGGCAGCCTAACTCCTAAATTTACACTCTTTACCACTAAACAGTATTGATCTCTTCACCTGGAATTTCTTGGACGGTTCAATATACTAAAGTGATCTGTAAGCTCCTGGAGACAAGTATATTGTTCAGAATTTTCTAAATATATTTAACCATAGAATAGTCTCTTTCCCACCTTTTATCCCCCAGACATCTTCCTGTGCTAGGAGTTCATAAAAACATAGTTTGAGAAAGACATTGTCATTTGAGGCAAATGTAATAACTTGTAACATAATTTATATTCAAAGTTTTCCACATCTTGCCACAGACTCATGTATTTTAAGGTATTAAGAAATATTTAATTTGTACTCATTTTTATTTTCAGATTTCATTTGGAAATGATTTTCAAGGACATGACTGGAAAACCTTTAAGGAAAAGACAGCAAAAATTTAATAAGGATCATTTGTTTCAGGCATTTGACCAGCTGCTTTATATTTAAATTTATATCACAGGATTCTTTCTAAACCATAGAGCTTGGAAATTGTTTTTATCTTTTTGTTACAGGTGAAAAAATAAAGTCTTAGAGAAGTTCTTAAGTAAGTAGTATAATAAATAAAAGTCAAAGCCCTGACTTCCCAAACCTATAACACATTCCCTTCCAAGCTGCCTCCTGTGGCATATCCATTAAATGCAAGTATCTTATTCACAAGGCTAGTCCTCTAAAAATAATCCATACCTTTTATGATATATTTAATGATCAAACATAGTAAAGTATTTTTACACCGTTTTTACTTTAAGGGTATTCAAAATACAAAGGGCATTCAATTGCATAATCAATAGTGCCCAA
Source organism: Ateles fusciceps (assembly GCA_036589455.1). Taxonomy (NCBI): domain Eukaryota; kingdom Metazoa; phylum Chordata; class Mammalia; order Primates; family Atelidae; genus Ateles; species Ateles fusciceps. The sequence goes on along the minus strand of JAZHEH010000065.1, from coordinate 3,756,027 downwards.
TATAAAGATACATAATATATTTGCCTGACTATATTATGACAGGATAAAAAGTATGACAATATTTTCGTTACTGTATGATGGGCACTGTATAAAATGCTTTATGTGGTCTATTTCCTTAATAGGCAAAACTAACTAGAATTCTATAATAAGATATATTGTTATCTGTCCTGCCATCTTTTCAATAGAAGTCAGGAGATAATACTTCCACATTGCCAGTACAGTCATGTTGAGTCTTCTCTTGCTAATTGTAGTATTTTTTAAGTAGGTTGGTATTATTTCAAGACATTTTTATAGCAGCACTTCACAGTTGGGTAAAATAATATGAAATTCCATATTAATACTCCAGTGGTTTAAGAGTATTTTCCTAATTTAAGAAATACGAGTACTTGAGGGGCCTAAAGAAAAGACAGTGAATAATTTAATTGGAAGTCAGCAAAGTGATTTGAAATGTTATGGAGTTACCTGCTTTGTACTACTTTTAAATTAAATCATCACAGATCAATAGAAAGGTCACACACATTGTTATTGACTGTGTAATTTCTTCCTTAGCATAAAAAGTCTTCAGGATTATGCCTGTGTGGTAAAAATCAACTCACTGAAAATTCCAAGCAAGAGAGACACCAGAGCTCTGTTGCTATAGCAACTGAACTTGGCAATGTCTTCTGGGACTTGCTCTAGGGAAAGGTCCATGATAGTGAGTGATAATATTACATTCCTTTTTGCTCTTATGACACGTACTGATTTACTGTAGGTAAAAAGTAGCATAGTTCAAATTGCATATTTTTCCTGGTGATGAAAAATGGGCTGTTGTGTAAGAATGCAAAGAAGTTTTAAAAAACTAGCAAGGAGATTAAAACCTCCATTTATCCTTAGTGGAAATGCTGCAGAAGCAGCCATTACTCAGCAGCTGAAATTCAACAATTCATTAAAAATTTTATATATACATATATAAATATTTGCACACGCACACACACACACACCTGTCTTTTAATTTGGCAATGTATGAGAATAGTGAATATAATTTTAAAATTATGTTAATGCCTATATTTGTTTCTAGGGGGAAAATATGGCCGTGTTTGCTTCTGATGTATATAAAATCTCAGACAACATTTATAGTGCTCTAAATCATAGTAAGAGAAATATGAGTGCTATTAATGCATGAACATTTCCAAACTCAGTTTGACCAACTGCCTCAAAACTAAACACTAATTCAGGAAATGCAAGCAATTACATTTAAAATGTGTTCAAATGCTTTTAGCTTTTAATTCTTTTATGTTTTTGCTTCACTAAAGATGTTCTCATTTGTTTTGTCATTCATTGAAGTAATTTATACTTTGGTAAAACATATCTCAAAGGACTTTGCAAATATTAATACATACTCTTAACCTCTAATCTCTGAGAAAGGCATATGTTTTAGATAAATCCAATATAAATAATAACCATTGCGGTAAATAATTCAGCTGATTTTTGTTGTTGTTGTTTTTCTGAGAGTTATCTTTTGAGGTTGAAAACCTTTAAATACATCTTAAAAATTCAAAGTTTGTCAAGGATTGCACCCTGACACTATATCCATTTGACACCACTTTTTTAAAAAAAAATGAAAGACAATGAAATTTAATATTTATTACAAGAATTAAAAGTAATGGCAAAAACCACAATACTTTTGCTTCTACCTAATAATATATCTGGGCAGTTTCCTGTATTCTAATTTAAGTTAGATAATTTAAGTTAGATAACTCATTTCTTCTTCCACTGACAATTAAATATGAAAAACAATAAATAAATAGAAGCTCAAAACCAAAAATTATTCTTCACTAAAACCTTACCACTATTGGCCATTTAGCAATGAGTAGATTTTTCAATGGTGTCTACCTTCACTTGACCTGATAAGCATTCTTACTCATCTCCAACTCAATTAGCGAGGTTTACTGTGCCTTTAAGTTGTGCAATACACATACCACCTTCAGCTTGAATCATTTTCTTTGCCATTATGCTGTATCTAGAATCAATGTACAATTGTTTTTCGATTGGCCACAAATCAAAATTAAATAAACTTAAGGAAGCATTGAAAAGTCAAATGACATTACTGAAAAACCGCACAGCTTCTATAATCTGCAGTTCCAATTTCTGCATTGCTATGGCCTTCCTACCATTAAAATAAATTTTTTCTATATATGTGTATTTCATACCTAGTAATTTTATGTGTGTGTATATATATGTGTATATCTATAGTGTATGTGTATATTATATAGATAGACGCACACCTCCATACACACACACACACACACACACACACACACACAAATAGACACATATGTATAGTGAAAAGCAACAATATAGTAGAGAGTTGAATTAGTCCAGTGATCTGGCATTTTAATTGATTTTAACAGGTATCTCAGGCTGATTTTCCTACCGCTGAAATTGAAATATCAAGTCAAAAATTTTGTGGAAAAATACACCTTTTATCATGTTTATACATTGCGTTAGGCCATTCTTACATTGCTATAAAGAAACACTTGAGATTGAGTAATTATAAAGAAAATACATTTAATTGGCTCATGGTTCTGCAGGCTGTCCAGAAAGCAGGATCTGCTTCTGAGGAGGCCTCAGGAAGCTTCTACTCATGGTGGAAGGAAAAAAGGGTGCAGGCACTTCACATGGTGAAAGTAGGAACAAGAGAGAGTGGGAGGGGGAGGTGCCACACACTTTTAGATGACCAAATCTTCTGTGGACTCAGAGTGAGAGCTCACTTATGACCAAGGGGATGGCCCAGCCATTCATGGGGTATTTGCCCCTGTCATCCAAACATCTCCCACCATTCCCTACCTTCAACGTTGGGGATTAAATTTCAACATGAGACATGAGTGGGGGGACAAATATCTAAACTGTGTCATATACTATTTAACACTCACCAAATGCTTTCTGGATATCTGGTGTCATGTCTGAGTGCTTTCCTGGGATTTTTTTTTTTTTCTTCAGCTCTCACAACTCTTTGAGATAGGCACTATTATTATTCTCACAGTAACAATAAGGAAATAAAGTGTTATAGAGTTAATTGCTTGTCAAAGATTACGCAGTCAGCTAGTAAGTGTGAAAGCCTTTATTTGAATTTAACGTATCTGATATCAGAGAGCACAGTTTTAATTATATGCTATTCATTCCATTTCAGATCATATAGACTTTTGGCATGTCATTTTGTAGGTATTACCACTCAACTTTTAACATCCCTTAGTAATTGACCTACACTCAATGTGTAGCTCCTAGTTTGCTTATTTTTTGCCCATGTGCTTTGACAAAACAAGGAGTTTAACAGCCAATCCCTATTCAAGAGTCAGAAGAAAGCACCCAGGAAGCAGAATCTTACAAAACAGCCCCGATAACAACAACAACATAAACTAGAAAACTCAGTAAGAATGATTTTCACATTGTTCAGTGTAGTTATTGATTTTCTTTTCAATCTGTTGACCATACTTGAAAAGTCTTCCAGAAACAAAAATTTATTCTAGGAATAAAGAAACTAAGGAACATTTACAATTTACTGTAATTATAAACATATTTATGGCCTTTGGTCAGTTAAGATTAAATCCTTTAATTTCATTAGGTATGGAAGGATTTTCTGAGCATGCTATGGTATGGCAGAGAGATGAAGCTGCATTTTGTATCATATTCTACTTTTATTAAATGGTCTAAACTAAACATATGGCCAAGTGCAAACTGAAAACGTTGGCATAGCAACTAGTGCTTTGAAAGCAACTCCCCTAAAATTAAGTGTCAAGTAATTTTTACATAACATTTTTTCTTAACGGTTTTTGTCTTATTTCTTGATAGTGGTACAGGTATCTTTCTTTTATATTGTTTGTAAAGCACTTTCACTTTATCCATTACCTCATTTTATCTTCGTTAGTACTCTGTGACAAAAATCAGTGTGATTGTTAATTTATAACACTTATTGATGAGGAACTGCAGCTAATAGAAATTTAGTAATTTTCCTAAAGTAATCCTGCTAGTAAGTGATTGATCCAGGTTAAAATATATGATAAAGCTTTTTTTTTTTTTTTGAGGCAGCCTCTCACTCTATCAGTCAGGCTGGAGTGCAGTGGCATGATCTCTGCTCACTGCAACCTCAGCCTCCCGGGCTCAAGCGATTCTCCTGCCTCAGCCTCCCTAGTAGTTGGGATTACAGACATGTGCCACCACACCCGACTAATTCTTGTATTTTTAGTAGAGATGGGGTTTCACCATGTTGGTCAGGCTGGTCTCAAACTCCTGACCTCAGGTAATCCTCCTGCCTCGGCCTTCCAGGGTGCTGGGATTACAGATGTGAGCCACTGCACCCAGCTGAAACTTTTATATCTAAATTCTATGTGTTTTAAACTTCACACAATAAAATTTCCTTTTGAAGCTTTTAAAAAAAACTTTATGTAAATGAAAATGCTTAGTTCACTGTGTTTTTTATTTGGCATTGTTTTCCTTAAATTACAAAGTAAACAATACATAATAATGTCTATTCACAACATTCGGAAGATTTTTCTTTTTATCTTTTCATAGACATCCTGAAAAGAATATTTCTTGGTTTATATGTTCTATACTGATATGTGAATGTTTTTGCAAAGGGGAAAGAAATGAAATAATTATGCATAATGTGTTGCGTTCTTGAATAACTGATGAGTCTTCTAGCTGCCAAAGAAAAATCCTGTGAAATAACTGTCATATAAATTATCTATAGTTCTCCCATGGGCTCAAGTTGTAAAAATAGGGTGAAGCTAGATTCATTAAGAAATATGCTTTGCAAGTGTGGCCATTTTGAGTTTGTATTGACTATAGTCAAGCATGGTGGAAATGCTGCTGTTACAAGATTCACTATGATAAGTAAGGACTCATTTATTTAATGCTATCTTTTTCATAAACTTAGTGAGTTAGGTTTCTACATGACTGGTCATTTTAGTGCTTGCCTTGCATTTCCCTTTAATACTTGACAGTTTGAATTTCAGCTCCTCAGGAAAAACACATAATCTTGGTCCTGGACCCAGTAGGCCCCTCCTTCATCTAAATGGCCAATCCTTCCACTGCAAGAGGTTTAGGGATTCACATAAGCTTTTAGTTCACTGAAATGGTATATTAACATTTTCATTTGAAGCCTGGGTGTACATTCTTTTATGATATAGTCTGCCATCTTGTTAGAAGCAGACTGTGACCTTAAGGAACTCTACATGTAGGTTTTGGGAGGAACATTGTGTGAAAATTTGGGTTGCATATTGTTCTAAGGATATATCATTGCATTTTCTTTGTAATGAAATTCCAGATGTTACTAAAACAACAACAAAAAAATAACAACAAAAACCGTGGCGAGTTATTTAACAGTATTTTGTCTGTTTCTTTAAACAAACACCAGTAATAAGAAATCACTACATCAAGGTGTTAATTCATCTCCCAGTTGTAGCTTTCTTTTACATCACTATCTCTTTACACACCAGATTTTCATGCTAGCTTCTAATCTCCCAGCACCACACTCACACCTGACCCTTCAAACACTCTTGCCAATTACGGAAAATAGCCTTCTTTCTAGCCCAGAGTACTTAATAATCTAGTTTATGTTATAGGCAAATTTTAAAGGCTACAAACTCTGTGGGAACAAATTATTTGAGACACCACCTCATAATGGGCTTTCTGACCTTTTGTTGTTGTTGCTAAACCTATCCAATGTTTTATTAGCTCCCTTTCTCAGAAACTGATACCTTGGTTCACAGTCTCTAACTTTCACACTCAACATAGCTCATTTGTCATTTTTTCCCTAAAATCATAGAATATGGGGGGAATGTAGAGACAATGTAATAGTCTTTCTAATATCTCATTTAAAGGCTGATAAAGGGCAGGCCTGATTTCAAATTTGTCTCTAACTTTTGCATTAGGCATAAGGTCTCTAAGAATTTTATTCCAGAACTGTAACATGCAGACAAAGTAACACATTAATTTGTCATCATCTACCAATGTGTTATTCATGCCAATGTTACTCAGTCAGGACTCTATTTTGGTAATCATGCTAAGATATTAAGAAACACTTTATGTTCCTAATGAGGTCCAGGGTTAATAGAAAAATTAGGAAACTCATATGGCACACAGTTTTATTCATATCACATTGCCTGTCCACCTGGTAGGACTTGAGCTAAGGTGGGCTTTAGCGTTGCACGAGGAGGCACTTTGAACTGCAAGATATATGTCACAAACTCCTCTCCCATGGTTATGTTGACAAAACACCTTCATACCTCCTACTATTTCCCTAACAACCTACAGCCAGCATGACAAGCAGCTAGGGGCATGCATTCTAAGGTGCACAGCAAGGAACAACATGTCCAACCTTGAAGATCTTATTTATCTCCTGTATTTCTCCAGTATCTTGTAACAAAAAGAAATCCACCAATAAGCACTGAAGGAATTTCAAATGAACCTGAATTTTAATTGACATCTCAGCACCAGTGATATGAAGAGGATCTTCCCTCATATACAGTATTCATAGATCTGATGGTTAACATATATACATACATCAAGAGAGGAAGAGTGAAGATGAAATATTCTAAAGATAAAAGGGCAGGTAGCCATAACTCATAAACTTTAAAAATTGTAGCCATATTGCTATCTATTCATGGGAGGGAAACAGTTTTCCCAAAGATGACTTGACTTTGTCATCCTGATGCTTAGTCAGAGAATCTGAAACATATCCTTTGATTCCAATTGAAACCTGTCAACAAATTACCTTGCAGATAAACTCTGTGAGTTTCGAATTTCTAATTGTGAGTTAATCTCTCTAATTGTGAGTTTAAGATGCTACATAAATTACATTTTTAATTAAAACATAAGAAAATGGTAGAGTAGAAAACAGTGCCTCCTGTGTAATATAACTTCCTGAGGGTAAAGTTTAGGTTGGTGCAAAAGTAATTGCAGTTTTTGCTATTGAAACTAATGGTAGGCATGGAATATTATGCAGCAATAAAAAGGAATGAGTTCATGTCCTTTGCAGGGCTGGGGATGAAGCTGGAAGCCATCATCCTCAGCAAACTAACACAGGAACAGAAAACCAAACACCACATGTTCTCACTCATAAGCGGAAGTTGAACAATGAGAACTCATGGACACAGGGAGGGGAACGACACACACTGGGGCCTGTGGGAGGAAGGAAGGTGAAGTGAGGAAGCACATCAGGACAAATAGCCAGTGCATGCAGGACTTAAAACCTAGGTGACAGCTTGATAGGTACAGCAAAATACCACAGCACATGTATACCTATGTAACAAACCTGCACTTTCTGCACAGGTATCCCAGAACTTAAGTAAAATTTAGATTAAATAAATAAATAGTAATGGTAGGGCCATTACTTTCACAATATAGTGGTAGGGCCTAGACAAGAAGCAAGGGGCCAAAATGAGTGAGGTGAGTGGAAACTGAGAGCAATATAATAGGATATTCCCCCAAAGTAGAAAGTTTTACACTGAAATTAAATATTTCATTTACTTAACAATTTTCTCTAGGACTTTATTAGACATCCTCTAGAGTCTGATATGTTTCTCCCGTAGAATTGAGACACAGACTTGATAATCCGTCTTCTTAAGCAAAAAATATTTTCTTACAGGTATCTTTTATTTTGGAACAGGAGACTAAAACCCCAGAAGAGACATAATTCTAACATATGTATTTTAAACTGCCAGCAGCCAATGTAGCCTGAGATTCTCACAGTATATATGCCTCATGTATCATTTAATAAGGATTACTATGCAATGAAACTTCACTATAAAATATGGAAATATAGAAATAGTTATTCTCATTGCTGTTCAAAAATCTTTTCTTTAGTCTTGTCACAAAATATCACAGTTTGCATTTTTAGGTGGCGTTCATGTACCTTTCTTCATTGAGGATGGAGAGCATTTTATGAACTTCATATCTTCTTGTTTCAGTAGGGTCTTCATGGTTGTGACTATATCTCCACAGCCAAAGCAAAGCAGACATTTAAGGTAATTACTTAGATAATTAATGGGCAAACCTCCACTTTGCTTTCACTGTGGCACCTTGGCCTTCAATCAAATGAGGGAAGTTGGGCACTCACAAGTTAATATTTTACTTTTTATTTTTTCATGAGGTACTAAAACACTGTTTCTTCTTCTGTTTTTCCCATGATACTTTTTAAAATGGCAATCTGAGATTTATTGTGGGTGGCTAGAAGACAGAAACCTAGTAATATAATATTTGTCATTTTCATGGTGTAATTTTTGTGCTGCAGGAAAGTTTAAAATGTTTATATGAACCTGGGCTTAGCTTCTATATGCAATATCGTCTTGGTCTTTGCTTTCAAATATTTGAAACAAAACACTTATAGAATAAAAATGAAATACCGTATAATTTCAGAATGTCTCAATTCTACTCCCATTTTAGTTTAACATAAAAGGAACCTCACGGACTCCCACCAAACTTTTGCTCCTGACACGATACCTAACTTCCAGATATCAGTCGTGTTTTAGCACTTCAGTATGATAAAAGTTAGAGAGGATGGAAATGGAATGGGACTTAATTTTGAAGTACTGAGGTTGCCATTGCACATGGGAAAACTGGCTCATTTTTAGTTTTTAAATATTAGTGATTATGTCTAGAAAAACACAGCTTACTTGAGAAAGTCTTGTCTGTTATACATAAATGCAAAATAATTATGAGAAACCCCATATTATAAACCTCATATTGTATAATAAATACAAAATAATTATAAGAGAAACCCCATATTATAAATTCAAACTGGATGAACATATCTTGAAACTACATTATGAGAATGTTTAGATTTCTAAAAGAGCTCAGTTAAATATATTTTCTTATCCATCATTCTGTCATTCATTCACGACATACATGAGGGGGTACTATTCGAAAGAACTGTTAGAAATCTTAAGGATGCAATTTCTTTGTAGGTTCTGTTTCCTTGTAAAGAAAATGCTTAATAATGTAAATATTGGTCATATACTGCTAATTATTCTGACAGTTCAGTATAATTTAACTTATCCCCATTAATAATTGACAGAGAAAAGATGTGAGTTTCTGAAAATTTACTTCTAAAATTTCTTCAACAGACCTGCAAATGTGTTATGCAAGATACGAGCATAACTGAGTTGCATAGCAGAAACACTAAGCATAAATTTTCTTGGAGCTGTTGAAAGGCATTGTAGAGACTCATGAAGCAAGTTACTAGTAAATGAACATGAAATTTAAGTCTGTGGAGCTAATCTGACCATGACAGCCCTGACTCCTCATTCATCACCAAAGTCGATTGAATCCCTCTTGCTGTCTGGTGTTAAGTTTTCCTTTTCCCTATTCAGGTGTCATTTGGTTAAAGAGGAAGATACTGACTTACAGGTTTTCTTTCTTCAAAGAATATGAGTATCTGTGTTATTTTCACTACTTAAATTGCCACAACTCTCTTTGTATCTTATAAAAATATATTTTGTTTTTTAATTTTCATCAGTATCTTTTAGAAGGGTATGTGTATTAAACTAGAGAGACAGGAATGGTAAAAACCCTAGGAATAATTTTTATTTTAGAATAAATCTCCCAGAAAAAAAAAAACAAAAACACTGAAGTTAGTATGATTTCCATAGACATCATCGATTTTATACTGGAGATTTGTAATGGAGCTGGCATGATACTTTTTGGAAGGCAGTTCAGGTCTCCATTTGGGGATGCTAAAAATCATGCAGAGTTCTCTTCTTTCCTTTTCTCTGCGTTCCATCTTTTCCCAGAGAACGTGAGTAGAAAGGAGGATATTTGGCTAAGTTTTGGCGGTGGCATCCCCATTTTGATTTGTTTTTCTATCTAAATGCAGATATAGGATGATAGCATTGGCATTATCCTACTTAGAGTTTAAATGCAGTCAAATCAAGAGCAAAGCATGCTTCCTGCATTTCTCGTATGCTGCAATGCCCAAAGAAAGAATGTGGAGCTGAGCTACACTTGTGCACTCTTTTTCAGTCCTAGAATAATCAGAGGGACTTTAGTGGGTATAACCCTTTCCAGAGTCATCTCTCCTTCCACTCTTGAACTCAAAAAGTTTCAGGAGAGTGCTAAGAGGCTCAGGCTTTATTATACCTTGGCACCTAGGACTGAAACACCTGGAGGCCAGCAGAGGGCTACACAGTGCCAACCTCCTAATTCCTTCTCCTCCTAGAGGTTACAGTCTTCTGTCTGCGGTCGCATTTCATTCTCCCAGTATTCCCCAGAGTAAGCTCCATCCTCTGGCCCTTCTGATGTTTAGTGTGGAGGCTTGCCAAGCTATCTACATTCCTGAGTCTCATTACTCATGTCTAGGCCTGGTTTTCCCTACCTAATTTCAAGCACTTTTCGATGTATGGGACTTATGCTCCAATCATCTTTGCTCTTTATGTCCAATGTCATACCTCACTCTTAATCCCTCCTCTTTAGAACACCTTCAAGTCTTGCCAGATCTGTACAGGGCTGGAATTGGCCACTCTCCTTGGGGCTTATTTCCTATGAAATGTTTTCTCTCTGAAGCAAGATTGCTCTTTCTACTTGTTTTTATTTGCATTTCTCAGATCAGATTCTTTCACTTGATCATCATTTCAAAATGGTCTCCTTCCTGACCCCCCTTTCACAGCAGGTTATAAAAAAAAGGTAGGAAACACCATTTTAAGCATTTAGATTCCAGCAATTTTCATATAACCAGAGGCTAGTGAGGGAGGCATTGATGTACGTAAAATGCTTCCTACCTGGCCTGTGCTCCTACCTGGCCTGTGCTTCCTACCTGGCCTGTGCTTCCTTGACATTCCCAATTAAATACATCAGAGCTCTGTTTTTATTTTATGTGCAATTTTACATTCAGTGATCTCCAAATTTACTTACTCTGTTACAAGTGTTTCTCTAAAATAACCCAGGACTCTCTCAAATTACGAGGTGTTAGAGCTACTGCAAATGAATTATCTTCAACCACGATCTCTTTCTGATTTTCTTTATATATAGATATGTATATATTTTTTATTGCGTTTTAGGTTTTGGGGTACATATGAAGAACATGCAAGATTGTTGCATAGGTACATTGCATAGGCAATGTGGTTTGCTGCCTTCCTCCCCATCACCTATATCTGACATTTCTCCCCATGCTATCCCCTCCCCAACTCCCTGCCCCCCTGCTGTCCCTCTCCTAGACCCCCCCTACAGATCCCAGTGTGTGATGCTCCCCCTCCCTGTGTCCATGTGTTCTCATTGTTCAACATCCACCTATGAGTGAGAACATGCAGTGTTTGATTTTCTGTTCTTGTGTCAGTTTGCTGAGAATGATGGTTTCCAGGTTCATCCATGTCCCTACAAAGGACATGAACTCATCTCGTTTTTTATGGCTGCATAGTATTCTATGGTGTATATGTGCCACATTTTCCCTGTCCAGTCTATCATCAATGGGCATTTGGGTTGGTTCCAAGTCTTTGCTATTGTAAACAGTGCTGCAATGAACATTCTGATTTTCTTAAAGTGAAGGGCTTTCAAAACAAGATGTATTTTTCATTAAAATGTAGTTAGTGTGACATTTTAAACAGGGCATTTTAAAAAGTAACAATTCCTAGATTTTTTTGGTATCAAAGCACTTGAAGATTAGGAGACCCAAACTGAATTTCGTGGGTGAGTACTAAAGGCAGTACTTGGTATGTTGACTTTAAGAACTGAGATCATGTTTGAGGAGATGTAAACTTCAAAGGTGATGTAGAGATTTTTCTTTCATTGATATTTCATGCAATACTTTTCTTAGGGTTAGATTTGGGGTTGAAGTTTCCAGTAGGGTTTTATCTATTATGGGTTTTTTTTTTCTGTTAATCTGGACTTCAAGAGTCAAGAAAGGGTATTTGCAGAAAGTAAAGTCTGAGATGAGACTCAAAGAATAAGCACATGTTAGCTAAACAAAGTAGAAGTGACAGTGTTTGAACTAGAATTAGAAAGGAAACAGCACACAAAAAGTCCCAGAAGTAACAGAGGAGGAGGTGAGAGAAAGAGAGAGAAAGAGTTAAGACCTCATCAGAACTGTAGAAGTGCGGCCTTGAGAGTTGAGGTCAAGAGGAGGAGGGGCAATGAGAGGCTGTTGCAGCAAGGGCGACAGGATGCCAGGAGACACACAGAGCCAGCTCATGGAGAACTACCTGTATGATGGAAGCTTTGACTTTCTCCTAAAGGCAATAAGGAGATTCTGAATAATTTTTAGATGAGGAGAAACATGAGTAGACTGCATTTTAAATCACTCATGCTGTAGTGCAGATGATGAATTGAAAAGGTAAGTTGGAGGAATAACATCCCCACCATTTTGGCTTGGAGAGTGTGTAGGTCAAGAGAGTGGCAACTCAGTCTGGGCACCTATCATGAAATTCCGGATATATATATATATATATATTATCTACTGGGTGAGGCTTTCTATCTTGGTGTTTTGGTTATTTAAAATTGAAACACCTTTACGTTCATCTTTGTCCCTTAAACAATAACAGAAAAACAACAGGTTGATTTTGGCTTATTTAGATACATATGTTTGGCATGGAGGAATCAGCTGGGTTTCAAAATGTCAGAATTTCTGCTTGTTAATGAGTGGCTTCTTTGGTGAGAATTTTATGTAGAATAAAATTGTGGGCTACTCATAGAAACTAAAAGAGAATGAGGAGAAATTGTATTTTAACATTTTACCACTGTAGTGAGTTTTGTTTTGTTTTTTTTTAAAACCTCCAGGTAATGTTAATTGATGAGAGTCAAATAAATTAATAAAAATGCACAGACTGGTGCTCCTATCAACAAGTTTTTAAAAGTTTGTTACCCTAAGCTCTTATTCTCCAGATGTTATTTAGGTTGTCAGTTCCAGGTCTGCCTGGTGATTTAGTACATGTCTTGTTTAGCAGAGAAGAACTATAAAAAATACAGGGCTCTGCCCACAGTAAGCCTTTCCTAGAGACCAAGGCATTATATCAAAACTGTTCCTTGGACCAAGATCCTTTCCCAAGCATTCTTTGTCCATTTACAAGTTTCTTCACATGAGTTCATTACAAATATACCCAGAAGGCATTGATTCCAGATGTATGACTGAGTTAAGAGCTCAGTACACATTAACGCGATTGATTCACCTTCTATTAAGTCTGTTGATTGTCAGTAGCAGACAGTAAGTACCTACTATGTGCCTGGAACTGCTGTCATGAATCGAGCAGTGAACAAAACAGTTTTGTTTTCATGTTCTAGGAGTGGGAAGACAGAAATAAACACATAGACCAGGGGGGCCAGAGTTTAGGCTTTGTGGGGTGCATGGTTTCTGTTAACAACTACTTACCTCTATTGTTTTAGCAGTGAATTCGTGTGGCTGTGTTCCAATAGCACTGTATTTACAAAAATAGTGTATGGGCCAGATTTGTTCTATAAGCCATAGTTTGCTGGTTCCTGACATAGATCATTAAATGAGAAAACTCATCTTATCTACTAATAAGAAATAAAATAGAACAGGACAGTAGATGTTGAGGACATATGGAGTACAGTAGATGTGGCTGCTTTGGCTAGAATGATTGGGCAAGAATTTCTGTGATTGGGTTAAATCAGTGTCCAAGTGATTAAAGAGCAAGTTGTCAACATCATCTATTTATCCTCTATTTACCAAGATTATATGTAAAGCTATGAAAATTAAGTTACGTATTCTACATTTATAGAAGGTAGGAACCATATAGAACATACTGACATGTACCTGGACTCAATAATTGTTGTGCTATTGTTGAAGAGAGTTTCAGATAATGTCTTTCCCAAAAGTTCCAGCCTTCATTAATTCATACTTTCCTCTGAATTTCCATGCATTTATTAAATGATGAGATTCACTTAGCCCTGAAAAAATGTAATATTGGTTAGTGTACCTTTTGCATATGCTGACCTGAAGTATGCAGACGGTGTTTTATATTAGCTTCTAAATTGGCCACTCAGTTTGGCACTCTTCTGTAGTTGGCATATCATAACTATCGAATTATCATTTTATGAGGATGAGAAAAGTTTAAAAAGTGCAGCTAGGATTCCAACAAGAGGTGGCTCAGGTTGATAATTTGCTTTCACAGTGCATGGTAACTTCCTATATGGAAAATATTAGCTGAAGAGAAAAAGGAGAGGCATACTTGTGAATCTCAAGGGATCGCTCTAAGATTTGTAGGGTTAGTTGGGGTTTTTTTGTTTTGTTTTGTTTTGTTTTTTGAGATGGAGTTTTGCTCTTGTTGCCCAGGCTGAGTGCAGTGGCGCATTCTCAGCTCACCACAACCTCTGCCTCCTGGGTTCTAGCGATTCTCCTGCCTCAGCCTCCCAAGTAGCTGGGATTACAGGCATGTGCCACCATACCCGGCTAATTTTTTGTATTTTTAGTAGAGACAGGGTTTTACCATGTTGACTAGGATGGTCTCGAGCCCTTACCTCGTGATCCACCCACCTTGGCCTCCCAAAATGCTGGGATTATAGGTGTGAGTCACCGCGCTTAGCCCTGGGTTAGTTGTTTTATGTGTACTGTAGTTGTTAAATCCTAAGCCATACAACAGATTAAAGAGTACAAGTTTGTCAGTAGTACTGTGTGCCATTAGGCTTCCTTGGTTGATGCGTGTGGAATGATCTGTCAGGCAATAGGAATTACTTCTTGTATGTAAGGAACTGGAAGCCATGGCTTCAGACATCAATGATCCAGTTTTAAAAAGATTCAAGGGTTTATTACACAATTAAATAAGACAAAATGAAAAGTTCCACAAAGCAGCATAATTTAGAATACCTATTTATTCATTCAATAGAATTTTGCTGAGTACTTATAATGAGCTGGGTATTGTTCTAGGCACTGATGAATTGTGACAAGTAGGATCAATGTGATTTAGATTTATCTGGAAAGCTTTCAAAGAGAAGGTAGAAATTCACCAGTGTCCTGAGAAGTATATGGGATTTTAATTTGAGAGAGCCATTTTAAAGGATAATAGGGTAAGCATGGCAGAGGAATAGGAAGAATTCAAGGGCTCTTCGAACAATGAGTACAGTTGGTTTGACTTGAAATTATGTAGAGAATTCAAGCAGGGAATGATGTGAGAAAGGTAGATTGGGGGAAATTTTGGGAGGGCATTGATAAAGACAAAAAAATTGGCATTTTAACCTGAAGGCATTACACAGCAATTGGAGATATTGAGCAATAGAATAGTAAATTGAAGGTTAAGCCAAGTAATCTGGCAGGGGTTTGTATATAGAATTATAGGTGGAGCAGAAAGAAACCAAAGCCAATTCTGCCAATTAGGAGGCTATTTCTGTTGTTCATATGCCATGAGCATTAACAAAAACTGGTAAAGAGAATGGGAAAATGATGGACAATGTTAGTGGTATTTTGAGGGTAGACTTGATTGGATGTTAATGGAACAGAGGGAGGA
Source organism: Ateles fusciceps (assembly GCA_036589455.1). Classification (NCBI taxonomy): domain Eukaryota; kingdom Metazoa; phylum Chordata; class Mammalia; order Primates; family Atelidae; genus Ateles; species Ateles fusciceps. The sequence continues at coordinate 3,740,605 of JAZHEH010000065.1, read as the reverse complement.
GGAGAAGAAGAAACTAGAATTTTGAAAATAGTGATTTCTTAAAAGAAATTACTCCTCCCCCTAGAAAAAAATTTACTTGAAAAGAAATCGTTCTGACTTAAAAGAGTTTCTGAGGTCAAGTGATTCTGCTGTCCACTTGCTGTGTAACCTTGATCAAGTTATTTAAAATCTCTGTGACTCATCCATAATGTGAATTATAATGCTACTCATTTTTAGAGGGCTGATTATTCATTCAGCCGATATTCCATAAATTATTGTCTAGCTCCTGGGAACAGAGTTTTGAATGAGACAAGATCCCTGCCATTAAGGAGTATATTTTCTGGTGAAGACAGATTCTTTCTCAGTAAGCAAATATACAGATAATTTTGAGTACTAATAAATGTTAGAAGGAGACATTTGATTCAATGCAGAATAATGGGGTTAGGAGGGGTTACTTTGGGTAAAGCTTAAAGAGATGACCTTTCCAAGGAAGTGATACTTGAAGTGAGATGTAAATGAGGAGAAGGAGCCGGCTTGTAAAGAGCAGGAAAGCAGTTTAGAGGTGACAGGAAGAGCAAGTGCAAAGGTTGTCTTATTTGAGGAGCAGTTTAGCAGAGTTTTTAGCCTAAAGTTGGGCAATTCTAGGAAATGCACACCTACATATGTAATACTTAATTGTCAGTCTGTGGGTAGAAATCATAGCAGATTAAAAAGGGTCACATGCCCTCATAGTGTCCTCCATGGCTTATTTAATCCTGTTAATAGGCTTTTCTAAGTGCCATGAAGAAGGTTGAAACTGTGTATGTGTGCATTTGTTCTGTGAAATACATTAGTATTTCTTTATGTAGGAAACAGAATTCTGAGAAGGAAGCTTCTGTTGAAGAGGAATATATTTATTTATTTTTGTAAATGAGAAGGAATGGAAACAGAGGGGAACAAGAAGTGTTCTGTTGAGAGGGATGACTTGCATATTTTAGCTTGGTCTGTTCATTCTTATATAAACTAGGGCAAAACAATGATCCATTAAGGGTTTTTTTTTTTCTTCTGCTTCAGTGTTTTTCTTTTTTGGGTTAAAAAAAGAAAAAAATACTTGAATCAGGGAATACTTTGATTCTGTTGTGTGGATGTAAATTCTATCTCCTCACCCACAAAAAAAATTCTGAAAAATGGATCTTGGAATTTTTCTCTTCATGAGCCCTAGTTATTACCCTCATTTTGTGTCCATCCCCCTGAGTTTTGGAGTCAATGGGGAGACTATAGAAAATAGAGTGAAAACATGGGGGTGGTGCCTACCTCTACACCTATGTCTGAGTTGTTTTTTCTGTAGCCATGTTGGTCTCTCTTTCAACACAGTGTGTTGTTCCTTGTTCAAGGGCCTTTTGAAATACAGTACCTCTTTCTGGAATGTACCTCCTTTCTCTGCCCATTGTCTAACATCTCATTTTATTTTTTTTTAGTGGTTACTCCCCATGTCCTGTCCTCCAACCAACCAACCAACCAACCAACCTTCCTCCCCCAAATTAGGCCACTGTTAGATTAGGTCTCCCTGTTGATGGATACTGATCCCAAGCACCCTGTAATCTTCTTTCATGACATTCATGATGTTGCATATAATCTTTGCTATGTTTTCTTCCATTCTTTACTATTTTTGATCTTAAGGGTTGACTTGTGTTAGAGTTGATTGCTGCTCTCTTCCCAGTGCAATGTACTCTCTAATACATTGCATGGTATATACGAGTTGCTTAATAATTATTTGTCAAACGAATTGAGCTAAAAAAAAAAAAACAACAGGTACTGTTTAGACATAATGCAGGATTTTTGGGAGTTGTGGAACTCTGAAAAATAGAAAAGTATTTCACCAGCTGGGGTTAAGGTTGGCTATGAGTAAGGTAAACCAATCAAGCAACAGTTATTTAAAGAAGATAAAAGATTATTTCTCCATCATAAAGGTCCAGGCTGGTTTGATGTCTCTGCTCCTTGAAGTCCCCAGAGACTCAGTTCCTCCAGCCTAATACTCTGCCATCACTGGTGGTAGGTCTCAGACACATATGGTCCAAGGTGGTTCTGTGTCTCAGGCAAAAAGATGGAGAAAAAGATGGTTTTTATAAGGAATAGCATGTTTCTTCTGATGAAATGTATTGACTTGGAAGCAGCTTAATTCTAACTTGGATTCAAGATTAAATTCAATCAGCCTTCTATGTCTGTAAATTTCAAAAAGTATGACAAAGTAAATGTGGTTCAAAAATTTTAAAAAGATAAACACAGCATCTTTACCATTTACAAAGCAAAATGCCTGAATTGGGACATTTGAACTTATAAAATCCCCCCCAACACTAGATAGATTAAAAGGTAAGAACCTGAGAAAAAAGCAGATCAGACTACAGGCAGACAACTTATAAGTGAGTGATGGAGTCAAGACTGAATCATGTTCGTCCTATGCTAAGTCCAAGTTCTTCATCCTGCTCCGAGAGCATGTCAAAGCCTGGTATGTAAAGCTATGGATGAAAAAAAGGTGCATCTCCTAAGTATCTTTCTGGTAAAGTAGGCAATATAGAAAGGGAGCATATATTATGATATTTATATGGATAGCTAATATTCTTAATTATAGTTCTTAGAGAATTTGCATATAGAGTCTTGCTTAATCACTGCAGCAAAACCAGAAGTTGCTGAGTGGCAGAGTGTGCTGTCCTTTGGCAAAAAAGGGACAGCCCACACACACTACAGACATCCTGTGGTCCACACTCTATTGTCACTTAGCAACCAAGAGTAGATTACTTTGTATTCTGAGCTATTCACTGAAGTGGGGCGGGGGTCTCCTAGAAGGCCCTTCAGAACTAGGCCTCGTGGAGAGTTAGATTAAATGAAACTCGAGGGCATTATGGCCTTTCTCACAGAATATCTATTTCCTAACATGTTCCCGCCTCTGCCACTGAAGCAGGTCATGTATGAGTGCAGCTGTCACTCAGCCTGATTCAGAATTGTTCACTCACAGGTTTAATTAAAATTTCTAGCAAGCACCATCTATCATTTCTCTTTTGTAATTTTTCTCTCTGAGAGAAAGATGTTGAGGGCTCATGACCTCTTTCATGGTTATGGTGCCTTTGTTTCTATAGGAAGAGATTAGTGACCTCTTTAACAACTTACAGATTTTCATTGGGAACCTTGATGGAAAGAAAATCATAATTGTTAGTCTATGTTTTAAGTTAAAGATATGTGAGTAAACTCCCTGAGGTTTATTATTGAACTCAGTGTAATACATTGTAAGGTCCAAAAATATAATATTAGCAGGAATTGTTTTTTATAATACTGTAATGTAACAAAGCAGTTCCCCTCTTGGGCTGTCTAGATCCCTGGGTCTTGTGCTGATAAAAATCGGGATTCATAGGCTAATTTTAGTGTTTCAGAAAGGACAATGGAACTTGAACCTTTATCAATGGTAAGGTTGCATGGACTCACCAAATACCAGGCTTTAGGCCAAATTAATATAATAATCATTTCTTTAATCAGTTGATGTTCTGCATATCACATATATGTATTTTATTAATTAAAATGGGGGACCAAGTTATTTATTAATTAATAACATTTGCTGATAAAGTCTTTCAGCATGGTATATGAAAAATATGCAAATACTGTAAGGAATTGTAAGATGGAACCCTGGTACCGTTTTGTCACTTTGAGTAAGTTATGCAACTATTGTGGGAATGAATTCCCTCATCTGTATAAAGGGGATTAATAATATTAATTAGACGGATTTATTGTGAGAGCTAGAGAGGACACCCAGCTCATAACTGGCACATAGTAGCCTGGCTTCTTAATGATGGAGGGTGATCATCAGCAGTAGAAGCAGCAGCAGCATCATATCATACTTTTTCCTTCAAAACTCCGGTTTAAAGAAAAATGAAGTTAAGGGGTTTCTTAGTTGTGAACCAACTGGAAAGCACTGTATTTTGTTTTCCTTTTTCAACTTTTATTTTAGAATCAGAGGGTATATGTGCAAGTTTGTTACAAAGGTATACTGCCTAATGCTGAGGTTGGGGTATGACTGTAACCCATCATCCAGGTGGTAAGCATAGTATCCAACAGGGAGTTTTTCAGTTCTGGCCTCCACATCCTTCTCCCCCTCTGGGAGTCTCCAGTGCCTATTGTTCTTATCTTTAGGTCCACATGTGCCAAATGTTTAGCTTCCCTTATAAGTGAGAACATACAGTATGTTGTTTTCTGTTCCTGTGTTAGTTTGCTTAGGATAATGGTTTCCAACTGCATCCATGTTGCTGCAAAAAAAAAAAAAAAGTATAATTTTTTTTTCTTTTTTTTTTTTGGCTGTATAGTATATATGTATCACGGTATATATATACCATATTATCTTATCCAATCTGCTACTGATGGCCACCTAGGTTGATTTCATGTCTTTGCTCTTGTGAATAGTGCTGCAATGAACATATATATGCATGTGTTCCTTTTGTAGAATGATTTGTTTTCCTTTAGATATATTCTCAGTCATGGGATTGCTGGGTTGAATAGTGCTTCAACTCTTAGTTAATTGAGAAATCCCCAAACTGGTCTCCACAGAGGCTGGACTAATTTACATACCCCGCCAACAGTGTGGAAGTGTCCCCTTTTCTTTGCAGCCTTGCCAACATCTTTTTCTTTTTGACATAATAACAAAAGCCACTCTGACTTGTATGAAATGGCATCTCATTGTGGTTTTGATTTGCATTTCTCTGAGGACTAATGATGATGAGCATTTTTTTCATGTTAGCCTCTTGTTTGTCTTCTTTTGAGCAGTGTCTGTTCATGTCTTTTGTCTACTTTTTAATGGGGCTATTTGTTTTTGCCTGTTTAATTCCTTAGGTTCCTTATAGATTCTGGATATCAGACATTTATCAGAAGCATAGTTTGTGAATGTTTTCTCCCATTCTGTAGCATGTCTGTTTACTTCTTTAATAGTTTCTCTTCCTTTGCAGAAGTTCTTTAGTTTAAGGCTCTTTAGAACTTAGCCATAAATTCTTTGTCAAGGCTCCTTATGACTTGCCATATACTTTTCATTCCTGTTACCCCTCAGGGAGAGTTTTTCAGTGACTTTTGAAGCAGTTTGTTCACCTGCATAGGATCTCACTCTGGCCCTTTATGGATCCCCTCTTACTTGCTTTTTTGAGTTAGCACCCCCTTTGGGAGGAGGGGAAAATCTTCCTTTACCATTTGTGAGTTTTTACTCCAATCCCCATATCAAGAAGGATATTTCCTAGGTTTCCTTGTAGAATTTTTATAGTTTGAGACATACGTAAGTCTTTAATCCACCTTGAGTTAATTTTTGTATATGTGTAAGGAAGAGGTCTAGTTTTATTCTTCTGCATATGGCTAGCCAGCCATCTAAGCAGCATTTATTGAATTAGGATCTTTTCTCCATTGCTTATGTTTGTCAGGTTTTCCAAAGATCAGTTGGTTGTGGGTGTATGGCTTTATTTCTGGGTTCACTCCTCTGTTCCATTGGTCTATATTTCTGTTTCTATACCAGGATCATGCTGTTTTGGTTACTGTATCCTTGTAGTGTAGTTCAAAGTTGGGTAATATGGTTCTTCTGACTTTGTTCTTTTTGCTTAGGATTACTTTGGCTATTTGGACTCTTTGGTTTCATACGAATTTTAGCTTTTTCTAGTTCTGTGACAAATGATTGATAGTTTGATAGGAATACTGTTAAACTGTAAAATGGGAAACACTGTTTGAGTGCTTAATGAAGTAAAGACTCAACTAATCAGTGTTTGTATTTTTTGTTATAAAACCGTCTAGGGAAAGTGATGATATCATTTAAGGCCTCCTTGTCCTCAACTCTGAAATGGAAAGCTTTGGATTGATGATAGTAAGTTACTAGTAAAGTTAACTAAAGTTCAAGGTACTTTCTAGGTCAGATAGTTCATATTCCTTACCATATACCAACCTCCCCCACTCAGCTACACATGGTATTGTTTGGCAAGGCATCAATCTTCTGTGAGTCTAAATTTCCTTATCTATAGAATGGATATAGAAATAACTGCCCTTCAGATAATTATACATTAAGAGCCTAGCATATCATAGTAATTTCTCACAATGTAAATGGTAGCAGTTCACTCAGCCCTTCCCCCACAAGCAAGGTTTCATAGGTTTTTCACCATCCTATGCACACTTACTGTATATGCTCCAAGTTGCCTACATCCTTCCTCCAATAGGAGCCTCAGAATCAAACCCAGTCCTACAAATATGTTCTCATAAGAAGTCTAAATCCTCTATGTATCTTCTGTCTTCTCCTATATAGAGGCATTCACTTTCATTTCTGAGACATTTCTGCTGTCTCTCTTTCTACCTGGTGTCTCCAAATCATTGTTGCTTTTAATTATAAGATCTAAGGTTATGGTTTATATTCATTTGCAGACAACTTTGTATCTCTGTCATGACCACAGAAGGTTCCAGTAAACCTGACACAGGCAAAATCCTGTGGTTAAATTGCAAGGGCATCTTCAGTCTTAGAGGACAAAAGAGAAAAAAGAATAGCAAAAATTCCGTGTTCCTCCATTACACCCTACATATTACAAATCTAGAGATTTTGAATGCCAAGAACAGCTTGTTTGGTCTGTGTGAGTTGTAGATGTTTTGTCATCTAAGCCCGATGTACTCTCCCACACATTGCATCATTGCTGAGGGATAAAAAATAAAAACAAAACTCCCCACAGCACTCAGAAAGTACATCTTTATAGTCTGCATGGAAGAAGAAGGTCAGTGGCACAAAGAATTTGATGCCCTACCACCTCCTCTTTTTCTGTTCATCCTGGGTGAGGGAACAGTGTGTATTTTCTCCCACTCCTACCTAGCCTGTCTGATTCACTCTGTTGCATTATTCTCATTGGAAACTGCTTTTCCGTACTCTTGACACATTCTTACTGTATCAGAGCTGTGCTTAGCCAGGAAGTGCCAGATGGCACTGAATCACTGCCTGCTTAATATTCAAGAACAATATTACATACAGAACAGAATAATGTATGTGTTGATTAAAGGATTTTGGTGATGTCTTGGGAATCAGGAAATGTCCCAGTCACCTCCACAGCTGTGCCTTGACAGTTTATGCAGATTACAAGTTTTGTGGGGGACTCTTTGCTAAGCATGTTTCTACCTTGATTTTTTTAGCTATATCTTCAGCACTTGTTTTTTTTTTGCTCTAAGCAGCTTTCCATTCCAAGTCCTGGATGTTTAATCACTTTCATTGAAAAGGTTGTTTCCTAGTGTCCTCTTCCTTGTGTCTCTCTTAAGATTGTAAGTCTATAGAGAAGTGTAGGACAAAAAGCTGTAAACATAGATAGCTGTACTTTTTGGGGGAAACTGGCTTTATATTTCTGGAAGATGTCAACATATTAGCACATTCAGTAATTACCTTCATGATGATAAGGACCATGAGTAATATGTAGTTATCTGAAATTGATTCTGAACATGAAAGGATATAATAAATGCAAGACATACTTCTTGAATAAATCCTTCTAAAGGACTTAGTTTTCTAAGGGGAGCTTTTGTTAAAATCCAAAGCAAACCAAGCAAAGAACTACCCTTTTATTGTTATATCTGTCAAAAAACAGATTCCACGTCTGTGGTATCCCCCTCAGAATAGCTTAAAATGTTCTTAATTATGTCTCATAGTTCTGTTAAAACAATCACAAAGCTTGCCAGGCTTTTATTTCTAAAACAGATCTATATTTACGTGAGTTGATAAAAAAAATTGTGAAAATGAACTTCATCTGAGCTGTTACCGTCAATCTTTATTATTTTTTAAAACAATTGGCCAGATAGAAACAGTGGTAGAAATTACTGAGAATGTCTTGAAGTGGGTTTTTAAGATTAACCAATAAGATCAGCTGCATATCTTGTTACCTAACAAGTCGTCCTATGTCCATCTATCTACTTATTTATGGATAGATAAGCGTTTATCTACTTACTCATGCAGAAAGAACTTATCACTGTCCACTATGCAAGGACTGGTGTTCAGTAATAGTAATTTAGAATAGTACTAATAATAAGTCACATCTCAAGACCTGTCTTGAACATGTTGCTGAATTTCTAGAAGATAATCAGCAATGTAGTACAGAAACAATTGTAATTGTATCTACCATTTACTTCTATGAATATTGGCCTTGTGTGGAAATAGACAAAAATAGATACCCGTCTCTGACAATTAAGTCACAAAATTGACCACAAAAATAGACGCAAATGGGCAGGACATTGTCAGTGTTGGTGAGCTGCAAACTTATATCTCCTTCAATGCCAAACATCAAACTCATATTTTCTCCAGAGCTATTAGGTATTTTCAGTTTATTTTTGAGGACTTATCAAAAAGAAGTGAGAAAGGCTTCTACTACTACTTAAAATCTCATTCTTATAATCACTACCATATACATTCTCAACAATGACTGCATATTAGAATCATATGGATAGCTTTTAGAAAACTCCCCCTCCATAGCCGGGCACAATGGCTCAAGCCTGTAATCCTGGCACTTTGGGAGGCCGAGGCGAGCGGATCACAAGGTCAGGAGTTCAAAACCAGCCTGGTCAATATGGTGAAACCCCAACTCTACTGAAAATACAAAATTAGCTGGGCGTGATGGCAGATGTCTGTAGTCCCAGTTACTCGGAAGGCCGAGGCAGGAGAATCGCTTGAATCCGGGAGGCAGAGGTTGCAGTGAGCCAAGATCGGGCCACTGCACTCCAGCCTGGATGATAGAGTAAGATTCCATCTAAAAAAAATAAAATGAAAAAGAAAGCCACAGTCCATAAGAAATACTGATTTCATTTGTCTGGAGTGAGGCCTGATAATTCACATTTTAACGTGCATCCCGATAATCACTTCGTTTTCCCAGTGAACTCTCCTCACCACCATGAAAATTTTCCTCACACCATGAAAACGCACAATTGTTCTTAAAACTGATTTTTGAGCATTTGTCTATATTTGGTGAGAGAGAATAGACAGTAATAAAACAAGATTCCTGCTCTCAAAAAGCTCCAAAACTTAAGAGTTTTCTGAAATGTCTGATATGAATCCAGGCTCTGTAGCTGTTTCTGCTGTGTGACCCTGGCCAGGTTGCTCAATCCCTCTGATCCTTGGCAATTAAACTGCAAAGGGAGAAAGCAAATATTTTTCTTCATAAGGTTGTTAGAAGCATTAAATGAGATAAAGTGCTCAGTAGAAAGTAATATTGTTCCTATTGTTTGGTATTTATTATCAATTTCATGTGCATAATTTATACAATTATATACAATATATGCAGTTCATGTACATATACATAGTGACGTGTACATCCTTATTGTGTGTATGTATGTATACCTACATGCACATTAAATATTTGTTATTTTAACACAGAGAAACACAAGTTCTGGAGTGACAAGTAGATTTATTCTGAAAAAAAAAAGAGCAGTTTAATAGTTTTTAGCCCAGTAAAATACATAGGCGACACTGGTGAGTAATGTTGGGGGGAAAACATGTTTGCTTCTTTGGTTCCGATAGAATTTAAACAATGCAGCACTACATTTTTATTTCGGGACAAACCCACGCACTTAATGTGCTGCTGCCACCTAGTGCTTAGATTTAATAACTACTATTTTGCTATGCATTTCTTTCAATGTCAGGTATTCAGGGTTGGAAAACGGCTTGGTACCTTGTTGGTTCTTTTGAAAGAGATCTTAAATATGGCTGAGATATATTGGTGGTAGTATACTGGTTCACCTTTCCTTTTAGAGTATGTGATTTTGAATACCTGCTGGCTTAAGTGGAATGGTTTATTGGCTTCTTGCTTGTCATGTAGCTCATCTTTTTGAAAGGAGTCAGGGTGCGTCTGCAACATGAAATGGTATGCATTTCCTTAAGTTTGTATTTCAGCAAGACACTGCTGCTCTTCAAGAAAAAGGAATGTAGCTGCCATGTCTGCTCTATTTTCACTGTTATTATTTTATAGTAAAATGTTATATTGCAAGTCTTGCATGTTAATTAAGCGCATGGTAGTAAAAGTGACACCAAAAGGAGAGCCCAAGAGACATGAGAAACAAGGAATTATCACTGAGATTCAGCATATGATTAAAATATGTTTTTCTTCCTTTGACAGGAAAAGTTTCAGTATGATTTGACTTCTTCATATGAACAATCACATGATATAGAATACGATTTTTCAAACTCAGGCTATTGACATTTTGAATGAGACTATTTCTTTTCTGGGGACTGGGGCTGTCCTGTGTATTGTAGGAGATTTCATTGTATCGCTGGCATTTACCGATTAGATGCCAGTGTAAGCACCCACCTCCCTGCCCCTACTTGTGAAAACCAAAAAGGTCTCCAGGAATTGTCAAATGTCCCATGGGCTGAGAACCACTGATAGAAAAGCAGACTATGGTAATTACATATAAAAAGTGATTTTTATATTTTTAATTAGTCTAGGGTTTGTACTAATTGCAGACAGAGCTTATGTGATGCCTCATGTATTGCCAGCAAATTCAAACTATTTAATTACTTTTTCCCTCATTTACATATTTGGGAGAGACAGCATCATATAATAATAAGTAGTATAAGTTTGAATCCCAACTCTGCCACTTATTAAATTTTGTGATTAAATAATTTACTATCTCTATTAATAATAAAATCAAAAATTCTATTTTCTTCAGCTATAAACTAGAAATAGTTATTGTATTTACTTCACAAAATTAGTGTGAAAATTAAATGAGATACTGCATTTAAAGTCCATGTCACAGTGTCTACCAATTAGTAATTACTCAGTAATTATTAATTATCATTTAATGGATATTTTAAATCCCTCTATGTGCCAGGAATTGTGGCAGTTACTAGAGAAATAATGATGATTTACTTGTAATTTCCCATAGTAGATCATTGTAGTGGGAAAATAATTCAAATTGGTTTTATATATCTAATTATCTTGATCACTACTGTAATAGAGAAGTGCAAGATCCTGTGATGTGTCATTGTTATTAGGATTGACACTAATTTGATCAAGATGCTTTTGAGAATCAATTGCTAGTCCATAGTTAATCGACCGAAGTAGAAAAGTTCAATTTCGTATGTTTATTTTTCTAACATGGCGTGATATATAAACATGGCTCTCTGTGTCTGTTTTGGAACTCACTCAAAAGAGACCATATATTTGGTAAGCAAATATCCCTTCTGTGCCTCCCTTTTCTCCTCTGTTGAATGAGTTACGTGTACCCTTACCTACCTAACACATGTCACAAACGATGGCATGATCTCCATCTGTGAATCAGTGAACTCTGGTGGAAAATTGCCTTATCATTCATGATCTCCATCTGTGAACTGTGGTGGAAAATTAGATGAGAATGAGGTAATTGGAACACTACAAGAAGGATTCTAGCTGCTACACCACCCCTAGCACAGCCAACCTCTTGGCGTGGACCCCTGCAGTAGGCTTCAGAATGGCCTAGTTTATCTGCTCTTTCCTTCTTTCTGTAGTGCAGCTAGAATGAACTTTTAAAAAATATAAACACATTTTGTTCTTCCCCAGAGTCCTTAAAAGGTTTTGCATTGAATTTAGGCACCGGAATCCTTCAGTGGAGAATATGGGTCTCCTGCCTGGCTCTCCAGGCTTGTGTGATGGCACAGTCCCTTTGTTTTCTTTGCCATCATCACCATATACACTTATGTAGCGTCTTTGGTGTACCAAGAATGCCTCATATCAGGGTCTTAGCCCAACTCGATTGCTGTGGTTGCAATGTTCTCTCTGTCTGTTACCCCTAACTTCTTTTGTCAGATAAGGTGTACACATCATTCAAGGCTGAGCACAAGAAAGTTCCTCTTCCAGGAAGCCTCCATGAGTTTCTCTACACTGTCAGTTTTCCTTTGGATCTGTTTAGATTGCATTTAGTTATATGTCATGGAAAACTGTGTTGATGGTAGCTTAAATATTGTATACTGTGAAGTTCAAACATGAGTTACTGCTGCTGTTGGCTCATTGACACCGAACCCATTAAGGACACATAATTTTTCTGTCTTCTACTCTGCTGCCCCCAGTGTGTTGATTTCATGGTCATATTGCTTCCTGTAGTTATAAAATGGCTGCTGCAAGCTGGAGTGATCATGTCTGAGTTTAAGGCAGGAAAAGGATGGTGGAGCCAGTCATGGATTCCTTTCAGGCATTTCACTACTGCGTGTTGGCCAGTAAAAGTCTATGGCCATCTCAGCTGCAAAGAAAGCTGAGAAAGCATGCTGTTTAGAATTCCCTTCCTCTAGGGTACGGGAAAAGAGAAAGAAGATTGAAATTGGCTGCTGAGTCTCTGAGCCCAAATTGACTATCAAAACCTGTTTTCTGAGCTCTTAGGCCCCTGGACTTATCCTTAACAGCACTCATCATATTTATAACTGTTGTTCAAGGTTTGTTTCTTCAACTGACTCTTATACTCCATCAGTGCCAGGAAGTATTGGATTCATTCCATATAATATCCCCAGTGGTTAATAAATTATCTGTCACCTAGTAGTTGCTTAGTAAATATCTTTTGAAATAATGAATAAAGACTACAGAGAACCTAGCATTGGCATAACGGAGGATAAAACGTTGGGTAAGAGTCCTTCAATAAGTGTTTATTATTCTCTCCAGCCTTTTAAAAATGATAAGGCAAATAAATACATTGTAACAGAGTTTCTGTAATTCATAAGAGAGTGATTCAAAAACCAGACAGCTGGCATCTGATTGGGAGATAGAAGGGAATGAAAACCATGAGAGTATCTGTGAAAGAAACAGATTTAGAATGGCTTTCTATATGTCCAAGAAGACATATACTTTATATATGTTCAAAAAGGAAGTATTTGAAAAAGATGACAGATTCCAGGAAACAGTAATGTAGTTTTGCTGATGCCTGTGTAAAGTAGGTATATATATATGGGGAAAAAAGTTGAAAAGTTGAATTCTGGCCATATTTTTAAAAACATAGAATGTATGTGTCAAAGATTCTTAAGTAAAGGGCAAATTCAGTCTTGTTGCAGTGTATACGGAGACCCTGAAAATAAAGGCAGATCAACTGGAAGCAATCATACCTTATTCAGGGAAAAGAACAAGGATCTGATATTCAGCAGTGGGAGTAAGGAAGTATGGAACTAATTGGGAGAGATCAGAAATTAAAGCCTATCAATATTAGCATGGATTGGCTTTTCAGTTTTTCTGTCTTATTTGGGGTCTCTTCTGCTTTTCCCTTGTTCAACATCATATGTTCTGAGACATTCCCTAAACCTTCCTTTATTCCTGACTGAGATTTCCTGTAGCACATCCCCCAAGAACATACACTTTCAAATCCTGGGATCCTATAACCATGTGGTGTCCTGCCTAGGGCTAGAAGAAATTTCAAGATAAGATATTGAAATGTAATGCTCATAATCATATGCTATCTACTATAAATAAAACTAAAAGTCAGAGGATAAAACAGGTAACTTACACAGTTACTTGGAGATGAGGGTGCAACAGAAAGATATTTCAACATGTCTTGCCCATTAACCCAACACTCAGTCATTTTCACCTCTTTCCCAGATATAGATTGACACCAACATGATACTCAAAGGAACATTCAAATTAAGGATGCTCAACAAGTGACCTGCTAATGTTCCAAAATCAAAAAAAAGTTAAAAACCAAAAGCACTTCTGGTCCGAAGCATTTCAGATGAAGGATGCTCAACCTATAATGTAAAAGCTTTGATCTAATCTCTCTTGCTCCAATGGGTCTTGTCTTCTCTGTGGGTCTGCTGGAGGATTCCTTGTGTAAATCTAGTCATAAAAACCTCTTGCTGAAAACCCACCAGTGACCCTTTCCTGTCCCATGTGGGTAGGAAGGATATCAAGGTCATTTTACACATGGTGACTATTTACCTCACCAGCCCTAACAGTCTCTGCCATCCTCTCACAGTTGTGTTAATAGTGAACTACTTAGTGCTGTGTACAGAGCCATGCTGCTTTACATTTCTGTCCCTGTGCACCTAATTTCCCTCAGATGGGATGCATTTTTATCCTTCTTCATCCAGCAAAGTCCCACTTTTCTTTGATGCTCATATCATTTCCTCCAATGAGGACACTTTCACAAAACCTATTACCCCTCAAAGACTAGGCTAAAAGTATCTTCAGTATGTCACCAGGCTATTTTTAGTAGAGACAGGGTTTCACCATGTTGGCCAGGCTGGTCTCAAAGTCCTGACCTCAAGTGATCCACCCATCTTGGCCTCCCAAAATGCTGAGATTACAGGCATGAGCCACCACATCCAGCCATCAGTAAGTTTTCTTAGCATCCTTTATTAGAATAAGCTTAAAAAGCTATATGGGAGATTATTAAAATTATGTTATAATAAAGAGAAATTTGAAATGTTGCACATGCAGAGAAGACCTTTTTTTTCTTCAGAATATCAAAGATAATTGGGAAATAAAACAGCTGTATAAAAAGACACCAGAGAAGAAATACACATAACACCGAGAGCATAGATAACAACAAAACCACAAAGGTAAAGAAATTCTAGCAGACATAGCTGCTATCAGAGATCACATGAACTCAAAATGAAAAAAATAGATTAATCAAGATTAAATCCCCTTCTTGAAGATCTGTTAGGATAATGGATAGTCAGAGAAGAAAAAGATGGTAAGTTTGAGATTTAAGAATGTATTTATGGTGAAGATGCTGAGTGAGAGACTGGATAACGGAGTTTATTGTGAAACTGAGTTAAAGATCTAGCAAAGGTACAGAGGGGATGAAGGGGTCTCTCAATGGAGAAATAGGCAAAAATAAAAACTGAAAAAGGGAGAGGCAAGCCTTTTAGGTGCTGACATCACACATCAGAGATTACCACCAGGTCAGTGGTGTAGATGGATGGCACATCTCGGTTTGCAGTTCTTAGTGCTGAGGTCTTCAAGACCTGACAGACATGCCTTTGACAACTACTTTTAAGAAGCTAATGGGCCAAGGATGGAATATCCATTTCCATTAAAGTATACGTGTTAGTCATAATATACACAAAAAGAAAGAGGAAGGATCTTCAAACCTGGAGGCCGCTAATGTGACTTTAACATTAATTAACTTATTTTTCTGATATCACTATAATAAGCTGGCTAGATACTAGGGAGCATGAATCACAAAGTGGCAGAAAAGAGCTTTGGGTAAATTTGAAAGATATTGGAATAAAAAAAAGAGCGTTTTTAAGACGAAGGAATGAACAGAATCAGAGTGAGTTACAGGATTGCCAGCTTTGCCTCCCTACTATGGATAAGGGGTTGACTTCATGAAGCCGAAGTGGTGGCAACTTAGGGATGGTTCTGTAGACTAGGCCCTTACATAAACAAGCACATCCCTGGAGGCTCAACTGAACTGAAAACAAAGTGTTAGGCAATATAGGTTAGACTTATCAATGGGGACTGAATACTGGTGTTCCTTCAACATCATTTTTTAGCTTAAAAAGGACACAGGAAGGTGTTGATCAGAAAACTCATGGTTTCTCACTGACACAAATGGATATGGCTATGCAGGGAAGATTCTGAAATATTAAGGATATTTGTGCAAGCAGGAACACATTGGACACAGTGGGTTATTGGGGGAAAGAAAAGGAAGTGACTGAGGGACCCAAATAGCTGAAGATTTCTGCCATAGATGTTGTCGTAAGAAAATAAACATCATTTGAGAGAGGTAGACTAAACAAATAGAAAGTAGTTTTAGTATGCCAGCTGGGCCCTAATTAGATAAACAACATCCTTCTAACAATAGTTGAAGAAAAAAATACATGGGAATGAGGATGGATATATATTTTTATATCAGATGGGATAAATTTGTATACATTTTTCTCTAACTACTTGTGTGCATATAACAGACATGTACACAAATATGAAAGACTTTAAGAAATCATGAGAAAAAAATTATAGAAATGAGAGAATAGAAATATAAAATTGTGGAAATATAAAAACAGAAGATGAATTGGTGACAATTTTTAGTGTAAACTTTGAAAGGAAAACAGTTACTAGAATTTCTAGAGGCAAAAGTAAATTTAAGAGCAGAGTCAACATGGGAGCTTTGGGAGTTCATGTCTAAAAACTGGCTGAATTTCAGCAGGCAGTTTGTAGTGATAAGTTCCTAGGGCATTTGTTATGTGTGGCTTTTATAAACAGCGTTTGTGTCAGCCTCCCTACGGAGACCTCTGGGTGGCCCCATGGAACAATAGGCTCATTTATAGGTCAGCACGTGACCAGCTCTGAAGCAAGGGCGGATAGGCATAGTCAGTGATGAATTGTTTAATTCTTCTGGACTTCAACTTTAAGAAGACTGAACAATTTGGAACTGAGCTCCAAGCTTCACCTACTCATATTGGAAAATGAGTGGTGGGATCAAAATATTCAGTAAAGAAAGACTTTGGAATTCAGAATAGTTTAAAAGACATAACAAAGATCATAAGTATGGAAGACAAAAACAGGGATTAAAAAGAAGCCCTGGTCAGGCGTGGTGGCTCAGCCTGTAATCCCAGCACTCTGGGAGGCCAAAGCAGGTGGACCACTTGAGGTCAGGAGTTCAAGACCAGCCTTACAAACATGGTGAAACTCCATCTCTACTAAAAATATAAAAATTAGTCGGGCGTGGTGACACACACCTGTAATCCCAGCTTCTAGGGAGGCTGAGGCAGGAGAATCACTTGAACCTGGGAAGTAGAGGTTGCAGTGAGCTGAGATTGTGCCACTACATTCCAGCCTGGGTGACAAGAGCAAGTCTCAGTCTCAAAAAAATAAAAAAGCCATAATTACAAAATTGAGTTTTACATATAGATAAATGAAATGGGTTTATAATTTCTTCTATGCTCATTAACTGTTCAGATAGTATGAAAACTTTATGATCATTAAAGCTTTGAAATAAGTAAACTAGTATAGTCTGGGCAAAAAATGATTGAGAAACACAGAGTTAGAAAAAGAAGAACATTTCGTGCCCCAGAGAAAATGTTTGGAGCCTATTAGAATTACAGGGAACACAGTGATGAAGCTATAGAATGTGTGATAAGAAATAGGAAAAATGGGGAATGATGATCTTGGAGAGAAAGTTTCTGAGGGAGAAATACTAAGGCTTATAATTATTCAGGAGTCAGAAGTATGTTATAGAAAGGAGAAGATAAAACAAAGAAAAAGCAATACAAATAGCAAAGCTTTTAATCCTAATTTAGTCATGGCCTTGTCTGAGGATATTATGATGGTTGTGTTTTGGGATGGGAGGAGTTCAAATAATGTGTAATATGAAAATAATTTAAAAAGTAACATTAAAGGATAAAGTGAAATGGCATAAGAGAGGATGTTGTTACCACAAAGTGCTATTCAAATGTTAGGAAATGGATTTAAAATTGGGTGGCTAAATTGTGCCTAAGGTCTGAGGACTGTTCCATTATCTTCTACTCCTGAAGTATGCTAAGGGAGGGACAGAAATAAGATCATTATTCGTCCTTACTTTTGTAATGATTTCAGGTAAAATTGCGAATTGTATGAGAGCATTCCAGCTAGTCTGCAAAACAAGAATAAGATATTCATAGTAATAAAACAATTTTTTTAGTGAAAAAAAACGTTTTCTTAGGTAGATATTTTGGAAATATTTCTCTCTTGCTTTTTTTTAAGTAGCTGAGCTTGGCATTTTAAATCTAATTTTATTTTTATGAAAAAACACATATACATTATTAATAAAATGGTGCTATAAGACTTATGCCCTCAAAACAGCAAACCTGCTCCTCCCCTTCTTACCCCTTTCCACCCTTTTTTTTCTCTTTAGTTCTCCCCAGAGGCAGCTGTTAAGGCCGTTTCTTCTTGTGTTTGCCTCCAAGCTTCTAAATTATTTAATTATGCTGCTTTATCTTCGTTTTAAATTTTAGATATTTTCTATGGCATATTCATGAACTCAGTGTAGCAGGAGTAGAAGATGACAATCTAGCCGTCTTTTCTCTCCCCTTTCCCCACTCATCACACATATTACACTTCCTTTCTTTCTATTTGCTCAATATCATTAGCTATGCCACAGTGTTGGTCAAATCATTATTCAGCATTTACTTTATAATGATCTGTAAATATTATAGTGTACCATGATTACTTTTCCTTTTTGCAATAATTTCTATTTTTCTTGAAGTCAGTAATGCTTCATTGTGTTGTCCTGAGTATGGTAAAGAGGCCCTGACCAGATCCCCTTAGAGAAGTGTAAAACCCTCACAATAATGCCACAGGCAAACATGCCAGTGAATTTATCCATTTCATTTCTGACCTCCCACATTTCCCTCACCAGGTCTGTCCACAGTGTCACCCTGAAACTTCTCTATCTTGTTCTGTTGGATTCCCTATTTACCGGATTAGAGTCTTTCATGGATTACTTACTCCCTTGATTTCTAGAGCTCATCCTGAGAAAATCTGTAATTCAGCATCTATTATGAAACAAGTAGGGTTCTAAGAAATAAGGATATATCAGGGTACAAAACAGGAGATCCATGACTCTCTAAAGGACTTTTTTTGTTTTTGTGAGATGGAGTCTTGCTCTGTCCCCAGGCTGGAGTGCAGTGGCGCGATCTTGGCTCACTGCAACCTCTGTCTCCTGGGTTCAAGCGATTCCCCTGCCTCAGCCTCCTGAGTAGCTGGGACTACAGGTGCGTGCCACCACACCTGGCTAATTTTATTTTTATTTAGTAGAGACAGGGTTTCACCAGGATGGTCTCCATCTCCTGACCTCGTGATCTGCCCACCTCACCCTCCCAAAATGCAGGGATTATAGGCATGAGCCATTGTGGCCGGCCTTCTAAAGGACTTTATGTTCATGTGTGTACTGTGTAGGCTAGACAGATAAAATATAGAGTGCTCTATTACATTTGAACTTCAGACAACAAATACTTTTTGTAGGAGTATTTCCAAATATTGTAAGGGATATACTAAAAAAAGGTTCATTGTTTATCTGGAATTCAATTTGACTGGTTGTCTTGTATCTTTATATGCTAAATGTGACAACCCTAACTGGGAGGTATTAGACTGTATGCCAAAAAACCTAGGTAAATAAATAGCTTGTTAGAGAGAGATAAATGCCATGCTGCCATGGGGAAGGAGAAGCAGAACAGGGTAAGGCAGATTGGGAGTGCCAGGTGAAGGGATAGCAATTTTTAAAAGGTGGTTAGGATGAGCCTCATTAAGAAGATGAGATATTAGCAGAGCCATGAAGGTGGTGAGTTGTTTACTCTGAGGTCATCGGGGAAGAAATATTCCAGACAGAAAGAACACCAAGTGAAGAATGTCCACAGTGGACCTGAGTGTTTGGGAAATAGCAGGGATACCAGTGTGACTGTCACAGAGCATTTGAAGGGTACAGTGATAGGGGATGAAGTCAGAGAATTAACGGGAGTCCAGGTCCCCTAGAAAATTTAGGCTACTGGGAGAACTCTAGTTTACTTCCAGTGAAATGGGGAGCCACGCAGGGTTTTGAAGAGTTTTGGTATGAGGTACTTCTTTTTTAACAAGCTCCCTTTAGTTGCTCCATTGAGAATACACTGAGGGGCAAAAAGGGAAAGCCCAAAGACTGATCTGAAAATTATTACAATAATTCAGGTGAAATTAAAAAAAATTTTGGACTAAGGAGATAGCAGTAAAGATGGTGAGAACAGATTGGATTCCAGATGTAGTTTTCCTCTAATGTTTTGCTGTGAAAATTTTCAAATACATTGAGATGCCAATACCCACATAAATACCAAATGGGTTCTGCTATGAAAATCTTGCTGTATTTGCTTTATCATATATCTTTCCTTCTCTCCATCCCGTGGCTGAGTCATCTGCCAGACACTTCTCTGATTCAGTTTCTGCAAAGATAAACCTTCAGTCTCCTACTTTGACGACAGTCACTGGCATAGAAAATCTGGGGTAGGGACATAGCAATTCTGGGTGCTAACCAGTCCTTATACCAATTTTCAACCCATTCTCCTTTATGAAACTGCATTTTTCTCCACACCTGATGGAGGTACCTGGTGATTCCAAAGCCTACATTTTCTATAGTGTCATGGCATTGTTTGGCTTGCCTCTTTTTGACAGCTGCCATTTCAGCCTTTTAGTTCCATCTCTGTCAGTCTTAGTTACAACTCATTTGTCTGTTTTCCAGCTTCTAAAAATTTATACTCTTTCTTCTCTATCATTTTATCCTCTCAATTTCCCTTGTCCTTTGTAACATTTTTATTCTTTCCCCTTCATGGGACTAGGGTTTTAAAAGAAAAGAGGCTCATATTTTCAAATATTTTACCATTAGAAAGAACTGAATGTGTTTATTAATACTTAATTTTTCATTTTAATATCAATATACTAAAGATACATTAAAACCAGTGGCAAAGTAATAGTTTTTCGGAGTGTCTAGGTTACTAACCCTTTTGTTGCCTTTTAAGACTCAAGAGGACACCAGTTTGGAAACCATTGCTGTGTATCATCATCATGTAGTGTTAAACTTTGGCTCTCTCAGTGCTTACTTATTCTAGCCTGCCTGTTGGGTTTTAGTATTAGTGTTTAGAAGAGATAATGGAATTCAGATCGAATCAGGCAAATGTGACCCTGTCTGCTTAGTAGAGGAAGTGGTTTTTCTTTGCCTCCTGGAGCTCAGCTTCCCTTCCTAAATAGGTTGTTACATCTTTGGAGTGGATAAATTGTAATTTCACTCTGGTATAGACCAGTTACAAATCCTTCCTCTAGCACCAACAGTTTCAATCTCATTGCTTTCACTATGCTGACTGTTCTATAAAATATTTATTATGACTTTGTTCTCTCTGTCTGAAATGGTGCCATACACTGGTAATTACATGGATACTAAGCCTTCTTAATTTCATTTGGTGCAGGGCTGGGAAAATGGAGACCTTATTACATAACAAGGAGATGAGAACTGACAGGCAGTTGGCATTAAGTGTTCCTACACATATTTCCAAGCAAATGCAAATGGAACTTTTCACCAGTCCATCATCGCTTGCTGCTTTTCCCATGTTTGCTTCCAGAAAGAGGCTACTGGAAGTCATTTTTCTCTGCAATGAGCTTACTTTATGAAGCTGAATTCCCTCCCCCCACCAGAGGGAAACAACTACAGCAGGACAGGAGCTTGTTTCTCTTCAGCTCCAATAGCCAGAATATTTCTGACCCAAGGCCCTGTCCATGTTGGGAGATTGGTTCTCACCATTTAGGGCACTATGGTAGTTTCCCCTTCAAATAAAGGTTTGAGGATTGCATTCACCCTAATGTATGATTTATCACTGGAGTCAATGCCTCATAACTGGGCATCAGAAGAGTAGTGCACTGTGTGTCCTTCAGCTACCCACTTAACCTCTCTGAGGCTCTATTTCTCTATCCAGATAATGGTAACAGTAACACTTGCCTACTGAGCCACTGGGTAATTGTGATAACAAAATTATATATGAGGAAGTACTGTCAGGATTTTAATAAGGTTTCAGTTTTTGAACGTGGGCTCAAGGGCTAAGAACACTGGCCTGCACTTAACTTTCAGCATTTTTGTATGGGTAAAACAATCAGGTTCAGGTTCAAGTAAATTGTTCCAAGCATGTAAAGCACCTTCTTTGATGTGAGTTTGGGTTCATTCCTAGTTGGGTAATATGATCATCAGCATATTTACAAAGGACTTCATAAAATGGCAATATGTATCCCTAAATAAAAGAGGTGTTGCCCGTGGAAAGACTTTGGATAAAAACTCAGGTGACTCTAACTCTTGGCAAAGTCACTTTAGGGTGTATAGTTGAGTGGTAATGAGTGTTGTCTAAATCCTAGACTTTCAAATCTAAACTTTGTTGTTTCTTAGCTAGGTGACCTTGGGCAATTCACTTAACCTTGCTGAGCGACTGTTTTCTCATTTTTAAATGTGGGCATAATGCAAATCACTCAGAGTTGCTCCCAGGATTAAATAAAATAAAATCTGTAAGGATCTTATCATTTTCAGTGGCAGCAGCAGCATATTATTATTTAAAAATAACAATAGCAGGCTATTATTGAGTATATACCATGTTCCAGGCACTGTTTCTACATGCGTACACATATTAATATCTGTGTGTGAACAACTATAGGAAGAAGGAATTACTATAGTCGTTATTTTGCAGATGAGAAAATGAAACACAGAGAGATTAAATAAATTTACTCTGGTCATACAGCAAGTTGGCAGTCTGATAAAGAAAAAAACAAATAGTAGCTTCTACTCTGTTTACTGTTATTTATCTCTCTGAATTCTTATCTAAGAAAAGGGTATAATAAGCTAAAAGACTATTAGGAAGTTAAAACGAGATAGTAAATAAGATAATAAATAAGAAAAATACTTGTAAACAGTAAAGTACTAATTCCAGAAGCTGGTTTATTTGGGCTGTGATTAACTATTTATAACTGTACATAACTAGTGAGGTTGAAATGAATTCCCCACCTTTGGCAAGGATATCTTCCAATGTCATTTGTTATTAGAAGTGCCTCAGTTTGCCCTGTTAACAGGTGACCTTATCACTTATCTTGAAAATGCTGCAATCAAGCCTTCGACATGGCAAACTATCCATGGAACACCTGCTATTTCACTCCTCCATGTGTGAGGGTACTTCAGGCAGATAGCTGAATTCCCAGTCGCCCAATTTTGAGCATATGCCATTTCAGAATAATATTAGACAATGACAAAGTCTGTTGTCCTATAAATTAATTTAACATTCTTCCTCTGGAGAACAGATAACTACATTCTAAAAACAATATTTTCTTTCAAGTTATGATGGCTTGTAAAAACATGCAGTGAACAGGGTTGACAAGAAGGTGTCGGGGAAGCATATGATATCCCAGGGGGCTGAGCAGATCTAAATTTAGGTGGGTTGTCTCCTCTAGGCAGTCGGTGTCAGATACCATTGCCTCTTAAAACAATGGCTTCAGTGGAGGGCAGTTAACAGACTGTGCAGAAACATGAACCTTTGTGGTCTATTAAGTGGGGAATCGTTGAATGAGACCCAGAGTTGCACAGAGGGAACCACAGCACTTAAGCATTAAAAAGAGAGAAAAGGAAAGGGTGGAAATTTTATGAAGCAATTTATTGCTCTTGTAAACCATGTTTTTTAAAAAATTGCATTCGAGTTATAATAAGAATTTGTGAAGGAAGACCATGAAGAGAATGATGTACTTAATTCACTATGGATTCTATCAGATTTATTTCTTCTCTTTTTGCCTCCCTTTTCCCTATTTCTTCTTCTATTTCTCTCTTGATCCTCAATACAATCTCCCACTTTCTCACGCAATTCCTGTTACAGCTTCATTTTTTCACCCAAATCTTTCTCTCAAAGAAATTCTCTAAGCAACAGATTGGTCTGATTTATCATTCACACCCAGATTTTTTCAGATTCCTCTTTCTAAACAAGGACAGAAACCATTTTACCGTTCCCTTTCTCCTATCTTTTCATAAATAAGCAACGCAGATGTATTTTATAAAGGTAGTGTTGCTTGGAATGGGGCATTAGTAAGTATTAATTTTGTTCATCCAGTCATTTAACATGCATTTATTCATTTAATATTCATCTAATAAGTATTGTGTGCCTGGCACTATGCTAGGCCCCCAGTGTATGAAATTTAGCCAAGAAATAACCTTGCCTGCCACTCAACAAATATTTGTTGAATGATCAAAGGAAGAGATTCACTTTAATTCACCTGGTGAATGTGGAACAATTCTCTGCATGTATAAAGGCATGAAACTTTCTTGGAATTTTAAGGAGTTCAGAATATCTATGGAGTGAGTAATATGGAGAGTGGCCCTGGGCTCAGAAGGTAGGGCTACATACAGTGTAGTGCAGTTGTGCAGTGCACATCCTGCACAGTCATACATGGTAACTCTGGCATAGTGAGAAAGGATGTGGGAAAAGAAAATAGTAGCTTGGCCATAAAGTGCTTTGTGAGCCAGGTTACTTATTCTTATGGAGGGATAGGGGTAGAAGTGAAAGAGAAAGTATCAGAATCGCTGTCAGATTGTCTAAATTTTGTATGCTTCTGACCACCATGGGAATGCTGATATCCCCCTCTTATCTCCCACTGCTTTCCCAGGATCTTTGCCACGTTGCAAATTTACTGTGAGTGGTATATCTTAGGTGAGCTATAGCTAAGAATGTCTGAGAAACATGACAGACAACGGAAAGCCACTCATAGCTTTTTAAGAAGGCAATAGCATGTTCAGATTTTCCTTTGAGGAAGATCACTGTGGCTCTAGGGTAGAAGGTGGATCAGTGAAGAGTGAGAGTTGAGGGAGCATCCTGCTGAAAAGCATTCACATCCTCAGGGTCTAATGACATCTGTGTTCAGAGCACTTGACAGATACTCCCGCTGCCCTCAGTTTTTAGGGCCACCAGTGCAAGATTAGAGACAGAATGAAACAGATTTGTCACTGTCATCCTGAGAGGGTGATGACATCTGATGCATTTCATGGGAATTACGATTTTGAACGGAGAGGGATATTCAAGCAATATGCTGGGGAAGAAAATAAAGCTATAAAAGGTAAACATGAACCTTTTAATTTAAAATTCTCATCTAAAAGGTATTTCCTGTTGGGTAGTTTTTGTTTTTATTAGTTGTTTTGCTTGTTTGTTGTTTATGTAATATAGCTAAGATATATACAGCTTGGTTATCTTAAAAAACAAGTATATTACCAATAAATGCATTTTTTCTGACTCTCCTATATGGCCATTTCTTTTTCATTTAGTAAAATCTATAATTTTCTGTGATCTACATTAATGTAGGCTTTTCCTTGGCAATGAAAAGTGAGCTGATGTGTTTCTGTTTCTAAACACAAATGTACCCAAGATAAATAAAAAGATATTCTTCTTTTTTTTTTTTTTATTGCTTTAAGTTCTTAACTCCACATAATATGATTCCAGCCTGTCTTGCTAAATTGCACAATTAAGAGAGGAGAAAATACGCTTCCTTTCTGAAATCCTGTTATCACATATCGTAGGAGCCAGAGCACTGGAACCCTTGATACTGCGTGACCTCCCCAAAACCCATAGGAGGCTGCTGACTGATCATTTCTACAATTTATGAAGTTTCCATTATGTTCTAAGTTAACATGGGAAAGTAAACTTATTTCATTTCGACATGTTTATCCCCTTTGGATTAAGTATCTGGATGAGCTAAGGAACTGGACTGGAGTGGGGGCATGGGATAGTTTTTTCTATTCAATGTTAGGAAAACAAACTTAAAAGGTGATGCTAATAAGTAGGCATTAGGTAAACATACTGTAGTCTCAAAAAAGTGTATTCAATTCAGTAAAACGTAGATAGTAACTTACCTGGCATGCTGTAAATCACTGCTGCATCAATATGTTAAGTGATTCACCCACCCTTTAATATTACATTCATTATTAGGAAAACAATGTTTGAAATAATACAACTCTTTAATTGCAAGGTCATATGCTGGATTGGGAATAAAGACGTGGTTTCTAGCCTGGCTCTGGTGAATCACTTATGTAACCTTCTCTCAGGCTATTCCTGTATCTGTGAAACATTGCCAGTGACCTCAATGTTTCTTTTTATCCTCTGAATTTCAACAGGACATATTTGTAAATTACTTGGGACACAGTAAGCACTCTAATATTGTATGACTCTATGTCATCTAAGGAAACTCTTTCCCTCTTACTGTCACATATGAAAAAGTTTTCTAATTAAAACACATAATTAAGCTTCACAGTAAGACAAAGTCATAAAACAAAATGCTCTTGATTAAGAATGGGGGCGTTTCTTCTCATTACTGAGAGAAAATATGTAAAAACAAAAAGACAACTTTGAGGCATATTGATTCTTTCCTCTGGACAAGGAATGTGTATCATTCGTAGAAACAAATTATTTACAGTGTTTGCAACAGCCTGTTTATGCTTATAGAATTTCATTAGGGCCACTGGCTCTAATCCCTAATCATTCAGTAGGGATCAAAGCTGAGATAAAGTTTTGCTCATTGTTTTTACCCCCCACTTAAGAATTGAGAAATGTTGATTAAGTCAGTAATGGATCTCCTCTGCTTTGCTAGGATCAGAGGCACAGTAAGGAATGAAACCAATCGTTAAAAATGGTGACAGCCATAATAAAACCTAACATGCAAAAACTACTGCTTTGCAACACATAGTGTTGGAGGCTATTTGTAGCAACTCTTTTATTTCTTCTCAACAACAAAAATAAAGAAAAATAACAACAACATAGGACTCAATACTGGATACTGAATGTAGTCATGTACTTCATAACTATGTTTCAGTTAATAAGAATGGTTCCGTAAGATTTTAATACTGGATTTTTACTATACTCTTTCTATGTTTGGAGATCTTCAGATATACAAATACCATGTGTTATAATTGCCTACATATTCAGTACAGTAATTTGCTGTACAGGTTTGTAGCCTAGAAGCAACAGGCTCTCCCATATATATTAGGTGGGTAGTAGGTTGTACCATCTAGTTTTGTGTAAGTACGCTTTATGATGTTCACACAGTGGTTAGATCGCGTAACCACACATTTCTCAGAATTATTCTCATTGTTACATGATGCATGACCATACCCAATTTGCATATGCATTGATGCTACTAGGGTGGCTACCTTTTGGAATGAAGAGCACAAAGTTCAACTCTGTGAAGCATTAAAATAAAAAAGCAGTGAGATACATACTGAACAAAAATCAAAGCCCCTATTACTTATGCCAACAGGTAACTAGATCTGAATGTATTCCTTCGTGTTACCTCACTGGACACATGTTTACTTCTGAAATAATTAGGGCTACTTGAGAATAATCTTCTGAAGTTAAATTTAATGTTTATTTAGATTTATTAGGACATAAGTCTATGAATCATTTTAAATGAGCACGGTTAATCTGCTTATACTACTTACTACTTCTGATATTAATGATGTCTTGCCTGTGCTGAATTATCACAGGTAAGGAACCAAGCATGGGTGAAAACCGAAAGCTAGCACTTTGCAGAATACGCAGGTATCATATAATGGAATAAAGGATTCTTGTCCGATTTCTGCCACTGATTCATTGTGTGATCCTGCCTAATTTGCTTAACTTCTGAGAGCATCAGTATTTTTATCTATAAAAGGAGTAATACTGATAATGGCATTTAGATTAAAGTGAGTACAACCTGTGGAAGTATAAAATGAAAAGTATTATATGATAACAGTATTGACCCTGTTCTGAGCTTGCATACATGTGATTCCAAAAATGAAGAACACATCATCATCCCTCTCTTCAGAGAGCTCACATATTCTGAAAAGGGACATACAGATAAATCAGCAATTGCAATATTGTGGGATGCATGTAACAATGAAATCATGTGTAAACTAAACAGTACACAGCAAGGAAAGATTCACATGTCTGGGAAAGAGATGACCATGGACAGTTTTCCAGGTGAAGGTGATGTTTTGAACATCAGGGAAGAGGCAAGGGCTAGAGTTATAATTTGTGAGACAAAAGTAGATAGTAGTGAAAACCATGAGGTTACAAATAGAGAGTGGTTAGAGTCAGAAAAGTGGTAGACAAAGGGCGGAATATTTTGGAATGGCAGAGAAAGAACAATGAGATAGGTAGTAGGCAATTCAGGAGACAAACTTGTCACAGGTAGTTAAGGAGTAGGGAGTTTCAAGGAAGGAGTGGTCAATATCATTAGGTTCCCTTTCCCTGTGCAGTCAGTTAAGAGGTAGGGGCAGAAGCAAAGTGTACTGCAAGTTGTACAGTGATTGGCAGGTTAGAAGAGATGACACCAAGTGTGAATGTAACTATCAAGAAGGTCAGATGTGAGGAGAAGGTATGAGAATAAGAGTGGGAATTAATGAGAGTTAGAACATAGTGGGAGGAATTGAACTTGGACAGGACTTCTTTCTGAGATAAGAAAGATGGAGTAAAGGATAAATATAGATTCAGGTATTTTGGCCAGTAGAGGTGTCAAGACAGGATGCATGCTTGATAAAGGTAAAGTCATCAGTAGGTTGATGGAGGGTGGGTACAAGTAGTGTGTTTGAGAATAATAGATAAAAATGGGAAATGGAGCTGACCAAAACAAAAAGTAAAAGGATCAATTAATTGCAGTTGGTCTAATGTCACTAATCTCTGAGATGGAATGAGTATTGGATGAAGTATATAATCTTCCTTCTAAACCAGCTCAGCATCTCTGCTGGAAAAGCTCATTGTAGTGTAGGCATTCTAGGGGAAGGGAGGAAAGAGTTTGAATAATGATAGCAGGTTGATTTGCTTTTAGGTTAAACAGTAGGAGTTTGGTTTATGGAGAAGGGGGTGAGTGTTAAACTTTTTTTTGAGATTGGTCACATACCAGAAAAGCATGGAATTTAAATCTCTATAATCAGGACAATAAATCTCTATGAACTTAATATCTTTAAAAAAAGAATTTACATATGGGTCCTCTTCTATTTATTTATGTATTTGTTTAAATGGATAAATAAAATTATATGTCTTCATCATTTACATCATAAACTTTTAAAGTAATATACATTGCGGAATCACTAGATAGAGCAAAGTAACAAATGTATTACCTACATAGTTATCATTTTTGTGGCAAGAACTCTTAACATCCACTCTTTTTGCATTTTTTTAATTAAGGAAGAATACAATATATTATTCTTAACTATAGTCAACATGCAGTTCAATAAATCTCTTGAACTTATTCCTCCTGTCTTACTGTAATTATATATGCTTTGACCAACATCTTCCTATGATCCTCATCCACCAACCACTCCAGCGTCTAGCAACCACCATTCTTTTCTCTACTCCCATGAGATCAGCATTTTTAGATTCCACATATGAGTGAAATTGCTACAGAAAAGGGGTCCAGATCCGGACTCCAATAGAGGGTTCTTGGAGGAGTCCATAGAGTAAACTGAAAGCAAGTATGTTAAGAAAGTAAAGAAATGAAAGAATGGCTACTCCATAGATAGAGCAGCCCCGAGGCCTGCGGGTTGCCCATTTTCTGGTTATTTCTTTATGATATACTACACAAGGGGTGGATTGTCCGTCTCCCCCTTTGGACAATATAGGATAAACTCCTGACATTGCCATGGCATCTGTACTGTCATGGCACTGGTGGGAGTGTAGCAGTGAGGACGACCAGAAGTCACTCTCGTCGTCAGCTTGGTTTTGCTGGATTTAGCTGGCTTCTTTACTGCAACCTGTTTTATCAGCAAGGTCTTTCTGAGCTGTATCTTGTGCCGACCTTATCCTATATCTTATACTAAGAATTATCCTGTGACATATCTCATTCTGTGACGGAATGCCTTAACCATCTGGGGAATGCAGCCCCCAGTAGGTCTCAGCCTCATTTTACCTAGCCCCTATTCAAGATGGAGTTGCTCTTGTTCAAATGCCTCTGACAAAATCCTGTGGTATTTTTGTCTTTCTGTGCCTGGCTTATTTCACTTAACACAATGTCCCCTGGGTTCATTCTTGTTGTTGTAAACAACAGGATTTTCTTCTGTATTATGGCTGAATAGTATTCCATTGTGTATATATACCACATTTTCTCTATTCATTCATCCATTAGTGGAGCTATAGGTTGATTCCCTATCGTGGCTATTGTGAATAGTGCTGCAGTAAACATCAGAGTGTAGATATTTCTTTGATATACTGATTTCATTTCTTTGTATATATATATATACCTAGTGGTGGGATTGCTGGATCATATGGTAACTTTATTTTTAATATTTTGAAAGGCTTTTATGCTGTTTTCCATAAAGGCTCTAATAATTTGCATTCCCACCAATAGTGTGTAAAGGTTTCCTTTTCTCCACATTCTTGCCAACACTTGTTATCTTTTGTATGACCCTAATATCTTAACCCATGCTTGAAACTTTTGAACAGCTTAGCCACTGGCTTTCTTAGCAAATTATAGTGTTCAGGTCTAACTGAGACTTCAGCAAGAATGACTCAGAATTGAAAATCTGTTTTCTAGAGTATATCCTCAGACAGGGCCACCAATTTCATGGAGAGGGTGGTAATGTTTGCTGTGGAAACCTGATATTATTGACCTAAAACCCTTCCATCTCCCAAGAGTAGCCAAAATGAGACATGAGGAAAGGTAATGGATTCCACAATTACTCCTTTTTGATATGAAATCAATATTCTTCTTTGAAATTGTAGAAAGTCCTTTTTGTTTTAAGTATTATGGGTAAGTACATGAATCATGGATGCTTAGATGCTTGTCAAATGCAACATCAAGGAAGCATTCAGTGAAAGGCAATAGTGTGTTTATGTATGTTTTCTCTCTTTTTTTTTTCCCAGTGTAGCTTAGAAACAGAAAAGCAAAGAAAAAGGAAAAAACAACTTCAAAACAAGAGAGAAGCATTTTACAGTTCTGATAAATGTATAAAGACCCAACCTACAGAGCAGTGACTAGGTCCATATAGGAGATCAGGAAAAATATAAACTGTTTTTGCAATTACTGGAAAAACCAAACAGACTACTAAGGCTGATACCTAATAGAACTCTTCCAAAAGAAAGAAACCTCTGATATCTGATTTTACTGTTAGTAATATCCCATTCTTAAGGTGTCCATATGAAGCAATGTCTCCTGTAAATGTTTTACAGGAAGTTGCATCTGTTTCTAAAACAATTCTCTAATTTTGTGGAACATGTTTCAAAAATGTAGGTATAAATTGTCTGTTCATTATTTCCTTTAAAAGTCTGGGAGTGGAAGGAGGTTGGCTCATAACTTGGAGAAAAACAGATCTCCAGGTATTGCCTACAGAACCACAATCAAAGGCAAATTGTTACCAATGGACCAGCAGTTTTGTTTTTGTCCTATTGCTCTCTGCATGGAAAGTCAACCACTGGTCAATGAATGTTACCAGGAAAGAAGGCTTTTTCAGGTGCTGCAGCCAAGAATGGGAGATCAGTCCCAAATCTATCTTAACTGACTAAAATTAGTGGTTTATAGAGCACAGAAGAAATGTAACTATGTGTGGGAAAACAGGAATTAGGGATGAGTAAGGAGAAGTTGGTTACAAGATGCAGGTGGTCCCTTAGGCAATCATGATGGGTGAAGGGTCTGGCCTTTATTGTCTAGATGTGATAATCTGGTAAGTTTCAGTTCCTTGACACTATCTGGGAGGACTGATGGTTGGTTTTCAGAGAAAAAACTCAGATAAAACAATTGTAACTTTCTTCGATTTTAAGACTGGGAGGGTCAATGTCTATGTTTATTCAAAAGAAATCATAAACATTAGTTCTATGGGACACTTGGGCAAGTTTCAAAAGGATGAGATGATCTCATAAAACTCCTAGATTCAGGTTTCAAAAATGAGAAAACAACGAATAGATTCCTCCACCCAACAATCACACAAAATCAATCAACAAATCTGTATGCCTCCTCCAACTGTAGTTCTTATTAAAGAAACGTTCACATAATGAAGCTAGACTTTGGAGATGGATGTTATTCACAAAAATACAATTATGTCCATTAGACTGCACTTACCAAGGCAGGAAAGTGAACTTAAATACATTTTAAGTATTTCTGGCTAATCCTCCCTTATTGACTGTGGTAAGAACATTGGACTGAGACCAATATCTGCAGTAGAAAGGATGTGGAAGAGGAAGTGAGCAGAAA
The DNA here is from genome assembly GCA_036589455.1 of Ateles fusciceps. Taxonomy (NCBI): domain Eukaryota; kingdom Metazoa; phylum Chordata; class Mammalia; order Primates; family Atelidae; genus Ateles; species Ateles fusciceps. The sequence continues at coordinate 3,709,016 of JAZHEH010000065.1, read as the reverse complement.
TTTAATTCCTGTGTTATTCATATTCTGTATGACTCTGTTTCATGCTGTATCCACTTTGCATAGTACTGTGGATTCATTAAGAAATTAGCAAACTGAATTTGTGCCTAAATGGCTAGTATACTCCAGGCTGAAAAATGTTTCTGTTACTGCTTCCCAGAATTGTTTAAAAACTGTTCTGACTGGTAGTTCTTTCTGGTTTAAATGGCCTGTTTACAAGCACTGAATTGAACTTGGGCATTTTGCCAGGGGCACTGAAACTGAGGATATTTGGAGGCAACTCTTAAATTGCCAGAACTTCAACAATAGGCAAAGTTGCTCTCTAGAACAGTGGGAGAATCAAAGTGTTATTCTGACATTGGCCTTTGCAGTTTTTGTCCCAGTGACTTTAAGTTTTGGAAGCTGGCAGTAGAGACACATGCAGAAACATGTGGGACTGTGAATATGTGGATGAAATTATAAAAGCCCTAGTTGATTTTATTCATTTAGTAAAACTATCATGATAAAAGCACTAAATTGGAATCAGGTGTTAGGAACCTGGCTCCTGTCCAACCTGACTCCAGTCAGGTTCTTGTTTTATAGAATCGGACACTGAGACTCAGATCTTTTATTTGATTTACTTAGGTCCTAAGATCTGGTTCTCAGTGTCTGCAGCTGTAAAACAGTACCTGGTGGTACTGTGACCGAAACACCAGGGGTTAGGTCCTCTTGCTTGCTACACGGAAAGCTAATCCCTAATACAATGAGTATTGCCAGGGAAGAAGGCTTTATTTGGGTGCTGCAGCCAAGAAGAACAAATGTCTCAAATTCTTTTTAGCAATCAACTAAAACTCAAATTTCTATAGTGGAGAAGGAATGTAGCTACATACAGGAAAACAGGAATTTTAGGGAGGGGAAGGAGTCTGGCATCTAATTATCTTGTACCATCTGTTCCTTGACCAAAGGTCAGTTTGCTGAGGAAGAAACTCAGATAAGACAAATTTAAGTTTCAAGTTTTCAATTTCTATATTTATTTATGTAAGTAAATATCAGTTCTGTGGGACACTTGAGCCAATTTCAGTACCACTGGCAGGGCCAGGAAAGGCAAAGCAGTTACAAGCTAAACTCTCTTTTTATCTGCTTTATATTTCAGCGATTCTCATTGAGATTTTATTTAATGAGTACATTCCAATACTAAAATAAGTTTGAAGACTTCCATCTGGAAGATGTGTTCTAAGGTCCCTTTGTTACTGAAATGTCAGAGGTTCTGTCTAGATCCTGCTGCTTACTGCATAGAAGGCCAGTCACTGAGACAATGAGTATTGCCAGAGAAAAAGGCCTTATTCAGGTGCTGCAGCCAGAGAGCTGGGTTATCAGTGTCAAATCCGTCTCCCTGATGGAATAAAATTAAGGTTTTATATACCAGGGAAGAAATGTAACCATGAAAACAGGAATTAGGGAGGGGTAAGGAAGAGGAATTGGTCAACAGGAAGCAGATGGTCATTAGGCAATCACAACAGAGGAGGGGTCTGAGGTCTCATTGTCTAGATGCAGTGATCTGGTGAGTTTCAGCTCGTTGATACTATCTGGGAGCCTGTTGGTTGGTTTCCTGAGAAGGGAACTCAAATAAGACAATTGTAATTTTGTCAAATTTCAAGACTGGGAGGGTCAAGTCCTATGTTTATTCAAAATAAACCAAAAACATCAGTTCTATGGGACAGTTCTGCTGTTTTCACTTTATAAAATTCTAATATTCTAAATGAGAATAACCAGTAGAAATACGCTTAATTCTTATAAATCTATTAGTTTTAATTACTATTTTTTATTAAATTTTTATTAGTTGGTACAATATTTGTTTTGAAAACCACTTCCTGTCAACCACATAAATGAGATTCTGTGAAACCCCCAAACACACATGTATAAATTTTAGATACAGGCATATAGAAAGCGGTTCCAAAAGCTTCATCAAAACCTACACGAAAGTGGTAAGAACACAAGTCATCTCCCACTGGCTGGGAGTCAAAAAAGTCTAGATCTCAAGCTGACATAGAGTAAGAAGAATTGAAACAGATTCTGTAGGCTCTATGACGTGACTTCCCAGACCTTCTCTCACAATCACATCCTCTTCCCAACATTACAGTGCCCATATGTATCCATAACATAGTGGGCAGGAGAAGGGGAGAGGGAGTCAGCAGGGTCTTTGATGATTATGCAACATTACCTCTTAACAGTAAATTTTCTGATATTTTAAAGAAGCCGATGACAAATTCTTTGGCTTTCAATGCCAAACCTCCATAACATATTTTTGCTAGATAGAAAGATTCATGCATTCTTCACATTTAAATCAATAACTCTGTTAAGTTGGAGCTCTAGATGTCTCCTGGTCCTAGAGGTAAGTTGTTTGTTTGTTTTAAAAGACATATTCTACAAAAATTAGGAAGAAAAATAATAAAGAAAAACATAAATGTTTGCCTATTCAAAAACACCTTGCCTTCAAGGGCTCAGACAATTACGGGCAAAACTCCAGTAATTTTTTTAGTGCATTTTCAATGTTATTTTGTATTGAATATTTGTCTGAATATTAGCATTATAATTCAATAGCAGATATTTCCATGGTCTTTAAAATCCTGACTCAGAGGAGAATAACCCACTGGGAAAAATGGAGCACCACACTGAGTCAGTAGGCAGGAACTAGAGGCAGTGATAAAAGCTGTAATAGAACATCAGATGTCAGAGAGAAACCTCCAGGAACATTAAACCAAAGAATTATACATAGGTGCTGCTTCCCATAGCACAGCAAAGATAGGTTCTGAGGATGTTTATCCTTAATCCACTTCCATAGAAAAAACAGGACTTCTTTCATAGACTGTATGCTAACTCAGACATTCTGCACCAAGTAGAAAAACAATGGTTCATGAAATACAAACCAAAACACTAATTTCACTAGAACCAGGGTTTGATTCAAGATACTGTAAGAATTCGCAAATTTAACACTTCTAATGTTTTTTCATTTCAGATGCTGCACAACAAACATGTCATGGTCCGTGTGGGAGGAGGCTGGGAAACTTTTGCAGGGTATTTGTTGAAACACGACCCCTGCCGAATGCTGCAGATCTCCCGTGTGGATGGCAAAACATCCCCTATCCAAAGCAAATCTCCAACTCTAAAGGACATGAATCCAGATAACTACTTGGTGGTCTCTGCCAATTATAAGGCTAAGAAGGAAATTAAATGAAACAAGTTGGTCACGACAAGGGGACCCTCATAATGGCCTGTATCCACTTCTCCAGTATAGTCAGTTTAGTTCATATGCTCTGAAAACTGTTTTGGGGAAAGGTAGAACAGACAGAAAAATGTCATCATGTTGAAAAATGTTCAAAGAGTAGCACTATTTATTTTTAATGCTTCTGTAGAATATGACCTATGAAAAGAAATTCTAAACTAAGATTTAGATTAGACAAATTTTAGGCAAATTATTATTTCTCAATATGCAAACAGTATTTAGAACACAAACAATATTAGAAACAATTCTAGCTAAAGATAAACACTATTAGGAGAAAACATTTAGGATTTGCAGATAAGTCAACAGAAAGTGCCTGCTTTATGTCCATAAGTAAAAGCACCCCAGACATTTTTATAATTGCAGGATTTTTATGCTGTTTTTTTTTTTTTTTTTACAAAATGATGATTAGTGTGATAATGTGCTACAAAAAAATATCCAACAGCACTACAAATAAGTACACAGTATTCACAGTAGTAATACATTACTGGAAAGGCCACTTAGAATAGTTTACATTCACTTGGAAGGTTGCCTTAAAGTATATCTCTTATCTATGACCAAATATCTGGGGTACTTTTGGAAGTTATCAGTACACCCCCTTAGAGAATAGCTTATGAGTTATTTCACACATTCCTGAGCAAATGGCTGTGTTTAGAATGACCTAGTATAATTCACACATGAGCTGACATATGTTGATCTTTTGAGTAAATTGTACAGTCAACTCTTCATTGATTTCATGTTATTTCAAAGCATTTTCTTATTAAAAATATATCTTTAGTTAATCCTATTTTGCTACGCTGTCTAGTAAATTCACTGTAGCTAATGATGTTACAGACTTACATATACCCTTGTATACCTGGGACAGGGCTGTTTTATACAAATAAACAGCAAAATATTGTCCTTACTGATTCAAGAATTAAAAGGATAAATTTTTAAAATGTTATCTGTCTCTAAATCAATGCCTCATTCTGAAATCAAGTTAATTTTCAAATGGCAACTTTCCCCAAGAGTTATAAGAAGAATCAAATTAGGGCTCCCTTGCACTTCTTCATTTTGGGAGATGGGTGATTGTGGGGTGAGAGTTTTCCTTAGCAGAGAGTTCAGGTTTTATTATAGGTAGCAATGTAAGTGCTACTCTGAGTATAAAAAGGATAGAAAATTAAATTTTCATTTATTCATTTTTCAACATCAACAAAGAAATCTACCCTTCTTGCTCCAAAAAGTCAGGAAGGGAGAATGTTTGTCACATGACAAATTTAGTCAAAACATACACACCCTGTTAACTGAGAAGTCTGTAAACAACATGCATGGCACAATTTTGTAGGGCTGGAAGTGACGATAATCATTTGGGGGAAACAAAGTCAGTGAAACCTATAAAAGAATGGATTAAAAACAACACTGAAGTGTTGTAGGAGATAAAGTCACCTTGGTACAGTGAATAATTCTAATCTATTTTAAAATATAACATGGAGTGATAAAGATTAAGATCTTTAAATTACCTGATATTGACACTGAATTTCTTTGTATAGTTAATGACAGTATTTCCATCAAAATTTTCTCCTGTGCCTAAATGTGTTCCTAAGCATATTTATATCCTTAATAATATAATTATTCCATTGGCTATCTCTAAACAAAAATTTAAAATAATAACTTCATTAATTAAAGAATAAGTGTAGCTTAACAAAAGTAATATTAACCTCATTATTGCATTATTGGTTATCTATTGCTGCATTAAATTGCTGCCAACTTGGTAGTTGAATAAGCATATTTATTATCTCACATTTCTGCAGTCAGATGTTCAACATGGTTTCACTGGACTAAAGTCGGAGTGTCACCAAGGCTGTTTTCTTTTCTGAAGAGTCTAGGGGAGCATCCATTTCCCTACTTTTCCATTTTCTAGAGGCCACCTGCATTCCTAAGCTCCATGGTTTCCCTCCTCCATCTTCAAAATCAGCAATGTAGCATCTCTATGACCTGTCATCTTTCTTCATATCTTTCTCTCATAGGTTGGAAAAGTTTTCTGCTTTTAAGGATTATATGATTAGATTGGATCCACTTGGATAATCTATTTTAAGGTCATTAACTTGAAAATCCACTTTGCCATGTAACATACATGTTTCACAGGTTCCAGGGATTGGGACATGAACATATTTGGAAGACATCTAAGATGGTCTTTTAAGTGTCACTGAAAACATGGTCACAACTGGCACTTGAGTCTAGCTGCTAGTCAGTCAGCACGAAACAGGATGTGAAAAAAATTAGACTATGTTTCAGCCTCTTACTCCTCGACTGCTTATTGAAGACTGGCCAGGACATAGACCAAAGTAAGTTAATGTCATCTTATTCTCAGGTAGATGTAAGATCCAAAGAAGAACAGTGGAGAGATGGGTCCTATACCCAGTGAATAAAGGATTTAAAAGTCTTAAGTAATAATGTCGTTGCAAACAGAGTGGAAACATCTCAAACCAGAAGTCCAAGTAAATAGTAAAAAGGCCACAGTGAGAAATATTATCAACAAATTGAGCAGACTAGGCCGATTCTGAAATTGACTCTCTGCTATCATATTCAGTGTCTTCTGATGTGGGTGAGGACAGAATAGTACCTACACGATGGGTGGTAAAAGTGCTTGAATCAGAGACATATAAAGAATGATTTCAGGAACCCTGGGAGGTGTTCATTTTTTACTGTTAAGAAATTACTTGGAAGAACTGTTAGCTGTCTTGTCTACAGATTGTTCTGTACTAGGCAAAAGAATAGAAGCAGGGAGAATGAATAGAAAACTCTGGATCACCAATCACCAATGTAGCTCAAAGGAAAGAGGAACTTCATTACAAAAATGATCCAGACACAATGCCCACCTCATAAGGTACTTGAACCTTTGTCACTGAAAAGACAGTATCGACTAGATGGCTGACTTCCTCAGAGATGCTACCAAAGGAACATTTAAAAACACTGGGTGAGTAAATTAAATTTAAACTTGTTTGTGATTAATTTTTTTTCTCAGATTCGTCTCTCTGGCTCATGTTCGGCTCTTTGTAGTTAGGGTTTCTGAAGAGCATTGACTATCTATCAGAACAGAACATGAAATGAGTTCTTCTAGACATATGAAGAAGGAAACCAACAAACTACATCTCTAATGTATACAGTATCTTCAGATCAACTATGAAGTTATGAAATCCTATAATCCTCTCATTTTGCATTTTAAGAGCCATAGGCATCAGAAAGGTTAAATAATCTGCCTAAGGTAAAACAGGTAATGGCTCTAATTCCAACACTTCTCTCTTTTTAAAGTTCTGTTTCATGACTCTTAATCAGAGTAAGGTAAAACGGTCAAATCTCAATCCCAATTCACAGAATCTCAAAAGTGGAAAGATTAAAAATTATCTCAAATCCTCTGATTTCAGAGTTGAGATTTTCTAGCTAAATTTCCCCAAAGTTAAACATGCATCTAAAGTCATGCCTTTAGATGCGCAATTAAATGTTATTTCTATGATCTCTAGTGTCAAAACCTTTGTGCATAAAAGGATCTTAGTAGCTTAGAGTTAGAAGGAGCTTTGAATTATTGAAGACTAATGGTCTGATTGATAACTGCTGTTCACATTGCTATATAATGTGTTTATCTCCTTTAAAAGTAATTCATATTATTTTTGGGGGTCATTTGGAAAATTTATTTTTTAACATTTTGAGAAATATCCAACTGTTTTCCAAAATGGGTGTACCAATTCCTTATTCCACCAGCAATGTACGATAGTTTGTTTCTCCATATCCTCGCCAACAATTGGTATTTCCACTTTTACTGATCATAGCCATTAGAGGAAAAAAGGGAGGGCATCTTTATTTTAATTTGCATTTTCCTAATGACTAATGAAGCTGAACACGTTGGTGGTAATGCTTGTTTTACAGTTTCTTTGGTGAAATACCATTCAAATCTTTTGCCTGTTTTTAATTGGATTATCTTAATGAGTTGTAAGAGTTCTATAAATTCTGGATATAAGCTACTTATTTGATATACAATTGCAAGTATTTTCTCAGTCTATAGTTTGCCCTCTTTCTTTTCCTTCCTTCCTTTCCTTTTTTTCTCCCTCCCCTTCCATCCCTTCTCCTCTCTTCTCTCCTCTTCTCCTCTGTTTTCTTTCTTCTTTTGAGATGGAGTATTGTCCTCTCTCTCCTTTCTTCTTTTGAGATGGAGTATCGTCCAGGCTGGAGTGCAGTAGCGCAATCTCAGCTCACTGCAACCTCTGCCTCCCAGGCTCAAGCAATTCTCGTGCCTCAGCCTCCCGAGTAGCTGGGACCAGAGGCATACACCACCACGCCTGGCTAATTTTTGTATTTTTAGTAGAGACAGGGTTTCGTAATGTTGGCCAGGCTCGTCTTGAACTCGTGACCTCAAGTTATCCACCCACCTTGGCCCCCCAAAGTGCTGGGACTGCAGGCGTGAGACACTGCACACAGTTGCCTTTGAAATTTAATAGTGCTTTTGAAATGAAAATTTTTATGAAGCTAAATTTATAATTTTTTAAAAGTAATAATGCTTTTGGTGTCATATCTAAGAAATCTTTGCCTAACTCAAGGTCATAAGGATTTTTTCTTATGTTTTCATCTAGAAGTTAAATGGTTTGTTATTGCATTCAGCCTTATGATACATTTTAATTTTTGTGTATGGTGTAAAGGCTTTTTAATTGTATTGGCATATGGTTTCAGTTTTCCCAGCACCAAATGTTATTTCCTTTTCTCCATTGAAGTGCCCTGTAAAAAAATCTAAGTTTATATCTAAACCTTCTATTCTGTTTCACTGATCTAGCTAGCTATCCTTAAGCCAATACCACACTATCTTGACTATTGTGGCTTTATAGTACATTTTGAAATCAGGTAGTATAAATTTTCCTATTTCTTCTCTCAGAAATTACAATTTTCAAAGATAACTTCAACTTTTATTTTACATTCAGCAGGTACACATGAAGGTTACATGGATACATTGCATAATGCTGAGCTTTGAGGTGCAATTGATCTTATCACCCAGGAAGTGACTATCGTACCCAATTGTCAAATGTTGCCCTCCTCCCTCTCTCCCCTCTAGAGTAGTCCCCAGTGTCTATTGTTGCCATATTTACATCAAGGAGTATCCATCCAATGCTTAGTTCTCACTTATAAGTGAGAACATGGGGTAGTTTTCTGTTTCTGCATAAATTCATTTAGAATAATGACCTTCAGCTGCATCCACACATTGCTGCAAAGGACATTATTATGTTGTTATTATGGCTGTGTAATATTCCACAGCATGTATGTATCACATTTTCTTTATCCAGTCTGCCATTGATGGACACCTAAGTGGATTCCATGTCTTTGCTATTGTGAATAGAGCTGCAATGAACATATATGAATACGTATGTCATTTTTGGTAGAATGATTTACTTTCTTTGGATATATACCCAGTAATGGGATTGCCGGATACAATGCCAGTTCTAAGTTATTTGAGAAGTCTCCAAACTGCTTTCCATAGTGGCTGAACTGAATGACTTACCTTCCCACCAACAGTGTATTAGCATTTCCTTTTCACCACGGCCTCAGCAGTATGTTGTTTTCTTAACTTTTTAATACTAGCCATTCTGACTGGTGTGAAATGTATCTCATTGTGGTTTTGATTTGCATATCTCTGATGATTAGTGATGATAAGCATGTTTTCACATTTGTTGGTCACTTGTATGTCTTCTTTGGAGAAGTGTTTGTTTGTTCATGTCTTTGGGCCATTTTTTTTTAATGGAGTTGTTTTTTACTTAAGTTCTTTATAGATTCTGGATATTAGACCTTTGTCAGGTGCATAGTTTGTGATTATCTTCTCCAGTTCTGTGGATTGTCTGTTTACTCTGTTGATAAAGTTTCTTTTGCTCTGCAGTAACTGTTTCTCACTTGTGAATTTTTGTTTTTGTTGCAATTGCTTTTGAGGACTTAGGCATAAATGTTTTCCCAAGGCCAATATCCAGAATAGTATTTTCTACATTTCCTTCTATGATTCTTACAGTCTGAGACCTTACAAATTAAATCTTTAATCCATCTTGAGTTTCATTCTTCTGCTTATGGTTAGCCAGATACTCCAGTACCACTTATTGACTGGGGGAGTACTTTCTCCATTGTCAATTTTCATCAATTTTTGTCAAAGGCCAGATGAGTCTAGTTGTGCAGCTTTATTTCTGGATTCTTTATTCTGTTCCATTCTGTGAAAAAAAAAATGACATTGGCAGCTTGATAGGAATAGCATTGAATTTATAGATACCTTGGGTAATATGTCCATTTTAATGATATTGATTCTTCAAATCCAAAAGCATGGAATAATTTTCCATTTGTTTCTTTCAGTGTGTATTGTAATTGGCCTTTTAGAGATATTTCACCTCCTTGATTACATGCATTCCTAGGTAGTTATTGTGTGTGTGGCTATTGTAAATTGGATTGCATTCTTGATATGGCTCTCAGCTTGAATATCATTGATGTATAGAAATGCTACTGATTTTGTACATTGATTTTGTACCTGAAACTTTACTGAAGTTGTTTACCCATTTTAAAGCCTTTTGGCAGAGTCATTAGGGTTGTCTAGGTATAGCATCATGTTGTCAGCGAAAAGAGACAGTTTGACTCCTTTTCCTATATGGATGCTTTGTATTTTTTTCTCTCGCCTGATTGTTCTGGCTTCAAAGTACTTCCCTACTTTGTTTTTACAAAATTGTTTTCGGTTTTCTAAGTCTTGCTTTCCATATAAATTCAACAATCATCTTATTAAGTTCTCTAGGAAAATTTGCTGAAATTTTGCACTGAATTTACCGGCCCATTTGAGAAATATTATCTTTCAATCCAAAAACATAGAATGTTTCTTCATTTAGATCTTAATTTCTTGGCAATGTTTTGTCATTTTTAATGTCTAGAGTTTTTTTCCTTTTATACTATTTATTATAATTAAAATTTTCCTTTCAATTATAGATTGTTCATTGCTTGCATATAAAAATAGAATTGACTTTCATATATTTTTCATTCTGCAAGGCTGCCAGTGTCATTTATTAGTTTCATAAGTTTTTGTGGAACCTATGAGAATTTTTTACCTATGAGACACTTGGTATTTTTTAACCTACTTTAAATATGTCTGTTACTTGTAATGTAACTGTGTCTAAGAAATACAGACAGAGAAAAGGGCATTTTAGGAGTTAGGTAGGAAAAGGAGTTTAGCATAACTCCTTGACATCTGACTTATGTGACAAGATAAAAAAAAAACAGAAACAGCCTAGAGAGCATCACTATGTGTGCAAAACTAATTAGTTCCACTTCAGGTAAGTTTGAGATACTTGCAAAGAATGGCTCAAACCTGTTTTTATAACTAAAAAACATTAACACAAAACTCAACACATATTTGGTACTTTAAAAATAGCCAACGCAATTCAGAATAAAAAAGAAGTATCATATCCAGGGGAGTAATGTATGAATACTTATTTCTTAGACAACAGTAATCACATTCAAAGTCAGTATTTGCAAGATGAAGCATAACTAGAAGAGGGAGAATATGACAATAAAAAGCCATGTCAAATGGGAAACTAAAGTGTTTGAGTTATGGAACCAAAACTTCATCAAACTCTGTTATACATACAAATGCCTTGTGTCTGTAGCTTTTGAGAAAATTGAAGAAAAAAAGCCATAATACTATATTTGAATTTAATTTAGAGCATGTGTGGTAAAGAGAATTTGAATGCTTGCTTGGAGATGTTAAAAGAAATATACTATATGTCTCAACACATATAGGCAGTCATGGCTACTTACCTCTTACTGGTCTATTTAGGCAGAAATTATTAAAAACTGAGAATAATTACTTTTATCTTCTAAGGACATAGCGTAATACTTATCAGTGATATAAAAAGTGAAATTCTTGGAGAAAAGGAAAATCCAAAGTTCATGTTTCATTTTCCTGTGGTACAAAGGATGATGACAGACAAAATTTTTTTTATAGTAGTATTTCTTTAGAGAAAAACAAACAGAGTATTAATTACATCATTTTTCCTTTACAGAAAATCCACCTATAAATCCAGGGATTGTACGAACACACCAAACCACCTTTGGTTCTGTTGCTCTTCTGAATCCCAATGTGATTAAAATGTTCCTGAGGTTTCCCTAACAACCAACCAACTCAGGTTCTAAGTATTTAAGATGTAGTAAAGATACAATTTTGTTAAAGAGAGAGCTAAAAGTAATTTTTACATAGAAAAAAATGTATATTTATATCTCTAAAAAGCAATACAGAATTTATAACCAAACCATGTATGGGAACTGTTAAATTACATTCCAAATACCAGCAATGGAACAAATAGAAATACGGAAATGTTTTAAAAAACATGCAGCATGTTACAAAGGGGCTGTGTAATAATTCACAACTTTCGTGAGCAGCCATGTTTGATTAGTATTAAGCAGCAGTGGTTTAAGCATTTTCCACATCATGATATGATAGTTACATATATGAATTTTACTGTTCCAATTATAGTTTAGTAATTTGGTTAGGGGTTTTAAGTCACACGTTAAGCATTATAATTTTCTCCTAAATTATTAACTACGGGAAATTGGCTTCCATGTAAGGTTTTCATAGGAACTGATGGTTACTTTATGAGGGAGATGTCTGGATATATGTGTGTGTGTATATATATGTACACACACACACCTATATAATATATATATATATATATATATATATATATAAGTCATTACTGGTTCTCATTAGGCATCCAGTCACATCTTTTCCCTTGCCCTTTCCTAACACTGTTACTAACATATGGGTACCACTCCTTAGTCCCAGCAACCAATGTGGTTTTGGAGAAAGCTGATTACACTCATGGTGACAGGCCATGGTTGGAAGGAATATGTCCCACTTTTCGCAAAAAGAAATATAGCTGAATATCATTAATGGTTAACAGTAGATAAGCATGACATTTGGATATAAACTGCTGGTAGAAATAGGACATGATTCCGTGCAAGCAAGCCATTTACAGGAACCTAAGTCCCAATTCTTCAAGATGTATTGAAGACAAAATTGTTCTTGCTATTGGGAGAGAGGATTTGCACAGTTCAAGGATGCTATGCTGTAGCTCTATATGCACTCAGCTATTAATCATTCCTTTTCCTTTGAAAAAAATCATTTTAATAAAATCAAAAATGTTCATTCTAAAATATAGTTCAATGATTTCACTATCCTTTATGAACAAAAACAGCACTAATCCTCTAAAGGATAAAGAAAATTGAGCCTAACTGTATGTTTTGCCTAGATATTCACAGAATATTTCATACCATAATAAAAAAATTTTTTTCAGTGAGAAGACAAGAGACCTGTATTGTATTTCAAACTTTTTAAAATGAACATGTACAATACACCACAATATAACTTAAGTCTTGTGGTAGGGATAGGTGAAGAAATTGGCTCAGTTTCCTTTGCGTAGAGCAAGTAAACTTGGTCAGTTTAACTTATAACTTCTATTGGCACTTAATATCTGCAAATTCTAATTTAGGGCTCAACATGTGGCCTTGCCATTTAAAAGCGCTATCAACCTTAATAGCTAATAGCAATTATTTTATTTCAGTGTATTATGTAAGGAGAAAACAAAAATGCTATAAAATTCATGTTTCTAATAAACAAAAATGTAAAGGTTTATGAACATGCATTGTATAGAACTACCTCTTAATATTTTTACATCTGAAGTAAACCTTTTTTAAGTACAGTACCTACTGTTTCATTTTCATACATTCATACTTGCCTTGGCAATTTCACATCTGTATAAATCTTTTATCATTCTCTTTTAAGTACACAAGATTAACACTACTTATGAAATATGGACAAATATATTACCACTCATAACCCATCCAGCTTATTAGTTTAACTCATTCAATTACTGCAAAGATCTTTACAGAGTTGAATCTAATATATAATAGAACATCACTGCCCTCTGATGGTATCACTAATATATAAGTTTAAATTCAGCAAACAATAAAAAAAAAACCCATAAATGTAAAACATAGTATGTTAACTTTATAAGCTACATAAAATTAAATTAGAAGAAATTTAATATCTGCCTAAGAATATTCATTGCTTAGTAAGTTATAAAAATTTACAGTGCTCCTTCGCATCAGTTCTTCAAATGATTTTTTCAAGATTTTCCGTGATGATCAGTTTAAAGGCACTAAGTCCATAAGTTTAATCAAACATCTTCATATATACTGAAATAAAAACAGATGTAAGGCGAAGCAGCATAAATATAATTAGTTAATCTAAATATAATTAGTTAATCATTTTATAAAGGATGAAAATACAATTATGAATTTTAATCTTACAGGTGTATGGAAAATTTTTTACATGCAATGTATGTATATTCACTATTTAGTTCCATTTTTTAACTACTAAGAAAAATAGCAAATCACCTACTAACTGCAGAAGAGCAAATGTAGGAAAATTAGTATTTAATGAAAAGTCTAGCCATTTTCTAAGCTTGAAAATCAAAGGTTTTTTTATCATTGCACTTAAGGGCAATGATATTACAAAGTCTGAATCTTTATTTATTCAAAGAGAAGAAATTAAATTGAGGAAGTCCACTTCATCGCAGATAAACAGTTATTGGCAGTAGACTCTTCTACTCACATTCTGCTTTATGAAACTGTCCACTAGAAAAGACAAAAAACAGACAGAAAAGTAAATTTTACTTAAATTTACTTATATATAAAATTATATTACATAATATATAATTATATATAATACTTAAATTATAACAATATTTTAGTGAATAAACACGTAAAAAAGAGGAATATGGGACACAGAACTATAAAATAATTTTTGTGAATTGTAGCTATTCATAAAATTTTACGTTATAGTCCAAGGCCTGAAATAAGATGATAGTTTGAAAGTATAAGGAAGACAAAATATCTGGTCAGATTGGTGGGTAGTTGCAGGATAGCTCTCTCCCACTGTCTTGCCTGTAGTTTTCAAGAATAACTGTAGAATATCCTGGTAATGTAATATCCTGGGGTAGCAAGTAAATGGCCAGGACAGCCCAAGCTCTGTTCTAGTCCCTCCCTAAAAACAGGATGTCCTTCAATGCTTTAGCCCAAGGAGTAATGCTGTACCTCCCCCTCTAACCCCCAGGACATAAAACCCAGGCACTCATCTAAGGTTCAAGCAGCGTACACTCAGATGCAATCAACCCCAGGCAGTTTTCCTTGGGAGACTAGCTTATGATGAATCCTAGGCTTCTATTGTCCCTTGTTGCCTATCTGTAAGTAATAAACTCACTCCACATAAGAGTTTTTGGGTTTGTTTTTGTTTTTTTGTTTGCTTGAGATAGGGTCTTGCTCTATCACCCAGACTGGGGTGAGCTGGGAATGGCTCACTGCAGCCTCAACCTCCAAGGCTCACGTCATTCTCCCACCTCAGCCTCCTGAGTAGCTAGGACCACAGGCACAGGTCACCACACCTAATTTATTTTTCTTTTTGTAGAGATAGGGTCTCACTATGTTGTCCAGGCTGGTCTCTTAACTCCTGGCCTCAAGTCTCCCATCTCAGACTCCCAAATCCTCCCCTTCTCAGTTGAGATTACAGGTATGAGTGACTGTGCTCGGCCTCTTCAAGTAAATGTTACATGCATGGGTATTCTGTCCACTGGACTCTGAAGTTGTTAACCACTGAACAGTGAACCTGCTATTCAGTAGCAAGATCCCAAATATCCAATAATCAGTAAAGGAACACAAAATAAACCACAACAAAACAAAAATTTAAAAATTCTTATTTTAGCCAGGGAGTCAAGAAATGGCAGAAACCATTAAATAATGGTTTTGGCAAGGTCTTTTCATTGCTTGAGTTGAGAAAATATTCCATCTGATGTTTTGTTTAACCAAGTCTATTAAATCTATGATAGGTTCTGAAGAGCCATTGGGATAGAACAAGAGATGTTTAGCAATCTCTTGATAGTTTTTTCCAAGCACAGCCAAGGAATATTACTGGGTGTTTTATATATATAGGTGTGTGTGTATATGTATATATATACATACACACATATGTATGAGTGTGTATATATACATATATATAATCTTATGTTTAAATACATTTTCAAAATTAAAGATTAATCCAAGTAAACTTGCCTTTCTTTATTGCACAACTTGTTAGAGGCCATAATTTTGTGCCATTTTTAATCTCTAAGAAGGGGATAGTCTACAATATACAATTTAGCATTTTTAAACATTTTTTTTCCCATGGAACTCTAATGGCTAAACCCCACTCTCAGAGACACTGACTGATGTGAGGTGGAGCCCAATGGTCAATCCTTTTTGAAAGCTGCCTATGAGACTCCAACATGCAGCTAAGGTTGAAGTCACTGTACCAGAGGTCTACCCTTACTCCTGTGCTGTTATTTCCTGTATTGATAGTACTTTGCATCTTGATGCTGTCATCACATTGACTTCTTCAGGTAAGGGTCTTTTTACAGAAGACAGTGAGCATTACCCATGCTAATTACCCTGGAAAGATGCAGCGCTGGTCAGGAGATGAATATGTGGAGGGCGTGAAGACAGGGAATACAAACTAGATTTATACTACGAATTTAGGTTAGGAAGACTCTACCTACTCTATAAGATACTTCAGGCCAGCCCATGGAACAAGCCAGACAGCAGCCCTTAAACGACCATAGGCCAAGAGTTTTGAGGGTTAAGTACCTTCTGTCTTATATTTTTCCCTTCTGTTATCCCTGAGCCTCCCAGAATGTTGCTTTTAACTTCATGCTCTTGACATGCTGTGCTTGTGTCAAGCAGAATACAGCATGCCCCTTGAAGCCAATGTGTTAGTGGCAGGTGATGAGGAATATTCCAAGGGAAAAATACTAACAGTGGGCAACAGCAGTGGCTAATGACAGTGAGCCACTGGAGAAATCCTCCTGCCACTATATAGTTTCATGGTCCTGAGGGTCATTTTTACTAAGGGAGCTTGAGAGATTTCTTACAAGAACAGTACACAAAGAAAAACAGGAACTAAATTTAACGTTGGGAATGTTTTACATTTTGAGCACTTTTGAAGGGATCATAACTAATATAAGGCCTAATTTGTTTTTTAATGTTCAGATGTCAGAGTGTGGAAGCTTCAAGTTTAATTAAGAAAGCCTCTTTCTTTCTTATAATTTAAAAGCTGATGTTCATTTCATTAGAACTTGTGAAATAAGTGTCTTCTTAATTATGACTAAGTGTTGATTAAAGTATCCTCTTCCTATAACAATACATATAACTTTAACTTAATACCTTCACCACTTCTACTGTGAAATAGTGGATCTCAACATTATTTCTAGTCCTACAATTTAATTTTCATGTGGTGTTTTTTTGAGAACCCTGTATGAAGTAAACCTAGTAACACAGCACTTTATCTCAACAGAATATTGAAAGAAAGAATCTATATTTCCGATAAAGAATTGATCTTGTTGTCACCCAGCTGTTTTACTTTACACTAGATCTATTCTGTTATAGAAGTACAAAAGGCAAAATGGTCAGACTTATTTACCTTATACTGAAACTACTTTATACATTGCTAAAAATTCACCCCATAAAAAACAAATTTTATAAAAATTTTTCATTCATTAAATATTAGATGAAGTAACTTACAATATTAAAATACACAAACACACACTCTTATTTTTGTGATATTCTTGAGCCAGAATCAACTGCTCAGGGTGTTGATAAGCTGCCTGCCCCACACGTTAGAAGAGTATCTACATGTAAGCATGTGTGTGTGTATATGTACATGTATGTGTGTGTGTATAGTTTTGAGAGCAAAAACCAATGAATCTGTTGAAAAGTACTCATAAATCATTGACAAATTAAATATAAATGACTAAAATTAAAGACACTGTCCCTTTAACAAATATATTTACTTCTATTTACTTTAAAAATGGACCAAGAATAAAATCTTAATATATGAACCACTGTTTTCCTGAGCTTTAAAGGGTTTTTAAAATAAATCCTTTAAAGTCCTGCTAGACTGTGAAGACTCCAGCATTCAGAGACTCTGCTTAACTTGTCCACCAGTCTAGCTCTGGCATCCATATCTTGGGAGGTATGTGTATGATACTCACACCTGTATACATTCTGTGATCCCAATTAACATTTACATAACTATAGAAAAGGGAGGCAATGGAAAGATCAAATATTACAAATCAATGGGTAAAAGAACTCAGGTCATAAAACAGAATTTATAGTGTAATCCAATTTAATAACATAGGTAAATGGAGGTTAGAAATTATGTCTTTCAAAATGATACTTAATTTGGATAACTTGTACACTTCATGTTTTTCCATAGTGCTTGAATTTTTGACTTAAGATTAGTAGTAAGCCTAAGAGCATTAAAATATAATGTTAAAATAAGAAACAAATTATTATTTCACTTTGGGGAAGAAAAGCCAATCAATTCCAATAAATGTTAAAATAAATTGATATTACTTCCAATATTTACTATTCTTACTTTTACATAATTTCAAAATATTCTGATAATGAGTGTCAGGAGAAAATTATTCAATGGATAGCTACTTAAGTTTTTTAAAATGTCCAGTTAAGTTCAATGTTAAGTAAATTTTAATACTTACCCTAAGTCCACCTTCTGGTGGGGGCCCAGATGTAGCAATTTGTTTTTCCATTTTTTCCTTTTTCTTTCTCTTTCTTGCACAGATTGAACATCCAAAATTCCCCGAGATGCAGCCTTTAAGAAATTTGATAAGAAATACAGAAAGAAACAAAAATCTGCCCAGTGTGCAAAACATTTTTTTGTCTGTCTCTGCTTTCCAGGTTTCTCTTTGCGGGTAGGGAGTTGGTTTATTTTTGGTAACAAAGAAGGAGTATTTCTACAACAGCCTTAACATAACAAATTGTTTCTTCATCGGGTATTTTGCAACAATACAAATTTTCTCCTAAACTTGCTTCACATCTTATTTTACAATGCACAGCCATTTTAAAAGGATGTTACTAAAAGAGCATCTACGTTTAGAGAAGATATGACAGTTTTCATATATTAAATAATATATTAATGCAATTTATATAAACATGAAAATCATTTTAAAAATAATTATCTTTAAATGTAAATTTCTGGGATATCAAAGGCCATTTGCATTAGAGAATCTAGCTATGGACATCTATGAAAAATAAAGTAGAAACTCAATTATTTAAGAAGGCAAAATTTACCTCTTTTTGTCTTCTCTCTGCAGCCTCTGCAAGCTTTGCTCTTTTCTCTTCCTAAGGAAAATGTGTAAAAGTATGTGTTAAAATAATAAAAAACATTACTATGAATAAATTATACACCTATATTTCATAGGCACTGTAATAGTTTACAAAAATATTCAGTACTGGCCCTAAATGACCCACAAAGAATGCTGCTACTCAACTTCCTGAATTTCATTCTTCCTGAATATACCTTCAAATCAGCACATGTTCAAATAAATACAAGGTTTCCCTATATAATCATTTACTTTCTCTCTCTCTCTCTCTCCTTAATAAAAGGGTCTACAGCTAGTCAGGGCAATAATAAAACAAATAATGTTTAAAAATCCAAGAAGGAAAATACATGGTTTGGTACTGCCTGTAAAAATGGAGTCTGAAGTAACCTAGTGTTTTTAGAAGAGGTTAATGAATAAAGTGGGCTAATCTCAGTGTGTAGGAGGGAAGGATAGGAGTAATTTCATGAGAGGTATTGTTCCATATCAGAAAACAGTGAATATTATTTTTCTAGACCATGTACTACTTATTATAAAACACTTTTTCCAGGTGCTGGGGATACAGCAGTGAAAAAACATAGATAAATATCTCCTCCCAAATGAAACAATTTCCAATTGAGGGCACACAGATAAATATAATGAAGTAAATAAATGTCTGTCAGATGATATGGCAGATAAGTAATGGGAGAATGGGTGGGTGGTATTGTGGGGAATATATTTAGTTTAGCGTGGTCACGAAAAGCTTCCCCTGATAAAGTGACATCCGAGCAGTGAGCTGTGTGGTTATCAAGCGAAGAGGGTATACCATGAGAATGGGAGAAGGGTTTAACAAATCTGACACATTGTATTTTATCAACAGCCAGAACAACAAAATCAACATCACTTAAAACAGCAGCAACAGAGAAGCTGAACTTTCCCATATAAAATTTATACAAAATTTTTAGTAGCTATACTTTAATAACTGAAGAGTTAATGTATTTCCCTAATTTTTAGCTAGAGGTGAGAGAGAAACAGGTTTATGTAAACTCCCCGTAAGGAGTATCAATGTAAAGATACTGTTAACAGAAAGCTACAAAAAGTGTACGTGTATTGTACCACACGCCCACAGGCTACATTTGAATTTCAGATAAGCAATGAGTAATGTTTTTGTAGAACTAGATCTCTACTATTGCATGGTACGAAACGATATTATAAATGTATTCCTTCTATAACTGAAATTCAAATTTAACTGGGTGTACAGTATTTTTGTTAAATATGATTACCTTACAAATTGGACACTCTATACTACATAAAATATTATTTTAAAGGGAGAACTTAAAAGAATGAGATAAATATTACAAAGAAATCATTAATAAAATATCCGATAAAGCTCAGGCGTATAAGCGGCTTTCACCTGTGTAGACACAGGTGAAAATGCACATCTCCTAGACTACTAACAGTTCCCAGAAAAAGCAACATCTTTTTTGCGCCTAACTCGATCTACCACATCTCCCAGAATATCCCACGCGCAGCGCCCTCTGCGTGCGCCGGCGCCCTACGAATTCCTGGGGCCGCCAAAGTCAGCCGAAGGTAGAAAGACGCCACAGCCGCCTTTGGACAATTTTTTGTTACAAAAATGGAGCTTTACACGTAAGCGGCGGTCTAGGTCGCACTGACAGGACCCAACGACCCTCCGGACGCGTCCACCCGTCTTCGCCACCAGGGTGCCCCCCCACTACCCCGCGAGCTCTCGACCTGCGCCACCAGGTCCAACAGCCCGGCCCGCCCCCGCAGCCCGCCGCCCGAGGACAGGTGCTCGAGGCGCGGACCGGCGGACGCGGGGACCTGCTCTACTCACAAGGTCAGGCGTGGGAGGCGCGGACTCCCCGGGACAAGGAAAACACAGCCCCATAGGGACTATCAACTGGTGGACCCCTGACGGGTCCGCCCCAGGCCAGGCGGCGCTAACTGCGCGGTAAGATGCCCGTCCCTGGTCTTCCTGCGCTTGCCCCGCCCCCCACCGCCTTCCAGTGGCTCAGCTCCGCCCCTGCGGCAACGCCCCACCCCCCACCCCCCGCGGCTCCGCCCCGCCCCGCCTCTTTGCGGCACCGCCCCTCTCCTCGCGACTCCACCCCGTCCCCGCAGCTCAGCTGCGCCCACCTAAGGCATTGCCCAGTCCCCACCCACAGCTCTTCCTAGCCCCGCACCGCAAGAGCCCGGCCTGTGGCCAAAGCGTAGGTTCCGGGGGAAACACCTGCTGCAGGCAGCAATGCAGGGAAAGGATGGAAAACTTTGCCTATGGTTCCAAAGCTCTTCCTGCTAAGCCTGCCTTACCAATTATAAATGAGTGAGTGGCACAACTCTGGATAGTTCCTGCTACCTTTTTATGAGATGGGACCCTGGTGTCCTAGAAATTAAAGCCAAAATTCCAAGTTAACATCAGCACGGTTTGCTGCCCTCTTAACGACAATGCCATTCCAGTTGAGAGGTCAGAATATCAAATCCATCATTATGACTATGAATCTAGCCTGATAAATGTGGCATTAGTTGAGATTTCCACTAGTTTCTGGTATTTAGGAATCATACCTCGGAGAGTAATAATAAAGTTTCATCTATTGGGAAATATTTTAATGAAATTCTTCTCAAATTTTAATAAGAATGAGAATCACATGGGCACCTAGTTAAAATTTACCTGCTGATTTAGTAAGTATATTCATTTCCAGTAAACCTACAGGTGATACTGAAGTTACACATCTCCTTTCCACACAATGCTTTCATTTTATTTTTACTTTTTGCATTCTATTAGTTATTTCTGCTTGTTTGAAAATTTTCAAACATAACAAAAATGTAGTGTGTATAGTGATAGTATCTCAGAAACCATTCTCAGCTTTTTGATGTATATTCTTACTGTTTTTTTATAGATATGTAATTTAAATATAATATGCACCTATTTTGATTATAGAGTTCACTGAGTTTTAAAAAACATTAATTCATGTGATCACCACATTCAAGATATGTAAGCTTTCCATCACCCAAAAAACTTCTATTGTGCCCAGTTCCATTCAATACTCTATCCTGTACCCAGATCCAGAAAACTATTAATTTGTTTAATATCACTGTAGTCTTTAAGTTTTACCTAAATATTAATATCACTATAAGTTTTACATAAATGAAATATACAATATATGTTTTGCATATATTGTCAACTGTGTGGTCAACTGCGGGCCAAAAATATTAAATGGAAAATTCCAGAAATAATTCATAAATTATAAATTACATGCCTTCTAAGGATCTGATGAAATCTTAGGCTGTGGTAATCCATCACACCCAGGATGTTAATGATGTGAATCATTCCTTTGTTCAGCATATCCACAGTGTCTAAGCTACCCACCCATTAGTCACTTACTGGCTATCTCAGTTGTCACTTTAACTGTTCCAGTATTATGGTGCTTGTGTTCAAGTAACTCTTGTTTTATTTATTAATGGCCCCAAGTGCAAGAGTAGTGATGATGGCATATTGTTATATTGTTTTATTTTATTATTAGTTATTGTTGTTAATCTCTTACTGCATCTAACCTTAAACTTTATCATAGGTATAGTTATCTAGGTTCTATACATAGTAGATGATATCATAGGCATCAGAGATGATACATAATAGCTATCATCTATTATGTATAGAAAAAAAAGTGCAGAAACAGTCCCTGACCAAGATGGCCTTAATGTTTCCCACTACCTGACTAACCTTTAGACAGGGTTCTTTCTGATTGTTGGCCTCTGACCTCTCTATTTTTAGACCATTTTCTTTAGAAGACTTAAAAATTGTAAATTTTTTCTGCTCTTTTAAGATGTAAATCTTCTGGCCTCTTATCGGTACTGGAATGCAGAACCATCTTTCTCAATAACCTGGGTGCCATCTCTTTGAAATGCAATAATTAAGAAACGTAGAACCTTTCCTTATCTCCTATTCTGACTTCCCTAAGCACCAATCAGCAAACACAGATGGTACAACCATATTGACTAACATACAGTGCTTTTCCACTTAGTGACCTCTGTGCTAAAATCTCTCCTGCCTTTTTTTTCAGTGACATTGAGCCTCTCTCTTCGGTGCCCTATTACAATAGTCTTAAATAAAGTCTTTTGTTCCTGTTTAACTCTGTCAGATGCAAATTGTCTTGGATATTAGTTGAGTTTTTGACAATTATATGTGCTCATGTAAACACTCTAAGAAAGTATACAACATTTCCATTACCCTAAAATGTTACCTTGTGCCACTTTCCAAACAACCCCCATTGACCTCTAGCCGGAGATAAATATTGATTTGCTTTCTGTGTCTATTAACTGCATTTCCTAGGACTTCATAGAAATTGAATTATATCATAAATTCTTCTTTTGTCTGGCTCTGCTCTTTCTACATAAAGTTTCTGAAATTTATCAGTGATAGTGTGTGTTTCTTAAGTAATATTCCATTGTTATAGGTATGCTACATTTAAAAAGTTAATTTGCCAGGGGGCACAGTGGCTTGTGCCTAGAGGTAGAATCCCTTGAGCCCAGGAGGCTGAGGCCAGCCTGGGCAACATAGGAAGACCCCATCTCTACAAAAAATACAATTAACTGGGTATGGTGGTGTGTGCCTGTAGTTCCAGAGACTCGGGAGGCTAAGGTGGGAGAGTTACATGAGCCCTGTGAAGTCAAGGCTGGAGTGAACTGTGGTTGCACCATTGCACTCCCACCTGGGCAACAGAGTGAGACCCCATCTCGAAACAAACAACAACCCCCCCAAACCCCAAAAAGTCAATTTACCTATCCATGGATACATGGGCTCTTTTGAGCCTTTTCAGGCTATTATGAACAAAGCTCCATGAATATTTGTGTGCAGTTATTTGTATGAACTTTTTTCATGTCTCTTGACTACCTAAAAATGGGATAACTGAGTTATATTTTACATGTATGGAAATGAGGACTAAATTCTGATTTTTTATCTTGCCCAAATTCCTATTTAAGGGGTCTGGGGAGTCATGTTCTAAAATCATAAATTCCCATCATAAATTTAACCCTACATATCTTGATTTACGTTCCAACCTAACTCTGGCATAATATTAGGAGACAAAGAAGAAAATTAAAATACGTTACCCCAAAACATGTTTCTTTGCCATATTTTGAAATGTCCCTCTAAAGCTTTTCTCTGTGGGGGAAAATTTGTATCTGTAAAGAATCTCTATTAACATAGCTAGATCTTTTTCTTCCAGACCTTCCCAATCCTAAAGAGATTAACTAAGATCTGTATAGGAGACATTTCCCACCTGTTGTCTCTAAGGGTAGCCACTATAAGACTTCAAAAAAACTTTGGTCTCCACAACCTTTATCCTAACCTGAACATTCCCTTTCTGTCTATCCCAGGTCTTTAGACAAACTCAACAAATTGTCAACCACAAAATGTTTAAATTTACCTATGGCCTGGAAGCTCCTGCTTTGAGTTGTTCCAAATTTCTGGACTAAATAAATGTATTTCGTAAATGTATTTGATTGATGTCTCATGCCTCTCTAAAAATGTATGAAACCAAGCTGCACATGAATGACCTTGGGTACATATTCTGAGGGCTGTGTCATGAGCCATGATCACTCATATTTGTCTCAGAATAAATCTCTTCAAATATTTTACAGAGTTCAACTCTTTGCATGGACAATAATATGGTGCCCAAACACGTGGGGCCTCAGAGAAAACTCAGGTTGCTGAAGGAGTATCTGGAAATCAGAGCTAATCAGTACCAGCTGGAGCCCATTGAAATCAGAGCTAATCAGTATGAGCTGGGGCCTCAGAGAAGACTCAGGTTGCAGAAGGAGTATCTGGAAATCAGAGCTAAGATACCAGCTGGAGCCCATTGAAGCCTCACTGAGTTTGAGCTTCTCCTCCTACGGAACTGGTAAGTCCCCCTGAGCCTCCTACCTCCTGTTTTGGTTGATGTTCCTTGATTTATTCTGAGCTGGTTTTTCTCCTAGGAATTTATTGTTTAAGGATCACAGCTTGAGTTCAGAGAGGCATTTCTTTCTTTATTTTTTTCCAAGATGGAGTCTTGCTCTGTTGCCCAGGCTGGAGTGCAATGACATGATCTGGGCTCGCTGCAAACTCAGCCTCCTGGGTTCAAGTGATTCTCCTGCCTCAGCCTCCCGAGTGGCTGGGATTACAGGCGCCTGCCCCCACGCCCAGCTAATTTTTTGTATATTTAGTAGTAATGGGATTTCACCATGTTGGCCAGGGTGGTCTCGACCTCCTGACCTTTTGATCTGCCTGCCTCGGCCTACCAAAGTGCTGGGATTACAGACCCATCGTGCCTGGCCTGGAGATGCATTTCTAAAGGCACTCCTCAATTGGTTTTCTCTCAGAATTAATCTTAATTTGACTTGTCTGTGCACATTTACATGAAGAACCGAACTGTCATTTTCAACCACAGCTCATCAGTTCCTCCTTTGAAAAACATAGTAGGAAAGAAATTAAGAATATGGAGAAAACAATGAGAATAACCCCCTTTTGAGCACTCTGTAGGTTTTATGGCACCTCTACTTTCCAGAGTTTATGTAAAATGGAACTAATATAGTCTTTGTGCATATTTACATTAAGGAAAAAGAGCCTGACGATCAACCCACAAACTATAGAGTTCCTAAGTTCTATTTCTCTATTTTTTTTTTCTGCCTGCCTTAAATCTGGTGTTACTTTCTACTGAGATTAAAAAAAAACACGGTTTGGATCTAGCCGCTTTTTTGCAAGCCAGAAAATTTGTATTCATCTCATGAACAAAGTACTTAAGTAAACCTATAGAATCTTTGTATGTGTATGTGTATGTATGTATATATGTGTGTATATATTTGAAGGCCTTTATAAATTGTATAATTTTATTTTCAATTGGCAGTGAAATCCATTTTAATTTTCCTTTGGCATACCAAACTTTTTCTCCCTGTACCTTATGATGTAAATTTTGCTGAATGATTGTCACCTGAGTTGTTTCTTTAATATGCAAATTTAGGTCTATTTAGTTGACAGTTGCTTAGCGTGGTGCAACATGTTATCAAAAATTTGAAAGTCTAAAATTGAAAAAAAACAAAAGGAAAAGGAGGTCTTTATGAATCTATAAAATGTATCTCTGTCAGCATGCCTAGATATGTCCATGTATTTATGTCATGTATACAGTGTTTCACTACTAAAATAAAAAAATAGGTAAAAGTGCTTAAATCAGTTACATAAAAAAAGACTAGTTAAATGCTTTTTCAAGCTTACATGACTTAAGTAAAATCTTTAATAAATAAGGTAGCTTTAAAATTATTGGTAAAATAATATCAGCAATGTTAGCATTTTGTTTGCATCCTTTGATCAAGTAGTTTCATGTTTATTCCTGCAGAATGCTATAAGATTTGCCATAAGGGTTATGGACTATACAGCCCAGCCCAAGAAAGAATGATGTTTACTTGTATATGCTTATGAAATATTGTTGGCTTAAAGAAAACAGCTAAATCCTGAGTTATTGGCATAAATATCCTTAAAATTAATGATAAGTTTTATTGCTTAAGTAAATTCCTGAAATTCAGTTATAAAAATGGTTAATAGGAAAATAAATACTGGCTATCATGGTTTTTATAAATAATCTAGGTAAACTAATAATCAGGTAAGTGTAATGGAATAAATGCTTGTAAACAAACTTGTCATAATTTAGGATCTAAGGTTATTATTTGATATTAAGTATCTGGGTAATTTACAATTTAAAAATTATAGAAACACTTTTTAAAAATATTCTTATTCAAGGAAAAATATCTTCATTTAATTCAAAGCTTATTTAAGGGTTATGTATGAAACAATGAAAAGGAATCAGGAAATAAGAGATATAAAGAAAGTTAAAGATATAAAGAGGTATTATTGGTAAAGAAGGTAAAAAGGAAAGTAATTTTATATAAGAAAGAATCTTGCATGGTGAATTTTCCTTCTAAAATAAAACAACTGGGTTGTTCAAGAAAAAGGGATATTTAGGATAAAACAGAAAGTCTAACCACTGTGAATGGTCTATGTAAGTCATAATTTGGTTGCTAAAAATAATTTTTAAAAGGGTTGTATAATTCAGTTGGCTATAATTAAAAAGAAACTACAATAATCTTTCTGGAGATGTGTCTTTAATATTAAAAATACACTAATACAAAACTAATTGATTAAAACAAGATTTTATTACAAATGTTGACTTATTTTTAATGCAAGAAGTTTTTAAGTTTCTCAATTCTATAACCTCCTCTTTAGCATTCTTCAGATTGATATCTTAAGAGTACCACTCTTTCTCTTTTGAAAAGGCCTAGAATAATGGCTCTTTCCGTCACCTTTTGTTGGCTCCTGTACCTTGTACTAATTATCTAAAATAAGGGAAAGACTTTTTTTGAAAACAGGCAAATAAATACATGACTTTTAGTTTGCATGCCTGTTATATACCTATCTTTATATGTGTCATGTGGAAGTGATATTTCACCACCATACATAAAAGAGCTCTAATTGAGTAACTTAAAAAATGTAAATGCTTATCAAATTGGTAGAAGCTAGCTCAGATGACTTGGTAAGTTTAATCTCAATCTCAAAACTAATAATTTAAAAATCTTAAAGTCGTGAGTAAACCCTCAGGTTTTATCCACTGGAAATTTGGGTCACTAAAAAATTTAAGAAGTAGAAGCATAAAGTAGCTTTTGTTAAAATTTTATAAGCACAAGGATGTCAATTCTCAAAAAATGTAAGTTTTTTGGGTTAATAAACTAAGAGTTGCTTTATAATGAAAGAAATTATACAGATAAAACTCAATAAATTAAAAAAAAACACACACACAAGCCAGGGCAGGAAAACTCTGAGCCCCATGGTTACCAAGAAAATAGTTGATATGGAGAAGGGTAAAACCAAATAACTATTTAAAACCAAAGGGTGTAATGTAAAGCAATTGTTCAATTTTGTAGATTGGTATCATTCAGCTTTTTAAAAAATATCTTTACTGTAGTAGATTGTAAAAATAACCACTCTAAGGATAAAATTATTAACCTTAAATACTATAGAATTGAAGAGCTTGTTTGGATTAATGTAAGACCCACAGCTCATTACTGAGCAGTTACTGAGTATATGTGTTCCAAATGCACAGGGGGTTATTCCTAAGAAAGAAATCAGCGTATGGGCCACATAATGCCATTGTAAGGTCTGTTTGGCCTGAGAAGGGGACTGCCTAACTCTCCCTATAAAATACAAAGTGAAGTATCCCAGATTAAGCAGTTAATAAGCTTCATATGCAAGCCATGTTGGACTAGCTTTATGATAACTGGGTTGTCCTCCTGCCAAATATGCCTGTTACCTAGGTCGTGGTAAATTTGAGGGTTATGGGGACCCCTTTTACATGGATACCCCTCTGACAGAATCACAGGACTGTTTAAGAAACCTTATCAAATCTGCTGTCCCTCGTAGATCGGATAGGTGTAACTCCCTGCTGGGAAACCAACCCCTTTCATCAGAAAAGATAAAATGGTCTAGGGGTAAGAAAGGGTTCTTGAGACCTGAACGTAAAAACATACAGCTTAATATAATTATAAAATTTAAGATGTTTAAACAAGCTTTATGTAAGGTAGTTGTAACCCCTTTTACCTAGAAGTCTTATGAAAATGGGTACTATATCTAATTGGGGAATTTTTTTCCATTTCTAGTACTATAAAAACTGAAGGCATGTCAATCGGCTCTTTAGGAAATGTTATGTAAACACACTAAATAGGAACTAGTACAGTCATCTAAACCCACAAAATATAGGGTAAAGCTGGAGTTCTAGTTGGGACAATTCCTCTGCTCCATAGCCCTTTATGTGGAGCTTTTATCGGGGCTGATGGAGAAAAACTGTGAGTACCTTTCAATGACAATTACTGAACTAGAGAATTTCTACTTGATGGTGCATTTACTGCCTAGCTATGAAATATTAGCTGAAGCTACCCCTATGCTAATGGAAATAATGTTTCCCAAGAGAGTTCCATGATAAATAGAAATGGCTTACACAAAATCTCGCTACCTAATAAGCAGAGAGCCTCTTTTCTAGGATTAACTGTAAGGACTGCTAAATTCTAAAGTGCTAATTGTTCTCATGAGCTGTTTGGTTTGTAAATGGAATTTCCAAGGTAAACAAACATCTTGTTCTAAAAGCTGCTGCTCTGGCTAAAGAAGAGATAAATTATTGCATTTTTAAAGTTTAAGAACTTTAAGAACTCCTGTTATTTAAAAGTAACAATTAATAAAATTAAAGTAAGCCAAGCACTAGGAGAAAATATTTACAATACCTATACCTGACCAAAAAAAAAAAAACTTGTATCTATGAATTATTTTTAAAAAACCTGTTAGAACTAAATCAAATAATATAAACAAGCCAATCAAATGAACAAAATATTTAAACTGATCTTTCTAAAAAGAAGATATGTAAATAGCATAGCAATCAGTACATGAAAAGATGAGATGTGCAAATTAATACCACTATGCACCCATTTGAATTGGTAAAACTTAACAGCTGACTGTACCAACTGTTGGTTAGGATGAGAAACAACTGGTACTGTCTTGTTTCTGATGTGACTGAAAATGGTACAGGCACTTTAACTTAAAAAAAATTAAAAACTATTTTCTGCTGATGAAAAAGAGTCGAACTCTGTAAAATATTTGAGAGATTATTCTGAACCAAATATGAGTGACCATGGCCCATGACACAGTCCTCAGGGAGTTCTGAGAACATGTGCCCAAGGTAGTCAGGGAGCAGCTTGGTTTTATACATTTTAGAGAGGCATGAGACATCAATCAAATACATTTAAGGAACATATTGGTTTGGTCCAGAAAGGTGGAACAACTCAAAGTGGGGGCTTCCAGACTATTGGCAAATTTAAACATGTTTTGGTTGATAATTGGTTCAAATAATACACTGAGAGGGGAGAAAGGTAGAAACTGGTCAGACAGGAAGTTAGGGTGTGTCCTCGGTTGAATTCTTTCAAAGAAAAGAACAGCTTGCAGGCACAGATAAGGAAACTTGCACCAGGAGTCCTTGCCTAAGACATGCCCATGGCTGCACAGATAAGAAGGGCTACACTGATGACTTGCCCAGACATACCAACAATGGGAAAATTTCATCCCCTGATATATGCACAGTAAAAGGAACGAAGCAATATGGAGTAACTCAAGCTAAGCGCCCTCATACCCACTAGGAGAATGGAATGGAGCTACCAGAAATTCACACCTTATGCAAATGAGATGCCCACCCCTCACCAGTTTCTTATAAAAGCCTTTGCATTCAAAAGCTTGTAAAAATGACAGTCAAAGTCTTGTAAAATATGACCACCCATTCGGGCCCTCTCTCTGCTGCGAAGAGCTTTCTTTTCACTTATTAAATTTTCATTCCAACATCACCCTTTGTGTCCACGCTACTTAATTATCTTGGTCATGACACAGAGGACTCCAGGTAATACTTCACAATGAGAGACTGCTACATTATGGTGCATTGCCAAGACTGCAACTATACTTCTTCATGTAAAATGTAAAAACCAGCCAGGTGAGGTGGCTCATGCCTGTAATCTCAGCATTCTGGGAGGCCAAGGCAGGCAGATCACTTGAGGGCAGGACTTCAAGACCAGCCAGGTCAACATGGCAAA
Source organism: Ateles fusciceps (assembly GCA_036589455.1). Lineage (NCBI taxonomy): Eukaryota > Metazoa > Chordata > Mammalia > Primates > Atelidae > Ateles > Ateles fusciceps. Next base: position 3,678,866 of record JAZHEH010000065.1, on the reverse strand, counting down.
ACCTCACCTCTCCTAAAAACACAAAAATTAGCTGGGCATTGTGCTGTAGGCCTATAATCCCAGCTACTTGGGAGGCTGAGGCAGGAGGACCATTTGAACCTGGGAGGCAGAGGTTACAGTGAGCCAAGATTGCCCACAGCACTCCAGCCTGGGGAACAGAGCAAACCTCTGTCTCAGATAGATAGATAGATAGATAGATAGATAAAGATAGATTGTTTTAATTTTGCTTAAAACAATTATTTTTTAAAGTAATAAAAATTAGAATGCATATGATTTTGGCTGAGCAGAGTGACTCACACCTGTGATCCTAACACTTGGAGAGGCCAAGGCAGGTTGGATCACTTGAAGCCAGAAGTTTGAGACCAGCATGACCAATACGGCAAAATCTCATTTCTACTAAAGATGTAAACATTAGCTGCATGTGGTGGCACACATCTGTAAAACCAGATACTTGGGTAGCTGAGGCATGAGAATCACTTGAACCTGAGAGGCAGAGGTTGCAGTGAGCTGAGATCACACTACTGCACTCCAGCCTGGGCAACAGAGTGAGAATCTATCTCAAAAATAATAATGATGATAATAATTTTATTATTTACCAGTATATGTATCATTTCCAGAGTTCTGTATTGTTCATGTAGATCCAAGAATCTATTTGATGTCATTTTCTTTCACCTAGAGAATTTCTTCCTGCAGTTCTGCTAGTGATAACTGTTTTGATTTTTATTTTCTGAAAAAAATCTGCATTTTGCCTTCAGTTTTGAAGGATATTTTTACTTTACATAAAACTTTTGGTTGACAGTTTTTTATTTCCTGTTATTTCTTTAGAGAAGTCTTTTCATTGTCTTCTAGCTTACATAGTTTCCAACAAAGTTTGTGGTTTCCTTATCTTTGTTTCTTAGCATTTAATGTGGCCCTTCCTCTGCTGCTTTTCTCTCTCAATGTTTTTCAGAAATTTGATTACAAAGTTATTTGAGCAGGTTTATTCTTTGTTTTGCTTGGTGTTCATTACAGCGTTTTGGATCTGTGGGTTTCATTTTCATCAAATTTGGAAATGTTTTAGAAATGTAATACATTTTGGCTGTGACTCCACCCAAATCTCATCTTGAATTGTAGCTCCTATAATTCCCATGTGTTGTGGAAGGAACCTGGTGGAGGTAATTGAATCATGGGGGCGAATCTTTTCCATGCTGTTCTCATGTTAGTGAGTAAGTCTCAGGAGATCTGATGGTTTTACAAATGGGAGTTCCCTTGCACAAGCTCTCTCTTGCCTGCCCCCATGTAAGACGTCCCTTTGTAGTGCCAGGCATGGTGGCTCACACTTGTAATCCAGCACATTGGGAGGCTGAGGTGGGCAGATCACTTGAGGTCAGGACTTCGAAACCAGCCTGGCCAACATGTTGAAATCCTGTCTCTACAAAAAAAAAAAAAAAAAAAAAAAAAAAAAAATCCAAAAATTAGGTGGGCATGGTGGCACACACCTGCAGTCCCAGTTACTTAGGAGGCTGAGTCACGAGGATCACTTGAACCCAGAAGGCAGAGATTGCAGTGAGCTGAGATTGTGCCATTGCACTCCAGCCTGGGTGATGAAGTGAGACTTTGCCTCAAAAACAAAAGAAAAAAATAAGTCCCTTTCTCTTCCTTCATCTCTGCCATGATTGTGAGGTGTCTCCAGCCATATGAAACTGTGAGTCCATTAAACCTCTTTTCTTTATAAATTACCCAGTCTCAGGTATGTCTTTATTAGCAATGTGAGAACAGATTAATACAGTAAATTGTTACTGGTTGAGTGGGATGCCGCTGTAAAGATACCAGAAAATGTAAAAGCGACTTTGGAACTAGGTAACAGGCAGAAGTTGGAACAGTTTGGAGGGCTCAGAAGAAGACAGGATGTGAGAAAGTTTAGAACTTCCTAGAAACTTGCTAAATGACTTTGACCAAAAAGCTGACAGTGATATGGACAATAAGGTCTAGACTGAAGTGGTCACAGATGGAGATAAGGAACTTGTTGGGAACTAGAGTAAAGCTCACTCTTGCTATGCAAAAGAGACTGATGGTATTCTTCCCCTGCCCCAGAGATCTGTGAAACTTTGAACTTGAAAGAGATGATTTAGGGTATGAGTGGAAGAAATTTCTAAGTGGCAAAGTGTTCAAAAAGAAGCAGAGCATAAGACTTTGGAAAAGTTGCAGCCTGCCAATGAGATAGAAAGAAAATATCATTTTCTTAGGAGAAATTCAAACTGGCTGCAGAAATTTACATAAGTAATGAGGAACCAAATGTTAATTGCCAAGACAATGGGGAAAATGTCTCCAAGATACGTTAGAGGTCTTCACGACAGCCCTACCTATCACAAGCCAGGAGGCCTAGGAGGAAAAAATGGTGTTGTGGGCCAGGGGTCTTGCCGCTTCGTGCAGTCGCAGGATTTGGTGCCCTGTGTTCCAGATGCGGCTAAAAAGGGCCAACATAGAGCTCAGGTCATTGCTTCAGAGACTGCAAGCCCCAAGCCTTGGTGGCTTACACCTGGTATTGGGCCTGTGGGGTGCACATAAGTCAAGAATTCAGGTTTGGGAATCTCTGCCTAGGTTTCAGAAAATGTATGGAAATGTCTGGATGTCCAGCACACACAGAAGTGTGCTGCAGGGGCAGAGCCCTCATGGAGAACCTCTGCTAGAGCAGTGAGGAAAGGAAATGTGGGTGCAAGCACCCACACAGAGTCCCCATTGGGACACTACCTAGTAGAGCTGTTAGAAGAGGGCCACTGTCCTGCAGAACCTAGAATGGTAGATCCATCAAAAGCTTGCACCATGTTCCTGAAAAAGCGGCAGACAATGCCAGCTTGTGAAAGCAGCAAGGGAGAGGAATGTACCCTGCAAAGCCACAGGGGCAGAGATGTCTAAGACCATGGGAACTCAGTTCTTGCATCAGCATGACCTGGATGTGAGACATGGAGTAAATGAAGATCATTTTGGAGCTTTAAGATTTGACTTCCCCACTGGATTTCAGATTTTCATTGGACCTTTAGCCCCTTTGTTCTGTCCAATTTCTTCTATTTGGAATGGATGTACTTTCCCAATGCCGCATCATCATTGCATCTGGAAAGTAAATAACTTGCTTTTGATTTTACAGGCTCAGAGGCAGAAGGCACTTGCCTTGTCTCAGTAAAACTTTGGACTGTGGACTTTTGAGTTAATGGTGAAATGAGTTAAGACTTTGGGGGACTGTTGGGAAGGTATAATTGTTTTGAAATGTGAGGACATAAGATTTGGGAGGGGCCATGGGAAGAATGATATGGTTTGGCTGTGACCCCACCCAAATCTCATCTTGAATTGTGGCTCCTGTAATTCCCACATGTTATGGGAGGGACCCAGTGGGAAGTAATTGAATCATGGAAGTGAGTCTTTCCCATGCTGTTCTCATGGTAGTGAATAAGTCTCATGAGACCTGATGGTTTTATAAATGGGAGTTCCCTTGCACAAGCTCTCTCTTGCCTGCCGCCATGTAAGAAGTCCCTTTACTCTTTCTTCATCTTCCACCATGATAGTGAGGCATCCCCAGCCATGTGGAACTGTGAGTCCATTAAAACTCTTTTCTTTGTAAATTACTCAAACTCAGCTGTATCTTTATTAGCAGTGTGAGAACAGACTAATACAAAATGTTTTTAGAATTCTTATCCTAACTCATTCTAACATACCCAATTATTCATATGTTAGGCCAGTTGATATGGTCTCACAAGTCAGTGAAGCACTAATCATTTTCCCATTTTTTTAAATCTTTGCTTCAGTTTGGATTTTTCTGGCTGTATCCATTATATCTTCAATTTTAGTGACTTTATTTTCATTAAACATGCTGTTAATTTAATTTAGTAAATTTTTGGTATTTTTCAAAAGTTTCATTTATTTCTTTTTAATATCTTTCATCTCTTTTCACATTTTTGTTTCAATTACTGAGCATAGTTAACATGTTTATATGTTTAAATTTCTTTTTTCTAATTCTATCATCTTTTTCATTTCTATGTCTGTTTCTATTGATTTTATTTTCCCCTAATCATGTGTTTTGTTTTCCTGATTTTTGGCATGCCTAGAAATTTACTGTTGGATATTAGACATTGTGTATGTTAAATATCTGGATTTTGTAGTCTTTTTTCTGGTGGGCAGTTACTTGTAGATAAGTCTGATTATTTCAAACTAGTTTTTAAGCATCCTTAGGCTAGGTCTAGAGTCATCTTTATGCTACAGGTAATTTATCACTGGTACTGAGACATGACTTTTCTGGTCTCTCTACTAAATGCCCTGTTTGAGCAACAAGGACTCTCCATGCTTGCTGGCCAAACTCAAGCATCTACTTATGGAAGTGTGAATGCTAAGGATTGTTTAGCTTATAGCTAACAAGTTCTTTACTACCTGGCATAGTGGAGAAGAGAAAGAATAAAAAGATCTGACCTTTTCCAGTTTCATTCTGTGCATATGCAGCTTACCAATAAGCAAAGACTCAACATGAGCAATATGCACATCTACAAAGTTCTTTGCACAGGTCTTACTGTGGAACCCTTCCCCTACAATTTCCAGCTTCCCCAGACTCCCTGAATTTTTATTTCTGTTCATCAACTCACCTTCAACTCAGGAAAACTGCTGTGCTCTACTTACAATGCTTTTTGCTGGATCATTATCTGGAATGCTCCTCCAGGCAGTAAATGGGTAATTACAGGATTCCTCTTGTTTATTTCTCTTGTCTTAGGAATCACAGTCCTTTTCACTTTTGTTCCATTTCTGGAAAACCATTGTTTTCAATATTTTGTCCTATTTTCTAGTTGCTTGTGGATGTGTAATTATAGTACTTCCAACATTTCCAATAGTAGAATTCCCTGTACCTCACTTTAAATTGCATTTTAGAGATTGTAAGTCAGTTACCAAATATAATGTTCATGTTTATCTAATAGTTTGTAATCTTTTAATTTATAAAGCAATTGTGATAATTTAATCTACATATTAGAAATTACTTAAGTATTTTAATTAAGAAAGTATTTTAGAGAGAGATAATTATTTCACACATAAAAGTAAAATTTTAATTTAACATTCAAATTTTATTTTAAATGGAAATTTTAATTACACTCTGGCCTATCTGCAATAGCAACACATAACACAGGAGTTACTTATCGTAACAGTCTCCTAGGACTATTTAAAGAATTTAAACATTTTGTTTGAACAGAAGTCATTATAAATATACAGCAGAGGAATTCTGGTGTTCTATTACTAAAACATACTTCTAAACTTCTAAATATATCATAAAACATTTGCAAAATTTAAACATGAGAATAATATTTTTCAAAAGCCTACCTACACATATTTATTATTATTTGTTGAAAAGCAGCAGATCTCAAGTACACCACAGGAAAAAAAATGTGGTCATGAGATATGGTATTTAATTAAATTCTAGAGCCTATAGCTTAGATATTAAATACTTGCACTGTGTTTATTTTCCTGAAATGGTTGAGTATTGCATTTATTTTTCAGATGATCAATTCATGATATGTCACTTGATGTTTGAAATTCACATATTTTGGTCTGGATCATGGTTTCCTTCATATAGACTCCCACTTTGTCAAGACGACCACTAGACAAGATTAGAATACACAAAGAAAAATAAATTTAATTAAAATTTCTATAAGGAAAGATTATATATGCTATAAATTATTTGGAAATAGTCTCAGGGGAAAACCTATTTCATACAAGATGTATTGTAAAAATAATTCTTAAAAGCTAGGAATGCTATTTTAAACTAAAGTAAGGTCACGTTCAGATAGAAGCCAGACATGAAAAAAATGATCAAATCATATCTGAATATGGATATGATATAAAACAATTCTCTATAAGTCATACAACAAATACAGCAAGCAGAAAGAATTTGTAGAAAGTATATCAGTTTTGAGACATGTCAAAGTCATTTCTATACATAATAGATGTGATAGAGATGTTAAATATAAGGCTTTTATTTTTCAAGTCTTATGTTCTGTGAGTGACTAACACAGCATATTTTAGGCATCCGTTGAGTGTATTTATGTCTTAAAATGACCCAGAATGAAGTGAGCAACATGGACAAATAAAATACAAGAAAAATGAAAAAAACTGTCTGTATCAGTACTGGCAGAAATTTAACCTTAAAGTAATATTTATGGATAATTTTAATATTCATAAATATATATACTTAATATAATTATTAAAAGGTTATATAAACTTTTAGCACACAAAAATAAAAACAAAAATACTTTTTCAAACTTCTTTTAACAACTAAGTGTTCTAACTTCATCACACATCCTCTGTTCTACTAGGCGCAACTTACTTATCAAATAAAGTACTTATTTGTATGAATCCAGGCCTTTATTTTGTCCCAAAGCATTTAAATTATATAAAGACTATTATTGCATTTTTTTTCTTAAAGTCAAAGATCAGTTTAAGCAAAAAAAATGAGAATAGAGTATTAGTGGGGGATACTGCTTATAACAAAGCAAATTGCAAAATGTTTAAGAGATGAAAAGGTAAAAGAAGAAGAATCAACACAGATTAAAGCAGTGTTACTCTGTGGTATGGTGTGGTGTGTCATATTCATTATCCCTTTGAGACAAGATTAATAGAGAAATTGAGAGTAACCATTTATTTTCATTTGCAACAATTTGATACTAATCATAGTATCAAATTGTTGCAAATGAAAATAAATGATTACTCAATTTGAATGATTATATGTTAAAATTTATTCACAATGATTTGAAAATCAAAATGATATGAAATGAAACAAAATCAAACAAACAGGTTTTGACCACATTTGAGAAGCATGGAATTCCTGAGCTTAAACAGGAGATACTATACATCTTGGTCAATATATAGAAGAAAAACTAGAATAGGGTTGTCACAGTAACTCCTTGTTATTACTGTTCTTTGAAAAGTGAAGAGAAGCCCTTTAGCAAAGTGAGTATTTGGGGCCTTTGAGCTTCTCGGTGTTCTTTCTTGGAAGAAATACTTTCTTTTTATGGGTTATCAGAGCTTTTATAATTGCCGAATACTATCAGTAAAAAGTATCTGGATATTCTGAAGACAATTCCAAATCTTTGTATTAAGGAAAATGAAAACATAAGTATCAGAGTGAACTTAGAATTTTCATATTAATATATCTTATTTTACATGCTCTTATTTATTTGTGAAACATTTCAGTTGTTTCTGAAACCTCAGACAAGTTGGTGGGATGGATGATATAGAACAATTTTGTAGACATTTCTATAAAAAACATCTGGCACTTCAAGAAGAAAAGGGGGGGCTTTTTCAGTTTATGTAAACTTATTTCAATTGTTTTTGGGGGAACAGGTGGTTTTGGTTATATTCATAAGTATTTTGTGGTGATTTCTGAGATTTTGCTGCACCCATCACCAGACCAATGTACGCTATACTCAATATATAGTCTTTTAGCCCTCACTTCCCTCCCTCCCTTCCTTCCCCGTGTGTCCCCCAAGTCCATTATATCATTCTTACGCCTCCGTGACCTCATGGCTTAGCTCTCACTTATAAGTGAAAATGAAGCAGCTATGTTGTCTGGGGTAAATACCTGGGATTGTCTTGTGCCAAGAAAATTTAGGAAGTGGACACACATGAGGAGTTTAGGACTGGAGGTTTAATAGGCCGAAGAAAGAGAAAGGAAAACAGCTCTCTCTCTCTCTCTCTCTAGTGAGAGAGAGGGTATTTCTGAGAGGAAAGACTGGCCAGTGGTGGAGGTGATGGATTTTATAGCCATCTGATTTACGTAGGGCTCACAGATTGGTTCAATAAGGTATGATGTTTACATAGCACGTAGGGAAGGCTGGCTACCCCACCCTAATCTTATTATGCAAATGAACTTTCCTCTTGGCCATTGCCATCTTCTTTGCTTCTTATTATACACGTGGCTGGCAGAGAAGGGAAGAGCTGCCATTTTGAACATGATTGGCACAACTGCCAGTATCTATGACTGCAGCTCGATTTTATAGGCTGTTCTTTTTTCATATAATGTGTCTTTTTCATATAACGACCTATTTTCCTCTCGGTAGATATCCAGTAGTGGAATTGCTGGATCAAATGGTAGTTCTACTTTTAGTTAAAAAGGAGAGCTTTGAAAATGAAAATCCTTAGATGGTTTGTTAAGGGGCAAGTTATGAAAGAAAAAAAAATTAATGGTACTAGATACTGAAATGACAAAGGGATAGAAAGAGTAACCAAAATGATTGTATGTAAACCAATCAAGAGGTACAGGGTTCAGAATTGGTGGCAATTGTCTTGCACGATAGAAAGGTAGATTCAGGAATAATTCTCTTTCCTTCCCATACCTCAAATTATTATACTTTATACTAAGGCATAACTTGGAAGGTGAAAATATATGTTGCATAGGCATATTTTAATGCTTAAAAGAGAGACAAAGATTATGGGGTTGGGGTTATAAACACTAGTATATCAGCAAGAGAGGAGCTTTGTGGATATTTAAGGCAAAACGATAACTGTGTATAGTTGATGGTCCTGGGTTTCTGTATGGCAGTGTCTAAGTTCCCTTCATTATGCAAAAACAAATGGTAAACAAAGCAAATGGGTTGAACTTTTACTCATAATATGCATTTATTCCAAATACTCAGAGAGGAGGGCAAGTTACAGAAAGAGAATCCTCACAGTCTAAATAAAGAAGGAAAGTACTTTCTTCTATACTAACATTACCTCTATTCTCTTCAGGGTAGCAAGGGAGTCAGTTTAATTTTTCACATCTCTAAATTTATTTGCAGTTAGGGGTGGCCAATAAACCAATTTTGATCAAAGAAATTTAAGTGGAGCTTTCCAGTCTGACATACAAAAAGCTTGCAAATTGTTCTTTCCATCCTTACAATAAGAAAAAGGCAGAACAAACTGAAAAGCAATTAATCTTCTTACATTCATCAGAGAAGTGAGGGCACAAGGCAAACTATTGCCCTGAAAACCAGAGAGACAGACAAGTGGATGCGGAGAGTCAGAGCTTGCCAGGAACGGTAACCTTCTGCTAAGGCAAATACCAGTGGGAACACATCAACTTTATTTGATGAATGGCTGCAGGCTCAGTATGCATAAGCTTTAAAGTTAAAACTCAGTGTTTAAGGAGGACCGTCTTAGGGAAGCCCCCATAGGTTTCCTGAATTTTACCTCCAGGAGCCTCACCAGATCTCACTGTGAAGATCAGAGAACAATTTTTTTTTTTTTTTTTTTTTTTGCTTCTAGCAGTGAAAGGGGAAAAGTAATCTTTTAAAAATACCTCAGAGCTCTTTGTTGTCTTTACCAGAGCATGCTCTCAAGAGAAACTATTTTAGAAGAGTCTAAATAAATTGGGTTTTACCAAATCACAAGTGACTTAGGGGGAAAGGAAATACACAACTCCTGTTCCCTATAGCCTTCCTATTCTACCTAATGGGGAGGGTAGCTAAGAAGAAGTTGTGAAATTTACATCCCAGGAATAAAAAACTGCCCTTGCAGTAAAAAAAGTTATGACAGTAAAAACTTCTGATCTAACCAACTCCATCTTGCTTTTCACCTCCAGAATGCCCTTGGTTATTCCTGGGCATGGAGAAAGCTAACTATGGGAGAAATTTAGTTTATAGTTTAAATCATAATAGCCCTTCCCCAAAACTAAACCACTTTTGTAAAACTAATGGAAGGCCACCAGGTTAGGAGAATGAGAAAGGCCTGAATTCTGCTAAGATGCAGGCAAAGTCAAATGATTACGAGCGATTATTTTGGAGGTCACAAGATTTGCAACTTCCCCTATTTGACTTTGATATGTCTTTTCAGGCTTTTGCATTTCTGATGACCAGATAGCCCACATGGACCCAAGACTCTTAGCTCAACTGGTCCTGTGGTCCCCACCCAGAAGTAGACTCACCTCATGAGGAGGCATTTTCCACACTCCTATGATTTCATTCCCAGCCAATCAGCAGCACCCATTCTCATAGGCACCTGCCCACAAAACTATCCTTGAAAAAGCTTAGCCTCCAAATTTTCAGGGAGGCTGATTTGAGTAATAATAAATCTCCCATCTCCTGTTTACCTGGCTCTGTGTATATTAGACTCTTTCTGTATTGCAATTCCCCTGTCTTGATAAATTGGCTCTATCTGGGGTAGTGTGTAAAATGAACCCATTGAGCAGTTACAGATATATACTCACTTAAAGACTGAATTCTAATCATAGGGCTATGGAACCCTTCTTCCCCTACAACTTACAAATATATCAGTCAGTGTCCTGTATGTATCAGAGGATTCCAGCTTTAAAAATTTCAAGCTTAAAAAAAAAAAAAATTTCAAGCTTCACATCTTATTTAAGAAAGAGTTCCTAGTGAGACCAAAAATAAGAGGGGAAGGCAAAAATGAACCAGGGGAAATTTTATACTTTGATATCACAGCTACAGTAAATAGAAAACACAGCCTAAATCTTAATCAGATAAGCATAAAAGCTACACTAAAGCCTTATCTATCTTAGTTCCTGTTACCAAATACATCATGTCCAGCTTTCAATAAAAAATAACAAGACATGCTAAAGGGCAAAAAACACTCTGAAGTAAAAAAGTAACCATCAGTCAGATCCAGACTCAGATAACAGCAGATATTTTAAAATTGTCAGACTAGGAACTTACAATAATTATGACTAATATGCTAAGTTCTGATAGAAGAAGTGGACGTGATGCAAGAAAGGATGGGTAATATAAGGCAAAATGGAAAATCTAAGATGAAATCAAAATAACACTAAAAGCCTGAAATATTTTAATGGAAATGAAGCATGACATTGATGGGCTCATTAATAGACTAAGAGGAAACAAATTAGTTAGCTTAAGTATATGTAAATAGAAACTTTCCAAACTAACAGTAAAGAGAAAAAATTATAAAAAATAGAATATATAATTCAAGAACTGAGCAACAATTACAAAAAGTCTAAATATTACCTGATTGGAGAAGAAAGAGAAGAAGAACAGAAGGAGAAGAAGGAGAAAGAAGAAATAGAAGATGAAATAGCAGAAGAATAAGGATGAGGAGGAGAAACAGAATACATATGTGACATAATAATAGATGAGACGCTTCTAAAGTTAATAATAGACAACAGACCACAGATCCAGAAAATTCATCAGACACCAAGCGGATAAATATCAAAATAACTACATTTAGACATATGAAATTTAAACTGCAAAAAAAAAAAAAAAATTCAGACAAAAATGAAATCTTGAAAGAAGCTGGGGAAAAGTGGTAGGATACCTTACCTAAATAGGAACTTGAATAACAACAATATACATAGCACTTCTTTACAGAAATCATGCAAGCAGTAAGAGAATGGAGTGAAATATTTATAGTGTTCAAAGAAAAGCGCAGCAATCTAGGATTGTGTATCATGTGCAAGTATCCTTCCAAAGTGAAGGAGAACTAAAGACTTCCTCAGACAAACACTAAAATAATATTTGTTCCTAGTAGACTTTCCCAAACAGCAATAAAAAATGTTATAAGTCAAAAACTTGGACCTACATAAAGAAAGGAAGAGCACTAGAAAAGAAAAAAATGAAGGTAAAACAAAATATTTTATCTGTCTTTCTCTTAACTGATCTAAGAAAAATAGTTTGTTCAAAATAATAATTGCAACAATGTATGTGGTATCTATATTTTATGGAGAAGTGAATGGCAATAATGTTTTGAAGAATAAGAAAAAGGGAATGGGAATACTCTGTTATAAGTTAACTGCATTACCCCTAAAGCAGTATAGTGTTACTTGAAAGTGGACTTGAACAACTTATACATTTATAGTTCAAATGCAAAGAAAACCACTAAAAATGTTTAAAATATAAAACAAAACAAGTATAATTGATATGCTAAGACTGGAGAGAATGTTAAATAATATAAAGTGCTCAAAACTAGAGAATGCAGAAGAAGAACGGAAAAGTAAAAGACACAAATGAAAGAAAAAATAACTCCACAACTAAAAGACAGTAACAGATATGGCACATACTAATTCAACAATATCAGTAATCACTTTGGATGTCAATGATCTGAAAGACAAAGACTCTCTGAGTACATAAAAATATGAGACACAAGTGTATGTTGTTTACAAGAAACTCATTTTAAGTATAAAGGCAGATAGAGTCAAAATAAAGGGATGGAGAAAAATATACCTTGCTAACAATAATCAAAAGAAAGCTGAAGTAGCATTATTAATTTCAGACAAAACAGACTTCAGAACAAGAAGAAATGATCACTGATAAAGAGGGACATTCCATAGTAATAATGGGATAAAATTACATAGTAATCATAAATGCGTTTGTGCCTGACAACAGAACATCAAAATATGTGAGGCAAAAACTGATAAAAGTACAAGAAGAAATAGACAACTCTGCTATCATAACTGAATGTCAATTCCTTCTAATAGTAATTGACAGAACTAGCAGACAGAAAATCAGTAAGAATATATTTGAACTGAACAGCACCATCAGTCAATTGGAATTAATTGACATTAATAGTTACTTTTTATTCAACAACAGCAGAATACACATTTTCTCAAGCCACATGGAACATTCACCAAGACAGATCACATTCAATGTCATTAAAACACACCTTAGGCCAGATGTGGTGGCTCATGCCTATAATCCCAGCACTTTGGGAGGCTGAGGCAGGCAGATCACGAGGTCAAGAGTTCAGTATTCACTACCAGCCTAGCCAAAATGGTGAAACCCCATCTCTACTAAAAAATACAAAAATTATCTGGGCATGGTGGTGCACACCTGTAATCCCAGCTACTCAGGGGGCTGAGGCAGGAGAACTGCTTGAACCCAGGAGGCAGAGGTTGCAGTGAATCAAAATCATGCCACTGCACTCCAGCCTGGGCAACAGAGCAAGACTCCATCTAACAACAACAACAACAACAAACAAACAGACAAACCGGAAACACACCTTCACAAATTTAAAAGGATAGAAATTATACAAAGTGTGTTCTCAAACCACAATGAAGTTAAACTAGAAATCAATAACAAGGAAGATAGCTGGATAATCCTCAAATATTTAGAAATTAAGAACATACTTGTAACTAACACATGTGCCAAAAAAGAGGTCTCAACAAAATGTGGAATATTCTGAACAAAACGAAAATGAAAATATGATTTATCAAAATTTATGGATATAGTGAAAATGATGCTTAGAGAAATTTTATAGCATTAAATTAATTTATTGGAAAAGAAGTAGATCTAAACTCAATAGTCTAAGATTTCACCTTAGGAAACCACATAAAAATTAGAGCAGAAATCTGTGAAACTGAAAACAAAAAACAATAGAGAAAATCAATGAGACCAAAATATAATTTTTTGAAAATATTAATAAAATTGATAAACTTTTGCCAGACTAACAAAAAAGATACAAATTAACAACCTCATAAGTGAAAGACAGACCATAGCTGCTGAGCCTGTGAACATTAAATGAATAGTAAAATATAACCAACAGCTCTATGCCCATAAAGTTGAAAACTTAGATGAAACAGACTAAATCTAAAAAGGGTTCAATCTACTCAAATTCACATAAGGAGACATAGATCATCTAAATAGGGCTATTATCTATTTAAAAATTAGTTAATAATTAGGAATCTTTCAAAACAGAAAATACTAGACCCAGATGGTTTCACTGATTAATTCTACTAAACATTTAAAAAATAAACTTTACTGTTCTTTACAATATCTTGCAGAAGATAGAAGCAGAGGGAATACTTCTCAACTCATTCTGTAAGCTTAGCATTATCCAAATACCCAAACCAGAAAAATATATTAAAAGAAAAAAGTGACAGACCAATATCTCTCATGAACATAGATGTAAAAATTCTCAAAAAATTAGCAAATTGATCCAACCTTTTATAAAAATTAATATATACAATCTGAGACTTATCCCAGGAATGTAAGGCTGTTTCAATTTAATGAAATCCATCACATCAAAGGGCTAAGAAGAAAAATCATATGATCATATCAACAGGTTCATAATGAGAATTTGACAAAATCCCATACCCATTTATGATAAAAACTCTCAGTACTAGGAGTAGAGAGGGATGTCTTTGATTGAATAAGCAACATCTATAAAATACTTATACCTAACATTGTAGTTACTGGTGAGAAACCAGATTTTTTTCAGTTAATATTAGAAAAAAGACAAAAATGTACCCTCTCACTTCTGTTCAACATCATAATGGAAGTCCTAGCTAATGCAGTAAGACAAGGCAATAAATGTTATAGAGTTAGGGAAGAAAGAGATAAAACTGTCTTAGTTCACAGATGACCTGATTGTCTAAGTAGAAAATCCCAAAGAATCAACAATAAGCATCAAAAGCAAAAAACTCTTGGAACTAATAAACAATTATAGTAAGATTAGAGGATGTAGGTTTAATACAGAAAATTCAATTGATTTCCTTTATACCAGCAATGAACAATTTGAATGCAAAGTTAAAAACAGCCCACCATTTATATTAGCAACAAAAAATAAAATACTTAGGCATAAATCCAGGAAAATATGTATAAAATCTGGATGAGGAAAATTATAAAACTCTTATTAAAAAGGTGATCTAAATAAATAGGAGAAATTCTATGTTAATTTATACAAAGACTCAATATTGATAAGATAGCAATTATTTCCAAACTGATCCTATGGATCCAACACAATCCCAATAAAAATTCTAGCAAGTTACTTTGTCGATTTCAACAAACTGATTCTAAATTTTATATGGGAAGGGAAAGGTTCCAGAATAGTCAACACAACATTGAGGGAGAAGAACAGAAGAGGACTGACACTACCTGATTTCTAGACTTATTGTTAATCTATAGTTTTCAAGGCAGTATGGTATTGGTGAAAGAATAGGATTCAATGAAACAGAATAGGGAGCTCAGAAATATATCTACACAAATATACAGTCAGCAAACCTTTGATAAGGAAGCAAAGGCAATACAATATAGAAAATAGTCTTTTCAACAAATGGTACTAGAACTTGATATCTACATGAAAACAATAATGATAATAATCTAGACACTGACCTTACATCTTTCAATAACATTAACTTGATATGGATCATAGACCTAAATGTAATATATGCAACTGAAAAACTTCTAGAGGATAATACACGAGAGAACTTATATGACCTTAAATTTGGCAGTAAATTTCCGAAAATATAGCCAAAAGACTTAAATGAATAACCTTATGTAGTCAGCTAATATATGGCAAAATAAGAACTGGAATCCAAAACAACCTGGATTATCAAATATACTCCTCTTTTCTTTAAATCATATCACCTCCAGGAGATGACTGCAGAAGATATTAGATGAGAATTTGATTAGAAGACTTTTAAGACTGAAATTACAAATTTCTCAAAGAGAAAGGGAACAACAAAATTTATAGTGAATATTACATGAATTAAAATGAGGATATCAGTTGCATTTAATGATCTGTTAATTTCATTGAAACCTCTGTACTTACTAGGAGTCCTGGTTCTGGAATAGGAGAAGCCCTTGCAAACCTTTTACTCAGTCTCCTCTTCTCTTTCTTTAGGTTTTGCATATTCTGAATACGTTTATCTGCAAGCTTTAGAAAAATCAAAGGGAAAGAACAAATCATATTTTTGTAACATAGAAAGGTAACATGCTGATTGTATTTTTGGTTTTCATCAATAAAAAAGGTAAACACCACTGTCACTGCAAACAGTTTCCATAACTACATAGAAACAGGCGGGGAAATCCCTTTCATTCAAATGTGTGGTTCATAGGTGAAGAAAATCACATTGGAGCATCAGTAGAGTTTTCAAATAAGACTATTCTTAATTCTCATTTTACCACTGTGTACTTTTAAACAAATCCAGATTCATGGATTAGTGTGTTTATTTTTATTTTAAAAGTAATATTCAGTAAAGACTCCTAGGGGATTTTCTCTGTAGAAATAAGAAAACAATTATTTGCTTCCTTGAAATGTTGCATGACACACATAGCGCTTTATGCCACCATTGTATGGCATCTACAAGTAGCAGAGACCTAGGAGATCAAACCAGAATGCTTTGAAGACAATGAAATACAGTAATAGAATAGAAAGGATATGAATAACAAGAACTTTTTTATCTACATCCAATGAAGTATAAATTGGTACAATTGCTTTGAAAACAAACTTTAAAAAAAATTCACTGCCAACAGAGTATAAACTTGAACAATTGCTTTGAAAACAATGTGGCATTACTTCCTAACAATGAAAAATTTGCTTTCCCTATGATTCAACCATTGCACTCCTGCCTAAATGATGAAGTGAAATTCTTGTACATGGGAAAGGAAGACATGTACTAGAATGTTTGCGGTAGTACTGTTCATTTTAGGAAAATGTAAAAATGATACAATGTCTGTGAACAAGAGAAAAAGGGTTAATGAACTGTGGTGTGTTCCATGACAAAATATGGAGCAGCAGTGAAAATGAAGGAACTATATACAGCAATATAGATAAATCTTAGGAAATAATAATGAGAAGGAAGAGTAAATCACACTAAATTTGTGTGATCTTATGTTTATAAAGTTTAAAACCAAGCAAAAGCAAATAATGAACTTTTAGAGGCACATATGTAATGAACTATTATGGAAAAGGAAGAGATTGATGTAACTAAAATTCAAGATGGTGGTTACCTCTGGGAGAAATCTTAGGAGATAGAATAGAAAAGCATTCCCTAGCTGGATTCAAAAGGACCCATAATCTTTTAATCCTTAAATGGGAGGCATATGATAATTTATAAATAATTTTTGTATATGTATCAAATGTTACATTAAAAACTAAGTATATAAGCTATTTAGTTTACCCTAGTTAAGACCATTCCAATAGTAGCCATGCGATCCCAGAGTCCCAAGAAATATATTGAAGTGTCTACCAGTACAAGGTCTATTATGTTAGGGACTACGACATAAAGGAACAAGTTACAAGCACAGTGTTAAAACAACCAGAACCTAGTTCTTTATTTAAACATTACCTGCCGCTCAGTGACCTCTGAAGGATGATGATGTCTTGGTCCTTCCTATATAATATGCAAAATCAAAACAGATTCACACATTAAAAAGTCATTAAAAAACACTAAATTAGTTATTATAATAGGAAGAAGCCTATGCTACTTTTAAATTTATGTATTATATGAATCATTTCAACAGTAAGAGGCAGGTTAAAAAAACAAACAAAAAAAGGCAGGTTCAGAATAGCTAAGATTAAAAATTATGTTGGAAGATGGAGATAGTATTATGATAAAGATAGACCCAGCTGTGAACCACCTTGCAGATAAAAGGCAAAGTATGGAGACTTATTCAGGAGGGAAAGAATGTTTGAGAAATCCAAAAATACATGTTTCTGCTTGCACAGGACTTCAGTGGTGCCACTGAGCAATCTAGTCTTTAAGCTGGTTTCAAAGCCTAGGAATAATTGGTGATGTGATTCAGATCGGATGGTTTTCTGAAGCACAGGATGCTTGTCTGCTCGTTTTTGAGATTCTCACCCCACCCTCTACTTCTTGATCATACCTTAAATATCTCCTCCTTCCCCCCATTTTGATCCAGTCTTTTAACCAGAAGACCCAAGAGCAATCTGTTCCACATCTGGCAATTGAGAACTTATCCTGATCCCTACTTCTGTAATTTCCACTCCATCTCCTAGGGCAGGTCAGTGGGGCAGTCAACATACAGATGATGTGCCTGACCCCTAGCAAACAGTGGGTGGGGCTTTTTCTTGTTTCAGGTAGGTCCAGCAGTCAGGATTTAGTCTGTCTGCTTCACCTGGAATTTCCCAACCCCCAGCACCAGACCATATTTGCAACAGCTAGAAGTGCCATGGCCAAAGCCACAGCAGCCTGGAGTTCAAAGCCCAGGACAGAGTGGCAGAGGTGAGGTTAAGGGCCCCACCGGACTCACAGGGTTAACTTGGGAAGGCTCGATGCCCCAGCAGTACAGGCACATGCTGTGGAGCCTAAGGGTGCCGCCTGGCACCTCCTGCCTGTCCTGGACCAAGTGATTGCGGGATCTACCACCCACAGCCCTCAAGCCCCTCCCCCACCCAGTTCCATCACAATTCTCTTTATTCTCCTTCCTGCTATGGCCCCTGCCTTTTCCCAGTTGTATTTCAGTCCAGTGCAGGGAAGGCAAGGCCTCAAGTTGTCCACAGTATCTTTGAATTATGGATGTCAGTTTACCATAATTCCCTATATCCTATCCTTCTTCCTCAGAAAATTGCATAATACCAATTTCCCACCTGTTCTAGCCTTTATCTCTCTAGTCTCTCTCTTTATAAAGCCCCTTTCATTTGTATCTAGCTTAGTCTCCATGTTTTGTCACTTCAGTCTGTCTATTAGGGTTCTCAATTCCACCACTTCATTGTTGTTCCTTCACAGCTTCTAGCTGGGTTGACCCAACTGTCTGCCTTCTTCCCATCTATCTATACCAAGTGAAGTGAGGAGAAGCTTGAAGATGATTGCAATACATATTCATGATCCCCTAATTATTTGTTTATTTTTGACAGAGTCTCACTCAGTTACCCAGACTGGAGTGTAGTGGCATGATTTTGGCTCACCGCAACCTCTGCCTCCCAGGTTCAAGCAATTCTCCTGTCTCAGCCTCTTGAGTAGCTGGGACTACAAGTGCATGCCATGACGCCTGGGTAATTTTTTTTTTTGTATTTTTAGTAGAGATGGGGTTTCACCATATTGGTCAGGATGGTCTCAAACTCCTGACCTCAGGTGATCTGCCCACCTCGGCTTCCCAAAGTGCTGATATTACAGGTGTGAACCACTGCACCCGGCCATGACCTCCAGTTTAAACTGGGTCCTCAGTGCTGCTTACCACTTTTATGTTGCACCAGCTCTTTTTGTGCTCTGTAGTATTCCCTTCAAATTGTCTTCTCTCTATTAAAATCTCTGAATCCACCATCTCTCAGACACTTCCAGCAGAAGTGGGACAACCTGGGCTTCACACACTGATGCTGGTGAACACATACAGTGCTTCCTATGCTCAGCACTGTTACATGAATTTATATGTGTTAACTGATCAATTCTTTAGACCACTCGAGGAGGGTAAGTGCGTGATTATAATCACTGGGAAACAAGGCACTGGATGTTAAATTGCTTGCTCGAGGTTATGTTCTCAGTAAGAGGGTGAGCTGGAATTTAAATCCAGAGTTGGCCCTTAGACAATGTGCTTCTAATTATGTGCTGTGCTACCAATTGTTTTTGAAGCCCTCACTGGGGCTGCATCAGTACCACCTAAAAGCCTGTAACCTTGTCAATATCCACATTATCCTTTTTCCTGTAACCCTGTTGAAGTGGGAAAAAAAATTGGCATCCCTTCTGTTGTCTCAAATAAATCCCTCCATTTGCATTTCCATACCATTTCCCTCCTAAGGGCCTCCTTAGATCTAACTCTACAGATTGTTCCTCTCTTGTTAACTTCTCTATATTGCCTCTTTTCTTTAAACATTTCACTACTATATGTTCAAATCTCCTCCTCTTCAAACTAATAAAGGAAACTCTTTAGATCAACAACCAATTGTATCTATTGCCCATACCCTCTATATAAAGTAAATATTTATGAGAGTGATCTATACCTCTGCCTTTTCTTTATGTTCAGCGTAAGGCTTGGCTCACTGAAAACTCCTTCAATTCCCACTGTTCTACTGGTGTCTTGTCTCAAAATGGTAAATCAAATTATCTTTCTGCTGAATTCAACAGACACTTTCTATCATATGACTTTTGTATCACATTAGAAACACTGAAAAGTCTCTCCAACGAGTTAGGCTTAGAAAAAGTAAACAGTTTTGCCCAAGTGTAATGTTCAAAACCATTGGCTATGCTCTTCTTGAAACTGTCCCCTCTGGGAGCAATTATTTATAGAAAAATTGTGTAAATTTCCCCATTATCACAAACCGGGAATTGACTTGCTATACCATAGAAAATGATTTGAATACTACTATTACATATCTTGCCAGGTCCTATGCATACAAAATTAATAAATTAAATTATTTCCCTCAAAGGCAGTTGCTGAGTCTGTCCCACAGACTCTGGCTGAGCAGTGGATGAATGGAGTACACAGACGCAGGCTTGCCTGTCAGCACGGCTAGGGGACTCCTTCTGTAGTCAGCAGCAGCCACAATAAGCTGGAGATGCTCATATTTATTTAGTACAGATTTAATGACAAATGCCTAGTACAGACACCATTTGTGGGTAGTTAATATTGTCAACCCCTCAAGTAGGGGACAGTCCTGCATGCAGATGATCAGAGGTTGGTTTCCGGGGAAATAGGTAAATAAACCTATCTAGATAAATTCCTTTGCACTCCCTTGTTATCTGCTCTTTGCTATTAGCTCAAGGTAAGAGGATTAAGCTGCCTTCAGCCATAATCCTTCCCCAAAGCTTTTGCAAAATCTTCCGGCCTTCCAAGAAGGTTTGCATCTTATAATTTTTCCCACCACCCTGACTAATCTCATACTTCTCCCCCTTTTCTGTATTTTGCATCGGGTTTTGTTGATAGAAGAATACAGATGTGTGCAGCAACAGGTTTTCCAGGCACAACAGTTACAAATCATCTAACTTTGCATCCTGGAATTAGTAAATAACATAAGAAAAACATGATTATAATCAGTAACATTCTTTATCCAATCAAGGAGTGACTTGTAGTGTTACTTGGCACCTCAGTCCACTGTGTGCAATTAATGAGAGACCCCACTGGGGATAAGTCAATCCCTCCTTTGCCAAGCAGTTATGTTATTAGAGACTGGGAAGCAGGTGTCTGCCCAGTAACAGGCTGGAAAAAAGGCAGATGTAGAAGATGAGCTCAATAGAGTGTAGCAGGTATAGGTGGCAGACAAAGTGGGAGAATAAAAAAGGAACAAGTTATCTGGAGTGAATAGTGTCTGTGTCCAGAGCAGGATTTGCTCAGCCTTCTGAGTTGTCTTCTTCAGCATTTCCCAGGAAACGTCCGGGGCTTGTGTCATCCAAGGAAGCTGCATCGTCTGGAGCTGCAGGTCCTGGAGGGTCATTTCTTTCATTTCTGGTACCAGTTTGGGTCTTAGCCACACCATGGTATAGTTTGTGATGTGCTGGACTCCAAAGAGGGCCTGAGCGGGTTTGAACACAAGCATATCCTCTTTCCCATCTTAACTCCTCTCATCTATAGGAGTATGAGATAAGAACTGAAGTAGTTTGTCAGCAGGAAGGGCATGCTCTGTGTGGCCTGTGTAATCAGAGAGTGCTATCTGAATATCTAGAGATAGGGGCAATACTGCTTCAAATTGCTTTTTACTCAAAGGAATTCTTATGACATCAGGGTCATAACCTAGCAACAGATTACATCATCTGCAGCTTGTATAGATGACTTTACTAACTAGCTGGTTATAGGAAGTTAGTGTTTTAGTCCTGGTATGTGAGCAAAAAACTCATTCTAGGAAGTGTAGCCCCGGGGGCCGTCTATCCTATTAATCCTGTTTGGGAATGTTTAGTAGAAAAAATAAACATTTGGACTGAATATTTTGGGTCTATGTGATCTAGTTGCCTCTGAGAAATAGCTTGCTGTTTCCTCAATTTCCTTTTTTTGCAGCAGGGATAAAATACCTGGGAGAATCCAGGGCAACTTTGCCTTTTAAGATAGAAAACAGGTTTTGCAACATCAGTAGTTATGGCCAAGATGGGGTGAAGCCAATTAATATCACCCAGTAATTTTTGATTATCATTTAAAGTATATAAGTTGCTAGTATTTAATTTAACCTTTTTTTTTTTTTTGAGATGGAGTCTCACTCTGTCACCCAGGCTGGAGTGCAATGGCGTGATCTCGGCTCACAGCAACCTCCACCTCCCAGGTTCAAGCAATTCTCTTGCCTCAGCCTCCTGAGTAGCTGGGATTACAGGCACGTGCCACCGCGCCCAGCTAATTTTTGTATTTTTAGTAGAGACGGGGTTTCAACATCTTGGCCAGGCTGGTCTAGAACTCCTGACCTCGTGATCCACCCGCCTCGGCCTCCCAAAGTACTGGGATTACAGGCGTGAGCCACCACACCTGGCTAACATTTTGAGGCCAATTTGTTATTATGCATGATCCTCAATTACTTTTCCTATATCTTTAAAATGAGAATGATAATATCCAACAATGTAGGGTTGTTATTATAGACAATATAAATAAGGAATTGAATCCAGTACTTGTTAGGCAGTGGTTACTGATCATGGTAGTTATATTTTACTGTGGATTACATTGTAATATCCTACAAATTAAAAGAACCTTAGATATCATTCAGCCCAATCTCCCACTTAATTGCCACTAAATGATGACATTGCCAAGGGTGTTGCCACTAACTGAAGATATTGCCTTCCCCTTAACAATATCTTCATTTAGTGGCAATTCTGCTTGTTCTGATTAAATCATTGATCGAAAATTCAATCCAACCCATTCAATGTTTTGACACCTCCAATTATTGAAACCTTCTCACCTACATTGATTTGAAATATGTTACTCTGTTAGTCCTAGTTATATTCTCAAAGTTCTCACTCAATAAACTCATTCTTTTCTACATGATGACAGGGCTGGGGAAGAGGGTGAGATTGTCAGAATCTAGAAGTTTGGAGGAGCAGTCCCATAAGATAGGAATCAGAACTCCGGGCAGAGGAACACTGCCAATCAGCTAGAATCACAAGAAGTTGGACAGAGGGTAGTGGCAGAGTGGGGCAGGAATGGTCCTTCAGAGCTGGGGATTGGAGAGTTCTTAGAAGGGGGCAGTATCTGGCAGGTGTTGGTATGAATAGGGAAGAATGATAAAACCAGTTCTGGGAATGTGGAAAGATCTTGGAAACTGGAAACAACTGCTGCTAGAAACATTTGCTACTGCAAAGTCGATTGTCATTGCTAGGATGACACTGTGAGCAATAAATAAACAAACAAACAAACAAATGGGATCCTACCCCCTCCACCTGCCTTCCAGTCTCCTTCCAGTGCTCCATATTGGCTACACCTACAAGAATGCCAGCTGGCTAAATTAGCTCTTTATTTCTAAAAAGAAATAAAACATGAACAGTTCCAATCCTGCCTTTACAAAGTAGAATATGAAAGAGTGAACTTACATTTGAAGGACATCAGCTTAATAAGTGGCACCAACCATGTCGTGCTAAACTGCAAGCATTCCTTCAATGATACCTCTGTGGTATAGTTTGAATATTTGTCCTCTGCAGATCTAATGTTGAAATGTGATCCTCAGTGTTGGAGGTGGGACCCAGTAAAGGGTATTTAAACCATGGGAGTAAATTCCTCAGGAATGGTTTGGTGCCCTCCTTATGGCAATGAGTGAGTTCTCATTCAGTTAGTTACTGTAATATCTGATTTTAAAAAAGAGCCTGGCACCTCCTCCCTATCTCTTGATTCCTCTCCTGCCATGTGACATACCTGCTACCCTTTTGTTTTCTACCATGATTGTAAGCTGAGGACCTCTCTAGAAGCAGACACTGTCACAATGCTTCTTGAATGTCCTGTAGAACTATGACCTAAATAATCCTTTTTTACTTTATATATTACTCAGCCTCAGATATTCCTCTCTAGTATTGCAAAATGGACTAAGACATTCTTAGACCTTCCAGTTAACCTTTATTATACTATAGTCAGCCAGTGTCCCACACAGGACAGAAATCTCAAAATTGTGATCAGGGCATGTGTGATAGTTAAGTTTATGAATCAACTATCTAACCAAAGTGCCCAGATAGTTGGTCAAACATTATTTAGAGTGTGGCTGTGAGGATGTTTTAAAATGAGATTCATACTTAAATCAGTAGGTCAAAGCAGATTGTCCTCCATATAATGGGGAAGTTTTATCCAATCAGCTGAAGTCCTGAATAGAAAGAAAGGGTGACCCTCTTCCAATTAAGAGAGAATTCTCCTGCTTAATGACTTTTGAACTGGGACATCAGCTCTTCCTGATTGTAAAGCAGCCTGCCAGCTTTTAGGTTCAAACTGGAGCACAGGCTGTTTTTGGACTTACCACTGCCTCTGGTTAGACATAAACAAATCCCTTAAGTAATAAATTCCTTTATAGGTAAAATAGGATACATATATATCTTTTAGTAGGATACATCCTATTGGTTCTATTTCTGTGGACAACTCTGACTAATACACAGAGTAAAAACTGTAAGGGGAAAGAGTATTAACTCCCTGATTCCATACATAATGTTCATAAACATTACATTTTCAAAAAGTAAGCACAGTTAAACTGTAAAATGAATTGTGAAAAGTTGTGAATATTAAATGCAAACATAGGCAGTATTCTTGTTTGTACATGTTTGATATAGAGTTGTGATTCAAAGTAAACTGCAGAAAAACTACCATCTCAAAATGCTTATAATTTTATGTAAAAATAAACAAGTAAACAAGCCACCTATTTCCCTACCTTAATTAGGTATGGAGTTTAAATAATTTTTAGAAATTTTAGGTCAAACAAAGTTAATCAAATATTTTTGTGTAGAACTTTTTACACACAAATATTTTTGTGTAGAACTTTTTACACACAAATATTTTTGTGTAGAATCTATAGTATGTTAAAGTGGTTATGAATTTTCAGAAGTGTATATATTGTACAGTGTTTTTATGCAGAACTTTTCACACACAAATATTTTTGTATAGAGCCTATAGTATGTTAAAGTGGTTATGAATTTTCAGAAGCGTATATATTGTACAGTGTTTCCCCAATTTACTTGCTTGTGGGACTCCCTGGCAGTATGCCTTATATAATCTCTAACTTATATGTGAAGGATTCTGTGTTAAAGATAGCAGTTATGATAGTGACAGGAGGCAGCCAAATGTCTAGGCAGATAGTGGTGGGTAGCCGGTGAAGCCCCACCTCCAAGCCAAAGATACTCTAAAGCCCGAAAGCCAAGCTACAAGTTAAGTCCTTGGACCAGATTGAGAACTTGTCTTTATGTTTGTAGTGCTTTCCTCTGATTGATCCCTACCCTTCACCTATTTTACATATACCTAGCCTTTCCTAATTGGTTTTCTATGCTGTCATGCCCACCTTTGAGTGGTGTCTTTGCTTTAACATTTTTACATACTCATAAACCAATTAGCAGGCACTTCCTATCCCATGCCTATGAAGACCCAGATTCAGTCAGTAGAGGAAGAGATAGCCTGACTTCCGGGAAAAGATGGCCTGACTTTGGGGAAAGAGAGGGCATGAGTTAGGGGAAGACACAACCTGACTTCAGGGAAGATGACCTTCCCTTCCTATTCCCTCTCTAGTTTCCCTTGCTGCTGAGAGCTGTTTTCATTTGTCAATAAAATTATCCACCTTCACCATCCTTCAACCATCCATGTGGCCTCATTCTTCTTGGACACCAGGCAGAGTCCAGGACCCACTGAGTGTGGGGAACCAAGGAAGGCTATCACACTGGACCTTTGCCCTCACTAGCGGAGGGCAGCCACCCTATGCAACAAGGCAAGGGGCCAACTGAGTTGCTAACACACAACCATCCATGGACAGCAGAACTAAAGGAGCACTGTACCACCCTCTCTGGAACTTCAGGGTCACAGACACCCTCAGCTGGGTACCGCTGTACTCCCCCTCTTGGCAACAAGCTTAGTCTGGCCATGGGCCTCTCCACGGAGCTTGCTTCTGTGTTGGTGCCTGGAGCAGCTAGCCAGATCCCCTCACTCACTTGCTCATGTGCTCCCTCTACAAGGGGTTGAGTGTGGCAGAACGAGTAGACAGGGTGCTACTTCTGCGAGTCTGGCAAAGGGGCTGAGAAAAATCCTGCATCAATTATGTCTGAAAATGAAATATAAACTTTATATTACTTTAAGTATTGCCTTGTTATATGATAAACTACACCAAGAATTTGGAATATTAATATTTAAATCATATTTTCTCACATCTAATTATTTTTCTCATTTTCTTTCTAAGCAATATTTGCTAATTTTTATTTTACATGTTTAGTGCTATTTCATAATTAAAGTAAGATTAGCTTGTTAAGGTGTTGCTGTACTTCAGCTACTGTTTTTGTTATTTTTCTCTGGGTATTTGATACATATATACTGATGAATTAGTTAAAGTAGCATTACACTAATAAATGCTATATTTTTATCCTGTAAAACAAGAATTACCCCAGTTACCACACAATTTTTGTTAGTTTAGATAGCAATTTAATATTAAATATTGTTTTTTATTTTTTAGATAAAGTAATTTGAAGTATATGTCTCTTCATTTTTCTTTTCTTTCACCCCCAGTATTTTAAAACTTGGTTATTTGGCAACCAAATTTATAGGAACATCAAATATTTTACTTACATTTTAAGGAAATAGTTTGTCATGTTTGTCTGATGCTTCTATAATTAGATTTTACATTTGTAAGTTTATACCAATACAGTATAAATTCTTAAAAAGTAATTTGTAAGGCTTTTCACATAAATGAAACAACTTGAGCAGAAATATAAATGGAATATCAACACTGATCTATCTTGTACCATTCACTGATTTTCTGTTTTATTAGTTTGTTTTCTGGGTTTCCAGTGGACCATGGAATCCATTTGGGAATATTAATAGACTTTCACTTATTTAGTTTGATTTCAATATAACTGTTTATCCTACAATCTGCAGCTATTTTTTAAAGTAAATGAGAATTGTAATTCAGATCTGTAGTATTGTCCTGTGACTTTCTTCTTGAAAACAAAGTTTGAAGCGGCGGCGAGGTGGGGCGGTGGGGGGGTGGTTGTAAAGTTTTTTTATGGCCCTATGATTCTCTAAACACTGGAAATTTTTCTTATAATTAAAGTCTATCACCCTTCCAAACAAAATGTTATTTGTCCTCTTAGTAAACAGGATGTTGAGAGATCCATGACTCTTTCTTTTTGGCCATCCTTTCATTCTGTACTATCTACTGAGCATCCTATTATTCCAAGCTCTATATTTTGTGCTAGAGTTTTAGTAAATGAACAAGGCAGATATGATAGTTTATGATTGCTATATGAATGGGTACCATGCAAAATAATACCAGTATGGGGCTGGCTTCATTGTATATGGCCTGTGCAGTCACACAGGCTTTGTGCAAAGAAGAGTTAATATGGTTTTTCTTGTTAAAATTATTAATTTTTGAACAAGAAGCTCTGCATTTTTATTTGGTGGTAGAGCCTGCAAATTATGTAGGCGGTCTTAAATCTACCCCCACAAACTTTGCAAGAAATCTGTCTATCTACTTATCTACCTATCGATCATCTGTCTACCTATCTATTGATACCATTTCTTTATCATCTGGCACATGGTAACATTTAATGTGCTGTTTTACTATTGTTGCCATGTAAGGAATATATGGCAGGTATTTCCTTTTCCGTGCCTGTACAGTTAACTTGTGAAATCTTGGTTACAGGATTTTTAATTTACCTATATTAAATTGCATGTTTGTAGATTTAACTTATCACTCTATGTTGTTGAAAGTCATTTTTATTCATTTGTGCAGCATAATGCCTCCATATCAGTGGACTAGCTCAGTATGTCATGTTGTCACTCAAATTTGTGATGCAAACCTTGCATAGAACAGTGCTGAGAAGCATGCTCTGTAGCACAGCACAGAAAGCTTTCTTTCATATTGATCATTATTGATTTACCAGTACCTTTTGATAGAATTGTTTACTCAGTTCTTTTTCACTCAAATTTGCAATCAACTAGTTCTTACTATATCTATTTTATCTGAATCTGTATCATAAAAGACTTTTTCAAATGTATTGTTAAAATATAGACACATTTTAGGCTACTAGTCCATATTGAAGATTGTTCAGTAATTTCTCCCTACCTCTAAAAACAATTTAGGTGAAATTCTACAGACTTAATTTTAAACAAAGAAATCAATGAAGGAGGCCAGGTACAGTGACTCACACCTCTAATCCCAGCACTTTGGGAGGCTGAGGCGGGCAGATCACTTGAGCTCAGGAGTTCAAGACCACCCTGTCCAACGTGGTGAAACTCTGTTTCTACTTAAAAACAAAAAAAGTAGCCAGGCATTAGCGATGCACACCTGAAGTTCCAGCTATTCAGGAGGCTGAGGCAGGAGAGTCGCTTGAACCTAAGAGGCAGAGGTTGCAGTGAGCAAATATGCCACTGCACTCTAGCTTGGGTGACAGAGCAAGACTCTGTGTAAAAAAAAAAAAAAAAAAAAAAAAACAAATAAACTAAAACCAATGAAAGGGTCACTCCAGGGTGGAGGGGCAGCATTTTTGTTGGACTTCCCTAAATTTGTGTTATAGGTTAGTGTCTTCATTTCCTATTGCCACTGTAACAAGTCACCACACTTGGTTACTAAAAACAACAGAAATAGACTCTCTGACAGTTCTGGAGACTGAAAGTGTAAAATTAATATTCCAGCATGGCCTTGCTTCCTACAGACTCTAGGGTAGAAATGATTATTTGACTGGTCTGGTTCCTGGTGGCTGCCTTGGCTTGAGGCCATGTCACTCCATTTCTGTTTCTATTCTTCACATGTCCCTTTCCTCTGTGTGTATCTAAAATCTCCCTCTTTGCCTCCTTCTTATAGAGACAGTGGTGATAGCATTTAGGGTCCACCCAGATAATCCAGGATAGTCTCCTTATCTCAAAACCCTAATAACATCTGCAAATACCCCTTTTCCAAATAAGGTAACATTCATAGGTTCCAGGGATGAGGGATAGGATGTGGACACACATTTGTTAGTCATTATCAGCATATCAGATTTAGTATTGCATTTTAGTTTTGAATTATATGCAGAAAGGGCATCACATTTTCCATCTTTAGGGCTGTGATTTATCTGTTCCATGATAGGGGCTAATTTCACCTTCTTTTCTTTGGCCCCATAAGGACCTGCTTGTTCTTTCTGCTGCCTGGAGCTATAGCTTCTGATAGCTTTGGCACCACATTAGGGCCATGCTTAATGTGTCACTAGGTCACTGGGCCATTGCAAGGAAAGCAATTAACGAGGAACTGCAGTTCAAATGTTAAAAGTAACAATTGTTGTCCAGGCTAATCTTGAACTCCTTGAGTCTAAAATTTCGAGATCAGCCTGGACAACAAAGCAAGACCCTCCCATCTCTACAAAAAATTAGCCAGGCATGGTGTTGTGGGCCTGTAGTCCACTACATGGAAGACAGAGCTGGGAGGATCACTTGATCCTCCCAACCTCAACCAGGAACGTTGAGGTTGCAGTGAGCTGTGATCATGCCACTGCACTCCAGCCTGGGTAACAGAGAGACCCTCTGTCTCAAAAAAAAAAAAAAGAAGTAACAATTTTCTGTTATTACATATGAGAATTTGTCTTTGACAATTTCTTAATTCACTTTTAATCACATACCCCTTTTGGTATAACTGTCATATTTTACCGTTTCTGGTCTCTGAATTCCTTCTGGACTAGTGGATTAGTGGAGGCTGGGTATAGGCACAAGCTGGCAGAGGTGAGCTGCTGGCTGATGATGGTGCCTCATAAATCATGAATCTTGGTAGATGAATATAAACTAAGGCCATAAATCATAAGTCTGCTGCCAAAATGGATAAGCCAGAACAAGCATGTTCAGTAGAGGCCATGAGGGGCCTGGACTAGAGAGATTCTACAAGGTTCAGGAAATTAGAAGTGGGCATTGCCCTTTTCTTAAATTAACTTTATATTAATATATGAGTTATGAATGTATCAGAGGAAGGATAAGAGGAAAATCAGAGAGAGTTCACAAGAAATGGTTTTATAGGCCAGGAGGGACCACGTAAGGGCCATCTTTGCATTAGCCTGCAGTCAGGAGAGACTGATGGGTGGAATCTAGCAGTTGAAGAAGGTAAGGTTAAACGGTTAAAAACAGAGCTAAGAATTGATACTAGAAAAGGGAAATAAATCAGCTTCAGAGATCCCAAACCTGTGGTGATTGCTGTTTTTCTCACTGCCTCTCTTCTTCTCTTCCTCTACCCATCTCTCCAACTTCTTCAGTTTAAGGAACTATTATGCCCACCCATTTAAATATTTTCCTTAGTTATTTGGAGCTTGATCTTCATTTTCAGCTTCCTTACTTTTGCTGACTTCATACATATCATGCCTGACCCAAAATAAGGTCAAGTTATTCCTCTAAGCTATTTCACAGAAGAGAGTTGCTTCACGTCAGATCCCTTATGAAGTCTCTATTTCAGGGCTCTTCCTCAATTATTTTATTTGAAAAATAAAGTTCTTTTTAGGAAAACACATTAGTTGGAAATGGAAGTAATGAGTGCTAGCTTTTAATATTTATTCGTGTCACCTAGCTGAATCAGTAAAAAAAGTCAAGAAAAAGTTATTCATTATTTCTTGGAGTAAAACTTCACCTTTTAGAGTTCTGAAGGTAATTATAAGCAAATCTTTTAAAGATCACTTGTTTTTGAGATGGAGTCTCACTCTGTCACCGAGGATGGAGAGCAATGGCCCGATATCAGCTCACTGCAACCTCTGCCTCCTGGGTTCAAGTGATTCTCTTGTCTCAGCCTCCTGAGTAGCTGGGACTACAGGTGCGTGCTACCATGCCTGGCTAATTTTTGTATTTTTAGTAGAGACCAATTTTCACCATGTTGGCCAGGATGGTCTTGATCTCTTGACCTTCTGATCCACCCACCTTGGCTTCCCAAGGTGCTGGGATTATAGGTGTGAGCCTCCACGCCCTGCCATAAAGATAACTTTCAAAGCTAATAGAATAAATAAATGGCTACACTTTGGAGATCCTAATACACACCTAAAGGACAAACAAAAATGAACAACTATTCTAGTATAATGTGAAAGAGCGTCTAGGCTTTGGATACATTCCCTGAAACATGTAACAGCATCAAACTAGAACTTAAAATGTGCTGCATTTGAAGGTACTGAGATGGAAATGAAAGGATAAGGTTTTGAAATCACTATATGATGCAAAAAGTTGCTGTAGTGATGACTATTATTATTATTTGAGACAGATTGTCCCTCTATGGCCCAGGCTGGAGTATGTGGCACCATCTCGGCTCACTGCAACCTCTGCCTCCTGGGTTCAAAGGATTCTTGTGCTCAGCCACCCTAGTAGCTGGGATTACAGGTGTGTGCCACCAGGCCTGGCTAATTTTTGTATTTTTAGTAGAGCTGGGGTTTCACTATTTTGGCCAGGCTGATCTTGAACTCCTGGCCTCAAGTGATCCACCTGCCTCAGCGTCCCAAAGTGCTGGGATTACAGGTGTGAGCCACCATGCCCAGCCTCCATTGAAAATTACGACAGTAATGTCAAACACACATATGAAGAAGTTGAATACAACTGTTTAAAGAAATGGGTGGGGATGAAAATAAGTAATAATTCTAAATTTATGTAGGATATTTATAAATATTAACAAAACATGGGTTTAAATATAGATGTATAATTTATTAATAAATTATTACAAGCAGAAACTTAGCTATTTTAGCTACATCTCTGAAAGTTTAAAAAGTCAAACTGACAACAAACCTTTCTGATATTTGCACCCCAAATAGTTTATTTTTCTCATAGTTGGAGTGTTTTCACTTTCTGTCAGTCCTGTATCAAAGTAAAAAAAAATTTTGGGGAAAGACCGAAAGCACAATTTCTTTCTAGAAAGGACCCAGTTGTACTATCAGCTCATCAAACACACACACAAGAATCCAAAGGCTAATATAAAACATTTTCTCATGCCCTCTAGTCTCTACCCTGACTCACCTTCCCCTGCATGCAATCAGCCTAGAGAAACATGTTGGAGCCTGCTCTTCCTCATTTCTCATGTATGTTCTGATTTTTGAAAGCCAAGGTTACAGAATCCTTTGGTCCTGCTTTACACTAAAAGGCAAATCCTCACACATAAAACTGTCAGCACAAACATACTTTTTTTTTTTTTTTTTTTTTTTGCTAATGGTAATTAACTTTCATAGCAAAGCAAATGATTCCATTCCCATGAAGGCTGAACTTCAGAGCGATAGAAAAATTTCTTCTTGCCTAATTTGTATCTGAAAAAAATCTTTCAAAAGTGATGATAATTAGATATTTGCTCCTGGAAATGACATAAATCTAAAGAGGAACTACTGGTTGATTATTTAGCTGGAGTGACAGTTAACTCCTTACTGAGAAAAATAATCCTGAATTTTAGGATCTAATACTAATTTTTAGACAATCATCAAAGCAAAGGTAAAATGAATGATTAACAGTCACATTTTATAATTGTTGAGGACTTAACTTTTAATCTAGATAAGGTGTGGCTAAAGGATCAGTATTGGATGCATCTTTATTAGATAGAATGCATTTTTAGGAATTGTATTTTCTTTTTTTTAATTGTACTTTAGGTTCTCGGGTACATGTGCAGATCATGTAGGGTTGTTGCATAGGTACTTATGTGGCAAGGTGGTTTGCTGCCTGTATCCGCCCGTCACCTATATGTGGCAGTTCTCCACATGTTATCCCTTGCCAACCTCCCCCACCCACTCCATCCCTACCCTAGGCTCCCTACAACAGACCCCACTGTGTGATGTTCTTCTCTCTGTGTTCTCATTGTTCAACACCCGCCTATGAGTGAGAACATGTGGTGTTTCATTTTCTGTTTTTGTGTCAGTTTGCTGAGAATGATGATTTCCAGATTAATCCATGTCCTTACAAAAGTCTCAAACTCATCGTTTTTTATGGCTGCTTAGTATTCCATGGTGTATATGTGCCACATTTTCCCTGTCCAGTCTATCGTTGATGAGTATTTGGATTGGTTCCAGGTCTTTGCTATTGTAAACAGTGCCGCAATGAACATACATGTGCATGCGTCTTTATAATAGATGGATTTGTAATCCTTTGGGTATATACTCAATATAGGATTGCTGGGTCAAATGGAATTTCTATTTCTAGGTTCTTGAGGAATCCCCACACTGTCTGCCACAATGGTTGAACTAATTTACACTCCCACCAACAGTGTAAAAGTGTTCCTATTTCTCCACATCTTCTCTAGCATCTGTTGCCTCCAGATTTTTTGATGATCCCCATTCTAACTGGTGTGAGATGGTATCTCAATGTGGTTTTGACTTGCATTTCTCTAATGACCAGTGATGATGAGCATTTTTTCATATGTTTGTTGGCTTCATATATGTCTTCTTTAAAAAGTGGCCGTTCATGTCCTTTGCCCACTTTTGAATGGGTTTGTGTTTTTTTCTTGTAAATCTGATTTAGTCCTTTGTAGATTCTAGATATTAGC
Source organism: Ateles fusciceps (assembly GCA_036589455.1). Taxonomy (NCBI): domain Eukaryota; kingdom Metazoa; phylum Chordata; class Mammalia; order Primates; family Atelidae; genus Ateles; species Ateles fusciceps. Next base: position 3,645,650 of record JAZHEH010000065.1, on the reverse strand, counting down.
CCTTTGTCAGATGGGTGGATTGCACAAATTTTTTCCCAGTCTGTTGGTTGCCGGTTCATTCTAATGATTGTTTCTTTTGCTGTGCAGAAGCCCTGGAGTTTAATTAGATCCCATTTGTCTATTTTGTCTTTTGTTGCCATTGCTTTTGGTGTTTTAGTCATGAAGTCTTTGCCTATGTCTATGTCCTGAATGGTTTTACCTAGGTTTTCTTCTAGGGTTTTTATGGTGTTAGGTCTTATGTTTAAGTCTTTAATCCATCTGGAGTTAATTTTAGTGTAAGGTGTCAGGAAGAGGTCCAGTTTCTGCTTTCTGCACATGGCTAGCCAGTTTTCCCAACACCATTTATTAAACAGGGAATCCTTTCCCCATTGCTTGTTTTTTGTCAGGTTTGTCAAAGATCAGATCGTTGTAGACATATGGCATTGCCTCCAAGGCCTCTGTTCTGTTCCATTGGTCTATATCTCTGTTTTGGTACCAGTACCATGCTGTTTTGATTACTGTAGCCTTGTAGTATAGTTTGAAATCAGGTAGCATGATGCCTCCAGCTTTGTTCTTTTTGCTTAGAATTGTCTTGGCTACACGGGCTCTCTTTTTGTTCCATATGAAGTTTAAGGTGATTTTTTCCAGTTCTGTGAAGAAGGTCATTGGTAGCTTGATGGGGATAGCATTGAATCTGTAAATTACTTTGGGCAGTATGGCCATTTTCACAATATTGATTCCTCCTAACCATGAGCATGGAATGTTTTTCCATCTGTTTGAGTCCTCTCTTATTTCATTGAGCAGTGGTTTGCAGTTCTTGAAGATGTGCTTTACATCCTTTGTTAGTCATATTCCTAGATATTTTATTCTCTTTGTAGCAATTGTGAATGGGAGTTCCCTGTTGGTTTGACTCTCTGTTAGTCTATTATTGGTGTATAGGAATGCCTGTGATTTCTGCACATTGATTTTGTATCTTGAGACTTTGCCGAAGTTGCTTATCAGTTTCAGGTGATTTTTGGCTGAGACGGTGGGGTCTTGTAAATATACAATCATGTCATCTGCAAATAGAGACAATTTGATTTCCTCCTTTCCTAATTGAATACCCTTTATTTCTTTTTCTTGCCTGATTGGTCTGGCTATAACTTCCAATACTATCATGAATAGGAGTGGTGAGAGAGGGCATCCTTGCCTAGTGCCAGATTTCAAAGGGAATGCTTCCAGTTTTTGCCCATTCAGTGTGATATTGGCTGTGGGTCTGTCACAAATAGCTTTAATTATTTTGAGATACATTTCATCAATACCTAGTTTATTGAAAGTTTTTAGCATAAAGCGCTGTTGAATTTTGTCGTAGGCCTTCTCTGCATCTATTAAGATAATCATGTGGTTTTTGTCTTTGGTTCTGTTCTTGTGGTGGATTATGTTTATAGACTTGCGTATGTTGAACCAGCCTTGCATCCCTGGGATGAAGCCTACTTGATCATGATGGATAAGCTTTTGGATATGCTCTTACAATCAGTTTGCCAGTATTTTATTGAAGTTTTTGCATCTATGTTCATCATGGATATTGACCTGAAGTTTTTTTCGTGTTGAGTTTCTGCCGTGTTTTGATATCAGCATGATGTTGGTCTCATAAAATGATTTGGGAAAGATTCCCTCTTTTTGGATTGTTTGGAATAGTTTCAGAAGGAGTGGTACCAGCTCCTCTTTGTACCTCTGGTAGAATTTGGCTGTGAAACCCTCTGGTCCTGGACATTTTTCGGTTGGTATGCTATTAATTGCTGCCTCAACTTCAGCCCTTGTTACTGGTCTATTCAGGATTTCAACTTCTTCCTGGTTCTTTTTTTTTTTTTTTTGTTGGGAAAGGATAAGTGTCCAGGAATTTTTCCATTTGTTCCAAGTTTACTGGTTTATGTGCATAGAGTCGTTTGTAGTAATCTCTGAAGGTAGTTTGTATTTCTGTGGAATTGGTGGTGATATCCCCTTTATTGTTTTTTATTACATCTATTTGATTCTTCTCTTTTTTCTTTTTATTAATCTGGCTAGTGGTCTATTTTGTTGATCTTTTCAAGAAACCAACTCCTGGATTTATTGATTTTTTGAAGGGTTTTTTGTGTCTCTATCTCCTTCAGTTCTGCTCTGATCTTAGTTATTTCTTGTCTTCTGCTAGGTTTTGAGTTTTTTTTGATCTTGCTCCTCTAGCTCTTTCAATTTTGACGATAGGGTGTCAATTTTAGATCCCTCCTTGCTTCTCATGTGGGCATTTACTGCTATATATTTTCCTCTAGAGACTGCTTTAAATGTGTCCCAGAGATTCTGGTATGTTGTGTCTTTGTTCTTGTTGGTTTTGAACAACATCTTTATTTCTGCCTTCATTTCATTGTTTATCCAGTCAACATTCAAGAGCCAGTTGTTCAGTTTCCATGAAGCTGTGCGGTTCTGAGTTAGTTTCTGAATTCTGAGTTCTAACTTGATTGCACTGTGGTCTGAGAGACTGTTTGTTATGATTTCTGTTCTTTTGCATTTGCTGAGGAGTGATTTACTTCCAATTATGTGGTCAATTTTAGAGTTGGTACAATGTGGTGCTGAGAAGAATGTATACTCTGTGGATTTGGGGTGGAGAGTTCTGTAAATGTCTATTAGGTTTGCTTGGTCCAGGTCTGAGTTCAAGTCCTGGATATCCTTGTTAATTTTCTGTCTCATCGATCTGTCTAATATTGACAATGGGGTGTTAAAGTCTCCCACTATTATTGTGTGGGAGTCTAGGTCTCTTTGTAAGTCATTAAGAACTTGCCTTATGTATCTTGGTGCTCCTGTATTGGGTGCATATATATTTAGGGTCATTAGCTCTTCTTGTTGCATTGATCCTTTTACCATTATGTAATGTCCTTCTTTGTCTCTTTTGATCTTTGTTGGTTTAAGGTCTATTTTGTCAGAGATGAGAATTGCAACTCCTGCTTTTTTTGCTCTCCATTTGCTTGGTAAATCTTCCTCCATCCCTTTATTTTGAGCCTTTGTGTATCCTTGCATGTGAGATGGATTTCCTGGATACAGCACACTGATGGGTTTTGGCTTTTTATCCAATTTGCCAGTCCGTGTCTTTTGATTGGTGCATTTAGCCCATTTATATTTAAAGTTAATATTGTTATGTGTGAATTTGATCCTGCCATTTTGATGCTAGCTGGTTGTTTTGCCTATTAGTTGATGCAGTTTCTTCATTGTGTCGATGGTCTTTACAATTTGGTACATTTTTGGAGTGCCTGGTACTGGTTGTTCCTTTCCATGTTTAGTGGTTCTTTCAGGAGTTCTTGTAATGCAGGCCTGGTGGTGATGAAATCTCTCAGCATTTCTTGTCCATAAAGGATTTTATTTCTCCTTTACATATGAAGCTTAGTTTGGCTGGATATGAAATTCTAGATTGAAAGTTGTTTTCTTAAATGATGTTGAATATTGGCCCCCACTCTCTTCTGGCTTGAAGGGTTTCTGCCAAGAGATCTGCTGTGAGTCTGATGGGCTTCCCTTTATGGGTAACCTGACCTTTCTCTCTGGCTGCCCTTAGCATTTTTTCCTTCATTTCAGCCCTGGTGAATCCGACGATTATGTGCCTTGAGATTGCCCTTCTTGAGGAATATCTTTGTGGTGTTCTCTGTATTTCCTGGACTTGAATGGTGGCCTGGCTTGCTAGGCTGGGGAAGTTCTCCTTGATAATATCCTGAAGAGTGTTTTCCAGCTTGGATTCATTCTCCCTGTCACATTCTGGTATACCTATCAAACAGATTAGGTCTTTTCACATAATCCCATATTTCTTGGAGGCTTTGTTCATTTCTTTTGACTCTTTTTTCTCTAATCTTGCCTTCTTATTTTATTTCATTGAGTTGATCTTCAACCTCTGATATCCTTTCTTCTGCTTGGTTGATTCAGCTATTGAAACTTGTGTATGCTTCATGAAGTTCTCGTGCTGTGTTTTTCAGCTCCATCAAGTGGTTTATGTTTGTCTCTAAGCTGGTTATTCTAGTTAGCATTTCATCTAACCATTTTTCCAGGTTCTTAGTTTCTTTGCATTGGGTTAGAACATGTGCTTTTAGCTCAGAGAAGTTTGTTATTACCCACCTTCTGATGCCTGCTTCTGTCAATTCATCAGACTTATTCTCCATCCAGCTTTGTTTCCTTGCTGGTGAGAGGTTGTGATCCCTTGGGGGGAGTAGAGGTATTCTGGTTTTTGGTGTTTTCAACCTTTTTGCACCAAAGATGGCTTCTTCCCATCTTTGTGGATTTTTCTACCTGTGGTCTTTTTAGTTGGTGACTTTCGGATGGGGTCTCTGATTGGACATCCTTTTTGTTGATGTTGAAGCTATTTTTTTCTGTTTTGTATTTTCCTTCTAACAGACAGGCCCCTTTGCTGCAGGACTGCTGGAGGTCCACTCCAGACCTTGCTTGCCTGGGAATCACCCATGGGGGCTACAGAACAGCAAGGGTTGCTGCCAGTTTCTTGTTCTGCTATCTTCACCCCTGAAGGGTACCCACCAGATGTCAGCCAGAGCTCTCCTTTATGAGGTGTCTTTTTGGATATACAGGAGTCAGAGAGCTGCTTGAGGAGACAATTTGTCCCTTATCAGAAGTCAGGTGCTGTGCTGGGAGCTCTGTTTCATTCAGAGCTGCTGGGCAGGTACATTTAAGTCTGCTGCAGCAGAACTAATAACTGTCTCTTCCCAGGTGCTCTGTCTTGAGAAGGTAGGGCTTTATTAATATGTTCCTGACATACTGCTGCCTTTTATCAGGGATGCTCTGCCCACCAAGGAGGTAGTCTAGTCACAGTGTGCCAGTAGAGGCATTGCTGAGCTGCCATGGGTCCTGCCCACCTGCTGTGTAAACTTCCTTGTGGTTTTGTTTGCAGAGGTACAGTTAGAACTGCTTCGGTAATGGTGGACGCCCTTCCCCCACACAGAGTTTGACCATCCAGGTCCAACTGCCCTTGCTGCGAAACTCTTGAGTGTTTCAGATTGCTGGTCATTGTGGGGGTGGGATCTGCCAAGCCAGATCACCTAGCTCCCTGCCTTTGGCCCCGTCTTTTTCAGTTGAATGGGCGGCTCTGTCTCCTAGGCATTCCAAGAGCCAGTTGAAACTGCTGCCCAGAGTTGTGTGAGCTTTTGTGCGGAGACCCGTAGTGCCAGCTGAAACAGCTGTGCTGGAAGCTCGTGGTGCTTTTTGGCCCAGGAATCTCCTGGTCTGTGGGTAAAAACTGCAGGAGAGGTGCAGTATCTGAGAGGTGCTGGAGTGGTTGGAAAAAATTCTCGATGGCCTCTGTTGGGTAGGGAGGGGAGTCTTCTGTGGATTGCACTTCCCAGGTGAGGCAGCACCTCACCCTGCCTTGGCATGCCCTTCCTGGACTACATCCACTGTACCACTAGTCCCATTGAGATGCACCTGGTTTGGAAATGCAGAGACAACTCACCCTCTGCGCAGCTCTCACTGGGAACTGCACTCCAGAGCTGTTCCTATTCAGCCGTCTTGCTCTGCCCACCGGAATTGTATTTTCAAAGTATCTTGATGTTAGGATCAGCAGTACTCAAGACTTAATAGTTTGTATGTCAAGTTATAGCTTCCTGTTACTCTCCATTTTCCTCTAGGTTTATACTATTTATGTGTGAGTTTACTTGGGAATAAAGGAACTCATTTGAAGCCTCTTATTTTGCAGTCTTCAGTTTATTTAGCCATTTAGCTTATACTTATTAGAAAAAAGCATAATGCAATATATCTTTAGAACAAAAATTGATTTTCAGCTAAGTTTTAGCAATGAAGGAGAGCTCCTCTTGCAGTACTTATAATTCTTAAAATCTCAAATCACGGGAAAGCTGCGATGATAACAGGGAGAGTATATGAAAACTGTCATTGTGTATAATAGCAAATAATTGTATTCAAGTCAATAGAGATAACAGATCTCTTCCTTTATGTATTCTCTAGTCTTGACTGTCGTACAATTTTCTACAGTAAGTTGCTATTTTGAGAACAAAAGTGAAAACAGATGATATAGAATGGAAGATTAGAAATTTATCCAAATAGCATACAGAACTATTTATAAGGAAAAAAAGTAACCTTATTAAGATATGCTTATTTTTACTGAAGACATTTTAAAATACATTGATTTTATCTTATCCTAGGTATTTGTTTAAGTAGTCTTTGAAAACTGTATTACGTATTTAATATCACAGAAATAAATACAAATTGCTCTTCTGATTCTTATACAATCACAGGAACACTGAGGGTTAGATTAGTATCCTAAAGAACATATTTTTCAGATAGCAAGAACTAAGAAATTTCTGTGAGAAATGATCTCCTTTTATATTGATAGAATGACTTCACTTTTTTACAAAGAGAAAAAAATGTAAATGCAATATTATTTCATACAAAGGATTTTCTTTCAAGTACCTACTATATGACAAATACAGATGTTAGTGGTCATTATACTGATACTTTAACTTGCTTTGTCATAACAGTGAGTTACAGTTCTGTATGAAGCTGTACAGTCATGTACAAACAGAACTGTACAGTTCTGACTTTATGTCTTAGAACTGACACATGGAAACAGATTACTCTAGCAAACATGTTTACCTTTATTGAACATATATCATATTTAAGGAGCACTTTCTGGGTGCATGGATTGATTTGTTGAACAATATGGCAGGGTTAATTTTTTGATATTTGCATAGCATATTTATAAACCATATTAAATTTGAGAAAAGGTAAAGTGCATATGATTACCTTAACTTTTATAATTGAATAAAGAAATGAAACTCAGAGAACTTGGGAGAATAAGGTCATTCCATCCAATATTTATTAAGTCAATACATATTTTTGGAGTACTGTATTAGTCAGTAAGTACTATAAGTATTAGTACTGTATTCATCAATAAGTATTTTTAGAGTACTGTATTAGTACTCCTTTAGTTGCAAGAGCAGAAACACAAAAGCAACAAACTGGAAACTATATTATTTTGTTTTGATAATGGGTAAAAACACAAGGAAATTTTGTTCAAATAATAACTATTTGTCTTAGTATTAGCTTTGTTCCCTCTGTATGCTGGCCTTATTCTGTCCCACTGCCAATAGGTTTCTCTACAGATGAGGGAGGCTGCTCACATCCATCTTCATTGTGCGAGGCAGCCATCCTTCCTCACAACTTAACCTAAAGAGAGTCCTCCAGCTGCAATGGAGAATCCTGACTGGCATTTATTAGTAGCTAAAACATTGTTCAAAATGCATTTAAAAAGCTCATATTAAGTTCTAATATTCAATAATACTGTAAGTTACACTTAACAAATATTTATTGTGTATTCAAAATAGAAGACTTGTAATGTTGCCAACACAAAGAAAAGATAAATATTTGAGGTGATAGATATCCCAGTTACTCTGACTTGATAATTACACATTGTATAAATATATCAAAATATCACAGGTACCTCCTAATTATGCACAACTATAATATACCAATGAAAATACAAAAAATGAAACCCTTTAAAAAGTTTAGATTAAATAAGGTTAGTATAGTAAATTAATGAAGCATCTGTTTTTAAGTTGATGGAACTTTTCACATTCTAATGTTTATGTAGAATCTAATCAAGATCTCAGAATAATTAAGTTATTATTCCTTCTTTTGTACCTTTCTGTCCAAAAGTCAATAAGGGTGATTTGAATATCATAATTGGTTTTACAGATACCTAGGCAGAAAAGAAAACCAGGTGACAAATAAGAAGTGTGGCATGAAGCCTGTGGAAAATTAATAAAGGAAATAAAGCGATCTTGGCTAAGAGTAGTTGTTTACTTGTGACAAAGACATACTATTAATAGAGATTAGCAAATCTTTTCACAGGCTTAAAAATCATTTAATACAATCCACATTTTCTCAACTCCCCTTAATTAGCAATGAAAAAAGGTAAAACAGGTAGAATAGAAAAAGCAAAAATTCAGTGTAAAAATACCTTGATTTAAATTTTTCTGTATTTTATTTGGCATAAGATACTTTAGAAGCAGCTAAATTAAATAAATCTCAATTTTCCAGTGGGTAAATGGGAGCTAATACTATTTCTTACAATTATACAATTTAAGAAATAATCTATTTAAGTGTGCTCAAATATTAATTTTCCTCTTAAAGTATTTTGGGAGTTTCTTTTGTGGCTAAAGTTTGCATTGGGACAGAAAATGAATCACTAAATGGACATATAACCTTTTTTATAAGAATAAATATAATTTATAATAATTCTTTAGCATAAACGAGATACTTTGCAAATATTATGTATGTATGCAAAAAAAATATATATATATATATATATTTCCAGAGTAATTAGAAGTCATACCTGCAGTATAGCCATCTAATTTCCCAACTCTTCAGGGTGTTTTTAGAAAAATATTCCAGCAGGTGGCGCCAATATCATAATATTTAACCTTCAGGAAAACTTGCCAGGGAGTGAGTAGGCAAACAAAAGTTATTGTTTAGCCAGAAGGTGGAGCTAGGTGACCAATCTTTAAGAATCTATGTCTGCATTTGAAATAGACAACTTCAATTTTACTAAATCACAGGATTTCTAATCTGAGTATTCTGAAGAGCATTGTCTGAAATTCTACCATTGATACCTTCAAATTTCAACTTTAAGTGTATTTTTACAATCAAAGAACTCTGACCCAGCTCATTAAAGTAAGAAATACTTGCATACTCTAAATTTTATTACTCAGAGTCTTTGCAAAAAAGAGAGCGTATTTAAATATTGTTATTTTACTATTTCTCTATATATCTGAAGATTATACATTTTTGTAAAGTACGTACTTATTATACACCACTAAATCCTCTGCTCTTTTCTATTTCTCCACTGTGATTTTCTTAGGAAGATGAAACACTGAATTAGGAGATCTGCGAACCTGCAGACTTTCTGACATGTTCAAATCAGGGAAAAAAAACGTTTTGAAATATTTCTTCTATAATACTTCATGAACTTTTCTAACATTTTAGAAAGTTTAATTTTAAATTAAAGCTGTTTAAATCATTTGTTTATTCTGCTGCCAATGGTGAAGTCTTTAATCACTTTAAATAATAGGAAGTAAAAATTAAAAAGCTTCATAACTTTGATTGGGCTTTCATATTAGCAGAAACTCTATTTTCTAAAAATTGTTGTCAGATCGTTGCCTATTAAATATCTGTCAAATGCTTCCATTGCTCACATGCCACATCACTTCCTTCTATCCCCTACCCTCACACCTTGTGGGGCAATCCAGTAGCCTACTGGGAGTTAACTTATATTCCCTCCTGTCCCCTCTAATCTGTTTTCTTTCATGAGATCAAGAGTAATGTTTTATAAATGCAAATTTGATCATTTGATTCCTGTTATAAAAGCCTTCAATAATTTTTTTACTGTAAGCAGTCAGACCTTCAACGTGCCCAAAAGACACCTCTCCAGGTCTGTATCATACCATTCTTTCCAATCATTTCCTATAGCATTTTCTTTCTATACAAACTTTATCACATTATTCTCCCTCCATCTAAATCTGGCCCTACCCCCAGTATAAGTTCATGAGGACAGAAGCACGTTCACCTTTCTCAATATTGTATTTGCAGAGAGTATCATATCATATCATATGACAAAATAAATGAACAAATTCAAAGTCAGAGGCTTCTGGAAAATAAAATTAAATTGAAGGATTCAGAATATTTTTCACTGGCAAGCTATTCACCCTTAAGAAAGTGTTCAGGATGCAGATGATAACTTTGGTATCTGCAAGCTGCTCTAAGACCAAAAGCTTACAGGAATAATTAAACCCAAGATTTTTCTTTTAAAAAAATAAAAACTAAAAACAAACAAAAAAACTCCTGAGTATCTAAAAACAGAACAAAGTTCTGTGATAGGTAGAGTTGTTAAAAATCAATGTCTATACTAGTTGTATAGCCTATACTAGTAGTATAGACTAGTTGTCTGTAACTAGAGATATTCAAACATAAGTTACTGTTTCATTTTTATAAACTAGTACTCTGGTAGAACAATTAGATGAACTTCAAAATCCCTTTGAGCTTTGAGATTCTATGGAGGTATGCTTTGTTAAAAAGATTATCTCTGTACTTGCCATGCTGGCTGTATCATGAGGCCAGTGCTGAGTGCCTGGGAGTTCCTCCTTCGAGTTCTTGGAATAATGTTTTATTGAGTTTAGGACTTTAAAGGTCATGTGATTTCCTAACACCATCTATATCACTAATTTAAGCTTTAACTCACATTGCCAACCTCTTCTTGAAACAAAATATAGCTAGATTTATTTTAGATCAGTTATTTTCTCTGCTAACTGAAATTATCTTTTTTTTTTCTCATACAACTTTTACTGAATCACTGATAACACTGAGAAATTTTTGATAATACATTTGTATTTTGGAAGAATAAAACATGTTTAATTTGCTTTTGGTGGTGGACTAAATTCTCTATTTCAAATATATAAATCTTTTCAAACTTATTCACATACAAAAGTGGCTTATAAGCTGTTTGTTTCATGAATTTATTTTTGGTCTCCTGCAGGAGAAAGGGTGAGGAAGTTTACACTCAATATACTAATAGCTCCTGACTTTTACACCTCAACCCAGATTTTAAAACTATAATAAAAATATTAATTAATTCTCAGGCTTCATAATATATAAATTATGTATTTCTTTTTTTTTTTTTTTTTTTGAGACATGGTCTCACTGTTGCACAGGCTGAAGTGATGTAATTGTGTGGCTCCCTGTACCCTCCAACTCCTGGGCTCAAGCAATCCTTCTGCTTTGGCCTTCCAAATTGCTAGGATTACAGGTGTCAACCACTGTACCTGGCCAGTTCTTAATATTGTTTGCTAGATGGCAAATGAAACCTGCACTTGAAGAGATTTTTCAAATCAAGTTAATTCACCTGTGAACAAAGCTATGGCTTGCCTCACTGTTTATAAGAGCCAAATCAAGAAATGATCGCTAAGTTGATCAACAGAATAGATGTTAAATAAGCTACGTACATAAAGTGAGCCACAGTGCAGTCATTAAAAAAAAAGATAGATTCTACTGTATATAGACATGGAAAGATTTTCATGATATATAGTTAGAGAAAGTATTGAGTAGTAAACAGTATGTACAGTGTGTTCCTATTTTAAAAAGTAACGGTGATGCAAATGCATTAAAAAATGCCATAAAGTCTTTATCCAAACTGGTGTCACTGGTTATCTCTGAGGAATGGAATTACTTACTTGATGGCTACAGGGTTGAGGACTGGAAACTTCCTTTTGCCACATTTGATATAGTCTGATATGGGTTAATTCCCATATGCATTTTCTTAAAACTAATAAAGACACAAAATAATATAATCTAATGTCAACTTTCTTCTATAGGAGTAAGGAAGAGGAATCATAGCCAAGCAAAGACGTAGATGATTTTAAAGTCCAATGGACACTGTCAAAATTCAGAGTTCTTGTGGGAGAAAAATGATAATGAAAGCATGCATAAAGATTAGATGATATAAATGTACATTTTAAAATCATTCTTATTCTTGTTCTTATCATCCCAAAGAGAAACTCTAGACTTCTGTAAAACCTCTTTCTACCCCTTATTTCCCATGGGTTTAGAAGATTCCTCATATCTCCACTATCTTTTTTGTCCTGCCTTATTAGACCCAACAGTTTCCCTGCACGAACTGCTGTTGCTTTTTTGAGCACAGAGCACAGGGTGGGGACAGTTGGAACTCTCTGATACTGCATTATGTGCTGTGGTTTCTCCCAATTAAATCTGAGCAGACACAGACAACATAAATGCCCACATTATGACCAGCTTAATTTAAATAAGGAATTTGTGTTGGAGAGGAATAAAATTATTTTTAAGTATGTTTTATTACACAAGATATATACAGTCATAATATAAAAAATAGATCAGTAGTTTGAATGCAGAAAACAGAAATTACAGCAAGTATTTTAAGTAAAAAGGATTTAATACAAGATACTAGTTGCTTACAACTAAGCAACTACTACTGCTTATTGTTGGAAGGGCTAAAAGAACAAGTTCTGTTCCGGACTTTCTGGACTGATTTCCTAAAGAATACCGAGCTGATCCACAGGAGAAGCTACTACAATCTCTGAGGCAGCTGCTAGTACTGCTGCCACAGCTGTCTCTCACAGTGATTGATTTTAGGAAGCCAGAATAAGAATTCATTCTGCAGTTTCATGCCCACATGAAAAAAATGGCATGCAGACACTGGAATGCAGCTACAGGAAAGCTTCACGTTTCTAAATTGCCAGCAGCAAGAGCCAAGAGTTGCAGAAACATGCTATGATTTTTTTTTTTCATTCTGCCTTGCAGAGTTTTCTCAATTTCTCTCAAGTATTGGAAGTAGATAATTTGCATCCAGAATACTAGCTGCAAGAATATTAGGGAGAATTTAGATTGTAACTTTCTAAACTCTCCAAATTGAAGAGTGGAAAAGAGATTGAGAGTCAGAATATAGCTCACATACAGTGAAGCTCCAGGTAGGAAAAAAAAATCACTCACAACAGGACCATCTAGATAAAATTGCTGTGAACATGGTCACACATCTATTTTTCTTTCCATGTGTGTCTATCTATCTGTCTGTCTATCTAATCTATTCAATTTGAGCTAATTGTTTTTCTAGTTTTATAGTAGACCTTCCTACCATTCTTTGGGTAAAAACAGGATCCCTTTTTCTTTTGGAAACTACCTCAATCCACATCTGTGTTTTCCTGACTAACAAACCTTATCCCCTTCAACCTCATTACCCTCAAATCCTAATCATAGGTTATATGAACCAAATCATGTTTGACTATAGTTTCTGACAATGTTATCTGATAAGTCCTAATGGATATATGTGTATATAAAGGTGACTTATAGACTAGAAATGTTTTGCACCCTGCTTTTTTTCATGGATAAACATATCAAAAATTTTTTTCAGGTAATAAGTTAAATATCAGCCATAATTATTAATGGATACAAAACATGACAATGTTTGGATTCACCACAATTGATTCAATTAATAATTTGTTTCTAACTTTGTACTTTCATCAAATTGAAATTTAAATGGGTGTGTAAATTAGAACTACTTTGGGTTGCAAGTGACAGAAGCCAAACTTCAAATGCTTGAACAAAAAGGGGTTTTAGAAAGATACTAGGATTTCTCACAAAATATGAAGAAAAAATACAGGATTTAGACCCCCATCAAGAGCTACCAGTATTATAACATGAAACTTGATGTCATTTGAATTCTCCTTATTGTCCACATGTAGAAGCTGGAGTGACCAACTGATCTGCCTGGGACTATCCAAGTTTTAAGACTAAAAGTCCCAGATACTGGGAAGTCCCCCCATCCCAGGAAAACTGGAACTTTGGTCATTCCAGCTCTGGAGTCTTATTTTGTCAGGGAATAGAAAGAAGCATTCTTCTGGTAGTTCTGTTTGAAAGCTCCAATGAAGATATCATATTCATTTGTAGATCAACTGCTTTTGGCAAAGGAAGGGGATTGTTCCTAGAAGAATGGAAATTTCGGCCAGGCGCGGTGGCTTATGCCTGTAATCCCAGCACTTTGGGAGGCCAAGGCAGGCAGATCTTGAGGTCAGGAGTTTGAGACCATCCTGGCCAACATAGTGAAACCCTGTCTCTACTAAAAATACAAAAATCACCTGGGTGTGGTGGTGGGCACCTGCAATCCCAGCTACTTAGGAGGCTGAGGCAGGACAATCTCTTGAACCCAGAAGACGGAAGTTGCAGTGAGCTGAGATAGCACCATTAGACTCGAGGCTGGGCAACAGAGTAAAAATCTGTCTCAAAAAAAAAAAAGAAAAAAGAAAAAAGAAAGGGGGTTTAGACAAGAAAACTGCCTCTGCTCCTAGTAAATAAAGGGACCAAGTTATAGTGAGCCTTGTGGGCCTTGAGAAGTCAGACAGAAATATTCAGTATTGATTAATGTTAAAATGTGGAAGATGGCAGAAGAGAATAAAAAGATGAAATAAGTATGAAAGGACAATTGATTTGTTGGACATTATGCAAGGTCACCTGGAGACTAGGATTCAGAAGATACATTGGGAAAACATCAGCAGTAATTCAGGCATGAGTTTAGCAGTACAAGAACACATGATTTTGGAGCAGAAGAAATAAATGAAAGAGAAATTTAAATGCCAGAATCTCATAGCTCATTGGTATGACAAATTTGTTTGCCTGTTATGTTGATATTTCAGCGTCCCAGGAGTGCATAGCATTAGTGCAGTTCTGGTCTGAAACCCTAATCCTTAAGAATTCCACCTGTAAGTTTTGGGAGAACAAAGAATGAAGATTTCTAGGCCTAAGGAAACCCAGATAGGACAGCAGTCCCTTAGATGTTGCCACACTGAAATGTAAATCAGTCACATAGGTTAGGAATCGTCTCTATCCTGTTCTAGACTGTTCACCCCATGGTCCTGAAACAGTGCTCCACATGTAGAAGACTCTGACAATATTGAGCATGTTGTGGAGTGGTTAGAAGACAAAGAGAATGAGAATTTAAAGAGCATATTATCACAGAAATTAAAAAAAAGTTTTCCTGATTAGTAATGCAAGAAGTTTCCTTTGAAATATTTAGATTCTTGAGGAAATTCTTATGTGGTTTGAATCTATTGAAAATAGCTTCAATTGTTTTATTTATTTGTATGTATACACAGTCATGCATATGATAAAATGAGCATTTTCTAAATCTTGGAAGAAATAAAATCATCTACACAAATACTGTGGAAGTAACTTTAAATATTCACACTTGGATAGCATCTTTAAAAACCTCTGTCTGAAGACTCCTTCCTTCCTCTTCTCTAGGGTGCACATGTGCAAACATGCAATTTTGTTTTGACTTCTAAGTCTTTGGAATTCCTTAGTATGTATAATTATATATAGACATACAGATATTAGCTATACAGAAAGGCAAAGGAATGATAAGGAGCCCACATTCAGAATATAGTTTCCTTATGAGTGGGTGAAGTGGGGAGGTGAGATGAGAGGGAGGAAAAGAGCAATGGGAAATTAATGGGTATTGATAATAGTCTATATGCTAATTTGTTTGATAAGCCCACAAGTGTTCATCATTATACTTTCTAATCTATGTGTAAATTATATTACATATGTTATATATATTACTTAGCATGTAGCAAACATTCATAGTAAATTGAAAAAATGTACATAAAATTAACATTATATACATATGATCAAAATCATTCATATTACAGTGTAATTGAGAGAACTCTTTAATGATGTATATTTTTGTTTAGAATGGACAGTCATGTATCTAAATAAATTAATTTAATTTCTTATTCATGTTAGCAATATTTTCTTGGTCTTAGTCTTAAACTGATGCTCAAATTCTAAATATAGAAGAGGTTTTTGGCTGGGCATGGTGGCTCACATCTGTAATTCCAATACTTTGGGAGACCAAGGTAGGCAGATCACCTGAGGTCAGGAGTTGGGGACCAGCTTGGCCAACATAGTGAAATCCCGTCTCTACTAAAAAAAAAAAAAAAAAAAAAGTTAGCCAGGTGTGGTGGTTTATACCTGTAGTCCCAGCTACTCAAGAGGAATCACTTGAACCAGGGGAGTGGAGATTGCAGTGAGTTGCGATGCCAGTGCACTCCAGCCTGGACAACACAGTGAGACCCCGTCTCAAAAACAAAAAAAAAGAAAAGGCTTTGTTTTTCTTTTGCAGTCTGGCAAGAAATCATTTGAAAAAGAAAAAAATCCCTGCTTAGGAAAATGTATGCATCATATTTACACTTTTGTAATCTTTTTGCCCAGGCTGAAGTGCAGTGGTATGATATCAGCTAACTACAACTTCAGTCTCCTGGGTTCAAGCGATTCTCCTGCCTCAGCTTCTCGAGTAGCTGGGACTACAGGCGTGAGCTACCATGCACAGCTAATTTTTGTATTTTAGTAGACAGGGTTTCACCATGCTGGCCAGGTTGGTCTCAAACTCCTGACCTCAAGTGATCTGCCCGCCTTGGCCTCCCAAAGTGTTGGGATTATAGCACTCTTGTAATTTATTTATATTGTTACTAACACTTTATCTTCACCTTTTTTTCTTGAAAAAAAAGTTTTTTTTAACATTAATAGCAAATGAGGAATTTTAAAAAGCCCATTGGACTTAAAAATAGGAGATGTGAATTTAATCTTCATTTCTGTTAGCAGTTACTCTTAGTTCACTTAAGTTCTCTGAAATTCAGTTATCATAAAGTAAGAAGATTGGACTGGTTGTAGATATCTATTGCTAAATTTCTTGATATTACATGTTGAAAGATTTCCAAGTTCAATTTTACATTCTATTTCTGTCTTCCCCTCTTTTTCACTCTGACATGGTGTTTTCTAGAGTATTTTTTAAAATTTGAGGCTTATTTTCTATAAAAAATAAAAATATAGAAAAAAAGTTATCACTGGCCATCTTCTGAAGACACAATATTACCTAAACATATCTCTTAGTAGTAAGAATGTCTTTCTGAAGTGTGCTAGCTGGACCAATGTAGTACACAGCAAATGTTGAAAAAAATGTCAAACACACGGCTTATATTTGTGTTTACTCTCTTTACTTTGTTAAGCTTATATTTTTTCTTTTTCTTCTTTTTTTTTTTTCTTTTGAGATGGAGTCTTGCTCTGTGTCCCCGGCTGGAGTGCAATGGTGCAATCCTGGCTCACTGCAACCTTTACCTCCTGGCTTCAGGCGATTCTCCTGCCTCAGTCTCTGGAGTAGCTGGCATTACAGGTGCCTGCCACCATGCCCAGCTATTTTTTGTGTTTTTTAGTAGACATGGGGTTTCGCCATGTTTACCAGGCTGGTTTCAAACTCCTGACCTCAGGTTATCCACCCGCCTCAGC
Source organism: Ateles fusciceps (assembly GCA_036589455.1). Taxonomy (NCBI): domain Eukaryota; kingdom Metazoa; phylum Chordata; class Mammalia; order Primates; family Atelidae; genus Ateles; species Ateles fusciceps. The sequence continues at coordinate 3,628,799 of JAZHEH010000065.1, read as the reverse complement.
TTCCCAAAGTACTGGGATTACAGGCGTTAGTCACATGCCTGGGCATATTTTAAATGAATAATATTTCCTAAGAGTCTTGTAGTTATTTTTCCAAAACAGAATGTACTTACAATGTGCTTTGCCTTTTGGATTCCTAGACATGTCTGCTCAGTGAGGGCAAGAAATCACTAGAGGAATGCCTGAATGACTTTGCAATGATTTAATTTTAGAACATATGATTTTATGTCCTATTTCATCAGAAGTCATGTCTGTATATAACGGGGGTATTAAAGAGAAGTTGGCTAGACGCAATATTATTTTCATATTGTGTAAACAATTTGTGTGTCAAAGAAAAGAAAGAAATGCAAAATGCAAGAAGAATTCTTTTCTTTAAGGTATCATGCTATTCCCTTTTGTAAGTAAATAACAAAAGTAGGCCATCGTTATCTTTGTTTACTTTGAATGTTTACTATTAATCCGGTGCTGTGGACACTTTCACATACATGACCACATTTAATTGCAGAACAACTCTGGAGATTTCTGCTTTGGGGGAAGAGGGAACAGATGTAGTTTTTCCTATTTCTCCAGCTAAGTACAACTTAAAAACATGAAAATTATATATAAAACACTTATAAGAAGACTCTGAAAGGTGAAGAGAAGTAGGTAGTTATGCTAGGAATCCTTTAGACCCAAATAATGACACAGTGGTCATTTCTCTGCTCTCTTTTGTTTTTTGTTTTCCTCATATATCCCAAACTTGTAGCTGAAGAAGTCCACAACCCAGAAACACCAAGACAACCAGATAAAAAAAAAAGTTTGCTGTTTCTAGCCAAAGAATCAAGAAAGGGCAGCCTAGCATGAAATAAACTTTTAGGAAATGGAAAAGAAAATTACCAGAAACAGAGAAGGATATTATATGATGATGAAAGTGTCAGTCCAACAAAGAGCATTCCTAAATGTGCATGTGCCAATGAGGCTGCAAAAAATGAGAATCAAAAACTGTCAGAAGAAATGAACAAATCAGCAATTATAGTTCGATACTTCAAAAGTCTTCTCGTAACAATTGACAGAAAAACTAGTTAAAAAATTAACAAGCATACAGAATTTGACAACACTCTTAACCAACAAGAAACAAGATCTGAAAACTTTTTAGACTGCTACACCCAGGAACAGCAGAATACATATCATTTCATGTACTAACAGAGCATATACCAAGACAGAATATAACTTGGGTCATAAAGCTAATTAACCTCAACAAATGTAAAATAATTAAAAACATACAAAATGTGTTCTCTAATCACAATAAAATCAAACTAGAAACTTTTACAGAAAGTGTCTTTAACCATTCTGGCTGCTATAATAAAATACTATCAACGGAGTAATCTGTAAACAACAGATATTTATCTCATGATTTGAGCTGGAAAGGCCAAGGTCAAGGCCTCAGTAGATTTGGTGCCTGGAGAAGATCTATTTCTTGGCTCATAGATAGTGCTTTCTTGTTGTGTCTCCACATAGTGGAAGGTGTAAGAGGTCTCTCCAAGGCTTCTCTTATAAGAGTACTAATTTCATTCATAATGGCTCTACCTTCATGACTTAATTAACTTCCAAAGCCTCCCCACCTAATTCCATCACCTGGGAAGTTAGGATTTCAACATATGAATGTCGGAGAGGAGTTTATGAGTATCCAGTTCATTGCAAAAATATAAAAGAAAAATCTCCAAACACTTGAAAACTAAACAACACATATGTTAATAACCCATGGATCAAAGAGAAAGTCTCAGGGAAAAAGATAATTCATTGCATAGAGTGAAAGTGAAAATACAGCACACTAACATTTATGAAAAATAGCTAAAGCAGTGCTGAGAAGAAAATTTATAGCACCAAATGCCTACATTAGAAAAGAGGAAAAGTCTCAAATTCATAATCTAAACTCTCACCTCAAGAAACTAAAAATAAAAAAAAGAACATAAGCCCAAGGCAAAGAGAGAAAAATAAAATAATAAAGAACAAAGATCAGTTAAATTGAAAATATAAAACATAGAGGAAATCAGTAAAACAAAGTGTAGTTTATTAGGAAACATAAAATTGATAAACTTTTAACAAAACTGGCAAAAAATAAAGACACAAACTACAAATAAAATAAATGAAATTGGGCATATTACTGTAGATCCTTCAGACAACCAAAGATGATGTGCAATAAAATGAACAACTTATATATAAATTGACAATTAAGATAGAATGGACTGCTAGTTCCTTGAGAAATATAAACTACCAAACTCATCCAATATGAAATAGATAAATTGAATACTTCTATAACTATGAATAAAATTGAATTCATAAATTAAAAATTTCCAGAAATGAAATCTCCAGGGCCACATAGTTTTGCTGGAAAATCTGGCAAATGTTTAAGGAAAGATTGGCATTAGAACTGCATAATCTCTCCCAGAAAATAGAAAAGGAAGGAATGCTTTCTTATTTATTTTATAAAGTTAGTATTTCCCTTATAGTAAAACCAAACACAAACAGTATGTAAAAGTAGACCAATGTCCCTCAAGAATATATATTCAAAAATTCTTAACATTAGCATAAAATGCAGCAATATCTATATATACTATGACAATTTGTACAATGACAAAGTGTGATTCATCATAGGGAGGCAAAGCTAGTTAAATATTCAAAAATCAAGGTAATCTACTTTATTAAGAGGGTAAGTGTAAAAATCACATGGTCATACCAATCAGTGCCAAAAAGTTGGAGAAAGTCATTACTCTAAGAAAGAAATAGAGGTGAACTTTCTTAACTTTGTATCAATAAAATACATACAGGTAACATTATTGTTAATAGGAAAAGTGCAAATACTTTTTATTTAAGACTAGAAACAAGGCAAGGACGTGTACTCTCATCAGTGGTATTCAACATGGTGCTGGGAGTTCTAGCCAGTGCAATAAAGCAAGCAAAAGAAAATTTAAAAATACATATCGAAAAGGAATAAATAAAACTGACCTGTAAGACATCTAAAAAACAAAAACTTCTAGAACTAATAAGTGAATTCAGAAAGTTTATAGGATACAGATAAACATGCAAAAATTACTTCTATTTTTATATTCTGGCAATGAACATCTGCAATTAAATATATAATGCCATCTATAAAAATAAAATTATAGCTATAAATCTTACAGAATATGTACAGGATTTGTTTTCTGAAAGCTTCAAAATGCTGATGAAAGAAATTAAATAAGATCTATATAGAGATTTATACTATGTTAATGGATATCCATACATCGTAAATTGACACACAAATTTAGTGCAATTATTGTAAAATCCCAGCAAGTTTTTTTTTTTTTTGTAGATAAACAGATTCTAAAATTCATATGGGAATGCAAAGGCACCAGGATAGCCAAATCAATTTTGAAAAGAAAGAATAATGTGGGAGGACTCATTTTATCCAATTTCAAGACTTATTATATAGTCATGGTAATTAAAACTGTGGTATTGGTGGAAGAATAAACACATAGATGAATGGAACAAAACAGAGAAACTAAAAACATACCCACATAAACATGTCATACTGATTTTTGATAAAGGTACAAAAACCATTTAATGGAGAAAAGATAGCCTTGGCAACATGGTCCTGGAGTATAGATTTCCATACACCAAAATCAACCTCTACTTAAGTTTTAAACTGTATATAAAAATTAACTCAAAGTGGATCATGGGTTTTAAATGTAAAGTGTAAAACTATAAATCTTTTACAACAAAACATCCAAGCAAGTTTTAGGGGTCTAATGGTAGGCAAAGAGTTCTTAGACTTGATGCAAAAAACAACCATTAAAGTAGAAAGTGATAAACTGAACTTAATCAAAATTAAAAACTTTTGCTTTGTGAAAGACCCTGTTAAGAGGATAAAACACCAAGAACAGCCTGGGCTACCTTTTTCAACATCACACAGCAGGCAACAGAGCAGAACTGACTTCATATTGAATCTACTGGGAAACAGCCTGTTTAATTTTTGTTTAGTACATGTGTATAATTAAGGTAAAAAATGTTTTATGCAAATACATGACTAGAAATGTTTTCATTGAAACTCCTTGTATTAATTATGGCAGTTTTCCCTTTCATTCTTTATGCATGTGCACTGCATTCCAGCATTACTCTTCAGAAAAGTTTTGTAAATATTCTTATTTGGCTAAGAAATTGTCTGTGAGGGGACATACTTGTTCTGCTACAAACAGCAATGTTGAGTACACATTATTTTTTAATAGGTATAGCTCCTCTTTATCATTGACCATAAAAACAATGGAGACTAAACAAAGGAGTAATAAATTTAATATTTCCTAGCCTGACATTGGAGCTAACAGCATAAAGGAAGCTATAATCATTTTTTTCATTTCTACATTGTCTCCTCTCTCTAAATATGAGACTTTATTACATGTATTTCTTTATATGGCCACTCTGTTTTCCCTGCTCCACTCATTTAACTGTAAGTCATTTCAGAACAGGGACTAAATAATTTTGTCTTCATAAGCTCAGGCTTAGCAAATTGCCTGGCATGGGTTACATAGTAATAAATATTTAAATGAATAAATTACTATCTTTGTGTTAATTAAACTGAAAAAAAAACCTTGAATATTCTATGGAATGATGAGAATTGCTTTATGATTGTTGCCAATGTGAAGATTCAGCATCAAAAAATATTAGGTGCTGTTTAAATTATCTTACTTTTTCTGCTACTTAGAACATTTTCTCAACTGTTAGTTGCTGTGTTATAAAGACAACTTTTATTCAGTCCTTTCTGTGCTCCCCACAGGACAAGATGGAATTCATCTCTCTTTTTATGTTTATTTATTTTATTTCAACAGGTTTTTGGGGGAACAGGTAGTGTTTGGTTACATGAATAAGTTCATCAGTGGTGATTTCTGAGATTTTGGTACACCCATCACCTGAGCAGTGTACACTGTGCCCAATGGAATTCATCTAGTTTTGGAATCCTCCCTTCTTTTCCTATTCCTGATGTTAGGCATTCTGAGATGACCTGAAGTATAACTGATTTTATGGCATACACTAGTATATAGCAAACAGCTTATACAAGGTATCAAATACAAAGTCTTTAGAGTCAGATAAACCTGCATTTGAAGACTAACTTTGTCTCTGACCAGTTGCTTGGTGCTGAGAAATCACTTTGAGCCTCAGTTTAGTTATTTGTAAGATAGAATTTTATAGCCGTTAGAGAGAATGAATAGAAAGCAACGTGTTTGGCCTGGAAGAGATTAACATCAAGGACAAACAGTAAAAATTATCAGCCATTTTACTCAATCTGCTGAATAACACATTAATGACATTTTCTGAACATTATTACTACTTCCATCATTATCTATCTTTAAAAATCAATTTCTACTAAAGTGCTGTGGTCATTCTTTACACAGGGATTTATCAGATGTATTTAGAGATGAAATAAGTCCGGTGACTCAGGTTAAAGATTATTTTCTGGAAAAAGTGATGCCAAGAAACTAAAAGATCCCCAAAAAGTTTCTATCCTGTGGGGATTATTTCAGTCCAACCTATTCCATTTACAAAGGCAATTTAAGAATGTGTTATTATAGGCATGGCTATTGATTGAAGACTTTCTGCACTGTGAAAAATTTGGTTTTAAATATCTATCCTAAAACCTTCTATTTTAGCAAATATGCCAGCAAGTCAGCAGCATTTTCCATGGTACAGTCAGAATAGTTTTCAGCTAAATTCCTCTTTTTTTTCTTTTTAACATTTATCATCATGGGCTCCATAAGGCATCTCAGGGTTATACAATCCATACAAAAAAGGTTTACATCTGCCTTTGGCTCATTTTTCTCCACATGCATGATTTACCCCATAATGTGCTGTGCTGTGCTCTGGGATCCTACAGAAGAAAGCACTGATGTGACTCATCTCCATCATGGGGATGTCCTGGCTCTGCTGCTGCTGCTGCCACTCCCACCTTATTGCAGCACAAATATGATGGAGAAAAACAGGAACAGAGTTGTTGGTGGTAGTGCCTAAGATGATTTATCACAGGACGGTTAACAAAGGGGTCCTTCTGCAAACAGGAGGTGCCAATTTTAGGCTGCATGCTAGTATTAAGTAGGTAGTATTAATAACAATAAATATGCACTTTTAAATAAAATTTAGATTGTTTCCAAGTTTATGACTTCGTAGGCTTGGTTATTTTTTGAGAAAAAGGCAGACAGAACAAGGAAAGCACATACACTGCCACTTTTTTCTTTATTCCTGCTCAGTACAGATTGGTGGACATTTTTGGTTGTACATCCAAAATGAGACTTTTCCCATCATTTCTCTCAACCATCCTCAGATTGCTGGCAATGAATCCCAACGTGGCTGCCAGACGACTGCCTCACAAGGCATAAAGAAAGAGCCTAGGCAAAATGGGTTTCTTCTTATGTAGGTCTCTGACAAGGAAGGGAAATCTTTTCCAGATCCTCCTATCAGACTCTCCATATATCTAATTGCCCCTAACTCTCAGAACAATAGCTAATAAGTATCCTGGGGTTGTGTACCATATCCTCCAAACCAGTTTGGAATTCTGTTATCCAAAAAAGAAGAGATGGTTTTGATAAAAATGCTGAATGGCTGCACCGACACCAGCACTTCTTATCTCTAGACGTCTGATTAGATGAGATAGTAAGTGCTAGTGTTGCTTAAACTGGTTTTAGAGATTTTGTTCTTTCAGTGGCAGGCCTTCTCACTGATAGATGTGGTATTTGGTACCATTTTTGATTTTTGGAGAGAGCTGAGGTTTCACTTCAGTGGATTTGTGTTGGAATAAGTAGCAAGATAAAACTGGGTCAGGAGGGTGTGGGCATTCTGAAGCATTCAGATGGGGAAAAGGTCTGCAGGTGAGTGCAAGATAATTTCCAGGAAGCGCAGAGATTCAAAGCCAAAGGAAACCATACCATCCAAGTAACCTACGGCTGAGTCTGAAAGGTAAAACACAAAGATCAGAAGTCCCCAGAAGGGAGAGCAGAGCAAGTGTATGAGTCAAGTGTGATAATGAAATATGTTTTCATGAAAAAGATAGGGTGCCCAAGCCTGGTAGTTATTGGATGCTTTCCTACCCCCTAATTAATGTGTGATCTTCGCTTAAAAGCACAACTTCAGAGAGATAAATTAGTCCATATTTTTTCTAACACCTCAGCATCTTTAAAATTTTCCATTTCCTGAGCTCTGCACTACAGAAGGCCTCTAGTGTTAAGGGGCAGCTTTGGGTTGGGCACAGTGGCTCATGCCTGTAATCCCAGCACTTTGGGAGGCCGAGGCTGGTGGATCATGAGGTCAGGAGATTGAGACCAGCCTGGGTGAAACCCTATCTCTACTAAAAATACAAAAATTAGCTGGGCATGGTGGCATGCATCTGTAGTCCCAGCTACTTGGGAGGCTGAGGCAGGAGAATCACTTGAACCCAGGGGGCAGAGGTTGTGGTGAGCTGAGATTGCACCACTGCACTCCAGCCTGGGCAACAGAGTGAGGCTCTGTCTCAACAAAAACAAGCATATCTGTAGGTATCTGAATGAAAAGTTCTGCTATGTGATTTTCTACAGAGTAGCTCCTATTCTGAAATGAGTAGCCAAAGCAACCTTCTGTTTAGAAAGTAGAAAAATATATTTAGGAAGTGTTTATATATTGTGCTGCAAATAGTGAAGTTAAGAAGCCTTCCCCTGAGACCCTTTTCTGAGCTTGGTACTGGTCCAGTTACTATTGTTCAGAAATAACAGAATAATAAATTATAAAATTTACACAGAAAATTACAAAGGCACACTTTTTTTTTTCTATCAAGCTAGCTTTTATCTCTAGAAGCAATTTTTACCTATCAGAGTAGGCACCTGTTCCTCTACTATATCATGAGCTATCTATCTGTCATCTATCCAGTTTCTCTTATAATGGGTAGACATCAGTAAGGGCTGGCCAGCCTTTCTGAAGACAAAGACAAGAAGATTGACTTAGAAAAGAATTTTAAAAATACCTATCCCAATCATTTTCCAAAGCCTCCTGAAAGATCTGAATTTATGCATTAGCTACTATATCAGGCAGGGTTTTTAAGTGCATGCAACAGTAATCACTTTAGCTAATTTAAGCAGAAAATTTATTGAACGGTTGAGTAGCTCTCAGAATATCTGTGAAGGGTATAAATGTTAGAAACTAGGTAGCCAATAATGGCCAAATCAAACCGAAGCACTGGTCTAGTCTAGACATCACTGTACTCCCTTGGTCATAATCACCGCAGTATATTCTGGAGATAGCATCAGCACTGGTCTATAACACTACTTTTGAAATCGTGGTGTAGCTTAGCACTTGTATAGTCTTACTACAAATGATACTCTTTACAAAATAGACTCTGCTTCTCTAGTGTTTTGCATTATTAACATATGACTCAAAAATCTCAGATGGGTGCATGCAATTGGAGGAGAACGGATAATGTCCCTGAGTCTCAATTGCAAGAAAGGCCAGAAAAGTGAGAATCTGGAATTCTTCTTTCTTTAGTAGGAAATGAGACTGGATGATATCTCATTATATAGAGATTTCTCAAACTGGAGGCTTAGGGAAGCATTTGGCATTGTTTGTAGACATGTCTTTTTTAAAAATTGCTCTGACTTGGCAGATGATGGGGGGTCAGGGGGTTTGCTACTGACATCTAGTGGGTAGAGGCCAAGGATACTGCTAAACATCCTATAATACACATGCCAATTTATGACAACAAAATATTATCTGGTCTGAAATATCAATGGTGCCTCTGCTGGGAAACTCTGCTCTTAAAAGGATAGATAGAGCCTCAATACATGTGACCAATCACAAATATTGAAACAGTGGCCAATTTTTTTTCTTCTTTACTTGGTTTGCCTTTTCAGTTTCCACCTGTTGCTGTGATTCTATTTCTCCATCATTCGTGAGAAAAGACATATAAAAAGAAGATATAATAGATCTACTTTTGCATTTCTATAAAGGAATACCTGAGGCTGGGTAATTTATAAAGAAAAGAGGTTTATTATGGATCAAGTTTCTGCAGGCTGTATATACATGACACCAGCATTTTCTCAGCTTCTGGTGAGGCTTCAGGAAGCTTCTAATCACAGTGGAAGGCAAAGGGGAGCAAGTATGTTACATCATGAGAGAGAGAAAGCAAGAGAGAGTGGTAGTGGAGGTCCTGGACTCTTTTAAACAACTATATATCATGTAAATTCAATGCAAGAACTCACTCAGTACCACCAGGAGGACACCAAGCCATTCTTGAGGACTCTGCCCCCATCACCCCAACACCTTCCCCCATGTTTCACCTCTAACATTGGGGACCACATTTCAACATGGAGATTTGGAGGAAACATATATCCAAACTGTATCAACTATCAACATGAGATTTGTTCACAGAAATTTTGTTATCAATAGTTTGCTTAAGATGACAAAAATAATAAGTAACAGAATCATTGCTAAAAACCCACAACTCACCTCAAGGCTCTTGCTGTTTCCACTCTGCCATCTTGTTCTTCTATAGCTCTCTGGGACCAAAGAAAATATGGTTACACATTATTGTTAGGACATTTTTAGAAAGTCTAGTTGTAGCACATAAGAAATGAGGAGTGAGTCCACAATTATAATTTCATCAATCATCCTGAAACCAGCTGAATAGATTGTGTAGTCAACCTGCAGATGAATTAGTAATCTCTTAATCCTCTTCCAGAAGAACTGAAGCCAGTGTCTTACATGGAAGCAACAGTGAAATATGTTGAATTAACTGAATAGCATCTTACTGTCTCATCGGGCCTGGTATGTAAAAGAGGACGATGCTAAGTAGCATTCCTTAATGGTGCTGTAGGGCTACTATTCCCTCTGTTCTGCTTTCAATTACTGTTAGGTTGTATCCACTATCTACTGGGCCCCAAGGCAGCACTATTTTCTGCTGGATACAGCACTGGGGGTAGAGGGGTAAAGAATGTTCTTTCGCATACCTGAATGATTCTCTGCAACTTGGAGAAAACACTTGTATGTCAACAGTTGCAAGGTCCAGAACAGGGAATTCATTTATAATGACACATTTTAGACATGCCCATAGCAGCAAGGCTAGGATCCGTTTGAAATATGTCAGTGTCATGGTGTCAATCAGCCTTTGGCTTTGATACTAGCCATGGTGTATGCATAGTATAGTGCATTATTCTGTAGCAACCAAGTTTGGATGGCAGAAGCAATTTTAAAATCCCCTAGCCTCCATGGAGTATATCCGAGCACTGGCTTCAGAGGCAGGGAGAGAGAAAACATACATTTTGGACAAGAGTAAGCACTTCAGATATGGGGAAGGCTGCAGTGGATTAAAAACACTGGATCCTTTGATAAGCTGAGAATGTATGAATGCAAAGGTTGTGTTTCAGGAAATTTATTGCAGACTATTATTTATATCCTAAATTGTATAGCAGGGTATTGCAGTTCTCATTATGTTAAAGCATTTAATTATCATAAACTCCTATGAGAAGATACTACACTACTTCCATCTCCATCGTCCAGAAGACAAGGCTAAGGACTGGAGATGTTAAGTAATTATTACAAACTAAGTAGTAGATTTATACTCAGATCAATGGGGATCAAATCCTGGACTCTTAAATATAACATTTTATGTTACTAATTAGCCTGTGTTTTTCTTATTCTGGTTGAGACTATCATCAAGTTGCTTGTCGTCTTTTCACCCTTAGTCATTCCACGTATGCCTTTCAGAAGGTATTCATAGCACTAGCTTCACAATTTCTCCCTTGGATAACAAGAGGCATTCTTAAAACTCTGAGAGAAGATCTGATACAATTGTTACAAAGAAAGAAAACCCAGCCTCCTCACCGCCCAACCTTCCCCATTGTCACCAAAACCAATGTTTTGTGGTTCCTGGGTTTGTCTTTTTGTAAGCTTAAAATAAAAATAATTTATTGTTTCTTATCATTGTGTGGGTGGATTGGGCTCAGCTGGACCCTGTTGCTGCATACCATGAAGGTCGGTTCATGCATAGGGCTGCACTCAGCTGACTGTTCCGTCGAAGATGCCCTGTCACATTCCAGGGTCTTAGCATTTTCAAGTGGTAATCATGACCTTTTAATGGATCTTGAAATCAGTTTAGTGGGCCAATTGTATTAGTCTGTTCTCAGGCTGCTAATAAAGACATACCTGAGACTGGGTAATTTATAAATGAAAGAGGTTTAATTGACTCACAGTTCCACATGTTTGGGAAGGCTTCACAATCATGGTGGAAAATGAATGAGGAACAATGTCACATCTTACATGGCAGCAGACAAGAGAGCTTGTGCAGCGAAACTCCCATTTATATAACCATCAGATCTTGTGAGACTTATTCACTACCATGAGAAGAGCATGGAGGAAACTGCCCCTATGATTCAATTATCTCCACCTGGCCCTGCTCTTGACATGCGGGGGTTATTACAATTCAAGGTGAGATTTAGGCAGGGACACGGCCAAACTATTTCAATCATGACCTGCCTTAACTACAATTAAAAAAGGATTGACTAAAACATAGATGTGAGAGCATGTCACATCCAGTAATGGTAGTATGATGTGAAAGTTTTCCCATTTCAGCCTATATAATGTGGATGCATGGAAATCTAAAATAGCCACTGGTGAACTACTGTAAGACCCACTGTAGAACACTACAGTTCACCATGATCTTGCCTGAGCTGAAGAGGGCAACGATAGAAAAGTGGTCATCTCAGAAAGTAGGGTACAGAGAAGGAACTTTGTCATAGAGTCTAATACTGCAAAAATATATTAGTTAAGTAAAATAAAGAGACACATACACACACACACACATCACACACATTCACACTCACACACTCCTCCTTTGGTTCAGAGCTGTCAGTAGCTTATTGGTGATCTCTGACTTGAGGCAAATATTCCCTCACATTCATTCTAATTCTGCACATTTCATATAACCTTCTGAGAAAAGATCTGCCTTCCTGGGTAACTTTCTACTCAGAAGAAGCACCTTGGATCACAGACTCAGAGCTTCCTATTAAGAATACTTCCCATAACAAATGGAAAAGTGTGGAACCCAGGTTGTCCTGTGTCTCTCATTTGAGTTTTGTTTGTTAAAATTGGCTATTGGAAGAAAATGTTATTTGGGGGAGAAGAAGAACATTATAGCCTCTAAGAGAAAAGAGCTGCTTTCAGCACTGTTGCAGTTATCAGCAGAGATTTTGCTCCAGAAGCAGGCTTTGCCTTCTTCCTCAGCCTCATTAGCTAGCTGCATTGGGTTGTAAGGCTCCTGAGCTAAATGCTGCAAGGCAATACATGACACCAGTTTAGGAGCATTTCCTAGGAAGAAGCTAACAGAGCAGGAGAAAAGGGCTTTCATAAAAATGTGTATTTCTCTGCAAAATACAGGATAATAAATGTGAGATGTAGAAGTAGCACAACAAGCAATTTGTGGTACTTGGATATATAGCAGCCCCAAGTCAGGGCAGAGTAAACCCACCTGATTCTGACATTTTGTCTCAGATCAATACCTGCAGATGATGTTCAACAATGAAAGTTGCCAAAAATATACGCTGCTTCCTGTATACATTTCTGTAAGTGACTACATGACATTCAGAAAAAGTTATATTATCAACAGTAAAATACTGATGATTCTGACACTATTTGGGTAAGTACCTGGGAAATATTACTTGACCTTTTTAACTTACATTTACTTCATGTCTATAACTCTTATTTTCTATATCTAAAAAAGAAATAGCAGGAGAGAAGGGAAAAGTGAAGAAATACTACAAAATGCATAAAAGTATTGGAAGGATTAAATAAGGTGGCATGTGCAAAGTATTTAGACATTATGTCTTTATCATAGTAAGTTATTAATGAAGGATACATGTAATTATTTTGATTATGATTATTTATACCTTGTAAACAATGCAATAAAAACATAATCACAGCCATAAACTCCACACCCTCTCATTTCATTCATTCATTCAGTAATTTTATTAGACACATACGTTGTGAAAATTCTGGATTCTAAAAGTGCAGAGATGAATACAACATGCTTTCTGCATGTTAAGAGCTTGCATTTCATCAGAGGAGAAAGGCATGTAAATTAATAACTATAAATAGCATGATGGAAACTATAATAGAGCAATTATAAAATGTTACTTTTTAGGAGGCATAAAGTAAATCTCCAGAAAGAAGAGGCACTTTGCTCTATTTCTATTTTCAACATGTGTTACATAATATTTAGAACATGAGTCAAGGCAAGATGAAGGCACAGAGCAAGAGAGGCAAGCTCATTTCCCCTACCCAGCACACACAGGCACATGTGAGTACATGAATGCATACACACACACACCTTTCTATCTGGTCTTCCTGTTCTTTGTCAGCAGCTTCCCAAAAGTTGGAGGAAGGGCTGTAGAACTTGAAGAGCCTCACAGTTATTTAGCATCTATAGTGTGCCAGTTGCTTTACATATGTTACTCAACTTACCATTATTATAAGCCAACGGGGAGTGGAATTACCTCACTTTTCAGATAATGGCTTGAGTTTCTGTGGCAACTGTGGTTTTGCCTACTTTGTGAAATTCTCTTTGTAGTCATTCTTCTGATGACAGATCTCATCTGTCTGGAAACAGGAGATGGTCCAGCTGGGGCAATTGGAGTCATTACCTTGCATTTTGTGCTGGAGCTGGCAATGAAGACCTCTTTATTTTTGACCACCAATGCTATGTATGTAATCCCAGAACTGAGAGCAGTCTTGTTGATACTGCAGGAGGAGGTGAGAGAATGCAAGGGAATAATGTAAGGAGGAGAGAAATAGAAAGTTCTGTTGGTACTGAGTCCTCTGCTCTAATTCTTGAGGTTTCCTGGCTTCATCCTTAGGTTTTCTGAAGCATCCAGTATCTTTTCCATCAATCCTGAAATCCTTATGCCGGCAAAAAGTTCAGTTTTTATCAATTTGCCACCTTAAGAGTCCTAATATAGAATATGCAGCTATTGTGGACAGACCTTGAATTTGAACTATGTCTGTGTGAATAACAGTTTATGACTTTTCACTGAACTCATTCATAGTATTTTAATGTGTGTAGGTTCCTGGAATTATTTTCAGCCACCTTTGTTTCTTCATGTGTAGCTGTCTTTTCAGTCCATATCCTGTTTTAGATAATGTGGAAGTGAATGATCTAATTGTTTTTTTTTTTTCAAAATATTAGGAAAAAAGTGGCATTTGGAATCCATAGTTATTTTTTCTTTCTTTTTTTTTTTTTTTTTTTATTATTATTCCAAAAGGCAGTAGAGAAGAGGGGTTAAATGTATAGGCTCAGGCGCTAGTATTCCTGGGTTCAAATCCTAGCCCTTCATCTTATTAGCTGGGTAAACCACCTCAAATTACCCAGCTTCTGTGTGCCTCATTTCATTCTTCTACAAAGTGTACCAAATTGTACCTACCACAGGGTTTGCTGTGAAAGTTAAATTAATGCCCAGGAAGCACTTAAAAACTGTCTAAAATATAATGTATATTCAAATAATATTGGTTAATTTAATTTTTTTAAGTTGTGGTGATACATATATACATATATATAATTTTTTTATATAGTGAAAACCTTCTTTAAATAAAATCTCACCTGAAAACTCAAAATGGAAACTAGATAATTGTCCAGCTGCTTTGGAAGATAGAATGGGATTTCTGGATCTCACTTATTTAGTGTCAATTCCCCTTTTAAGCCATCTCTAATAGACAATAGGAGAATTTATTGAACTTTTGCACTGTATTACACTCAGTTGATCTGTATTTTTTAAAAATGTTATCAGTGCAATGATCTTGCGAGGTAGGTATTATATTCATATACAGGTTTCTTTGTTTTACAGATCAAGAAACCAAGGCCTTTTGAGGCTCAGCAGCTTGTTAGAATCACACAGCTAGTAACCGGCAAAGTTAAACCTGGAGTTCAGATCTGTCTAACGGCCCTAACCCAAAGCCGTGTTCTTAACCATCTTATTATATTACCTGCCCTCAGGTATCTTAAATACCTCATTTTAAAATTACCATTTTACATGAATTGGTCATTCTTGTATCTTGAAGTGGTGAAGAGCAGGCTTTACTGCTGGATTTTTCCCAGGAATCAATTTGTAGAACACATTTTTTAATGTGAGTTTGGGAATCCCTACGGTATTAAGTTGAATCCAAAGAAGCTGGGGCCCATCAGAATGAGTATAAATAGTAGGCCATAGAAACCAAGCAAACACAATGCATGAATATAAGAGATTTAATTAACAAAGAAGCAATAAAATGCTTAGATTACTTTAAAACAGTAAATTTTACTGAATGTTTCTTTTCTTTGGGTCAGTGTTTAACATCATAATAACCACAGGAAGCTATTGCAAACTCCTTTGTGGAAAAATTTCTACCTTCCCGAAAGACAGACCATGCATGATATTTAATACTAGGCAACCAATAGAATAGTTTGCTGTCAGTCCTCTTGATAATCATTTATCTCCTTCTGTAATGAATCCTTCTGCAGGAAGAAACTCCCCTGCTCTGATGACCTCTGGTAGTCTTCTTCACACTGATACTTGGAAACTTCTCAGAAAGTAGGCACTGTATTTTTTTTATTTCTCCTTTCACTGCTACTTAGTCTGAAAGAAACTTTCATTCTTTGAGTGCATCTTAAAGATCACAACTTCTATGACTGTCTCCCATCTCCCTAAACCAGGCCTAGAAGAATAATTGGAGTAAATTTTATAGGACCATGGGCAGAATCAACTAAGATGCTACTCTTGATAAGAGAAAAGACCTCTGATCAAGAGACTAAATTACTTAAAATGAGATACTGAGTAGAATAATGCCATGATTTTACTCTCCTGCTTCTTTTGAGCAACTGCTGAGGCTGCTTATTGGGTAAATCCAAATGGAAGCCACAGAGTATTAAAGCTGGTTGTTGGTGTAGTCTATACAAGTCAGCCTCTGAGAGCAGAGAGTAAGAAAGGGAAAGGTATAGTAGAGTGAATGAAGAAATGAAGGCTACCTAGTGTAGATTGTGTGTGTGCACACATGTACTTAATTAAAGTATATGTACAGAGAGACACACATATAATTAATTAAAATCCACTCCTTGCCAGTCATTAGAGCAAACTTCACTACTTGCCTGCAATAAAGGAGCTGGCCTGAGTGGAAGGGTTTTTTTAATTATTAAAACTTTAGATTCGTTATGGCAATTAATTATAGCTGTAAATCAGCCAAGTAGAAAAACAGAAAACTAAGCTAATTTACTTCTAGAAGCTGGTAAGTAATTGCATCAGATGAGATCACAGAACAAAAATCCCAGTGGCTTTCCAGGATACAATTTCTGTAATGACACGATTAAAGCTGGAAGTCATAGGGGTTGAGGTATTGGGGCAAATGATCACAAATATAACATTCCTCTAGTCCTTCAGTCATAGGCGATTTTCAGAGGAACCTGCACCTTTTTCGTAGATTGGATCCATTTCTCTTCTACCTGTTAAATTCAAGGATCTATAGTGGCCTTCCCTGTATAGTGAGCAAATGAATACTAATCATGAGAATTAGTCCAGCTTATTTATAATAAATATGCTTCCAGGGGGAATTTAAGCATGTAATTTCCAAGTCTAGGAGAAATGTGTTCCTTTCTGGATATCATATATATATATACACACACATATATATATATATATATAACACACACACACAATATATATATATATATATATATATACAGCTGCAGGTTTGCATTAGAGAAGATATTTCAATGTTTTTGCTAAAGGGGACTAGGTTTCAAAATCACACAGACTAAATTTGACTTCACTGTAACTGGAACTTTTAACATTTTAGAGCTTTGAAAATTGTCATTAACAGATATGCAAATAACTTGCCAAATGGATTATGTAATAAATGAAATAGCTGACATGGCCCCCGTATTTGAGTGTGTCAGAGACAACTTGGCAGCTTATTTTTTTGAAGTAGTTGTAATATGTAGGGTATCAGCATCCCTGAAAACATGCCCTGGGCTGCTCTTGGAGGGAGACCACCAAAGGAAAAAAAGCCTTTCATCTCTGCTTCCCAGCCCAGGCTCCCCAGCTCCCAGATAATATGGGAATCTTTCCTGACTTCAGTTCTTTGGGGACATAAGCCTGCTTATTGAAATCAACAGCACCATACATGGGCAGAGGCAAGGAAAAAATCCTTTGACCTCAAAGGGACTGACATATAGGAGAAATACAGACAAGAGGCGGCAAAGGGTTTTGGAGAGAAACTGCTGTTTAAACTCTCTCCTGGCTCTTGTGAACAAATGGCCAGCTTCCATGCCCTTAAAGGTGTTCTCTTTACTAAATTTATTCAGTGACTTCCTGTGTCACTGCTTTGGATTCTGCATCTCTGTGATTATCCTTCTATGAGACCCGGCTGTGACTCTAATCTATACTTTGTAACTTGGTAATGACCTGGGCACATCTGAGTTGCACCCTAGTGACTCTAGAGAATCTTGGATGGCATAATCTAATGTGTCTTAGATTTTCCCCTCTACTGTTCCCATTATACTTTTATGGTTTTATTATATTGGGTTTCTACTAGTACTAGTATTTAATTGATATTTTTCTTTAAATTTACTGTTTTTGTTTCAAATATGATTAAGTATTCATAACATGCTTTTACTTGCTAGCTATGTTTCTACCCCCATACATATTAAAATTAATACATCATTATTAAAATAAATATGTGTTTTCATGTGCCACTAGTTATATACGTGCCATATTTTAGGAAATGCTGGTTACTCATGACTACCTAGTAACAACTTTTAGGAAAGACCCAGTAAAAATAAGAGGACCCATTTTTCTACCTTCCAGATGATTTAAAGGCTTGGAACTTAATTTTTTAAATCATTTGATGTTCTTCATTTCTGTAAGAGGCCCATAGGCCCTACTGAACAATTCTTCCCAACAACCAGTAAATTTATTATTTGAACACTGGCATTTCCTGCTGAGAATATTGAAAACAAATGCAAATAAAGAAAATAATTTCTAGAAGTGGTATGAAAGCAAATAAAAATGGATTCTTGGTTATAAATTGTGACAGGAGGCAATTTCTTTGTAATTTGCTTGGCAGATAAAGCAGAAAAAGAGAAAAGAAATAGTTGAGAACATAGTGGAATTGCTAATGAACATTTATGAAAAGAAATGTATAATAATGTATTTTAAAGAGCATACATTTCTGCATGGAAACCTTACAGCTTCTCTCCCAACCCATTAGTAAATTCTACACAATACAATGCCTGATGTGAATGGTGTGTGTGTGTATGTATATATGTGTGTGTTTATGCACATATGTGCGAAACAAGACAAAGGTTGGGATTTTTATCTGGATCGTTGTGGCCCACACTATAGATCTGTTATTCCCAGATTATTCACAAGGCCTTTTTTATCTTACCTTTACATATTATCCCGGCACAGGGACAAAGGCCTGCATGCTAAGGCTGACAGTATAAATATAGAAAGAACATAAGGCGTCTAGGGAATCATGGAGGTGCCACACCAACCCTGAACTTCTTACTTTTGGACTTCTTATGAATTGGGATAAACAAAACACCTATTATGTGAAACCATTATTTGTTGGGATATTACTTGCTCACAGCTAAATATATTATTAACTGGGATAGAGAAGATCATTCATCAGTGAACTATTAAATTATGAGCCAGCCTTAACTCTGATAATGTGGATTTTCAGAATTGGCATAAAAGTTTTGGAGATCACTGCATTTTATTAATTTGTAAGTTGACAAAAATTGTATATATTTATGGTGTACAACATAATCTTTTGATATATGTATACATTGTGGAATGGCTAAATCAAGCTAATTAACAAATGCATTACTTCAAATACTTAATTTTTGTGGTGCAAACACAAAATCTACCTTCTTAGTAACTTGCAAGTATAAAATATGTTATTAACCATAGTCACTATGCTGTGAAATGCATTACTTGAATGTATTCCTTCATCTAATTGAAATTTCATATCCTTGGACCAACATTTTTTGATCCTCCCTCTACCTGCAAAGCCGCTAGTAACCACCATTCTATTCTCAGTTTCTGTGAGTTCAACATCTTTAGATTCCACATAAGCCAGAGTATTCAGTGTTCGTCTTTCTATGTCTGGCTTATTTCATTTAACATGATGTCCTCCAAGTTCATCTACGTTGTGGAAAAGGACAGGATTTTCTTTTTTTAAAGGCTGAGTAAAATTCCATTGTGTATATATGCAGTATTTTCCTTACCTGTTAATTCACTGATGGACACTTACGTTGATTTCATATCTTGACTATTGTGAATAATGCTACAAGGAACATGGGAGTGCAGACATCTCTTAGATATACTGACTTCATATCCTTTGAATATATAGCCAGCAGTGGGATTGCTGTATCTTCTGGTAGTTATATTTTTAATTTTTTGAGAAACCTGTATACTGTTTTCTATTCTGGGTGTACTTATTTACATTCCCACCAAAGTGTGCACAGATTCCCTTTCCTTTGCATCCTCACCAGCTCTTGTTATCTTTCATCTTTTTCATAATGGCCACTCTAACAGCTGTGAGGTGATATCTCATTATGATTTTAATTTGCATTTCTCTGATGATTAGTGATGTTGAACACTTTTGCACATATATGTTGGTCATTTGTTTGTATTTATTTGAAAGAATGTTTACTCAGAACCTTGGCCTAGCAGATCACTGCATATTTTTAAATCAGAAAATGGGGCTAAAGGTAAAATCTGAAGCATACTTTAAGGTGCAGAGTTATACTGCATTGCACAATGTTTGTGTTTATTTCAGTTTTTTGGGACCAAAACCAGTTACTTATTTCACTGGAATGGTGTAGAAGAATAGCAGGAAAAGAGAACTAATATTTTTAGCACTATGTGTCTTAACTATTAAGAGATGTTTTATAAACATGTTTCATTTACTCTTCTCAACAACTAACTCTGTAATAGAAGCATAATTATCTTGTTTCTCGAAGATAAAAACTGATAGAAAGGTTAGAAAACTAGTACAAGACAATGTAATTTATAAGTGGTAGGTCTAACTGAATTCACCCTACTATAATTGCCATTAAAATTACTTTTACTTGCAAAAACCACAGTTACTTTTGCAACCATCTAATACATCTTTTGTTCTCAACAAGCCACTGAAACTGTTGTCATCAAAGTCACCAGTGGTCAGCATATCACTAAGTCGAGTGCTCAGTTCTCAAGACTCTTCTTGGCCTGGCAGTGATATTTTCCACAGCTGATCACTCTACCTACCTTGACTTTCCATTGCATTTAATTGTTTTTTCTCTTTTCTCCTTTGTTGCATTTTTTAAAGTCTCTTTTTTCGGTTTCTTTTTATAACTTCAAAATAGTGGAATTGACCCAAAGCTTGGTCCTTGGACCTTTTCTTTCTTAACAACACTTGTCTAAAATCAAGATTCAGCAAGACTGTTCCTTTCTGAAGCCTCTAAGAGAAAATTGTTTCATTTTCTGCTCATTTAGAAGTTGATTTTGTGCTGTTATAGGACTGAGGTCCCATTTCCTAGAACCAGGTCTCAGTCTCCTGGGGATGTCCTCCTTGCATGTACTGGTTTTAGAGGCCATGTATAAATTGACTGTTCACCAATTTATATCTCTATTTTAGACTCCCCCTGATTCTTAAGCTGAAATAGCCAACTGGCTATTTGACAAATGCAGCTGGGTGTCTAATAAGCATCTCTTTCTCCTGCCTTTCCCATCTTTTTCTCTCAGTGAATAATGATCCTTTCCTGTTAGTTCGTAAACCAACAAGGGTCATCTTTGACTCTTTTTTGTTGTTGTTTATCTAATTTTCACTCCGTTTATAAGACATAGTGATTCTTCTCTGAATGTACTTGCGTGTACTCAGGATTCCATCCACCACTTCTCCGTTAACAGTCTAGTCACCAACCTCTTGAGTGGACAATTGCCGTAGCCTCCTAGCTTATCTCACTGTTTGTGCCTTGACTCTCTGTGGTTTATTCATCCCACTGCCCCCACGGTAATTACTTCGAAACATACCATCATTTACATACCTCTCTGGCCTTGTTGGCAGCATCCACACAAGCCTGTTTACGGTTTGCTCTTGCACATGCCAGTTACTCTCAAGGACTTTGCATCAACGATTTAACCTTTCCACAATTCTCTTGTCCCAGATGTATAGCTGGATTACTTTCTATTTTCTTTTAGGTTTTTGCTCACCTTGGCAAAGTCTTCCCTAACTCTTAGTTTAAAAAAGATGCATTTTCTTTCATGCCCAACACTGGCACTGCTCATTCTTCTCTTTCCATGTCTTTCTCCCTATAATTCATCACCATCTGACATACTATAAATGTTAGCTACTTGTCTATTTAACAGATATTTCCATGCACTGCGATGCAGGCCCCATGATTGTAGAGATTTTGTGTTTCATTCAGTGTTGATTCCCAGAAGCATTTCTAACAGTACCTGATGCATGGCAGGTGCTCATTTGTATTTGATGAGTTAATTTACAAACTCTCTTGGCATTCTAATTGGCCTGACCTCAACACTAATGCTCTACAAAGTAGAAAGTGTGATTCATTATCAACCTGTGCTAGAATCACCTGGGGTGTGTTTAAAATAAAGATTGATGGGCCATACTCAAGACCTATGTAATTTTGAATTATTTGAAATATGGTACAGGAATATGCATATTAAGCTACAATTTTAGTTATTCATATGCTCACTGGAATTACAATTGGAGTAACATATTCAGAAATTGTCATAGGCAGGATTTTGGCAGCCATGATCTTTTCCCCATTGTGTTACACCTGTGGACATCTTACATTATATGGTATAGTGGGATTAAAGTGGCAGGTAGAATTAAGTTTGCTAATCAGCAGATTTTAAGATAGTGGGATTTTCTTGGATTATTTGGGTGGACCCATTGTAAAAATGGTCCTTAAAATAGGAAGTAGAACACAGAATAGGTAGAGAGAGATGAGATAGTAGAAAAAGGAGAAGTGTTTCAAAGCACAAGAGGAATGTGGCCCACTGTTGTTGGTTTTGAAGGTGGAGGGTGGGGTCATAAGCCAAGGGATGTGGGCTGCCTGCAGCAAGCAACTAGGAACAGCCATCACCTGGTTCTAGGAAATGGGACCTCAGTCCTATAACAACCCAAATCAACTTCTAAATAAGCAGGAAATGAAATAATTTTCTGTTTTGTTTCTCTGCTGGAAATCTGGTGTAGGATCCTCAGAAAGATTAAATGACATCTAATGTGATCTAATAAGGTAGCTGATCCAGTTTTCTTTAGCATTTATTGACTGGTGGAGCATGATGAGGTTAATCTGGAAATCAGCATTTTACCTTTGATTTGTTTCATTAACTATGAAGAAATTTCAACTAGGAGAGTAAAATGATCAGATATTGACAACTGTGTGAATATTGGTTTACAGGAACCAAAACTGGAATTATTAATACATATTTATTTAATATGTTATTTTTTACTCTGTTGAAACTTGAAAAGCATATCCTCTAATGCGTATATTCATTAAGCTTCCTTGGAGGACAAAGACAAGAAATACAGACCACACTTCAAGAAGCTGTATAGTTTGTATGACTTGCAACTCTAGGGCATGTAATCACATTGACTAATTTTTAAATGAGGTCATCTGTAGTTGTATAATACACTATATGGGTAAACATGACAGCCCTGGAAGATCATGTATGCCTCTGGTGCTTCTATCTTTATTTATGACAGAAAGAAAAAGAGATAGTTGTTGCTGTGGTTTGAATGTCTCCTCCAAAGCTCATGTTGAAATTTAATTGCCAGTGTAACAGTATTAAGAGAAGGGCCCTGTACGTGATTAGGTAATGAAAGCTACCCCTCTCATGAGTAAAATAATGCCATTATTGCATGCTCCCTTCCCCTTATGCCATGGGATAATGCAGCAAGAAAGGCTTCACCAGATGCTGGTGCCATGCCCTCAGGCTTCCCAGCCTCCAGACCTGTGGAATAAATTTATTTTCTTTGTCAGTTACCCAGTCTGTAGTGTTCTTTTATAGCAGCAGAAAGCAGACGAAGACACTTGACAAGAAGAATGACCACTAAGGTGGGCCATTTGAGTACTTTTTTAACATTAACTAAATTTCTCATTGACTTTGGATAAATCACTTTGTTACCCATAGCCTTAGCCTTTATAAAGTATGTTATTGGGTTAGATCATCACTAATATTCCTTCTAACTCTAAAATTTAATGATGAATGTATATTTTGAGACCTTCTAGTATTTCTTTTCATTAGTAACCAATTCTTCATTCTTCCCACTCTGCATATGTTTGTGGATTTCATTAAGTGTATGACTCTTAAATTTTGGTTAATTTAAAACTTTTTCTTTGTTGATATGCGTATGATTAATAAAAAGTATATTGTGAAATAAACAATTTTTAGTCACTTTAAATGCCATGAAAAATTTATAAAAACTTGATGACAAAGTCATTTTCCATTTTTAAAGTAATTACAGAACTTATAGAGATGTTATTGTCCCCAATTTTGTACATGAAATTATATACATGCTGAATGTATGAATATTTATAAAATTTCAAGTGCTGTCATGTCTGGCTAGAATAACAAATAATTTTATTTTTCCTATTGAGTTATCTAATAAATGCATAATTATTTTACAATAAAAAACTCATATGATTTTAATAAAAATATCCTTAAAATGAAAAAACATGATTATGTCATTATTAACTACCACTCAAAGAAAAATTGCATTTGCAATGTTTTGCATGGCAACATCTCACTAAGATGCTCAAAAAAGTAGTAGAATGAAAACTTGCAAGTCTAATTATATACTCCAAGCCAAATTATAAAAGGTAAATTTTACCAGCAATTCAAAAAGGGTGAATGCAGAATTGGTAACAGACTTTTAACTGGCTCTTAGAAAGGTAAATAAAACAAGATAGAAAATATAATAGTAATTAATGTATTAGACATTTATTTTGTGAAATATTATGACAATAATTTTAGCATACCTAAAGATGATGTACGGCAGTAAAGATTGCTAACTATTGTCTCTCAATTGTTTTGTACTTAATTCATCAGAAAGTTATATAGATCAAAAATTATAAAATTAGTGAAAGATAATTTTTTATTTTTTTGAAAGAAAGAAAAGAAAAGAAAGAGAGAGAAGAGAGAAAGAAGGAAAAAAGAGAATGAAAGAAAGGGAAAAAGAAGAAGAAAAGAGGGAGAGAGAACGGGAATCTTGCTCTATTGCCCAGGCTAGAATGCAGTCTAAAAATGGGTATTGAAAAGCTCTTTTATACTAATAATCGTGTTATACAATGGAGACAGGAAGGAATAAGGGAGGAAAATAACAAACAAACAGCCAACTAATATTTCATTTAAACCTATGAAATGCTATGCAATTGCTGGGGGAGTGATTTACTCCCAACCATGTGGTCACTTTTATAATAGATGTGATGTGTTACTGAAGAAAATGTATGTTTTGTGGATTTGGAGTAGAGAGTTCTGTAAATGTTTATTAAGTTTACTTGTTTGAGGTCTAAGTTCAAGTCCCGGGTATCCTTGTTAACCTTCTGTCTCATTGATCTGTCCAATATTGACAATGTAGTATTAAAGTCTCCCACTATTATTGTGTGGGAGTCCAAGTCTCTTTGTAAGTCACCAAGAAGTTGCCCTATGTATCTGGGTGCTCCTATATTGGGTGCGCATAGACTTAGGATCGTTAGCTCTTCCCATTACATTGATCCCTCTACCATTATGCAATGTCCTTCTTATCTCTTTTGGTTTCTATTACTTTAAAGTCTATTTTATCAGAGACGAGAATTGCAACTCCCGCCTTTTTTTTTTTTTTTTGCTCTCCATTTGATTGGCAAATCTTCCTCCATCCCTTTGTTTTGAGTCTCTGTATATCCTTGCATGTGAGATGGCTCTGGATGCAGCTTACCGATGGGTTTTTTGGAATGGCTGATACTGGTTGTTCCTTTCTGTATATAGTACTTCTTTCAGAAGCTCTTGTAAAGCAGGCCTGGTGGTAATGAAATCTCTGAGTACTTGCTTGTTCGTAAAAAATTTTATTTTTCCTTCGCTTATGAAACTTAATTTGGCTGGATATGAAATTCTGGGTTGAAAGTTCTTTTCTTTAAGGATGTTGAATATTGGCCCCTACTCTCTTCTAGCTTGTAGGGTTTCTGCTGAGAGATCTGCTGTGAGTCTGATAGGCTTCCCCTTGTGGGTAACCTGACCTTTCTCTCTGGCTGCCCGTAGTATTTTTTGCCTTCATTTTCAACCCTGGTGAATCTAATGATTATGTGCCTTGGGGTTGCTCTTTTTGAGGAATATCTTTGTGGTGGTCTCTGTATTACCTGGAGTTGAGTATTGTCCTGCCTTGCTAGGTTGGGAAAGTTTTCCTGGATAATATCCTGAAGAATATTTTCCAGCTTGGATTCATTCTCTTCGTCACATTCAGGTACACCTATCAAACGTAGATTAGGTCTTTTCACATAGTCCCATATTTCTTGGAGACTTTGCTCATTCCTTTTTACCCTTTTTTCTCTAATCTTGTCTTCTCATTTTATTTCATTAAGTTGGTCTTCGACCTCTGAAATCCTTTCTTCTGCTTGATCAATTCGACTGTTAAAACTTGTGCATACTTCACGAAGTTCTCGTATTGTGTTTTTCAATTCCATTAATTCACTTATATTCCTCTCTAAATTGTCCATTCTTGTTAACATTTCGTCAAATCTTTTTTCAAGGTTCTTAGTTTCCTTGCATTGGGCTAGAACATGTTCTTTTAGCTCACAGAAGTTTCTCATTATCCACCTTCTGAAGCCTGATTCCATTGATTCCTCACATTCATTCTTGATCAGGCCTTGTTCAATTGGTGATGAGGAACTCCAATCCTCTGTAGGAGGAAAGGCATTCTGATTTCGGGTGTTTTCAGCCTTTTTGCGCTGGTTTCTTCCCATCTTTGTGGATTTATCCACCTGTCGTCTGTGTAGTTGCTGACTTTCAGATTAGGTCTCTGAGTGGACGTCCAGCTTGTTGGTGGTAAAGTTTTTTCTGCTTCTTAGTTTTCCTTTGGCGGATGCCCCTCCTCCACAGAGCTGGACCTTCCCGGGTTGAGCTGTACTTGCTTTGAAACTCTCAATCCTCAGCAGTTCCAATTGCTGGGTTTTTTGTGTGTGTGTGTGGTGGGGGGACCAGCCTTCCCCTGCGGCGACCCACTACGCCAGCTGAAACAGCAGCATTAAGATTCGTGTTGCTTTTCTGCCCGGGGAATCTCCCGGTCTGGTTCCCCACTTCAGTCCGCTTTTCAATCAGCTGAATGGGAGACTCTGCCTTCCCGGAGCTCCAAATGTCAACTAAAAGGGCACTCGAGTCCCGAATACTCCGGACTAGAACCGCGCACCCGTGCGCCTGCAAAACGGCCACGCCGGCCAAAGAGTCGCGCTGGCGACCCGTGGGGCTCCTCCACCGGGAATCTCTTGGTCCATGGGCAATACAAATTCGTCTGAAAATGTGGCGTCCACTCACTCTCTGCGCTTTCAGTGGGAGCTACAATCCTGAGCTGCTGCTAATCGGCCATCTTGGATCTTTCTCCAGAAGATAATTGTAAGAGCATTGTTAAAGTATAATTTGCACAGATTCAGAAGTTTTTTTTTTTTTTTTTTTTCTCTTTTTCTTTTTCGTGCCGCTCGTGGAGAGGCTGGGAGGATGTTGCGTAGGGTCGCCGTTTAAGTGTACAATTCAATGAGTTTTAGCAAACATTTATAGTAGTACAACCACTACCACAATCAAGATATGTAACATTTCCATCACTTGTAATCACCCCTTTGCAACCAATCCCCTTCCACATTCCTCACTCTAGTAATGATCAGTCTGCTTTCTGCCATGATAATTTTACCTTTCACAGACTTTTATAATTAATCAATTATGTCATACCAATAGTTAGTTCCTTTTTAAAAAAATTTTAATGATGTTATATTGGGTGAATAATGAACACTTTGTATATTCATTCACCAGTTTTTTACTAAATGAATCTGATGAACATTTGATAACAATTCTTTACATGGATGTGTTTTGCCTGATCAAATGTCTAGGTACCCTATGGTTCAGTCGAATGGATATATAAAATTAACCATTACACTTGTGTTAAGTATCAATTTGTGATATATGTGTTTATTTCTAGACCCTATATTGTGTTCTATTGGATATGTCTATTCTTACATAAATACCACATTTGACCATTTTAGTTTTATAATTAACTTAAAAATCAGATAATGTAAGTCTTTTGACTTTTTCTTTTCAAAATTATTTTGGCTGACCTTGATCCTTGCATTTTCATATACATTTTACATCGGTGTTTTAATTTCCACCAAAAGAAGGCTTTGTGAATGGGACTTCACTAAATTCACAGATAGATTTTGAAAATATTAACTGCTTAACTATATGGAGACTTCCATTTTATAGATGAAATGGTTTATCTCTTCATTTATTTTGTTTTTTCTTTCTACAATGATTTATTGTTTTAAGGTACAGGTCTTACACATATTTAAATTTATTTTAAGTACTTTACATTTTTGATGTTAATGTAAAAATGTATATTTTTTAAAAATTTCAATTTCCAATTGTTCATTGCTACTATATAAGTATACAATTCAAACAGTTATTATTGTACATAGGGACGTTCTGTCTTGCTAAACTCATTTATTAGTTTTAGTAGTTTTTATTATGTTTGATTTTGGATATTCTACAAACATTATTCCAAACATAGTTTATAAGTAAGAAATGACATGAGAAATATTAAAAATGGAGAGAAAATTCTCTGAAAATGCTTTTCTGAAGTAACAAAAAAGAAAAGTTATTTCCTTAGAACTGGGTGGATATCCTATTGTGTGAGAGAAGCCTTAGAATGACATTTATTGAGGCAGGACAGAAAAAGTGAAGTTCATCTTAGTGTTATAGAAAGCAATGAATTTAATTTATAGTGTGTAAGAATTGAAGGTATAGAAATTTTACAATAACTATCTTAGGGGTGAAAAGTTCTAATTTACCTAATGTCAATTTTTTCAAACAAAGCGTTAGTTGTAGATATCTATTTACCAATATTTATACATCATTTCTTCTACAGATAGTTTATATTTACCATAGCTTGATAAATATGTTTAATGTTAGATATTTCTAGTCAAAATCAAAATAATAAGAGACTATTTTTCATAACAGTTTCAGTGGAGGACCAAAGAAAATTTTATTTTCACAAATACTTTATGCCGTATTTATAGGTACGTTGCCTATGGTCTCACTGTGCCTCCCTCCAGTTTCTTAAGTTCCATGCTTCTTTGATAACCTGATACTTTTATTAATACTCATTGTTTTATTTATTCATCCATGTATTGCTCAAACATTTGTATTAGAAAAAAACTTCAAAAATATGTCAAACAAATTGGTTAATTAAAATTTTAAAAATTTTATGAGGACAATCGTGTATCCAAAATGATTATTTCTACTAATTGCAAGAAATATGTCATCGATAAATATCAATAGAATTGACAATTTTTATTAAAGACTTTTTTGGTGTTGAGGCCTATCTGAACTTCCTCCAACTGATAAAAGATGACTATAGTGAAATCTTTGTACAGGAATGTTTTGGCAATTCTATTGATATATTCCCCTAATGAATTAGATAGTAATAAATACAACCGTGAGTTTTAACCAAAGTAAAAAATATCCAAGGAGTCAGTAGGATCTCTAATGAGGAAGTGAGTAGAGACATAATCCCTAGGCACTATAGGGATTGAGAGAGTAAATCTAAAAACAAAAAGTAATATTAATCATGGATTTGAGGGTTGCCTCTTTTGGTACCCATGTGTCATGTTTCATTGCAGCTGGTCATTGTGATGTATAATAAGTTTAACTTTGACTCCATGTCTGTTACCTGGTTTTAGTGAGATACCACTTATCTTAAAGCTGCTGGAAAGATTGCTTTTTACATATAGACTCATGCTAAGTTCTAAAATCCCAGAGAAGAGTAGACTACACAGAGGTCTTAAACATAGTGACAAGGGCAGTGCTAGTAAGCAAGTTGTAATCTCTCTAAAAGTTGTGATTAAAGTGTTTGGGATTCTTTACCTTTACCCCTGTCAACCTGAATAACAACAGAGAAAATTGCTTTATTAAAAAATTGAGTTTGTTTGGGAATGGATTACAAATTTTAATTAGAAAATATGTGTGCCATGGCAGCAGCCTATGGAGGGATATGGGTATACCCAGAAAAGCAAAGAAAAGTGAGGGTTTCAAAGGCAAAATAAGGAAAGCTATACAAAGCATAGGTTGTTTTGAAATAATTATTCTTAGCTACAAGGATCAATAACAAGGGTGGCATTGGTCCAAGGTTGAATAGGAAGTTGTTGAGCAGAAGTCCTCCTAGAAGTGTTCTTTGTTTAAAGCTCAGGTGGTCCTTCTGCAAGGTTGTGGTTTACAGTGAGTCTTTGTAATTGCTTTTATCGTAGGTGCATGGAAGTGCCTCTTTTCTGGCCCTAATTCCATTTTGCTAGGATTTTGCGTAAGTGACTCAATTTTTATTCTGACAACTTTCACGCTACTGTGTGACAATTGTAAGGTTTAGTTTTACTGATTTCCTCTTCTCAGTTAGCACTCCCCCTCCTTCTGATGTGTGCTTTTACTTTGTGTGTGTCTGTATATGTTTGTGTGCGTGCGTGTGCACACACGCTTGCACTTTGATTTTCCTATTGGGGCAAGCAATACTCATGTGTCTCAGTTAGCTATTTAAAATGAGTTTGATAACAAACCACCACAAGACACATTGGTTTAAAACAAAATTGATTTATGTTTATAAACATGCAGGTCAGCTAGAGCAGCTCTGTTGAGCTCAGAGGAGCTCACTCATGGTTTCTGCAGGTCAGCTGGTGCAGGGGGTGGGATGGTGGGGGGTGAAGTGAATGGCTTTCTGATCTAGGTTAGATTCAGCTGGGAGGCTTTGCTTCAAGCATCTGAACCGAAGGTAGGCCTCTTATGTCTCTAATACTCTTTTGGACTAGTCACCAGCAGGAAAGGTTATTATCATGGTAATTACAGAATATAAGACTGCCAGTAGAAACATTCAAGGGTTTTCAAGGCCTACATTCAGAACTAGCACATTGTTATATCTGCCTCTTTGCACTGAACAACCCAAGGCACCTGGCCAAGTCCAGAGCTACTATTCATGCAAGTACTCTGTGCCTTTCCTTAGACCTTTACAAGAGTTTTATTCCGTAACGTCCTTCTCAAACCCAACCCCATTAGGTCTCAGTTTTTGCCAACTATAAAGTGAGAGGCTTAAGCTAGGTGGGCTTTAGAGTAATTTGATTGTTATGATTTTAATTAATCAGATATAAAAGAGCATAATTTAGTTATGCTATTTTAGTGACCTGCACTAATAACAGAGGCACTATTTACCAAAGAGTAAATTAAGAAGAAAATAAATTACTAAAATATTGCAATCATTAGTTTATTTCAAATGACTTCTGCAATATTTCTTTATATTTTTGTTTAATAATTAACAAATAAGAAATGGCATACCTGTGCTGCACCTGCTACGGATGTCTCCATTGTGTGCAGCTGGAACGTATTGTTCATTCAGCTCCTCTATGCAGCTGCCAAGAATAAAAGGACATAGAGGGACTGAAATGATTCTCTTTGACTCTAAGTATGGTTTATGCCTTTCATTTTGCCTTCTATCTCCAAACACAAGTATGTTTCACAGTTGGAATATGGTTTTTCTACAGAAAGGATATGTTGAAATCTCTATCCCATGGCTCCTGCCATCTGTACTTCGTCCTCTACCAAAGCTTTAATGTGAGGCTGCCTTTTTGGTGTTGCCCAGTTAGAAACTCTGGTACTACATTCTGATATTCATAAGTATTATTTTATTATAGCTTTAAAAATGTTTTAGTTGCCGATATCTGCAAATATGAATCAAGAGAACAAAAACCAAAAATATGTAGAGAGAATGAGATAAAAGTGAAATAATTAGGAGGGAGAGAGCCAGTTTTATTCCCTCATGAACAAGTAAACCTAGGAAATGTAAGAAACTGATCCTCAATTTCTTTATCCCCCCACCAAAAAATAAATAATATAATACCTACCTCAGGGAGTAGTTGTTCAGAAAAAATTGATATGAAAGATAGAAAACTCACAGTGGATGCTCAGTCATTATTCATTTCCTTTCTTTTATGAGGGGGTCAACACTAACACAACTGGACAATACTTGGCCCCATTTAGCTTTAGCTTCGGACCTAGTGGGTCTCTACACTAGTGACCTAAAGTGACCCAGGCTCAGACATCTCACCAGGTAATATATAATTACATGCTAGACTAGGGCTGCTTCTGTTTTAAATCTAAAATGGCTCTTAAAGCTTTATGATTTCTTGGTTTGCCTGACAAGTGCAAGCTCTGGGAATACAAATTACTAAAGCATAGTAACAAGAGTCATAAAGATAAACTATTTCATCAGGTACAGGACTAATAGCAAGCAAGAGGGAGAGAGAGAGAAAGAGAGAGACAGAGAGAGAGAGGACATAATAGTTGAGTGTAACTGAACATTTAGACAGTGGACATTTAGACAGAATACCGAGTTCTCAGGTTCTTTATTCACGAATGTATGGATATATTTAATTGCAGTCTTTTCTGTTCTGGATTTTAATCTTTTTATTTCACAAAGTTTGACTAATCTTTGTATATCAGTTATCACTTTCACATGTATAAGACACTTCACAAAACTGTGGGAATGAATTTACTTCAGTCTTTCTCTTAATTTATAGTATGTTGAGATAGCTTGAATAAAGTAGCTAAAGTTGTGTTTTTGTCCATTTATTCATTTAGGTTAGTGTTTCACAGCTTTATTTTGGTGTCAGATGTGCTATAGCGTATATATTATCATGGGCAAATATTTATTTAAGTCAATTTAATATATAATACATTGTATTATTTACATCTGTTTACCATTTTACTAAAAATTTCTGTCTTGTCTGTGGGTCTTCTAAGACACTCTCTGTTAAAGACTTATTTAAAAGTAAACTGCTATAATGATTGTAATTATCTTAGCAGAGAATAACCTGTATGCAGGTTTATAAATTATTCACCTACATATATTCTAAATTGAAGCACTTTCTTTTATGATTGAGGAAAGAAATATTGCAAATTGAAGACTACTGGAAAAAGAGAGAAACTTTTCCATAACTTTGCTATACTGATGACATTAATTTTCACTCACAGATGAAAGTTGATTTCTAATCCACATGCCTATACATTGGATAGTTGCAGTCATTATTTCTACACCATTTCTGATTTTGAAATCATATTTCTAATTGTTCTAATTTTGAAGTCATATTACAAGCATCTCTACTATATCTTGAAAGACTATATAATTATGCATGCTTATGTTACATTTTTTGAAATAGTTTTTATTGAACATTTATTTGACTTTCTAATCTTCATTCCTTCTTTCTTTTCTATTTTTCCTTTCTTCTTTCTTTTCTCCTTCCTTCCTTTTATTTATTTAAAGTTCTATTATAAATCATTTGCAAATGAAATACTTTTACTTTTTTGTTATACTTCTGTAAATTATTCCCATATAAAGAATTCTTGAAAGTGGAAATGCAGCTTCAAAGAGTTTGCTAGGAGAGTAGATCTTAAGTTTTCTTTTTAACCACTAAATAAATAAATAAATAAATGTCATTGTGAGAGATGAGGGATATGCTAATTAGCTTGACTGTGGTATTTAATTCACTATATACGTATGTATATTATGTTATTTGAAATGCATATATATATGTGTGCATATATATACACTTCACTATATACATATATATAGGATATGTATATATGTATATAGTGAAATACGTATATGCACATGTACTATATGTATGTAGTGTATATATATGCACACATATATATATATGTACTTCACATAATAACAATACACCTTATACACCTTACAGAAATATATTCATTTTGTCTGTTACACCTCAATAAAGCTGGGGAAAAAACAGTTTGAATGCCCATATGATGCTTTTTTTATTCTGCCATATTGTTCTGTCATTTGGAAGTAGTGCCTTGAAAAGTTTTGAATTTGGAGAGGCCAATAAATATACAAACATTTTATATGTAATGCGTAAATCCAACCCACATGTCAATATATGAGAAAGGTACAAAAATGCTTGCCTTTGTATCTGAATATTATTTCAATTTTTTAATTATTGTATTATATTATTGTTAGTATTAAGAGCTGGAAAAATGTGTAAGCCCTGGAGGCATTTGCAATGGTTATATCTTTTATTGTTTGTGAACTGATTAACTGATTTGGAAAAAAAAAAATCCCTTGTCTAAAATTGTGCTTTCGATACTCTACTACCTACAAAGAATATGTTCTTTTCAAAGATTTTTATTTTTATAAAGTAAGTTGTAATGAAATTGACTTTTCTTTGTGTATAGCTGTATGACTTTCAACACATGAATAGCTCTAAGTAGCCAATATCACAATTGAAATACAGAAAAATTTCATCACCTCTGCAAATTCCCTTTTGCAATACCTTTTCATGTACACCCGCCTTCTAATTTTAACTTCTGACACTGACTGAAGGGTTCTCTATCACTACAGTTTTATCATTGCAAAGTAATTATATAAATGAAATCATCCATTATGTAATCTTTAAGACTGTTTTTTTTTTTCCCTAAACAATATTTATTGTATTTTACTCTGTTTCCTTTTTATTTTATTTTAGAGACAGAGTCTTACTCTGTTGCCCAGGCTGGAGTGGAGTAGCACAATCCTAGCTTATTGAAACCTTGAACTCCTGGGTGCAAGCGATTCTTCTGCCTCAGCCTCCTCAGCATAGGACTACAAGCATGCCCAGGTGAGGCTGGCTTCTTTTACTCTATTATGTTTTTTTGTTAGTTTTATCTGCTCGTCATTTGTCTGTTTCCCCTTTCTATTTTCCTTTAGGTTATTTTAACCCCTTTAATATTACATTTAATTTATTATTACTACATTTGACATACATTTTAATATAATTTTACAGCATGTCTGTTGGCAATAAATTCTTCATTTCAGCAATGTTTTTATTTCATCTTCATTCTTGATGGATATTTTCACTGGATAAAAAATTCTGGATTGATATCTTTTTATTTAAGTGCTTTAAAAATATCTTTCCACTTCACTCTGGTTTCTACAATCTCTGATGAGAAATTCTCAGTCGTTTGAATAGTTGTTTTCCTACAAGCAGGGTTTTTTAACCTTAGCAGTACTGATATTTGGGGCCAGAAATTCTTGTGGGAGGCTTTCTTGTGCATTGCAAGAAAACTTGGAGACATTCATTGCTTCTGCCCACTAGATGTCAGTAGCACCTATCCCTGCCGTCACAATAAAAAATGTCTCTAGACTTTGCCAAACGTCACTGTGTTGCTTAAGAAGACAAAATCATACCCATTGAGAATCACTGCTGTAGAGGTAATGTGTCCATTTTCTTTGGCTAGTTTAAATATTATTTTTTTCTCTTTAGTTTTTAGCAGTTTAATTGTAATGTGTCTGTATATAGATTCTTTTGATTGCTCTTGTTTAGGGGTGCTGAGCTTTTAAAAAGTTTTCTTGTTTCCTGAATACTTAGAAACTATTCACACATTATTTAAAAGACAATTTTTTTACACATTACGTTTTCTTTTCTCATTATGAGACCTTGATGCCTATTAAAACTTTTGATACTATCTCACAAGTTCCTGAACCTCTTTTTTTCCTCACTTTTTTTTTCTCTCTGTTGTTCAGATTGGATTATTTCTATTCATCCATCTTCAAACTCATATATTCTTTGCTCTGAAATCTCCATTCTACCTTTAAGGCCATTCAGTGAGTTTTTACATTTCAGTTATTGTATTTACTGTTCTAAAATTTACATTTAGTTCTTTATACTAAAATTTATTTCTGATATTTTTTAGTGTATCCATTCATGTCAAGGGTTTGAAATCCTTAATTTTATTTATTTATTTTGAGACAGAATATTGCTCTGTCACCCAGGCTGGAGCGCAATGGTGCAATCTCAGCTCACTGCAAACTCCGCCTCTGGGGTTCAAGCAATTCTTCTGCCTCAGCCTCCCGAGTAGCTGGGACTACAGGCATGCACCACCAGGTCCAGTTAATTTTTGTATTTTAAGTAGAGATGGGGTTTTACCATAATGACCAGGCTGGTCTCGAACTCCTGAACTCAAGTGATATGCCTTCTTCGGCCTCCCAAAGTGCTAGGATTACAGGCATGAGCCACTACACCTGGCCCATGAAATCCTTAATTCTTAGAGCATTTTTATAAAGCAACTTCAAAGTCTTTTTTTCTGATAATTCTAACATTGGTGTCACCTAGACATTGGTTTCTTTTAATTACTTTTTTCATGTGAGTTGTGATTTTCCTGGCTCTGGATGCTAAATGATTTTGACTTGTTTCTTGGAAATTTTAAACATGATATGAAACTTGTTTTTTTGTAGATTTGTATTTATTTGTTTCTTTTTTTTTTTTTAATTTTTCATAGAGATGGAATCTCCCTATGTTGCCCAGGCTGCTCTCAAGCACTTGGGCTCAAGGGATCCTCCTTCCTCACCCTGCCAAAGTGCTGGTATTGTATGTATGAGCCATTGCGTCTGGCTTTGTATTTTTGTTTTAGCAGACAATTTTCCCGGTTGTATTTAGGTCATACATTTTAACCTGCTATTTGTGAGTTTTGGTTTCAGTGTGAGTTATGTTTTCAAAGGATTTGTAGTGTAGTGCTGCTCCAATGTGAGCCATGTGTGCACCAGTAAATGGCTAGATGGGACTTTGGCACTTAACTATTCTTTAGTTTAGATCTCAATGTCTTTGATATGCTATTTATTGTCAGATCTATGAATGCACAGCTTACTACTTTATGAGGGTGGTTTCCTGAGCAATTTCCTTTCTGTGATCTCTCCAGCCCTTTCTGGTTCCCTTAGGCTTCTCTTATCTGTCCTCTGGCCAGAAAGCCAGGTTTTATTTATCTTCCTTTAGCTTCATACTTCCCATGAGTATGCCCTCATTTAAGACCACACAACAGGAAGACAGAGAACAAAGGAAATAGCAGTTTGTGTCACCACCGCAGCTCCTCTAATCAGAGAAGTTTCTCTTTTCTCAGAGATTTAGTCCTGTGAGCCCCATTGTCACCAATATTGTTTCAGGATTGTCTGAGGACTAAGAGATGAGAAAATAGAGAAAGAAACAAATACACAAGGGATTCCCTATCCTCCACCCCTGAGCATTGCATTATGAAACCCATTTCCAGCTCCTAGAGCCAGAATCAGAGGGTTCCTTGTGGACCTCTTTCTATCCACATCACTATGCAGTTCCAAGTTTAAGGTTATATTGAATCCAGGCTGGGATTCCAAGCCTGCGGGGATTGGATAGAATACCAAATAAACACACACACCCACCTGCCCCGGCAACAAGTAAACTCACCTATGATTTAGCAGTACTTCAAATACTCATCTTCCAGAATCTGCCAACTATCATTTGCTTTTCACAGTTCTCAAATAGCTGCATCATGCATTCTGTGCACATTTCATTGTTGCAATAAGTATGAAAGACAGAGTGGGATGCATTTACTCCGTCTTACTTGAAACAGAAGCATGTGTTATCTCAGTAATTTTGATGTAAATAATCTTTCTGAAAAAGATTTTTAGATTAGGCTTGCTAACTGAATACATACCTCCCAGATAAACTGTCATCTCCTGCCAGAGAGTAAAGCCCTTGATGTTTTATTGTTGTTCTTTATTTTTATTGTGGTGACTTTAGAATGCCTAGACCTATACTACCATTTTTTGCAGAGATTTGTAAGCTGTAACAAATGAACTTAACAATCTCCTTTATTTACACTACTACCTCATTAACAGCTTGTTCATATTTATCTACAAAAACAATGGCAAACAGATTTCATCTTAAGTTCTTTCAAGGTCATCTAATTTTGGCTACCTAGAATGTGGGTCTGGGAAGAATAGAGAGGATCCATGTTTAGCAGGAAGGTGTACATGAATTGAATAGTGTGAATACATCTTCCATGCAAAAAGGTGAGATGTGTACATTCCATGTATCTGACTTCTTAGAGCCACATGATTTCATAATAGTCAAAGTAAGCTGGTGAACAATAATTAATGAGTTATTGATACTTTGTAATCCCACTGAAGATAAAGTTTTACTTGGTCAACACAGAAACTATGTCATAACACTGATTAGCAGCAGTTCCTTTGTTGTACAAAAGTCTTGATAACTGTCTCTATCCTTCTTAAAGCATTAACCCAAATATAAATCTCACCAGTTTTTGTTCAAATGAAGCCACATTAACATTCGTGTCTAAATTATTACAGTTCTTCATTCTAATAACTCACTTTAGGTAGTATTTTTAATGAGAAATTTAGGATCTCCTGACAGTATTTAGAAAATCTGTGAGAATATATATAGTTGCCTAAATGACTTAAAGTGCCACAGGCATTGAGTAGGTAGGGTTTAGGAATTCTAGAAGGCCTGCAATGTGAGAGACAGATACAAACAAGAGAGAATATTATGTTAGCAGAATTGTAATACAAAATGAAAGAAAATATACAGATATTCTTAGTTTAGGGCAAGAGGTGTTTATATGTCAGAACTGTTGGAAATAATCCTGTCCAGGCCCCAGGGAAATACTTTGCTGTATCATTTGCCATATCCCCTTGGAACAAAAGATGATAGCATGTATACAGCGAAGATACATGGCTTTAGCCACCGCCGATGTTAATAACGCATTGTTTTAGATGGAAAAGGTGATTTGAGAGGCAGAAATGGTTGCTTAAAAGACAAATTAATTAAACTGTCAAATTAGTTCTCTAAACCTGAATACAAAGGATTCTTACATACATAATTATGTCTTCACAATAATGCTGAGTGTCCCCCCCCCCCCCCCTT
Source organism: Ateles fusciceps (assembly GCA_036589455.1). NCBI lineage: Eukaryota > Metazoa > Chordata > Mammalia > Primates > Atelidae > Ateles > Ateles fusciceps. The sequence goes on along the minus strand of JAZHEH010000065.1, from coordinate 3,590,785 downwards.
TTTTTTTTGCTTCTCTTGTGTTCCAATTTATAATTACTCACAATCTAGCACAGTATTTACATCCATTGTACATGGAAACTATGGGACATTGTATAACATTAAACAATTCATATTGCTCTTAAATTTGTATATATGTAGGTATACACATAATGCTCATGCAATAATGCATTTATTATTTACACTGGCAACAAGACAATGAATAGAATTGTGAATGGTTTTATTTTTAAACAATCTTTTATAAGACATAGTTTAAATTTTAAAAATTCACCTTTACTCAGATAATGTTTGTGTAAAATTTTGATTCTAGTAGTTATAAATGGTATTGTTTTCTAATTTTAATAGTTTAAACATTTTAGAAAAAATAAATTTTTATTCCATTTTTATTCCATCACAAAGACTTCTGTCTTTGTGATTTTTTCTTCTAAATTACTGGCTTTTCAAGTAACTTATAAAAACGTATTATTATTACATATAATGTACTACTAATTTATATTTTGGGTAGGTCCTCCCAAATAAACAGGGATTCTAAGCAACAACAATGTGCTAGCTGTGATAATGGAACTTCTCCTGTTTCCCATCTCCCACCTCCATCTGGATTGACACCCCAAAGCCTCTGTAACAAAGAAATTCAGAATAGACCCTGAACTATTTCAGGTTCCTGTAGTTGCTTCCCAAATTTCTCATTTGAAATAGCCAGTAAGAAAGGAAAACAATTACATTTAATATTTCTTTGTGAACTTTTGTTTTGTGGAACGTTTAGAATGAGTTTATGTATTCTTTGGGGGTTTGGAATATTTAAGGTGAGAGAATTGAAGCAAGTACACTATAGTAAACCCTTGTTGAGTTCAGATACCCCATTGGTCACGGGAACACACAGAGAAATCAGATCAATTTCTTGCTTTTGAAGATCACATAGTCTAAGGTCATGTATCTTAAATTTTTTCTTCCTGTTTTTTTTTTTTCTGTAGAGAAAAGTAAATGTGTACACGCAAGAGTTCTGGGAGCTGGTGTTTTAGGGAGGCTTAGGGAAACGGTGTAGTTAGAGAAAGAGGCAAGTAGATATTTGTTTTTTTTTCCCTTAGATTGTATGTTCTGAAAAATGAATCAGCTTTTTCCAGTCATCTTTAATCTATGATATCTCTTAAAGAGTAACATTGATTATTTTCATTTTCTCTGGCTGGGAGTGGTAGAGAAAGGACATTATAAGAAGATCCCAAGTCCTGCTTAGCCGTTCCTCATTTCCTGGAAATGTGATCTGACTTGCCTCATCAGTGGCACCGTAGGCTTTGAAGTCTAGAATGCTGACTGAAAAGATCATGCAGATGTTTTAGTCTACTCTAAAACACACCTTGTTTTCCTATGAGATTAATTGCTCTGAAATCTTCCAGAAAAAATTATACTCCAATTATGTTCCATAGTTATTCTGGTGATTCATGCATAGTATATCTTTTGCACTAGCTTGAGAAACTCAGGCATTGGATACCTGGCAATATAAAGGCTATTCAATAATATAAATCAATTAGAATTTACCTTGCCTTTCTTTATTAAACATATTGAAAAAATTACTTTTATTCAAATCATTTTGATGTAAAAGTACACAGACTGTATTTTTCTTTTATTAAAAATTGTGGGTCAGATGCAATGGCTCACACCTGTAATCCTGGCACTTTGGGAGATTGAGGAGAGATGATTGCTTGAGCCCAGGAGGTTGAGACAAGCTTGGGTAACATATGGAGACCCCTGTTTCTACAAAAAAAAAAAAAAAAAAAAATTAGATTAGCTGGGTATGGTGGCGCATACCTATAGTCCTAGCTACCCGGGAGGCTGAGGTGAAGGATAATTTAGCCCAGGAGTTCAAGGTTATAGTGAGCTATGATCACGTTGCTGCACTCCATCCTGAGTGACAGAGAGGGACCATGTTTCTTAATAATAGTAATAATGATAATAATTTGATGTAAAGGTAGCACAGAAAGTACTTTTTCTTCAGCGATTTTTATAATTCATATTATACAAAGTTTTGATAAAAAATTAATAGTACATTTTCACCACAGAAAATATAAATGGCCTTGCCTTACAGAATTTTATCCATTGTGACAAAAATCTAACCATATTAGTTCATATTCTATCTAGACTAGTGATCTCAACTGTCTGCAACCCACATTTATTTTTAAAAACCTGACTTCTAAGGTGTTTTGGAAAAAACATGGAAATGCTGCAAACCCACATGGTTATCCACAAATATGTTATATCTATTGGCTCATGGATATTTCAAAGGATGGAGGCAAAACTTATGCCAAAAATAATTTTATATAAAAACAACTCATTAATTTTTAAATAAGGGAAATTTTCAAATCCTATCAATGAATCTGACCTTTTTTCCACTTAAAGCATAGTTATATCGATTTCTTTTTATTGTTGTCTTTCCTTCTTGGAGGCTCATGGCTAAGTTTTGCACCTTATTTTTTCTCAAAGAGAATAATTAATACTGACTTTCTTCACATCTTGCCACCTCAAGTTTTATAAGCCTTATTTTGTTATGTCTATTACTAAGGTCTACTGTAATGTGCATCAAACTCATTTGGAATTGGGCAGGGTAAAAATTATGTCATTGTTAATCAAACTGTACATATTTTAATCTTACATTTTATGCTTATGAAACAGGATGCAGATACGTACAGAAAATCTGGAGGGACAGTAGGCAGCACCCATTTTGAAATTCTGCTTCTCAAACCTGTCTACTCTGGCATTAGAGGTTTAGCTGCAGAATTTAGAAGAATTACATATGATCCAAATAAATACAAGGTTTTTTTTTTTTTAATTCAGGCTTTATTAATGATTGGCCCAACTCACAATGCAGAATGAAGACACTGTGCTGGTTACAAGAGTTAATTTAGAAATATTCATAAATACAAAACTATTACATATAATAGGTTAATGACTTTAATGTTCAGTCATTCTTCTCTCCCAAGAAACTGATGAAATCCATTCACAAAACTGGTTAAGAAAATGATTTCTCTATTAGTTTTCTAGATGTTCTTATCATCTTCTCCATGTCCTTTGCTACTTTAATCCTATGCCCTCTGTGTACTTGCTTAAGATTCCCTTTAGGAAGAGAAACACTTTTCATCAATTGCATTGATAAGGAGGCTTACGTTCCTTCCCAATGATAGTAAATAGCTATTTATTATTGGAGAATGACTTCATTTTCTGTTTACATGGCCCTGAGATTTCCTAGTCTCTCTTAGGTGCTCTGTGTTTTACAGTCAGCTAGCTAGGTATTTGGTTTCAAAATTATACATTTCATAAACCCATAAAGTGTGTTTTTATCTCACAATAAGATTTATGATCAACTAGATAAGCATGGACAAAAAATAACATCTTTGATATATGGCTGCTGAGCAGTAAACTAGGCTCTTCTGCTAGCTAAGTAACCACCCCCCTCTCAGCAGTTTTTTGATTAAAAGTTCCATCTCATCAAAATTACATTTTTTTCACAGGTCAAAATGTTGCTTATAAATAATCAAAATTGTTGCTACACATCTTACTTTCCCTGGCTGGAATGGCATCTGCTACACATGCACACACACACACACACACACACACACACATACTCTCTTTCTGTCTCACACACAAACACACATACACACACTGTTGCTCACACAAACTTATTTCTCTAACTTTTACTTGGTCTTTCTCAATTCAGCTATTCAGCTGAGGTGTTCTTTATACCAAAAGTCTTTCAAGATCTTTCTGGACTGGTTTATATGCCCCCTTTGTGGTTCTAAGGTACTCTCTGCACACATCTATCCTAACTCATCCTGTGGCTGCTGGTTTATTTGCCCTTCTCTCCTACTAGATCATACTGTCTGTGAAGAAAGAGAATGTGTATTTGCTAGTGTTCTGTCAGTGCGCAGTACAGTGCCCTCTACTGAGCAGGGGCCAGTAAGCATTTGTTGAATGAATACATAACTGGATTAAATATGGGATGCTGATAACTGGAGAAAGAACAAACAGCTTATTTTTTTAAATGAAGAATATTATTTATCTCATAGAGCTCTTATCATATTTAAATTATTGAAAATGTTTGAGTAGTACCTGGCACGTAGTAAGCTTTATATAAGTGTTAGCTATTATAATTAGTAGTAAATTTAGTGATTTGGAATAGTAAGAAAAATAGCACCCAAATTTTGAAACAAGAATCAGGGAATTGGAGTTGAGCATGCCAGTGGGTGTCGGGATTGAAATGAAAAAGAAAAGTGTTAACAAAGCCTTCTTTCTAGTTCTGTGATCTTTGTGTCAAGTTCAATCCAAGGTGGTTTTTAAATTCACCAGTAGTTCATTAATATTATTAAAATACATATTGTTTTTAAAATTTTTTTAAATGAATAAACAATAGATGTATATATACATGTGATAATTTAATGCATTCATATAATTTGCAAAGGTCCAATCAATATAATTGGAATATCTATCAGCATTAATGTTTATCTTTTCTTTCTGTTAGAAACATTAGATTATTCCCTTCCAGCTATTTTGAAGTATAAAATAAATTATTGTAAACTACATCCAACCTACTGATCTATCAGATAGGTCCTATTTCTTCTATCAAACTGTGTATTTGTGCCAATTAATCAACCAGTCTTTATCCACCACCTCTCTTACTGGCTCCTGGTAACCACCAGTCTGCTCTGCATCTTTATGAGATTCATTTTTTTTGCTCCCTCATATGAGTGAGAACATGCTATATTTATCTTTTTGTGCCTGGCTTACCTCACTGAACATAATGTCCAACAGTTCTATCCTTGTTGCTGCAAATGACATGATTTTGTTCATTTCATCATTGAAAACTATACTATTGTGTATATATACCACATTTTCTTTATCCATTCATTCATGTTGGGTACTTAGGTTAATTCCATATTTTGGCTGTTGTGAATAGTCCTGCAATAAACATGGGGATTCAGATATTTCTTTGATATATTGACTTCTTTCACAATATATATATATATATATAGTATATGTATTGTATATGTAGTAGTAGTAATAGTAGAATTGCCGGATTATAGAATAGTTCTATTTTTAGTTTTTTGAGGAACCTCCATATAGTTTCCCATAGCAGCTGTACTAATGTACATTCCCACAATGTACTAGGATTCCACTTTCTCCAAATACTCACCAGCATCCATTATTCCATCTTTTGGATAAAAGCCATTTTAATTGGGGTGAGATGATATCTCATTGTGGTTTTTATTTGTGTTTCTCTGATGATTAGTAATGTTGAGCATTTTTTAATATACCTGTTGTCCATTTGTGTGTCTTCTTTTGAGAAATGTCTATCCAGAGCATTTGTCTATTTTTTAATCAAATTATTTGTGGGGTTTTTTGGGGGGTTTTGTTTTGCCTTTGTTTTTTGCTATTGAGCTGTTTGAGCTTCTTATATGTGTTGGTTGTCAGATGAATAGTTTGGAAATATTTCTCCCATTCTATGGGTTATCTCTTCAATTCATTGATGATTTCCTTTGCTGTGCAGAAGTGATTTCACTTCATATGATTCCATTTGTCCATTTTTGCTTTTGTTGCCTATGCATTTGAGGTTTTACCCAAAAAAATCTTTCCCCAGAGCAATGTCCTGCAGCATATCCCCAATGTCCTTGTATTAGTTTCATAGTTTCAGGTCTTACATTTAAATCTTTAATTTGTTTTGATTTTGATATTTGTATATGGTAAGAAATAAAGATCTAATTTCATTCTTCTGTATATGGTCATCCAGTTTTCCCAGAATCATTTGATAAACAGACTGCCTTTCCCCATTGCAAGTTCTTGGCACCTTTGTCAAAAATGAGTTAATTGTTAATGTGTGGATTTTTGTCCAGGTTCTGTTCCGTTGGTTTATGTACCAGTTTTTATGCTAAGACCATAATGATTTGGTTAATAGATTTATAGAATATTTAGAAGTCAGGTAGGATGATGCCTCCAGCTTTATTCTTTTTGATCAGGATTGATTTGGCTATTTGGGATCCTTGGTAATTCTACATAAATTTTAGAATTTTTAAAAAATATCTGTGAAGAGTTTCATTGATATTTTGATAGGGATTACACTGAATCTGTAAATTGCTTTGGGTAGTATAGCAGTTTCCTCCATGCTGTTCCATGATAGTTAGTGACTTCTTATGAGATCTGATAGTTTAAAGGTATATGGTGGTTCCCCACTTGCTCTCTGTCTGTCTCCTGCTGCCTTGTGAAGAAGGGGCTTATTTCTCCTTTGCCTTCTGCCATGATTGTAATTTTCCTAAGGCCTTTCCAGCCATGTGGAACTGTGAGTCAATTAAACCTCTTTTCTTTATAAATTACCCAGTCTCAGCTAGTTTTTTATAGCAATGTGAAGAAAACAGACTAATACAGCATGTGTTCCACATTTGAGAGGTTGTCACTACAGCACATCTGCACAGCCCATGCCATGTGTGGGGGTCAGTGAGGCAAGTCAAGTAAGTTATATCTAAATGTTTCAGAGGAAGGTGGTCACCAGGAGTTGATTGTATAAGGCAGATATCTGGTCAGCCACATTGAGGATGTGGGGTGAGGCAGGCATCAGAAACTGTGTCAAGGATGACTAAGCTCTGCCTCTGGTATGAGAGAGTGAAACCTGTATTCAAAATAGATGTGAAGGCCACATAAAATCACTGGAATTCACTGTACATATGTACCATCATCGGTGTGAATTAACTTGATCCCAAAGAGAAGTCAACTGGCCACAGTTAAGGAGGAAAATTCAAAATGTCTTGAACTGTGTTGTTGGGCACATTTATTTCCAAAAATAAACTGTTTAGCTACTAAATATCTTTTTTAAAGCACGTATGTATTTATTATTATTTCACTTCTCACTTAAGAGTCTGACTCAAAAATTCCTCTATTTGCTCAAAACTTTGCTTAGATGATATTTCCTTGACAAAGGAAAATGAAAGAAAAACAAGATACATGACATTTTTCAACTACCCTTTTCTTCCCAAGACTTCCCCAATGCCTTTTAACCATAGCCGTTCAAAAGCGCTTATGCTGTCCTAACATGTCAAATCTTACTCTGGAACACAGACTTTTCCACTATTTCCTCAATTAGCATATAGCCACTAACACTTTGAAGTTGTAATCAACAATACTAACTAGTTCCCAAATTGGTTGATTTGGTAAGAAAATACAGTTAGTCAAACTCTTCAGAATTATATCTAAAAAAGCAACAGCTTTTTAGAATTTTTCATTCTTTGAATAGTTGGTCATTATGCAATAGAAATAAAAAGGACTTTGGAGGTAATGTGCTAAATTTGTTTTCATTTTCATATTTTTTGGGGTGTCAGAACGTAATTTTCTGCTATACCACACACCATTTTCTTTGGCCTTGGTTATTGTTTGCTAAAAATATATATAAAATCTAACTTATTTAAACCTGCAGATTCTGGGGTTTGTATAGACAAGATATGAAAATGACTGACTGCATTCTCCTTATATACATATTTTGTTGTTGAGGAAGAGGCAACTTTGTTGGTTATCTTCTTAGCCTTCCTCCTTCTCTCTTTCCCTCCCTCCCTTCTTTCCTCTATCTTCCCCTTCCTCCCTCCTTCCTACCTTCTTTCCTTTCTTCCTTCCCCTCTTTTTTCCCTCAGTATCAACTGGCAGTTTATATTCATGATCAGAGTTTTTTTTTGTTTTTTTTTTTTTAAGAGAGAGTTGTTTCCAAAGGATGCATCATAAAATAAATATTATGTGACCCACTACTAAAAAATGAGTGATGAGTCTTTATTCCAAAGACCAAGACTTGAAGACAGGTGTCATTCAATATCAGCACAACCGTCTCTGAGTAGACAGGTGAAGCAGACCATGTAATAGCAGAGTGGCCAGAAAAAAGACTATAAGGAGAGAAAAAGCTGAAATCTGACTTAGGTTTCTTGTGTGAGCTCTCCATATATAATTTGGAACATTTTTAAGAACTGGATGTGACCACACTTCCATTTTACCTTCATAACATAAAAGTCTTCCAATAGAAAAGTTATTAAAAATGATCAGATAGAAAACTTTTTAATGGAACACAAAAAGTTTCTGCTTTTTCAATAATAGTTTTTTCCTTTTACAAAGTGTATGGCTTTTAATCTACTGGGTTGGCTATAAGCATTTTTACTCATGTGTGACTAGGATTTTCAAAGCCCATTTTTCAAAATGGATGTATAATACTATAACAAAAATATTTTTTTTTCTTGGAAATTCTCTCTCTAAGAAACGAGGTTGACCTTGCGTAATTGTCTTTTCTTATTTTTTCTTTATGGCTAGTCTTAGTGTGGTTGACTGCTATTTTTTACATATTCTTGCTACCTCTTCAGTAATACAATATTGATTTCTTCTGAAGTTATATGTTATTGCAAATTGGGAGCATTTTTCACATCAAGTGATATACTGTTTCTTTACTGTTACTAAAATTTTTAAAGAAGATGGATTGCTAACATGGTGGAATATATATTAAAAGTTCTGGTACCATCCACAAAAAATAATATTACAGAAATTTGTAAGAAGGGTATTTCAGTGGTGAGTCTGCACAAATAATACTTTGTGAAGCCGTGTCAGTCTATTTTCTCAGCCTAAATAAATGGTTTGAAAAGGGTTGGTAGCATCTGCTATGACTTGAATGTATGTGTTTCTCCAGTATTCATATATTGGAACTTAAGACCCAATGTGATAGTATTAAAAGGTGAGACCTTTAGGAGGTTATTAAGTCATGAAGGTGGAACCCCCATGAATAATATTAGCAACCTTGTAAAGAAGCTGAAGGGAATTAGCTAAACCCCTTTTTGTCTTTCTGCTTTTTGCCATGTGAGGATGTAACAACAAGGTGCCATCTTGAAAGAAGAGACACTGGAACTGCAGGTGCTTGGTTTTTGACTTCTTAGCCTCCATAACTGTGAGAAATAAATTTTATTTCTTTATAAATTACTCAATCTGAGATATTCTGTTATGGTAGCACAAGTGGACTAAGATGCCAGCTAAGGGGCAATAAATCTAGAAATCCCTAAGGTGAATCCAGGGCTAATTTTCAGAGCCCTGCATTCACCTTAGGGATTGAGGGTGAGATGCCTAGGGCACAACATTTGAGGAAGTGTCTCATCAAACTTGGGACCTTAGTTGCCCCTCAGGCTTTACCTTAGTCCCAATCCTGCTATGACTGTTCTCAGATCACCATTTTCAAAATTTCTCTGTACCTCATTATTGACTTTTCTGTACATCTTAATTATAAAGTTCAATAAAAGACAAATAGGATACATTTCAGGGGAAGAAACTTTTCATCTGTCCATGGAAATAGTAGAATCCTATACTCCATCATTTTTATCTTTACATTTTATAGCCATATATAAAGATGCAAAATAGCATAAAGATTAGTAATGAGTATTTTCTGGAATAGATAGATCCAATCCTAACAATTGTAGGGCCTAGCCAAAGTTCAAATTGAGGTCACATGCCATATATCTAAATAGGGAAGTGTTGCAAATTAAGAAACTAATAAAATACAGGCCAGGCATGGGAGCTTAAGCCTGTAATCCCAACACTTTGGGAGGCCAAGACAGGTGGATCACCTGAGGCCAGGAGTTTGAGACCAGCCTGGCCAATATGGTGAATCTCCCTCTCTACTAAAAATACAAAAAAAAAAGTTAACCAGGCATGGTGGTGCATACCTGTAATCCCAGCTACTTGAGAGGCTGAGGCATAAGACTTGCTTGAACCTAGGAAGTAGAGATTGTAGTGAACTGAGATTGCACCACTGGTTTCCAGCCTGGGCGATAGAGCAAGACTCTGTCTCAAAAAAAAATAAAATATAAAAAAAGAAACTAATAAAATACATCTTATTTTTTACTTGATAAATATCCTTCACAATACTTGGATGTTCATATTTACATTTAGAATGGTCAAACTCTCTGGAGTCCTGCACTGAAACATGGAGGCATGAAGAGATGTGGCTGCTGGCCTCTGGACTATGACCCACCTCCATTCCTCCCCAACTCTGGATGTATCCTGAACCATCAGAGTTTATATATATATATATAATATTGTGTGTGTGTGTGTGTGTGTGTGTGTGTGGGTGGTATATATATATGACATATATGGCAAAGCTTGGATATATATGCTAAAGACTTCCATACATATGTGTGTGTGTGTGTGTGTGTGTGTGTGTGTGTGTGTGTGTTTATGACATATATGACAAAGCTTGGATATATATGCTAAAGACTTCCATACGTGTGTGTGTGTGTGTGTGTGTGTGTGTGTGTGTTGTATGGGGGTCATATCTGATGGTACAGTCGGTTCTTTGGAGACATCGGTAAACCTCAAAGCAGGGGGCAGGCATGTTTCAGCTGGCAGGGGCAATTCTGGATGCTAGCTGCTAGTGGTGTAGTTCTGAAAGGAAGGCATGAGGTCCAGGTGCATAGAAAGAAGCTTGGTGAAAGGAGGACTAGAGAGAGATCCTCTAAAATACAGGGCCAGAGCAGGGGACCCTTTTCCTTGAGTCTGAAAGTGATGCTACAGATAGACCTTAGTTTAAATCTTACTCATCAATTAAGAGCTGTGTTTTCTCAGACAATTAACTTTACCACTCTCTGTTGGTCTGGTGCCAGAATGTCCCAGTTTCAGTTCCTCTTCCACCAGTAAGTAGCAATAAGATCTTGTGCAAAGTAGTTCATCTTTCTGCCCCTCAGTTTCCTCATCTGAAAATTGTAGATAATCATGATCCTTACTTCAGAGGGTTATGATAGTTAAGCAAGTTAATACTTCTAAAATGTTTAGCATGCTTTCCAGCACTAATAAGTATAGTGTGTTTGCTTAGAAAAGTAAAATAAATAGTCCTCATTTGTAAAAATGAGAAAAACAATGTGTGCCTTATAGAGTTGTTGCAACCATTAAATAAGGTACTGATGACAAACTACTTTTATAATATCTGGCACCTGATAATAGGAAGTCTACCAAGGTATATATAAAAAATGTAATGAGAATATAACTCCAGAAATATATTTTAAAAATTGAAATTATTTTTAAATTTTTATTGTTATATATTATATGTGTATATATATATTGCCTTTTCTTTGAGAATCTACAGTGTTTCTAGCAAGTTTGGTTTTGCTTAAAAGTGTTAAAATATGAGTATTCTCCTTTTCAGGATTTATATGGTTTTCCGTGAATAATTTGAATAATTGTAAAGCCTTATTTTATTTTTGTCATTGGGAACTAATCCATTCACTTTGTCTATGGACACTTGCTTTATGTCCAGTATGCTGCAAAAGTGCCAGACTTTTTATTTCATAGTGAAATGCAGTGGGGTTGTAAGTTATTATTAGTCAAATACATGAGCCCAAACTGTTTCTCTCCAAAGCAATCTTTTCTTTTCTCCATTAGTTTTTTTAATCAAGAAAAAGACAGAATTTAATACTGACTCAATGTCCAGAAATCGCAGATGTGATTCCTGATTTTAGGTAGTGGAAGATGTTATTCTGTCATTCTGTCTTTCTAAAGTTTCCAGCATTGTCCTTATGCTTAACTTGGGCACAGGCATACAATAACTATTCATTCTTAAGAATACTGTTCTTATATTGTTGACCAATTTAGATTAAGATATCACTCATAATTTATTAGATGAAGTTGGAAATATTGTCTAATCTTTTAAAAGCTATTTTTTGGGGAAGAAGCCTAACTGTGGAAATGAATTATATGCTGTAGTGTTTTTAAAATGATTTAAGCCTTCAGCCCTGTAAGTTATGAAGTTTATTTTGAATTATTCATTGGAGATATATCTATATCATCTATATTCATCTTTAAGCACTTAAGTTTTCTAACTCTTCTGAATTTAATAGTCTTGTTGGCAACTATTTTCTGAATACAATCACCTCTTTGTCCTCAAAGCAAAAAATGTCTATATATTTCAAACTGAACTCCAGCTTCTATTACGTATCATCAGTCAAAGGGCACATGTACAGCACACTAAGATATAAAGGCCTATAAAATTGAGATAGATACATTTGAGGCAAAGGGTATACTTCTCACACCAGGGGCCAACTTGATTCTGAATCCTAGAGTATATGAAAAGTTAATCTTTCAAAGATTCATAAAACATTTGAACATATTTCTCAGTGGTAACTTTTTGGCCAGCTCGAGGCTTAAACCAGTTTCCAAATTCCAGTTTTGTGTTGCATAGCATTTCTCCCTAAAATGGAATCAATAAAGTCTGGCATTACCCTAGTAAAAAAAATTGTTACTCTCATTTGTAATACTGCTTACCCCACAAAATGTTATGAGGACTAAATATAACAATTTAAAGCATCTAAACTTAACATAATGACGGACAAGTATTCATCCATTCCCTCTATCTTCACTTCACCTGCATTTAAAGGTCTATCTTCCTTTTTATTTTTTTATCTCCCACATTTATACCTTCGTCTTACTTTTGCTCTTCATTTTATTTAACAAACAACTTTTGGTCATATTGGAGATAAATAACTGGTTCAATAAGTGTGATCCAAATAACACCTTTTTGAGGTATACATAATTCTTTGCCCATCACTGCTTAAGATTCCTTTCTTATAGTCTAATTTTATGATCAAGACCATGTTTTAGTAAAACTAATGCTAGTTTCTATAATAGGCAAATCCAAAAATGATAATAGCCCAAACATAATTGATGCTTCTTTTGTGCTTATAAAGTCTAAAAGAGGTTTTCCTGATAGTCAAGTAGCTATTCTCCAATTTGTGATTTGGGGAATTAGGCTCCTTCTAACATATGGGTCTGTAATTGTAAAGTGGTTTTCATGATTACAGTGCTAGTCTGTGTCAGTCTAACAAAAGGGAAAAGGGTACCAAGTTTCTGGATTGAGAGTATGTTATGGACCAGGCCTAGAAATGGCTTCCATCTCTCACCTCAAATCCTGTGGCTAGAACTCAGTCGCATTACCACAACTAATTACAAGGGAAAGTAAGAAATAAAATATAGCTGGATGCCCAGAAGGAGAGAAAATGTGTTTAATTTTGTATTAGATGAAACTGACACTCCAGAAAGCTATAGAATGTTCTAAAAATAATAATTAAACTTTTAAATTAAAATAATGTGTTATAATTTGGAAGCCATTTCATATGGGCTAAAAGTTTTATTGAATAAATATAGTACACTTTAATGTATAATTCAATCATGGAAGTCACGTCCATGTATTAATATAATGCTATAATAATTTGATTAAGTTGGCCGGGTGCAGTGACTCATGTCTGTAATCCCAGCTACTCAGGTGGCTGAAGCAGGAGAATTGCTTGAGCCTGGGAGGCGGAGGTTGCAGTGAGCCGAGATCACACCATTGCACTCCAGCCTGGGTGACAGAGCAAGGCTCTGTCTCAAAAAAGAAAAAAAAAAAAAGAAGAATTTGATTAAGTGAAAGACAATATAGGAAAGCATAGATGTAGGTCTGAAAAACTACTTGATAACTATTAGTATCATTAAAGGGGAGAGACCTGTTATGCTGCATATCTTACAGTTTCTTTCTTTCTTTCTTTCTTTTTAAGAATAGGAATGAGGCACTGTAACATCAAAAGGGTCAGCAGGTGATTGTGTGCAATTAGGATATAGTCAGTAAATGCCAAGGGAGGGGCATTCAGTAGGAATCGAGGGGAAGAACCACTATGGTGGTTCTAAATTCTAGAACCACTATAATGATTAGAAAATAATTCCTGACATTCCAATGAGGACAAATCTACCATGGACAGAAAAACAAGCAAACAAATAGGTTGGTTGTACAAAATCTTGGCAAAACAGTATGAACTTTAGAATATAATAAAGGGAACCAACAATGAGTACACAGTCATCTTGGATAAGGGTGCATCTTGTGTGTGGCATAAAAGCATCTTCTCAGAGGACAAATGGGAACTGAAATCTTGCCTTGGCTTAACTTTGTGCCCAGAACAAGTATGGGCCAGAAAGGAGATGGGAATATCACTTTACAAAAGCTTCCCTGTCATCTCCTAAGCAACTGAGATGGTAGATGTGGCAGTATACTTCTTATTCATCCATTTAAGAAACGAGGACATTTTTCCAATCTACATAAAAGTTCATAGGGACTATTGAAGGCCCTGGATTGGAGTGAGTGAGAAGGAAGAGAGTGGCCTTTCGAACTTCCACGTGGTTGTGATACTTTAGAAGAAGCTCAGGAAATCTCAACAGTTTTAAATATGTGTGTTCTCTGGTTTTCTCACTTGTGAAATGACAGTGGACAAGATAATTTTTATAATCCTTACAAATTTTGTAAAATATGTTATGTCTTTTCTCAATCTGGGGTCCACATTTGATATGAGTTAATGTTTAAGATTAAAGTATTTGGTTAATTTATAGAGTCATTTATTTGCTAACATACTGTGTTTAATTTTTAAAAGTGGCAATTAAAACAGAAAAAAATTTAATTATGCTGGCCAGAGGGATATTTTTAATTTCTTGTTTAATTTTTCTAAAAGGTTAGGATACTAATTTATGTATTTTATTTAAAATGACTTATTTAAAGCTTGAAATGTTAAAAATGTTATTATAGATTTATTGTATTCTTTGAAAACTTGAAAATACTGAGTTAGTACATGTATTAGTTGGGTCCTACTACAATAAAAAAAATGTGAGTAGTTTAATGATATAATCTTTGTTCAAGTCCAGAGATCTTGAGTATTTTTTACCTGAATGAATCTACTGTTATTCATTGTCATAATTTCAGGGAAGAGAACATGATAGCTACACACAGTGTCCCATATGGCCATCTCTCAGTTATGAAAAACACAAACCTGAGATATTTAATAATTTTGTCTGCTATTCTTCACCGAAAACATTAATCATTGACTATTAGTTGCTGAATTAAAAAGATGAATTTTGGAAGAAAATTTGGACATAATTATAATAAAGCAATTTGCTATTTATCTGAAACTCAAATTTAACTGGATACCCTTTATTTTTATTTGCTAAATCTGACAACACTAGTCAGAAATGAACTTGTGATTTTGAAATGAAAGAATAACCAATCTGTTTTAGTGAACTCAGCTATTTAAAATTTAAGTATACAAATTAAGTCAATAGTTGGTGTTTACTTCCCCCTTTACTACAATGCTCAAGGGAAAATATTTTTAAAACTTACTTTTTATAACATTATTTAATGAGTAGGCAAATATTCTGAGGCCACACAGCATGAGCAATGTAAAAAACAAGTTTTAGAACATGCCTCTAAAATAAGAAAAGTACTGTTTTTTTTTCTCTCAACTTTATACTGAATGTACACATGTTATTGAGAATCCATATTATGGCATCAGCTTTAATCTTTCTGTTACTTTGAAAGTATCAGTGTGTTTAGATTTTATTTAAAGTGTATCATTTTATTACTACCTTCCTTTCTTTTCTCATTGCTCTGATCATGAATAAGTTGTCTTTATTTGGATTAGTTTCCCTTCCTACCTGTATGCCTTTACCATTCTCCCAGTTTTTTTCCAAGGATATTGGTAACCCATTGTAGTTAGCCATTCCTTAAATCTTACACTTATCATTTGATTGTCAATAGTGTTCTACTTATTTCTTAGCTTCTGTAACAAAGCATGTTACCTTCCAAATAATTTTTACTTGTTAATACTTGGCCAGTATTATTTCTAGTGCTCTAGAACACACATTATTCTCTTATTTCCTGCAATATTGATTCTATCTTTAATTTAGTCCTCTCTCTAAGGCAGGTATTATGGTTCAGGAACCCCTAACTGAAGGATTGCTTGAGGTGTTGGAGCATCTGCTGAACAGCACTAATGAACAATGGTAGGAGCCTAGAAAAGAAGATAAAATAATTTGTTTTTGCTCTTTTATAGTTTACAAACTGAAAATAAAAGGGTCAGTCTGTTGGGGGCAGCAGGAAAAGTGGTAAGAGCTAGAACTAAGGAGGAAGGAAACTATCAAGGCATAGACCGAATGAAAACAGGAGAGAGGGAAGTATCTAACAACATTGTTCAATGCTGAGTTGAGTGGTACAGACTGAAAGCTTATTACAGATTAGTAGACTTATGTTTTTGTATTTCACTCAGGCTTGTCTTCGTTTCTTCTGCAAAATATTTTTTTACATTTGTAGATTCTACCAATATCGTCTTAAAGTTCAACATTTCATTTTACCTTTTGTAGGACTTCTTTCTCATCAATAAATTCTTAAAAAGCTTTCAGTCTGTACCACTCAACTCAGCATTGAACAATGTTGTTAGATACTTTCCTCTCTCCTGTTTTCATCCGCTCTATCCCTTGATAGTTCCCTTCCTCCTTAGTGCTAGCTCTTACCACTTTTCCTGCTGCCCCCAAACAGACTGACCCTTTTATTTTCAGTTTGTATAAAATCACTCAATAAAAATTAAAGAAGCATACTACAATTATATGTCTTTCCCAATATAGGATTGCACTGTGATTCATGATGCATTGTGTAAAAATCTGTCTGAGATAGTAACGGTATTAGTATGTTTTTGTGTTGCTGATAATGACATACCCAAGACTGGGCAATTTGTCAAAGAAAGAGGACTTACAGTTTGACGTGGCTAGGGAGGCCTCATAATCATGGCAGATGTCAAGAAGGAGCAAGTCACATCTTACATGGATGGCAGCAGGCAAAGAGAGAGAGAACTTGTACAAGGGAACTTCTCTTTATAAAATCATCAGATCTTGTGAGATTTCTTCACTATCATGAGAACAGCATGGGAAAGATTTGCCCCCATGATTCAGTTACCTCCTACTGGGTCCCTCCCACAACACATAGGAATTCAAGATGAGATTTGGGTAGGAACATAACCAAACTATATTATTCTGCCCCGACCTCTCCCAAATTTCATGTCCTCACATTTCAAAACCAATCATGCTTTCCCAACAGTCCCCTAAATTCTTAACTCATTTTATCATTAACTCAAAAGTCCACAGTTCAAAGTCTCATCTGAGAAAAGGCAAGTCCCTACTAGATGCAATGAAGGTGCAGGCATTGGGTGAATACATCCATTCCAAATGAAAGAAATTGGCCAAAACAGAGGGACTACATGCCCCATACAAGTCCAGAATCCAGCGGGCCAGTCAAATTTTAATGCTCCAAAATGATCTCCTTTGACTTCTTGTCTTACATCCGGGGTAATGCTGATGCAAGAAGTGAACTCCCATGGTCTTAGCAGTTCCACCCCTGTGGCTTTTCAGGGAACAGCCTCCTTCCTGGATGCTTTCAAGGCTTGGGTGTCTGAGGCTTTTCCAGGCACACAGTGAAAGCTGTTGGTGGATCTATCAATCTGGAGTCTGAAGGACAGTGGCTATTTTCTCATAGCTCCACTAGGCAATTCCCCAGTGGGCAGTCTGTGTGGGGGGCTCCCACCCCACATTTCCCTTCTGCACTGTCCTAGCAGAGGTTCTCCATGAGCACCCTGTCTCTGCAGCAAAATTCTGCCTGGACAACCAGGGGTTTCTATACATCCTCTGAAACCTAGGTGGAGATTCTCAAGCACACTCAATTCTTGACTTCTGTGCACCCACAGGCTCAATACCACGTGGAAGCTACCAAGGCTTGAGGTTTGCACCCTCTCAAACCATGACCCGAGCTGTATCTTGGCCCCTTTTAGGCATGTTTGGAGTAGCTGGGACACAGGACACCAAGTCCGTAGACTGCACACAGCAGAGGGACCCTGTGCCTGGGCCATAAACCATTTTTTCCTCCTAGATCTCTGGGCCTGTGATGGGAAGGGCTGCTGCAAAGTTCTCTGATATGCCCTAGAGATATTGTCCCCATTGTCTTTGTGGTGAACATTTGGCTCCTCGTTACTTATGCAAATACTTACAGCCAGCTTGAAGTTCTCTTCAGGAAATGGAATTTTATTTTCTATCACATTGTGTGGCTACAGATTTTCTGAACTTTTATGCTGTTTCCTTTATAAAACTAGATGCCTTTAACAGCACCCAAGTCACATCGTGAATGCTTTGCTGCTTAGAAATGTCTTCTGCTGGTTACCCTAAATCATCTCTCTCAAGTTCAAAATTCTACAAATCTCTAGGGCAAGGGCAAAATGCCACCAGTCTCTTTGCTGAAACATAACAAGAATCACCTTTACTCCAGTTCCCAACAAGTTCCTCATCTCCATCTGAGACCACCTCAACCTGGATTTCATTGTCCATATAGTTATCAGCATTTTAGGAAGACATTCAACAAGTCTCTAGGAAGTTCCAAGCTTTTGCACGTTTTTCTGTTTTCTTCTAATCCCTCTATACTATTCCAATCCCTGCCTGTTACCCAGTTCCAAAGTCTCTTCCACATTTTCAGGTATGTACAGCAGTGCCCCACTCTACTGGTACCAATTTACTGTGTTAGTTTGTTTTCACACTGTGGATAAAGACAAACTTGAGACTAGGCAGATTACAAAAGAAAGAATTTTAATGGACTTACGTGACTGGGGAGCCCTCACAATTATAGTGGAAGGCAAGGAGGAGCAAGTCATATCTTACATTTTACATGAAGGGCAGCAGGCAATGAGAGAGAGAACGTGTGCAGGGGAGCTTCTCTTTATAAAAACCATCAGATCTCATGAGACTTATTCATTATCATGAGAACAGCATGAGAAAGATTTGCCTCTATGATTCAGTTACCTCCCACTGGATCTCTCCCACACATGTAGGAATTCAAGATGAGATTTGGGTGAGGACACAGCCAAACAATATCAGCAACTAGGAAACTACATTGAACATCTGGTAGCATTTTAACTTACTCTTTAAGAAATATTTATTGGCCAGGTGCAGTGACTCATGCCTGTAATCCCAACACTTTGGGAGGCCGAGGTGGGTGGATCACGAGGTCAAGAGATCGAGACAATCCTGGCCAACATGATGAAACCCCATCTCTACTAAAAATACAAAAATGAGCCTGGCTTGTTGGCACGTGCTTGTGGTCCCAGCTACTTAGGAGGCTGAGGCAGAAGAATAGCTTGAACCCAGGAGGCGGAGGTTGCAGTGAGCCGAGATTGTGCCACTGCACTCCAGCCTGGTGGCCTGGCGACACAGCAAGACTCCGTCTAAAAAAAAAAAAAATTCTCTATGGTTTTCAGGCTTTTTTTGACTTTTCAGTTAAGAAGATGGACAAAGATGTCTGCTCTCTGGAGATTAAAGGCGGCATGGCTCAACAACCACCTGTGACTCTTCCTGGAGTACTCATCTTCATAATAGCAACACCTCTTACTTGGTCAGAGATTACCTTTGTGTCATCTGAAAGTCTTAAGAGTGGTCAAACCACTTCACTCTCTTACTGCCTGCACATGAATGTTCAATGGGTACTTCAAAATAGAGTCCAATAAGTTAAGTAATAGTAACAGTATCTCCTTTGTATCAAATAAGCAACTATATTCAGAGAGGTTGATTAGCCTTAGTTCATTCTGCCACTTCCATCATATTTGGTATTTCAACCCAGCTGTCCTAACTCAAAATTGCCTGTTGTTCTCAGAGTCCTTTGCAAATGACCATGTTTTGAGTTGTTCATTTTTTGAGTTAGCTATTTAGTTTTATCCTTCTAAATATATTATAAGCCTGCCAGTGTCAGGGATCATGTGTGATATTTTTATATTATTCATAGGCACTTTGCTGAAGGATGAGAATATAATAGCTGCTTATGAATATATATGATTTTTTTCTCATTTTTTTAAAGACAGGATGCTTTTAGGGCATGTGTATTAAGTATAAGCAGGTAAATAAATATTCTAAAGACAGATGTTACCATTTTTCCACTATCTCCCTTTTCATTAGCCAGCACATTGGGTCTGCAAACAGATGTTCACTAGAACAAAATAGCTACTTACATGTACAATTACCAATTCTGTATGCACCAATGAATGCACCAAATTTAGAAAAACTTGCTCAATATGTTTGATTTTACTGAACTATGTTTTCCCTAAGGACTGGAAGTCTTTATCTTGCTAGCATGTATTAGGAAGATAAAGTGCTTCCAATTTGTCTCTTGGATTGCCCTGCTGCTGTAGCCTGTTTGCTGAAATGGGGGATGGATGTGCTGAAGACTCTTGAACATGTGTTCCCTACCTTTTACAGTTAAAGACTCAAATTTTCTCTCAATCCTAGGATTAGAGTACAATGGCAGCCAGGAATAATTACATTTGCATGTCTTATCTACTGTGGTGTTTTCCTCAAGGAAAAGAGAGAAGCTTTAGGGTACTGAATGCAGAAAATGCAAAGCATTTAATTCACCTATACAGTCTGAGTCTAATCTATCCAAAAATTCTCTGGAAACAAAGCATTCTTTGGTAGTCATTTCATAACATCTGTGTAAGACCTAGGTTTCAATATGAATTATATTTTTAAAATTATTTATTTCTAAATGTTGCATCTTAACAATTTAGAGAAAATGTGGTTTCAATAATGAACAATAGAGGCTTTAGGGAGGAACTGAGACTAAAGGCAGTATTTTTAAATACATGGATTTATATCTTTTAGCATTAAATTATCTTATAATTAGCAATTTGTACAGAAATATTCTTTTACAAAACAGTTTAGTATTCAGAGATGATCAGTTGTAGACAGATACAAAATAAAGACTTTCAAAACATCTACACTGTGAACTGATTTCAATATAGATATCTTTTGGAGTTCACTTTCATATTGACTTGTCATTTTGACCCAGCTTACTTAAAAAAGTGTTCCAGAATATTTATAACCTTTCAAGAAGAAAAATAAGACATTTCTTCCACATTCACTCGATGAACTATGAATTTTGCCAAAAGTAATAACAAATTTATTAGCTGAAAATAGCCAATTATTATAAACTTTAAGCTCTCAGCAAATCTTAGGCTCTGGTTATTTTTTAACTCGACACAAAACAATATCCAGTCAAGTTGGAAATCAATAATATACAGAAAAACATTTTGTGGAATGTTCTGAATAAGGAATTAGCTAGTAGCTGCCATAGCTGCTTTAGATCAAACCTCTGATAAATATGTTTTTTTTTTTTTTGACAGAGTCTGGCTCTATCGCCAGGCTGGAGTGCAGTGGCAAGATCCCGGCTCACTGCAACTTCTGTTTTCCAGTTTCAAGCAATTCTTCTGCCTCAGCCTCCCGAGTAGCTGGGACTACAGGCACGCACCACCACACCCAGCTAATTTTTTGTACTTTTAGTAGAGATGGGGTTTCACCATCTTGGCCAGGATGGTCTCGATCTCTTGACCTCGTGATCCGCCTCCTCAGCCTCCCAAAGTGCTGGGATTACAGGCGTTAGCCACTGTGCCTGGCCTAAATATATTTTTTATCCTTAGACATGTTAATGCTAACAAAATTAATTTACCTTTAAAGTTATTGATTTTATTCAGAAATATAGATTCATATTCAAAAATATATATTTTTTGTTTTATAGTACTTTTAGCTTTAGAGAAAATTGCAAAGGCAATACAGAAAGTTTTTATATATACTATACCCAATTTCTCTCATCATTTACACTTTGTATTAGTATGGTATATTTGTCGTGATTAAGGAACTGATATCAATAAATTATTAACTATAATCCATTTGATTCATATTTCTTTAGTTTTTGCCTAATGTACTTTTTTTCTTCTTTTAATCTCAAGATATCATGCAAGATTCCTGATTACATTTTGTCCTCATGTCTCCTTAGGCTTGTCTGGGCTGTGACAATTTCTCAAAATTGTTTTTGATGACCTTGATAGTTTTGAGAACTGGCCAGGTATATTTTAGAATTCCACTTTTGGGCTGGGCTGTTCATTTTCTCTTGCCCTTGTATATCAGAGTTTGTGGTTCTCAGACCTTCAGACTCTGGGACCTACTCCAGAATTCCCCCAACACCTGTTTCTCTGTCCTTCATGGTTCTCCAACTTGTAAATGGCATATAATGGAAATTCTGAATGTCCATAATTGCCTAAGGCAATTCCCATAATATATTTACTTTTATCTATCTGTGTCTAATTGATTCTATTTCTCTGGAGAACCCTGACTAATATGCTATCACATAGCAAAGCAACTGATTTTTGTATATTGACCTTGAAACTTGTGACCTTGATATATTCAATTATTATTTCCAAGAGGAGTTTTATAGTCTTTTGGTGATTTTGTATATCGATAATCTTACTATCTGCAAATAAGACAGTTTTGTTTCTAATATGTATACCGTTTATTGCATTTTGTTAGTTTTATTTCACTAGGTAGGACTTTCAATACTAAATTAAATAAGTGTGAGTGGTAAGAAAAATCATTCTTTCTTTGCTCCTGATCTTCAGGAGAAAGTATCCAGTTCCTTATCATGAAGTATAATATTAATTATAGACTTTTATAGATGTTCTTTATCCAGTTGAGAAAATTCCTCTCTTGGTTTGCTGATAGTTTTTATATTGAATATATGTTGAATTTTGTCAAATGTTTTTCTGCATCATTTGATATGGATCACATGGCACTTTTCCAGTGGGCTTAAGGGTTTTGCAATGTCATTTTTCTTAGAACTTAAGCTTTTGCATTACAAAAGACTGGGCATATTTCATAAAAGTCGCTCTTCCCCTCCTCTTCCAGAGCTCATAGACGATTTTTCTTTGGGTTTTCACTGTAAGAACTGGGTGCAGCTACAGGAGATAAAGGATTGTGCTCCCAGGAGATTACAGTAATGCTAGTTTACATTCAGCCTCCAGAATTTCATCAGTTAAGTGTTCTTACTAGTTTATGGTTGCAGTAGCTTCTGTTCCATGTAAGCAGATTTTAGCTGTACTCTTGTGGATGAAACTGCCTCTCCTATTTGGGGTGGCTGTTTGTCCCATAATTTCATGAGTGTGTCTTCCTCTCTGAAGTCATAGTTTTTATTGCCTGCACCATTCAATTTATTTTTTAGTTACAGATGCTTTCTTCTATATTGATTGCATTCATTGTTAACTACTGTTTAAAGTTTAATATGTTTATATCCTGGGTTCCCCCAGTCAAATATAGTTTTTAAAAATATAATCATCCCTTGGTATCTGGGGGCACTGGTTCTAGGATGTCCTCCTATTCCCACCCCCTACTCAGGTACACAAATCCATGGACGTTCAAGTCCTTTATATCAAATGATGTAATATTTGCATATAACATACATCCTCTTACATACCTTACATCATCTTCAGATGACTTATAAAAATATCATATAATACAATGTAAATGCTATGTAAATCGTTGTTATACTGAATTGCTTTTTTATTTGTATTGTTTTCATTGCATTTTTATTTTTTACTCGATTTATTACTTTATTTTAAATAATTTTGAGCGATGGTTGTGAAACCCATGGTCTTTTATATTTTTCTATTACAGAGAGTAAAAAACAGAGTAGTTGGAATTTACTTAAAGAGACTTGATGATGGAGTTTGGGGGAGATTATATTTAAATGTTATCCAGTGTGTTCTCAATTTATTTACTTTTTGAAGCTCAAATCCAGGTAAAACATTTGTTTTACAGTGAAAATCATTATATTGTTTCACAGTAAATAGATATTAATGAGATTTTTCTCTTGACATAGAACAAATCCAAAGCAATATATCAGAGATCTTCACTTCTTTTATATCATCTAGATTAATTAGAAAACAATTTCCTAAAGTAAAAATACCAAAAGAAAGTAACATTGCTGATGACATTCCACAGTCCTTTCTTTTATGGAGAGAGATTATATTCCTAACACATTATTTTATTTTAAAAACCATAAATATTTATGCTTTATTTATTAATGCCTTGTTTATGCTTTATTGTGTTTCTTTTAAGTTACTTAATACAGCATTGCAAATGTAACCTGTATTCTATATATATTTATTTTGATACTGAAAGCAAACACATTTATTTGTTTAGTGTAAGTGGGAATTTCTTTATATACAAAACAGGATTTTATGTTAATCTCCAGTACTGAGTTTTTTTTTTTTTTTTTCATCAGAAGCTGTGTCTCTTTCTAGAAAAGCTTTAGTTCCATAAGAAAATCATCAAAATCCCCAAAGGTTCTGATATGAAAAATGAAATTAGAAGAGTTTGCACAAATAGATTGTGAATAAATGTTCAAGCCTATCTCACATACAATGTTTTCATGGAAGAAAGAACAAAAAGACTCATTATATTTATAGCTGCTGTGGAATGATGAAATCTGTAAATACCAAGATAAACACAAACAGAACAAAGTAGTAGAATCTCCTTGCTCATAATCCATGGAGATAGATCTAGCTCAAGACAGGGAAATATATCTTTAAAATCCTCACAGTCAGTAGGGAAAAGAATGATGGAATTAGATGTCAGTGTAAGGAGAGGGAGAAGAGAATCAGAGCCTGTCATTACCTCCTAGACACAAACTCATAAAAATAATGACAAATATGTGTTGAAAAAGCAAATGCTTATTGCCTCTTCATAAACATATATTGTCATTAACTTATTCGAACTCATGTTTCTAATTATTTGTTGCCTGAGAGTAGCCATAAACAGCAGCTTGAGAAAACGACACTGAGGAATATGGCCTGCCAATTTTAGTAGCTAACCCTGAAACAACGATGGAGTAGAGTAACAATACATCTGTGGATTATTATACTATAATTATTGAGTCAGAGGATAAGGAGATTGATGTTAAATTCTCTACCACTCTAGAATATAGGTCTCATGATACATTCTTGATTTGTGAGTCTTCCTCTACTGTACATCAATATCAAAGGAAAGACTCAAAAATCTTTTGCATATGCACTGTCCAAAAAGGACATACAATATGCAAAACAGTGTAGAAATCATTTTCTCAAAAGAATTCAGCTCTTAACACAAAGAGACAAATATTCTTCGTATAAAAACGTAGATCACTCCTCTTAATAATATGCATTGTTTCATGATTTGCCATAGAAATATGCTTATCAAAACAATATGATTAGCAACAATTCACTCTAGGAAATAGAAGCCTTAAATATATAAAGGGTTCCAGATTACATAATAATAATTAAAATGTATGTAAATGAAATGCATACATCAAAGAGGGAGAAAGAGAGAGAGCAGAGAAGGGGTGGAGTGGGTGATATTAGGAAAGTTCCTGATTGAATAGTGGAAGCAAAAGATTGTAAAGCTTTCTTGTCCTAAGAGTCCCAGGAATCTTAAACATTCAACTCAAGATTATGAAGCTTTGCCACTTAACTCATGATGTTTCCTGTTGTTTGGGTAACAAAAATATTACCATCATCTTGAATACTGCTTACCAATTGAGATTGGGATTTGTATGAATATTAATACCTTGATACGTGTTACCCTTGTAAAATGCAAGCAAGGACACATGGCTAAAGGATAGACACATACAGCCTGATAGAGCTATGTTTATTGGTGAAAACTCATATTGACAACATCAGTAGTGTGTGTGTGTGGTGTCTGCATCACTCTTTTATTTTAGGACAGTTCACAGATATCTGGCAAGACCAGATGTTGTGAGCTAGAATATGACCCTAAATCCTTGAGCTCTGTGGTTTTTAAACTATATGTATGATTAGGCAAGGTCCACACTGTTCCCTGGTAGAATCAGAGCTAGATTAAATAGCCATCTTTACTGGCAGAACATTTGTTACCAGTGCCTTGCCCTGGCGTCTTTTAATCTCCCAGAATAGAAATCAAGAGAGAGCACCAGATGCAGCAAAGAAAAAGTGAAAGTTTAGGGAGCTTGTGCACTCGGGAGCCAGCTGTATGGGAGCGTTTCATCAGGGCATGTATAAGAGGGGTTTCTCTAGTGCTTGCACAATGACTTCTCATGCTTTTTCATACATTGCACATAATATTAGCACTTTAAATTTCCACCCCAGGTGTGATTTTCAGCATTAAAATGAGGAAAAGGCCACTATAAGGTGAAGTTTACTTCTAATTGCACGTGCAGGGTCGCAGGGAAGTCTTTAGCCCCCTAAGACAAAAACTTGTGGTGAATAGCTTCTTGGATCTTTTGTGGCTGATTGGCTGGAAGTTAGGTAATCTACAGCTTGAGTAAGGGGCTTTTGTTCTTTTTCTCTATACCACATTAAAACCGGAATCCAGCCTACCTGCCAGTCTCACACTGACTTCAGTTTACGTTATAAGCTCAGATTCGTAGTTGATCTTAGCACTGGTTTTTCCTTTGGAATGACAGCAGGGAGGCTGAAGTTCAAGCCTTATAAGTTGACCAAGACTGCAAGTGCTAAGCACTATCTGTTCCCAGAGAGCTCAGCGGAATGTAACTTCTGTTTCTGGGAGGCCAGATTTCAGGGAATCAGTCTCAATAAATTAAACTTACCTCTCCTCCTGTGAATTTTTTAAAGGAAATAAATTTCTTTATGACATTTTTGAGGCACATGATATAGATTTAAGATTTTATTAACATAAAACAATAGTTAGCAACACTGACTTAATGATTTCCAGATGAAAGTAGGAAGATTCCTTCCATAGGTTAGTAAATTACAACCTTGCATATCAGTTACCTTTCCTGCTGTTCTTGAAGATGACTCTCCATTTTTATTTCTTTGTCTTTGGGCACAGACCCTCCTTATAACTAGTGTTCCAACCACATACAGGGTTAAACTCATACTCATTATTCCCTCCCTTTATTGACTGTAATTGACTTTGGTGTTTTTCTTTTTTTTACTTTCCTTTATTCTTCCCATAACTCTAATAGCATAAATAATATATGCAGATTTTACAAATACGTCTACTGGGAAAGTTGGGCCTTATTTCCTTTCTCTTATTGTGACCATTTTCTTTCTTCTTTCTCATCTGTTTTCTCTACTACAGCTTTTAGATAGGTGGGAAGTAACTTCCTGCTTCCTTACAGCTTGGCTCCTTCTATAGGTTCCTCACATGTCCTAGAATAACATAAATCATTCACGGATATGCGGGCCTATGTCTGCACAAAAATATGGTAGACATGAACTTAGGGACAGAGCTAGATTGAAACTCTGAAATTTATTTGCTATGTTGCTTGCACAAATTCATTCATCTTTTATGCCATAATTTCCTAGCATACAAAATGGAGATCATAATATGTATTCCTTGGGATTTATCTGAGAATTATGTGAGATGAATACTATATGGACTTTTCCTACTGCACTGCCTGGCCAATAGTAGATACTAAGAAAATACTAATTCATTCTTCATGTTTATATTATAGAATTACCATAATGATTATCTTCACATTTTCTGCAGAGGACACATTAAAAATATAAATAATTGGCTGGACATTGTAGCTCATGCCTGTAATCCCAGCATTTTGAGAGGTCAAGGCAGGGGAACTGCTTGAACCCAGTAGTTGGAGAATAGCCTGGGCAACATAGTAAGACACTGCCATACAAAAAAATTTTTAAAGTAGCCTGGAGGTTGGCACTCACCTGTAGTCCCAGCAACTTGGGAGGCTGAAGCAAGAGGATTGCTTTAGCCCAGGTAGTAAAAGCTGCAGCGAGCAAAGTTTGTGCCATTCCATTCTAGCTTCAGTGGCAAGAGAGAGACCTTGTCTCTAAAAGAGAGAGAAAGAGAGATAAAGAATTAAAGATTTTTAGGATAAATCTGAGAACATAGAGAGCCACAGTTGGAATTCGAATAACCAGTGTGAATTTCTAGCTCACACTTACCAGAACTTTCCAGTTAAGCTTCAACAAATAATAGTCCACATTCAAGATACCCATTAAACCACTGCGCTACAATAGCATATAAATGAATTCATGTGTAACATGAATTTCAAGTATATCAAAATAAAAGAACTTTATCCTGATTTCTCCTTAAGAAAGATTTATATATAAACATCAAGATTTAAATTATCCAAGATAGAGACTATACCATGTTTATCTTGATTCCCTGAGTAAATCTTTCTGAAATAATATGTGACTTCCTACTGTTGTCTTAAATTCAGAAACTTCAAAGAAAGTAAATGGCCCTTAGTCTCCACTACTGGTATTCTTTAAAAAAAATTACACTGAAGATCCAGGCATGGTGGCTCATGCCTGTAATCCCAGCTCTTTGGGAGGCTGAGGTGGGCAGATCACAAGGTCAGGAGTTTGAGACCAGCCTGGCCAACATGGTGAAACCCCATCTCTACTAAAATTACAAAAATTAGTTGGGCATGGTGGCATGTGCCTGTAATCCAAGCTACTTGGGAGGCTGAGGCAGGAGAATCACTTGAAGCCAGAAGGTAGAGGTTGCAGTGACTGAGATCAGGCCACTGCACTCCAGCCTGAGCAACAGATCAAGACTCCATCTTGGAAAAACAACAAAAACAAAAACATTGTAACATCTGTATTCTTCTTCAGTCTACTTAAAGCTAGGCATCCGAAACCTGAGCTTTTTGAAATTATTTAATCTATTTAATCCCTTTTGAATCATTTTCAGAATGTTCATGTCATCAATAAACTAGAGAGTACATCACTGGAAAAAAATTAAGGCAGTTTTAGTACTCTATATAATTTTTGGCCTTTGCATTTTAATCAATATTTTATTGAGAAACAGTAGTAGTTATTGAAAAGTATCACTCTACGTGTATTGAAATCCCTTGATCATCTTCTACAATACTTATCCAACTAGTGTATATTGAGTCAACAGTTAAAATCCCATTTTATGCCTAGCTTACCTTAAACTAAAGAAACATAAAATACTGGAGAGCCTGTGTATGCTTTTATCCCGGAGTGTGTGTTGTCTTAATGTTATTCTGCAGGAAATTAGTACTTTTCCTCTCTTATGGCAAAGGGCTTCATTTGAGAAAAACTTAGGTCATTCCAACTGTGATTAAACCATATGTGAAAATAAATGCCAACAGGGATAGCACCAGGGTGAGGGCAGTAAAACACTGGTCTCAGGCACAAAATTTAAAGGATGCCAAAAAACTCAGTAACTAAGGAAATATTTTAATGCCCAATTTAAAAAATAAAAATGAATGCAAAAACTTTAGATGAATATCAGTATTTCTGATTTTTCTTTCTGTCTCATGCTCTAGTATGGCACTTACTAATTTGGTCTTTATTTAAATTTTGAATATTATTCATAACAAATCTTTTGCAGTTTGTATTTAAAAAATAGTCCATTGAAATACTATTGTGTTAACTGAGATTTTGGAGCTCATTAAAAGTCTTTGCCCAAGGTGAGTGCCTCACTTCCCTTAGCCTGTTCGCAGCCTTCATGCAGTGTGTAGACAATTCTGAATGTGAATGCCAGCTGTATTAAAACTTGAGTGAGGTAAACAAGCTAGGGGATGCACCCATAGTGCAGCACACATCTGTCACAGCAGCAGGAAGTTGCTAGAGATTACATAGCTAATAATAGAACTCAAAATAATTTGAAGTAACACATGTGAATGCGTAGAACAATGCTCCATGTATTTTGTAGATTGTAAGCTCTTATTATCCGTTAGTATTATCTTTATTATTATTATTTTTTCACTGTGTTTTTCCGGTCGGCCCCACCCCCCCCCCCCCCATCCCATGCTACTCCCCCCCCCCATCACCTCACTCAAAAAACTATTCCTCGCCACGCCCTCCCTCCCCCTCTCCCCCCCCCCCTCCTCTCTCTCCCTGGCCCCCCCCCCAGCCAACCCCCCGCGGACTCCCCCCTTCCTTCCTAAGCCTGCCCTATCCCCCCGCATCCCTTCTGCGCGGGCCGCCCGGCCGCCCTTCTCTCTTTTTTTTCCTTCCGCTGCTGCCCCTTCCCCCCCTGCTCCCCCACCCTTCTTCAGCACTCCCAATTATTTTTCACTCTTTACTCTACCCGCACCTTTTCCAAAAAAAAAAAATTATTTCTTAATAAACCCAATATTTTAAATCCTCTTTTAGCCGGTCAACTCCCCACCCGCAGTTAGAAAAAAGACTAAGAAAAACCACGAACCACCCTTATTTCTTGGAGCGAAGCTTTAACAAAACAGGCCACAAAAAAGAGGCCGCACAAAAAAAAAACCTTTATTTTCCACCGACCCCTATTTTTTTGTTACCCTTACTACCCGGCCTTTAAAGATCATTTTATTATAATATTTTCCTCTCCCCCCGCAATCCCCCCACCGCCCTAAGAAAGCGCCCAACCATACACTAAAACCCCTAAAATAAAAACCACAATTATCCCAACAAACAAACCATAAAAAAGGGCCCCCTCCCACCCCTTATATAAAAGGAAAATGTTTCTCAAAAAAAAAAAAAAAACAACAGGTTTCCCAATTACCTAATTAGTCCCAAAAAAAAGGGCCCTCTCCAACACTAGAAAGTCAAAATTTATACATTAAATTGTATTCACAGATTTTAATTTTTATTTTTAAAACAGAAGTTTGAGTGAAAAAAATATAGATTTTTAACTTCCAGAGTATTTTTTCTGTTGTACAAAATAATACAGGTTCTGTCACACTTTCTGACATTCACTTTTAAATTTGTGATACCTAGAAAATTGGGATCCTGGTCCTGAGAAAGGTGACTGTGACAGAAAATAAGATAAAATAATTTGTTCAACCTTATCAACCTTTGAGCAGTTTTTCTTAGATAATTAATATAGCCAGAATAACTAGAAACTAAATCGTGTATTAATTTAAACTCAGATTATAAACCTGAAGTATCTCAAAAAACCAATTGTTCTCTTTCAATATGATCTTTTCAAAATGATATCCATGCTTCTTCATTTAAACCTGCTTTATGTCATGACAAATAATTTGTTTATAATAGTTCTCAACACAGGGCAGTAACTGGGCCCTGAAAATATTATTGCCACTACATACTTCTCAGTGTCCTCTCTGTGTGCTAACTTAATAATAAATACCAAATTTGAATGAATATTTAAGGAGAGAATGTATTGCCAAGTAACCTTTAGAAAGCATTTTGATAGAGAATGATGTTCTTATGGATCTCAAACTTTCCTCCCACTAGACAAAATGGCATAAACCTAACTCAACCCATGATGACTTTGTTAGAACACCAAAAACAATAAAAGTACACCCTTGAGCCTCCTGACCAACTCCTCTTATATAAATATTATTCCTTTCCACCCCAGTGCAAATGTATTTTCTTAATTTATTTTAACTTTTTGGAAGTATATTTAAATATATGTATATCCTGCTATGTCACCCCTATCCTTTCCCACTTTTTCATCCCAAACTCCGATTTATCTCTTCTTATTCTCAACACATATTCAGTTCATATAATGGAATACATATACTAAGGGAAAATAAAAATCTAATAAATTGCCCAGTTGAAAACTTGATGTCATATACAAACAACGAAAACATTCATCAGATTTTTAAATTTTTGTGGTAAAATTAATATGTGAAGAAATCCACCTTTATCTCACATATTAAAACAAATTTACTTAAACATACATGCTATTCTTCCTTAAAAAAATATATTTTTTTAGGTTTACTCTTAAATAGGAATAGACCTCGGATAGTATACTGCTATCCCAGCTTTTAAGCAATATTCTAAAAGAAAGAAATATACTTATCATCTATTATTATTTACAATAATAATTATATTATAAAGAGTTGACATAATCTATTAAATTACAGGTAGTCCTCGACATGATGGATTGACTTACAATTTTTAAACTTTACAATGATGCAAACATAATACATATCCAGTAGAGTATCCAATAAATTCCATGAGATATCCAAGACTTAATATTAACAGGCTTGTGTCAGAGGTTTATTCCCAAGTTTAGGCTACTGTTTAAGTGTTCTGAACACATTTAAGGTAGGCTAGGCTAAGCTATGATGATAGTAGGTTAGGTGTATTAAATGTATTTTCAACTCAAAAATTTTCGGGACCGGGAAAAAAAAAAGACAACCCAGCCCCCCCCCCTTTTAAGGGGGAAAATAAAACCCCTCCCCCTACACAAAGCCCTTCCCAACAAAAGCCCTCTCTTAGCCAAATAAGCTTCATGATGGGTAATGAAGTAATTTAATAATATAGATGAGAGAAATGAAAATTTTATATTAAAGTATATATTAGATTAAAATTACTCTAAACTGATAAAAACTTAGTAAGAAAATGTATTTTAAAAGTATCGCTTCTCTTAAACCTTACTTTCTTCACTAGAGCATAGAATATATACAAAATACAAAAAAAAAAAAATAGGCCTTGAAATTCCTTTTTATAAAGTTTTAGGTATCAAATCATTATCTCATAAGCTTAATAGAAACCAGTCCCAGTAAAAGGAAATAGTTAACATACATTATTTAAAACAATATTATTTACCAAATATATTCTGCTTGCAGTCTCTTTGTTTACTATTAAAAAGATAATTTTTTAAATACTGAAAATTTTAGTCATCACCAGACTGTTCTTTATTTTTGAATTCAATTTCTGTAAGAACAGATACATTAAATAGAATTTCTTTTTCTTTTCATTTATACCTTGCCCACAAAATTACATTTAAAAATATAGAAGGAATTAGGTAGTTTAAAAAATCCTTTGGGATCACTTTCAAGAACTACCAAATCCTGTGAGAAATAGGAACATTAAAAAATATATTTTGAAAATTTTATTATAAAAAAAGGAAAAAGTTCTAAGGTCATGCTAAAATATAGACCCCCCCGCCCCCGCGCCGCGCCCCCCCCCCCCCACCCCGGCCCCCCCTGCGTGCGCCCGCCGGCGGGGGGGGTTCGGGCCGCGGCGCTCCACCAAAAGAAAGTCGAACCTTGAATGTAATACAATAGAGTATTGTTGTTTTTGAACATTAATTCTAATGTAAACACATAAGAGTGTAAGAAAGAGTAAAACGTTATAGTTGTTATTATTTTACCCAGCTTAATTATTTGCTTTGGGAAAGTTATCATTCTTTTTAGTTTTTTATCTAAAATAGGTGTAATAAAACATAGAACAGTTGTAAATTGAGAAACATATAAAAAGAAAGTGGCCAGACCATATGTGACAGTAAACTGACTTACAACCTCGGTAGCAACCATCCCTGGGAGCCAAGCCACAACTTCTGAAGCAATTGACCCAGGATGAACAGATTGATTCATGATCACCAATTCCCTTTTTTTTTTTTTTTCTTTCTTTCCAACTCAGGACCAATATAAAAGCCAAATATTCCCCTAAACTAATCACATAAACCCTCTACTTGCAGTTAGCATCCTCCAACTCCCCATTCCAAAACTTACAAACAATATTCTGAAGCCTTCCTTTTTTTTTTCCAGTTAAAGCTTTCCCCGCCTTTCTCCTTATCTTCCAAATCTTTTGTGGCTTTACATACAAACTAAATAAATTCCTTTGTTTGTTCTTTTTGGTGGTTTGCATTTACTACCTCCAATTAGAGAGTAAATATAAAGATTCAAGTCCGCATTTGGTACATATGAGTGTTCAGTAAATAAACAGAAACACCTGTCAAATGGTTGAGTCTGCATTCTCCTTAATCTTGCTGAAGGTGAT
The DNA here is from genome assembly GCA_036589455.1 of Ateles fusciceps. Taxonomy (NCBI): domain Eukaryota; kingdom Metazoa; phylum Chordata; class Mammalia; order Primates; family Atelidae; genus Ateles; species Ateles fusciceps. The sequence goes on along the minus strand of JAZHEH010000065.1, from coordinate 3,557,399 downwards.
GTTTCACACATGGTTGATATTATGTATTATGATTGGAAGAGTTTAATACACAGATATGATTGATCTCTGCCAGCTTGCATATACAGCGACTATAACTAGTAAAATAAATGCTTACAGTGACTGTGACTGTAATTAGTAAAAAGTGCATTACTTTGGAGAATAGTGAGTCTTCTGCCATAAGAACCAAAAATATGGTGGCAAATGACCTCTCCAAGATACTAATGAGTATATTAGGGGGTTGAACTCAAGTAGGCACATCAGATTGAGCTGGTGAGCATTTAAAGAATACAGATGACTTGACCCCAGTTAAAAACTAATGAATCTGAATGTGTAGGGGATGGGAACCATGCTTAGGAACATTAAAAATATTTCCAGGTAATGTCAAAGATACTAATCTATAAAGCACATTGAAGAACACCCTAAATTGGATAATGTTTACTTTTTTAAAAAATTGGAAATACAAAAATGTCTCAGCATTACTCTGTTAAAAAACTAAAAAATAAGACAAATTTCAGTTATATTGTCTATTTACAGAATTCTCTGTTATTAAGATTAACACCAAAATGTAGGTTCTCCATGCCAACTTTATATTCTCTTGACCAAAGAGATTTGAATTCCAGCTTTTAGGAAAGACAAGCCTTTTATTTGAGCTCAGATTGCAACTGTTTTCATTCCCACATGCAGTAAGAATTATGGAGAGCCCACTAAAAGCCAGGCACTATTTTCTTCAGCTTCCTGACATCCTAGTCATTGCTGTATAAATTCTGCCTCTTACTTTTAGAATCTCCTAAACTCTTCTCTTTCCCTGGCACTCAGCCTAGGAGAAAGTAGAGTATTTCAAAAACTCTTTTGACTTAAAAACTGAATTTCCTACTACAAGAAAAATATGAGTGAGTGAGACAACCTAAATATGGGCAGGAGCCTTGGCTCTTTAAGGACATCTCTGAGCATAACATGTGACTTGGGCTCTGCCTGAGTTACCACCTAGCAGACAGTGGCATGGAGACTGCAGGTGCTTTCAGCCATGACTCAGTAGCGCATCCACCTTTCTTTAATGTGGCTGTGAAAATTATTTCCAGATCTTTTACTGTTAAAATTGTGAGGAAAATTCAGAAGCATGCCAGACTTAGATGCTAAATGAAGTAGAGAGCATTGCCAATTGCTGGATACAGCTCCTGAAAGGAAAAAAGAAAATCTTAGGATGTGGTTAATATAACATATGCCCCTCTAAATATACCAAGCAACTTCTCATTTAGCCATCTGCACTCTAACTTGCTTAGTAGGAAACTGGCTTTCCTAAAAGAATTTACTCCATTAATGAGTGACCTCAAGGTGCTTCAATTCATACTGCTACTATGTGTCTTAGGAACCCAGTTGTTCCTTCAGCCAGCAAGATCAAAATCACTTGGTGTGAAATAGGTTGACTTGTTAAGATCAGACACAGGATCTATGCTTCCACAACTCTCTTCATATTACAAGGAAGTAGCTCTTGTAAATTGCATATAACCTCAGTGTGCTAGCCAACTCCAAATGACCCAAACAAGCACCCTGGATCACCATGTTGAGAAAGAGTGGGAGGCTCAGTCTTGATTCAGCAGAAAAGAGCTCCATGCAAGATTGGAGATGTCATTTGTGGGCCTGGGGTCATCCTTGTCATATTTTATTATAATTATCTATTTACATGCCTGATCCTCCGCAAGCATAAGCTTCTATAACACAGAGATGATTTCTTCATGTTAATATCATCATTTACAAATAAGCCTGCCTGCCCCAGTAGTTAGTTTATATACTTGGTGAATAACTATTCTTACTCCCTGGTGGACAGCATCACATAGTAACAAATACACAGAGAGTGTATTTCTCTTCTTTCAGAAGATGAGGTCTGTTGTGATAACTAAAACACCACTCCCAGCCACTGCCATGTTTAACTCTATCCAACATTCTGCTTCTGAATGAAAACCAAGAGCTATTTCAGTTGCCCCTACAACCTCATATTTTTCTGAATGACCAGTTATGAATTCCTACTAAGAATGAATATACTGGCCAGGCGAGGTGGCTCACACCTGTAATCCCAGCACTTTGGGAAGCCAAGGCGGGCAGATCACCTGAGGTCAGGAGTTCAAAATGAGCCTGACCAACAGGGTAAAACCCTGTCTCTACTAAAAGCACAAAATTAGCTGGGTGTGGTGGCACATGCCTGTAATCCCAGCTATTAGGGAGGCTGAGGTAGGGGAATCACCTGAATCCAGGAGGAGGTTGCAGTAAACTGAGATCTCACCATTGTACTCCAGCCTGGGCAACAAGAGTGAAACTCCATCTCAAAAAAAGTAAATAAATAAAAGAATGGATATACTATATTTAAATTATTTTAGCTTCTTTTGGAGTACTAAACTATAGGAAATAACTTTTATTTTAAAAATATTATCTTCTCCAACTTAAGTGTTTTAAATGATTTTGCAATTTAATCAGTAGCTTAAATATATATATGTATTTGTATATTTTATCTCTATATATGTATACATTTATGTATATGAATTAGAACACCTTGGTAAACAGCTATTTGTAGTTTAGTTATCATAAAATGTTAGTAAATTCAAAATATAGTTCTTCTTTATATAAACTATTTTATAGATTTTTCTTCTTCCAGTATCTGCATACATTTTGTGGGTTCCCCCCCCAGTTTGCCTTTGCCACTATTAAGTTAAAAAGAAACAAAAGTAAAACATAGATTAGTTATTTTTGCCTTTTTAAGAACTTTGAGAGATGGAATTAAAATGATTAAAACGAGTTGTTTTCATCTTTGGAATTTTGTCAAAGTAATTCTGTTCACTATAGGGGTCAGTAAAGTCTTGGTGTTACTTAATGAGATTGAACTAATCAGCTAGTAGCAAGGAAAGTCTTTCATCCCTTGCACACCTCACTTGCCTCCAAATTTCTTCTTCCCTACAAGCATTTACTCATTCATCAAATATTTGTTGTCTATTTTATATGCACAGTTCTTTGGTATATGTAAATAATTGTATATCATATTATGTGAGCTTAAGAGATGTCCGATTCATTTGAGGGAAGAAGGCATTCACAGAAAAAAAGAAAATTTGAAAAATAAAATATTGTGAAATAAGAGCTGCCATCTAACAACTGGCTTGATCCATAAACTTTGGAGTCTTCCTTTATACTGTCCTCTCTTTTACTTACCTCTATTCACTCAATTGCTAAGTTTTGTCAACTCAACTACCCATCCATATCTCTTCATGAAAGTTTCCAATACCGTATCCTTCTGTTCTTCAAAGTAAAAGTTTTGAGGATGTTGTCTCTTTCTTTTGTCCCTCACTAAAATTTGTACTATATATACAGCATGGCAAGTGTTCAAAAAATATTTATTTTAAAAAAGAAAGTTGAGTCAAAGTCATGGAAAAACTTGAATATGAGGCTAAGAAAATGCAGGAAATAAAGATTTTGAACCTACAGTTTCTCAGAAACTGAGCACTCATTAACTTAATTTACTTTCTCTGTATCTTTGAAAGGAGAGTCAAAATTAAAAGTTCATATTTAAAAAGTTAAATATGAAATAATTTCTAAGCACTTTTTTATCAAAAAAAAAACTGACTTGCATAGATACACAATAATCTTCCAATCACAAAATTGCTAAATAACAGAGTAGGAATTCAAACTCTTGTCTCTACAACTTACTCCCCTATTAAATAATGCCTAAGATACTTCTATTACTAAAAATGGGGAGCCAGTAAAAATTTTTGAGCCAGAGAAAGCATGATAACAGCTGTGTTTTAGAATTTTTAATATGGCAAATCAGTGATATGACTTTGAACAGAGATATTGAAATCAGGGACTTAAAAGACTAATGCAGTGACCAAGTACATTGTATTAAATAGTGTCCAGGTTAGGACAGAACCAGTGGAAATTAAAGGAAGGAATAATTTCTGCTATAAACTATATTGCAGCTTTTGGTATATTTATGAATAACTTCTGTGTTTTTTCCACTGCAGAGAAAGAAAATATTTTTTAAAAGAAAGGAATTACCTTCTGGAAAACATAGGTCAAATACAAACTCAAAGGTATTTCAAAAAATTGATGGTGTTGTTATTCTTGTTTAGGAAATGTGCTGCAATGGCAAGACAATTTCTGACAGTGTTGTAGCTCTTCTATGTCGTGGAGTAATCCATCAAAGTAACTGTAGGCAAAAAACATAAAGGTTTGGTGTTTCCTATTTCATCAGCTGAGAACAAACCCAAAAGCAAACTATAAGGAAATGTAAGTTTCAGAATTGGAAGGAATGACTCTTTGGCAAGATTCTCCATAGGTATCCTTAAAGAACTAATACAGTGTAGGACACAGCTACGAGGAAGTTGTTAATAAGGTTTAAAAATCATGTTAAATAAAATGCTAGCAATTTTTTCACATTGATTTTGCATCCTGATTCTTTGCTGAAGTTGCTTATCAGCTTAAGAAGCTTCGGGCTGAGACAATGGGGTTTTCTAAATATAGGATCATGTCATCTGCAACAAAGATAATTTGATAATTTGACTTCCTCCTCTCCCTATTTTAGTACATTTTATTTCTTTCTCTTGCCTGTCATGATCAGAACTTTCAATACTATATTGAATAGAAGTGGTGAAAGAGGGCATCCTTGTTTTGTGCCAGTTTTCAAGGGGAATGCTTCCAACTTTTGCCCATTTGGTATTATATTGGCTGTGTGTTTGTCATATTATTTTGAGGTATGTTCCTTCAGTACCTAGTCTATTGAGACTTTTTAACATAAAGGGATGTTGAATTTTATCAAAGGCCTTTACTACATCTATTGAGATAATAATGTGGTTTTTGTCTTTAGTTTTGTTTATGTGATGAATTACATTTATTGTTTTGTATAGAAACAACTTTCAGTTTATATAAAAACCTGGTATTACAATAAGAGAAATTTTTATATAAGAATTAATTTCCTGGAAAATAAAAGAGATACATATTTATATCTAAGAGTCAAATTTTTATTGACTGAAATATTCATTGCAGGATTACTCCTAAGAGTAGAAAATTAGAAACAACCTAAATGTCCCAAACTGAAAAATTAAATAAGTGTATGGTTTACTCTGAATAATTTCCCAAGTTAGCTAAATAGTGAGGTTTGAAGGTCAATTCTCCAAGAGTATCTCCACTTTTGACAGAAATTGTAAGTTCAGGGAGTTCCCAAAAGTACCCTTGGTTTCATAATTCATTAAACTGAATCACAGAGCTTACTAAAAGCTATTATAATCGTGATTTCAGTTTATTACAAAGAAAGTTTATGGATTCAAATGAGCCAAAGGAAGAGATGCATAGGCTAAGGTCTGTGAAGGTTACAAACATGAAACTTTCATTGTCCTGAGTGTGTTACTCTTCTGTTATTGATCTGTGGCAATAGGCATGGAGGATTGTCACCCAGGGGAGCCCACCTGAACATCAGTATTCAGCCTTCAGGTTGACTAATACAACATGACCCAAAACCCAAACCCTGAATCACATGGTTTATTTTTTGAGATGTGAGCAATACTCACCCTATTATAATAGATATATGGTTAGCCCCACCTGAAGCAAAGACACTCCTATTACATGTGACATAGATTACCTCCCAGAAGCCAAGGGCAAAGTACAGCCAGAGCACTTTTTATGAAAGTTAAATCTGTAAATTATATATAGTGACATATTAGGTAGTTAAGCATCAAAAAGTTAAATATGGAAAAATTTCTGAGCACTTGAAAAGTGCTTTTCTAGTAGGAAACATGGAAACACAAGAAATGTGATTTTTTTTTCATGATGGGATTGAGAAATATCTTTTTTTTATCATTTTAATGTGTATTTTATGTTATTCTTATAGCAAACATTTTAATTGCTTTATTTCAAAATAAAAACATGTGAGCAATATAAAATAATGAAAGTCATTTGCCTGAGGTTCATTTTTATTATTTTGGTTTAAATATCAGTTTTCACTGCTCTACTGTGACCTCTTTGAGAATAAGAGCAATATCAAATTCATGTCAGTATTCCTATTATCTGACATGCCCCCCAAACCAAAAGTTACTGAATAGTATTTTATTATAAAGTGAAGCGGTTAAGAGCATGAAACTTTGAATGTGGACTACACAATTTTCATTCAGCTTTGTCAGTTACAAACTGTGTAACTTTGGTGCAAGTTTCTTTTATTTATTTATTTATTTATTTATTTATTTATTTATTTATTTATTTATTTATTTATTTATTTATTTATTTATTTTACTTTAGGTGCATACTATATCTGGCATTTCTCCCCATGTTATCCCTCCCCACCCTCCCCTCCTTCCCCACCCCCCATTGTCTCTCCTCTACCCCCACCAACTGTCCCCTGTGTGTGATGCTGCTCTCCCTGAGTCCACGTGTTCTCGTTGTTCAACACCCACCTATGAGTGAGAACATACGGTGCTTGGCTTTCTGTTCTTGGGTCAGTTTGCTGAGAATGATGGTTTCCAGATTCATCTAAGTCCCTACAAAGGACACGAACTCATCATTTTTTATGACTGCATAGTATTCCATGGTGTATATGTACCACATTTTCTTTGTCCAGTCTATCATCGATGGGCATTTGGGTTGGTTCCAGGTCTTTGCTATTGTACACAGGGCTGCAATGAACATACGTGTGCATGTGTCTTTATAGTAGAATGATTTATAGTTCTTTGGGTATATACCCAATAATGGGATTGCTGGGTCAAATGGAATTTCTATTTCTAGATCCTTGAGAAGTTGCCACACTGTCTTCCACAATGGTTGAACTAATTTACACTCCCACCAACTGTGTAAGGGTGTTCCTATTTCTCCACATCCTCTTCAGCATCTGTTGTCTCCTCGATTTTTTATTGATCACCATTCTAACTGGCATGAGATGACGTCTCAGTGTGGTTTTGATTTGCATTTCTCTAATGACCAGTGGTGATGAGCATTTTTTCATATGTTTGTCGGCCTCATATATGTCCTGTTTTGAAAAGTGTCTGTTCATATCCTTCACCCACTTTTGAATGGGGTTGTTTGTTTTTTCTTGTGTATCTGTTTTAGTTCTTTGTAGATTCTGGATATTAGCCCTTTGTCAGATGGGTAGACTGCAAAAATTTTTCCCATTCTGTTGGTTGCCGATTCACTCTAATGATGATTTCTTTTGCTGTACAGGAGCTCTGGAGCTTAATTAGATCCCATTTGTCTATCCTGGTTTTTATTGCCATTGCTTTTGGTGTTTTAGTCGTGAAGTCCTTGCCTACGCCTATGTCCTGGATGGTTTTGCCTATGTTTTCTTCTAGTGTTTTTATGGTGTTAGGTTTTATGTTTAAATCTTTGATCCATCTGGAATTAATTTTAGTGTAAGGTGACAGGTATCTGTCTGCTATCTGCACATGGCTAGCCAGTTTTCCCAACACCATTTATTAAACATGGAGTCCTTTCCCCATTGCTTGTTTTTGCTGGGTTTGTCAAAGATCAGATGGTTGTAGATGTGTGGTGTTTCTTCTGGGGTCTCTGTTCATCATCCTGATACCAAAACTAGACAGAGACTCAACTAAAAAAGAAAACTTCAGGCCAATATCCATGATGAACATTGACACAAAAATCTTCAATAAAATACTGGAAAACAGATTGCAACAGCACATCAAGAAGCTTATCCTCACGACCAAGTAGGCTTCATCCCGGGGATGCAAGACTGGTTCAACATATGCAAATCCATAAATGTAATCCATCACATAAACGGAACCAAAGACAAAAACCACATGATTATCTCCATAGATGCAGAGAAGGACTTTGATAAAATTCAACAGCCCTTCATGCTAAAACTCTCAGTAAACAAGGTATTGATGGAACCGCTCTCTCACCACTCCTATTCAACATAGTATTGGAAGTTCTAGCCAGAGCAATCAGGCAAGAAAAAGAAATAAAGGGTATTCGATTAGGAAAGGAGGAAGTCAAACTGTCTCTATTTGCAGATGACATGATTGTATATCTAGAAGACCCCATCGTCTCAGCCCAAAATCTTCTCAAACTGATAAGCAACTTCAGCAAAGTCTCAGGATACAAAATCAATGTGCAGAAATCACAAGCATTCCTATATACCAATAACACACAAACAGCCAAATCAGAGAGTCAACACCCATTCACAATTGCTACAAAGAGAATAAAATACCTAGGAATACAACTAACAAAGGATGTAAAGGACCTCTTCAAGGAGAACTACAAACCACTGCTCAACGAAATAAGAGGGGGACACAAACAGATGGAGAAACATTCCATGCTCATGGTTAGGAAGAATCAATATCATGAAAATGGCCATACTGCCCAAAGTAATCTATAGATTCAATGCTATGCCCATCAAGCTACCAATGACCTTCTTCACAGAAGTGGAAAAAACCACTTTAAACTTCGTATGGAATCACAAGAGACCCCACATAGCCAAGACAATCCTAAGCAAAAAGAACAAAGCCGGAAACATCACACTGCCAGACTTCAAACTATATTACAAGGCTACAGCAATCAAAACAGCGTGGTACTGGTACCAAAACAGAGACATAGACCAATGGAACAGAACAGAGACCCCAGAAGAAATGGTGCAAGTTTCTTAATCTCTTTGTGCCTTGAGCTTCTCATGTGTATAGTAACAATGTCCATCTCACAAGATTGTTGTAAAAATTAAGTGTGCAATACACAGAACAGTGCTGGAACATTGTAATTGTCCAATAAATACTTGCTACAATTAGTGGAGGAATGAAAGCTCTTCAATCCCTGTAAAAGTCTCCTCCTCACAAACATTCCATTTGTCTTCCAGGTTTCTTGAAATTTCCATACTAATTTTTCATGATAATAAACTATTTCACTAAAACAATCCTCATGTGAGAATACTTGGTGCATCCAAGTTGTGGGAAAATGCTGTATAACATGAGAAAATTGTATTGACAAGAAAGGGAGTGCAGTTTGCTCACCTGGGAGGCTCTTCTGGGAGCCTTTAAGTGAAGCATCACAGTAAAGGAGTTGGGTTCTGGAGAGCACTTGAAACAAAGCTACTGGAAGTATCCACCAAATGGATTTAGTAATTGGGCATCAAATAAAATGGAATCAAAGTCAAAATGACCCATTTTATTATAATATCACCTGGAATCAGCTCCTGGAATTAATTTTCAAACTAAAAATATTATGTGGGCCCTAACAAGCTAAACACCTTAATTTTAGATTTGCCACAAAAACTCACATTAAGTTTTCTTCTCATGTGCTTCAAAATATTGGAATTGCTGTCATAAAGAACCCCTAATCTTGAAAACCCCAAATAATCTGACATATAACTTAATTTGTCTTGATAAACATTTATTGGCAAAGAAGTGAACTTAGTCTCTTGTGACATACTTGGATAAATAAATCATGGTCTCTGTTCCAATCCTTACTTTAAAAACACAACTGTACTCTATTTGAAGCTATATTATTTTACATTGATAAATGTGAGTTGCCATAGCAAAAGCTGTGGCAATCTTTCAGTCTCCTTTAAAGGCCAATAGATTAATAGTGGGTGTGCGAAAGCAGACATTCTTGACCTTAAGATGCTGGTTTTAAAACACAAAGAATTAGGAGAGAGTATTCAAATAAATATTCTCTCCCTCTATCCCAAATCTAGAATATTATCCTCATTTTCAACACTTTTTAAACTTGTTGCATATAAAGATAGAAATCAGTATAAACCATGCATGCTTTTTAGCGTACAAAATTCTTATAACAAAGAAGCAATTATTTTCAATCAAATGCACTGATGTTATGTTTCCTATGCCATTTCATTACTTTAGTTCATCATTTTGGACTAAATTAGAGATTTTGATTCAAATATTGATTTTAAACAAATGCTAAATCAATTTTATACATGTATAATGAAGCATTTTTTGAGCATCTAAAATGTGCAAAGCAATTCATTTAGCTTTTTTGTAAGCAGCACTTTGATAGAACCAACAGATATGTATGCCCATTGCTCAGTAACATACCAATACACTGAGACAGTGTGTTTGCAGAAGAGAAAGAGTTTGATGATTACAGGGCACCAAGTGAAGAGATACGAGGAGACCCTCAAATCCATCTCCCTGAAGAGTTCTGAGCTAGGTTTTACAGGAGATTGTGGAAGATAATGGTTTCGAAAATTAGGGTCATTGATTGGTCATAGTAAGGAGTATTAAATCATGAGGATGTGGAAACTGAATTCTTTGGTAAGGCAGCTCCTAGTAGGGTCCTTCGGACAGCTGCTGTCAGTAGTTTCATTGATATGCAGGACCTAGAAGAATGTCTCAAATAGAAAACTCAATATTTTAAAACATTCAAGTTGTTATCTATAGCGCAGTTAGGGGGAGGTATAATCTTGTGGCAGAGTCTACATGATAGGTAGCAAATTTGAGAAGCAGGTCAGAGAACAACTGACCTAATGATTAATGCTGAAAATGTTGCCAGCTTGGTTTAGTTTTTTTCCTCTGTATCCCTTTTTCTCTGATTAATTTTATAAAGTTTATAGAGATAACTTTAGCACCAGACTCTAGGAGCTATAAAAAGAAATGTGATTAAGATGTAGTCATAATATCAAGATAAAAATAGATTAGTAATTGACTGGCTGTATGACAAATATAATTTGATAACGAAAGCTTGCCATTGGTAGAGTTAAGTAAGAGGAGGGAATCATAAATTGTGGGCCCACCTGAAACCCACCCACTTTTCCAGCAGGCTAGATGCCCACAGAATTGAAGCTTGAGAAACTTAACACAGTAAGACCTACCTGCTGCCTGTTGATTAACCCTTTTTTCTTGCACTTCCTGTTTTCCTTCCCTGTTATAAAAAACCCCTAACTTTAGTTGAGCATGGAGGAAGAGGAACAGATTTGAGGCTTGTCTCTTGTTTCTACAATTGATGTCACCCATAATAAAGCCTTCTTTCCTTCCAATACTTTTTGTCTCAGTAATTGGCTTTCTGTCCAGTGAACAAGAGGACTAGAGCAAATTCTTGGCATTTGGTAACACCACCAGCCTCCACAACTGTACCTCTTCCACTCTGTTCCATGCTCTATATGTACAATTCATACTAAAATAATTATAGTGACATTAACAAGGCATGCTCTTGCACCTCCGTGCCTTTGTAAAAGCTCCTCTTTCTTCTTGGGAGATCTATTTCCTTATACTTTCTTCACTTGATTTAACTTTTATTAATTCTTTGAGACTTGGTTTTGGTTTTATGTCTTGGGGAAGCATTTTCTGAAAATTCCAAACTGTGGTAGCTGCTCCTTTGATGTACTTCCAATATATTTTGTTCTTTTCTCTACCCAGGCAACATCAAACTTTTTTAAAGTGTCGACTTAACATTTCTTTCTCCTAAACTTGAAAGTAACCTGAAGCTAGGTTCTGATTCTTAATGCAACACTGTGTGTCCTCAGTAACTAGCAGAATACCCAGTTCCTTATAGGCAATCAAAGTTTGTTTATCACATAAATGTACCAATGACTTGATAAAGTAAAGAATAAAAGTTTATAGGAAGTTCAGGAAGATTTTATTTAACCATTTGATAATTAGTCTGTCCTTACCAACTATGAAGTTAGATCCTGTGCTAAATAATAAGATGCTAAACAGTAAGACTTAATAGACTCTATTGTAAAAAACAAACAAACAACAAACAACAGTGAATAAATAAATAGAAGCTGAAGTGTTGCAATCAGGGTAAAGAGCAAAGAGTGCTCTCTTAGACAAAGACACGAGGGGCTACTTCACCAGAAATCAAATAACTCAGCTTGTGAGTTAGATAGTCTCAGAATTCTCCATGGAGGAGTTTCTTCCAATCTGGGTCCTGAGGATGAAGGTGGTTATGGTGAAGTCATGTAATTATATAACAAACATACAATGAGAAAAAGATTTATGGCTGAGAAAGGTGATTAGTTCGTATTGAGTCTGAGATGAATCTGAGACATCAAGATGGATACTTTGAGACAGCATGAGGTTCTAGTAGGTCATATCCACGTTGGGACTCACCTCTTAAATACTGAGGCCTCTTCTTTTTAAAAAGGAACACAAAATTAGCAACAAAAGGAAAGGCTTAGTTTATTTTTCTTAGGAAAAAATATCACAGCAAAATACTCGTGTTAGAAAGTTCACAAGCACCAAAACCAAAACAAATCCTTTTGGGAAAATCGCATCAATTTTGCCTTTTTAAAATAACTGCCAGTCATAGCTCTGTAATATTTTTTCTTTGATTTTCTTTTTTTACTTCATGTTCCTTGCTTGCCACTTCATAAGATAAACATTTTGTAACATCATTTTCTATAGAGAAAAGGAAAGATAAATCCATCTTGCTTCTATCATAGTTGATTTTTTAAAATAATAGTTTAGGTTATGTTAGAAAAGCTACTTCCACTTTTACATCATGTCCTTACTGGTAATGTCATGTTTCAAATTTTATTTATTTGTTTATTGATTGATTGATTGTACTTTAGGTTCTGGGGTACATGTACAGATCATGCAGGATTGTTGCATAGGTACATACATGGCAATGTGGTTTGCTGCCTCCATATCCCAGCACCTATATCTGGCATTTCTCCCCCATGTTATCCCTCTCCAACCTCCCTACCCCTCCTGTCCCTCCTCTAGTCCCCTGCAACAAACCCCTGTATGTGATGCTCCCCTCCCTGTGTCCATGTGTTCTCATTGTTCAATGTTTCTAATTTTCTCTTTAGGTGTTTACACACAGGCACTGCTTCTTGGTTGGTGCATTAGTCTAGGTAATTTTATGAAGAAAACATTGTTTAATGGACTAACAGTTTCATGTGGCTGAGGAGGCCTCACAATCATGGCAGAAGGCAAAAGACATGTCTTACAGGCAAGAGAGAGAATGAGGACTAAGTGAAAAGGTTTACCTCTTATAATACCATCAGATCTCATGAGAGTTATTCACTATCATGAGAATGGTATGGGGAAAACTGTACCCATGATTAAATTATTTTCCACTCACCAGGTCCCTCCCACACACATGGGAATTGTGGAGCTACAATTCAAGATGAGATTTGGGTAGGGACACAGCCAAACCATATCAGTTGGGAACACTGACCTTGGCATTGACCCTAGTCTGCCCACCCATTTCCTCAACAATGTTTCTGTCTCTACCCTACTCCCACCCTACTCCAACCATATTTTTTATGGTGAGCAAAATGTTCCTGAAGCCTGGTTTTTAGTGCTGCCAAAGCAAGGAATGGAGAAGTAGCTCATTCAATCCTTTCTGGAGACAAAAATGGGGTCCAGATGCACAAGGAGGTCATGAGAACAGGTTGCTGTCTGGGGAGGGATGGGCGAGGAAGTCATACTGCCAACAATTGTCCTCATCTGCATCTCCAGGATTATCACCAAAACAAAGAAAATTCTCCCAGGCTGGGGCATCTTTCTCACTCTCTACCCATGACTGGATCGTCTTCTCTTTTTTTTTTGTCCCAGAAGAGAACACTCAGAGTTTTGAGAAGGAGGCCTTTTTGAGTGAGCTACTCTGCAGTTTAAGCATCTTTAGTTACATAGTAAATATGCCTGTGGGTTCTGAAACATAGAAAATAAGGTACTTATTTCCTGAGGCATACCCAATGGTTCTGCCTTGGAAGAACTGACAGTCTTATTCAGAGAATACATTTACATGTCCATTTACACACAAAATACGCTGTTATGATTTTGTCTAGGCAACAACTCATAAATATTGATTGTAATGAATGCTATAGAAAGAAAGAAGATATCATTTCAAATTTGGGTGAACCAAAAGGTTTTGGAACTTTAATAAAGTCTAGATCCACAAATAGAATTTACATATATTTATGTAGGAGAAAAGAATTCCAAGTGTAATAAATGACTAGCAAAAACAATAAAAGTGGGAATTCAGAGTAAGATATCATTAATTTTAAATAACTACAAATAATTTATGGAAGTTATAAAAGCAACAATACAAAATACTGGTTTTGTGGATGTTGCCAATATTTATGAAGAAGTAGTCTACTATCCTACAATCATATGTGAAATAGAGGTCATTAAACTTTCATCTTCAGGTCAAATAAAAACACAGAAAGAATGACTCCCTCTTCCAGAGGGTCAATCCAACAAACTGAATTTATAGAAACAGAAGAAAAAAGAACAAAATTGAGTTCCTCTGTAATAAATCTACCTTGACTATTTTGGCTGTGAAAAGTTATTACTGTTTGTGAAGGATAGGATTTGTAGCTGTTATCCCTAGGACATTATACAAAAGAAAGACACATCCCTTTTGGGGCCTGCAATGGAAATGAAGTAGTAAAAAATGCTTGTGCTTTCTGGCAGCCTAGCTAAATTGCAAAAAAAAACTGGAACATTAACTCCTTATATGCAGTTCACAAATAGTGGGCTGAACGATATGAATTTTCACATTCAGTACAATTATATTAAAGGGAAATAATACCTACTGCAGTGTATAATGCTATGTTTTCACAAAACATAATTTTCCAACAGAAAACTAAAAATTAAATTTTTGGGGGGCAAGGGGCAACAAAGAGCAGAGAAAGTGTCAGTACGGCTCTGTTTCCCAATCTCTTCCAAATGATTCAAATTCTATCACATGATTTACAACTTCACCATCAAGACTCACTTTTCATTCCCCATTCATCAGCTTGAACTCTATGAATGCTTAAGTAGAAATTTAATCTGTTTCAAAGGGAAAAAAATTTATCTGTGCCCTGTTAAAACTCCTAAAGCTTTTTTCCTGTGTGAAAATTTCAAATATGGTTTGTTTCTTAAGCTTAATTTTACTCATCTACGAGAATCAGACTACCATTACTTTTTTTTCTCTTCTTCCCTATTTCCTATTCCTATACCTTGCATAAGAGAAAAGAGTTTTGTTCATGTTTCTTGTATACTTTATTAACAATTTTACTTTTCAAGTACAAATATTGTAACCAAACTCAGGTCTGGGACACCAGTCACTGAAAAGCCAAAACACAAGAGAAAAGCTTTGGTGAAAAGGAAAGTTAGTATTGATATCAGTCCATTTTCATACTGCTGTGAAGAAATACTGAAGACTGGTAATTAATAAAGAAAAAAACTGTTTAATGGATTCACAGTTTCACATGGCTGGGGAGGCCTCACAATCATGGCGGAAGGCAAAGGAGGAGCAAAGCCATGTCTCACATAGTGGCAGACAAAAGAGCATGTGCAGGGGAATTACCCTTTATAAAACCATTAGATCTTATGAGCCTTATTTACTATCATGAGAACAGCACAGGAAAACCCACCCACGATTCAACTACCTCACACAAGGTCTCTCCCATGACACATGGGAATTATGGGAGTTACAATTCAAGGTAAGATTTGAGTGGGGAGTAGACAAACCATATCATTTGACCCCTAGCCCTTCCCAAATCTCGTGTCCTCACATTTCAAAACCAATCATGCCTTCCCAACAATCCCCTGAAATCTTAACTCATTTCAGCATTAATTAACCCAAATGTCCATGGTTCACAGTCCACAGTATTATCTGAGACAAGACAAGTCCCTCTGCCTAGAAGCTGTAAAATCAAAAGCAAGGTAGCTACTTCCTAGATACAATGGGGATACAAGCATTGGGCAAATGCACTGTATTAGGGTTCTCTAGAGGGACAGAAATAATAGGCTATGTATATATATGATAGCATATATATATATATGATAGCATATATATATGATAGCATATATATATATGATAGCATATATATATATATATGATAGCATATGTATATATATATATGGAAGTTTGTTAAGGAGTATCAACTCACACAATCACAAGGTCCCACAATAGGCCATCTGCAAGCTGAGGAATAAGGAAGCCAGTCCGAATCCCAAAGCTGAAGAATTTGGAGTCCAATGTTTGAGGGCAGAAAGCATTCAGCATGGGAGAAAGATGTAGGCTGGGAGGCTAAGCCAGTCTAGTCTTTTCACATTTCTCTGCCTGCTTTATATTCTGGGTGAGCTGGCAGCTGATTAGATGGTGTCCACCCAGATTAGGGGTGGTTATACCTTTCCCAACCTACTGATTCAAATGTTAATCTCCTTTGGCAACACCTCACAGACACACCCAGGATCAATACTTTACATCTTCAGTCCAATCAAGTTGATACTCAGTATCAACCATCACAAGTCCACCCCTTGTCAACTTGAACCCATACACATCTCTTGTGATCATACATAATCTTCAAATAAAGACAATAATAAGGTCATAATTATGCCTAACATAATACAACTATCCTTTGTACACCTGGAAATGTACCAATCCACAACCAAAATGCTATCACATAAACTTAACAATACTTAATTCCTGATATGAAGTCAAAAAATCTTACATCACATGATGAAAGAAAAAGGAAATAAAATGATTATTTTTTTTAGTACAACTGTATACATGCACAGACATGTTTTTAACACAAGAAAGAGGAAATCCTCATGACAATTACAGTCCTTGTTTCTGCAACTGGTTACATGGTAGTAGCTGGTATAGATGACTACGTTCTTCTACTACCCATTATATTCCCTTTGCCTTCTGCAAGCACCTCAGCAGGTTGTGGGTTTTTGTTTTTGTTTTTAATGAAAGAAAGAGGTTTTTTGGACTTACAGTACCATGTGGCTGTGGAGGCCTCACAATTATGGTAGAAAGTAAAAGGCAATGTCTCCCTGCACAAGAGAAGAGAGGTTGTGCAGGGAGATTCCTATTTTTAAAACCATCAGATCTTATAAGACTTATTCACCATCACAAGAACAGTACAGAAAGACCCACCCCCGTGATTCAATGACCTCCAACCAATTCCTTGCCATGACGCATTTGAATTCAAGATGAGATTTGGGTGAGGACACAGCCAAACCCATTTCAAATGTGAGAAATTGGCCAAAATGAAGGGGCTACAGGTCCCATGCAAGTCCAAAATCCAGCAGAGCAGTCAAATCTTAAAGCTCCAAAATGATCTCCTTTGACTCCATGTCTTACATCTAGATTATGCTGATGCAAGAGGTAGGTTCTCATGGTCTTGGCTAGTTCCACCCCCATGGCTTTGCAGGGCACAGCCTCCCTCTCAGTTGCTTCCAAGGTCTGGTGTTGGGTGTCTGCAGCTTTTCCAGGCACGCAGTGCAAGCTGTGGGAGGATCTACCATTCTAGGGTCTGGAGGATGGTAGCCTTCTTCTAATAGCTCCACTAGGCAGTGCCCCAGTGGCAAGTCTGTGTGGGGCCTCCCACCCCACATTTTCCTTCCCCCACTGCCCTAGCAGAGGTTCTCCATGAAAACCCTGCCCCTGTAGAAAACTTTTTCCTGGACATCCAGGCATTTCCATATATCCTCTGAAATCTAGGTAAACGTTTCCAAACTTCAATTATTGACTTCTGTGCATCTGCAGGCTGAATGTCACATGGAAACTGCCAAGGGTTGGGGCTTGTATCCTCTGAAGGCATCCTCTGAAGGTCCCAAGCTGCACCTTGGCCCCTTTTAGCCAAGTCTGGAGCAGCTAGGACACAGGGCACCAAGTTCCTAGGCTGCACACAGCAGAAAGATCTGGGCCCCATCCTTAAAACCATTTTTTCCTCCTAGGTCTCTGGGCCTGTGATGGTAGGGACTGCCACAGAAGTCTCTGACATCCTGTGGAGACATCTTCCCCATTGTCTTGGTGATTAACATTTGGCTCCTTGTTACTTATGCAAATTGCTGCAGCTAGCTTGAATTTCTCCCCCAGAAAATGGATTTTCCTTTTTTACTTCATTGTCAAGCTGCACATCTTTCAAACTTTTATACTCTGCTTCCTCTTGAACACTTTGCCACTTAGAAATTTCATTCACCAGATACCATAAATCATCTCTCTCAAGTTCAAAGTTCCACAAATCCCTAGGGCAGCAGCAAAATGCCGCCAGTATCTTTGCATAGCAAGAGTTACGTTTACTCCAGTTCCCAACAAGTTCCTCATCTTTATCTGACACCACCTTTAGGAAGTTTCAAACTTTCCCATATTTTTCTGTCTTTTTCTGAGCCTTACAAACTGTTTTAACGTCTACCTGTTATCCAGTTCCAGAGTTGCTTCCACATCTTCAGGTATCCTTAATAGGAGTACCCAACTCTACCGGTAGCAACTTACCATATTAGTGCATTTGTATACCACTAGGAAGAAATACCCAAGGCTGGGGTAATTTATAAAGAAAAAAAAGTTTAATGAATTCTCAGGTTCATGTGGCTGGGGAGGCCACACAATCGTGGCAGAATGCGAAGTAGGAGCAAAGTTATGTCTTAAGCTAGCAGCAGGCAGGAGAGTGTGTGCAGGGGGAACTACCTTTATAAAAATCCATCGTATCTCATGAAACTTACTATCATGAGAACAACACAGGAAAACCTGCCCCCATGATTCAATTACCTTCCATGAGGAAGGTACTCCCCACAACACATGAGGATTATAGGAGTCACAATTCAAGATGAGGTTTGGAGGGGACACAGCCAAATCATATCAGTATTATTTGGCAAACCCGCAATCCAGGGAGGGTCAAGGAACCGCTCTTCAGAGACTACATCTCCAAGTTGTGTCTCTGGTTAAGGGGAAAACTAGAAAAGTACAAATGATGATCAAAGCTTTCTTGTGAAACATGCACAGTCTCAAGTTGGCAGTTAATTATTGCTTTCTCGATTATTATTTTGTGGCCTTCTGAAGTCACCATCGGGCTATTCTTTATTCTTATCAGGCCAGTCAGCCCATTCTCAGAGTGGCTGGCTAGAATATTTTCTTTTATATCTGTTGAAGGTCCTGTCTTCCTGAGGCTGTTTTATTAATGAATAATTTACAGACTTAATCAAAATAATAAGTATATCCAAGGAAGTAAGCTTTTTTTCTAACATAGTCAGTACTGTTAAAATATAAACATCAGTATTTTAACTTTTCTAATTGTTGCTTTTTGCCAGAAGAATGCTTAAATAGTATTTTTTGAGTAGAAACTTTCTTCTATGATCACTTATTGGGCCTTTGCTATATCAAATATTTACTAAATATAGTTCATAAATTATTTTGTTAATTCTCATAAAAATTCACAAAAACAAAATGAGCTAGATACAGCTATTATCTTCTTTTTATAAGGAACTGAGGAATAGACAGAATTGTTATTTGAAGCCCAGGCAAGCTGACTCCAGAGCCTGTGTTCTTAAATACTACATTATCCTTACCCATATATTATGGTAGTATGTACAGACAGAGCTCTTAGTAAAAGCACAGTGAAGTTGAATTGAAATTCTAAGATGACTGAGGACCATTTTATTCTGGAAACTTATTTTTTTATAGGCAAACAAGAAAAAAGTACTTAGTTTGTAATTTAAATCACAGGCATCATTCACTTCTCTGATTAACACCAGGATTTATCTAACCAATATTGACCGAATACTGACAAGATGCAAATCATACACTATTAAGGAATGTTTAATTCTTAAGATAACTGAAAAAAAAAACAGGCTCAGTTGTTTCATAACTTTCCTTATTTGCATGCAAAAATTTGACTTTCAGTAGGTATGTGTACTTTTCTGAGGGCTTTTTTTTTTTCTTCTGGTGAGACTTTAATTCTGTATTGTTATTATTAAAGCATATGGACCTTGACCTTTAATATATAATTTTGGTTAAATATTGTAGTTGAAAACAAAATAACATCAACAAAATAAGGAAACCAAACAAACAAAGAAAATTTCTTTTTCTCCAAGAGTGCAAAACGTGCAAACTATTTGAATGGGGAGGGTGGTTTGTGCTCAGAGGTTCCTGCAGATTGTTGACAGCCAGGACAAGTCGATTCTTCTTTCTCTGTATGTTCTTGACATGCAACTTTTATCTGTTGGCTATCAAAAAACAGGCAGAAGCTTCTCCTCAAAATAAAATAGAAGCCCATCCCAAAACCTGCCAAAGAATTTGGTGATGTCAGTGACATTTCTAACTCCTTCATATATGTGTATATATATATATATATATATATATATATATATATATTAATTGCACTTTAGGTTCTGGGGTACATGTGCAGATCATGCAGGATTGTTGCATAGGTACACACATTGCAATGTGCTTTGCTGCCTCCATCCCCCTGTCACCTACATCTGGCATTTCTCACCATGTTATCCCCTCCCCCAACCTCCCAGCCCCCCCACTGTGCCTCCCCATCCCCCCCAAACAGACCCCAGTGTGTGATGCGCCCCCTCCCTGTGTCCATGTATTCTCATTGTTCAACACCCGCCCATGAGTGAGAACATGCAGTGTTTGTTTTTCTGTTCTTGTATCAGTTTGCTGAGAATGATGGTTTCCAGATTTATCCATGTCCCTACAAAGGACACAAACTCATCGTTTTCTATGACTGCGTAGTATTCCATGGTGTATATGTACCATATTTCCCTTGTCCAGTCTGTCATTCATGGGCATTTGGGTTGGTTCCAGGTCTTTGCTATTATAAACAGTGCTGCAATGAACATACCTGTGCATGTGTCTTTATAATAGAGCAATTTGTAATCCTTTGGATATATACCCAGTAATGGATTTGCTGGGTCAAATGGAGTTTCCATTTCTAGGTCGTTGAGGAATCGCCACACTGACTTCCACAGTGGTTGAACTAATTTACACTCCCATCAACAGTGTAAAAGTGTTCCTGTTTCTCCAGATCCTCTCCAGCGTCTGTTGCCTCCCAACTTTTTCATGATCGCCATTCTAACTGGCATGCGATGGTATCTCAATGTGATTTTGATTTGCATTTCTCTAATGACCAGTGATCATGAGCATTTTTTCGTATGTTTATTGGCCTTATACATGTCTTCTTTTAAAAAGTGTCTGTTCATGTCCTTTGCCCACTTTTGAATGTTTTTTTTTTTTTTCTTTAATATCTGTTTTAGTTCTTTGTAGATTCTGGATATTAGCCCTTTGTTAGATGGGTAGATTGCAAAAATTTTTTCCCATTTTGTTGGTTGCCAGTTCACTCTAATGATTGTTTCTTTTGCTGTACAGCAGCTCTGGAGTTTAATTAGATCCCATTTGTGTATTTTGGCTTTTGTTGCCAATGCTTTTGGTGTTTTAGTTATGAAGTCCATCCTATGCCTATGTCTTGAATGGTTTTGCCTAGGTTTTCTTCTAGGGTTTTTATGGTGTTAAGTCTTTAATCCATTTGGAGTTAATTTTAGTGTAAGGTGTCAGGAAGGGATCCAGTTTCTGCTTTCCACATATGGCTAGCCAGTTTTCCCAACACCATTTATTAAACAGGGAATCCTTTCTCCATTGCTTGTTTTTGTGAGGTTTGTCAAAATCCAGTTTGTTGTAGATGTGTGGCATTGCCTCCGAGGCCTCTCTTCTGTTCCATTGGTCTGTATCTCTGTTTTGATACTAGTATCATGCTGTTTTGATTACTGTAGCCTTGTAGTACAGTTTGAAGTCAGGTAGCGTGATGCCTCCAGCTTTGTTCTTTTTGCGTAGAATTGTTTTGGCTATACTGGCTTTTTGTTCCACGTGAAGTTTAAGGTGTTTTTTTTTCAGTTCTGTGAAGAAGGTCATTGGTAGTTTGATGGGGATACTATTGATTCTATAGATTACTTTGGGCAATATGGCCATTTTCACAATCTTGATTCTTCCTAACCATGAGCATGGAATGTTTTTCCATCTGTTTGTGTCCTCTCTTATTTCATTGAGCAGTGGTTTGTGGTTCTCCTTGAAGAGGTCCTTTACATCCTTTGTTAGTTGTATTCCTAGGCATTTTATTCTCTTTGTAGCAATTGTGAATGGCAGTTCATTCTTGATTTGGCTCTCTTTAAGTCTGTTGGTGGTGTACAGGAATGCTTGTGATTTCTGCACATTGATTTTGTATCCTGAGACTGCTGAAGTTGCTTATCAGTTTCAGGAGATTTTGGGCTGAGACGATGGAGTCTTCTAAATATACAATCATGTCGTCTGCAAATAGAGACAATTTGACTTCCTTCTTTCCTAATCAAAAACCTTTATTTCTTTTTCTTGCCTGATTGGTCTGGCTATAACTTCCAATAGTATATTGCATAGGAGTGGTGAGAGAGGGCATCCTTGTCTAGTGCCATATTTCAAAGGCAATGCTTCCAGTTTTTGCCCATTCAGTATGATATTGGCTGTGGGTTTGTCATAAATAGCTCTTATTATTTTGAGATACGTTCCATCAATACCTAGTTTATTGAGAGTTTTTAGCTTAAAGGGCTGTTGAATTTTGTCGAAGGCCTTCTGTGCATCTGTTGAGATAGTCATGTGGTTTTTGCCTTTGGTTCTGTTTATGTGGTGGATTACATTTATAGACTTGTGTATGTTGAGCCAGCCTTGCATCCCCCAAGATGAAGCCTACCTGATCGTGAGGGATAAGGTTTTTGATGTGCTGTTGCAATCGATTTGCCAGTATTTTTTTGAAGATTTTTGCATCTATGTTCAGGATGGATATTGGCCTGAAGTTTTCTTTTTTTGTTGAGTCTCTGTTGGGTTTTGGTATCAGGATGATGTTGGTCTCATAAAATGATTTGGGAAGGATTCCCCTCTTTTTGGATTGCTTGGAATAGTTTCAGAAGGAGTGGTACCAGCTCCTTTTGTACCTATGGTAGATTTCAGCTGTGAACTCATCTGGACCTGGGCTTTTTTTGGTTGGTAGGCTTTAATTGCTGCCTCAATGTCACCACTTGTTATAGGTCTATTCAGGGTTTCCATTTCTTCCTGGTTTAGGCTTTGGCAGGTGCAAGTGTCTAGGAATTTATGCATTTCTTCCAGGTTTACTGGTTTATGTGCATAGAGTTGTTGGTAGTAATCTCTGATGGTAGTTTATATTTCTGTGGGTCGGTGGTGATATCCCCTTTATCGTTTTTTATTGCATCTATTTGATTCTTCTCTCTTTTTCTTTTTTATTAGTCTGGCTAGTGATCTATTTTGTTGATCTTTACAAGAAACCAGATCCTGGATTTATTGATTTTTTGAAGGGCTTTTTGTGTCTCTATCTCCTTCAGTTCTGCTCTGATCTTAGTTATTTCTTGTATTCTGCTAGCTTTGGAGGTTTTTTGATCTTGCTCCTCTAGGTCTTTCAATTTTGATGATAGGGTGTCAATTTTAGATCTTTCCTTGCTTCTCTGTGGGCATTTGTTGCTATAAATTTTCCTCTAGACACTGCTTTAAATATGTCCCAGACATTCTGGTATGTTGTGTCTTCATTCTTATTGGTTTCAAAGAACATCTTTATTTTTGCCTTTATTTCATTGTTTATCCAGTCAACATTCAAGAGCAAGTTGTTCAATTTCCATGAAGTTGTGCAGTTCTGAGTTAGTTTCTTAGTCCTGAGTTCTAATTTGATTACACTGTGGTCTGAGAGACTGTTTATTATGATTTCCCTTCTTTTGCATTTGCCACGGAGTGATTTACTTCTAATTATGTGGTCAATTTTAGAGTGGGTGTGATGTGGTGCTGAGTAGAATGCATATTCTGTGGATTTGGGGTGGAGATTTCTGTAGATGCCTATTAGGTTTGCTTGGTCCAGATCTGAGTTCAAGTCCTGGATATGCTTGTTAATTTTCTGTCTTATTGATCTGTCTAATATTGACAGTGGAGTGTTAAAGTCTCCCACTATTGTTGTGTGGGAGTCTAAGTCTCTTTGCAGGTCATTAAGAACTTGCTTTATGTATCTGGGTGCTCCTGTATTGGGTGTATATGTATTTAGAATCCTTAGCTCTTCTTGTTGCATTGATCCTTTTACCATTATGTAATGCCCTTCTTTGTCTCTTTTGATCTTTGTTGGTTTAAGGTCTATTTTATCAGAGATGAGAATTGCAACTCCTGCTTTTTTTTTGCTCTCCATTTGCTTGGTAAATCTTCCTCCATCCATTTATTTTTAGCCTATGTGTGTCCTTGCATGTGAGATGAGTTTCCTGGATACAGCATACCGATGGGTTTTGACTTTTTATCCAATTTTCCAGTCTGTGTCTTTTGACTGGGGCATTTAGCCCATTTATATTTAAAGTTAATATTGTTATGTGTGAATTTGATTCTGCCATTTTGATGCTAGCTGGTTGTTTTGCCCATTAGTTGATGCAGTTTCCTCATTGTGTCAATGCTGTTTACCATTTGGTACATTTTTGGAGTGGCTGGTACTGGTTGTTCCTTTCTATGTTTAGTGCTTCTTTCAGGAGCTCCTGTAAGGCAGGCCTGGTCATGATGAAATCTCTGAGCAATTGCTTGTTTGTAAATGATTTTATTTCTCCTTTGCTTATGAAGCTTAGTTTGGCTGGATGTCAGATTCTAGGTTGAAAGTTCTTTTTTTAAGGATGTTGAATATTGGCCCCCACTCTCCTCTGGCTTGTAGGGTTTCTGCCAAGAGATCTGCTGTGAGTCTAATGGGCTTCCCCTTGTGGGTAACCCAACCTTTCTCTCTGGCTGCCCTTAGCATTTTTTCCTTCATTTCAACCCTGGTGAGTCTGACGATTATGTGCCTTGGGGTTGCTCTTCTTGAGGAATATCTTTGTTGTGTTGTCTGTATTTCCTGGACTTGAATGGTGGCCTGGCTTGATATGTTGGGGAAGTTCTCCTGGATAATATCCTGAAGAGTGTTTTCCAGCTTGGATTCATTCTCTCTGTCACATTCAGGTACACCTATCAAACGTAGATTAGGTCTTTTCACATAATTCCATATTTCTTGGAGGCTTTGTTCATTTCTTGTCACTCTTTTTTCTCTAATCTTGCCTTCTCATTTTATTTCATTGAGTTGATCTTCAACCTCTGATATCCTTTCTTCTGCTTGGTTGATTTGGCTATTGAAACTTGTGTATCCTTCTCAAAGTTCTCATGTTGTGTTTTTCAGCTCCGTCAGTTCATTTATATTTTTCTCTAAGCTGTTTATTCTCATTACCATTTCATCAAACCTTTTTTCAAGGTTCTTAGTTTCTTTGCATTGGGTTAGAGTATGTTCTTTTAGCTCAGAGAAGTTTGTTATTACCCACCTTCTGAAGCCTGCTTCTGTTAATTCATCAGACTCATTCTCCATCCAGCTTTTTTCCCTTGCTGGTGAGGAGTTGTGATCCCTAGGAGTAGGAGAGGCGTTCTGGTTTTGGGTGTTTTCATCCTTTTTACACTGGTTTCTTCCCATCATTGTGGATTTATCTACCAGTGGTCTTTGTAGTTGATGACTTTTGGATGGGGTCTCTGAGTGGACATCCTTTTTGTTGATGATGAAGTTATTTCTGTTTTTTAATTTTCCTTCTAACAGTGAGGCCCCTCTGCTATAGGACTGCTGGAGGTCCACTCCAGACCCTGCTTGCATGGGGATCACTTATGGTGGTTGCTGAACAGTAACGGTTGCTGCCTGTTTCTTCTGTTATCTTTGTCCCAGAAGGATACCTAGCCAGATGTCAGCCTGAGCTCTTCTTTGTGAGGTGTCTCTTTGGATACGTGGAGGTCAGGGAGCTGCTTGAGTAGACAGTGCGTCCCTTATAGGAGTTCAGGTGCTGAGCTGTGAGCTCCATTGTTCCATTCATAACTGCTGGGCATGTACGTTAAGTCTGCTGCAGCAGAACTCATAACTGCCTTTTTTCCCAGGTGCTCTGTCCTAGGAAGGTAGGGGTTTATTTATAAGTTCCTGATGTGCTGATGCCTTTTTTCAGAGATGCCCTGCCCAGCAAGGAGGTAGCCTAGTCACAGTCAGTCAGCAGAGGCGTTGCTGACCTGCCATGGGCTTCGCCCAGCTGCTGTGTGAACTTCCTTGTAGTTTTGTTTATAGAGGTATAGTTAGAACTGCCTCAGTAATGGTGGTCTGCTGCTGTAATGGTGGACTGTCTGAGGGCTTTTTATAGCTGACATTAGAGTATCCAAGAATTAATGACATCCCTGGAAGAGTAATAACTACTGTCCTGGATACAATAGACAAGGAAGACTGGTTTTGGACAAGCCCACTTAGTTCTAGGTTAGAAGAGTCCTCTCAAAACACATACCCAGATCCAGCTTATTAATATCCAGAGTTCATTCTGTGGTGGAAGACTCAAACTGTATGTGACTTTGTCCAGAGTCCCTTTGCACAAATCAGGATTTAAAGACTGAGTCCAAGCAGCTCTCTCTTTCCTCTATGAAGCTTCATCTAGCTTTGCAACTACATCCCCAGGAATGATAAAGTGATAGGAGAACCAGTGGAATCAGCAGAGTTAGCATTGATAATAGCATTATTTTGTTGTTTATTTGTACTTGTAATAGAAATTTGTCCAATATATTGTGGAAAAATTAAAATAAAATCCCCTGTGAATTCATAAAATCCTTTCCACAAATATAGGAAAAATTATTTTATTATTGAATAAACATTAAATTAGATTGAGATATATATCACAGGTAATCTACTAAGGAGATGATAAAGACAGAAAGAAATTTCGTCCTTTTTATACTACTAACTCAAGGGTTAAAATCCCATTGCTCCCTCCCTATCTGGATTCCTTCTCTGGATCCCCTCCCATGGCAGCATGGGAGCTCTTTTTCTCTCTGTCTTTCTCTTTCTCTCTTTCTGCCTAATAAATCACTTCTCCGCAAAAGTCTTCGGGTCCATGATATTTATTCGAATGGCAAACTCACCGCACCTCCGGGGACCCTTTTCCTGTTCTTTGGGGTAAGAGAGACCAACAACCTCCTTGGGGAACTGGGAGTGTCATTGGGATGCCCTCCTCCATTATCTCGGTTACATCTTTTGGGGAGCCTGGCAGGAGCACATCAGACTTCAGAGTGGGAAGTGATATCAGACTCCTTTCACTTGCTAATTTGTCCTTTCACTTCTTTTAAATTTGTTAAGGCAGTAAAGACCAGGCACCCGAAGGCTA
Source organism: Ateles fusciceps (assembly GCA_036589455.1). Lineage (NCBI taxonomy): Eukaryota > Metazoa > Chordata > Mammalia > Primates > Atelidae > Ateles > Ateles fusciceps. The sequence continues at coordinate 3,530,544 of JAZHEH010000065.1, read as the reverse complement.
TCTAAAAGCAGCAGTGGTGCCCAGCCTTTCAAATTATACCCCCTGCCAAGTGGAAAAACCTGGCCTTTTAAGGGAAGTATAAATTATAACACCCTTCTACAATTAGACCTGTTCTGTAAGAGGTAAATGGATTGAGGTCTCCTATGTGCAAGTTTTCTTTTCTCTAAGGAATAATCTTCAGCTATGTAAGGTCTGTACCCTATACCCTACTGACCTCTCCTCAGGACTACCCCCATATCCAGGACTCCCTATGCCTCCTCCATCTACTGATGTTGACCAGATCTCCTCAGCTCCTATAACCCAAGAGGAGTCAGTTAAGGCCAAAGTGGCCAAGCACCTCCTGCTACTAGGATGCCCCAACTCTGCCCCCTACAGGCAGTAGGGGGAGAATTTGGCCCAAATAAAGTACATACCCCTTTTCGCTTTCTGACTTAAAGCAAATCAAGGCGGACTCAGGAAAATTTTCAGATGACATGGACGAGTACACAGATGTTCTGCAGGGCCTGGGCCAGTCCTTTGAGGTAGATTGGAAAGATATCATGTTATTGCTTAGTCAAACCCTAACCAGCAATGAGAGAGAAGCTGCTCTAGCACTGGCTCAAGAGTCTGGGGACACCTGGTACCTTAGTCAGGTACATGACCACATGATGCCAGAGGAGAAGGACAGATTCCCTACAGGTAGGCAAGCAGTCCCTAGCATGGACCCTCGCTGGAATCCTGACTTGGAGCATGAGGACTGGAGTTGTAGGCACATATTGACCTGCATACTTGAGGGATTAAGGTAAACTAGGAAAAAGCCCATGAACTATGCAGTGTTATCCACCATAACTCAGGGAAAGGAAGAAAACCCAACAGCCTTCCTTGAGTGGTTACGGGAGGCTGTAAGAAAATATACTCCCCTGTCACAGACTCCATCAAAGGTCAGCTAATGCTAGAAGACAAATTTATTACAAAATCAGTAGCTGACATTAAGAAAAAGCTCCAGAAGCAGGCCCTGGGGCCAGAACAGAGTCTAGAATCATTACTTAATCTAGCAACCTCAGTGTTCTATAATAGAGACTAAGAGGAACAGGCTGAAAGAAATAGGAGGGACCAGAGAAAGGCCGCAGCCCTAGTCATGGCCTTCAGGCAAGCAGACCCAAGGGGCTCAGAAGAGGGGAAGGGCTTGGTTTAGCTGCCAGTCTGGCAGAGCTTGCTACCACTGCTGCTTACTGGGACACTTTAAGAGAGATTGTCCCCAGAGGAACGGACAACTTCCTTATCCTTGCCCACTGTCCCAAGGGGATCACTGGAAGGCACACTGTCCCAGGGGACAAAGGTTCCCAGAGCCTGAGGTAGCTAACCAGGTGACCCAACAGCAGGACTGAGGGTGCTTGGTGCAAGTGCCAGCACAAGCCATCACCCTCACCAAGCCCCGGACAAAGCTAACCATAGAGGGCCAGGAAGTCAATCTTCTTCTGGACACTGGCACAGTGTTCTCAGTTTTGCTTTCCTGCCCTGGATGGTTGTCCTCCAAGTCTATAACTGTCTGAGGAGTCCTAGGACTCAGCCCCTATAAGATGCTTTATGGGCAGCCCTTTCTTACTAATGATCTTGTATTAGACAAGGAAACAGCAAATGTAATAAAAGATATAACCTCCTTGGCTAAGTACCAGCAGGCTCTTAGAACCTTACCTGAAGGACACCCTAGGGAAAAGGGGAAAGAGTTGTTCTGCCCTGGAGACCTAGTGCTTGTTAAGTCTCTCCCCCTCAGATACTCCCTCTCTAGGCCCATCTTGGGAGGAACTCTTTTCGATTATTCTGTCTACCCCAATGGCAGTTAAGGTGATGGGAATTGACTTGTGGATTTATCACACTTGGCTGAAGCCTTGGACATCTCCTGAAGAAAATCATAGGCCCTCCTCTGCACAGCCTGAAGTTCCAGGAGACAACCCTTCATACACCTGCAAGCAGTTAGAGAATCTACATTTGCTTTTCCGACAGGGTCCCCCAAGAAAGTAACTACTCATGAGTCTAACTTACATCCTGGCATTAACAGGACTATCACTCTTAACTTTACTATTTGCTACTGGACTCCATGCGGTTGCCCCTATGGACTGGCATAACAGCTCTCCTCCTTTCCTTCCTAGTGCCCCCTGCCCATGACAATTTACACTGACTCTCAGGTGCAGAGTCTTCTCTTGCCAAGGTCACACCATACTTGAACCCCAATTACTCCTTTCATAGTGGGGGGTGGAATACTAGAGGACTTGGTACTGGCATTGGAGGAATTACTACCTCTACTCAGTTTTACTATAAGCTATCTCAGGAGTGAAATGATGACATGGAAAAAGGTTGCTAATTCTCTCTGCAGAGGAAGCTCACTCTACAGAGGCAGCTTAACTCTTTAGCTGCCATGGCTCTTCAAAATAGAAGGGCCCTGAATCTGCTAACAGCAGAGAAAGGAGGAACTTGTCTCTTTTTAGGAAAATAATGCTTCTACTTTGTAAACCAATCAGGTATTATCTTAAACAAAGTTAAAGAACTCAGGGACTGAACTGAATGCAGGGCTAAAGACCTTCAAGAAACAGGATCATGGAGCTTGATTAACAACTGGCTGTCCTGGCTCTACCATCTTCTAGTCCCATTTATAACCATTCTACTATTGCTGGCCTTTGGGCCTCTCATCTTTAACCTTCTTGTCAAATTCATTTCTTCTATAATTGAGGCCATAAGGCAACAAATGGTCCTGCAAATGGAACCCCAGATATCCTTGGTTCATAAGCTCTATCGTGGACCTCTGGATCAACCTGCAACCCTGGAAGACTCTCCTCTGGAGGAAACCTCAACTGCAGGGCCCCTTCTATGGCCCTATTCAGCAGGAAGTAGTTAAAGAGTGATCGAAGCCCATGTCCCAACAGCAGTTGAACTTTCCTGTTCAGTGAGGGGACTGAGGGACTCTTCCCAGGTCCATGAGGGGTGGGATTTCAAAGGCAGGAGTTTCCTGGCTCCACTCCTTCATCCGGGTATGTAAAGTTCTTTGTCTGGGTTTCCCACGTGTGTGCTAGTTAGAGAAATCAGGTGGACTCCTTTGCCCAAAAGGCCCACTGAAAGCTCTGGGGGGGGGGGCTCTGTTGTGGACCAAGCAGCCAATCCGGTATCAAAGATCAATCACTTCAGAGGAAGTTTGAAAGAACTTCTCTCATTGGATGAGAACATAAATGGGGGAGGGAATAACTCAAGGGTTAAAATCCTGCTGCTTCCTCCCTATATGGATTCCTTCTCTGGATCCTCTCCCACGGCAGCCTGGGAGCTATTTTTTTTTTCTCTCTGTCTCTGCTTAATACCACATTGCTTCTCTGCAAAACTCTTTGCATCCATGATATTTATTTGAATGGCAAACTCACTGCTCCTCCAGGGCCCCTTTCCCCATTCTTCGGGGTAAGAGAGGCCAAGAACCTCATCGAGGAGCGTCTTTGGGGTGCCCCGCCCCCTGCTACCCCTGGTTACACTACCAACAATATATAATCTGTTAGGTACATGTTCTCAAGGTTAATGATAATTTGTCTTCTTGGAAGATGTCCTTGCAGCACTGTTTGTTGTATATTTTTCTATAGTTCATCACAAATTTGCCTGGTAATGGAGTAGCTAGCTGGGCTAGTTAATTGCTTTTCTCTGAAGAAAGAAGAAAATTTCTGTATCTTCCTGACAAGCAGATGGTTACAGCTTGGAGAAGGCCTTTAGGCTAAGCTTCCGAGGTTAGGTAGATAGGGACTCTAGTTTCCGTGACATTTGCATTTCAAAGAGATAGCTCCTAGGCTCTTAAGAGAAACATTCCTGTGTTGTAGCACTAACTTATTTACCCTTTAAAAAGATTTACTTACATATCCTAGGAATAGAGAGGTTTTGTAAGCATTTTGTTGCTCAAGAAAATGCTCTAAGAAAGGGAGAAGAAAAGGGTTTTTTGACTTTGGGCATCAGGGAAAATTCTTTAAAAAATTTAATTTACACTTAACAAGGGTAAAATAATTCCTTTCCAGAGTTACAACATTAAGGAAAATACGAGGCTATTGGCTTCACATATGAACTATTTTTTCCCATCCCTTGAGATGACAAATTTAAGGGATAATGAGTTCAATATTTGTTTCTGGTCCTGTTCAAAAAGTAGACTCAGAAACAGAAATTTATATAAGGGAGTTTAACGAGGAATCCTTGGGATCAACACTTCTGGGAGAGTGATGGAAGCAGGATTCACAAGGGAGAGGGTGTTGGGTAATTAGCTTTGTTGCAGAGAAGGCCCCCTGTATACATGGAGGCAAAGAGGCTGGATCTTTATAAGGGGGCTTAAGTTTACTAATTTTCTGTTGACTTCCCCTGGGAAGGAGGTATAATCTTGGCAGAAGTGGTTCTCTTCAGAAAAGGGCAGCTCTCAAAGAGGCACTCAGTCACCAAGCATTTAGGAAATGAGTGCTTCCATTCCAAAGATGGCGGGATTGGCACACTGCAACATGCACTACAGTGTGTAACATTTTCTGAGATTAAATTCTACTATGATTCAATATCATTCTTATATTTATATATTGTATGAGTCATGTGGGTAAGTCATGTTTAATAAGAGAATTATTGGAGGATTTCTAGATAGTCTCGATCTGTGTACTTAAGGAATACATGTAGAACAGTATGATTGGGTATCGCAAAACCAGGGTGCCTAGATTGAATTCACAAGTCTGCATTTTAAAAAGTTCTCTTTCCTTTCTCCTGTCCCTTCTCAGGAACTCTGTGAGGCTCAGCCTAGACATTTACAAATCTCCATTGAAGGAAATCTGTTATTCTCAGTGATCAGTGAACATTATCCGGATTAAATCTACAGCTTGTGTGCTTATTAAAGAATTTTAAAATAATAAAACATTACACTTGACAAATAGTAATATATACCTTAATTATGTAGTTTGCCAATTCTATCTATTGTATTGCTTTGTGAAAGCATATTTAAAAAAATTTTAGGACCTCTAAACTCCTTAGGCAAAAGGTAAGATTAAGCCTGGAAGCTGAGTCATGTGATGTCCTCTTCCAAGTGAATAGTTGCTACTAGCATCATGCATTAGCCATATCCCCATGGAAAGGTAAAAGGTCTCAGGCATGAGGCTGCCCCGTAGATAATTTATAAATAAATTATTTGCTGGCCTCCCATAAACAAGGACATTGCAATTTTAGTGTTAGGTCTAAAATTTAAGTTTAGCTCATAAAACTAAAGTCTGATTTCCCACTGATCATGTCAATTACAAACTTATGTTCCTAGGTGCAGAACAAAAGCAAGAACAAGACAAAAAGATCAATCATTCCTTCACCTACCCAGAGATGTCTGCAGAGTTGATTCTTCCTTTACTCCCTTTTTATCTCACCTCATGTAAAATTTTGATTTACTGAACACTAACTAAAATCTCACCAAGAATGTAACTATTTGCTTTAAGGGCTACCTGCTTCTCTTCCTACATGCCTTACCCCCACTCTAAGGAAATATATAAATACTAATCCTCCTGCAACTCTCTTTGATAAAACAGCCACAGATACATCTGTGGCTCATGTTTTTCCTGGACACACCCTAAGGCTTGCTTAAGAAACCCCAACTGATGATTGAGATTTTTCCTGTCACTTATTTCAGTGATTACTTTACCATTACCTCCCCACCACTGGTATAACAGGAGTTAGTCCTGATGATGTCATGTTTTATATTTTTACTTCTTATAGAAATATGTGCAACACATTAATAAGTAAGGACTGGCCAGGTGTGGTGGCTCACGCCTGTAATCCCAGCACTTTGAGAGGTCAATATGGGCAGATCACAAGGTCAGGAGATCGAGACCATCCTGGCTAACATGGTGAAACCCTATCTCTACTAAAAATACAAAAAACTAGCCAGATGGTGGCATGCACCTGTAATCCCAGCTACTGGGGAGGCAGAGGCAGGAGAATCATTTGAAGCAGGAAGGTGGAGGTTGCAACCAGCTGAGATTCTGCCACTGCACTCCAGCCTGGGTGACAGAGACTCTGTCTCAAAGAAAAACAAAAAACAAGAACAAAAAAAACACAAACAAACAGGTGCACTCACTATTGTTCTGTGTGTGAGCTGCACCCTTCTATAGAAGTAAATTGCCTTGCTGAGGAGATTTATATTCAAGTGCTACTTCTTTTGTGGTGCCGAAAATTTACATATAACAATTGGTGGCCTGTATGGGGACCCATTCCCCTCCAGAGGCAGATTCTAGTTGTCTCTCATGAGGAGGCCTGCCCCCACTGCCTGCTGTGGGAGCCTCATGCATGAGAAGTCAGGACCTTATAAGACCCTACTGTAGCAACACAGAAAGAAACCAGCAGCGACCTGGTGTAAAGGATCCTCACATACAGCGGCAACAATGCAAATCTGTGCACACACCAAGGAAGGAAATGCCCAGAACTGGCAAAGTATTTCCTTGGTGGTATTTTCTTTTCTTTTGTTTTTTTTTTTTTTTTTTTTTTTTTTTTGAGACAGAGTCTCGCTCTGTCGCCCAGGATGGAGTGCAGTGGTTTGGCTTACTGAAACCTCCACCTCCCGGGTTCAAACAATTCCCTGCCTGAGCTCCTGAGAAGCTGAGATTATAGGCACCAGCCACCACACCTGACTAATATTTGTATTTTTAGTAGACATGGGGTTTCACCATCTTTGCCAGACTGGTCTTGAACTCCTGAACTCGTGATTGACCCACCTCAGCCTCCCGGAGTGCTGGGATTACAGGCGTGAGCCACCATGCCTGACCTTTTATAGACTCTTTTTAACCCTGTATAATTTTTGTTGAAAAGGAGGTTAGTGCTTTTTAAAAATAAAACAAAACAAAAGCTTGTGCTTTTATTTTAATGTCCAGTTCACATAAAAACTGGATAATACAGCTTTAACTTTAACCAATATATTTACACACAAAATTTCCTTTATAATTAACATTTTAAAACTTGCTTAAACCTTCAAAACAATTTTTTTTACCTTTTTTAAAATTTAATGTATGTAGAAATCCACATTCTTATACCTCCTTATAATCCTTTTACCAAAAGTGTATTTTTCTTTCCTTACACACCTTGCACATAAACTTTTTTCAATAGTTTTAAGTTCTGGCGGCCTAATTACTTTTAAATTATACAACATTTCTTGCATAAATTCCCTTTTATAACATTTTTCAGGGCTTTCACAATCTTCGACATGCCTCAGCTTTCCAACTTGTTGTAAACATCTCTCTCTTTAAACAGCCAGTTAATTTATTTTAGGACAAGAATTTATCATATAAGATTTTCCTAACTCTCTTTCTACAAGCGTTTCCCTGTTAATTACTCAATACCCATTGTGTCTTTTTCACTTAATCACCTGGGAGGAACCATTTAAATCTGCTGGGTTAAGGGAATTATTGGTGGTTAATGTTAAATTATTATTATTATTTTCTAACAGAATAACCTTATGCTTTAAGATTTTTGAGTCAGTAAGCAACCTTTTTTCTTTTTCTTTCTTTTTTTAACTTAGGATATAGTTTTGACCTGGTGAGGTGTGCTCACAATGAGGTTTCCTTTAAGGTATTTAATTATTAATTTATTTTTTTTTTCCATTAGCAAAGCAGTTGCTGCCACAGATTGAATGCATTTAGGCCAACCATGGGCCATTGGATTAAGGATTTTTGACAGGAGAATTTTCCTCAGTCACTTATTTCAATGACAGGCTACAGGCCATCAGTGACTGTCAGTGCCTTTGGGCAAGTATTTTCAAGGCTATGCTCTTGTTTACACTGGCAAAAAGATGGAATGGCTGCTTAAGGAGGGCAAAGCTAGGACAGAGGCAGTTACTAATAGATGTTTTAACCTTTCCACCTGTTGGATTTCTTGTAATTGCCAAATGAGGGGGTTTGGCCTGCCTTGAGTGAGCTTTTCATATAAGGGCTTTGTTTTTAGGGCATAGGAGTCTATTCATAGATGACAGTATTCGACTAATCCTAAAATTTTCTAAGTTCTTTTAGTCTCTGGCAAAGGCAAGAATATGATGCCGTCAATCCATTTAAGCTCAATTTTCCATTCACCTTTGCTAATTAAATGACTTGTTCTAATGTTTGACTAAATAAATTTGGAGACACTGTAAACTCTTAGGGTAAGACTGTCCATTGGTATTGCTAGTTTTGACTGGAGAAACGGTATTCTCACTCAAAGGCAAATAGGTCCTGGCTGTCCTCTGCCAACGGACAAGCCCAGAAGTCATCTTTTAAACCTATTACTACAAACTACTGGTGATTATAATAGTATAAGGATTGGGAACAACAGGGTTTTAGAAGCCCACCAACGGAGAAGACCTTCAATTATTAATTATAGGTTTTTAATTTACCCTGGTTTTTAAAAGAATAGAGCATATTGTTTTCTCTTTACTACTTCTATCTCTCCTTTTCTCTCTCTCTCTCTCTCTTTGACTCTGTCTCTCTCTCTCTCTCTTGACTTCCTCTGTTCCCTCTGTCAGTCTTTCTCTCTCCTCTAGGATTTTTTTTTCTCTCTTAGAAGCTCTTTTACAGTTTTATCTTTCTAGTTCTCTATTTTTTGTGATTTATTGTTAATATTTGGCTAATTGTTAATGGCAAAATGAAGTTTTAACATTCCCTGCCCAAGAGGATCCTCAAGACCTAGACCAGCATATTTTCTTGGTGGACCGCATTGTTATTGTTTTACCAGGGGTCTCTAGGTAGGAAATTTTTGATCCTCTGTGGGAACATTTTGGCCAGGGGGGGATGTTCACATTGATAGGCTGCCATAGCAACTCTAGGGATCATGCCTATTTCTTCCCCTGAGAAGAGGGGAAAGGGAAGTTCTGAATATCTTTTTTTTTACATTGCTCTATGTCACATTGAAGTCCTTTTAGGGAAAAGTACTCAGGCTGGTCGTGAGTGGGCTCGTGGGATGATTCCCAAGAGGCAGTGTTGTAAGAAGGGGGACAACAAGGGTAAGAGAAGGGTCTGGGACAACAGCTGCTTTCTCTTGTTTTTGGTCCCTACATTATTCTTCTAATATTTTAACATTAGGCTGGGGGATTATTAGGGGGAATATTACTGTTGCTAGGTTTCTCCTTTTTATCTCTTACTGTACCTGACCTATTTCCCATTTTTGGGCTAAAGCTCAATTTTGCTGACTAGAACTGTCTTGTGTTTTTTTAACCCCACAGACACCCCGACCAAGGAATACTTTATGCGACCCCTGCTCCCCCATGGCATCTTCTCTTACCTTGGTATGTCCTGACCAAGGAATCACCACCCCCGTGCGGCTTCTCCTACCTTAGTCTGTCCTGACCATCAAGGAAATACATTGCCAGCTCCCGGGCATTTCCTTCCATGGTCTGTGCACAGATTTGCATGGTTGCCCGCAGTTTGTGTGGATACTTTACCCCAGGTCACCAGCTGGTTTCTTTCCACATCGCCGAGAGTCTGGGCTTATTCCTCACACTGGGTGGGTTCTGACTTCTCACCCATGAGGCCGCCACAACGAGGCAGCAAGGGGCACTCCTCCTCATGAGACAGAACCAGAGACTGCCCCCAGATGGGAATGGGGTCCTCATACAGGCCACCAAATTGTTGTATGTAAATTTTTGGCACTGTGAAAGAAGTAGCATAGGAATATAAATTTCCTCAGAAAGGCAATTTACTTCTATAGAAGGGTGCAGCTCACAGATGGAACAATGGCGAGCACATACCCGGACAAGTGAGGGGAAGGGGTCTTTATTCCTGATGGAGGTAGTACCTACTACTGTGTTGTTCCCCCTGTGGGCTGGGGTTAGAGCACACAGTCTCTAGGCCAATTCCAATTGGCTATTTTAAAGAGAGCCAGGGGTATGAGCTAGAGTGGCAAGGTGAGTAGTTTGCTGAGAAGAATGGTTATGGGACAGGTACCAGGGGTAACTCAGGTCAAAGCAGGAGACCAGAGTAGGTGAGCAGAACAGGTGACTGGGATGAGTCAAGACAGAGCAGGGACCTGGGGGAACAGATGTGAACTACTGATTAGAACTGGTGGAAAATGTTGTTTACTGAAACTACAAGGAAGTTTATCTTTAAAATGGATAATTAAAGAGTATGAGAGCTGAACATACTGACATACTGATTCTTTGAAGAGAAACTTGGAGTTCACTGTATCTAACAGAAAAAGTTAAAAAATAACAGATGTTGGCAAGAATGCATAGAAAAGGGATTACTTGTACACTATTGGTGGGAATGTAAATTAGTTCAACCTCTATATAAAAACAGTATGGAGATTTCTCAGAAACTAAAAATACAACTCCATTTAGACCCAACAGTCTTACTACTGGTTATCTACTGAAAGGTAAAGAAATCATTTTATCAAAAAGACACCTGCACGGGTATGCTTATTGCAGCACTATTCTCAATAGCAAAGTTATGAAATCAACCTAAGTATTCATCAATGGTGGATTGGGTAAGGAAAATGTGGTACATATACAGCATGAAATACTACACAGTCATAAAAAATAATAAAATTTTATCCTTTGCAGCAACATGGACGCAGCTGTAGGTCATTATCTAAAGTGAAATAATGCAGAAGCAGAAAATCAAATGCTGCGTGTGTCACTTATAAGTGAAAGTGAAACAATATGTACACATGGACATACATATGACAGTAATAGACACTGGGGACTATGGGCGGGATACAGATGGATGGGAAAAGAGCTGTGACAGACTGCAGGTCAGAGGATCAGAAACAACTTTCTCTCTTACTGTCACATTCTGATATGGATTCCGAAGATGTCCTAGAATTTTAAATTAAAAACTGGCCTTCTAAGTTTATGAGGTATGTAAGTCACAGTAAAAAGATAGAACTTAAGTAAAATTTTTGATGCATGGTATGTACGTTGTATTTGTACTCTTCTCTCATGCTTCATGAACATTAAAGGCAGGCCTACTTCATAAGCTGGACCCTAATGTTCTCCTCAAAACTATCTTTTTTCAACCCTGTCTCTTTTCTTGCAATATGCATTTGGAGCACACTTAACTACTAACAATTTCTGAAACACATCATTCTGTTTATAATCTTTCTATGTTTAGAGCTGCCAGTAGAAGTGATTTTCTTCTCTATAGACTGACTGTCCCATGCCTCAAACCCTATTGTGCCTTGTCCTACTGGTCTGCATTTAAAAGGCAGTTTCAACATTGTCTCCTTGGTGACTCTTTTCTTTATGTCCCTATGTTCTGCCTCCCAGTCACCCAGATGCCCTTATTTACTTATTCCTCTATATTCTCAATTAGAAATATTGACATCAATCAAACTACATTCCAGTTGTTAGTCACTTGAGGACAGTTACTATTTTTTAGGCATCTAAGAGCAGAGTCTGTCATAGTATCTCATGAGAAGTAAATAATTTAAAAAACATCTGCTGATCAAACAAATCTATAAACTATTCATTAATGTGATGCTGGGATTTTTGGAATTATAAAAATGGACCAAATAAATATTATATATATTTGAATGTTAAATGTGGTCTCTCTCTTGTTTTAATATTTCAAGTTGAGAAATATTTGGATTTTATATATACAACCCTATGCATCAGTAACTGTAGAGACATACATAATAAAATTACTAAATCCAGAGAGAGAAAATGTATAGCAATGGATCAAAGGAAAGCTTTGCCTTATTTCATCCTGTAAACAGAGCCCAGTGACTAAGAGCTATTTTTATTTTTAAAATTTACTTCCAGGACTATTGATGAGGTTAAAAATATATGTTCTTCATTCCTTTTATGATCATTTGAAAGATAAAGTATTGAGAGAATGTTGAAAAATGGAGGTTAGGGATAAACAATCCAAATGGAATTGAGTTGTGTTTATTTCATGGCTGCCAAAGATAATGCTTAAAACTGTGTAAATTTAGAGAGTGTTGTCTACATTTTTTCTACAACCTTATATCATTTCTTTAGAGAAACTGCAAGTTATCACCTTATATTTAGCTAGCACAATGTAAATACACAGAGCTCCATTAATAGAGACAATTCACATGCTTAGGTATTTTACATTCCTGAAAAAAAAATGCTGCAATAAAAAAAAGGTATCAATCTATTTCTTAGACAAAAACAAACAAACAAAGAAAAAACCTGAGGACAGTAAAATGCCAAATATTGCATCTACATATAATTAAATGTCCTCTAAATGAAAAATTATATAAAGTTCTTCTCAATTGGGTTTAAATTTGAGAACTAGTGTAACACAGGAACAATCACCAATCACAGACACCTCTTTCACCCCTTTTCTATGTATCTATTGGTTGATCTATTGATCTGTCATCTATCTATCTGCAGATACTGATATGACAATGGCATCCATTTAATTATTCCTATTTTTATTTCACTATAGAAAATGTAAAGTATTAAAAAAGATGGAAATCATACATTTAAAAGGCTTTTTAAAAATAGTTTTACTAACGTCTTTGAAAAATCAACCTTGGTAAAACTTTGGGATACATACATGGCAATTTTTGAAAAAGCTAAAAGACTGTTTTACTGTCTTCCTTTAATTTATATTATTCTGTTTTATAGGGCGAAGTTATGCTAATTGTACATACTATCCCGTTAAAGCTGTGTGGATTTTAATATAAAATTAATCTTTAAAATGATTCAACTTTGAGTAAAATGACTTTGATATCCCTGGACACTTCCACATACATTTGGGTGTATTTTTTATACAATTTGGGAGCACGTCCTTATAGATGACCTACATTCGATCTATGAAACATTCAGATATCCAAAGACCTGCACACTTGAATGTACTATTAGGGTACTTCCTAAAACTACATTAGTGGAATTGTGCTTTCCAAATGAAAGACAGCTATGAGAGTATCATCAATATATTTATTTTACTATAGTCAAGTATAAAATGTGATGCCTTTTTTTATTAAGAGCAAAAGGGAAGTCTTTCTCAGGCCTCATTATTTGGAAAACTTGCTCTGATCTTATTAATTACTGACATATCAATATTTATTTCCTCTGCAATTGTCAAAAGCCACATTCTTAGCCCACTCCTAGAAACTACGTAGGGCCTTAATGGATTATTTAAAGGGTATACAGGCACACAGGAAGCTTTATTGTATCTTGTAATCCTTGGAGATATTGCCAGTTCCATTCCCAACCACTGTAATAAATTGAGTATTGAAATAAAGCAAATATGACAACAAAATAAGTCCCACAAATTTGTTGGTTTACTAGTGTATATGAAAGTTGTTGATACTATACTGTAGTTTATTAAGTGTAAAATAGCATTATGTCAAAAAAAAGTATACACTTTAAAAAGTGCTTTGCTGCTTAAAATGAGCACATCCTGTTGGAAAAATGCCACCAACAGACTTGGTCAATGCAGAGTTGCCACAACCCTTCAATTTGTAAAAAATGCATGCAATGTGTGCAAAGGGTGATAAATAAAGCACAATAAAACGAGGCATGCCTGTACTTGAAATATTATTTTAGTTGATCTTACTTTAAAACAAATTTAAATAGACTTTATATTTTACAGCAGTTTTACTTTTGCAGCAAAATTTAGCAAAAGGTGGAGAGATTTCCCATGTCTCCTGGTCTCCCACAGGCACAGCCTCTCCACTATCAAAATCCTGCACCCAGAGTGGTGTATTTGTTACAGTCAATGAACCTACAATGATTATTATCACCCAAAGTCCATAGTTTCCATTAGGGGTCGCTTTTAGTGCTGTACTTTCTGTGGATGTGGACAAATGTGAAATGACATATATCCACCATTATTGTATTGCACAGAGCAGTTTTACTGCCCTAAAAGCCCTTTGTGTTCCTCATTTTACTTTTCTACAATAAAAATTCCTTTATTTTCTTTAGAGTCATGTTGTATCATACACATTATACTTTAAGTCATCAAGTCATAGAATATAAATAAAGAAGAAATGATTTTCAGTTTGCTCTACAAATTAATGAGTCATCTATCCTTTATATATCTTTTTGAATGTTGATCTCTTTGGTGCCAATACCCACACAATTTTTACTTTGACATTTAACCTTTGTGTTTCATGGAGTGACAGCATGTAGTTGGTGCTCAATAGATACTTTCAAAATGGTTGTAATTTTTCACTAACCACCAAAACCAGTAAATGTGTAGTTTCCTGCTTATGGTCCTCACTGTGCCACACATACATAGTAAACACTCCTTAGCATAATTAAATTAAATCCGGAAACTTAAATAAATGATACATTCATTAGTTTTATTGCATAATTTTTGTCTGTCAAAGGTACTACAATCAGATTTGCCGATTTATGTTTTAATTGATTTATAGTAATTCCCATTTTTGGAATTACTACTATAAGTCAAAAACTAAGCAGAAAGCAACTAAAAGTATACTCTGTATTGTTAACAATTTTTAAAGTAACGAGACTTTTTTGTTTTTACTGGATGTTGAAAACCAAGATTATGCTGCCAAAATACATCTGTCTAAAAATTTCAATAGTTTACATAAACACCACTTATCTAAAAAGTTGTCAAAAATTCATTATATATTTTCAAAAGATTTTTAAATGTGGAAGTGATTATGATGCTTTTTGAGCTCCTGAAAAATGTATTTGACCCTTCAAAACAATTTTTTTCTTATCTAGAAGAAAAGAATTATTAGTTTTCTTTCTAAATTTTATTTTTTAATAGCTAAAGGCTAAGCAGGCTGCTATAAACTATCAGCCTACTGACATATTCTTATCCTATATGCAAAGTTTGAAATCTTATTAAGATTTGATAGCAAGAACTGAAACAAATCTACATGGTAAATACCAAAATCAATAATAAATTTATGCTCCTTAAACATCCCTCTGACTTGTACTCTTTATAAAAGATAAATAACTTGTTAGTGGAAAATATTTTGTGGACTATCATCCAGTAGAGATTATTCTCATTCCTTTTTGTCAGTTCTTTTGAATAATAATTTTAAGGAGAAATTCAGGAGCAAATATACCTATATATATATATATATTTTATGTATTTATGTATACATGTATGATATATTAATGTATATATAATTTATATGTCATATATATGATATACATTTATGATGCATTTATATATATCTATATCTGTAAACACACATGTCCCTCATAATATATTTATAAATAATAATGACAAATATTTTACAGAAAAAAATTACTGAATATTATGATGCTCAATAATGAGATTCATTGAAGCTTAAAAGCTTCAATGTGTGACGGATCTGCTTAGGCTTCCCTAAATGTTTCTTCCTAGGGAAGCCTCAGCAGATCCTTCACATCTAAATTTGGCGCTCCCTACTGTACCTTTTTTTTGTTTTTTGAGACAGAGTCTCACGCTGTTGCCCAGGCTGTAGTGCAGTGGCGTGCTCTCGGCTCACTGCAATCTCTACCTCCTTGATTCAAGCAATTCTCCTGCCTCAGCCTCCTGAGTAGCTGGGACTACAGGCGTGTGCCACCATGCCCAGCTATTTTTTTTGTTGTTGTTTGTATTTTTAGTAGAGATGAGGTTTTACCATGTTGGCTGGGATGGTCTCGATCTCCTGACCTCGTGATCTGCCCGCCTCGGCCTCCCCAAGTGCTGGGATTACAGGTGTGAGCCACTGTGCACAGCCCCTATTGTACCTTTTCAAAGTCACCTGGACTTTTTTTTTTAATAGAAATAAAAGTCCCATACTGAGCCTTAAAGTCCCATACTTATTGTAATTATGTACTTATTTGCCCAATTATTATTTATTAATAGCTGTCATTCTCACTAGATTATAAATTCCAAGAGAGGCAAAGTCTTATATTTTTTCCCTACTGAATCTGTTACCCACACAACAGTTGGGTTCCATCCCTTGATAGGTAACAGTCCAATGACCACAACCAAGGAGGATTTAACAAGGGAACTTTATTACTTGCAACAAGAAAAAAGGTTAGCAGCGAAAGTTCCCAAAGCAGTGTCTCTGTGAACAATGGTGAAAGCAGGGCTTTATTAGGCTGCTTAGCTGAGTCATTGCACGTAGGAGTGGAGAAAGGCCACGCTCAGCTGTTGTGCTGAACCCTCATCATTAACCTCAGTAGGGAAGGCATCAGGTTCAAGGGGCCAAAGAAGAGACCTAGAGACAGCAAACAAGACATAGGGTTTTATTAGGGTCTTATATACAGGGGAGAGAGTCCAGTGGTGGTGGAATGGGCAGGAGAACTATAACTGCTTGCAAATAGCTTGCAGCTTAGATACTTTTTACTTAATACTCCCCACTTAGCAATTTTCACCTGGAAACCTTCATTTAATCTCAAACTCAGGGCCTCAATCCCCTGTATGGCCCACGTTTCATGCCATGGGCCAGAAACAAGGAACACATTTCCAGAGTCACCACTCCTGGGTATTCTCGCTTGAAACGTATATTCAGGAGCATCTGACATACAGGGACATTCTAAGGGAATGCTTCATTTACTGCTATCAAGTACCTTTACCCTACAGTTGCTAATCATGCTTCTACACCCATCGCATGTATGGGAAAATGGTGAATAAGCTCCTCCGTGGGTGGAGATTTTAGAATGGTAATGAGGGAAGTTTGGCAAAGTTCATCTCCAACTCAGGCATCTCTGGATCCAACCAGTTTTTGTTTTTCTGGGGCTTAGATTCTTCCTGAAACTTTTAGGAAACGAAAGCCAAAGGCACAGCAATTACAAGTGGTTACTTTCACAGGATGTATCCCAAAACTCGGGGATTCTGGCTTACAAATCCCTCCTGAGACATTCTACTCCTCATTCTTAAGGTGTTACTGACAGAGGTCATTCTGTATCTACTTCATGCTGACCAGGGGCATTGAGTTCCCTAAATTTGAAGGAGTAAACTCTCTGAGTTTGAAAAAGGTTTTGGGTCCCCTGGAATTGTTTCAAGGGGCTGATATTGTTGTAATACAAGCTGAAGATGGAATTTTTGGAGACTGCAAGACACAAAGTTTACTATCAATTTAAATATACAGAAACTGAAAAGTCACAACAGTGGCCACTCAGAGCCCCAACAGAGGAAAAATGCTTTGTTTACTGCTTGCCAAAATTTCCACTGTTGGTAATAGTGTTAGGGTCTTTAGGGCCCTGATAGCCCTCTGTGATGGGACACACGTGGGTAGTGCTTGGAGTGCAAGGGTGACTGAGGTTAAAGCTAAGGGGGTGGATATCAGAATTGCCTTTGTTAATTTCTTGATCTGAACATGCTTCACACTTATTCTATTTTGGGGGGGCAATTTAAACAACCTAGGCCTATTCTCTTGGTGACATTGCTCTAATGGGTGAAGTCCACACAAACCACAGACTAAGAAGGGCCCATTTGGACAGTGATAGGCTTGGGTGAGATTTTGGATCTCCATCCCACCACTGTGATGTTAATGTCTCCCTTCAAAGGATAAGCAACAGACACCCTCTCCAGGTCTAGGGATGCCTTTGGCATATCTAGCATTTGGACAGATTGTTCCCACTGTTTATAATTCTGGAGAAGTTTACTATTACCTTGGCCTCCCAGAGACCACTGGCCATGGGAACTAAAAGGGCTAAATAGCGTAAAGGAAGGAGAGTTCATTTTTACTTACCTGGACCTTTTCTTCTGAAAACCAATTTGCAGTCCATGTTAGCTTCACAAGTGTATTGTTGGGGAGGTCCTCTGGGGGCTTCTTGGCTTTCTTCACTCTTGAGTGATGGATCCAAGGGGTTACTCCTTAGAGTTTAAGGGGAGAATGAGTGCTTAGAAGCTTCAGGTAGGTCCCTGTCCTTATAGGGAAAAGCTGGTCCTGCAGAGCTTGGTCTTCTGTATTTAAGGTATACCTGTTTCCTGGGATGTATGGGTGAAAGTTTATCTCAGGAGGGACTGGGAGGCTGTGATTGCCATAACGATTTATAGAGGGTACTGCTGAATCTAGATGAATGATACACTTTATTGTCCTTTGTATCTCTGTATCTGGGCAAAAAGGGGGCTGGCCATACCTGGATAATGCCTTCCATATAACATTTCAAAGGGGCTAAGCCCCACTTTACCTCCAGGTACTGCCCATATGTGGGCCAAGGCTATGGTATATATCTTTAACCAATTCTCTTGGGCCTCCTAGCAAAAATTGGCTAGGATATCCTTAAGAGTTCTATTAGCACTTGCAGTTTTCTCTGAAGATTGTGGTCTCCATGCTTCATGCAACTTCCATTGTATGCCCAAGGCATGGGAAGTTTTTGTCACTATGTTAGACACAAATGCAAGGGCATTATCACTCTGGACAGACACAGGGAGACTGAATCAAGGGATATTCTCCTTTAATAAAGCCTTTATGACTTCTCCTGGCTTCACAGTCCAGCATGGAAAAGCCTCTGTCCAACAGATAAAGATATCTATAAGTACCAGGAGGTGTTTCAATCCTCCAGGAGCCATAGGCACAACAATAAAGTCAGTTGGCCGGTATTCCCCTGACATGGTTCTCTTGAATTGTACCATACCAATTGTTGGCCACAGTAGGTAGGGGAGGTCTGGGATGAGCATATTTTTCTGAAAAAAAGACACACTGATCAGATACTTTATAATTTTCTTTACTCTTGAGGTCTTTATTATCCTAAGGAGCCAAGTGTGCATAGCCTCCTCGCTGTAGTGTGAGGAAACATGGGCATGCTTAAAATAGCCCAGCTTAGATTGTTGGGCACCTATATCCTGCCTCTTTTAACTTAATGCCCCCCCCCCCCCCGCCACCCCAAGAGGGAACACTGTTATCCCTCTTGCTTGGCTTTCTATCATTCGCCAGGGGACTACCTTGGCTTATATTTATAAAAGTTACCAAAACAAGCAGGGACGTTGGAGGACTTCCCCTCGCCACCCTGCACAGCACTTTAGGCCACAGTGTCTGCCAGGTTGTTCTCTTGTATTATTTCATAGTCCCTCCTCTGAGTGACCTTGGCAAAGGGCTACAGCAATCAGTCTGGGCATTTTCACGGCCCTCAGCAGTGCCAATATTTTTGTGCCAATTTGATTTCCTTGTTATTGGCATTTAGAGGCCCCTTTTCCTTCCAGATTGCGCCATGGGCATGGAGAACAGAGAACGCAGCATATCTCACATATCTATAAACAGTCAAGGCCTTGTTCTTTCCTAGCATTAAGACTCTGGTTAATGATAGTATCTCAGCCTTTTGGGTGGAAGTTCCTATGGGGAGGCTTTTGTATTTGATGGTTTCCCATGGGGAGACAACCACGTAACCTGCCTTCCTTTTGCCTCTTTTCATGAAGCCAGTTCCATCTACAAACATCGTTTTCCAAATTAGGAGGAGGTTCACTCTACAAATCTTTTCTTCGAGAGTATAGTGTTTCTATGGTGGTGGAGCAGTCATGGATTAAAGAATCCTGGCCAATGGGCATCAGGAGGACAGGGATAAGGGTTGGCATGCATACATGCAGATGTTGGAGGTGTCTACCAACCATGCCTGATATTGCAGCATTCTGCAACTTGTTAACCAATAACTCCCTTAGAACGCTTGTCACTTGGTGGGGGACCTGAACAGTCAATTCTTTACTCTGTAATCTTCTCAGCTTCCTAGATAAGCATACAAGTGGCGGCCACTGCCTTATGGAGGGGAGTCAATATCTTGGCACACTGTCACATTGTTTAGAGAAGTTGTCCAGCAGCACCCTTTTCATAGGTCCTAGCATCTGGATCAGCCTTCCAAGAGCTATTCCCTGTCTTTCATGGATATGGATGTGAAAAGGCTCAGTTAGGGCAGCTGTAGGGCTGGAGTCTCCAGTAACAACTTCTTAAGCTTCTGGAAAGCCTGATCACATTGCTCATCCCATTCAAAAAAGCGAGTGTGGCCAAGCACAGTGCCTTATGCCTGTAATCCCAGCACTTTGGGAGGCTGGGGCAGGCAGATCATGTGAGGCCAGGAGTTTGATACCAGCTTGGGCAACACAGTAAAACCCTGTCTCCACTAAAATTCCAAAAATTAGCCAGGCATGTTGGCACATGCCTATAATCCCAGCTACTTGTGAGGCTGAGGCAGGAGAATCTCCTGAACCCAGGAGGTAGAAGTTGCAGTGAGATTGTGCTACTGTACTCCAGCCTGGGTGACAGAGCAAGACTCTGTCTCAAAAAAAAAAGGGTAGCTATTGGCCCTTGGAGTTTGTCATAAAATAGCTTTGCTATAAGCTAAAAATCTGGGGTCCAAATGTGACAGAATTCCATGGCACTCAAGAATTCATGCAACCGTATATTGTTCCTAGGACAGACCAGGCAGTAAATAGCATTTTCTGGTCATAGGGAAGTTTGCACTGGCCATGGGAGATAACATACCCTAAATACTGTACAGTCTCCTTTAAAATTTGGGCTTTTTCTGACATTTTACAGCCCCTTTCTGCTAGAAAGTTCAGGACTGGAAGGGTAATTTTACCACAGTCGGGGCTGGCTATGAGGATATCATCTACATATTGTAGGACAATGCCCCACTATATCTTCAAGTCTCATAGAGCTCAGCTTAGGGTCCCCCAAAATGTTTGGGGAGTTCTTGAAGTCTGGAGAAGTACCATCCAGCAATACTGCTCTGACACATCTTGGGATCCTCTCATTCAAAGACAAATAATTCCTGAGAGTCATGACTTAGAGGCACATAAAAGAAGGCATCTTTGAGAGCTAGCACACCAAAGTATTTGCTGTCCCCAGGGAGACTGGCTAGTAATATATAGAGGTTAGGCTCTATGGGATAAATGTCCTGAGAAGCACTGTTAACCACCTCTCTTGTTTCTGGTTTCTTAACAGGGAGGGCGGGGGTACTATATGGGGAGTGACAAGGCCTCATCAGCCCTTGGAGTAAGAGGCTCTCTAACACAGTCTGTATCCCTGCAGTGCTTCAGGTTTTAGAGGATATTGTCCTATTCTTGGTGTTGGGCTGTTTGGTTTTAACTGTACCCTTATAAGTTCTACTGTGACAGCCCTTCTTATTTGGCCCCGTGATCATTCTTCAGGGTTGACTTGTACTAGAATATCACGTAGAGTTTCTCCTGCAGGATCAGGGTCTATATGAAGAAGGGGCAGAAGGCAGCTCTTTGATCTCTTGGGACCTTTACTTCTAACTGGACTTGGTTGAGGCAGACAGTGGCTCCAAGTTTTGTCAGTATGTCCCTCTCTAGCAAGGGGATGGGTTACTCAGGGACATATAGGGAAGAGTAGGTCAGGGTCTCTTTATCACAGTCAAAGCCTCCAGAAGCTGCTCAGTGTCTCCCTTTCCTGACACTCCCTTAATATTGCACACTCTGAGTACCCTTTCTGCTAGCCAATATAGAGAATGTGACTCAGGTATTGAGCAGAAACTCAATCGGCTGTCCCCCTACTTCTAAGTAGATAAGGATCTTATTTTAAGGAGCCATTTGGGGAGGCTCTGGGTCCTGCCAGTCTTTTTTGTTGAGGAGAGCTTGTCCCTAGCCTTCCCTCTTTGGAGACAGCTGGGATGGTCTTTCTTCCAGTGTCCCACTAGCTTGCAATAGGCACACTGATTAGGTCCTAGTTTCTTGGTGGCCCAAGACTGATCCCCCATTAGGGGCTGGGATCAGTCACCCAAGCTGGCTCCCTCTTCCTTCTTGGTTATGTGGAATGAACTGAGGTACAACTACCAGAAAGCTGCTTATTTCTTCATCTTCTTTTCTCCCTTCTCCAACCACATCTCTGTTATTGAAAACTTTGAAGGTCATCTTTAGTGACTGGGGAGGGGATAATGTTGGGGCCTATGGCCAATTTCTGGATCTTTCTGTGTATATCTGCGGCACTCTGAGACATAAATAGGTGCTAAGGACCACCTGACTTCCCTGTGCCTCAGGGTCCCAGGAGGTATAGCCCTGCCATTCTAGAAATTCTGAGGGGTTCCGGATCAGGTCCCTGTTGAACATCCCCCAAGCTTACTCTAGTTAACAGGAGGTTTGCTAACTTCTTTCATTCCTTTCAATAATATATTCAGGTAGTTTTTGAAGTACTCCCTCCCTATTTTGGTATTGGGGTCCCAATGTGGTTCTGCACTCGGAACCAATTGCTCTTCCGGTTACTAGATGGCGCTATTGGGTTGGTTATTATGCTGCCTGTCAGCTTCTGCCCCAGCCTCAGCTAAAACTATGGATTTTTCCTCAGTAGTTAAAAAGGTGGTCACCGAGGTATGAGGATCAGACCAGGTCAGGTTGTGGGTGGAAAAGATGCCTCTTATAAGGAAGATAAATTCCTCCAGTTTAGCTTGAAAGCCTTTCATATGTATTTCACAATTACAGCGGTCAGAAGTGGTAGAAGTCACATGTACTTGGATCAAACGCGCATCTCCATCCAAAATCTGCCTGAGGGGAAACATCCCGCCTCCCAGTCTGTAAGAGCTCCCACTCCGGGTTTGTGCTATCTGTAGAGGAGACTAGATTCCAGGAAGAGGATGAAGAAGCACCTGACACATTAGTTCAGGAGGCCCCTGACAGTTTAGTTGGGGTTTATCTGCCAAGTCAGGTGATTATGGGGGAGGGGACATTCCTGATAATCTGTTGGAATGACAGCCTCCCTTCTCCGTTCTCTTCTTTCCTGGGTTTCTGGGGTGGAGGGAGTTTTTATCATTCACAGGGCTGTCTGGGATTGACAGCACCTTCTCCAGTGGCTTAGCTGGAGATCTGAGTGGTCTGACCTTGAGAGAACAAAGTCTGCCACTTTATTTGCAGGTCCCTGTTGTGGTAAAGGGCCATACAACATTGGACATGGGGTATATCATCCCATTTCTCTTGCTTCTTATGGAAAAGATCCAGCTGAAGAATTGTATGGTAATTAAGTGACCTGTCCCTCTGCCATTGTTCCTGGCTACCTAGGACATATTGTGGCCAGGCCGTGTTACAAAAGAAAATCATCTTCTTTTTGTTATTGGGGAATACCCCAGAATCTTCTAGTATTGGATAATGCACCCTAATAGGCTTTGTCTGAATACCCAAAAATCTTCTAGGTTTAGAGAATGAACCCTAATGGACTTTGCTCTGATATAGAGGTCAGGTTCCCCATACCCTTGGATTCTTATTTAGGGTTTGATCCTAGCTTCTCCAAGTTTACATAACAGCTTAGCAGTTATGTAGATGTGCAATGACTGATTTTTTCTCTCAAAAAGTGACAAACCTTTCTAACACACATAACAAAAGTAAGTGAATGTGTGAGGGTGACCTGGCTGGTCCCTAGCACAGCGCGATGTGCTTCCTACAAACTCCCATCATGCTGCCCTGTGACCCTCCTGGGCATTAGGCACAGTAGCTTTCCCTTCTTTTAAAAGCTGATACCAGAGGAAAGCATATCCAGGTGAACCAGGAATGTATCAGTATGAGCCCCTTCTCCTAAGCTGAAGTTTTCCCAGTCTAGTCTGCTGTCAAAGTTGAGGGGTTCCAGCCTCCACAGGTCTCTTTCTGCTTTGGGAGATGCACCCCCCTCTGATGACCTTAAACCTATCTCTGGAAAAATTGATCTCACAGTTAATTTCACTGTTGGCTAGCCAGATCTATATTGCTATTTACTGGGGTTTCTTTTAATCCCCCAGGGCACAAACCAGCAAAAGACAGAAAGCAAAACAGATGTACACTGCGCTTACTCTAAAGATCCCATTGCTAGATCCAAAGAATTGACACTTTTAGTCCACCCATGGGGTGAAGTCCACTTACTGCCCTGAAGGATCACAGAACAAAAAGGTTCAGACAGCCACTTGTACTCTTTTGGGGTAGGTCCAAGTGACAGCCCGGTGGTCTTGTCACTGTGTGACTGGGTGGCTGAATTAAAAATAATTACTTTTAATGGCAAAAATTAAATTGCTTTTGCACCAACCTAATGTTACTGCAATTTAAACAGACCTTGGAAGATGCTCTATGCTAATTAACCAACCTGCAAATTTATGGCCTGACAAACCATATTTCACTACTGGCTAATTTTATTTTCTCATTTAATCTGTTTTGAAAAAGAGTAGTTTTTATAAAGCACTATTTTTAAGTAAAAATTTATTAAGTCCTAATCTAATTCTTTGAGAAAATAAATAATTGAGTGAGAGAATTAAGTTTGATGTAGGTGCTCAAGTAAGTGTTAATGATTGCCTATGTACTGAAAAAAGTCAGGAAATACTAAGAAAGTATATATAATTGAGAAGTAGTCACAAAAATGTGGTAAAAGAATTAGATAGACTACATAATAAATTGCAACCTAAGTTTCATGTTCTTTTATTTTACAATGTAGCCAAATTAAACATACACAAACCCCCAAATTGCCTTACTGTAGGATGAGTTTATACGTGCCTTTAATCCAAAATAACAAAAATAGCAATACACCACACTATGTCCCTCTCTTGAAAATTCATAGTGCATACTGGTACATTAAATCTACTAAAAAACCTCTGTAAATATTTTATAAAATATTTTCTCAGTATTTACTGATTCCAATGAGTTCATGACATCATTTTTATGTGTCATTAACATTGTACTATTTCCTGAAATATGCTTTGGGAAATACTCCTCTAAGTAATATTTATTCAATTAGGTAACATGTTTATTCAGCATCACTATGTGCAAGAATGAGAGAATCATGGCTTCTGCCTTTCTAAACTTTTTTTAGGAGAGCAAGGAGACAGAAAATAAATTATTAGGTGAAAGAATTAAGTTTGATGTAGGTGCTCTGAAGAAATTTAACAGGGCAATATACCAAAAAATATTGAGAGGGGGAAAGAGCTCTCTGAGGAGAGTGGCATCATAGTATTAGCTATTAAATAGATAGACAGGGTATAGTCCATGCAGAAAGTTACAGGCCCTTAGTGAATGTTTTGTTTATTTTGTGGGAATGGGACAAAGGGTTTTAAGCATCATGATAATGAAATCTGGTTTATAAATGTATAAAGCACGTTCTGAATGCTTGCTGTGGGGGAGAATGAAAGGAAGAGAAACAAGAATAGAAAAAGGGAAGCTGAACATGATTAAATTGTTAATTGAGACATGAGAATGGTACAAGCCAGAGTGGTGACAATAGAGAGGGATAAGAGTGAACAAATCAAAATGCATTTTGGAGATAAAGCTGCTAACAGGATTTGCCAGGGGGATTTCACGTGGGGACTGACGGAATAAGGAGAATAAAGTATGACTCCTTAAATTTCCAGATTTGAAGCGTTCGATGAATAGTGATGTCATTTACTGTTTTAATGAAAAGTGGAAGAGAAATAGGTTCAGTGGGAAAAAAGTCAATTCTTTTTAATGTTATATTCAAGATGTTTTTTAGACAGCCAAGTGGAGATGTCAAGTAAATAGTAGATGATTCAAAATACAGATAAAATGTTTGATTTGAGATGTGTATTTCTAATTTATTAGCACATAACATATAACATCAATGATCTATGAAACTCATATAGTGTCAGACATCTTTCTGGGTTATTTGATGCTATAAGATTTGTGCCTTTCAATGTCTTTGAGCTATTTCACAACTACGAATGTAATAAATAACCAATATCAATAAAAATAATTCTTGTCTAGAGATATGCAAGTTAATTTTGTCAGATGGAAAGACAATTGAGTCTCTCATGCCCCAAATCAGTTTTGCATAAATTTCTGTATTTTGATCCTCTTGCAATTACTCCTACCAAATAGTCTTTTTACTTTTTCATGGGGTTTATTCCTCTTTGAAATAATATTACCTATTTAATGGTTTTATGATGTATTCCCTGTTTCATCTACCTAGAAAGTGAGGTCTAAAAAGTCAAGAGTCATTACTTGTTTTTAGTTCACTACTGCAAATCAAGCAGATAAAAATGTCTGATATTAAAGTCTCAATAAGTCTTCTTTTATATAATCTAATTGTGGCATTTTTATTGCCTCTTGGAAAACATCTTCAAAGAAAAAGAAGAGAACAAGAACATAGTTTAGTTGTTATGCACATGAACCTGGCTCTGCCCCTCACAATACATGTGACTTTCTGCAAGATACTTAACATCTCTGTACCTTAGTTTTCTCATTCATACAATGAGGATAATAATTATACTCACCTCATAAGATTGTTACAAGAATTAAAAGTTGCAGTTTTTAAGTGCCTGGAAAGGTTCCTTATATCTAGTAAGTACTATATGTGTTTGTTGGATACATAGCAACAGAGTAGAAAACTCAAATTATATTTTAAAGTTTTATGTTTCCTTTTCAGTTTCAGTTCTTCCCTATTTGACAAGTTCTTTCAATGAAGAAGTATATAGTTGGGTCAAAGTACTTAGTCAATTTCTTTTATTTTAAATTTTCTGTTTCATTATTTTATGCTTACATCTGTCATTATTCAAGGCAATTTTGAGGTACAGTGTTTGGAGAGAGAGGAATGCAGTCTTCATTTTGTAAGATATGTATGCTCTAAATTATTTATAATGTTTATCAGCCAACATTCCTTAGGTTGCTAACACTCACATGTAATATTTTGTAGATGGAGTGTTTTACTTATTTATTTATTTTTTAACCGGGGGAAGTTTTATTTTCAGGATTTCATTCCATCTTGTCATTCTCTGAAGAGTAGTTTAAATTCTTTCTCTGCACATGACATTTTTCTAAAGAATTTTGCACTGGAGAAACTTAGATTTTGTACTATTGTGAACATCCTTGTCAAATGCTTTTTCATGACATTTCAGGTCTTGTAAAGCAGTGTTCAAAAACATCTCAAACATTTGAGAAGATGTTGACATCCTTAAATGATAAGTCAAAACAACTTCCTACTGTTTTTCCATAGTTATGTTATCTCTTCTGGGTTTAAAAAAAAAGTAGCCTAGGGTGGGCTCTGGGCAAAAGAGTTAAGTTCAAAATCTCAGCCTGCCTTTTTAAGCTCTTCAAATTCTGCCTCTTCTCTTTTAAAAATCATCTCTGATTACATTTTCCATGCAACTAGTTTTTCAGTTTTATTGACTTACCAAGCTTTTTTCTACAATTCTGATTCCTTTTCTTGCCTCTGGTTTTTTGCTCAACTGTTCCCTCTGCTTAGAATGTTCTTTTCCCCATACAGACCCAATACAAATATTTCTGAATCCCACTCAAATTTCACACTCTTCAAGATGCCTGCTGAGATACAATCAGGAATTTTATACACCTCTCTTTCTCTTCTATATCATGTTTGTAACTCTATCAAGGTTTTACCACTTGCCTTAAACCAAAATTTCTCGATTTATTTTTCTGTGATTATTTAATTGAGTGCTCCTGGGCTCAATTTATTCTTTTAGTTATTCTGTGCTACACACTGCTGTAGAAAGTCTTCCCAGGATGAGTTTTTGATACATGCCTGCTAAACATAATCATTCTGCATTGACCATGAAATCAAACAGCGTTGAAGCTGAGTACAGATATTGCCTACACTCCTATCATGGGTAAACTAACCTCTAGTGTTCATTATATTCATCTGTAAAAGGAATGGGAATAAAACCAGCTATTTATAAAATGGTTCTGGGGATTAAATGAAATAATATTGTGAAAGTGATAATTCGTCCACAAGAGCAATATATGCACTGATTGCTGTAATTTATCTTCTATTTTCTTCCTATCCATTTTATTTCTTTTCTGGTGTCTTCTGGGAAGCATTTGCCATGCCAATCTTTTTCTTTCTTTCGTACTGAATTCCTTCCTTTCCATTGAGTAAATTGCTTTGTGTATTTCTTAATTTGGTAATACATGTCTTCATTTCTAATTTAAATGTTTTATTTAAAATTTAGAAATCCAGTGACACTACCAAACATATTGGCTTATTTTAATCGATATGTAACACCACTGTAATGCTTAGGGGAGTTGGGCGATAGTTACACATGATGGTGATCAAAATGGTGGACCACAGGTATATGCTGGTGATAGCTACAGATGTGCATTTTTTTCTAGTCTGGATCATAAAGAGATGGGTTGTGATTTTAAGAGAAGACACTTAAGAATACATAAACATCGGTGCATTATTGCATTTTTTCTTTGACTGCTTTGCTCCAAAAACAAATAGGTAGATGAAGAAAAATCAAAGAAAACAGTAAAATGTAGACCAGTCTCTTCAACTGCTTATTACATAATTTAGTATAACATATTTGGGAAGTGAGGAGCTTGGAAATAGATTATTAAACCTTTGAAGAATTTTTCAACTGTAAAAACTGTTTTCTTTACTAATACCAATGATTGTTTTGATTCCATTACATGACAAGAAAAATAGATCCCACACTGCCACTTGTTAGCTGTATGCTCTTGGTTGGGCAAGTTATTTAAACTCTCTATGCCTCAATTTAGTCCTTGTTAAAATAAGAGATAATAATTGCACCTACCTGATAGACTTGTGTTCTGAAGAAAATGAAATAATAGAGTATTTGAAAAGTACCTGGCATAGAGTAGGTGCTGAAATGGACAAGAGACAGGGAAATACTGGGTAGAGGACGGTGGTAGTCTGGCAAAGGCCACAAATTCAGGCCTGGAAATCTGTGGCACTAAATGGGAACAGGCATTTCTGTTTTCACACCCAAAATTGTCTTTTGACATGCCACACCCCCCCATCCTGTACTCATATAAACCCCAAACCCAAGGCTCCATGAACAGATGAGCAGATGAACAGAAGAGCAAAAGAGCGTCAGAATGGTGTGGCACATAAGGAAGGAAGAGAAGGAGCATCCAAATGTCAAGAGGGGTCCAGCTGGGGATGGTTGGAAAGGAGATTGGCCACTGGATGGCAAAACTCTAGGGGAAGATCATCTTCCCACTCCATCCCCTTTTCAGCTCCCCATCCATCCTCCTGAGAGCTACCTCCATCACCCAATAAAACCCCCACATTTACCATCCTTCAAGTCCGTATGTGACCTGATTATTCCTGAATGCTGGACAAGAGCTTGGGATACAGAAAGCTATCATGCTGGTCGTCTGCCCTTGTGAAAAAGCAGAGGGTCCACTGAGCTGTTTAACACTTAAGTGACCCACAGATGGCAAAGCTAAAAGAGTGCACCGTAGCACACATCCACTTGGACTTCAGGAGATGAAGACATCCATTCTCAGATGCTACCGTAGGGCCAGAGCCCCAGAAAAGCACTTGCTCTGGCTTCTGCACCTGCCCGTCTACATGCACCCCCTCCTGTAAGGGGTTTGAGCTTACAGGGTGGCCTAACAAATGAGCCACATCCCTGTCACTCATCCTGCAATGGGGGGGGGGGGTCACGGAACTCTCCCGTTTCAGTGCTATACAAGTTTTGCTATAATAATTGTAATGATAACATCTATTATTATACCCCAAATTAAGCAAATCCCAAAATTCAAGACAGCTGAAAAAAGTTTCAGGAAAATTATGATCCTGTACAAGGCCCCAGGTGAAAACCTTCTTTTAGATTTAAGTGCAAGGAAAGACAGTGTTGCTTTCTCTGAAGAATGTCTGTGTTTTCTTCTGTTTCCCTTTTTTTCTTTGTCTTCAGGAAGTGTCAAAATAAAATTCATATTTAGCTGTAGCAAAGTGTTGAATCTTAAGCCTGCATATTTTAATTTTATTCTTACAGCCCTATGACAAGTTTTAATTTACTTTTAAAATAATTTTATTTTATATCTTATTTATATTATAGTGTTTTTACTATGTTTATTGCAGCTTATATCCATTTGTCTATTTATTCACCAAAAAATACATGTTGAATACATTTATATACTTATGCTCTGGTAGATGTCGGCGTTTCAAATAATAATAAGAAAGTAAAAGAAAAAGCTAGGAAAAAAAGAGCCCTGCATCATTTGAAATTGTGGTCTAGTTAAAGGGACTGTTATTAACATTTAATCACACAAATGAATTTGAAAATTTAATAACTATAAAGGGTTGATACATGAAACTATGGGAGCTTTTAGTTGAAGAAATGGCCTACTTAGAAAATCCAAGGAAGATATATGTAGGAAATTGATATCTTAGAAGATAGAAGACATAAGATAGAAGACATAAGATTAACAAAACAAATTTGAGTGTTGTGTGTGCATGTATGCATGATGCATTTCAGCCATTGGAAAAACATGTACCTAGTTACTGTGGTGAGAATGAAAGGGTATACTTCGCAAGACTGCAAGATAAAATGTGACTGAAAGCACACAATGAAAAGGAGTGTGATTGACAGTCAAGGGGAATGGAGAAGTAGGTAGGGGCAGAAGGACACAGGATCTTGTGGCTACTAAAGTGTTTGGTGGAAGATGGGTATAAGTGTTGTCATAATTAAATAAGGGAAAATAAATGAAAATCCTTCAATAGAGGAATGATTGGATACATTATGGCACTTCCTATTAAATATTACCCACCCAAAAAACATAAAGAAATAGTGATACCCTTCAGTAGGCAAAATTCTAAAAATTGCTCTGTGGATATGCTAAAATATTGCTACTATGATTATGTTTTTTATATAGCTCTTATGACCTTAGAATAGGGTGATTCCACGTAAACAGAATGAAAAACAAACACCATATGATAATCTCAATAGATGTGGGAAAAGCTTTCTATAAAATCCAATATCCCTTCATGATAAAAACCCTCAATAAACTAGGCAGTAAAGGAACATGTCTCAAAATAATAAGAACCATATATGACAAACCCACACCCAATATCATGCTAATGAGCAAAAGCTGGAAGCATTCCCCTTGAGTACTAGAATAAGACAAAGATGTTTGCCTTCACCACTTCTATTCAACATACTTCTGGAAGTCCTTGGCAGAGCAAAGAGGCAACAGAAAGGAACAAAAGGAATCCAAATAGAAAAAAAGAGAAGTCACACTATCTCTCTTCACTGACAATGTAATTCTATACCTAGGAAAACCTATAGATTCCACCAAAAGGCTTCTGGAACTGATAAATGATGCATTTTAAATAAACTGGTAAAAGTTTCAGGATACAAAATAAATGAATAAAACTCAGTAGCATTTCTATAAACCAGTAATCTTCAAGCTGAGAGCCAAATCAAGAATGCAATTCCATTTACGATAGCCACACACACACACAAATAAAATACCTGGAAATACAGCCAACCAAGGAGGTGTAAGATCTCCACAAAAACAACCACAAAACACCACTAAGAGAAATCAGAGATGACACAAACAAATGAAAAGCCATTCCATGATCATGGACTGGAGAAATCAGTACTGTTTAAAATGACCATACTACCCAAAGCAATTTACAAATTTATTATTCTTATAAAGCTACCAACATCATTTTTCACAGAATTAGAAAAAACTATTCCGAAATTCATATGGAACCAAAAAAGAGCCCATGCCAAAGCAATTCTAAGCAAAAAGAACAAAACTGGAGGCATCACATTATTCAATTTCAAACTGTACTATAAAGCCACAGTAACCAAAACAGCATCTATTGCTACACAAACAGAAACATAGACAAATGGAACAGAATAGAGAGCCCAAAAATAAAGCTGCACACCTACATCCATATGACCTTTGACAAAGTTAACAAAAACAAGCAATAGGGAAAGGACTCCCTATTCAATAAATGGTGCTTGGATAGCTGGCTAGGCATATATGCAGAAGAATGAAACTGGACCTCTCTTATCATATACAAAAATTAACTGTAATTTAAAATAAAGATTTAAATGTAAGACCTCAAACAATAAGAATACTGGAAGAAAACCTAGGCAACACCATTCTGAACATTGGCTGTGGGAAAGAATTTATGACTAAGTCATCAAAAGCAATTGCAACAGTAACAAAAATGGACAAGTAGGACCTAATTAAACTAAAGAGCTTCTGCACAGCAAAGGACACTATCAAGAGAGTAAACAGACAATCTCCAGAGTGGAAACTGTCAACAGAGTAAACATGCAACTTACAAAAAAAGAGAAAATATTTGCAAACTATGCATAAGACAAAGGTTTAATAGCCAGAACCTATAAAGAACTTAAACAATTGAACAGGCAAACCAAATAACCCCACTAAAAAAATGGCCAAATATATAAATAGACACTTTTCAAAAGAAGACATCCAAGTGACCAAAAATTATGTGATAAAATGTTCAACATCATGAATCATCAGAGAAATGCAAATCAAAACCACAATGAGATAGCATCTCAAATCAGTCCGAATGGCTATCATTAAAAAGTCATAATACAATAGATGTTGCAAGGCTGCACCTGTCTAAGGGAACATTTATACACTATTGGTGGGAATGTAAGTTAGTTCAGCCATTGTGGAAAGCAGCTTAGACACTTCTCAAAGAACTGAAAACAGAACTGCCATATGACCCATCAATTTAATTACACGGTCTAGATTCAAAAGAAAATAAATTATTTTACCCAAAAGACATACCCTCGTAGGTTCATCACAGCAGTATTCACAATAGCAAAGACATGGAATCAGCCTAGCTGCATAACAACAGTGGATTGGATAAAGAAAATATGGTACATGTACACTATGGAATACTACAAAGGTATAAAAAGAACACAATTGTGTCTGTCAAAATGGCATGAATGCAGCTGGAGGCAATTATCCTATACGAATTAATGCAGGAACAGAAAATGTCATATCACATTTTCTCACTTAAAAGTGGCAGCCAAACAATGGGTACTCATGGACATAAATATGGCAACAATAGACACTGGGACTACTAGAAGATGGAGGGAGTGGGGCAAGAGTTGAAATGCTACCTGTTTGGTACTATGCTCAGTACTCGGTGAGGGGATCAATCATGCCCCAAACCTCAGCATCATCATGCAATATACCTGTGTAAGAAACCTGCACGTGTAACCCCGGAATCTTTGAATCTAAAATACAAGTTAAAATTACTTTCTAAAAAAGTGATCCCTTTTGAAAGAAAAAAAAATAGGGTGATTATCTGGGTGGGTCTTACCTAATCATATCATTTCCAAAAAATAGAGAGCTTTTTCTGGCTGATGGCAAAAGAGGAAGTCAGAGAGGTCCTAAGCACAGGAATGACTTCACATGCTATAGCTGGTTTGAAGATGGGGGTGGCCACGTGAGAAGAAATACAGAATTACCCTGCAAACAGAGACTAGTTCCTAGCCCACAGCTAGCAAGAAAATGAAGAACTCTGTCCTGTAAGAAAATGAACTCAGCTAGCAACCAAATGAGCTAGGAAGCGTTCATAGAGCCTCCAGCTAAAAGTTGACACCTTGACTTTGACCTTGTGAGACCTTAAGAGTCAAGCCTGTTCAGACCTCTGACCTATAAGACTATAAGCTAATACACAGATGTTGTTTTAAGTTGCCAAGTTTGTGGTGCTTTGTTATACAGCAATAAAAAACTAGCATGAAACTTCAAACATTACCAATGTATATCCAAAGATATGCCAAATAGAAATGTATGGAAGTTTTATTTAGTGAGAAAAATATTTATAAGAGGATCATAACTTAGAAAACAATGACAAAACTTATGTCTGTGTGTATATATGATATGTGTCTGTACATGTTTGTCTATATGGTCACATGATTCTGGAGAATAATATAAAGTGATACATACCAATTTGCTAACATGGGCCATCTGGGAACATAAGGGCCTGATATGTATGGAGATGGGATAAGACTGAAAAAGAAAAATTGAGCAAAACCAGGTAAAGGAAAAGAAAGGTTCCACTACAAAACAAAAGCACCTTTAATACTATATTTATACATTTAAGTCAAATTGCATATATGTGCACATGTATAAAGAGACCAGTAATGATTTAAGGTAAGAAAGAAGAAAGGGTAACTCTGGAAACTGTGGAAGCATATTTGAGAACATTAGAGCCATATTTAATAGGTAATTACAACAGTCCATGGTAGGGGTAGTCATGATGGTTCAGTTGGAGGAAAGTGGACAGACTAGATTGGTGTTTAGGTCATAAAACTAATGGAACTCTGTAATAGATATGAAATAGGATGTATCCAATCTTATTCCTTCAGTAAGATAGAGTATACTGGAAAGAACCAGGTTTGGGGGGTGGAGATTCGATCAAATTCGTGTCTCATTTATGATTCTTTTGAGATATCAAACAGAGATTTCATGATATATAAGGAGGTTGTAGAAAAGGAAAAGAGAAGAGTAAAGCAACAAATATAAATAATTACCCTTGTTTGAAATAAAAATCAAAGAATCTGTGTCATCACATTTATGCATTCAAGTAACATTCTATGTTTACTTGTGGAAAGAAGGTAAGTGTTAAAGGAAAGATAAAAGGAAAGGTCCCAGGGAAAACAGTATGAAAACATATTAGAGAAAGTCAGAGTCATTTAGAGGGAGAATGATCAAGAGAAGATGATAACGCTCCATGCTAGGCCTGTTTCTTTCAAGTTCTCTTGTTTTCGTAGAGATCAAAGGCATTGAGCTCTGCTGAATCCCACTGAGTACTTGTGGTGCTTCACAGATGGAGCTCTTATATGATTTTCACTACCCCACTTTTTCTTGGAAGCCAGAAATCTCATATTGCTCTGGCATAAACTCTTTTCCAGGGAACTTGGTCATGATCTTCAGATGCTATAAATAAACTTCCAGGCTCCTGTCCAGACCTGCCTCCAAGCCCCACTTCCTCATCCTCATTTTAGGTGCTAGCTCTTTTCTACTCTTTGCCTTAGCTTGCACACAAATCATCCTGCTTAACACCTAAATACAACTATATTTTCATGTACAATGTGCTATTATTTCAATATCTCCCTGTAATCATTGTCTAAGTCTCAATTACATATAAGCAAATGTCCAGAAGGAATATGACTGTTCCTGATTCAATAGAATCTAATCTGTGAGTCAGTTGATTTTATATGCTGTGGAAGGCATGCATTGGGATTCAGGGTCTGCGTTTTCAGTAGATATTACAAATTAAATAAATTCTCCTTTTTTTTTTTGAGGTGGAATCTGGTGCTGTCACCCAGGCTGGAGTGCAATGGTGCAATATCGGCTAACTGCAACCTCCGCCTCCTAAGTTCAAACGATTCTCCTGCCTCAGCCTCACAAGTACCTGAGATAACAGGCACGTGCCACTACACCTGGCTAATTTTTATATTTTTAGTAGAGACGAGGTTTCATCATGTTGGCCAGGCTGGTCTTGAACTCCTGACCTCAAGTGATCCTCCCGTCTTGGCCTCTACCCGTCTCAGCCTCCCAAAGTGCCCTGATTATAGGCATGAGCCACTATGTCTGGCCAATTATCCCTTTTCAATATCCTCAAACATATTTCCATTGTCATAGCCTGGTCCCTGTGTGGGTTATTAATATACAATGTATTGTCTCAATATACAGGCTATTTGCAGAATGAAGTTAAGGTTATTTTGCTAAGGCAATAAGGCATGGCAATAAAGGAGCCCAGGGGTTTACTTTAGAACCAGCCAAGTGCTGTTAAAGCAGTGGCCTCTAGCAGCATTTATGTATTTTCCTAAAGTAACACTCACCGAACAATCAAGCAATTTGCTACATGGGAACTTTTGTTATCAAAACACTTACTTCAGCACATATATTATTCTCTCTGACCGCATGATATCATTGAGAGAAAAGGGGATAAACAAGATTTTCATTGTTTTCATTTTGGAATTATTAATAACTGGATCAAAAATAAGATACTGAAACAGTCATCAAGTATTTTGTACTCAAGGGAATGGGTCATTAGTGACTGAATTCAAGAGGTACATTAATAAAAGCAAAATCTGACTAAATTCATTAATTCATACTTAGATCAAGGAGAATGAAAACTATTACTTCACATCACATGATGATACTGCTACAAAGGTTTGGTAAGGGGTACATAGAATGAATCAAGACATAAAATACTTCTGGAGAAGAAATGTCAATCACGTTGTTGCGGGAATTGAGGGACAGGAGAGACTGATGGGTGAAACAGAGGATTTTGTTGAAGTGGCCACTGGCCCAGCAGTTTAACATCCAAAGGCTGAGCACTGAACAAAGACAGGGCTTGACTTCTATGCATGCAACTGAATGGGGCTGGGCATCAGTGGTGCAAAACTTGCAAGGTGGGAAAGTGAGCTTACAGAGGCAGAACAAAGGCAGTTTATCAAGTAGTGACAGCTGCTGCAACTTAAGCAAGTCTTGTGACTTTGGACATACATCACAGATGGGGAAACAGAAAGTTACAGAACATTTACAACTTCTGCAAAAACATATTTACTCAACAGAACAACAAGCCAGGAAAATAGATGGTACTTATTAAACTTGTCCTTATCTCTGTTCTGGAATGAGAGGGGGAGACTCTGGAGCCTGTCCTTTGAAGGTTTTGGCTTTGTAGATGGTGCTATCAGACAGAGCTCTGCCTATCTCTAGGCCCTGGAGTGACCCAGCCTGGAAAACTTGTGTTTCTTTTTACATCTCCTGCTTCATTCCTCCCTTTGATGCTCTTTATAAAAGTGGTTTAATAGAGGCATCATCTTCTTCTTCTTCATAGGGGGGGTAGTTCTCTATTTGGCAGGGGTTGATAGTTCATTTATTAGTGGTGTGGTGGTTGGTTTGTCTACAAGAGCTTCTGTGGCTGAGTGAATATTTTTAACAAAGAAGGGTAAGAGCCAAGGGAGTATAAGGTAAACTCTTAGTATGGCCAGTATTACTCCTGTTAGGGTTCTAAGTCTTTTAAAGGACTGAAACCAGCCTCCGAAGAGGGAATCTGGAGACTGTCTTTTCTAAGTTTGGACTGGGACATGGGCTAATTTTTTGACTTTTGCTGTTAGATCTTCAATGACTTTTCTATTGTCATCAATTTCTAGGCAGCAATTAGTTGGACTGAACTTTGTGCATACCTTTCCTTCTTGGGCTAGGAGGTAGACTAAGGCTAGTCTGTTTTGATAGATGGCATTTCTTATTTCCGTAGCTTGCTGGGCAAGCAGATTTAAGGCCTTTGCTGTGTCATTAGTAATGATTTCAAGTAATGCCTGTAGTCTTATGATACAGTTGAGCATGTAGATCAGTGCGGTATCCTCACATTGTATCTTCTGCCTGCGTGGCTGGGTCATAATATTAAATTATTCTTTGAGGGGACCATTCATTGTTCTTCTAATTCCTTACAGTTATACCTCTTTTACTTCTCTTTTTAGTTTCATCATAGGGTATTTTCAGGCTTCTCTTTGTCTTAGAGGGATTAGAAAGAAGGACAGCCTAATTGTCCTCAGTACACTGGCCCCTGACCATTTAGCTGGCAGCTGCTGATATGCCTGCAGTCTGCAAAATCTAACAGAGGGTAGAGGGCACTTTCCAGGCATTTGGAGCCTAAAGTTAGTACTAAGAGTGGTTCAAAGAAGGGAAACAGGAGAAAGGACTTATGTGGGGTAATTGGGATTTGTTTCTTTTTCTTCACCACAAGGTCTTCCTGAGTGTTTCATTATAATATTATTGTCTTAGACAAGTTAATTCTCCTATTGGGTCTGTGAAGGCTTTTCTTCAGCAAGCAATGCAGAAGCTCCTGACAATAGAAGTTTTTAAGAGCCAAATGCTTGGGCTTGTGAGTGTTGACACAGGGGAGGCAGTCAGAGAGAGGTTATCTGCAGGCATTCATTCCTTTGCCTCCTATGGCCACTGGTCCTCTGTGTTGGTTCCTCCACATACATAACATGAGGAGACGTCTAGGCTGCAGCCTATATTTTCAGCTGGTTGAATGAACAGGTTCCTGGCTATGGAAGGGGTTCAGGCAACTCCTGTTGGATGTGCTCATGGAATGACTCAAATATTCAGAATTGTTGGATTGGAAGGGTCTGAATTTCTTTTTTGATAATATATAAATAGATTTTTGGATAACCATTGAATTGTATTGTCATGAGGGCCTGTGGTCTATATGGGCAGATCTGGCTTTAAGATAGTGAGATTTACAGGATTGCAGGTTACCTTGCAATCTGGTGCTGATGGTATTTCGGTAAGCAGGATCTGTGATTGTTGGCTTGTGGACCATGTCACACAGTGCTAGCAAGCTATTACTGGGAATTTGGTGGGGCAAGCAGAGGAAGCACAGGTTTTTCTATGACAACTGTTAGAATACTCCACAGAACTGGAGATTACGAAAAGGGGGTACTCCTGGTATTTAACTGGCAGAGATTAAAGTATAGGGATACCACCCCCCTCTTGAGGGAGGGAGAGGCTTTGGTTTGGTTTAGAAGGTTCCCTTCTTTTGACCTAACATGAACTTCAAACCAGGTCTCAGGTGTGGACCTAGGGTCATAACATACATAAGGTTGGCCATTCCTTGGGTTACCAGTTGAGTAGGTTGTCTGGTTGTGAGTAAAAGTTCCTAGGTGGGCCCTTGCACATTTATAATAGATGTGATACAACAAGGTTCTGGCTATGGTGCTCTTTGATCACGTAGTGTAAGTGCAATGGGGGCACCCCCACTATGGATTCTTCTTCTGGTACTGATAAGGGGAGTGCTGTAATTAGGAGGAAATGGAGTGGGTTTAGCTCACCTAGTGCTCAGGGTAGGAACAAAGTAAAAAGTAGCATGTTAATACATAGCGGGGATAAAAGAGATTTTTACCTGGGGAAAGGAGGCTGAACAAAATGACAGGATAGTAGTAATAAAACTAGTATTATGAGGAAAATTACTGGATCTATGGTTTCTAACTACATTTTCTTCCTTGATGACGATTCAAGCTTTGGCAGTGCATATACTAGTCAGCTTTTGGGGTGACTAGAGCAGGGCTGTTGCCTCTTCAAGCTTTAGCTGTGTGTAGACTGCTCAGCTCCCAGAGTGACCAGAGCAGGGCTGTTGTCATCTCTAACAGCAACTGGGTCTCATCGCAGGATCAGCTGGCTTGGGTGGTCTGGGACCTGCTGGCTTGTCCACTTGTCTTGGATCGCGGTTTTAGCCAACTGTGGTAGATATAAGGCACAAATCTTGTAACTTTAACAGTGGGAGTAGACAAGATTACAGTATGGGACCTATTTTACATGGGTCTTAGAGTGGTTGAATTCTTGTTTCTTGACTTAAACAGAAGCTTTAGGTTTAAAGGGGTGTACTGGGTTTGTCAGGCTAATGGGCATTCTCTCTTGTACCTAGGCATGGACACTTTGCATGGCTATTTTTAAAGCCTGCATTTGCCTTTTCGTGGTGAATTCTTCTAGTTCATGGAGATCACTTTTAATTCGACTTCTGATTGGGGTTGGCCAGCCGAACAAGATTTTATAGGGTGAATACCTAGTTTGTTTGGTGGGGGCGCACCTGACTCAGGGGAGGACTATGGGCAGGACTTGGTCCTATCTCAGAAGAGTTTCCTAGCAATATTTCTTTAGTAGCTGTTTGAGTGTCCAGTTCATGTGCTCTATCCTTCCTGAATTCTGTGGTCAGTAGGCTGTGTGCAATTTCTACTTTATTTTTAACAATCATGTTCTTGAACTATCTCCGCTACAAATGCCGGTCCTCTGTTGTCTGACCTCAGAGTAAGGGGCAGCCTAAATCTGGGGATAATGTCTTTTAACAGTACTTTAATCACCTCTCATGCTTTCCTTCTCCACCTAAGGAAGGCCTCAACTTATCTTGAAAAGGTGCAGACGACTACTAGCATGTACTGATAGCCCTCTGCTCCGGGCAACTGGGTAAAGTCCACCAGCTCGGTTTTCACAGGGTGTGGCCTTTATTTCTTGAATCCCTGGGGGCTGAGTAGGCCCTTGTCATGGGTTTTTCTAGTCACAAGTTAAGCACTGTTCACAAATGGCTCTGGTGATGGCAGTGAGCCAGGGCACATAGAAATGGCATCCTGGTGGTGTTTCTAGTGCCATTTTCTTCATATGAATTCCTTGGTAGAATTGTCTCACAAATTTGGGGGGCCACCATTTCAGGGATGGCTAATTTCCTATTGGAGAACTTCTACTATCTTCTTTCAATATATTTTCTAGATTCTCAGGCAAACTAGGCCTTCTCATTTGGAAAGTAACTTAGGGCTTCTGGGAGGGAAGGCTTTGGGAGGAGGGGCATGGCTAGGGCTTCTTTCTTAGGGGATGGAGTAGTTATAGCTGCCCCTTTTGCTGTTTTGTCTGCCTTTTGGTTTCCTTTGGCCTCCGGTGTTCCTGGCCTTTGGTGCCCTTTGTGGTGTATAAACAGCCACTTTCTTCAGGGCCTATAGAGTATCTAAGAGTTGTAGAATTTCTTCTTTATACTTTATTTCTTTTCCTTTAGTGGTCAAGAGTTTTCTCTCCTTGTATATAGCTTTATGAATATACAATGTGGCAAAGGCATATTTGGAGTCAGTGTAAATGTTGACCTTTTCTGTCTCTTGCTAGCAAGAGAGCCCTCATTAGGGCTATTAACTCTGCCTTCTGGGCCGAAGTCCTGGTGGGCAAAGGCTGAGCTTCCACTACTGAGTCTAATGTTACTACTGCATACCTTGCTTGTCAGACCTCTTCTAATATGAAACTGCTTTAATCTGTGAAGTATTCAACATCTGGGTTGCTAAAGGGCTGATCTGTGAGGTCTCCTCTGCTTGAGAACACCTCGTCTACCATTTCCATGCAGTTGTGAAGTGGGGGATCCTGGCTTGATCAGGAGCAAGGTGGCCAGGTTAAGGGTGCTTACTGTCTCTAAAGTTATGTGAGGATTTTCGCATAAGAGTCCTTGGTACCAAGTCATCCTCGGATTCAATAGCCAGTGGTGCTTTCTCTGATCTGTTAAAGTTATAACTGAGTATGGTACCTGGACAGTCAGTTGTTGCCTTAAAGTAAATTTGTCAGCCTCTTGAACTAGCATGGCACTGTTGCTAGTGCCCTAAGGCAAGGAGGCCATCCTAGCGCCACAGAGTCTAGTTGTTTGGACAAGTATGCCACCAGAGGGTGACATGATCTTATGACTTGTATCAGAACTCCTATAGCTATTCTTTTTTTTTCATGGACATACAGGAAGAAAGGCTTAGTTATATCTGGCAGTCCTAGGGGCAAGGCCTGAGTTAGGGCGTCTTTGATTTGTTTGTTTGGTCCTAGAGGAGGGGGCTCATTTTCTTCCCTTTTTGTGGCTTCATATAAGGGCCTGGTTATAAGCGAGAAATCTGGGATCTAGATACGACAGAACCTTGCCACCTCTAAAAACTGTCTTATTTGGCATCAAGTGGTTGGGGTTGGAGTACACAAATAGCCTGCTTTTGTTCAACGCTTACCTGGCATTCCTTTTGAGTCACTATGAAACTAAATATCTGACCTTCTATCAGCAAATTTGAGCCTTTTTCTTGGACACTATACCTAGCCTTCCAGAGGAGGTGGAGAAGGTCTTGGGTTCTTTGGTAGCAGTCCTAACAGGTTGGGGCAGCCAAAAGGAGGTCATCTATGCATCTATGCAGGGTGCAGTTGTCCTTTGGCGAGGCATAGGCCTTAAGATCAGAGGCCAATGCCTCTCCAAAGATTGCGGGAGAATTTTTGAACCTTTGTGGGAGTCTGGTCCCACAAAGTGAGCTGTTCCTTTATGCCTGTGACTGGATCTTCCTATTGAAATGCAAAGATGGGCTGACTGATCAGTGCCAGGTGGAGGCAGAAGAAAGCATCTTTTAAGTCCAGGCAAGTAAACTAAGCGGCACTAGCTGGAATGAGTCCCATCAATGTATACGGGTTTGGTACCATTGGATGGAAAGTTACAGTAGTCTGATTTATAGCACGCAAGTCCTGCACCGGCCTATAGTCATTAGTCCTTGGTTTCTGTACCAGCAAAAGTGGGGTGTTCCAAGATGACTGGCATCGGGCCAGGATCCTATGCTCTAAAAGCTGCTTTAGATGTCCTTGAATGCCTTGTATGGCTTCCTGGGAAAGTGGGTACCGACGAACCTGGACCGGAGTTGCCCCAGGTTTTAGTTCTGTTACTACCAATGCTTGGTTTACAGCTAGCCGAGGTGGGTTATCATCAGCTCACACTCCAGGAATTTTACAAGACAGCCTATACAGTTCATCTTGCCCTGGTTTTGGTACAGTCTATTTTTTAATTTGCGGGACAGTAAGAGTTAACACCAGGGGCTCCAGGTAGGCTAGATTTAAAGTTATATTCCTTTGTGGCCTCAAAGAAATCTGGGCTTGCAGTTTTTGGAGCAAGTCTCTTCCTATCAAGGAAAATGGGCAATTTGGGAGGTACAGGGATTCATGTTGAATCGCTTGTTCCCCTATGATACATCTGTTAGGCCAGCAGAACAGCCTCTTCTCCGGGATCCCTGTAGCCTCAACAAGAGTTGTGTGGTTTCTGGATAGTGGCTTTATGGGCCGTGTCACTACTGAGTGTTTAACCCTGGTGTCCACTATAAAGTCTATCAGTTGGCCGTTTACTTCCAAGGTGATCATGGACTCCCGGGGGCCTAAAGAGATGGAGCCCAGTCTGGCCTAGTCTTCATAGCTTTCAGTCCTTGCCAGTCTGATAAGGTCAATGTCTGGCTCCTTCTGGGTGTGGTAGCCCTTGGCTGGCAGCCTTCTAGCTCTTTGGCCCTTGTCCTCTCTTTCACTGTCCTCTGGACACCATTCTTACAGGGTCCCCCTCTTCTTGCACCGCGCACATTGGTCCCTATCTACCCTCAACCAATTCTGAGGTCTTCTCCTGGTCTGGCCTCTTCCCCTGTGTGTGCCCACAACCCTGTCCTCTCGTGGCATCCACCCCCCTTTCCATGAGGGCTGCTGCCAGCAGATGGGCTTTCTTCTTAAGTCTCCAATCGGCTTCCTTTTTTGCCTCCTAGTAATGGTGTAACATACACATTGGTGGCTACTCCTAAAAGTCGAGTGGCATTCCTAGCTTTTGTAGTTTCTGCCTAATGTCTCCTTGGGCCTGCCCTACAAATGCCTCATTTACTATGTGCTGGTTCTCAGTGGCGTCAGGGTCAAATGGAGTGTAGAGCCGAAATGCCTCACGGTGTCTCTATAAAACTGGCTATGTCTTTCATCAGCTGTCTGCAGTACTTCTGAGATTTTTCTTACATTTACTGCCTTCTTTCTTCTTTCCCTTAGTCTTTGCAGGAGTGCTTGGTACCTCTGCAGGCACTATAATTGGATCGTGTCATTTGGGTCCTAGTGTGGATCTTCTTCAGGCAACTGGTGCTGAGTGTATGCTTGGACATTATCTGTGTCCTCTGGTGCATTGCTTTCTAGCCAGTAGAGGGCTGCCTAGGTTACCTTTCAGTGCTCCTCAGTATTAAACAACATTAGGAGGAGCTGTTTTCAGCCTGGCCAAGTTGGATTATGTGTTTGGAAAATGGACTGCATTAGATCTATGAGGGCTTGTGGCTTTGCCGTGTAGGAGGGAGTGTGGTGCTTCTAGTTAAGGAGGTCAGTGGTTGAGAGGGGCTGATAGATGAAGGTCTGTTGCCTTCCTTGGATATGGACATTTTTGTCACAATAGAGGGGTCCTTGAGTTTCCTAGAGGGGCATCTGTAAAGCCTGTGTGTGGCCAGACTGGAGGTGGCTTGCCTGATCATTCTACCCTTCCTCCTTGTGCTCCTGGGGTGGTGGTTCTGATTTCTCCTTATGGGGTGGGGCTTGGGGTTCACCATCATCTGAACGTGATTCTTCAAGGGCCGGCCCTCCAGTGGTTCTTGCAAAACCAGTTTTTCCTGACTCTCCTTTGGCTTTCTTTTTGTCTCCAGAGGTCCTAGCAGAGCTGAATTTTCTCTCATTTCAGACTTGACTCCAGCGTTTTGCAATAAGCCACCAGACAGGACTGTAGCCATGTGGGTTGGGTTTGGACTATATTTAGCCAATGTAAGGAGTTACATTGTTAATGTAACTTAATTAATGTAAGGAGACTGGACTGGATGCCCTGGCTGTCCTCCGACCCCAGTCACCACCTGATATACAGGGCCAATCATTCCTTTATCTATTGTTCCTTTAGTCAGCCACCTGACATTAAAAGAGGGCCATTCTATTTCACAAAGAGTTCTTAACTCTGGTAGGTCAGCTTGATTCCACAATTCCCCGTATAACCTTTCTTAAAATTATTTAACCTACACTCTAATGGGGTGGGTTTTGACTGCTTCTTTCCTATTTCCTCCCAGTTATGGTACACTATCTTTCACTTTTGCTTCAGACCAATTAGACCGCCTTCCTCATGGGAGTCTTTCAGACACTGCTTAGCATTGGAGGGATTATATAAATCCCGACTCCAGATCCCACAATTGCTAACAATTGTGTGTGAGCACACTCACACACTTCCTCATCCCCTTCTCATGTTGGGGTGTAGGTTTCATCTGAATGTCTCTACTAAAACAAAAAATCAGCTGAGCATGGTGGCGTGTTTCTATAGTGCTAGCTACGTGGGAGGCTGAGGTGGAAGGATCACTTTAGCTCAAGAGGTCCAGGCTGCAGTAAGCCATGATCGTCCTACCACACTCCAGCCAGGGCAATGGAGTGAGATCCTGTCTCAAAAACAAACAGTTCCATCGGTGGTGTTGCAAACATCTGGATCTCATTCTTTTTTATGGCTGAATATTACTCCATTTTGTATATGAACAACATTATCTTTATCCATTAATCTGTTAAGGGTAAATCCTTGAGGGGATGGATACCCCATTCCCCATGATGTGCTTATTTCACATTTCATGCCTGTCTTAAAACATCTCATATATCCTATAAATATAGAGATCTATTATGTACCCACAAACATTAAAAAAATAAAAATAATAAAAACAAACAACACTATAGCCAATGGTATTAACATAATGGTAAATATTTGTGTACTAGACATATCTAAACATATAAAAAGGTGCAGTAAAATATGGTATAAAAGAAAAAAATGATATACCTGTATAGGGTACT
Organism: Ateles fusciceps; assembly: GCA_036589455.1. Lineage (NCBI taxonomy): Eukaryota > Metazoa > Chordata > Mammalia > Primates > Atelidae > Ateles > Ateles fusciceps. The sequence continues at coordinate 3,485,887 of JAZHEH010000065.1, read as the reverse complement.
TGCCATGAATAAAGTTTGCAAAACTAGAAGTTGCTCTGGGTGAGTCCATGAATGAGTGGTGAATGAATATGAAGACCCAGGACATTACTGCACACTACTATAGACTATAAAAACAGTACACTTAGGCAACACTAAATTTATAAAAACTGTTTTTCTTTTTCAGTAAGTTAGTCTTACCTTACTATAACTTTTTCACTTAATAAACTTTTTGACTCTTTTGTAATAACACTTAGCTTAAAACATAAAAGTACTTTACCAAAATAATTTTTTATATCCTTATTCTATGAGCTTTTGTATTTTTAAACATATTTATATATTTATTTTTAATTTTTAAAAATTTTGTTAGCCAAGACACAAACACACATGTTAGCTTAGGCCTGTACAGGATTAGGGTCATCAATGCCACTGTCTTCCAACTCTACATCTTGTCCCACTGGAAGGTCTTCAGGGGCAATAACACATGGAGCTGTCATTTTCTATAATAACAATGTCTTCTGCTAGAATACCTCCTGAAGGGCCTGCCTGACGCTGTTTTACAGTTAAGTTTTAAAAAAATAAGTTGAAAGAGTATACTCTAAAATAACAATTAAAAAGTATGGTGAATACATAAACTAGTAATGTGGTCATTTATTATCATTATCAAATATTATGCACCATGTCTAATTGTATACACAATGCTTTTTTTTTTTTTTTTTGAGATGGAGTTTCGCTCTTGTTACCCAGGCTGGAGTGCAATGGCGTGATCTCAGCTCACCGCAACCTCCGCCTCCTGGGTTCAAACAATTCTCCTACCTCAGCCTCCCGAGTAGCTGGAACTACAGGCGTGTGCCACCATGCCCAGCTTACACAATGCTTTTATATGACTGGCAGTGTAGTAGGTTTGTTTACGTTAGCATTATCACAAACATCTCAGTAATGCATTATGCTATGAGATCATGATGGCTACAAGGTTACTAGTCAATAGGAATATTTCAGCTCCATTATAATCTCATGGGACCACCTTCAAATATGCAGTCTTTTAATGACAGAACGTCATTATATGGCACATGACTGTATGTTAATTTTTCTGGTTTGGATTCTTAGTGGAGAGTTCACTGTGTCTCAGTGTTAACCTTATCTGCAAGAAAAATGTGACTCACACCTGTAATCCCAACACTGGGAGGCCAAGGTGGGTGGATCACTTGAGGTCAGGAGTTCGAGACCAGCCTGGACAATATGGTGAAACCCCATCTCTACTAAAATACAAAAATTAGCCGGGCACTGTGGTGCATGCCTGTAATCCCAGCTACTCGGGAGGCTATGGCAGAAGAATAGCTTGAACTCAGGAGGCTCAAGTTGCAGTGAGCCGAGATCGTTCCACTGCACTCCAGCCTGGGCAACAGAGGGAGACTGTCTCAAAAAAAAAAAAAAAAAAAAGAAAGAAAGTAAAGAAATTTTAAGTGTCGTGTTGCTCAAAATCACCTTATTAAAACAATTATTCAAAGACTAGACTGTAAAGAATTTTAAGTATGATACCATTTCCCCAAATTTACTTGCCATAACCAGTCTCTATATTATTATTATTATTGCCAACCCAGATAAATATGTATATATTTTGAGGTTTGATCTTTAAACTATTAAACTAAGAGAACATTAGCTGGCATATTAATGTCAAATTAGATATTGACTTAATGCTTGCCTGTATTTGTATTTTAAACAATTTGCTTATATAATTTTAAGAGGTATAAATGTAAAGAGCTGAAATTTTCAGATATTTAACAGACATTATGCTTATCATACTTTAAATCAACACTGAATATCTCTGATACACCTTTTATTATTATTAAATGTAACCTATAATTTAGTTTGATAAATACCGGTATTGACTGAAAATATAAGGAATGGGAAATGTAGATCATTAAGAAGCGGAGAAATAGAGGACGGAAAATCACTTGGGAAGCTTCTTTTGTGAACATGGAATTGTAACACCAAGATACCCCTTTACAAAACTACCTGTTCTGCTTCTGGGAGTGCTGCCACTGGACAGCCCTGTGCTCTAAGCCCCTCCTGGTATTGCTGCCTTATCCAATGTCTTTCCATTCTTGGCCAACATGCAATGACTGGACAAGATGAAAATATAATGACTTGTCCATTTCTTCCAACCATGGGACAACTTTGGTGGACCATTTGAGCTTCAGATTCCCTATGGGTTCCTTGGAAGTAGTAGCCTAATCTCAGATGTGCCCTCTGTCTAATCCTGCTTCCTTCCACTTCCATCCATAGGTATTGATCCCATGGATACTCTCTAATAAATATTCTGAATACTAAACTCCATTTATTTTCTGCTTCCTGAAGAACCTATACTGCAATAGCATTTACTCCAAACTTTTCGCTTTATGAATGAAGTTTGTCTTTATCATTTATCAGGAGTTGGTCTGTGATTGATTTTTATTTCACTTATTTCCATTCAACTTGTCCATCTCTTTGGTAGGGGTGCCAATAAGAAGCTAACAAGCCTATGAAACAAAGGAATCAACCAACTGATTAATCCATGAATTCAATCAAGTCTTTCTGGAGAGATAAGGATTGTTTAAAAGCATTCATTAATGAGGAAAGAGGTTGTCTATGCTTTTCAAAAGTTCAAGGTTCCTGAAATTTAAAAAAGCTGTATTAAAAAGTACCAAAGTTCTTTGTCACCCCCAAAGTTACAAAGATGTGCTACTAAGTATAACCAACCACCTGAACTAGCCTGGTTTTCATTTCACTCAAGCAAGTATCAAGTGAAAAAAATTATAATTGTACCTAAAATGAATATAAATGCTAATGGCTACTGGAAACGCTGGTGAATGTTTCTACAAGCTTATTCTGAGAAAAGACACTTTACAATATAAAAAAGGTGCACAAACCGACCATATCGGCATAACTTGGGGACTATAATTCAAATACAGATTACTAGACCCTATTCCAGACCTACAGAATCAGAATTTCTACAGAGTGACCAAAGAATACACTTTTTTGGTTTTTATGATTTTATTTGTGTGTGCATGTGTGTGCACTGTGTGATTAACATGGCAAGTAGGTGATACTGATATTCTTTAAAGCTGGCAAATTAATATTGCAGGTGATACCAAGACAGATGAAGAGCAACCTCTATATAAATTTATTGTTTAGCATCTAGCATGTGAGATGAAACATATTAAGATATATTAAAATATATGAGTTTGGAAATTAGAGAGGAGATAAGATAAAATAATACATATATATATATCTCCCAATCATTTATGTATCTCCCAGAAATTAGAGAGGATATGAGATATAGTATATATCTTAGCTTAGGCTGAATATTGAAATTGACATTCTAGCTTCCAATTTGGAACACTGGTGTTATGGTATTATTTATTTTTAAAGTTCTTTTCATTGCTTTCCCATTGAAAATTCAAAAAAACTCTCTGAACAATATATATATATTATATATGTATTATATATATATACACACACACAGTTTTATATATATTATTCATTAATAACATTAAATATATTTATACATGCATGTTCTATATACACCTATATTTATATATGCATGTTATATATATATATACTGTTATATAAATGTGTTTATATATATGTTATTTATACATATATAACTGTTATTTGTGTTTATATAACAGTATATATATAACATGCATATATAAATATAGATGTATATAGAACATATATATATATACTGTTACATATAAAATGCATTTGTGTGTAAACAAGAGAATACATATATATGTGTGTGTATATATATATGTACACACAAACACATTCACTCTTTCATAAATATTTAATATAGAGTTAACATATGATTCAGCAATTCCACACCTAGGTATATACCCCAAATAAATGTAAACATACAACACAAAAACTGTATATGAATGTTCATAGCAGCATTATTCATAATAGCTCTAAAGCAGAAACAAATGTCCATCAATTGATAACTGCATACATAAATTGTAGTGTATATATACAATGGAGTATTATTTGGCAGTCAAACAGAATGAAGAACTGATACGTGCACCAATATTGAGGAATCTTGAAGATACTATGCAAGTTAGAGAATGAAGTCACGAAAACTATATTGTATGTCTCATTTTCATGAAATTTTTATAATAGACAAACCTTATAGAGACAGAAAGCAAATTAGCAGTTTCTCAGGGCTGAAGAGGGTATAAGGGGTTTGAGGATGGGGATGTGATCATAAATATAAGTTTTTTTGTTAGATAATAAAAATATTATAAAATTAATTGTTATGATTTCACAACTATGTGAATATACTAAAAACTTTTGAATTGTACACTTAAATGTGAGGCTTGCATGGTATGTGAATTCTTTATCAATAAAGCTGTTAAAAAGATAAATATGTGTGTATACACACATAATTATACATTCAACAAGCCATTTTTATAAATATGTGTGAATAGTCATGTTTAAGAAGAAAATTTTAATTTACCGTTAGTATAATCTGTAGTCTTTACATCTTAATTAGCCTATAGTTATCTCTCATCCTTCCGCAGAGGTCTCTTAGAAACACCATTAAGGATGCTAGTAGTTTGTATGTAGCTACATGTTCTACTGCAATAGTGTTATATAGCTATAGTCATTATAGCTATATACAGCTATATATATAAAACATGCATATATAAATATAAATGTATGTATAAATATGTTTAATACTATTAATGAATAATGAGTTAATTGTGTTAATTGGAAGTGACATTTATACTATTCATACATGACCTATGAGTTGAAAAAATGTAAAACTTCTTAAAAATATGTTTTTCTTATTCTGCTTCAGATGGAATTGTCAAACAGAAAGGCCTAAAGAAAAAAAAACTAAGCTAAATTTCTTAGTGAGATTAGAATTCTTCTAAATGTCATTATTTCACATTTAGATTTGTAACACTTCATTTTACAAAGAGGTTTGCTCAACCTAGATAAAAATTTTTATGCTCAAAGTGAATCACAAATTTTGTGATTTCAATTACTTTATTGCTAAAAGATTTGCCTATTATAGGCATGCCATATAAATGAATCACACAATATGTCGTCTTTGTGCATGGAACATATAGGTTAATAAACACAATAAACAGTACCTCATGAATTGTAATACTTAATTTTACCTTTTACAGTTTTAGCTATGGTTTCACAAAAAGCCACAGAAAACTTTGCAAACAACAAAAGAACACATTAAAAACTCTGAAAAATATTAATGGTGGTTATATTACTCCAATTTTGTCAGAGAGAGAGAGCTGTTACTGAATTGAGTGGCTGTTTAGGTGAAACATGCTTCCAAGCATTCTATTTTCAGATACAAACACACATTCTACACATGTATATATGTACATTTATGTATGTGTGTATATTGTCATTTGAAAATTAATAGACATTTTATTTTTCACAACATTATTGCATCTGGAAAATATTACTGTAATTTAGAACAGAGACTTCTTGGTTTCATATTCTTCACATATCAGTGGAGCATTCTCTTCCTACTTCTGGTGCACATGGAAAGCAGCTGTGCTCTCCAGCAGAGGTTTATGGGCAGTCTAGATGACTTCATTGGCATTCCCAGGGAAGTGTTTTAACCATCTTTATGATGTTCAACTCAGAGCTCATTGCATAGTAATGCCCAAGTAAGAAGTAGTTTATTTTCAAACTGCTATGCCAGTTCCAAGTGTTGACTGACTCTAGGGCCAATCCATTTGGGGCTTATTTTTGGCACCACCACTTGTTACTCTGTCCATGGTTTAAAGATTTATATATCTCCCAATCAGTAATCTCATGGGCCTCTCTTTTGTACCTCCCTCAGGTTCACTCAGAATGATGACAATTCGTTTGTTTGAGATGGCTCCCAAAGCCCTGGAGCTGCTCTAAGACCCACTAGCTCTGCTACCAATTTCCGTGGAGGATGTGTAGAAATTCTACCCAGAGCCTAAGTGATTTTCTACTATTTCATTAAGTCTGTATCTTAAATCAGACCATTATAAACATACTCAGATTTGAGGAAAATTTACTTCATCCTATTCATTTGCTGTCATAATGAAAAATTAAAACATTATAGAGATGGACAGAAACTTTACTTAAATAACTTGAGTGGTCACATAAAGTTCTCTTAATTGTAAAAAATTTTATTCAAAGTCATTTTAATTTACTTTTATGCTTTGTGTCTAAATAATAGCATAATGGTTTTCTAAAGTCTACTTTTTTGTAAAAAAATAATGAAACAGGTGGATCACCTGAGGTCAGGAGTTCGAGACCAGCCTGGCCAACATGACGAAATCTTATCTCTACTAAAAATACAAAATTAGCTGGGCATGGTGGTGCATGCCTGTAATCCCAGCTACTTGGGAGGCTGAGGCAGGAGAATCACCTAAACCCAGGAGGTAGGGGTTGCAGTGAGCCAATATTTCACCATAACACTCCAGCCTGGGCAACTAGAGTGAAACTGTCTCAAAAAAAAAAAAAAAAAAAAAAGGAAACACATTTTCAGTATTCAGTATTCAAATTATAATACCAATTTCACATTTAGACTGACAATGTAGAAAAACTAGAAGCTAAATAGATGAGAGAGCCATCCCCATGCTAAATATTTTAACTTTCTTTTTTTTAATGATTTATTTATTTTACTTTAGGTGCATACATTTTAACTTTCATACATTCTTTGGCATCCTTTCTCTTCTCACTGTTTTTGAACACGCTTCCTTCATCCTTCCACACACCCAAGTTTAGTTGTCTGCCTGTTATGCATCAGCTTTGTCTGGGGGTGATTTTCATAATTAAGCTTGGGTTTGAGGATAAGCATGGTACACAAACATTGTAGGCTCAGAAATACTATATGTACATGTAATTCACATTTGATCTGATTTTTAAAACTGAGACTATTTAGAATTTCTCCTTTTGGAAAGTATTTTATTGGGAGAACACTTACATGGAAAGGAAAACTAGTTCAAATCATTGTCAGCTGAGTGTCTATGCCAGAAATGAAAAAGGTATAAATTTTTTCATGAGTCCTCCTTTTCATTTCAAATACTTGCATGCAATTCTAAAAAGATGTGGTTTCTTCATTTTATTTTTAATTCAAAATAAAATTGCTGAGGTAAAACTCTGTCTGACTTACAAAGTCTGTTGCTTAACATATGCTTTGTGAAATGTTTCCAAGTCACTGGTAATCATTTTGCATGCATATTCCATATTAATGGATGGAAATTATTTAAATAGAATTCATTCTGGGAATATTATGTATCCTAAAAGTTATATACTCTCAAAGCATTGTCCTAATTATTAAAGAAAATGTATATGAGACAAAAGAAATAATACAGTGGAAGCAGTGTGGCGATTAAAACAAGGATTAGAATGCAAGACTATCTAGGTTCAAATCCTTGTTCCATCAGTTTTAGAGGTCTAACTGTAGGCAGGTTATACAATCTATCTCTGTTTCTTCTATCTCTGTATATCTCTGTTTCTTCATCTGTAAAATGTTGATAATAAGCATTGCAGAGTTTCTGAATAGTAAGTTAGTTACTAGAAATTAAACTTTTAGAAAAGTGCCTAACTTATAGTAAGAACCAGGATCACCACTTTGAACAACTCCAGGGGCATCATTCATAATGATTTCTATGTGACTGGTGTTGTCTGGAGCACAGAGTAATATGGGCATGATTTGTGCTCCACAGCAGTGCTGGTAAGCTCAAGGACAGTATAGCCTTTATATTATTATGATTCATGCCAGATTGACCATATTCCCCAGTCTACTAATAACATTACTGTCTTATGTCCGTCATCCTTGCATCTTTGATGCCACTTTTCTCCCTCAGAAGTGTCTATTTGGACCATGACTTACATGGCGAAGACATTCATGGCTATTTAGGTGAAACTTACTGGTATATCTCTGTGCTTAAATGAAGGGCATTTTTCATCTATTCAAATCTCAAAGTCCAACATATCAGACTTCATTAAATAATCTATAGGACCTATTTATCAATATAATTTTTCAAATACAAGGAGAGTGATTTGATTCAGAAGAAACTCAGTCTTGATTTCACTGCTGTTTCTTCAGTGATTTATTTTGTCCAACTCTGTAAAATAGTATTTTGCTATGGTTTTTATAGCTATTGTAAATGGGATTACTTTCTTGGTTTCTTTTGCAGATTGTTTACTATCGACATGTGGAAATACTACTGATTATTGTATATTAATTTGTATCCTGCAACTTTACTGAATTTTTTTTGTCAGTTGTAATACTTTTGGTGGAGTCTTTAGTTTTTTTTCTAAATATAATCTGCAAACATCTGCAAATGAGGATAATTTGACTTCTTTCTTTCAGTGTGGATGTGTTTGATTTCATTTCCTTACCTAGTCACTCTGGATAGGACTTCTAACACTATGTTGACTAAAAGTGGTAAAAGTGGGCATCCTTGCTTTGTCTCAGATCTTAGAGGAAAGACTTTCAGTTTTTCCTTGTTTAGTATGGTACGAGCTGTGGGTTCGTCATATATAGTCTTTATTGTGTTGAGAAATGTTCCTTCTATACTCAGTTTGTTGAGAGTTTTAAAAAATTATTATTAAGGAATGTTGAATTTTATCAAATGCTTTTTGCCATCTGTTAAAATGATCCTATAATATTTGTTATTCATTTTGTTGATGTTTATGTATCACATTTATTGATTTGTGTATGTTGAACCATCTTAGCATCTGGGGGATGAATTCTACTTGATTGTGATAAACAATCTTTTTAATGTGTTGTGGAATTCAGTTTGCTAGTATTTTGTTGAGGTTTTTTGCATCTATGTTCATCGGAGAGTTGGCCTGTGTTTTCTTCACATGTTGTGTCTTTGTTTTTGGTGTCAGGGTAATGCTGGCCTCAAAAAATGAGCGTGGAAGAGTTCCCTCCTCCTTGACTTTTTGGAAAAGTTTGAGTAAGATTTGTATTAGTTCTTTAAAGATTTTGTAGAATTTGGCTGTGAAGGCTAGGAATAAGTTTAACCAAAGAAGTAAAAGATATCTACAGTGAAAACTATAAAAAATTAATGAAAGAAGTTGGAGAGGATTTTAAAAAATGGAAAGGTATCCCATGTGCATAGATTGGAAGAATCAATATTGTTGAAATATCCATACTACCCAGAGTGATACACTGATTCAATACATCACTATCAAAGTATCAGTGATATTCTTCATAGAAATAGAAAAATAAAACAGTCATAAAATTTCTATGGAACACAAAAGACCCTGAATAGCCAAAGCCATCCTGAGCATAAAGGACAAATCTGGAGGCATTACATTACCTGACTTCAAATTATACTGCAAAGCTGTAGTAACCAAAAGATTATGGTACTGGCATAAAAGCAGACACATAGACCAATGGAACATAATAAAGAATCCAGAAATAAATTCATGTATTTACAGTCAACTCATTTCAAAAAAGGTATCAAGAACATACATAGGGGAAAGTACACCCTCTTCAACAAATGGTGCTAGATACTCATATGCAGAAGACTATTAGATATTCATATGCCGAAGAATGGAAATAGACCCCTATTTTCACCATACACAATAGTCAAACTGAATACAATACTTAAATGTAAAACCTGAAATTTCAAAACCATTAAAAGAAAACAGGTCAAATGCTTGAAGACGTTGGCTTTAGCAAAGATTTCTTGAATAAAACCTTAAAACATAGGCAACCAAAGCAAAAATGGATAAATTAAAACACATCAAACTTAAAAGCTGTATACCAAATACTGTTTTCTTGAAAATTTTAAATTATTTTTATTTAAAATTATACTCTGATGTTCAGAGAGATCTGCAAAGTAGGTGAACAAGGAAATGTATGATTAAGTACAGAAAACACTATTTCAAATGTTAAATAGTTCAAGTGTGTTCATCCATTAATGAATAATGATAAAGAAACCCAAAATATGGGCCAACAAGCAGAAATGTAGCTATCATATATGGGTTCCCAATAATTTCATTAGCTTCACCCACTCCCCTTATCTAGATGGTGTTAACTTCTGGGATGGTTTTACATTTTATGGATGATACTCGTGATCTCACATAATTGATAAAAAATCTCAACCATGAAAACTTGAGATTTTAATTAAAAGTAAGCTTATAAAATGAAGTTTATGTTCACTAGGCAAGAAATTGGACATAACATTAAAGAGATTAGGTACAACAAACATCACTGACTAGAAAATGAAAGTCTCATTCAGGTGAAATCATAGGAAATAAAGTCTGCATTTCTCGTTTACGCATAAAATATAGAGAAATCACTTTTGGGGACAAAGGCCATGTGAGTTGGGCTGAACTGAATCTAAGACCCTCAAAGACTTGAATTGTACTTGTGATAAAGAAATGTGACACGAACTATTCTTTCTTGACTGCTTCTTTAGGGCTGTGTAAGTGAGACCAGCAAGAAAAAGAAAGCCCTCATTTTATTTCTATCCAAATATGGGACAGATTAATCTGTCCAAATAGCAGACGTTTGGAGGTGGATTTAATCATTGACATAACAAATTTTGCACTCACATAGTTGTTCACATGCTCCCAGCTAATACAATTTCAATATAAGATAGTGCCGATTTCTGGTGATACTTATGGTATTTTTTCTATCTTTATCTGCCTGGAGTACTTTTTATCTTGAAATTAAGCCTGACATGTACAGTAAAATGTTAATATATCTTTACCCAATATTTAAATAACCACAGAATATTTTTATTAGTTAATTGTTAGGAAAACCTTTAGAAATTTAGTCTACCTCAAATTTTGTAGATGAAAAATAAAGGAACAGGGGTGATGAGTGATTTGCTGAAGGTCATGTGATTAGGGGCAGAGCTGGAATTAGAACTTCTAGCTGCTAATTCCAGTTTATGTACTCTTATTTTGTATGGAACAACACTACTAGAAATTTTAACTTTTAACATATTTTAAAGTTTTATTTCAAGGTAAGGGGTATACGTGCAGGTGTTATATAGGTAAATGTGGTCATTGGGGCTCGTTGTGCAGATTATTTCATCACCAAGGTATTAAGCCTAGTATCCATTATTTTTCCTATACCTGTCCTTCCTCCCACTCTTCACCCTCCAGTAGGTACCAGTGTGTGCTGTTCCCCTCTATGTGTCCATGTGCTATTATCATTTAGTTCCCACTTATAAGTGAGAACGTGCAGTATTTAGTTTTCTGTTCCCGTGTTAGTTTGCTAAGGATAATGGCCTCCAGCTCCATCCATGTCCCTGCAAAGGACATGATCCTGTTCTTTTTTATGGATGCATTAACATTAGACATTTCGTTAGTCTTAAAAAAAAGTAAAAGCGTGAAATACAATTTACTTCAGGGAAGAAAAAAGCTTTTGAAAAGTGTTCAGAACAGCTTTTGCTTATTCTGTAATTAAAGAAATGTTCCAAATGATGCATTTTTTTACTGTGTCTAATCTGTGTGGAATCTCCTCTCCTGTCTTTTAAGTGGTTTATTCTCCTCATCTAAAAACTAAGTGAGATGTTTCCTTCACTTTAAAGAGTTTCTTTATTCACATAATTAATGAATCATAACTGTTAATATATTCCTGGACTCATTTTAGTTTTGAAGTAATATCTGAGATATCTATTTTTCTTTATTTTTATTTTGATTATTGCACTGATCTTTGAGCTTTCTGACTGATGCTAACAGAATTGCTTTAATAGGCACAAATGTCTGGTGCCCTTTTTATGGTCTGTTAGGAAATTGGACTCCATAGTTGTATTCAGTATGTTTTCTTCAAATTGACTATTCACAAAAAGTCAAGAACTTCTTGAAATACTCACTTTATATTGCATGGATGGTAAACTCAGCAATTTCACAAACATTAACAACCAGCTAAAGTCCATTCAGAGGCGGAAAATATTGAATATTTGCTATCTATGCTCTATTAGTATAGGCATATCAAAGAATGAAAATTTGAGACTGATACCTTTCAACTGAAATATTGTGCTATAAGCAGAAGAGTTTCATTAAGCATGTTAAGGCTACATCAGATAAAGTAACTTAACATTTTTCAACGTTGTAATCACTTATTTGAGATTTCTGTTTTTACTTCTAAATTTAGAACTGAATAGATACTTTTGCAGTGTTGTTTGAGGAACACCCCCATTTTCTCTATCTTTAAAAAATTAATTAGGATTTTTAAAAATGAATGAAAGAAAAATCAAAATTAACAGAAAGTGATAGTCTGTATGCTTAGAGTGCCAGATGTATATATGAAATTTCTAACAGTCAAGGCAAAAAGAAAAATAATACATTGCATGCTATTTTTAAGGGAACGGGAAATCATATTAGCTCCTTAGGATAATGTAATATTTACTATTGAGATTTTTTAAAAATAGAATTTATATTAAAATATGATGTGGTATAATTCCCTCATTTGCAAACATAATTAAAAATACTAAAGAATTTAAGGTTATGATTTATAGATTAAGAAATTAGAAATGAAGTATTAAAAAACTTTGCATCAAAGTATTAACTGTGGTTTTCTCGGGATTAGAGCTGTGGAAATTTTTATTTTATTCTATTTAATAAATTAAGACTAGAAAAATAATATTGTATTTTAAATGGAATGGTAGCTGAGGTTATAATTTTTAAAGTACAACCATAGAAGAATTCTTAAATGCATTTTCCTGGCTTAAAAAATTATTGAATTTAGTTCTTACTAGCAATTCGAGAAACATTATGAAAAACTCAATTAAAGTGAACCATTCCTCTTTGAGTCTATAATTAGAAGTGTAGATAATTATAGAAGATTTGTTTTAAAGTAACTGTTATTTGCTTATCTTTATTCACATTTAACCTGACTCATGTGGGAAAAGAAAAGTAGCTACAATAATAAAGTACAATGTCTTGGCTGGAGCCTGGTATTCAACAGCATCTATTCATCATTAAATGTTTTTTATTCATTTATTCATTCAACATGGATTTATAATATGTGATTATCCAATAGACAATTGGATGACAAGTTTAAAAAATAATCATAACCCACAGTTTCTATCCTTCAAGGAGCTCATAGTTTATTCAAAAATATCTGTACACTCACAAATTAAAATGATCTGTTGGTGTTAGAAATGTGATCAGAGCCCAAATGCAGAATAGATGATGCATTCCACTCCCAGCTCCCCATTCCTTGCTGAATTTTTTCAACTCCCATTATATAATTTTAGAGGTTTCCCAAATAAATAAATGCTTTAATTTTTTTTTGTATTGCTTTAAATTTATTTTTGACACATAATAACCATACATATCGTGAAACCCTGTCTCTACTAAAAATACAAAAAAATTAGCTGGGCGTGGTGGCGCGCGCCTGTAGTCCCAGCTACTCGGGAGGCTGAGGCAGGAGAATGTTTGAACCCGGGCGGCGGAGGTTGCAGTGAGCCAAGGTCGCGCCACTGCACTCCAGCCTGGCACCTGGTGACTGAGACTCTGTCTCAAAAAAAAAAAAAAAAAAAAAACCATACATATCTATGGGGTACAGTAATGCTTTGATACATATATATACTATGTGTGATAATCAAATTAGGGTAATTAGCATTAAAATAATCAAATACTGTCATTTGCAATGATGTGGAGGAGACTGGAGGAAATAAAAATAAACCTGGCATAGAATGACAAATACTGCATTATCTCATTTATACGTGAAAATCTAAAAAAATGATCTCATATAAGTAGAGAACAGGATAGTAGTTACTAGAGGCTGGAAAGAGTAGGCAGTAGGGAAGTGAGGAGGAGACACAGGTCAATGAGTATAAAGTTACGGTTACATAGGAGGAAGAAGTTCTAGTGTTCAATTGCACAATAAGATGTCTGAAGTTAATAATAGTACATTGTATATTTCAGAACAACTATAAGAAAGAATTTGGAATGTTCTTACCACAAAGAAATCATAAGTGTCTGAGGTGATGAAAATCAGTGCTTTTGTTCCCGCTCTTGTTTTCAATTGACATGCTTTTCCACTCTTTCTTGTCAAATCTTATAGTATTCTTCTTTATATTCTTTAATTCCAGTGCCAATTTCTTCATGAAAACTTCTCTAGATATTATTTTCATTCAAACCAGTATTTTTCTGCCTTTCTACTTCCAAATAGCATCTCCTGCCTCTAAGTTACCACTGCATCTTGTCTGTATGACATTTGGACTCTATCACCTTACACTCTATTTGGGTTTTAAGTACAATTTTCCTTGCTACTATATGCAATTAAACACCATACTTGGTAAATTTTAGGAACTTAATAAATGCATGTAAGATAAATAACTTTGGAAAACCAAGAAGTTAAAATATCTGTACTCGATAATTTGTTTTCACTAATATTAAATATGTTGTTACATAAAGAGTGGTAAACCTCAATGATAAAAGATGAAGTGATTAATTAAACTAGTATCAAATCCAACAACCTAAATTTCCTATAAGAAGCCGAGGTAAGAGATCATTAGGACTTGTTTTCTGAGCTTGGTCACAACCCTGCTGATGAGAACGGGATATGTCAAAGAAACGAGCCCAAACCAGTTGGACTAGGAATTATAATACATTCGAATAAGACGATTGCAAATGCCATGGCAACAACCCAGAAGTTGCCTTATATGGTTTCAACAATTCCTGCTCTTTTTCTACAAAGTTAATGAATAACCTGCCCCTTAATTAGCATATAAGGGATAGTCCCCATAAATCCCCTAGTGCTGCTCTTATCTACCCTACCGTGTGCAACCATTGTGCTGTACACGGTAGGAGCAAAATAAAATTGCTTTCTTGCACTGTCCACTTTTTCTTGAATTCTTTCCCTGAGTAAAGCCAAGAACCCTTTGGGGATGAGCCCCACTTTTAAGGTTAGCCTGCATCAAAGCTAAGAATTTCTTTTCACATTGTTAGAGTATGCTGAAAATAAGCAATACTATGTAAGCAGAATTTAGAAGTAAAGCATTTACTTTCTTCTAAGACAAGTTTCATGTGTTAGGTTACTAATAGAAAGAATACATTGTACATGCCATTATTTAGGTGGAGGCCAATATGATGTCAAAGATAGCAAGATGATTTTGGCAACTAAACATCCGTAGAGATCTTTTCTCACTTGTGGCTCTAAAAATTTATTAGCTTGTGTCTCCTTTACACAGATGGTTTTAGAAAAGCAAAGAACATTAATTAATTGTGAAATGAAAATCTTTAATGCTACAGGAAATTTTCTGGCATCAATATAGGTTACTGTCAGAAAAATGTATAAAACTATCTTTAGCAATTAAAATGTATTTATTAACTTTGGTGATCTTGGTACACATACTTATTAAGCTATAAGTATTAACTAAGATTGCAGCAAATTGAATTATGATATTTTGGAGCAGCACTACATCTATGTAGTACCTTTTCTGGTATCAGGTTTATAATTTCCAGTATTTGAGATATTTTTGTATGGTTTCTTTTTAGAAATATAATAAATGTCAGAAGTTCTTGGTATTTTCAATTTATTTTTTTGGAAATATAAGGCATACATCAAAAACATGTTAGTCCTGTTGATCCTCATAACAATCCAGGTGGCATATAGCATTCCACCTATTTTTGACCTGAAGCAATTGAGACTCTGAGTTTAATTGATGAAAGAAGTTTATCTACCCAACAAGCCACAAATCTTGAAGTGTACCTTACCCTTTACAACTCAAGTATTGTATTGCTTTTGCTGTGTCAGAGCTTTTACATTCTATATGACATTAGTTTTGGCTGGTGTATATGTGTTTGTTATACACATATTCCTAACATTGCATATAACATAATTACTACTGCATCACTATCTGTAATCTGTGTATATATCCATCAACTGTTTGTCTAGCTATCATCTATTTATTTATCTTATTTATCCATCCATCATATATACATTCATATCATTCTATGTAGGCATCATTAAGTCTAAATATTGCTCTTTTATTCTGAGAGGAAATTTCCTCTTATAGATGACTTCCAGACTGGAGGCATCATATATCCTATTATTGCAACAGAATCCAGTATGATGACAAGTGATTACCACCTAACATTTGACCTTATGATTTCAAAGTAGAAACAGCAAACTTTTGGTATGAGAAGAAAAGATTATGTGTATTCAAAGTAAAAGTACTACTGACTGAGAACTTAATGAACTGAGTTTTTGAAATCTGTTTTTTAATTAATTGATTTTATTTATTTATATTTTGAGATGGAATCTTGCTCTGTTCCCCAGGCTGGAGTGCAATGGCACCATCTCTGCTCACTGTAATCTTCGTCTCCCGGTTCAAGCGATTCCCTGCCTCAGCCTCCTGAGTAGCTGGGATTACAGGCATCTGCCACCATGCCCAGCTAATTTTTGTACTTTTAGTGGAGGTGGGGTTTCCATATTCGTTTCTCTCTCTCTCTCTCTCTCTGTCTCTCTCTCTTATTGTGAAATTCATTGGTTTATTCTCTCTGTGGTCTTGACTTCAATATTTTAAAGTCATTTACTACTCTGAATAAGTAATAATTACACTTGCTATTTAAATTACTGATCAGACTTTATTTTATATTTCTTCATCCTGAGCTCTTCAGAGGATAAAACATATGGATAAAGAATTAAAAATTTGAAAATGCAAGGTGAATGGCTGTAAGAAGTATCATGATTGTTAACTGTTATCAATTAGGTACCTATCTATACATTTTTTGATTTTCTTGTCCTTCTGGGGAATTCTTTGGCAGGCCAAAGATTATGACTGCTTTCAGAACTGTAATGACAAGTGCTAAGGAAGACTTACATACTAAAGGCCCACAATGGAAGATGCAATACCCTCATTGTAAGGTTGCATTCCCATCATCATCATCATCCTTGGCTATTTAGGCTCTGTTTTGGTTCCATATGAATTTTAAAATAGTTTTATCTAAATCTCTGGAGAATGTCTTTGGCAGTTTGATAGGAATAACATTGAATTTGTAAATTGCTTTGGGTAATATGGCCATTTTAACAATACTGATTATTTCTATCCATGAGCATGGAATGTTATTCATTTGTTTGTGTTATCTCTGATTTCTTTGAGAAGGGCTTTTAATTATCATTCTAGAGATCTTTCACCTCCCTGGATAGCTGTATTTCTAGGTATTTTGTTCCTTTTGTGGCAATTGTGAATGGGGTTGTATTCTTGATTTGGCTCTCAGCTTGGATGTTGTTGGTGTATAGGAATGCTACTGTTTTTTGTACGTTGATTTTCTATCCTGAAACTTTGCTGAAGTTGTTTATCAGATTAAGGAGCCTTTTGGAAGAGAGGGATTTTTTAGATATAGAATCATTTTGTCTATGTGTGTGCATTTTTTGTCAGTTTTGTTATTTTGTTATTTCTTATTTCATATAGAATACAAAATTGTAACCTATGCCCTGTCACTGCTAGAATAATTCTAGGTGCATACTAATAAAAACTGCAGTAGAACAAAGAAAAGTGAAAGTTAATTATTCAAGATAGGAACTTACTGTGAATTTTTTCTTTTTCTGCTATGACAGAGTTATTCATATAATGAATATACATATATGAATAACACTTAAGCGATTCTCCCAGGTTTAAGCGATTTTCCTGCCTCAGCCTCCTCAGTAGCTGGGACTACAGATGTGCACCACCATGCCTGGCAAATTTTTTGTATTTTTAGTAGTGATGGGGTTTCACCGTGTTAGCCAGGATGGTTTCCATCTTGCAATCTGCCCCCCCTTGGCTTCCCAAAGTGCTGGGATTACAGGCATGAGCCACCATACCCATCCAAATATTTTTACTATAAAGCTATCAGTAGAAATGTACATAATGCACTATGTTACATCTCCAGTTTCTATAGCTTGTCTATTATGATATTGAACTAGGCTTTAAGGAGATAATTAAATGCTAAGATCAGCAGGTGACTGTAAGTCATCAGTAAATGATTTTTGACAGCTGCTCATTGGACTAGGCACATTAGAAATTATAAGATAATAATGATATGTTTCCTTCAAGGAAGTCAGCTACATTAGCAATAGTAGACTCAATTATTTAAAAGCCATTATGCAGTTCCTTTGCAAATATTTATGATTAATCTACTCTTGCAGGATTTTGCTGTCAAATCAGAAAACATAGAAATATGTCAACTTTCTAGGCTTTAACGTAGTCTCTCAAAAAACTTGATTTTCAAATCCATACATTGAATAGTAAGTTATTAATTTATTGGTTTTGAATATAAAGCATTCTACCATAGTTTCTCTCATTGGCTGCTGTTTGAGGCAGTATCTGGAGTTCTTTTTTTATATATAATGTATGTAGTCTTAACTTTTTGTGCAGTAATATTATGCTATTTCAGCAAGTTTAGTTGCAAACTTTAGAAAATATTAAAAGCAAATAAAACAAGGTAATTATGTTATCAAAGGTGATAAAAAATCATTAAAATATGATTTCCAAAAGATCACATTTTACTTTTTTCTTGTAATACCCTTGCAAACATAGCATATTGTTCCTTTATTCCTAGTCTGTACTAAGGAGAATCATTCACGGATTATTTGTTTTTTGACTTGTTACCATAAAATATGAGTTTAGTATATTACTGGCATAACATTTGACTCTATTTTATGTTTCCTCATGTTATGCCATTTTAAAAATAATATATCTGCCATGAAAAAATGTCAAATAATATAAAGCTATAAGATGAAATAAAAATCTTAACCCTTGCCCTCAAGCTCTAATTAGTACATCCTTTTATAAAATCATCGTTAGTTAATAATAAAAGCATTATACAACTTGTCATTTCTACCCATACAGCAGTATATCATAGACATCTATTTCTACTAGCACAAATAGGTCTAAGTTATTCTTTCTGGCTGCTTCATGTTATTTCATTGTATTGATATACCATACATTATTGAACCAGTCTTATAACTAAGGAAAATTATAATTAACACACTTTTACCTACAATTTGACACTTTTATCCTGTACTAGTCTGTTTTGTATTGCTGTGAAGAAATACCTGAAGCTGGGTAATTTATAAAGAAAAGAAGTTGATTTTGGCTTATGGTTCTGCAGACTGCACAAAAAGCATGGTGCCAGCATCTGCTTCTGGTGAGGGCTCAGGAAGCTTATAGTCGTGGCAGAAGGCCGGGGGAGCAATGAGAGAAGAACCAAGAGAGAGAGAGCATGAGTGAGGGGAGTAGGTGCCCAGGCCTTTAAGTAATCAGCTCTCAAGGGAACTAATAGAATGAGTACTCACTGATTTCCACAGAGAGGGTACTAAGCTATTCATAATGTATTCACCCCCCATGACCCAAATACCTCCCACCAGGCCCTGTCTTCAGCACTGGGAATCACATTTCAACATGAGATTTGGAGGGGACAAGTAGTCAAACTCTATCCTATCTATAAAGTGAGCTCTTATAAGTGGACTTGGTCGGTTGAGTTTGTGTGTTTTATCAAATTAGGTATGTTTACATGTACTCTAAAAAATAATGATATTTCGCTGAATGTAGTTTACTACCCCTTCATTGACACAAGCATATCCAATTTCTAATTTATTTTTCAATTTTGTTTAAAATCTATTTTTTATTTTATTTATTTGCCATAATGCATATGATTGTATACTATAAATAATAAATATTTTATCTTATAAATTCATTATTGATTTATTCAGTATTCAATTTTAGCCAACGATCTCATGAACAAGTTTTACTTCACTATAAAGTCTCATGTAGAAAACTTGTATCAGTACTTTGATGTTTCCCTAGTGATCTTACAAACACTGCACATGGCTTCCTTAATAAAAAGCCTACAAGAAAGAAAACTGTACTATATTTATAGTGTCTCTAAAATTTCTTGGCAAGAAAGCAGTAATGCACACTTTAATAAGATCCTCAGCCAAGCCAAGGGACTGTTTACAATCTGAGCAAATCATACATGCTTTCTAATAGAAAATAAAATTACACATATAAATGCCTTGGGAACATTTAAATAATGTTGTAAAAGGAAAATGTAGATTTGGACATGAAGAGGCTTCTCAAGGATTATTTTATCAAGCAAGGAGATTTTATTTTAAAGTTCAACAATCGAAGACTGGTCCAGGCAAGGAGAAATAGAACTGAATTTAATTCCCTGCCTCAGTTCCTCCTACCTCCAGTTAGCCTGGAGAGATAGAGTAGGTTTTCAGTGACTTCCTATCTAATATAGTATGAGCCTGGATATTTATCTTTTTGTGAAAGAAAAGACCTTTTACTTTGGACATTCATGTAATGACTGAAATGAATTTCATGTCTCCATGATACTCCTCTATCTCCATTGTGACTGTTATAACTAGGAAAGATTGTGTTTGTCTGAGTAGTGCCATCTGTGTTAACCATTTCACTCATTTTTTAGATCACTTATTTAAAATTAAACTTTTAATTTTGAGATAATTGTATATTTAAATACAATTTTAAGAAATAATGCAAAGAGATCTCCTCAGTTGCTTCTAAGGTGACATTTTGCAAAGGGCAATACAATGTTCCGATCAGGATATTGACTCAAATACAGTCAAGATCCAGAATATGTTTATCACCACAAGGATCCTTCATGCTCCACTTTTGTAGCCACAACTGCTTTCCTCCCTCCCCTACCCCTACCCCCTTCCTTAATCCATAGTAACCATTAATTGGTTGGCCATCTCTATAATTTTGTAATTTTTTACATGTAATCTCAGCACTTTGGAAGTTTGAGGTGGAAAGATTCGTTGAAGCCAGGAGTCCAAAACCAGCCTGGGCAACAAAGTAAGACTCTGTCTCTAAAATAAATAACATTCAGCATAATTTTCTGGAGATTTATCCAGGTTGTTTCATTATCTATAGTTGATTCTTTTTTATTGCTGAGTAGTCTTCCATGTTGGCAATGTATCACAGTTTGTTTAATTATTCACCTATTGAAAGTTAACTCTATTGTTTCCAGTTTGGGGCTATTACCAATAAAACTGCTATATATATATATATATATATATATATATATATATATATATAGTTTGTGTGAACGTAAGTTCTCATTTATCTGGAATAAATTTCAAATGTGAACCTTATCTGTTTGGTAGTTACATGCTCTATTTTTAAGAAACTGCCAAACATTTCCATAGTGGCTATATCATTTTACCTTCTCACCAACAATGCATGATTGATACAGTTCCCTTATGTTTTCACCTACATTTAGTGTTGTCACTATTTTTATTTTAGCCACTCTGAGTGTGTAGTGATCTCTCTTTGTGGTTTTAATTTTTATTTTTCTCATGGCTAACTGATTTTGAACATCTTTTCATGTTTTCACAGCAAGCTTACTTGCCATCTTAATATATCTTTTGGTGAATGTTTGTTTATGCCTGTTTTCCCTTTCCAATTGGATTTTTTAAAAATGTTGAGTTTTGGCAATTCTTTATATCTTCTATATATAAAACTGATGCCACATGCATCTGTGGCTTGCAAATATCTTCTCCCACTCTACAGCCTGTCTTTTCATCTTCTTAACAGGGTCATTGACAGAGCAAAGGTCTTCAATTTGATTAAGTCCAGTTTATAGATTTTCCCTTTTATGGATTATGCTTTTGTTGTCAAGCCTAGGAACTCTTTGTCTTGCCTTGGATCCAGAAGATTTTTGTCTATTTTTTCTGAAAGTTTTATTATCTTATATTTAAGTTTACAAAATGTTTTGATTTAATTAGTATATACTGTATCTGAGGATAAGGTCAGGGTTCTTTTTGGCCTACAGATGCTCGATTTCTTCAGTACCATTTGCTGAAAAGGCTATCTTTCCTCCCCTCTAGATGTTAATCATATTTAAATTTGTATCATTAGAAGATAATAGAGTATTTTATTCACTGAGTGATAATTCACTCCTTTTACTATTTATTTTATGCTCAAATTGCCCTATATTTTGATTAAATTTGAAGGATAATTCTTTCAAACTCGTTCTTGTGTTATTTGATTTATCTTATCCTTTTGAGCTTTGAGCTTTCTTACATTCTACTACAATAAAGTGTTCTTGGCTCTTCTAGTATAAGGCTGCTGCTCTCAGTTTAGTATTTCTCCCAGGAGCCCCTGGTCATCTTAGTGAAGAAGGGGAGTTAGTGAATAAACCTGTACAATCCCACACTATTAATGTGATAAAAGTTAGTCTGACCAAAAATGGGACAAATTGACCTCAATTTCCTAAAACAAAAAATGCCACCCATAATCATAATCTAACATGGCAAAAAAAATCAGCAAACTAAAACTGAAAAACATGCAAAATGTGTTAAATGCAATCCTGTTAAACATTTTGAAATGCACTCTGACGAAGTATATTGTTTTGGTGAACGTCTTTCTCATTTAGAATATAACATATTGTTAACAAATAAGTAAAATGATTTTGTTGCTTTTGTGTGTTGTTTTGCCTTCTCCTGATGACTTAGTAAATAAGCTGTTTACAATAACCCAGAGAGGACAACAGTTCTCCTTTCATATAATTAGATAATTCTGCTCTATTTTACTTCCACCTCTGTAATGATTTTACTACCAAAAAAATTTCTGCTATGTTCCTTAAAGCCTTTTAGTTTGATTATATTACTCTAGTATTCACTTTCCATGTGTTCAAAGACTTAAGGAAAGGTGTGTAAATAATGTTTTCTCAGTTTTACATGTTTACAGCCTTCCTCAGGAAATAACAAAAAGAATAAATAAAGCTTTAGCAGATTTCCATGACTGAAAAAAAAATTCTTATGCTGCACAAAACCAGAAAGTGTTTTAAAGGGTAAACTAAACACAAGTTCTGCTCGAATTTACATGACCAAATTAGTTCCTTGACCATGATTGGATATGAAATGGAAAGGTCATGTGGGTACCTGTGTGTATATATCACATTGGGGATAATTTGTGTTTCAATTTCCAGTGTAAAACGGTTCTCACAGTCAACCTCTTTCATTCTTGGGAATGCATCCAACAGGCATTTTTGCTTAACATAAAAGGATTTGGTATTCTGAAATTGCTGTTTTTGCATAAAGATAGAACAAGTTGAACTTCTAATATTAATAGCTTTTCCCCTAGTATTCATGAACACAAAATGTATGTAATACTACTTAATGTTGTTTCACCTTTGAGCTAATGTTTTAAATGTTAGAGAAAACGATAAACTTCTTAAACAATACAAAATAATTAAAATGAAGTCTTTAAAAGCTAATGTATCTAAATAATATATGTAGACATAACCAAGATATAACTTAGTCCCCTATTCTTGTTTTTATATGGGTTAGACTTAGTAACCCACTCCCAAAAATAGAGTATAATAAATAAGGAAATAGATTATAGTGGAGAAACCTGATAAGCACTCTTTAATCAAATGATTATGGTTAATATCACCAGTGATATCATGTGGAAGTCATGTAACCTCTGACAGGATGTTATAAGAAGAGAAGTTCACCTCTGATAGTCTTTCCAAAAACAATCCTAGTATAATTGTCATTTTTTTAAACATCAGACAATTGTAATTTGAAGGACATTTTGCAAAATTCTTGACTAGTCTTCCTCAAAACTGTCAAGGTCATGAAAAACAAGGAAACACTAAGAAACTGTCACAGACTAGAGAAGGCTAAGGAGACATGAGTAAATGCTTTATGGTATCTTTGATTGAATCTTAGTACAGAAACAGGGTATTAACAAAAAACTGATGAAATCCAAATAAAGTCTGCTGTTAAGTTTAAAAGAATGTACCAATATTGATTTCTTAGTATTAACACATATATCATACTAATGTAAGGTGTTAACAGGAGGAAATGAAACTGGGGGAGGGAAATATGTAAATGGCCTGAGTGTCTTTGCAACGTATCTATAAATATAAAAATATTCCAAAATAAAATAAAAATATAATTAAAAATAAAAAAACTATATCAATGGAGGAGACTCAATGATGGCTACCATGGAACTCCTTATATATAAACTGTTTTATTAATTTCAGGAAAGTTTTTGGATGTGGGTTAACAATATCTTCTATTTCAAGTCAAAGCCTTACATTTCTACTGCCTGAATACATCACTGATGTATTAAGTAGGCACTGATTAGGATCCCAACAAATCTGTTTCAACACCAAGCCAAGTTATCAACTTAAACTCAGACCTCATTCAGTTTATAGAATTGTTATTTTCTAGAAATGTTACATTTCCACATTAGAAAAAACTTTAAACATCATCTAGCCTAAATATCTATTCACTATTTGCTTTCTCTTGTTTCCATTTCTTCAAAGTAGCTGTCTAACGTAGTTAAACTTCTGCATATACACATTCCCATTCATGCAATACAGCACATTAACTGATTGAATAGCTCTAATTACTACAGCACTTCTTATATTGAACACAAAGTCAATTTTCTTGTAGCTCCCTTACTGGTCTTAGCACTGCCCTCTGGTTCTATTTAACATAAGTCCCATTTCTTTTCCACTGGGCACGTTTTCTAGTTTTTGAAGATAGCAGTCATTTCCATTCGAAGGTCTTTTTTGCAGGCAGAATGTATAGGATGATCATTTAGGAGATTTCTAAGTTAAAAAGACTATGAGAGTCACTGAAAAGGAAAAAGCACACCTTTCCCTGAAACAACGTAAATGTTAAAAAAAAAAGCATTTTAAATTTCTTAACTAAAGGTTGAAATAATTTCCAGCTTAAAGAGGAAAATGAAATTCTAAATGGGATACTCATATTCACTTTTACCCCCTCAATCTTATTTTTATAGCAACTCCATATACTGGCCAATTTTATTCTACACTAGAGAAACCTGGCTTTTCTGAGGCACAACATTATTTCTCTTTTTTTGGCCACACTGTTAAAGTCCATTTCTCCATAGCTCTAAAACTACACCCATCCTTCAGTACTCTAGGTCTGTCTTTTTAGTCTATATCCTGTGATATCCTCCTTGGGCATTACTCCTGTCTCTACTTTCCTACCATGCACACACTGCAGTAAATCATTAAAATTTATCTGGGGAAACTCTGTTGAAGAAGATAAAATGTATATAGTAGAATAAACTTACGTGTTCCTTATTTAAGTGGGAATGCATACACATGGTGCAATTTGAGCAGCACCAATAATATTTCCTTAAAATCTTTTAAATTTGCTTGCATGTACAATTATATTCACATTCCATTCCCTCTTTTTGATCACTTGTAAGCAAATGCAACATATTTGAAGGACAGTGAATGAAATGCTGATGAAAATGTGTATTATAAAGAGCACCAGATGATACTTATAACATTATTTGAAAAATTGCTATATGGAGGAACTAGTTATTTTTTTTCTTTTTACTAAAATATTACAGTAAAGGGCAGAACTAGAATCAATTAGGTCAAAATGGCAAAGAGAGAGATTTCATCTGCTAAGTCTCCCAGGCATCTCCCTCTTATTCTACCAAAATATAACCGTTGATTCGCTCCTCAATCTAATCTATTCCTCCTAATTCATCCCAGTCAGTAAATGGCTTCACACTTTGATCAAAAGAAATCCTAAAATTACTTCTTGATTGCTTTTTTCCCTTCCCTCTGAACACCTAATCTACAGCCACATCTTTCAGAGTTAACCTACAAATGTATCCTTCCACTTGTTTTTAATCTCCACTGCCACGACCCTAGTCTAAGCCACCACCATTTCTCACTAGATCTAACTGGTTTTCCTGTTTCTGTGATGGCCCTTGTACATCAGATTCTATTAAAAAATCATACTCCTTTTTAGAATACAGTGCAAAATTTTAATTGACCCTATAAGGTCATATGTTTCCATTCCTTGTTTGCATCTCCAAAGTTTCTTGATGATTTTCCATTCATCACCTTGCTCCAGACATGCAGGTATATTTCTTTTCCTAAAATATGTCAATTTAATTATCTGCCCTAGAAAATTTGGGGGGGGTTATTGAGTGATTTTTTACCCTTATCTTCATGTGCTTAGCTTTTTCTTGACATAATGGTCTCAACATATATGTC
The DNA here is from genome assembly GCA_036589455.1 of Ateles fusciceps. Taxonomy (NCBI): domain Eukaryota; kingdom Metazoa; phylum Chordata; class Mammalia; order Primates; family Atelidae; genus Ateles; species Ateles fusciceps. The sequence continues at coordinate 3,459,922 of JAZHEH010000065.1, read as the reverse complement.
CTTAAAGAAACCTCTGGCCTCCAATCTAAAATTGCTCCCAATCACTGTCACAAAACCTAGTTTCAGTTTTCTCTTTTATTAGAAAGTTAAGTTCCATTGGAACAGGAACCACATCTATTGTCTTATTATTAAATATTTAGGACTTGCATGAATATCTGGCACCTTGTTGAGTAGTATGCAATAATATAGAAGGTGAGAGAAAAACTGCCTAAGGATAATAGGACAAATAAGCAACACAAGAAGTGGTGGATGTGGCTGTGTTAGAATAGAATTCAGTCAACTGAATGGAGGGTTGTATTAGATAACCATTAAAACTTTATTAAGCTTGAGATTATATGGGTTTGTGATTTTGGACTTTTATCTAGAAAAACTTTTTGAAAAATAGCACATCCTGATGGCACTTATGGGCTTTGGAAGTAGACTGAATAGGGTTCTCACATTTGCTAATCATATGATCATGGTTGGTTTACTTACTTTCTCTTTTCCCAAGATTCTGATCTGCAAAAGAGAACAATGTTTGTATCTCTATAATGTACATTGTTTGCTATATCTATGATGGCTGTTGATTTTATTAAATAAGAAGCTAAACATAATGCAGATAAAATGCTTAGCCTAGTGCCTTCCAGATGTGACTAACACGTGTAACTTTAATTTTTAGATTTATTGTTTTATGTTGAACTGTATAAAATTTCAAGTTTGCTTTGCTAAACCATTCTCAACAATGCTGCTATGTTTTTATCAACATCATTCCAGTGCTACATTTTCATGTCTGGTCTTCTTTCTTTTCAGTTCTCATGAGCGTTCTGTCTATACAGTGTATAATATATGTGTATCATGTGGAAAATATATATCTTGGGGCTCTTTCACTTTTGCATTATCTTTCAATGACATAGTATTTTCTGTTTAATTATGAAGCTATGCAACCTTATTGAGATTACATTTATGCAGTTTAAATATAGATGAAAACATGTTTAATGGACAACAGCTCTGGGGCTGTTGGATGGCTAATATTCTTCCAATATTTTTACTAAGTTGCAGACTTTGGCCTTAGGGATTCTTAAGGCTAAGCATTTAAGGAGGATATAGAAACCTCACATGAATGGGTAGTTGCTTTTAAGAAACTGTTTTCCTCTCTACTATTACCATAGTTTTCTAAACCTACTAATGGGAAGTTTTACGGAATAAATTATTTGATATCTCTGCATGGTACAAATTTCAGGAAATGCTAGTAATTAGGAAGACTTTTTATGAAAAGGAACATAATTAAGTTTAGTATTTTCTCAATTATTTTCTCAATATGCATGTGATGGTTAGTCCTGAGTGTCGACTTGATTGGATTGAAGGATACAAAGTATTAATCCTGGGTGTTTCTGGGAGGGTGTTGCCAAAAGAGATTAACATTTGAGTCAGTGGGCTGGAAAAGACAGATCCACCCTCAATCTGGTGGGCACAATCTAATCAGCTTCCAGTAATTATAAAGCAGGCAGAAAAATATGAAAAGGAGAGACGGGCCTAGACTCTTACCCTACATCTTTCTCCCGTTCTGGATGCTTCCTGCCCTCAAACATCAGACTCCGAGTTCTTCTGTTTTGGAATTCAGACTGGCTTTTCTTTCTCCTCAACTGGTAGACAGCCTATTGTGGGACCTTGTGATCTTATAAGTTAATACTTAATAAACTCCTCTTATATATGTGTATGTGCATATATATATTTATATATGATATATATTTATTATAATATACACAGATATATACAGACTCCCCTTATATATGTATGTGTGTGTATATATATACCCTTATATATGTGTGTGTGTATATATATATATGCACAGATCTATACACACACACACAAAACACACACATATATATATACATATATATGTGTACATCTGAGAGGAACAGAACTAGTATATATAAGAGAACCCTGACTAATAGAATGCATTAACTTTAGGCACTTTGGTGCTTGGCCGTCCAAAAATATATCGGTCTGGATAAACTAAAGGAATATTAATAAAAATATGCAGTTGAATTTTACTCTTAAATAGCTAAGTGATCTACTTTCAAGAATACATGGAATCAAATAATTTTTTAAAATTCATAATTATATATTTAATATTGCTAGAATATGTTATGAAACATTTGAATATACTTGACTGGTCAGGAGGAAGATTCCTGTATGACTGTATAATTAAAGCCATTTGGTTTTCTGATGAACATTAGAAAGTAAAGGACTTTCACATGGTTCACATGATTTCCTTTGCATAAAGGAAAAAAGAGGTTTTGTTAAATGATGTTGAAAATTAGCTCATTTAAGTGATAAAATATTTGATTAATAAAACAAAATATAAAACTAAAAGCAAAAATAAAATCTCTACATATTTAAATGTAATGCTTTGTTGTAATGAGCCAATTGAATTATAAATGGAAGGTATTTTAAAATATAAAATATTACAATTATGAATTTCATAGGTTCAAGTTGGCCATTACCAAAATACTTAGCTGTTCCCCATGTATTTTACTTTTTTTTATTAAAAAAAAACTTCAGGATTATTTTGGCTCTGAGAATGTATGTCAATATCAGGAAAAAGGAATTCTTCAACCTAAGTGCCCATCAACAGTAGACTGGAAAGAAAATGTGGTACATACATATTGTGGAATATTATGCAGCCATAAAAAAGAATGAGGTTATGTCCTATGCAGCCACAAAGATGGAGCATATCCTAAGTGAAGAAAAGCAGGAACAGAAAACCAAATACTGCATGTTCTCACTTTTTAGTGAGAGAGAAATATTGAGTACATATGGACAAAAAGATGGAACAACAGGCACTGGTGCCTGCTTGAGGGTGGAGGGTAGAAGGAGAGTGAAGACTGAAAAACTGCTTATCAGAAAATATGCTTACTACCTGGGTGACAATTTGTACACCAACCCTCTGTGACATACACTTTGCTTATATAACAAACTTACACATGTTCCCTTGAACCTAAAATAAAAATCTTAGAAAAAATTTTGACATAAGATATGAAACATCTGTACATTGAATACTGTAAAACAATGCTGAGTGAAATTAAAGATCACTTAAATAAATGGAGAGTTGTGCCTTGGAGAAAAAAAGAAAGAAAATGGGATTTTTAGTAATAGCCCTTATTCTCTAAGTGGTAAAATTTCACCCAGACTTAACCTATTTCTTTGGACAGGGCTGATGGCCTATTTAGTAAATAGTTTCAGGATAAGAATGAACAAAAACATTGAGGACAGAGATATGCTGCAATCTTCACATAAACACAGAATGTCTATAAACATGAATATTGGTTTATTAGGCCATAATATTCTGCTAAGTTATGTGAACCCACTGGAGGGAAGTTATTTTAGAGAGTTTTAGTTTTTTCAAAATGTTGGTATAAGAGTCTCTTCCCCCTGGATTCTCGTATAGCCATTATGTTAAAAATTTTTCATTTTAAATGACCTTGTATACTATACTATTCAAGTTCCACAAAATTAAACTGCTAAATATTATTTCTGTTGAATTATTCCAGTATATCATTACTCCATTTTTAAAAAAAGAGGTATTTTGTAATTAAATAAGGAAACCATTTTTCTTCATTTTCTGAGAAGTTAAAGAAACTTCTAATAAAGTTTTATGATACTCTTTTCAATACTGAGAATGTCACTAAAATGTAAATCTTATGTGACTTTAATTAAATGAAAATAATACTCCAAGATATAATTGTTAACTTGTGAACTAAAATAAGTCTCTGTAGCAACTATGTCTAATTATACAAGAGAAATCGCAACAACTATGTTCATTTTATATAGATTTCATTAGAAATTGCCTGAGCTCATTAATTAAAGAAAAACTGAACTATATAAATGCAAACAAATTAACATTATATACTTCAGCTTCTTCTGGGGATATCAAACTTAATTTAAATTTAGAACACTATGGTAAGAAAGCTGCTGAAAATAAACTACTACTAGCTATAAGTACAGGTGTGACAGCTATGAGTGATGAGTAAATTAAATAGAATTCAATAATTCTGGCAAATCTCAATGCTTAATTGAGGTAGTTCCTTATTACATTAACAATAAATAGCAGATTCATCATGCAAATGAATTCCAATACAAAGGAGCCCCATCTGTAATTGATTATTTGGTTATCAGTCATTTTTAAACCATTTGGTCTAATTTAAAGTTGCTTCAGTGAATATACAGTTATCAAAAGTAAAAATGGAGAAAGGCAAATGAAGTAGTAAAATTGGAGTGCTTTAAATAGATTAATAAACATAAAATTTGGTTATGCAAATATCTTAGAATTTATTTATTTTATCCTAAAAAGAACTTTTGAGTTGGAAGTGACTTTTGAAATCACTTATTTTTTTCTTACAGTTTCAATTCCTCCTAGCACCTAGCAACTTAATGGCAACGGTAGACAAACAGGGCGCCCGTAGCCCCTTTCTGTGAATTTTCCACTGACTGCACCATGTGGACTTTCTATCTGAAAAATATTTAATAATTCATGAATATAATTAAAATGCTGTTCTACTTCAGTAGAATTTTATGGTACATAATATTTCTTTTCCTTCTGATCCCCTAGTTGGTTCTAATTAGAATAAAAAGTGGTTTAAGAAGTTTATTCACATCGAATGCAATATCACAAGGTTTCCACATTCTGTGTTTTCACTGAAACCTAGACACCTCTGTGTAAACGACCAACCCCAGCAGATTAAAAAATACCTACATTTAGGGAATATGGCTCATCGTATTGTAATGATTAACAGATGTCTAAAAATATTCACAATGCAAGGGAAATGTGGACGTGGTGAGGTGCAAAAGGTATTGAATAGACTGAAATTACTGCACTTCTTCAAGCCTTCATTGCTTTATATTTAGAATAAGTTGAAATAAAATGCTTCCATTTTACACTCAACTGACTCTCAGTTTGTCCAAACAAATTAGAAAGTTAACAAGATGAACATTATTCAGAATTTTCCAACGACACCTAGTAAATCATCCTGACTGTATTACAATAAAGCCAATGATATCTATGATTAATATTTTAGAAGGAAATCATAGCAGCAAATATATTATCTATCATTTTAAGGACATACATACTAACAAGAGCAATGATAGCAGATGGTAAATTAGACTTTTTTATAATTTTTAGGTGCCAGGGAAAAGGAACTTAGAGGTAGAGTCATGTGATAAGAATCTGACTGTTTAAAGGCTCATCTGTGTCTTCATAGAGTAGGTAATTCTCAGGAAAGGGATAATGATTTCTGCATTGAATGAAAAAAATACACAACATGTATTATTAGTGTATTAGTATATTCCATCCCAAGGATAATGTTCAGTACAAAGGAGATGCTAAAGTAATAATTTGGAATAAATAGCTTTTTAGAATAACAATTTCTCGACTACCATTCTTTATTTCCTGAAGAATATTTTGCCTAACCACACTAACTTATGGAGGAACAATAAATAATAACAACTGAATTTAAAAAACTTTTGTTACATGCTGGACACTATGTTAAATGCTTCACGTGTAATCAATAGAATGAAGTATATAATTGCTTTTTATATGTCTCATTTTTCAGATACTATTTTAAAGACCAGAAATTCAGATACATGAAACATTTAATTGCAATTGTGGTGCATATTCCCAAAGGGAAGCAAAGGAAGCCATGGAAAAGTAGAGTCAGGAAATCTATCTTATTTCATGCTCACAGGAACCCTATTACATAGAGTTACAGATGAATTACCTGACATTTAGCACTATTAAATTACTTCCCAAGTGTCACAGAAGGGTGGGACAGAGCCTACATTAGAACTCAAGCTTTTCTGATACAGAAGTCCTTGTTCTGTTATACTGACGGCATGCTTCTCCTAGTCCATTTCCTGTTCCTATAACAGAATACCACAGACTGAATAATTTGTAATGGGCAGAAATGCATTTAGCTTCTGGTTCTGGAGGCTGAGAGGTCCAAGAGCATGGTGCTGGCATCTCATGAGGACCTTCTTTCTGTGTTAAAACATGGCAGTGGGCATCACATGGCAAAGGGTAAGAGTGTTTATGCCAGCTCAGCCTCCTCTTCTCTTCTTATAGAACCTCCTGTCTCATCATGAAGGCCTCATCCTGATGATATCATCTAATCTTAATTACCTCCCCAAAACCCCACCTTCATATGGATTTTGGGACTATGTTTTCAATACGTGAAATTTGAAGGATACAGTCAAACCACAGCAATACTAAAACTTGTAATTTGTGATAGATACAAAGTCAAATACATGGTAATTCCTGGCATAAATGAAGGCCAGAACCTAGGTTTGCTGACTTTAAGTGACACTCTTTCTCCTGCCAATAATTTTTCTTTACAGAAATAAGTAAGTAAATAAAGAATAGGTTCAGCGTTCTCATGAACTAAATTACAAAAAGTGTCAAATCCATTTAGCTTTGTTGCTAGCAGTGACATAAAAACCTCAAATCCACAGTGTTCATTAGATTTACTTTTCAGAGAGAAAATCAGTTTCTTGTAAAAGAGGTGCTGGCACAAATAGAATCTTTTGAATTTTACTATTACAGAGATATTTATTAGAAATAAAGTTTTATGTTTTGTATTTTTTTAATGAAATTTATTTTAGTTCTACTGCACAAATAAAATAGGAAGAGTCAGCTTTCAAAACCCATCAGCTTGGATGTCTTTTACAGCAACAAATTTTTGCACTAACCTCTGCATTTTTCTATGGCTGAGTATACTCTAAAAATCCAATGATTGTCTCTAATTGAAGTATGGATCTTATTTTCAATGAAAGAATTAATGGCTAACTAAATGACATACTTTTTATGTAATTTTAGAATTGTGCATTTTTTTCCTCTTGTTTAATTTGTAGAGAAAATTTCTGCTATAAATTCTTCAGATTATTTACCTTAGTAAGTCACTTTATAGCATTATATAATAGCTAATGATCATTGCTAAAATACATTAAAATTTTACCATTTGCTTATTATGTTAGAGGTCAGCAGTTTGAGACCAGCCTAGCCAACATGAAGAAACCCCATCTCTACTAAAAATACAAAAAATTAGCCAAGCGTGGTAGTGGGCACCTGTAACACCAGCTACTCTGGAGGCTGAGGCAGGAGAATCGCTTGAACCCGGGAGGTGGAGGTTGCAGTGAGCTGAGATCATGCCACTGCACTCCAGCCTGGGCAACAAGAATGAAACTCCGTCTCAAAAAAAAAAAAAAAAAGCCTCAGTTAGTAAAGCAACAGTTAATGGTGCCATTAAGAGCTAACATTCTAACATAACACATTTCAATTTCAAAATATTACCAAATCTATATATTCAAAATTACTTTGGGCTAATAGGAAAGGGTGAAATGTAGACACAGTTTCTTTCTGAGTGGCTCCTTGTTTCTTAATGCATCTTAGTTTCTATCTGGCTTTGTGCTCTGAAGATAACTTATTCTGCGTTTCCTATGAGGGAATACTTAGAAGTTTTTTATAAGGGGTTAATAAATACTTCCAGTATTTCCAAGAATGATAATAAAAAGCAATAAACTATATATAGGCTCTTATAATTTTTTCTCATTATTTTACCTTGAGTATTATTGTCTTATTGTGTATGTGTTTTTTTTCTTTTAAATTGGGAGTGTTTTAATACCGAATGAAATCTGAATATTGCAAATTGAAAAAGTCATGTACTTTCAATTGTTTCAAGATTCAATAGATAATCAAGTTTGTCATATGTTATGCTTTCCTATGGTGTTCCAGAAAGATTGATGTTATATAGACACATTAAAAATTAATCAGGCCAGGACTGATGGCTCATGCCTGTAATACCAGCATGTTGAGAGGCATAGGTGGAAGGACTGCTTGAGCCCAGGAGTTCAAGACCATCCTGGACAACACAGTGAGCCCCTGTCTCTACCTTTTTTTAAAATTAGGCTGGGCATGGTGGCTCACATCTGTGATTCCAGCTCTTTGGGTGGCCAAGGTGAGAGAATCACTTGAGCCCAGGAGTTTGAGACCATACAGACAACATATTGAGACCCCGTCTCTGCAAAAAATAAATAATTAATTAAAAAGTAGCCAGATGTGGTGGCATGTACCTATAGTCCAAGCTACTTGGGAGGCTGAGACCAGAGGTTCGCTTAATCTCAGGAATTCAATGCTTCAATGAGCTGTAATCGTGCCACTGTATGCCAGCCTGGGCAACAGCCTTGTCTATTTGTTTTAAGCAGTGGAGTGAAGGGTTTGGGGATGTAGTAAGTATGAAGACCCAGAGAGAATAACTTTGCAGTAGAATATTTATGGATTCTCTGTCCTTCAGAGGTAGATAAGAATATGTCAGACTGATTTTATAACAGTTTTATTGAGATATAATTTAAATACATAGAATTCATTCAAATAAATTGCACAGCGATGATTTTTGTTATATTTCCAAAGTTGTGTAATGATCATCACAAACAATTCCTTCATCATTTAATTGTAATTTTAATGGCTCAAAGTTATGATAATTAAACACCATCAATACAAGTCACTCACTAGTGACTCATAATAGTTTCTATTAAACATTGTTTAATAAATTTCAGGCACATCTCATTCTAGTAAGTTGTAAGTGACAGACAGCGATTCTATGAAATGTCTCTGCAGTTATCTGAACCTCTGGCTGCCACAGTTATTAAATATGGGCAGATTGTTGACCTTCCTCAAATAGTATTAAGGACACATCTAAACAGAAAGTCAATTTTTTTTCCATTCTATTGCACAGCATGGTGAATATAGTTAATAATAGAGTGTTGTACATTTAGAAATTGCTATGAGAGTGAATATTAAGTGATCTTATCACAAAAAAAGTTACATGTTTGAGGTGATGGGTATGTTAACCAGCTTGATTTTAACAATCAGTGGAAAGTGGATCTGTAAGAGTCAGTCAGCAAATCTAAGAAGCTAGCTAAATTGACAGCATACCCACAGAGGAAGGGGGCGAGCTAATGCTCACTACCAGGAATCATTCCATTAGCAAAGGTCATGGATGAGGCAACCTCTCAGGGCCTCTCATCGGTTCTGAATGGAACAAGTTCCTCTCTGACCTGTGACTTAAATATGTTAGGAAAAAAAAAAAAAAAAAAAGCTTCCTCTGTGCTTTTTTTTAGCAAAGCTCTGTGGTCTTTGAATGTCAAATGTAAAAAGAGGTAAGTGCAGCTGTCCACATGCAGTGGCTTATGACTTAAAATGGTTTTGAAAAAAAAACTGTAATATTCCAAATCCTTCTTGTCGATCCTTTTATAAGTATAAAATGTCATATTCTCTTCCATCCAAAAAAGTAAAATAAAAAAGAAATACCCTGTAAAGTTTTTGAAGTCTTGGTTAGAACATCAAGTAATGTAAAATTTCTGTGAATTGGGAGATAGATTTTTGAAGGCCAGGTGCAGTGGCTCAGTGCTGTAATCCCAGCACTTCCGGGAGGTTGAGGCGGGTGGATTACTTGAGGTCAGGAGTCCAAGACCAGCCTGGCCAACATGGGGAAAACCCGTCTCTACTAAAAATACAAAAAAATTAGCCAGGTGTGGTGGCGTGCACTGTAGTTCCAGCTACTCAGGAGGCTGAGGCAGGAGAATTGCTTGAACCTGGGAGATGGAGGTTGCAGTCAGCTGAGATCACGCCACTGCACTCCAGCCTGGGTGACAGAGTGAGACTCCATCTCAACAACAACAAAAAAAGATTTTCAATTACCTTCTTATTATTGTCATAGTATGAAAATACACACGTCAGTTCAGTTAGAGCTGGGTGCATATGTATGCTTGCGTGCTTGCCCGTGGGTCACTCGGGGAGTGGATCTGTGTTCTCCTTATGGCTGCTAAGGATTCACTGTCCTCCCAGTGGGGAATACAAGCAACGTGTAGTATCTGATCTTTTAGAGATCACCTGATCTAACTCCACTCTTCAGTGTGACTTTCCAATAGTTGCACAAAAAGCTACAGGAAAAACAAAGTTTAAAAATAAGTTTATGATAGACTTTTCAAATTGTGACATGAGTGAGGTGTTCCATAAACCATCTCCCCAGTAAAATTAGAATAACTGGTGAAAATTATTAAGGAACAACTATCCAATGTCTCCGGAAATTGTCCCAAGGACAGAGAAAAGACACATATTGAGACTTAGATAACAAATGTGATTTGTTGAAGAGATAAGAGGATTTTCTTACAGAGTTGTGAAGAAAAAAACAATTGACATTTACTGAACACTCACAATATTTCTGTCAGTGGGCCAGACATTTGTAATATATCTTATTTAATTGCAATCCCACAAAAGTTCCAAAAGGTTGATACACTTTTACTTGAAGAGAAAGATTGATTCATTCATTGGATAATGTATTTATTGGGCATCTTCTATATGCCAGATATTTGATTAGGTCTTGAGGATACAGTGGCCAACAGGGATGAATCTTTCTGTATAGTTCAGGACAAACATTGAACAACTGATGTAGTAACTGTATTGGCACAAATACATCGATCTGTCTATCTATCTATCTATCTATCTATCTATTATTGACCACTTAATGTGTACCAGGTACTGAGCGACATTCTTACCTGTAATACAGTAGTGAACATTTATGTGTTAGGTACTGCTTTAATACACAAAAGAAGCTATAAGTTGGATGCTATTAATGTCTCTGTTTCACAATTGCTGAAATCAAGGCCCATAGATATTGATAACTTAAGATCTTACAGATCCCGTTGATGGAATGTTGAGGCTTCGATCCTAACTCTATTGTCTCTAGAAGCTTTCTCTTAAATACTATGGTATTTAATTTATCAATTAATTGTTCCTGTTACCCTTTCATAACTTATAAGTAACCATGCTGAAACTCAGACTGTGTTTTAGCTTTAGAAACTACTCTCTGAACTTTCCTGCATTCTGTCAGCATGTGAAAAAGTGCAGGACAAACTACTTGGTGCTGAAAGAAATATGAGGAGATTCATCTAGATAAGGTGTCAGTTAGGAAGGAAGGCTGAGGTTGAGGTGAGTGAGCTGTGTACTGGTTACTTAGAAGGGGGAAGAAGAGGAACCATGTGTTGGGCAGAGAAGACAGGTTGAGAAAGTACCAGAAGTGTCAATGAACTTAAAGCAGTAAAGAAAGGTCAGTGTAGCTAGTGCATGCTCAGTGAAAAGGGAAGTAGAGCTATATGTGTCTGGAGAGATGGTCTGTGACCAGCTCATTCAATGAAGATAAAACACATACACACACAAAAGGAACGTTAATTATCAGTTTTAAATGGAGTCAGATAAGAATCACACTTCAGTTTCTGATTTCCACACAGTTGCATTTTTCCATTAATTCTTGGGTTTCAGTTCCTCTTTTTAAAAATAATTTTTCAGATGTTCTTTCAAAAGTGTAAGAAAAATTAGGAATCTGATATGAAAGACTTCTGCTATTTGTATCCAGTAGCTATAAGGAATTTGCATATTGGATTTGTGGATTTACAAGTTTCAGACAAAAGCCTTTACCAATATTAATTAGTAAATTAAAAAAATAAACAGACATTTCTCATCTAACAAGAACACTTGGTAAGTAATAAAATATATTCCACATAAAGACAGATTTCTGGATCTGATATTGAAATTTTCTTGCAGCTTATGTAATGAATATCTTATTTTATGACCTGTCAACTGTTTAGCCATAATTACAGTTTCTTCATTCAGAACGCTCATTTTGTCCTTCCAAAATTGCATCATTTTTTCTGACAAATTTCAGAAGAACTCTAATTAATAAGTGGAGCTATTTTCTTGTTGGCTTTTATAAAATTCTCTTAAAAGTCAGCCCTCCTGGGAATAAAATAGTTTATAATTAGCAAATCAAATCAGCTATTATACACTATCTCCACTTTTATTTTAAACTCTTGCAAGTCAATGTGGTCAGGAAGAAAAACAATTAGAGATGTGCTGAAATAATTACAATTTTTTGTACCAGATATTTCCCCAGGGTTTTTGGGGGTTCATGTCTCAATAGTATTTTAAAACAATCTATAAAGATAAAAATATCTGTATTATACATGTTGTAAATGACTGAAATAACATAGATGAAAAATAACTAGTCCCTTAATATCAGATTTAAGATGACATGACTCTGACATATTACTTCATTTTTACTCACATACTATTCATTCAACCCATTTCTATTGAATTTTTGTTGAAGTTTTACTCTTGGCCAGATATGGCATTAATATTGGACATAGAAACTGAAATAAGCCAAGATCTGTCTTCTCTAGGACTTCCCCATCCTAGTGGAAAAGGCAGAGATTTAAAGAATTACAGTGACAAGGACAAATACTTTAATAGATGTGTCTAAAGACTGCTATGGGCTAAAGAAAAGAAAGACTGATGAAGTCCTCGCAAGAATGTGGTTTTTAGACTACATCTTGACACATTTAGAATACAGAGCCGAATCTGTATACCCTTTACTCTGCCTCTGTTTCTGCACATTTATCTTTTAGCATAGACTTGCCAGATTTCCCCCTTTCCTGCTATTCTTCACTGCCATGACTTTGCACACAGGTTCCTCTGCCTAGAGTGCCCTTTCCAAGCTCCACTTTTCCTCATATTATGTCTCTCTTGCTTTTTTTTTTTTTTTTCTGAGACGGAGTCTCACTCTGTCACCAGGTTGGAGTGCAGTGGCACGATCTCAGCTCTCTGAAACCTCCGCCTCCTAGGTTCAAGTGATTCTCCTGCCTCAGCCTCCCGAGTAGCTGAGTAGCTGGTACTACAGGTGCATGCCACCACAGCCAGCTAATTTTTGTATTTTTAGTAGAAATAGGGTTTCACCATGCTGACCGGGATGGTCTCAATTTCTTGACCTCAGGTGATCCACCTGCCTAGGCCTCCCAAAGTGCTGGGATTGCAGGCGTGAGCCACTGCACCCGGTTGTGCTTCTCATTAGGTTGACACAAAAGTAATTGCTGTTTTTTTGCCATTAGCAGTAATGGCAAAGACAGCAATTACTTTTACGCCAACCTAATATTTTAAACTTTAGCTCAAAGATCGTTTCCTTTGAACTTTCCATTATTCTTTTTCTTCTCATATATCACTCAATCTTGTTTGTTATATTAATGTTTTCCACAGAGTTATGATTATTTATTTATTTGACTATTTTCCCCAGGACCACCCTTGAATATAGGAAATATCTAATCTTCTTTGTGTCTTTTATTTATAGCACAATAATTAAGACTTAGTTGGTGTTTAATAAATGTTCACAGAATAAAGTTGAGTTGAGGAAATGTTTACAAGGCAGATGAGATAGGGCACGTGGAGTTCCAGGCAAGGGAGGAGTGTATGCGAAGGAAAATAATGCAAGAAAGCACAGTGGTTTCTAGCAATAGCAATCCATCCAATGTAGATGCAGAAAGTTTGGAACAAGGATATAGAAGGACAAAGAGTTAAGAAAGAAACTGGAGCTCCAGCTTGCAAAGGGCCTTGTTTACTTTGCCAACAGATTTGGGTCACCTCCTGCATACAAATTTTAGAGAAAATGTGGAAGAACTTACGCAGGAAAATGAGATGCTCTTATTTTTGTTTTGGAGAGAGAGCCAGTTGGTGGTATGAATGTTGAACTTCATATATGAAGCTCTAGAGTTAAAACAACCAAATTGGAGTGACATTTTTATTTTAAAAAGAGTAAATTAATTAGAAAGATGCTTTGAAGATGGAAATCACAGGTTCTGAAGAAAATATGGACTTAGACATTATTTTTAATGTACTTTTCCTAATGCAGTGTAATGGCATATTGTACTGTTCAAAACAATGTCAACCGTGATTTTTGGTCAAATACTGTGTAAACCATTGTTGGATATGCTATGTGCTGGAGCAGCACAGTTCAAATGGAAATACTGTAGTAATTGTTCTCCACCACTAGACACCATTCTTCATCCCATGGATCCTATCTCTTTGGAGGAAGAGATGAGGAAAATTCAGTCTGATGCTAATGCTTTCAAGTGAACTCAACTGTCTTTGATTACCAATTTAGGGAGTAATTAAGATGCCATTACTGTGTGTAAGGTTTTGCCTTGAAATAGTTTCAATAGACCATTTTTGTATGTATGCAAACTCAACAGATATTTTTAGTCAAAAAATTTATTTCTTGAAAAAATGGCCATCCATTTAATTTTTCTATTTCTAGTAACTGGCACACAGTTATCACTTCATAAATGCTTAAATGAGTAAATGACTGAAAGGCAGAAAGTTGAATAAAGAGTGAAGAAAGAATTGCATGTAACTGCTTCATGACTCTAGCACAAACGTGTGAAGAAAAGACCATTTACTTGATTCTCAGCAATAGTTTTCCCAAATGTTTGAGGGTAAAAGGTTTTAGAATATGTTTTTTAATTTGCATGCAACATTTGTTTTTGTCAATTTTTTAAAAAATAAAATGAGCATACTCCAAAACATATAATAACTTTCAAATTTTAATGGCTGTACTATTCCCAAACTAATTTTTATTTAATATATTTAATCACTCAAAGTGTTTATTGCATCCCACTGTAAATGTTCTTTTCCTTTTACCATCAACTTAACATATATTTATTGAGGAACTAGTGTGTCCCCCACATGCTGCTGCAATGACAAGACGTAGTCACTATTCCCAAATAGTTTATGGCTTTGACAGGAGGAAAAAAAATGCACATAAACAATTTCAATACCAGTTATGGTTAGTCTATGAGGGCTGCCATAACAAAACAGGCTGGGTGGCTTAAACAACATAAATCTATGCTCTCACAGTTCTAGAGGCTACAAATATAAGATCAAAATGAGAGCAGGGTCAGATTCTTCCAAGCCTCTCACCCTGTCTTGCAGACTGCCACCTTCTTACTGTGCCCTCACATGATTGAACCCATGCATTGCACATTTGTCTGTTATCCCTGTGTATATCCAAATTGTCTTCTTATAAGGATAACAGTCATATTGAATTAGGTCCCACCCCAAATATCTGATTTTTGCTTAGTTATATCTTTAAAGAACTTTTTCCAAATATGCTTAACATTCTGATGTACTAGAGGTTAGGACTTAAATATGTAAATTTGAGGGAAACACAGTTTAGCCTGCAACAAGTAGAATATAAGATATTTTCCATTTAAAGGGAGCAAGCAACCTGAAAATAGACAGAAATTTATTTTTTAAGAAAAAAGTTATGTATATAATTTTGTGCTGATAAAGATATTTACATGAAAATATAAATTTTTACAGCTCTATTACTATGTTTGCCATCTGCTTCAATATGTCATAATCATTTACACAACCCCAACAGATATGTCATGAACAAAAAGTTTAGGTTTTTGTACAGAATGGGAGAAAATTTTTGCAATCTATTTATCTGGAAAAATTCTAATGTTCAGAATCTATAAGAAACTTAAAGAAATTTACGAGAAAAAAAAGCCCAAAGTAGTCAAAGGACATGAACAGACACTTCTCAAAGAAGGTATTTATGCAGCCAACTAACGGCATAAACTTTTGTTGAAAAAAAAGCTCAACATCACTGATTATTAGAGAAATGCAAATCAAAACCACAATGAGATATCATCCAGTCAGAAGGGCCATTATTATAAAGTCAAGAAACAACAGATGTTAGTGAGGCTTTGGAGAAATAGAAATGCTTTTACCCCATTGGTAAAAATGTAAATTAGTTCAACCATTGTGGAAGACAATGTTGTGATTCCTCAAAGACCTAGAACCAGAAATACCATTTGACTCAGCAATCTCATTATTGGGTATATGCCCAAAGAAATAGAAATCTTTCTGTTATAAAGATACACGCATGTGTATGTTCGTTGAAGCACTGTTCACAATAGCAAAGACATGGAATCAATCCAAATGTCCATCAACAATAGACTGGATAAAGAAAATGTGGTACATATACACCATGGAATACTATGCAGTCATAAAAAGGAATGAGATCATGTCCCTGCAAATGGAGCTGTAAGCCATTATCCTTAGCAAATTAATGCAAGAACAGAAAACCAAACACCACATATTCTCACTTATAAGTAGGAGCCGAACAAGTGGAACACATGGACACAGGGAGAGGAACAACACACACTGGCATCTGTCAGGGGGTTGGGGGAAAGGGAAAGCATCAGGATAAATAGCTAATGCACATGAAACTTAATACCTAGGTGATGAGTTGACAGGTGCAGCAAACCACCATGGCACATGTTTACCTATGTAACAAACCTGCACATCTTGCACATGTATCCTGGTTTTTAGAAAGGTGTCAATGTCTGCAGCAGATACATGACATGCACAATACAGCAGATGACTATTTTAATGTAAATTTATTTGCACGAGGAATGAGGACAATAGACCAGTGGATATAGGGTGGTGCCTGTGAAGTATATCTACAGAGAAATCCTCTCTAGTGGGGCTCCTCCAGGATACCTACCTGAATTTTCCATTAAGGGTGAAACAAACACTGCTTGTTCAAAAAGGAGTATTTACTCCAAAAATATATTTGCCTTCCTTGCCTGAAATGCTTCTGCTAAACTCACCATCTGTGAACTTAAGAAATGCCTTACTCATGATCATGTTATTCCATACTCCTGACCAAGGAATTCATTTTACCAGACATAAAGTGCAGAGATGCTCATGAAATGTATTGCTTTTATCATGATCTTCATCATCACTCTAAAGCAACTGGTCTGAAACAAAGGTGAAATGAGCTTTTGAAGTGTCAACTGGGTGACTAAATTTTGTGAAGCTAGGATAACATTCTCCAGCATATGGTATATGGTCTCCATCAACAACCAACCTATGACCCTGTTTCTCTCATAGTCAAGATTCATAAATCCAGAAAACAAAGGATAAACAGGAGTGACTCTTTTTACTATTACTCCTAAAGATACAGTAACAATGTTATTGCTTCCCTTTCTCAATATCTTTGGACTCTACTGGCCTAGAAGTCTTAGTTTTTAAGGGATAAATGTTTCTACAAAGGTTTATAGCAATAGTTCCATTAAACCTAAAGCCAAGACTCTTGGCTGGCTTCTTTGGGCTCCTCGTATTCAACAACAGACAAAAAAGAGCACTGGCGTTTGGCCTGAGATGACAGATTCTGATTATCTAGAAAAAATTGGGCTGCTAACACACAATGGGAATAAAGAAAATTATGTCTTGAAAGCAGGTGGTCCTCTGGGTTACCTCTTAATATTCCCATTCCCTGTAAAGCCACTGAAAAATGAAAACAATCTCATACATGGGGGATTCTTACAGCCTAGACCTGTGGTCCCCAACCTTTTTGACACCAGGGACCAGATGTGGAAGGTACTGTTTCAGTGGAGCTGTGGGTCGGGGATGGTTTCAGGATGAAACCGTTCCACCTCAGATCATTAGGCATTAGAATTTCATAAGGAGCATGCAACCTGGATCCCTTGCATGTGCAGTTCACAATAGGGTTTGCAATCCTATGAGAATCTAATGCCACCATTGATCTGACAGGTGACAGAGCTCAAGCAGTAATGCTTGCCTGCCACTCACCTCCTGCTGTGTGTCCCAGTTCCTAACAGGCCATGGACCAGTACCATCTGTTGCAGTTCCTAACAGGCCATGGACCAGGGGCCAAATTATAACAAGCCAAAGTACTTGCTTAACACAAAGGGTAGTAGAACAAGGTAATTAGAAATGCTATGCATGAACACATGACCAGTGGCAGAAATGAGCACTGTAATACTTATGAGTATTTTCCTTATTTTAATATGCAAATGCTTGTGTATATATTAATATTTTTTCTCTTTTCCTCTTACATTTGCCTAACATCTAACATAAAAAGTATTGGTAGTAATTAATCTTGTATGTAGTACTTAACTTGTAAGATATCAAAGAAGGAATGTGACTCAGGTAGAAGGATAATAAAAATCACTCAAGAATGAATAAATGGATTTTGTATCTTATTTGAGGAGAAAGTTGTACAAAGGACAATTACATTATGTTATAGGGAAGCATGATTTTGCTACTGTTTTCAGGTGGAAATTATGTTAAGTACAGTTAACAGAGGTGTACATAAATGTGAAGTTGACAGGGAGAATGATAGTGGGATTGTATTGTGCCGATTTAACAGAGATAGAAGTACATTTCCCAGAAATCCCTTCCCTTTTTCATTCTGGGTTAAAGTGAGCCAGATGTTTTGGGTAAATATTGGAGGGTAGTAGTGAAATGCCACTTATAGTCTTTTTACCTTCAAGAGGCCGTATCAGGTCACCAGGCACGAGGAAGTTTTTGTGTATTAATCACTCATCTCCTGGATGACCTTTTTGGTGGGGAGCAGCATCGAGGCCTGCATTAATTCTAGTTTCAGCTGCATCCTCTTAGCTTTTCAACGTGTGGGCTGGGTGCATGATTTTCTCTGTGCTGAAGGACATTATCTTGTCCTGGAGGACAATCCCATCGTCCACTTTGGAGGCTTAGAGGCAGTTAGAGACCCACGCACGTTCCATTTGGTCTACACAGATTTTTATTATTTTTTAATATCCCCAGTTTATGTCCACCTTCCTGCTTCGCTGCCTGCCCAGGTAGCTTTAGGCCGCAGCATCAGACATCGAATAAACATTCTTCCCTGGACTAATCAGCTTCCTAAATTGTGTAAGATCAAATCACTGTAGTCAGTTGTATGTGCATGTTTCAGTAGTTTCCTTCTGTGATTGAACTCTGATTGAAAAAATTGGTGGCAGAGCCACTAGGAGAAAACCTTTTTGAATTTTCAGCTTTATGTTCTTTTGTAAAAACCTGGAAATCTGAAGTTAAATGTGTGTATTAGATTATTATTCTTATACACAGTGCAATTAAAATAAATGGTATTTTATCAATTTTCAAGAAAGCAAAATACTGTGAATTTTGTCATTATTAAACCAAATATGATACCTGCACATCTGTGGAAAACACATTTTAGCTAGAACTGACAAAGGCCAATTACCTCACTTCATTAAAAAACCATAAACCTTTTCTCACCGTTTTAAAAAAATGCAAGAATGATCATTTTATAAATATTCTATGAGTGATCAATTCTGCCATTTTAAAATAGTTTGTAATTTAGAAACTTAGTCTTCAAGTGCTTCTTACATTTTAAGCCCTATTTTCATTATCATTATTAGTCTTTTCATCTTACTTTGGAAAACTAATATGTTTTAAAGAATTATATCCTGACACTGGTCATTCAAACAACAAAATTTTTCAAAATTTGATTTATTTTTTCCCCCTCTAAGTATGTCACCCTGGGTAAAAATGTTATTAATGACCGGTTTAAGGCATAAAAGTAAAAATATGGACTTGGCAGCTGATACCAGTTATTTTTTCCAGCTCAAAATTACATTCCCTTCTAGATTTGCATTACAGTGCGAACAGATGGACAGTCAGCCAGTAAATGGTCTGTTATTGCATTTATAATCTTAGAAAGCACAATGGACTCATAAATTTAAATTTGAAATTCTTGGGCAACAGCTGAAGTCTGTTTACTTATCAATAATGTTATCATTATATGGAGGCTATACAATTCAGATAAGAAAAAAATGATATAATACAGAGGAAAGCCCCGAAGATAATTATAATGCCACATTTAAAAAAAATAAGAAAATAAAAAACAAGTTGTTTAATAATACAGTCAAATAAGGCATTGTGACTTATTGTCACAATATTTAAAAACCATCTTTAAATATCAGATTAAATTTTACTTTGGGGAACATGCTTCTACATCTTTTTAAAATCATATTTTGCCATTTGCTGTAGCAGGTAATAATTCAATTTGTACTTATACATAGCAAATTAAAAATTTGAGAAATTAAGACTTGAACTTCAGAGTCTAATGTGTGTTGGTAATTCATTTATTGAAAATTATGGGATGGGAGTGGTGGCTCATGCCTGTAATCCCAGCACTTTGGGAGGCCTAGGTGGGCAGATCACAGGTCAGGAGTTTGAGACCAGCCTGACCAACCTGGTGCAACTCCATCTCTACTAAAAATACAAAAAAATTAGCTGGGTGGTGTGGCATGCATCTGTAATCCCAGCTACTCAGGACGCTGAGGCAGGAGAATTGCTTGAACCTGGGAGGCAGAGGTTGCAGTGAGCCAAGATTGTGTCACTACACTCCAGCCTGGATGACAGAGTGAGCCTCTATCTCAAAAAAAATAAATAAATAAAAGAAAGAAAATTATGTTTGATTTCTCTTTCAGTTGGCAAGAGTATCATGTGCTGGAGAAATGAGAATACAGTCATCAACTGATTCTTAGAGCTATAGAGCTATATAGCATCTTGAAAGACATTAAAATAATCTTCAAACTGACAACCATTCTGCAATTAATTACGCTTGGAAATATAATACATGTAGATCCAAATGCAAAGTATTATGTACCATATCTTATGTATTGAGTCAATTATGTCACCTATTAAATGCAATCATTGGATTTATTTTTCTAAAATTATCCTTTAGAAAAGGGGTCCCCAAACCCAGGCTATGGACCAGTACCTGTTCATGGCCTGTTGGGAACTGGGCTGCATAGCAAGAGGTGAGGCAGGCAAGCAAGCATTACCACTTGAGCTCTGCCTCCTGTCGGATCAGGAGCAGCATTAGATTCTCAGAGGAGTGCGAACCCTATTGTGAACTGTGCATGCGAGGGATCGAGGTTGTGCACTTCTTATGAGAATGTAACTAATGCCTCGTTAGCCTGGATCCACAAATGAAGAAGATATGTAAAACAAAATTAAGCAAAGCCAAGCAGAGCCAAAGCTAGGTCCTGAATAAAGGTAATGAGAAAGAAATAATTTTTTTTTTTTTTTTTTTTGCTGTATCACACTGTTACTAAATCATTTGCTTCCAAACATTCCTATTTCATTTAAATTTTTATTAGACTCCATAGTAGATTTTCTCTGTTTTTAGCTGTTTATATGATTATATATTTTCCCTTTTTAATTTATTGATTGTGAGTGGGTTATGCTCCTATAATTCCTTGGTTATAACAATATTCTTGGAATAAATACTACTTAGTTATAGCAATTATTTTGATATAAAATGATTAAAAGCTGGATTTTACATGATAATATTTTCATTGGAACTCTACATATATAGTAATAAGCTAAATTAGGTTTTTGGTATTAAATTTGGTGAGGATTTATTTTGTAATATTGCATAGCCTGAATAATTGTAATGTTATAGTTACTAGCTTTCCAAAGGTTTCTGGGAACTTCACTTTACAACTTTCTGTACTAAATTCTTTTTTTAAGATGGCAGCCTGAGAAGAGGCTGCAATCTTCTTTATCTTCTCCATATTTTTAAGAATTATGAGAAAAAAAATAGAAAATTAAAAGATACGCAGAAAGAGAAAATTCCCATAATTCAAATACCACAAAAAGTGATAAATATCTAAAATATAAGCAGGATGAGATAATACAGAAAATCACCAAATACAGGACAAAGGTAAACAGGCAAAAACAGCACCAAGACTGTTTTATGCATGGAGATGGTGGGTACTAGGAGCTGATGGAACCAGAGGGACTGAAACAGGAGTCGCTAAGCAAGTGCATTTCCAGTGTTTGTTTCTGAACAGGAGCAATGTGTGAGTGAACTCAGGCAGGAAAGGCAGGCAGTGTTATGTATGGCAGAAGATGGGTGGTATAGGGAGGACCCATATATAAAAGTATAGCACTGAACATACCATTAAGCTTCTACCTTCTTACTTTCTCTGAAGCTAGGCCAGGATTCAAGACATATTTTACTCACTCTCTCTAAGCAGTTTGTGTAAACAGATACAGAAAATAGTCTAAATGGGAACATAATTGCAAAGATGAGCAACGAATCAAGATGTCTAACAGATCAAGACATCCAAGACAGATGAAAATATCAACATAAGGAAGAATCTAAATATCAAGGCACTGTTAACTGATGAGGCAGATTTAGATTTTCAGATAAGAATAATTATATTAATCATAGTAACAGCAAATCAAAAACCTTATCCATCACGATCAAGTAGGCTTCATTCCAGGGATGCAAGGCTGGTGCAATATATGCAAGTCTATAAATATAATCCACCACATAAACAGAACCAAAGACAAAAACCACATGATTATCTCAATAAATGCAGAGAAGGCCTTCGACAAAATTCAACAGCCTTTATGCTAAAAACTCTCAATAAACTAGGTATTGAAGGAACATATCTGAAAACAATAAAAGCTATTTATGACAAACCTACAGCCAATATCGCACTGAATGGGCAAAAACTGGAAGCATTCCCTTTGAAATCTGGCACTAGACAAGGATGCCCTCTGTCAAGACTCCTATTCAATATGGTATTGGAAGTTCTAACCAGAGCAATTTGGCAAGAAAAAAAATAAATGATATTCAATTAGGAAAAGAGGAAGTCAGTTTGTCTCTATTTGCAGATGACATGATTGTGTATTTAGAAGACACTATCATCTCAGCCCAAAATCTCCTGAAACAGATAAGCAACTTCAGCAAAGTCTCAGGATAGAAAATCAATGTGCAAAAATCATAAGCATTTCTATACACCAAGAACAGACTAACAGAGAGCCAAATCATGAGCAAACTCCCATTCACAATTGCTACAAAGAGAATAAAATACCTAGGAATACAACTAACAAAGGATGTAAAGGACCTCTTCAAGGAGAACTAGAAACCACTGCTCAAGGAAATAAGAGAGAACACAAACAGATGGAGAAACATTCCATGCTCATTGTTAGGAAGAATCAATATCATGAAAATGGCCATACTACCCCAAGTAATTTATAGATTATGCTGTCCCCATCAAGCTACCAATGACCTTCTTCACAGAACTGGAAAATCCCACCTTAAACTTCATATGGAACCAAAAGAGAGCCCGCATAGCCAAGACAATCCTAAGCAAAAAGAACAAAGCTGGAGGCATCACGCTACCCAATTTCAAACTATACTACAAGGCTACAGTAATCAAAACAGCATGGTACTTGTACCAAAGCAGAGATATAGACCAATAGAACAGAACAGAGGCCCTGGAGGCAGCACCACACATCTACAATCATCTTATCTTTGACAAACCTGACAAAAAAGCAATGGGGAAAGGATTCCCTGTTTAATAGATGGTGTTGGGAAAACTGGCTAGCAGTGTGCAGAAAGCAGAAACTGGACTGCTTCCTGACACCTTACACTAAAATTAACTCCAGATGAATTAAAGACTTAAACATAAGACCTAACACTATTAAAACCCTGGAAGAAAACCTAGGCAAAACCATTCAGGACATAGGCATAGGCAAGGACTTCATGACTAAAACACCAAAAGCATTGGTAACAAAAGCCAAAATAGACAAATGGGACCTAACTAAACTCCAGATCTTCTGTAAAGCAAAAGAAACAATCATTATAATGAACTGGGAACCAACAGAATGGTAAACAATTTTTGCAATCTACCCATCTGACAAAGGGATAATATCCAGAATCTACAAATAACTATAACAGATTTACAAGAAAAAAACAAACAAACCCATCCAAAAGTGGGCAAAGGATATGAATGGACACATTTCAAAGGAAGACATATATGAGGCCAACAAACATATGAAAAAATGCTCATTATCACTGGTCATTAGAGAAATGCAAATCAAAACCACATTGAGATACCACCTCAAGCCAGTTAGAATGGCAATCATTAAAAAATCTGGAGACAACAGATGCTGGAGAGGATGTGGAGAAATAGGAACACTTTTACATTGTTGGTGGGAGTGTAAACTAGTTCATCCATTGTGGAAGACAGAGTGGCGCTTCCTCTAGGACCTAGAAATAGAAATTCCATTTGACCCAACAATCCCATTACTGGGTATATACCCAAAGGATTATAAATCATTCTATTATAAAGACACATGCACATGTATGTTCACAATGGCACTGTTTACAATAGCAAAGACCTGGAACCAACCCAATGGCCATTGACGGTAGACTGGACAAGGAAAATATGGCACATATACACTATGGAATACTATGCAGCCATAAAAAATGATGAGTTTGTGTCCTTTGTAGGGACATGGATGAATTTGGAAACCATCATTCTCAGCAAACTGACACAAGAACAGAAAATCAAACACCACATGTTCTCACTCATAGGCAGGTGTTGAACAATGAGAACACATGGACACAGGGAGGGGAGCATCACACACTGGGGTCTGTTGGTGGGGGGGGCCAAGGGAGGGACAGCAGGGGGTGGGAGATTGGGGAGGGATAACATGGGGAGAAATGCCAGATGTAGGTGACGGGTGGATGGAGGCAGCAAACCACATTGCCATGTATGTACCTATGCAACAATCCTGCATGATCTGCGTGTATACCCCAGAACCTAAAGTACAATAAAAAAAAAAAAAATTAAAATAAATAAAATAAATTTAAAAAAAAGAAAGGAAGAATTGAAAAAAAATCATAGTAGCTAACATTAATTATTTTCTTTGTGGATA
The DNA here is from genome assembly GCA_036589455.1 of Ateles fusciceps. Classification (NCBI taxonomy): domain Eukaryota; kingdom Metazoa; phylum Chordata; class Mammalia; order Primates; family Atelidae; genus Ateles; species Ateles fusciceps. The sequence goes on along the minus strand of JAZHEH010000065.1, from coordinate 3,435,465 downwards.
GAAGCTTGCTTTTTCTTTTTTTTTTAAATTTTACTTTAAGTTCTGGGGTACATGTGCAGATGTTGCAGGATTGTTACATAGATATACACATGCCATAGTGGTTTGCTGCCTCCATCCCCTGCCACCTACATAAGCCATTTCTCCTAATGTTATCCCCTCCCTATCTCCCCCACCACCTGCTATCCCTCCCCTATCTTCTCACCCCTCAACAGACCCCAGTGTGTGATGTTCCTCTCCCTTTGTCCATGTGTTCTCATTGTTCAACACCCACTTATGACTGAGAACGTGCAGTGTTTGGTTTTCTGTTCTTATGTCAGTTTGCTGAGAATGATGGTTTCCAGATTCATCCATGTCCCTGCAAAGGACATGAACTCATCCTATGTTATGGCTGCATACTATTCCATGATGTATATGTGCCACATTTTCTTTATCCAGTCTATCTTTGATGGGCATTTGGTTGTTTCCAAGTTTTGCTATTGTAAACAGTGCCTCAGTGAACATACGTGTGCATGTGTCTTTATAATAGAATGATTTATAATCCTTTTGGTATATACTCAGTAATGAGATTTCTGGGTCAAATGAAATTTCTATTTCTAGATCCTTGAGGGATCACCACCCTGTCTTCCATAATGGCTGAACTAATTTACACTCCCACCAACAGTACAAAAGCGTTCCTATTTCTCCACATCCTCTCTGGCATCTGTTGTCTCCAGATTAACTAATGTGAGATGGTATCTCAATGTGGTTTTGATTTGCATTTCTCTAATGACCAGTGATAATGAGCATTTTTTCATATTTGTTGGCCACATAAATGTTTGACCTCACACCATAAAAACCCTAGAAGAAAATCTAGGCAATGCCATTCAGGACATAGGCACAGGCAAGGGCTTCATGACTAAAACACCAAAAGCAATGGCAACAAAAGCCAAAATAGACAAATTAGATGTAATTAAACTTAAGAGCTTCTGCACCACAAAAGAAACAATCATCAGAGTGAACCAGCAACCAACAGAATTGGAAAAAAATTTTGATATCTACTCATCTGACAAAGGGCTAATATCCAGAATCTATAAAGAACTAAGACAAATATACAAGAGAAAGACAAACAACCCCATCAAAAAGTGGGTGAAAGATATGAACACTTTTCATAAGAAGACATTTATGTGGATAGAACTTTTCTAAGTCTTTGTATTCTATCCTTGATTGGGTTACATAAATGAATAAGCCACCATTATAAAACAAGAACTGGAGAACTGGAGGAAAAAAGGGAGATAGCTGAGAAATAAAAACTGTTATTCACATTAAAAATAAAAGGACAGAATGGACTGTGAGGAAAAGTAGATATGGTCTTAGAAGATCTTGTTAAAGAGTTAAACCAGAAAGCACCACAGATAGAGAAGGAAGGGGGAGATGTAAAGGAAGTTTGTGAACCAATGAGGATGCATCCAATAGTTTCAACATCAAACTAGTAGGAGATCCAGAGGAGCACATATGACATATAAATGGTCAATACAATTAGTAATCTAGAAGGGAAGAATGAGTTTTTTTGGTGAAAATAATCCACTCTTTCTTGGGGAAGATATACTAAAAACAAACTAGAAAATTTAGATGTAGTGGTAAAGAGTAATTGTACCAAAAATAAAAACAAAATTGTAGAAGTTTCTAGGAAAACATGAAAACAGGTTACTGGAGGAAGATGGTTATGAGATGACATCTTCAAGCAGACGTAACACAAATGCTCTCAGACAGGTAAGGAAAATATTTATAGTCTTAAGTTCATTTGTGAACAACAAAAAGATGAAAAATCAGTGAACTATGTTGTCAAGTTAGAAAATAAACCTATTCAAAGAAGAGATTAATAGAGAAAAATAGAAACTAATGTAATAGAAGTGAAAGAATAGATTTAACAAAAGAAGAAACCTTAAAAATAATAAAATAAAGATATATAAACTTTCTGAAGTCAAAGAAATATAGAACAAATAAGTAATATTAGAAACAAAAATATGAAATAAGTACAGATACCAAGATGACTATAATAATTGTGAGAGAATAGTATGGACAATTTACCCTATTTTGTTTCTGGTAAATACACATGACAAAAAAATGGCTCTAGAACCAAATAAATGGAATAAAAGTGAAACCAAATTGTAATCTCCTGAGACACTGAAATATTAGATGTACATCTGCCAACCCAGAACACTTTCCTTCCAGTAATCCAGATCTCAAATCAAACATTATTTCCTTTGAGACTTTCTTGACCATCCTAAGGAAATCAGTTTCCCAGTATTAGTTCATTACCTACTTAATTTTCTCATAGCTTTTATCAGTGTTTGGAAATTTGTTACATTGTTATGTTATGTTTGGACCTGATAGTAGCAAATCAGTAAGTTATTTGTTGTCTAATTAATTGACTAATTTATTAATTACATTTATTTTCTGATTTCTTTATTATTCTTTTTCTTGTTTTCCTGTTTCTCATTTCTTACCATTTGTTTGATTAATATATGTGTGTGTTTTTTATATGTATATATATGGAGTCTTGCTCTGTCGCCAGGCTGGACTGCAGTGGTGCGAACTTGGCTCACTGCAACCTCTGCCTCTTGGGTTAAAACAATTCTCCTGCCTCAGCCTCCCAAGTAGCTGGGACTAGAGGCACGCACTACCACCACCATGCCAGACTAATTTTTGTATTTTTAGTAGAGATCAGGTTTCACCGTGTTGGCCAGGATGGTCTTGATCTCTTGACCTTGTAATCTGCCTGCCTCAGCCTGTCAAAGTGCTGCAATTTGATTAATATTTTTTACTGTTCTCTCTTTTTTCCTACTGAATTGCAAGTTAATCAGATATGACATTTCAACCAGTGATGATTGACAAATTTTAACAAACTTTCAAGAAACAGAGTTTCCATCTTATACGTACTTACTCTTTCAGCACTGGAAAAGGAAGAGATGAATTACCCTTCTCAGCTGGCATTACGTTTTCTTTATCTTGATTAAATGGAGCTCAGAATAATCCCATATGGGAAAGCTCAGTAAAATCTCAAATGGGCATCACATTAGTTGTTATAAATAGGTGAATGCCAATCTAAATAGCAGCATCTGCACATACACAGTAAAAGAAATAATTTCTGATGAATGCCAGTGAGGAACACAAGATCAAGTACTTGTGAATTAACAGAAAATCTGTTAGGTGTCCAAAAAGAGGTGTGGAACACAAGATTATAAATAAATGAATGCCAATCTAATATAATTATGTAAATTATATAAATTATAATCTTGACTCTGCCACAGAAGTGTGTATGGTTTTTCAGTAGCTGTTGATTCTCAAGGCCTCCTTTTGGGCTTCTCCATTTCCTCTGCATTGTTTACACAGAAGGAGTAGAAGAGAAAGGACTCTAATGCCAGTGTGGAACACAAGATTATAAATAGGTGAATGCCAATCTAAATAGCAGCATCTGCACATACACAGTAAAAGGAATAATTTCTGGTGAATGCCAGTGTGGAACACAAGATCAGGTACTTGTGAATTAACAGAAAAACTTACGTGTTCAAAAGAGGCCACCTAACAGGGGCCTCTTAGAGATCAGGGTAAGATGCAGCCATAGGCAGCAGGAAGGCGAGTCATCAAGAGCTGGATTGGTGAGGTATATTAAAGTTCAGAGGTGACAGCAACACCTAGGTGGTGGACAAGGCCACCATGGTCAAAACAACAACCTCAACAACAAAACACTCGCCGAGGTTGGGAAACAGTGAAATGGCATCAGTTCTCTGCCTTGAGACTCTGAAACTCAGGCCTTGTGCCTGAGTTTGCCACATGGTTCGAGGTGTTATTTTATTAATCATTAATTAATGAATTTTCTGAAAGCACAAGTCAATTAGGTCAGTATTGAAAAAGAATTCTACAAATCATGAATGCTGCAATCCTTCAAAACCCTTTTCTTATGTAGCCAGAAGTCACACCACTTTAAAAAAAAATTGTATAATCAGATGTATTTATTGACATTCTTTTCCCTTTTCTAAAGTTAATGATTTTCATAGCCAACTTGATTCATAGGCCAACTTGATTCAATATATCTAGCTTCTTAAACCAAAAGTACATTTTTAATGTACAGAAGAATGGAGTGGCTCTCATTCTCATTGTAGACATAAACATACTCTAAGTAGGTAATTTTTGCCTTTAATTTTGGATTTTTGCATAAAAGAAGGACGATACGCTGTAACTTTGAGATAGGTAATGTAGCATGTGTTCTTGACTTTGGATAAGTGGCAGCTGTGAAAATGAGCTCTGTAACTGCTGGGAGAGTAATTGACTTAGAGTCCCAGAGGCTGTGCTCTGAATCCAACAACACCCAGTTCATGTCAAGATCATACTTCCACAGGCTACTCCCAGGCAGTGATTGAGCATAGCAGGAGACTGCAGCAGGACTGTTTCTGGGGAATTATTTTACTGAAGGACTCAGTGATATCCTTGATGAAATTTCTTAGAACCTCACTGCAGGGTAAGATGCTCCTACGCAACCTCCCTTCCCTCCCTCTCTCTTCCACATGGATCAAATATGCATTGATTGCTTCCTGTGGCTCCCTTCTCATTTACACTCACAGGCAGTGCCCTAATAAATCTCTTGCACATATAATTATGTCTTGGTATCTGCCTCTCAGAGGACCCAGAATAACAACAGATTCTAAAATTGCTTTAAAAATATCGTTCAACCTTGTCTTTTATAATATTTCTGGAAGTTTCATCTTGCTTTTTCTTCTTGTAACAAATTGTCGGGTAAAATCACCTTAGTGTTTTAAAACCCCAAAATAAAACTTGGTATAATAATTCCTTTGATATACTATGCATATCAGTTAGTATGTTATGCTTTTTTGGGCTAGAGCTGGACTAGTACTTCTTTTTAATGATTCAGGAAACCAATGTCAGAAACAGACATGCACCTTAAAAAGTGTATGTAAGAACTGTAATTCTTTTTAATGTTGTGAATGGAATCATTTCAATATCACATGGGTTCCTATATATATGAAGAAAACATACATATTGGAAACCTTGGCATCTACATATTCTATAAAAATATAAAAATATTCCCTGAGAACTGTGTAAGTTCATTCAGATCACTGAATTAAGGGCTTAGTATAAAACATCATTTCAGATGTTAGAAATACACATCACTCCCTAAAAGCATCTAGGTGCCCAACATATTTTTTCCTGCTTTGCGGATATTTACTGTACTCCAACAGAGTTGAGGGTACTTTGCTTTAGTTGGGTCTCTCAGGAGAAAACACTTGAACAAAAAGCAGAGTGTTTTCAGCTCCTCGGCTTGACTCTGCCACAGCAGTGTGTATGGTTTTCCACTAGCTGTTGATTCCCAAGGCCTCCTTTTGGACTTCTCCATTTCCGCTGCATCGTTTACACAGAAGGAGTAGAAGAGAAAGGACTCTAATGGCAAATGCCTGAGAAATTCTTGAGCGTTCTGTGTTCCCAGAGGAGCATGGCTCCAGCTTTGACTCCAATTTACTCACATTACTCTTTCAAAATTCTACAAAACACAACAAAAGATGTTTTAAACATTCCTGCAGGACTAATACAAATAATAATCTATACTTTCAGGCAGAGAAAACCCACAAATTCACCCTCTTCGCAATTAAAAAAAAATGTGCATCTGTGGGAGGTAGGGGTAGAAGATCCTTCACAGGCCCCAGAGTTACAGTGGAAGTCACAGCTGTGGAGCTGATCAGTAGTGGATCAGAAGAACTGCTGCAGTGAGAAGTGAAAGAAATACAGACAGCATCAGCAGTGACAGAACTCAGAAACCCCAGCAAATATAATATCCTGCAGGAGGCGGAACACCATTGTAAGGGACATGGATGTGCTTTGGTCAAGAATTAGCCCAAGGTAGACATCTAGGCCTGCATAACTCAGTGAGTTCAGGGCGCAGGCGCATACTCCATTTGTAATATAACCTGTTTGTGAAGCTCAACCTTGGCTCTGAGCCACTATTGTCTGTAGAAGATGTAACTGCCCTACTGAAACACTATGGGCTTTTAGCCCTGGCTTGAGACAGTGCTGGCGCCCAGAGAGAGAGAAAAGAGAGAGAGAGACAACCAGAGCTGTCCATCTTGCCGATGGATAGAAGGGAGCCACAGCACGGTTCTTGCTGGAGCCCAGAAAGAGAGAGGTAAGCTACTGACCCTGAAGGCAGAGAAGCCAGCTGTGCAGCTGCAGGAGTAGGGTGGCAGGAGCTGCAGAGCCAGAGCAGACAGCCGAGATAAAAGTGGACAGTGTTAGAGGGCTAATGTGAGTAAGCTGCTGATAAGAAAGCTGATGAATAAAACTACATTTCACCTACCTACGCGCCCCCTCCTCCACCAGTGTACTTTCAGCTATCCACTCACGCCCCTCAGACCTCAGCTGGAGCTGGACTCTGATCCTGGGTGTGACATTGGCATAGTCATGGATCTGGACCTAACAATCACGAGTGGGAACTGCTGTGGCGAAGTTTGAGAATGAAATGATCAGGACAGGAGAACTGGGAAAGCAAAGGGAGGTGACAGGGAAATTTAAAGCACAAACTAATTAAGTAAACTGCCTGAGACAGAACAGAAGAGGGAGCCCTTGAGCTGAGAAACCCAGACAGCTTCTATAAACCCTCTCCGCTGCTGGTAGCTCTCACCTCTCACCTGCCAGGTGAGATAGCTGGTCCAGGGGAAATTTACTAATAGGGAATGGAAGTAGAGAACAGAGTGGAGAGGACAGAGATGAAAACAAACAAAACCTCTCTGTATGTCAATCATTTTGACTCAAAGACCCTATAAGTGCATTATTATGCAAAAACCAACATTTCTTGAAATTAAAAACAAAGGGAAACAAAATAAACCCAATCATACATCAATTTGAAAAGTAACTACACAAGGAATGGGACTTCACAGCATAGACCTTTGACTGTACATCTTTAGTTAATGGCGTTACAAGCACAAAAACAAAACTAAAAAGTATTTCATTTCATTTAGTAATTAATAGTAGTATGATGAGTAATGTTATGTTTTTATTTGTTTGTTTTGAGACAGGGTCTCACTGTTGTTGCCCAGGCTGGAGTGCAGTGGCGAGAACACGTCTCACTGTAGCCTCCACCTTCCCAGCCTCAGGTGATCTTCCCACCTCCGCCTCCTAAGTAGCTGGTAATACAGGTGCACACCATCATGCACAGTTGATTTTTGTATTTTTTGTAGAGACAGGGTTTTGTCACGTTACTTAGGCTAGTCTCAAGCTCCTGGGCTCAAGTGATCTACCCACCTCAGCCTCCCAAAGTTCTGGGATTATAGGTCGGAGCTACCATGCTCACCATAAATGTTATCTTGAGACGACATCCTTTATATGTTGAGTGTTAACACATGATCTCAAGGTCTGTGGAGGAAAAATAAAGGGGTGCTTTATTTTCTAAAAAATGACAATCTACAGATCAGGGAGATGTGTAGCCTCCGATGTAAAGGGAAAGCATGCTCTGGAGAAAAAGAGCAGGTCTGACTTAAATAAAGGATGTTGATGACCCAGCCCTCAAACAGGTCAGTTTATGTCAATGAAGAAATCAGACCAGGTTCAGTGGCTGATGTCAGGGATCTCAGCACTTTAGGAGGCTGAGGCAGGAGAATTGCTTAAGGTCAGGAGTTTGAGACCAGCCTGGGAAACATAGCAAGATCCCTGTCTACCAGAAAAATAACAAAAATTACCAGGGCATGGGAGCGTACACGTGTGGTCCCAGCTATCCTGGAGGCTGAGGTGGGAGAATCACTGAGCTCAGGAGTTAGAGGTTATAGTGAACTATAATCATGCCACTGCATTCTACTCTGGAGGACAGAGCGTAGGCCCTGTCTGCTTTAAAAAAAGCATTCAAATTTGTTCAGTCCCCGAGGGTTAAAAATAGCAGAGTCCTAATTGGGTGATTTCCAAGCCCAAACTAGAAGTCTCTGTTGGACAACCCTTTTAGGCAACTGGTAGGAGAAGTTTTCCAACTACAGTGTCTCTATCTTAGCTCAGAAGCACAAACAGGATGTTAGATAAGAATCACTTATTTTAATACGGTTCATCAAGAGCTATACATGTTCACCTTGTGCCCTTCCCCCGGATCTAGTCATTTTGACCTGTTCAATTATAAATAGGATTGGGAAAAGTAGTATTCTTCCAGGAAAATGAGAAGAAAAATAGTGATGATCACTAATAATGTCTACTACACTGATGTTAATGTTTCCTATTAATAAAAATGTTGGTATAACCATTTAATTTGGCATTCTTTGATGTATTTGGCAGGCTACATGAGAAAATATGGGGGTGTGGTCCAGGCATGGATATATATTGTAAAGCTATCCACGTGGGTATAATGTATAGCTATGTTTAAGAACCACAGATAGGAAAGCCTGTTACAGTTTCTAATGAAGATATTCAATAACCCCATACCAAATCTCCCAACATGTAATTACATATACTGTTATTTAAAGTAATACAATAAATGTGTAGTCCAATCCTGTATCATGGCAGCACAGCTTGTAGCCTTCTTTCCTCTGTGCAGTTACCATGATTGCATGGTGGGGGATGGGAGAAGTCTTAGCTGCTAGGTGCATTCTGTGTGATACTGCCTGGCTATAGCTGAATAGTTTAGAGATGCTTCCTGATCCAAGATGAATACATCAAATTATTCTAACAAAAATTTAAAATTTTATGTTTGTAACTGTTAGATATAGTGAACTCCAAGTTTGTCTTCAAAGAATCAGTATGCCAGTATGTTCAGCTCTCTTATTCTTTAATTCTCCATTTTAAAGCTGAACTTTTTTGTAGTTTCAGTAAGTAAACAACATTTTCCACCAGTTCTAGTCAGTAGTTCACATCTGTTCCCCCCAGTCCCTTGCTTCGTCCTGACTCATCTCAGTCATTTGCTCTGGTCACCTGCTCCAGTCACCTGCTTTGACCCCTGGTTACCTACTCTGACCTGTCCCATAAGTGTCCTTCCCCACCAACTATCCACCCTGCCACTCTGGCTCGTACGGCTGCTCTTCTTAAAATAGCCAGTTGGAATTAGCCTAGATTATGCAGTCTAACCTAGCCAATAGGGGGAATGACACAGCAATAGGGGCTACCTCCATCAGGAATAAGAACCCCTTCTCCTTCCTTGTCCAGGTGTGCACTCGCTGTTGTTTCATCTGTGAGCCACATCCTTCTATAGAAGTAAACTGCCTTGCTGAGGAAATTTATGTTTGAGTGCTACTTCTTTTGTGGCACTGAACATTTACGTATAACAGAACTTACTACATTAATGTTGCTGAGGTTGTTGGAGGTGTCTTGCCTTTCTGAAGGCTTCGTTACTGTTCTGTTAGATTTTTTTGAGATATCAAACCTGTTTTGCTCTTGCAAAAATGAGTAAAAGTTGGCTCCTGTTGCTTCTAACCTAATGAACTTCTATATATATCACATTTAAATGCATTTTATGGCCTGTAAAAGATATATAAATATAAGTAGGTAGAAAAAATATTAGAAGTATAGACAGATTATAAAAGTAAGACAGAGGCAAGTAAGAAGTAAGTTTGAAAATGCATATTTTGATCAAAATAATGAGTACAAATATATGTGTGTGAGTGTGTGAGTGTATGGTGTGTATGTGTGTGCATACATTATCATAAAGTAAAATTTAATTTCGTACCACAGGTGTCAGCAAACTTCAGCCTGCAGGACAAATCTGGCCAACCATTAGTTTTTGTCAGTAGAGCTGTACTGGAACAAAACCACACTAATTAATTTACACTTTGTCTACTTCTACTTTCATTCTACAGGGGAAGTTGAGTAATTGAAACAGAGACTGTGTGGATGCAAACTTAAAGTATTTTCTAGCTAACCTTTGCAGAAAAGATTGCCAATCTCTGTCCTAGAATACAGCTATAATTCAACTCTGATTCTTAGCATCCAGGGAAATAGAATTACAGTTTATAAAGTTAAGTTTCTATAACATACAAACCAACAAAATCCTTAGGATAAATACAGATTTTCCTGAGAGTAAGTCTTAGTATAGTCTCTTCCTGTCAACCTAAAAGGCATTAACAAACAAAAACATTAGAGAAAATTATCTCCAAATATGTTGAGTTTACTTAGGAACAGAAATGTTAATTATAATAGAATCCATGAAGTGGCAAGCCACCAGCACATTAGGTGAAAAAAGGGCAAAGAGAGCGTTTATTAATTTTAAAAAAGTAAAATTTACATAAGTTGCTTAGAAACAGTTCATGGTTCCAGAGGTTTAAAGCCAGAATTACTGTCACTTCATTGGTGGAAATGCTTCTACTGGGCAAGTATTTGTCGTAGAACATGTTATCTGAATTACTGCAGTCCTGAAGAATGTCTAGTGATAAATCTTATCAAAGTAGGAGATGGATGAAGGAAGCAAAAAGGTTTACACAAAGTCCTTGGAAAGAGTTCTTACCTCAGATACATAAGTCTGACTGAGCTTCCTTTCCTTTGTGTCTTTCCCATTCTATTTTGCCTGGGTCTGACAGAGGTGACTTCATGCTGTTATCTGCAACTTTTCCCACCACTGATAAGCAAATAGAAGACCCTGTAATGGGCTGGGTGTGGTGGCTCAGGCCTGTAATCCCAGCACTTTGGGAGGCCAAGGCCAGTGGATCACCAGAGGTAAGGAGTTTGAAACCAGCCTGACCAACACGGTGAAACCGGTCTCTACTAAAAATACAAAAATTAGCTGGGAGTGGTGGTTGCCTGTAATCCTAGCTACTCAGGAGGCTGAGGCAGGAGAAGCCCTTGAACATAGGAGGTGGAGGTTGCAGTGAGCCAAGATTGTGCCATTGCACTCCAGCCTGGGTGAGAAGAGTGAAACTGTTTCAAAAAAAAAAGACTCCGTAATGTGCTGAACACCCTCCCCATCCCCTGTCCTGTTCTTAAATTATACCCAGGACTTAATTTATAGAGGTATGACTGAGTGACAACATGAAGAGACCAATGTCATTGAAAGAAAACTTTGATACTTAACATTTCAAAAAAAAGGATATCCAGTGCCACGCAAACCAAGAGAGGAATCACCCGGTTTTGATAGGAGGTAGAAGCAGGAGAAAGGAGAAAGGCCATTATTGAGGTTTCAACAGGGAAGGCAAGCCAGTGTAGAACAAACTGTTTCAGGTCAACTATTTTGAATAATCCCCTGAAGCTTCTTTGCCCTGAGATCATTAGGCCTTGGTGAAATATTAGATTGTTGCAAAAGTAATTGTGGTTTTTGCTATTATTAATTGGCTTGGTATGAGAGTTAGGTGAAAAGGTGATTGAGGCTAAGCCTCTGAATTGGTTAATTTGCATATGAAAATCTTGCTCCTGGTCAAGCCCTGTGTTATCACTAAGGATCATATAGGCCTGGGAAGGGCATTTTCTCTCTGAGACAGTGTTGATATTAAGAATTTCTATATCAGATGGCTGTATGAAAAGATTTCAAGGGGTTCACAAATCTCCAGCAATTATATGCAGATTTGCCTTTTGCCTATATATGTTTGTACATTTTTTTCATAGAAGTGAGCACAAAGAATTTTTTAAAATTATTACTATACTTTAAGTTCTGGGATACATGTGCAGAACGTGCAGGTTACATAGGTATACACCTGCACCTGTCAACCTGTCATCTACATTAGGTGTTTCTCCTCCACCCTCCAACAGGCCCTGTGTGTGATGTTCTCCTCCTTGTGTCCATGTGTTCTCATTGTTCAACTCCCACTTGTGAGTGAGAACATGTGATGTTTGATTTTCTGTTCTTGTGTCAGCTTTCTGAGAATGATGGTTTCCAGCTTCATCCATGTCCCTGCAAAGGACATGAACTCATCCTTTTTTCTGGCTGCATAGTATTCCATGGTGTATATGGAGCACATAGAATTGTATGTGTAATGGACACAGGGAGGGGAACAACACACACCAGGGACAGTTGAGGGGTTGGTGGTGAGGAGAGGGAACTTAGAGGATGGGTCAATAGGTGCAGCAAACCACCATGACACATGTATACCTGTGTAACAAACCTGCATGTTCTGCACATGAATCCCAGAACTTAAAGTAAAATTTAAAAAACTAATAAACAAAAAACAAAAAAACAGAAATGTTAAAAATAATAAAAATAAAATAATTTTATGTGTAGCAAAGTATCTGTGAATCAATGAAAGAGAGGAGAAAGAAAGAAAAAAAACTATTTTAGCATAGCAACACTCATAGTTTTTGTTTTCAAGGATCTTTTAAAATTCTTAAAAAAGGATTAAGAGTTTTGGTAAGCTTTTATTTATTTATATGGGTTATTTCTATCTATATTTACTACATTAGAAATAAAAACTGTTAAATATTAAAATCTACATTTGCTAATACATTTAAAAATGATGGTAAACCAATATCCTATTAATATAAGTAACACATTTTTATAAAAATTACTAAAATTTCCAAAACCAAAGAAAACATTCATGAGAAGAGTGACGTTGTTTCACAATTTTGCAAATATTTTCAATGTTTGATTTTATAGACTGGATTCTCATATCTCTTCCTACATTCATCTTTTCAATATCATATACCCTTTCTATCGCTTCTGAAAAAAGCCACTGTACACTTGGCAGCTTCATGAGCCTACAGAAAAGATTTCAGAAACCCTGGGAGTCTCCAGACCATTCACTGAGTGTTGTATACATATTTCAGTTTCTGAGTTCAAATGATTATATTCTGCACCTAGTTGTGGTAATGCTAGGAAATGACAATATCAAGATTGTGTTCTTTATATTCTCTGACAAATCTCTGGAGGACACATAATCTCTCTTACAGGTTATGTACAGTTAGCAATACGTAGTATTGTTAGAGCCACTCCAAAGGCTATTCTCACCTGCAATATTTAGTAGATGAAATTGCCACTCTGGCTAGTGCTTCTGTATCATGGCTAATTAAGATGATGTAGGGCACTGGCTGTTTTGTCTTGATTAGACCATGAGGAGTATATGGTCTTAGAGGCATTTTGTCATCCAACAATGTAAGAAAGCTCTCCAGAAATTTTTACCTCTGTCTCCTGGGAAAGAAACAGACAAGCATTATGAGGTTGGACAGTACATCTAAGAGTCTGAGCTTAGATGCTCAAGAGTGAGGGAAGAATTGCTCAGTGGCTGGAAGTGGGGGCACTCAGAGATGAACCTGGGCAGCCCAGATACAAGTTCACAAAACTGGGGAGCCAGGATTAGTGCAATACAGTGTCAGAGCCACAGAGATCCAGAACCAAATGCTCATGGACAGAGACTAGATAAATCATCTTAGAGCCATGCAATGGAATGTTATAAACCAGCAAAATCAATGACCTATAGTATAGAAAACATTGTGGATAAATCTCAGTAACAATATTGAGTAAATAAAGCAAATCTCAGACTACTTCATGCAGTATGATACCCAGTAATAAAACACTGAGCCAAAAAAATTGTTTCAGATTGACAAGATCGATTTAAATAATTGAGAGTGTTGTAGTATCAAGTTGTGTTTATTTATTAAACAAAATAAAACAAGGTCATGCAAGAACCAAAGAATCAAGGGTAACAACACAATTCTATGCACCCAAAGTTCAAAAGATTAAATTACCTCTTACATGTGAGGTGCGTATTGAATAAAAAATTTGTTCCAAAATATTAAAAAATAAATATTATCATTCTAAGGGTTAATTCTTATGATCTTCTCACAGCCCAATAAAATGTTAATATGCAAACACATTTTTAACTTGAAAGGTAAGACTAAAGGAATTTTCAAAACCTTAGATCTCTATTGAAACAAAACAAGAAAAAGGAATGTCACGCCTACTTTTATTTCCTGCTTCAGTGAAAAATGACTTCATAGAAATAAACAATATTTAAAAAGAAAGTATGTTTTTGACCTGTTTGAATTAAATTAGTATTACTTTGAATTAAATTAATATTCCTCTAAAGAGTAACTATATGTTACTTTGCTATTTGTCTTTTTTCCCTTATGTTGGCTACATTTCCAACCTCTAAGTTAATTAATGTATATAATAGACATACATATAGAGAGAGAGATGTATGTATATATGTGTGTGTGTGTGTGTGTGTGTGTGTGTGTGTGTGTGTGTATATATATATAGTTAGAAGTATTGTACTTCTTATACTATTCAGTTAAAAATAACTATTTTCTGGTTAGGTAACTGGTCAAACGACTGACTAGAATAATAAACAACAGAATTTTTTTATTCAGGAAAAAAGTCATCCAGGTGAAATAGTTGTTATCAAGAACAGACCTGAATTAAGATGGAAATTAAATATTTACATCAGGACTGGGTGTGGTGGCTCACACTTGTAATCCCAGTGCTTTGGGAGGCCTAAATGGGAGAATCACTTGAGCCATGGAGTTTGAAGCTGCAATGAGCCATGTTTGTGCCACTACGCTCTAGCCTTGGTGTCAGAGCAAAACCCTGTCTTTAAAAAACATAAACACTAAATCAATATCTGTATCTAATTTTGGTCTCTTTTAATAAACTAAAATTACAGCAAAGTAATTTTCAAGACATAAACCTATAAAGAATAGGAAGAAGAGAGGAGGAAATAGAAGCAAAAGTTTGGAAGCAGTAAAGAATGGTAATGATATAAGAAACTTGAGAAAAATAAAGTCCAGTCAGCAATGGGGAAAATTTAGTATCTTGCACATTGGTTCCATAGAATGTCCAAGAAAGTTAGAAGTATGTGATCTCAAGTTCATTTATAGGTAGGGATAATAGGAAAGGAGGAGACTTAATATAAGGAGTACTAGTTGAAAAGCCTATTTTAGCCAAAGTGAGCATGTTTAGAAATGGAGCTTTTAGGAGATAATTAAGTTTAAATGAGACCATAAGGGTGGTGCTCTGATATAGTTTGGATATTTCTCACCCCAAACTCTCATGTTGAAATGTCATCCCCAATGTTGGAGGTGAGGCCTAGTGAAAGGTGTTTGGGTCATGGGAGTGGATCCCACAGGAATGGCTTTGTGCCCTCTTTGTGGCAATGAGTGAATTCTTACGCTATTAATTCATACAAGAGTTGAATGCTTAAAAGAGGTTGCACCACTCCGTTCATTCTCTCTTGCTCCCCCCTCACCATGTGACCAGCCTGCTCCCTTTGTTCCTTCTGCCGTGATTGAAAGCTACCTGATGTCCTCAACAGAAGCAGATGCTGACACTATGCTTCTTGTACAGCCTGCAGAACAGTGAGCCAGATAAACTTCTTTTCTTATAAAGTCCCCAGCTCCAGATATTCCTTTATAGCTACACACAACAGACTAACACAGACTCTAATCCAATAAGAATAGTGCCCTTATAAAGAGAGGACAAGATACCAGACACATTCTCTCTCTGTCACTCTTTCTTAAGGCAGTCTGACCCAACACACATATTCGAAATAATCTAAAGGTTGCACATTTATTTAACAGAAATTATGATATAAAGTAATGGAAAGAGTGCTTTTTGTAGCAATGGAAACAGGAGAAATAGCAAAATAATTATTTAATTATAGTAATAAATCAATAGCCATTATTTATTGGTGTAAAATCAAGAAGCAACAATACAAAGTAATTATTTAGAGACATGAACGTAAATTGTAAATCAAAATTCAGAGGAAAAAGCTGAAAATGTTGCCTCTGAAGAGGTGGAAATGAGTGAGAAAATGGGAATGGAGATAGGTCCAGGACTTTAAGTTGTAAAATAAAACGTATTATTTATTTAAATACTTCTTTTTAAAATTATTTGCATGATATATTTTAAAGATAATAATAATGAAATTTGTGTGTATGCATGAGAGAGAAATCAGATTGTACACTCAAAGGAAAACTGTGCCGAATTTCAGTTGCTATTTTTTTGATGTGTCTAAACGAGATCTTAAGAAGTAAATAATAACATATTTTTCCTATAATTTAATTTATGAAAATATAAAATTCTTAAGTCTGGAGCTAGAAGTTCTGTGACCTGCCTTCTTAAAGTCTAAGATCTAGTGGGAAAAGTGAATCTGCTTCTCAATGGACTCCAGTTGATCTCTCATCCCTGTGGCAAGAGGATGGAAAGTACTAATTTCCTCAAAAGAGCCTGAATTTTAGAGCTGTGTATAGCGTCATCCTCACTAAGAGTGGGGATCACTAAGAGTGGGGAAGAAATCACTAAAACTGGGGAAGAAATACAGAAATATATTCTTGAAAGAAAACCATGTGAATGGATATTCACCCAGTGAGTGGCCAACACACACACACACACACACACACACACACACACACACACAATGACAATTATAAAAGCTAAACCCAGCAGGTTCACAATCAAATGTCAGTTGGCTCTTTTCTGATCACATTTTCCACTATAATAATGTTATCACTCTGGACATGAAGTCCTAGCACTTCCAAATTGTCTTCAATTTATTTCTGCTTTTCACTCTCCATGTTTAAACATTTGCTAAGTTCAATCAAGTCTACTGCTTCAGTGACTAATTTATTTCAGCATGATTATAGTTCAGTATCTCATTGCTGCTTGCTTAAATTATTGAAGTACCTCATTACTAGTTTAACTCAAGTTGGGTTTTTGGGGGTTTCTTTCAGCCCACTCTCATAATCACACAGTTCTAATCATTTACTATTTTTGTTAACTATTTCAAATAGTTTTCCAAAACTATAATAGCTTAAAACTAAAAACAAGCTTATTATTTATATTTAATAAACTTTAGTTCTTTAACATGATGTAATATTATACAACTTTTAGAATTCTAATTCTCAAGAATGTAAGAGTATATATGCATATTATGGTGTAATAGTAAATAAATTTAAAAGCACGTAACATAGTTGCTACAATGTTTTGCATGGTGCACCATGAGCACCTGAATGAAGAAATTAATTCACAAACAAATAGACAAAATACCTTGGTGTGATATTAGAATTAAGTGTTTACTTTACATATATATATATATATTTATATTTTTAGTTCTGGGGTACATGTGAAGATCGTGCAGGATTGTTACATAGGTATACACATGCCATGGTGGTTTGCTGCATCCATCCCACTGTCACCTAAGTTAGGTATTTCTCCTAATGTTATCCCCTCCCCAATCCCCTCAACTCCTACTATCCTTCTCCTAGCCCCACCCACCCCTCAACAGGCCCCTGTGTGTGATTTTCCCCCTCCCTGTGTCCATGTGTTCTCATTGTTCAACACCCACTTATTAATGAGAACATGGGGTGTTTGGTTTTCTGTTCTCGTATCAGTTTGCTGAGTATGATGGTTTCCAGCTTCATCCATGTCCCTGCAAAGGACATGAACTCATCCTTTTTTATGGCTGCATAGTATTTTATGGTGTATATGTGCCACATTTTCTTGTCCAGTCTATCATTGATGGGCATTTGGGTTGTTTCCAAGTCTTTGCTATTGCAAACAGTGCTGCAGTGAACATATGTCTGCATATGTCTTTATAATAGATCGATTTATAATCCTTTGGGTATATACCCAATAATGGGATTGCTGGGTCAAATGATATTTCTATTTCTAGATCCTTGAGGGATCACCACACTGTCTTCCACAATGATTAGACTAATTTACACTCCCACCAACATTGTAAAAGTGTTTCTATTTCTCCACATCCTCTCCAGCATCTGTTGTCCAGATTTTTTAATAATCGCCATTTTAACAGGCATGAGATGATATCTCAATGTGGTTTTGATTTACATTTCTCTAATGGCCAGTGATGATGAGCATATTTTCATATGTTTATTGGCTGCATGAATGTCTTCTTTTGAGAAGTGTCTGTTCATATCCTTTGCCAACTTTTTAATGGGGTTGTTTGATTTTTTTCTTGTAAATTTGTGTAAGTTCTTTGTAGATTCTGGAAATTAGCCCTTTGTCAGATGGGTAGATTGCAAAATTTTTTTTCCCATTCTGTTGGTTGCCAGTTCACTCTAATGATTGTTTCTTTTGCTGTGCAGAAGCTCTTAAGTTTAATTAGATCCCATTTGTCTATTTTGGCTTTTGTTGCCATTGCTTTTGGTGTTTTAGTCATGAGTATTTGCCTATGCCTATGTTCTGAAAGGTATTGCCTAGGTTTTCTTCTAGGGTTTTTATGGTGTTAGGTCTTATGTTTAAATGTTTAATCCATCTGGAGTTAATTTTAGTGTAAGATGTCAGGAAGGGGTCCAGTTTAAGCTTTCTGCACATGGCTAGCCAGTTTCCCAACACCATTTATTGAACAGGGAATCCTTTCCCCCATTGCTTGTTTTTGTCAGGTTTGTCAAAGATCAGATGATTGTAAATGTGTGGCATTAATCTCCGAGGCCTCTGTTCTGTTCCATTGGTCTATATCTCTGTTTTGATACCAATACCATGCTGTTTTGATTACTGTAGCCTTGTAGTATAATTTGAAGTCAGGTATTGTGATGCCTCCAGCTTTGTTTTTTTTTTTTTGTTTGTTTGTTTTTTGTTTTGCTTAGGATTGTCTTGGCTATATGGGCTCTTCTTTGGTTCCATATAAAGTTTAAGGTGAAATTTTCCAGTTCTGTGAAGAAGGTTAATGGTTGCTTGATGGGGGATAGCATTGAATATGTAAATTACTTTGGACAGTGTGGCCATTTCTCACAATATTGATTCTTCCTAACCATGAGCATGAAATGTTTTTCCATCTATTTGTGTCCTCTCTTATTTCCTTGAGCGGTGGTTTGTAGTTCTCCTTGATGACGTCCCTCACATCCCTTGTTAGTTGTATTCCCAAGATATTTTATTCTCTTTGTAGCAGTTGTGAATGGGAGTTTGCTTATTATTTGACTGTTTGTCTGTTATTGGTGTATAGGAATGCTTGTGATTTTTGCACATTGATTTTGTTTCCTGAGGGTTTGCTCAAAGTTGCTTATCATCTTAAGGAGATTTGGGGTTGAGACAATGGGGTCTTTTTAAATATACAATCATGTAGTCTGCAAATAGAGACAATTTGACTTCCTCTTTTCCTAATTGAATACGCTTTATTTATTTTTCTTGCCTGATTGCTCTGGCCAGAATTTCCAATACTGTGTTGAATAGGAGTAGTGAGAGAGGACACCCTTGTTTAGTGCCAGTTTTCAAAGGAAATGCTTCCAGTTTTTGCCCATTCAATATGATATTATCTGTGGGTTTGTTGTAAATAGCTTTTATTATTTTGAGATACGTTCCATGGATACTTAGTTTATTGAGAGTTTTTAGCATAAAGGGCTGTTGAATTTTTTTGACACCCCTTCTCTGCACTCTATTGAGGTAATCATGTGGCTTTTGGTTCTGTTTATGTGGTGGATTATGTTTATAGATTTGCATATGTTGAACCAGCCTTGCATCCCCAGGATGAAGCCCACTTGATTGTGATGGATAAGTTTTTTGATGTGCTGTTGGATTCAGTTTGCCAGTATTTTATTGAAGATTTTCGCATCAATGTTCAGCATGGATATTGACCTGAAATTTTCTTTTATGGTTGTGCCTCTGCCAGGTTTTGGTATATGGATGATGTTGGTCTCATAAAATGCATTAGGGAGGATTCCCTTTTTCTTTTATTGTTTGGAATAATTTTAGAAAGAATGGTACCAGCACCTCTGATAGAATTTGTATGTCTGGTAGAATTCAGCTGTGAACCCGTCTGGTCCTGGACTTTTTTGGTTGGTAGACTATTAATTGCTGCCTCAACTTCAGACCTTGTTATTGGTCTATTCAGGGATTCATCTTCTTCCTGGTTTAATCTTGGGAGGGTGTAAGTGGCCAGAAACTTATCCATTTCTTCTAGATTTGCTGGTTTATGTGCATAGAGGTGTTTGTAGTAATCTCTGATGGTAGTTTGTATTTCTGTAGGATCGGTGGTGATATCCCCTTTATCATTTTTAATTGAATCTATTTGATTCTTCTCTCCTTTCTTTTTTGTTATTCTGGCTAGTGGTCTATCTGTTTTTGTTGATTTTTTCCAAAAACCAGCTCCTGGATTTATTGATTTTTTTGAAAAGTTTTTTTGTGTCTCTATCTCCTTCAGTTCTGCTCTGATCTTAGTTATTTCTTGTCTCCTGCTAGCTTTTGAATTTGTTTGATCTTGCTTCTTTCATTCTTTTAATTGTGAAGTTAGGGTGTCAATTTTAGATCTTTCCATGCTTCTCATGTGTGGCATTCAGTGCTATAAATTTCCTTCTAGACACTGCTTTAAATGTGTCGCAGAGATTCTGGTATGTTGTGTCTTTGTTCTCATTGGTTTCAAAGAACATCTTTATTTCTGTCTTCATTTCATAATTTATCCATAGTAAGACATCTGTGGTTAAGACTTTCAGTGCTCAAACATATTGATGGTCTGCGCCTGTGCACATGTGAGAGGTTTGTGCTTCTCAGTCCTTTTGCAGCCAAGTAGGATCATATGATTGGTTCTGTCCAATGGCCAGTGATAGAAGTAACATAGGACATTTTCATGCTGGAGCATTTGTTTCCTGGAGTGAAGCTGTCCAGCTCTCTTTCTTCCCTTGCCACAGTGATCAGAGAATAATTTTCACGTGGAGATAGGGGAGCCACAGAATGTAAGCATCTTGAGTCACACAGTTACTTTACGGAGGTAGCTTATCCAGATTAACACATCTTTTAAATGAGAAAAGTGATAAAACAAAAATATTCAATAATCAAATGAAGAAAAATTATTTTGCATACTTAATCAATAGAAATAGCAATTATAATTGTCCTGAGGTTTTAAATACATTTAGAAATAAAGTATATTTAAAAATAATTTTTCTTCCAAAAAATTTGGATTTATTTTGCACTTTCTTTTTGTCTGGCTTGATTTTTCCCTAGTATACTCTAAATTTGTACCAGCCCTTCTATGACTAATAGAACTGTCATAAAAGATAGCCATGCTTTCATTTAATTCCAACAGTAATTCAGTTTGATGTATTTGTTTATTTATTCTTTTTAAATTTATTTAATATATCTTAATTGAAACCTACCACATGTCAGACACTGTTCTAAGTGCTCAGGATACAAATAACAGTAACCAATGTAACTACATTTAATAACTCTCTTTTTTATGTTCTATAGATTATTTGAAGCATTTTATCTAATTTTATTCTCATATTTTATGATGAGCCTGGTTATTACTCTAATTTTGGGTAAAGAATCTGAGTGCTAGAGAATTCAAGTAATTTTCATGAAGTACCATAGCTGATAAATGAAAAACCTAGGATTCAAATCCATGTCTGAAACCAACATGTAACCTCTTTTCTTCATGTTAAGTGTTACCATACACCCCAGTTTTCAGTTTACATTTATTGCCCTATTTTAATATAAATGTAAGACCCTATCACTCTTCAAAGTGTCCTGGTATGGAAGGTAAAATATATGGTCATTTTACTTATGCTGTATAGCTTCACATGGTCACTGCTCACAGGATAGGGCAAGTTCAACCATATCCAGAGGTATTTTCAAGGATAATCAAACACAAAGGTAAAATTGACAGACCAGTAAATCTTCCTAGTTCATTGTTATCCTATGTAGTAGAGTCTCAACATAAAAGGGTACTTTAAGAAAAACAAAAAAATAAGTAGGAAATTGGAATAGTGATATGTAAAGAAATTCAGTGACAGCCAAGAAATGTCAACAAAGAACCCAACTGTGCTAATTTGCTGCCAAGAAGACACACAACTGTACTTCATAATGTTAAATTACGTATGACTTTTCCAAGCTTGTTTATTTACTGGATTATGCGAGAGTACCCAGATGGCCAGTCAAGGTCATACAGATAAGTGGCAAGGTACAGGATGTTGACTGAAAAGACTAATATCACTGCTAAAAAGAATAATCAGTCTATGAACATCACACTCAGTGCATTTGTGAGCCAACATATAGATCAAGAATGAAATGCCGTGAGAGTTTATTTTGTGGCTATAGACATCAGCCACGGTGGGCCTCTTTGTCAGATTATAAATCAATTCCATGGTGCTACCTTGAGATTAATGGGTGTTTCAGAGAAAGGGACTAAGATTTGCATATATTAAGAAGCATTGGAGCTCACTGTATTTTGAAGTAATTTAGATGGCTATTCCTTCCTCTTTGGAGATTCAATATAAAGGTAGAACTGCCAACAAAGTTTTTTAATCCAAGAATAATCTGTTTAAACATAATTTTTATGTAAAACAATTATTAAGTACATGTCATATGTAGTTCATTTTTTAAGGCAGTATCTAGAAAAAATATGTGACAATCTGTCTGATTTTTTTATATTGATTTTAAAATGAAGGAACACTTTGTATCATTTAAAGACTTCAAATTCCTTTCCTTCTGAGATTTGAGAAGAATGGAAAGTGCTCTGCTAGTTAATGAGAGCAAATTATGCTATTATCAGACAATGCTTGAAATATAAGAAAACTGATGTTTAAAATTGGTAAAATAAACACAAATAGCATTTTCTACACTATAATTATACTATTCATTCAGTAAAGGCATTCTCATTAAAGAAAAGAAAGATATTATAAGGTCATGTAGTTTATTTATCTTTTAACAACTGACGGCAATTCTTATGTCTATAAAAATATATACAGAAGAAATCTACCTAGTTTTATATTTCAAAAATTTGGAAAGTTACTTCCTATTTTACTTGACTGATCATGAATTATGATCTAATTTATGTCCCATGGTTGTTCTAACTAAATGAATGAAAAAGAAGTAGGAGAGAAGAAGAGAGAAAAGAAGAATTGTAGGACATCTTCTACAAAGATATAGACAAACCAGATTTCAAATCTTCTATCTTAGTAGTTATGGGACATGTGGAAAATGTTTAATAACAGCATCAATTGTCAGTTTTCTCATTTATAAAGTGGGGAGCACACCATTTTGTTAGAGCTGTTAGGGGGATGGTAGGTGCATATATGAAAAAATAAAACAATTTTCAAAATGAATCAATAATACAATGAATTCATATACAATTTAATGTTACTTGTGTTGGATACTTTTAAGTAATATGTCCAATGCAAAGAAGCAAATAATCCTGTGCTCTACACCAAGATCAGCCCATTTCTTAAGGACCAATGCTGACAGCAAAATAATAAATGAATATTACCAGACAGGAACTTGTTTGGGGGATAGTAAAGGCCCTGGAATCCATGACACATGAAAATTTTGAAATAGTGGGAAATAAGTGGATATTTAGATTTTACCTGGAAAAAAATGGGTGAACCTTTCTATCTATACCAAAAGGCTTTTACAATCAATCAGCACAAGTAAATCAATCAAATAGATTTCCTGGGAGTTAGGTTTGGTTTAATAATTATAACAGTTCATAATTTGTAGATTTAAGAGTGTGCTCTAGGTGGCTGGGTAACCATTTACAAGGACATGAGAGAAACTAGCAAACATTTTTAAGAAGCTGGAATTCTGAAATTCTAAGAAATCTTCCAAGTCTCATATGTTTCTTCATGCCCACTAATTTACAGTAAAGTGATACATTTGAAATGTCATGCATTCACTAGCAGTGTTAGAAAATGCAAGAAATGAAACAGAAACAAAATTGTGGAGGATAAAGATGTAAAAAGTAAGATGAAAAATATACATTACAGAAACAAATCAGCTAAAAAATTATTAAAATAATTTAAGAAACATTTTAAGACTTAAGAACTTGACTTTCTAGATTGAAAGGGTTCACAAAATGATGAAAAAATGAAAACATAAAATCATACCAAAGCAAACATATCATTGTGGATATTCATAACACTGAGAATAATGTGAAAAACCTAACACCTTTCAGAGGGTGGAGCAAAAAGGCTACTTACTAAGGTTCAAGAAGCAAAATTACTTTGGGTGTCTGTTTTCTAATTTTTGGAGTTTGAAGTAGTCTGGTTTCTTAAAAATCAGAATTTATTTTCTGCTATTCTTGTAAAGTAGAAAAAGGAAAACTACTTTTATACCAAAAATTCTCTTATTTCATCATAAATCTTTTTTTTAAATCCAGGGTTGGCCAAATAAAGCCTGAAGGACAAATCTGGGTCTTTGCCTGGTTTAATAATAACCTGTGACCTAGTTGTTTTGACATACTAATGACAACTTAAATAGCTGAAAAGATCAAAAGAATAATAATATTTTATGACACATAAATATTGTATTAAAATTCAATTTCAGTATGCATAAATAAAGTGTACGGGAAAATGGTATGTTTGTTTATTAATATATTATCTATAACTGCTTTTGCACTGCAATGGAAGAGTAATTGCAATAGAGATGATATATGGTGCTTTGCAAAGTAGTAGCAGACTGCAATCACAATAATACAGTAATAATTGGACAGCATTTCCAGTATTATCTTGCCACACATTTTAGTTATTATATTTGTTTAGTGCATCTTCCTATTTTGCAGGTGCATACCAATCATGACAAAGCAAGAGTGGAAAAGTGGACTTTCAGTACTGTGTTGATTAGCCACAGTACACCATAGCTTTTTTTGTTATTGAATTGGATAGCAAAGTATGGGGCCGTGGGTGAGGTCAGCAGACCAAGAAGTCCTCAGGTTGGACCAGCCGGATCTGATGTGAAAGACCACCTTGCAGATATCAGGCCCAACAATTCCCCTAGGGCTAATATTTCTTATGGGGGCAAGTCAAGCCTAGAGGGATGGCTGTCACTTATATAAGCAGGCTGTCACTTACATAAGAGGTGACTAGGAACTGGAGCTGACCCCCAGCATACCACAGCCACCATACAGAAAAGTGGACAGACTGTTATGTGTATACCCGTTCCCAAACCTTTTGCTGGACAGGTCCTCCAGGCCTGGGCCTCTAGCCAACCCCTACCAGAGCTATCAAGCCAATAACAACTTGACAATTCCCTAAACAGAGCCTCTAGAAGCAACTGAAAACCTCTCTGCCACAGTCTCTCTGCAGTGGAACTGTTCTTACTACCCTCAAACAAACAAAGGAGCAAAGAGACCTTAAGTGCCTTATCCACACCTCCAACAAGCTGTAGTTGATCCAAGAAGAGGAGGCCAGTCCATCTCCCTTAGATCCCACATACCCCCCAACTGCTTGTGACCAGACAGGGAACCCCTGACTTGGGCCCATAGAACAGACCCTGCATCCTGAGCTGATTGCACTGAGCAATCGCTGACCTACATCTCTCTGTGGTGAAGTCCCCAGGACACAAGCAAAGTGGTGGAGTGACAAGCCAGCTGATGTGAAGCCCAGAGGGTTTGGTGCAGAAGCATCTGTGGTAAAGTGTGGCCATCCCTGGCCACACTTATATAAGTGAAAGCCTTTTTTCAGCACTTATAAGAAGAGAAACAATTGGGAAAATATTATACAGGTTTTTAAAAAGCCAGTCAACTGCTCAGTAAGATTAAGTTCCTCTCTGCTCATAGACTGTGGCATGTCACATAAAAGATCTAATTCCTCTGTTTTTCATTTTAACATGAAACTTAGAAGCTAAAATAAAAGCAGATCACTTGTGCAAGTATTGAAAAAGTTCCCAAAATTAGCCTCCTGAAAACACTGACAAAAGATGTTGAGTAAAATATCTAATTATGTGATGCTAGCTGTATTATGGTCACAGTATGTTATTGGTTCAGGGGCAGAAGTGAGAATCCAATTGGCATTTGGCAATAATTTTCTACACGCTGATCAACCAAGAAAAAAGATTTTCATAAAGCACTTTCAAATCATTGTACAGAACATATACATCCCCTCTGAACCTACTTTCCTCCTGTCACTCCCAGCTTGAAAACTAACTTCAGTGGCTCCACAATGCTTATTGAATTGCATACATGTACTTTAACATAACAAATCCTTTCTCTCCTGCACTCTGGTACACAGCTAGACTACATTTCCAACTCTTTCCTTTAATTAGGCAGGGCCATCTGTCTCACTTCTGTCTGATAGAATGAGCGTGGGAGTGACAAGGCTCTGTGTTTTCATGGAGTCATGCATCTCTGAATAACCAAATGAAGAATGACCTTGCTAATCCAAATCATACCTGCGCAGAACTGCTGTGCAAGTAAAAAATCCATTTCTATTTTATAAAAGTATTAAAAAGTGTGCCTAATTTTTTTAGTAGCTAAGCTATAACTAGTTCACATGGCATTCAGGTTTGCTTAAAATATGTCAAACTAATGTCATCTCTCCATTTTTGAAGCATTTTTTTTAGCTGTAATAGGTTGCTTTTTATTCTTAATTCCTCAGTGATTTAATTTATCCTTGTTCATACCTTTCCTTTTTAAAGGATACTTTTTTCATTGGATAATATTTAAATGCCTAGAAAACTCCTAGCCTTCTGTAGAAATAATCCAGTGTTGGTAGTGAAAATAATTATTTCCCGCAAATACTCCCATAGCACCTTTTAAACACATGGTATGGATCTTATATCTAGCTCATCAGCAGTTCCCAGTGAAAGAACTAGCACTTAGTAAGTGTCAATAAAAACATTGTGAATGAATTCACAAATGTACCAGGATCTCTCCTACATTTTAATAATAAGCCTATTCATTGGTTTTCTGTTGTTTTGAATTTGATTCATTAAGATTCTGATGTAATGCAAAAGTATACTAAATAGTTTAAAAAGGGACATGGATGAAACTGGAAATCATCATATTCAGCAAACTGACACAAGAACAGAAAATCAAACATTGCATGTTCTCACTCATAGGCAGGTGTTGAACAGTGAGAACACATGGACACAGGGAGGGGAGCATAACATACTGGGGTCTGTTGTGGGGGAGCTACAGGAGGGACAGCAAGGGGTGGCGAGGTTGGAGAGGGATAACATGGGGAGAAATGCCAGATATAGGTGATGAGGGGATGGATGCAGCAAACCACATTGCCATGTATGTACCTATGCAACAATCCTGAATGACCTGCACATGTACACCAGAACCTAAAGTACAATAAAAAAATCATCAGATTCTACATATTGATGTGAAAGGATATGCTCAATTCTGAGGATAAGTTTATATACTAGAGAGGGATAACAGAGCATAGTACTTAAGATGGGAGGGGGTGGATACAGGAGAAGAGATTTTAGGACTTAAATAAAAAAGAATTGGCTGAAAAGGGCTATTTAAAAAAAATCCTTATTGCTGTTATATGTAGTATTCTGTTATTTGTAGCAAATTGAATATTATAATGTGTTTAGGATTGCTGTTATATATAGTATTCTGTTATTTGTAGCAAATTGAATATTATAATGTGCCACATTTTAAAGATGACTTTCATGTCAGAAGTCATTTACTAAATCCTCACTTTATGCAAGTGATAATAGGAATGAAAAATATGTTTGCCCTCAACGAGCAATTTCAGAGGGAGCTAACCAGGAGAAGGAAATTAGGAAATTGGGGGAACCAGGTATGATTAAAAGACTTGGAGATGTTCGTTTCAGGAATACAAGTTGCAGAGAAGACTATGCATAATACTCAACCAGCAGCTTGGGAATAGGAATGTACTGATGTTCTAGGAGGTAGATCAAAAGGAAAACTGGGAGAATGTATAGAGAGGTATATGTTACTTCAACATAAGAATTATCTTTGAACATGAAGTCATTAGCAGTATAAAGGAGTATACTTCTTTTTAAAGTAGTAAGCATTTAATTTTGGAATATGTTCAAGCAAAAACTGAATGGCTCATTTCAGACATGTTTGATAGTTTCCTGTTTCCAGTGAGAAATTGGACTGCATTACCTCTAATGTCGCCTCTAGTTCTATATTCTGTTGGAACAGCTAGTTCAGGTGGAGTTGCAATTATCAGTCTTTGCTAATTCTACTGTTGCCCTTCCTTTAGCCAAAATCTGAGGTCACCTAATGTAGCTTCTGTTTTGTGACACCTTATGCAGCTGCCTAAGCAGTCGGTGCTCTGGGTGTGATCAAGAGACCTAGGTGAATTGGGTACTTCCACTTCCGCCCAGGTTTTAACAGATTTCCTCAGAATTCACAACGGTTCCTTTAATCAATCATCTTCTATTGTATTTCTTTCTTCTGCTCTTTGCAATGTTTTTTCACTCATTTGGATCACTTAGTTTCCTGTCCCATAAGGCCTGAGGAGTCTCTCATTAAGATGTAAAGTTGGAAATTTATAAGAAATAAAACAACCAATCCCATTAAATAGTGGGCAAAGGACATAAACAGACACATTTCAAAAGAAGATATACATGTGTACAACAAGAATATGAAAAAAAGCTCAACATTACTGATCATAAAAGAAATGCAAATCAAAACCACAATGAGATGCCATTTCATGCCAGTCAGAATGGCTATTATTAAAAAGCCAAAAAATAACAGATGCTGGCAAGGTTGTGGAGGGAAAGGAATGCTTATATAGTGCTAGTGGGAGTGTAAATTAGTTCAGCCATTGTGGAAGAGAATGTGGTGATTCCTCAAAAACTTGATCCAGCAATCTCATTACTGAGTATACACCCAAAGGAATATAAAGTGTTCTATTATAAAGACACATGCATGTGTATTTTCACTGCAGCACTATTCACAGTAGCAAAGACATCAAATCAACCTAAATGCCCATCAATGATAGACTGGATAAAGAAAATGGAGTACATACACATCTTGGAATACTATGCAGCCATAAAAAGAATGAGATAATGTCCTTCGGGGGGGATGTGGAGGGGAGCTGGAGGCCATTATCCTTAGCAAACTAACAGAAACCAAATACTTTTTGATATTTGGAACAGAAAACCAAATACTTCATGTTCTTCTTATAAGTGGGAGCTAAATGATGAGAACACATGGATGCAGAGGGGAATAACACACACTGGTGCCTACTTGAGAGTAGAGGATGGGAAGAGGGAGAGGATTAGGAAAAATAATAATGGATACTAGGTTTAATCCCTGGGTGATGAAATAAACTGTGTAACAAGCCCCTGTGATACATGTAACCTATGTAGCAAACCTGTACGTGTACCCCTGAATTTAAAATAAAAGTTAAAAAAGATTTAAGGTTGGGACTAAACCCAGAAGGAGAAATAATGAAGCATCTGTTGACAAGGCACAATTTGAACTTAGAGTGCTATTTTGTAATTCCCCATTTATGTAAAGAGTGATTGGAGTTCTTCTATCTCTTTCTCTCTTGTTTGCGCCCCCCACCCCACCCCACCACCATCCTGGGCCTGGGAAATTATTTTAGTCAGTTTGAGCTCTTATAACCAACATTTAGAATAGCTAAAATTTATGTGGCACCAATGGAAGAAACATTTTTAGAGCATGCATGTTGCGATTAAGAGGTTTGCTTATAAACCTTGAAAATATGAGAACCAAAGGGCAAGTTATTTTACTATGTATTTCTTCTTTTCTCCCCAAAGTCTTCACAGCTGCCTCATTGTGCTTGGCAACCACAGGCAGAGCCTGACCCATGCGATCCCTTTCTCTGTCTTCATTACCTACCTTCATGGCTCCTGCCAGTCAAAGTCATTATGCAGGTGACTTGCAGTTTCCATTTGTACAAAATTTCTGTTGACCAATAAATATGAAAAATTCAATATTTTGGTCAAAGTAGCTGAATATCAGTCCTCAGTTTAGATTGGAGATTTGCACTAATCAAAGCAAAATTTTACAACAAAGAATCCAATTTCCTGGAAAACTGTTAAAGTTCCACTTTTCTAGGACTTAGAGATGAATATTTTTAGTGGAGTTTTTCTCTTTTTGTAAGAATAGTGGTTCCAATTATAGTCTTTGACATAGTCAGACAAGCCTTGGTCAAAACCTCAACTCAACCACAGACAAACCAAGTGACTGAGCAAGTTATCACTATAAAATGGAAATGTTACTAGTATGTTCTTGTGGGTTTATTGCATTAAATTAAGTGATGAGTGTAAAGCACTTTTGGAGATTCATGGCACATACTAAGAGCTTAATTAATGACAACTATTATTAAGTGTTCTGAACAAGTCTTTTCCTTTATATTCACCATTTCCTTGTCATCATATTTATTTAAAGTAAAAGGTATTAAACTAATACCTATTAGTTTTGCTTCTTGGATCTTGGGGAAAACTATTTAATCCATTTTAAATACTCCAGCAGTTTGCATATTGCTGAGCGGTGGTGTGGAAAGCAGTACTTATTTGAAGTCCATTATTCATGCACTGCTGAAAGAAAATGGAAGCAGCCATAGCCAAAGATATGTTGACACAGTATTGGGTTGTTGATTTTTAATTAAGAATAGAATAGAATGGAGCACATACTTTTGAGACTAGACCATAGAACTGAACATCTGAAAACTCTGGTAAATCTCCCCTCTGGATACTTATAACTATTTGAGAATTGTTGCAAAGATTTTATAACAAACAAATCTACAAAGCATCTTCTGAGTCTCCTTGAACTTCCCTGAAGCTGTGATGCTCGTGAACTTCAGAATTGACTTTGATCATAAAGTTTGTTTCCAAATACCCCTTTTCCCCATTTTTGCCCTGTTGTATTTTCTTTGTCCCTTCTAATTCCACAGATTTGTTACATACCTTATTTCTGTGGTATAAAGAGAATGTATTTGTAGAGGTATTTGATCTAACTAGTAGAGATTATACGGTAGATCAAATCTGTTCTACACAGGCCCCCTTAGATGAGACAGAGTGTTTTGTTTTGCATTTCTCTCACTTTGCTTCTTTTGTCTCTCCTTTTCCATTTACTGATTTTTTTTTTTTACCAATCTGTTTTCCTTTGTATTTCTTTTATTTCTGTTTTCTTTGTAAAGATTTCATATTCCCTTTTTCTTTAATTCTGTTTCTTTTTACACATGCATTCTTATCTGGTATTTTCAACATTCTTGACTTTTTCTGTATTCTCCCTACCAATTTTTTTTAACTCTCTGTCTAATTTTATGTTCCATATTAATTACAACATAAAAAGAGGAGAGAATAATTCATGTTTTTGAGATTTTGTTACATACTAGTCCCTCAAATGAGCTCTTTTCTTTGTAGCAGATAGGATAACTCCTATTTTTCAGAGGAGACTCAGCAAGATTATAGAGCATTTATATGAGCATTTCTCAAGGAGGTTATGAAGCAGCTGGATAACGATGTAGAAGTTTCAGCTGGATAAATGCATTTCCAGAACTCACTAGTTCTGAAAACTAATGAGTGATAGAAATAGAATGAGTAATAGAAATAGCAGAAGATTCTATAAATGGGATATTGTTATTTTCTCCTTAGTTTTCATAGAACATGTCTGGCATCATTAGTTGCATATACAGTGACTAAACATTTGGTGGCAACAAGGAGAGAGGATACTAAGAAAACTGTGCGAGAGGCCCCAAGTGCTTGTCAATGGAAAGAATCCTTGGGCTATTTTAATGATTGTGAGTAACCATCTACCTTGGTCCTCAACTCTTTAGGCATGCAGAATCACTCTTATACCACAAAATTATCTATCTGTGGCCTACAGGTTTGTGCCACAATCCAACTTTTATTCAGTGCCTAACCAGTTCTTTAACTTCTTGTCTTGTGATCTTTTTGGCTATTCTGGCCATTTATTGTTATATTTGTCATTCATATTTGATACTCAGCTCTCTATCTGTAACGTAGACTTTCCCCTTTCTACTTCGATCATAATCAAGTTCTCCCTGAGCCTATGGGAGTTTGGCTGCCAGTGGTAACTACTCCATTTATTCCAGCCTAAACCCATAAATATTATAGTTCAGTCCAAGCTTTTGTGAGTACTTACCCTAAAGGTGTTGGCTCTGCATTCATGAGCATTTCTCAGACTCAGGAAAGAAATTTGATTGCTATGGAACTTTTTTGTCATCATAAGCAAGTAACAGAACTAATAGTTGTTGCTGTTCTTGCCTAGTAATTAAACCTGTTTCTATAACGTTGTACTAATAGTTCATGAAAACAAGGAGGGCTGAAAAATTCAAGGAGCAATTTTTCTGTCTCATTGGATAGGGGTTCTAAAAATATGGTAGACTCTTGTGTATGTCTGTGTTCTAGGAGTTTCACTCATTCAGTGATTGGAAGATGGGAAGAAACATAATTTGAGCCCTTTATAGTATGGTTGCAGCAAAACATATTTTATTGAGAGGTCAAACTTGTAAATGATCCAATTTGTAATTTTCTATGCTTTTGAGGTCCAAAGCTGTAATGCTGACACTTTTTTTCTGGCCAGGTGGAGTTGACTGCAAAGGCATAGGGCAAAAGCACCATTCCTTTAGATTTGTGTGCAAGTCCACCGGCGACTATTGAGGGAGTCTGTGCGTGTGCATGCTCAGCTGAAAGACGCATGTAAGAAGTTTCTTTAGTGCATTTGAGGAAACTGACATCTATAATTCATCAAAACAGCCATTTGGAAAATGAATAAAACATACCCACACTACTTTTGAGTCACAGGTTTCAGATCTGCTTGTTAGAATAAAAGTTACTTATTTTGAAAAGATTTGAGTTATAGTTCTGGTATGTACTTTTATAGCTTTTGCGAATATGTTTCAGTGTTGCTGCTTTAAACTTTTAAGTGAGACATGTGACAAGAAATAAAAACTTTTTTTTTTTTTTGGCTAACATTCCTCCCCCACGCCTCCTTCTAGAAATAACTGTAACAGCTTAAAAGATGTTTGCCTATACCAAAGAGCAAATCTACTGGAGGAATAGAAGCATACATTATGAATTAATGCAGCTTGTGTTTGTATTGTACTCATAAACAATGTTTAAAAACCTTTGAAAACAATGTACATTTTAAAAAATTCCAAGTAATCATAAGAGAGCCAATGAAATTAGAAAAAGGTAAAAGAGGACAATAAAAATGAAAAAAAAAAAAAGGAACCCAAACTGTAGAGTAGTTACAATAAAACCCAATGAAAAACTTAGATCAAAGAATGATAATGGAGCAACAGAGAGATTCATCTGGCAGCAATGACAACAAAATTTATTTTTTTACTGTTACATTTAATTAGCATTATTTGACCAAAATTCTTAATGTGGGATTGTGGCATATTTGAAAGAGTACTTTAGGTGTTGGAAGCATATCCCTAAATAGCCAGGTATTTTATAAAACTAAATATAACTATCATTACACATTTTCATTTCCATATGAAATGAAATGAACAAGGTGGTTCCTTTCATATCAATGGCTTTATTGTGTTCCCATAATTTAAATATATATGGAAATATGATTCCTCAAACCTCCAATCAAGTGATATCAGTAGCAATTGAAGAAAGAGAAAGGGGAATGGAGTAAGAGATTTATACAACTGTGAAGCTTTCGCAGCTTTCTTCTTGTGCAAGAAAAAGTGCCACAAAATAGCTCAAAAGAAAGAGCAGTCTTATGTACTTTGTGGTTGGCAGAAATTTTCTGGAAAGAATAGAGATTTTGCCTAAAGGTTGACAATTCATCAGAAAAGCCCTTAGGATTTCCATAGAATTATCAGGTTATTGGTGAAGCCTGGTATTAATTTGATGTCCTGTAGATAAGCCTCTGGTTTCCAAATTAATTGATCCCTCTCTGTCTCTCTTTCTTTCTTTCTTTTTTTTTTTTTTGAGACAGAGTCTTACTCTGTCACCCAGTCTGGAGTGCAATGGCTTGGTCTCCGCTCACTGCAATCTCCACCTCTCAGGTTCAAGCGATTCTCCAGCCTCAACATCCAGAGTAGCTGGGACTACAGGTGCGTGTCACCACGCCTGGCTAATTTTTTGTATGTTTAGATAGAGACCAGGTTTCACCGTGTTAGCCAGGATGGTCTTGATCTCTTGACCTCGTGATCCCCCTGCCTCAGCCTCTCAAAGTGCTGGGATTACAAGTGTGAGCCACTGTGCCTGGCCTCATTGATGTCTTTGACAAAGCATCCTCTCTTGTCAGGATGCTGAGTAAATAATCTTTCTTAAAAATCCCTTGAGAACAAATTTAATTTCAGACAATATAATTTCTCCTCTTATTCTTTTAGAAGGTATTAGGAATAATTCTTTTAGAAGGTATTAGCAATCAAGTTGTGAAAACAGACTAGTAAAATAGAAAACCTGAAAAGGTGAGTTGGGAAAACAGAATTTTTTAATTTCTGAGATAGTATAGATAGATGTGGCCATAAAAAACAAAATTTGGAGTTTTCCTTTTTTTTTTTTGAACAAAAAAAACCACATTTCTTATGAACTTTGTGTTCATAAGGATACAATACTATTGCCTGGGAGAGTGCTACTAACTGATTATGCTTTGAAAGTAATTGTTCATATTATTATGAAAAACTAAGAGGTAGGAATAATCTCTCCCTTAACTATGCTTTATGGATACTATAAGGAGTCAGACAATTTAAACTCCATTTTGTCACTTACTAGCAGATGAACTGAGCATATCTCTTGCTTATTTGATTCACAGTTGTCTCATCAGAAAGATGTTAAAATAATATATAATTCATAGAATTGCTGGAAATCTAAAAAAGAAAAAAACATTGACAAAGTGTCAGTGGTCAATAAAATTGGATCTCATTCCCCCTCAACAGTTCATGAGGAGTCACATTGGTCAATGGCTGATTCATCTTCAGATTTTCTGGGAAACTTACCAGTATTAAATGATTCTGTATAAATTTCTCTTTTCTTGACTGGATCTTCTTTTATACAATGATTTAATCTCTTTGTTAAGTATCATTAGCATATACTTTTATTTTAATTTGGTTTTGCCTTTGGAATTATTTCTGGTGGATCTCATTTTCCTGATTAGCATACATTTATAAAAATTGTAATGAACTGACTAGACATTTTTATGCATTAGGAAAAGGTTCATAAGTGTAATTTTACTATACTTTAGCTCTGCCATCTCTCCCTCCAATTTGTATTTACAAGTAATTGCACATGGTAAATAAGTACTTAGACTATTTTGAATTATACCTGCAAAATCACATTCTTGTTTCATTCTCATTTTTTAAACATTATATTTTAATATCTTCAGGTTCCTTAAAAGGTATAATAATTTAATTATTTTTTATAGATTGTACTTTGTGCCTATTTACTATTCATGATCAATCTGTGTTAAAATCTTGTGATTAGTACTTAGGAATTAATGAATTGTTGGATAAAAAACCTTCTGATGTCGGCCATTTAAAGACTAGATTATTTTCTATGAGTGAAAAGATAAAGCGCATATATTTATACAGGTACCCATTTAGTTCCGCCTTACCATATGGTTTGCTGGCTGGGTTGCAATCACTATCAAATTGAAGATAGTTTTGTTCAACTCTTTGCAGCTGTTGGATGGGAAAGTTACATGTTGAACATTGAGGGTAAAGAGCAGGGATTATAAAGAGGCTATTGTCATTATCAGGATAATTAATGTTAGCTGCTGCAGTATAACCTGAAATCTCAGTGATTTGACACACACATCAACAAAAGTATTGTTCATGCAGAACCTAACAATGCACATCAGTGAAGGGTCTCCTCCATTTTGTGACACAAGAATATAGGCTCTCTCCAACTTGTAACTCAATTATCTCAGAATAGAGACTCCTAGATCAACCTGACAAGGGAAAAGCAATCTGGGGTTTCACAGGGGATGTTTCCAAGCTAGTCCAGGACTTGTACTAGCTTACATCACCGCTGCCTGATTTATTGGTCAGTGCCCAATGTCATCTTACCTAACATAATTGCAAGGAAAGCTGGGACAGCACATAGACTATTAGGTGAGTGGTTACTGTGTATGCTATGCCCATCGAACAGGTGGGGATAGGCATCGGGAGACAAAACTGTCTCCATATCTTTGCACATGAGGTTTCTTCTTCCTAAAATACCTAGCCTTCTTTCCTTCTTAAGGAATTTCTACTTAGCTGTTTTGCTGAGATTTGAAAACTGCTTTTCCCCTGAAGCCTTCTCAGATATCTTCAGGCAGTTATAACTGCTCCTTTTCCTACAGTTTTCTACTTTGTTTTATGAGTATCAGTAGTAAAAGCTTCTGTTTATTGAACATTTAGTCTATGGCAGTCTCTGCTCTAAAACATTACATATATTCTCTTTAATGCATCCTTAATTTTACAAGGCATACATTATAATTATTTTATAAGTGAAGATATAGAGAATTAAAAAACTAAATTATTCATGCCACAATATAGAACTAGTAATTTGTTGAGCAGGGAGTGGAGCCAAGATTTGTGCAATTCCCAAATAAACACTCTGTCCTGCTTTCTATATGCCTCCACCATCTATCTTTAATGTGCTTTTTCATATATCAATTAATAAAATTCATTGCAATCATGCACATGCTGTCTCCTGAGAGAGAGTGCTGGGCTTAATCTTTAAACTCTAGAGTTCACCATGTTTGCAGTCTTTCAAAAATATGTGTTAATTAATGGAGAAACCCAATTTAAAGTACAGAAAAACACAATTTACTTCCTTCCTAATTTCAAAGGTTGCAGTGTAGTCTGGATCAACCAGAAAGTACAAGTAATTATTTCATTTGGAGCCCAGTAACACCCTTCTGACAAGAACTCAGGGTAGTTCAAAATTATGACTAAGTTTCCTTAGGCAGTCTAAGAAGTGTCATTGTCTCTTCCACTTGTTTCTTTTTTGTTATTGCTATTTGTATTAGTGTCTTAGGGCTATTCCACAAAGTAGCACAAACTATGAGCCTTAAAACAACATTTATTACAGTTCTGGAGGCTAGAAGTCCGAAAATCAAGGTGTCAACAGGGCTACACACACATCCAGCCCACCACCCCCGAAACCTGCAGAGAAGACTCCTTCTTTGCCTCTTCCTAGCTTCTGATGGTGGTTGTCAGTACCTAGTGTTTCTTGGCATGCAGCTGCATTGCTGTAATCTCTGCCTCTGTAATCACATGGCATTCTCCCTGCATCTCTTTTCTTCACATGGTATTTTTCTTTTTAAAACGACACCAGTGATAATAGATTAGGGCCTCCTCCTCCTCAACTTGATTACATCTGCAAAGATCCTATTTCCAAATAAGGTCACATTCACAGGTATGGGGAATTGGGACTTCAACATAACCTTTTGAGCAACACCGTTCAAACTGCAACACTACTTACACCAATTTCCCTGCTGAGTCCCCTTTTTCCTGTCACTGTTTGTATGTTAATTTACATTCAGCCAATTTATCCTCAAGTTCTGGGACTTTCATAAGTGATAACAGTTTGCCTTTTACCATGCTTTGATTTGCTTTTATTCCTCCTTCCACTGTGTAGCTCAAGTCCCTTTAGGTCCAGAATACAGGATCCCTGTATGTTTGTGGGGCCCACAGATGGTTTTGGTTTTCCACAGATAACACAGTCTCCATTCACTCTCTGAGTTTGTGATCCCTGCATGATAGTTCTTGGAACTACCTATCCAAAAACACATTTTTTTTTTCCCAATTGCTGTTGCAATGCAGAGGTCTTTTTCAGTCATAGGCCACAGAATACATATGCTAATGATAGCTAAAGAAAACAGTGTTGTCTCTTAGATATTAAATGATATAATCCAACTTAAGATTTCTGTTTTATTTAAAAGGATTTTTGCACAAAAACCTCATTATTAGATGGGACTCTAAGCCCACTTGAAGCAATAATTGGCAACCCTAGAAATGTCACGTTACCAATGTCCCCCGAGTACAATGTGTAAGATGGTAGGTAGTACCATTTTTTAATGAATAAAAGAGCAGATGGCACTAATTACTTGCATAAAAAATCGGGTTCGCTTTCAAAGTGGTTCATAAAAGCAAAAGTGCTTCAAGAGGGGAAAAGCTACACATCTTCGATATTCAGCATAACTGAGCCCTAATTTGCAGCTACTGAAATGTGCAGATATCACCCATTCCCTCTCCCAGCAGTACTTGGTTCTGCTTTCCCTCTGGACTCTTTTGTATAAAAAAGTACTTGTATCAACTATTAAAGAACAGTTTCATGTGCCAAAAAGCAAATAGGAGAATTCATTAAGCAGATTTTTTGTTTTCATTGTTTTATTTCTATGTGTTTAAAGACCAAAGGAAGTAACAAGGATCTTTAAGAGATGCCCTTGTATAAGAATCAGCATTGCCAGAGTTCACTGGCCTTTCAAAATCGTACTCTCCCTGTTGTTCCAGCTGCCATTTGGGAGGAGATGATATGCAATAAAGAGAACTACCTTTAGTGTTAAGTACACAATTTGGAAATTTATTGTTGCAAGTATGCATATTTGTATATGAAAAATATTAACTGAGAAATTCATGAGCTTCTTAGCAAAAAATATAATTATTTCAGAGCTATGCAACAGTTTAATATCTGCCTTCTTGAATATAGTCAGCAGAAAATAATAAAAAGTTTTAAATTGCGTATATATTCATTTCTTACATGTATCAGAACACTCAGCAGAATTTTTAATAAAATGTTTTAAAACATAATTATAAATTGTGACTTTTATTTCTATGGTTAGTGGAACCTACAGGGTCCTGTGTCTGATTAAATAGAGGATAATTAGGAGAATTTTTTAGGTGAATGACATATGTCACATATCACCATATTTGCAAGAAAATATAACTTGATAGAGAGTAAGTTAGCTGCTTTATATGATGAATCAAAGGTGCCAGCTCTTAGTGAAAAAAAAAAAGTGTAAAATGCTGACTTCAGGAATACTATAAGAAAATCTGCTCTTTCTTGAACATTTCCTAATTAGTTATAAACTATGATGGAGGGAAGGGTGGAATGAAGTATCTATGCATTACTTTGCTTTCTTCATGAATTGGTAGCTACATCGAGAGTCTTAATAAAATCTGCCAATCTTTTCTTTCAATAACTATAACAAATGTAACTATTGAACTGCTTTTTGGGACTCTACTATTGGAAAATCATTTCAATGGTGAGATATGAATGCAGAAAAAATTACTTAAGGACAAATATCATTAATCTAATACTTTATTCAGAGCATAAGAGTGGAATAGGATACTTAGGGAAACAAATGGTACTATCATTTGGTATACTAGATGAAGTAACTTATGCACTCATGCATTAACTTTTGTATTCACTAAGCAATTATGGTTATTATTATTATTTGTGGTATTAAGGAGTGGAATGTTTAATAGGCAAAAAGCAAGGGAGAAGACAGAAGAAGCTCCACCATACAGAAACAGAGCAGAGAGTGGGGAGGCTCCAAAGCTGAAATAGGAGGTCACTAAGCAATTATTAAGTATGTATGGCAGGCATGTGGATAGAAATTGTATATTTAAAAGGTTTTATTCAGAGCTTTTGTTCTAGTAGGGAAGCCTGGCATAACACGTAATTTTAATATCACAAGGGTATAGAGTTTTACAGGTGGGGGTGGTCTTGGATTCACAGTCTTTGCAGGAAAATATACGCATGGAGACTTTTACAGATAAAACTATTTTAGAAAGTTTTTAAAACTTTGTAGTTGTTTTGAATAGAGTTAATATTGTACCCAACTTTACAATAGGAACTTCACAGAGAACTATGTAAGGGTCGGAATCCAGCTATGATTCGTTTATACATTTGTGTATCTGCTCAAGGATGGGCTGGGCCCTGGAAAGAAGCAGGAATGTAACAATTTGTAGGCTTGTGCTGAAAATATCTAAGGTATTAAATCCTGAACTCATAGATTCAGGGCTCCTGGAGGGTAGGAGATTTTCTTCTGTTTCCTCCTTCTGCTCTTCTTTCTTCTCCTCTTTTGTTTTTATGAGTTCATTTTGCCTAGCACAGTACCTGGCACAAAGTAGATACTCAACAAAACTTTGTTAAATAATCCCATGTATGCTAGTAACTGCAGATGCATAGGAAAAATTATTTACCTTACATTTCTGACTAAAGGCTCTTTCTTTCATTTTTGCATCTCTAGTGGTTTAATGTAGTTTTTAGAATACAGTAAAAATGACTCCAGTTTAATGAGCCAGTTAGCTACATTTACTTTGTTGACATTGCCCCATTTTAAAATGTGCTGCAATCTGTTCTTGTCAAGAATCCAAATTTGTTGCATTTGGTTAATAAGTTACCAAAAGAAAAAAAAAAAAAAAACAAGAAAACAGAAAAGCCCATACTCAAACCTCTTGCACTGAGTTATTTTTGATTCTTGAAAGAAGCCAGGTGGTAATTCTCACTTTAATAATTTATTTATTTGCTTAGTATATTTAATACAATATGATTATAAATTACAATTGGCAGCATGTGTGCTTGGTGCAATGTGTGTTCTTTTTTTTTTTATTAATTATACTCAAAACTCACTTTCTCCTTTCCACAGTTTTCTTGCAGTTTAATAATTTTCAACATAATTTAATTCAATGTAATTGGTTAAGTGCTTTTTAAAAAATTGTTGTCTACATAGATTTCTATTTTACCTTTGTTTATGAGAAATATTAATTTGTAGATTCCTTCTTTGAAAAATGGGGCCACATCATCCAAAATTTGTAAGAAGGAAATTAATATTTATTAATAAGGCACAGTCAATAAACGATTTCAATGTGTACCATTTTTAGTAGCATTTGGCTCATTTAGAAACTTATTGATTTTATGTTTGAGGAGTCTTTTAACAAAATTATCTTGTATTAAGTTATAATAAAATGTGTGTGTATATTGTTTTAATTATGGAATTTTTAATGATAATATGACTAACTGTAGCATTTTTAACTTAAATATAACTTGAAACAAACAATACTAACTGACAAAAAAATAGAGAGATGATCAAATTTATTTTACTGCAGAGAAAATACAGAGATTTTGCATTGTAGAGGTCCATACTCAATATCACAAAATTATGTGAATAGAAAATTTTGAAAATAACATTGATTATGATTATTCTAAGAGCATTAGACATACCTTCAATTCTAGCCTACCTAATTTACTTAGACTTGGTGGTCTTCATCCTGTCCTCATTCATTCTGGGCTTTCTTGTCCATGTGCTTTAATGCACTCTCTTTCTCTACCTGAGATATTCTGTCCTGTATCTTCCCATGTCTGTCAAGAACTCATCAAGCCTTAGTTCAAACATCAACTCCTTAATGAGGTTTCCATAATTACCTCCCCATGCTTTCTGGAAGTGATCTGTCCCATATAATTTTTTGATCTTATGCTGTCTTTTTATTTATGTTTGTGTGGCTACATGTCTGTCTTTGTTTGAACAAACATGAGCTCCTTGATGATAGAGTAGGTAATTGATATATTTTTATATAAGTAACTGCATCAGACAGAATGGAAAACAAGCCTCTACACCTCCAGCCAGAAATGAAGGCTCACAACTTAGCCAAACTCAGTTTCAAAAAAATAGCAAATTATGTCTCCACTCTTCTACATTCCCCAGCCTCCATGCTATCTTTTGATGTTTTGCAAACAAGCTGTCTCATTAAGAGATAAAAATCCTAGTGATAAAATCATTAAACTGTGCTACCACATTCTGTTATACACAGTGTGTTATGGCTACTACATACACATTAGATATTTCCAGAGATCACTAAGATGAATTATAGTTTTCTTTAAAGGTAAAAATTCTACCCCATAGTACTTCAAGGCAAAATAATCTAATGTGTGATATGAGCAAATGATATTCGACTGGGCTCCTGCTGCTGCTCCTCTTATTGTATTTCACTTTATATAGAGAGATAGATAGTTAATGTCAATATCTCTCTCTATATATATATCTGACATTATCTATCATTTATCTATCTCTTAACACTTTTGGGGGAACAGGTAGTTTTTGGTTACATGGGTAAATGTTTTAGTTTTTCTGTTTATCATTTTCAGCTCATATACTTATTTCCTATGCCTGAAATATTTTCACCTTATCATTATTCTTCTCAGTCCCTGTGTGAGTTATGCTATACCAAATCTTCATAATATAAAGGTATCTGTATGTTTCTAATACAATCCAAATGTGAAAAGTATTCACAAATACAGAAGAGGTGGCATTTGCTCTAATCAGTTTTTGGTTCATCTGTAACTTCATTATTTTAAGGTATTCTTTTAGCTAAAAAAATTTTTAGAAGTCCTCAATGAACACCCTCAATGCCGTCTTCCAGCTTTTATTGTTTTTATATTATGAAATCTGAAGTTTTTTTTTAATTGAAGAGTCTCTAAAATGCTCTATGTAGATTTTATTCTGATCTTTTATTATTTATTTTTGAACCTGTCTATTAATTATCTCTGGATTATACTTTGTGCCTTGTCACATGTTTCAGAATTCCAAATGCTCAAGATTGGATAACTACTAATGCAGTACATTAATTTGCAGTGTAACTTTCAGTGTTTTGAACCTGTATTTTACATTTTCAGAAAAGTTGACCACAGAATTATGTTTATATTGTATTAAACTATTTTTCTGGAAAGTTTTACCATTAAGCTTCTAACCTCTAAGCACATCTAATCCCAGGCCAAATTGTATGAGAATAAGTCATTGATATGGTTTGGCTGTGAACCTACCCAAATCTCATCTTTAACTGTAGCTCCCATAATTTCCATATGTCATGGGAGGGGCCCAGTAGGAGGTAACTGAATCATGGGGTTGGGTCTTTATCATGCTGTTCTTGTGATATTGAATAAGTCTCATGAGATCTGATGGTTTTATAAAGAGGAGTTCCATGGCACACATTCTCTTGCCTGCCACCATTTAAGACATGACTTTGCTCCTCATTCACCTTCCACCATGATTGTGAGGCCCCCCCCCACCACTGCCATGTGGAAGTGTGAGTCAATTAAACCTCTTTCCTTTATAAATTACCCAGATTTGGATATGTCTTTATCAACAGTGTGAGAACAGACTAATATAGTCATGTTC
Source organism: Ateles fusciceps (assembly GCA_036589455.1). NCBI lineage: Eukaryota > Metazoa > Chordata > Mammalia > Primates > Atelidae > Ateles > Ateles fusciceps. The sequence goes on along the minus strand of JAZHEH010000065.1, from coordinate 3,392,818 downwards.
ACAAATTTACAAATAACCTTTTTATTCTTGAAGTTCAAAGTACCAACCTGGAGAAAATGCCCTGGATTTGGAAGCAAGGTATTGAATGTTGGAAGTCTGAGTAAAGGAATGGTTCACTGTATGTGCACCTGAATGCACTTTACAAGTATCACTAAAACACTTTTGATGAAGCTTGGTCTTATGAAGATAAAAATTTTATGTGGACAATAGATTTTCTAAAAATCGGTGGTCAAATTCATTCTGAATTAGAAGAACAGTTTAAATTAGGTAACACACAGCTCAAAATGGTCCACTTTACTAGTCTAATTAAGTAGCTCTGGGCCCTAGTCCATTATTATTAAACCAACCAAACAAAATAATACAAGATATAAATGAAATATTTGGGAGATCAATATTCTGATTATAAATGACCAGATTCTCAGCTTTCTTATTCACTCTTGTCAGCCTGCTGTAAAACAGAATTCATAAAACCACACGTTTCAACTATTATTACAGTTTACATTCTAAGGAGAAATTTGCCTATGTGAACAAAAAATGGAGAAAAAGAGACTCATGTAACTTAATTTGTAAATAGATGTATTACATTAGTAGCAGAACAAATGAGATTGTAAATACAAAAGAAAAATATACAGAAAGTTTCAAAAAACTTTGCAATAAAATATAAGAAATAAACATAGTATTAGAAAAATCTGATTGAAATTTATAACAATATTTTTCGAAGGGAAAAGAAATTCATCTAAAAACTGCTTATATTCTAGAGAATCTTTTTAAAATCCCTATTCTTTATAAAAATAGAGACAATAAGTAAAATTAAAATATTATAAACCAGAATCAAAATATATTACAAAACATATATTTTTTTAAATAGCATAAAAGTTTGTCATTAGAAAAATTTAAGATTGCATTGATAGCAGAAAAAAATAACTTAGAAAAAATAAAATCAGTGTTGTGAAGGAGAAACTTGGGAGAATTACCCAGAAAATATAAGAAGGGGACAAAAACACTGAAGTAATTTAAAAGAAGGATAAAGATATGAAAGATAGTTAATAGACACCCAAAATATAATTATGAAAGGAACAAAGACAGATATCCTACTGTATTTATTGACTTGAATTAAAGCTCTACTGTGTAAATCCATTGCATGGATTTAATGCATGGTGAGTGGATAACTCAGAAACAGAAAGTCAAAATCGCATGTTTTCACTTAAAATAGAAGCTGAGTAATGTGGACACATGGACATAGAATGTGGAGTAGTAGACACTGGATACTCAGAAGGGTGGGGGGGTGAGTGATGATAAATTATTTCATGGGCATAATGGACATATTCAAGGGATGGCTACACTAAAAGCCTAGAATTTACCACTGCAGTTTATTCATGCCACAAGACTACACTTGTAACCCTTAAATTTATACAATTAATAATAAAAATACACAGCAAAATTTCCCAGAGAAGGAAATTCGTTGAATTTCAAAGATAAGGAAAGATTTCAATTAGCATCAATGTAATCTAAATATATTCTTAAGACAGAAAAAAATAATTTCATGTATCAACCTCTGATCACTTTGCATTCTTTTTTCTCCAACTCCAGCAGTTTTCTAACGTCATGTGTTGTTAAGTACTTAGCTGAATAGTCAAGAGAGGTCTCTTAGTAGACCTCTGCTGCTTGCAGCTGTGTCTCTGCAGTACGCTGCTCTGTAAATGCTAGTTCCATGGGCTTCCCAGATTCTTTGCTCTGTCTCTTCAAATGAACGAGTCTGCTGGGATCTGCCTGGGTTCCCTCTTCTGGAGCTGCATCCTAGAAACTTTTAAAATGAAGTAGGTAGGAGCAATCCTTGGTCTTATTCCTTTTTTTTCCCCATTTATCAGAGATCACTGTCCTTTAATGCCTGATAGCCAATGTCTAGAAAGCCATGCATATATTTTTTCTAGTGTTTTAGTTGTTTCAAATGGGAGGCTAAATTGAGTCCTTATTTCTGTTTCTTGGATGAAAGTGAAAGTCTCCATTGCATTTTGTTAGCTATGTTTACTATCTATTGTTTTATTTTTTTAATTTTCTGCTTTAATAATGTTTTAGTAATTGTGTTTATAACTCACATTTTCATCTTTAGTGGCTTTCTTTCTTTCTCTTCTCTCTCCTGAAACTTATTCAAAACTCTAGAGATATATAGTTATCCCACTTAGGCTTGACGGGATCACTACTTGAAATACATATCTTACATGTTATAATGAAGTTCTGCAATCACTAAAACAAAACAAAATTGCTCATATCCTGGCTTTGAAACGGCTTTCCTCAGCCACTGAGGAAATATTGCTAGCCTTAATCTCAGTGGTTTAAGATACCTGTGCCAGCAGCTACTTTCAAGCAATATGCTTCATATTAAACATATATTCTAATATTCTATCATACTACAAAAGTTCAACTTTGTTTACTTTAACACCAGAGTCCAGAACATCCACGTTTTCAGCTTTTGGGCCTTGAGATGTATATTTTGCATTTTTTTAATCATTTAAAAATTGTATGTATTGATTATTGGAGCTAAAAATATAGTTTAAAAATGTGGTCACACAATAACAACAAAGACATCTTATTCAGAAGCCTCTAGAATAAGGCTTTTTAAAAATATCTTACATTGCTCATCCTTATACATTCCACTATTAATAGTTAATGGTGCATGTAACTGTTCCCCTCCTAACAATGAGGGTTGTTTGAAGGTAAGGACCATGCCTTATTTATGTCCATATTGCCTTCACTCTAATATACTTTAAATTTCCCATTCACCTAATGAACTATATTAGTGAGTCATAAATAGTTATTAGTACTCAAGAAAAGTATCCATTTAATAGAGAAAGAAAATGTGGCTATTATCAGAGTTAACCACGTAAATTGTATTAGAAAAAGAAAGTCATCTTTTCAATACCCTTCTCATTGAATATGTTGGTTCTTATAGCTTGAGTGATATGGAGTGAGACGGAATTATAGTTTACTTGCTTTGAATAAAAAATAGATAGAAATTTGTGATGCAGAAAAGAGAAACAGAATTCAAGCAAGAAAGGAGGATACAGTTAAAATGGCTATAGGTCATGTCCCTAAAGGGAAAAAGGCTGATGGACTTTTCAAAACAGGCTAATAATGACATTTTAATAATGCAGAAATAGAAAATCAAATACCCACCACTTAAAAGTGGGAGCTTAACAATGGGGGGTATATGTGGACATAAAGATGAAAATAATAGACAGTGGGAGAGTTCCAAATTGGAAAGAAAGGCAGTGGAGTATTAGAGTTCTCTTAGAGGGACAGAACTAATGGGACACACACACACACACACACACACACACACACACACACACACATAGGGGAGTTTATTAAGTATTAACTTGCATGATCACAGGGTACCACAAAAGGCGGTCTGCAAGCTGAGGAGAAAGGAGAGCCAGTCTGAGTCCCAAAACTGAAGAACTTGGAGTCCGATGTTCTAGGGCAGGAAGCATCCAGCACTGGAGAAAGATATAGGCACGGAGACTAGGTTCGTCTCTCCTTTTCATGTTTTTCTGCCTGCTTTATATTCCCTGGTAGCTGATTAGATTGTGCCCACCAGATTAAAGGTGGCTCTGCCTCCCCCAAGCCCACTGACTCAAATGTTAATCTCTTTTGGCAATACCCCCCACAGACACACCCAGGATCCATACTTTGTGTCCTTCAATCCAATCAAGTTGCCACTCAGTATTAACCATCACAAGTTCACCCCTTGTCAACTTGAACCCAAGCACATCTCCTGAGATCATACATAATCTTCAAATAAAGACAACAATAAGGTCATAATTACGACTTACATAATACAGCCATCCTTCATACAACTGGAGAGACACTAATCCCCAACCCAAATTCTATTATATAAAGTTACCAATACTTAAATGCTGATAGGAAGTCAATAAGTCTTATGTCACATGATAAAGGAGAAAGGAAATAAAATGAAGATATTTTCTTAGTACAAGTGTATACATCCACACACATGTTTTTAACAAAAGGAGGAGGGAATACTCATGACAATTACAGTCCTTGTTTCTGCAGCTGGTCACATGGTCGTAGCTGGTATTGATGACTTCCAGCTCACTCCACAGTAGGCCATCTTTTAATCTCACTTTTAAACTCACTTATAGTGGGCCAAATATATATCCTACATACTTTTTTATGTAGGGTAAAGCCTCTGTTTATTCCCATATATATATATATATATATTGAGTTTATCAAGTATTAACTTACATGACCACAAGGTCCCACAATAGGCTGTCTGCAAGCTGAGGAGCAAGGAGAGCCAATCTGAGTCCCAAAATGAAAGAACTTGGAGTCTGATGTTTGAGGGCAGGAAGCATTCAGCATGGGAGAAAGATGTAAGCTGAGAGTCTAGGCCCATCTCTGCTTTTCATGTTTTTCTGCCTGCTTTATATTCACTGGCAGCTGATTAGGTTGTGCCCACCACATTAAAGGTGGATCTGCCTTCCCCAGCCCTCTGACTCAAATGTTAATCTCTTTTGGCAACACCCTCACAGACACACCCAGGATTAATACTTTGTATTCTTCAATGAAATCAAGTTGACACTCAGTATTAACCATCATAGTTTGCAAGGAATAAAAAACTACCGATTGGGTACAATGTTTTTACTTAGCGAGGTGGGTTCAACAGCAATCAGCTCAAAACCCAGCATTATGCAATATACCCATGTAACAAATCTGCACATGTACTCCCTTAATCTAAAATATAATATCAATAATTCAATTTTAAGTTATTGACTATGATTTATAATGTAGCTCCTCTTCTGTCCAATTAGATTTTGAGTAAGAATTATTCCACACATAGATTTGTGACAATGTGTTTGTTTTGTTTTCCTTTTTTTTGGTGGGACAGTGAAAGTGGTATCTGTTTTCACTGTGGCAAATAAATAATAACTAAGTAGGCAAGATTGAGCCAGAATCAAGAATTCATAAGTAGAATATTGAAGTGACAGGTACCCACAATATTTCCAGAGATATTAAGAAAGATGTTCAGTTTCTCACTACACAAGACATAGGGTATTTGGATCCATTTTATTGAAACCATAAGCATATGGATTATTCCAGTTGTCTAGAGGGTCTAGAGACATCTGGGTAACTGACTACTACATTACAGTCAGAATTGAATCTTCTAAATGGACTTTGACTGCATATGGCTTACTCTGTATTCTTGGATTTCTGAATCTGAACACAAATTTAACTCTGCCTTTTATATGTGGTATTCATTCTTGATTTCCTTGTATTTAAATGTTTATTTGGCATCTATTAAACAGGGAATCCTTTCCCCATTGCTTGTTTTTGTCAGGTTTGTCAAAGATCGGATGGTTGTAGATGTGTTATGTTGCCTCTGAGGCCTCTGTTCTGTTCCATTGGTCTATATCTCCCGTTTTGGTACAAGTACCATGCTGTTTTGATTACTGTAGTCTTGTAGTATAGTTTGAAGTCAGGCAGCATGATGCCTCCATATGAAGTTTAAAGTGTTTTTTTCCAGTTCTGTGAAGAAGGTCAATGGTAACTTGATGGGGATAGCATTGAATCTATAAATTACTTTGGGGTCAGTATGGCCATTTTCACAATATTGATTCTTCTTAACCATGAGCATGAAATGTTTTTCCATCTGTTTGTGTCCTCTCTTATTTCCTTGAGTAGTGGTTTGCAGTTCTCCTTGAAGAGATCTTTTACATCCTTTATTAGTTTTATTCCTTGGTATTTTATTCTCTTTGTAGCAATTGTGAATGGGAATTCACTCATGATTCGGCTCTCTGTTTGTCTATTGTTGGTATATAGGAATGCTTGTGATTACTACACATTGATTTTGTATCCTGAGACTTGCCGAAGTTGCTTATCAACTTAAGGAGGTTTTGGGCTGAGATGATGGGGTCTCCTAAATATATGATCCTGTTGTCTGCACATAGGGACAATTTGACTTCTTCTTTTCCTAAATGAATGCCCTTTATCTCTTTTTCTTACCTAATTGCTCTGACTAGAACTTCCAATATTATATTGAATAGGAGTGGTAAGAGAGGGCATCCTTGTCTAGTGCCAGTTTTTAAAATGAATGCTTCTAGTTTTTGCCCGTTCAGTATGATATTGGCTGTGGGTTTGTCGTAAATAGCTTTTATTGTTTGGAGATACGTTCCTTCGATACCTAGTTTATTGAGAGTTTTTAGCATAAAGGCTGTTGAATTTTTTCAAAGGCCTTCTCTGCATCTATTGAGATAATCTTGTGGTTTTTGTCTTTGGTTCTGTTTATGTGGTGGATTACGTTTATAGATTTGCATATGTTGAACCAGCTTTGCTTCCCCAGGATAAAGCCTACTTGATTGTGGTGGATAAGCTTCTTGATGTGCTGTTGGATTCAGTTTGACAGTATTTTATTAAAGATTTTTGCATCAATGTTCATCATGGATATTGGCCTGTAGTTTTCTTTTTTTAGTTGTGTCTCTGCCGGGTTTTGGTATCAGGATGATGTTGGTCTCATAGAAGGGTTAGAGAGGATACCCTCTTTTTGTATTGTTTGGAATAGTTTCAGAAGGAGTGGTACCAGCTCCTCTTTGTACATCTGATAGAATTTGTCTGTTAACCTGTCTGGACCTGGACTTTTTTTGGTTGATAGGCTATTAATTGCTGCCTCAACTTCAGATCTTGTTATTGTTCTATTCAGGGTTTCGACTTCTTCCTGGTTTAGACTTGGGAGTGTGCAAGCTTCCAGGAATTTATCCATTTCTTCCAGATTTACTGGTTTATGTGCATAGAGCTGTTTGTAGTAATTTCTGATAGTAGTTTGTATTTCTGAGGAATCGGTGGTGATCTCCCCTTTTTCGTTTTTTATTGCATCTATTCAATTCTTCTCTTTTCTTTTTTATTAGTCTAGCTAGCAGTCTATTTTGTTGATCTATTCAACAAACCAGCTCCTGAATGAATTTAAAAGAAAACAGTAAAAGAGAAAAAGGAGCACAAAAGACATTAGACATAGACACACAAAAAGTAAAATTACAGACATAAGTTCAACTGTATCAATAAAATTAATAAATGAAACATTTCCATTGCAAGACAGAGATCAGCAGAGTTCATACAAAATCAAGATCTAACATGTTGTCTATTGGAAAAACAATTAAATATATAAATAAATTGCAAGTTAAAAGATGGAAAAATATTTTCATGTAAACAAGTATAAAAAAGGTAGAGTAGTTATCATAGTATCAGACAAATGTGACACTGAAATAAAATACCACTTCACAACCAATAGGATGGCTATAATCAAATAGACAAATAATAAGTGTTTGTGAGGATATGAAGAAATTATAATCATTATGTATTTCTAGTGGGGATTTAAAATGGTCCATTACTTTGGAAAAAAGTTTGTCAGTTCTTCAAAAAATTAAAAACAGTGTTATCATATGAACCAGAATTTCCACTCTTAACAAAAAAATTATACATAAAATTTATGACAGCATTATTTTTAATAGTGAAAAATGAAAACAGTTCAAATGCCCATCAACTGATTAATGGATAAAGTATGGTTAATTCATATATTGGAGTATTATTTAGCAATAAAATGAATGAAGTACTAACATACTGCTGCATGTTATCCTAGGAAAAAATACTTGAGATCATTATGGCAAATAAAAAGATCCAGTTATAAAACATCACATATTTTATTACTGTTTATATAAAATACCCACAATAAGCAAATCTAGAAACAGAATGTAGATTTGTGATTGCCTGGGGCCGCTACTAATGGGGACATGTGTGAGGATGAGGATCGACAGCTAATGAGCATAGGGTTATTTTTATGGTGACAAAGATGTTCCAAAATTAATTGTGGTGATGATTTAAAAACTCTGAATATACTAAAAACCATTGAATTATACACTAAAAATGGGGGAATTGTTTGTGAATTATGTCTCAGTAAAACTTAGAAAATATGATTGTCAGATAAAATGTAGTATGGTCAGTGAAGTATGATTTTGTGATATACAGTGAAAGACTATTTAGCATAAATATACCCCAAATATTGCATATTATAAAACTATATTACATTTATAAATAAAATGTTTATTTTATAAATGTTATATTTTATAAATAAAATAAACATGCTTTTATAAATAATTACCCATTGATTACTTTAAATTCAGATTTAACTGGCTACCTTATATTTTTATTTGATAAATCTGGCAACTCTATATCAAGACAAAATAGCCTGGGCTCAGACAGCAATTTATGTGGTTTTTCTTTAAATAACTGCCTAAAGCATTCCAAAGTAGCTAGCTTCACATCTAGTTACTTTTACAGTGTATATAGAACATAATAAATATTTCACCTTGAATAACTTAGCACATCGTATGCATCATATCTTGCTACCATTGTATTAGTAATATCTGTTTAATGTACCTAGGTAATTTACCCCTTGCCAAAGTATACAATTTTAATAAAAAGATAAAAATTGTCATATCTTTCTTGTTTATATCTTGGGCATATTGCTGAAGAAGTGTGTCATGATTAATACTGAGTGTCAACTTGATTGGATTCAAGGATGCAAAGTATCCTGGGTTTGACTGGGTGTGTCTGCGAGGGTGATTCTGGGTGTGTCTCTGAGGGTGTTGTCAAAGGAGATTAACATTGGAGTCAATGGGCTGGGAAAGGCAGATATGTCCTTAATCTGAGAGGGTACCATCTAAATCAGCTGCCAGCAGGGGTAGAATATAAAGCAGGCAGAAAAACATGAAAAGGCTAAACTGTTGGGAGAACTAGCAATGCTTTTACATTGTTGCTGGGAGTCTAAATTAGTTCAACCATTGTGGAAGACAGTGTGGCAACTCCTCAAGGATCTAGAACTAGAAATACTATTTGACCAGCAATCTCATTACTGGGTAGATACCCAAAGGACTATAAATCATTCTACTATAAAGACACATGCACATGTATATTTATTGTGGCACTTTTACAGTGGCAAAGACTTGGAACCAAACCAAATGTCCATCAATGATAGACTAGATAAAGAAAAAGTGGCAAATATACACCATGGAATACTATGCAACCATAAAAAGGAATCAGTTCGTGTCCTTTGCAAGGACATGGATGAAGATGGAAACCATCATCCTCAGCAAACTAGCACAAGAACAGAAAACCAAACACTGCATGTTCTCACTCATAATTGGGAGTTGAACAATGAGAACACATGGACACAGGGAGGGGAACATCACACAATGGGGCCTGTCAGGGGGTGAGGGACAAGGGAGGGGATAGCATTAGGACAAATACGTAATGCATGTGGGCTTAAAACCTAGATGACAGGTTGATAGGTGCAGCAAACCACCATGGCACATGTATACCTATGTAACAAACCTGCACGTTCAGCACATGTATTCCAGAAATTTATATATATGTAAACCTGCACGTTCAGCACATGTATCTCAGAAATATATATATGTATATAAATATTTAAATTAGTTATATATATATTAGTCCTGTCCCTCTAGAGAACCCTGACTAATACAAGGAGATTTTCTCTATTTTGAATTCAGATAATCTAAAATATTTAACTTTGGCAACTTGTGATCCAAATCTTTGGAGACAAATAATTCCAGAGTTTAACTGAGAATTTACATAGTAGTCACATTATTTAAATCACAAATTCTGTCTATCACTTATATATCCAAGTATATTTTGAATGGATTTATCTTAGTAATCCGCCTTACAGTCTCATACATTCCTTTTTGTATGTTTAGTAATATCTGGAGTTATATCTTAAGTCAAAGTAGAGTTATAGAAACCTATAAACATCAAAATCTTTATTGTTATACCTCAAACCTCATTTTAATGGTTTATCCAATTTTAGGATTCACGATAGTCTCTATCATTGAGTAAAGAATGATGTTTTCCTAATCTTAATAGCAAATCCACAATCATATAATAAAGATTTTCCATAACTGAGGAATTATTCTAAAAACGTTGTAAACAATAAGAACATCACTGGGATGAAAACAAAGCCTGCCAATGTGACATTTACTTATTCTGATATGTGTCTCAATATTTTGAAAACTCACAGAAATGAGGCAACAGCCTTTACTGAATTCTTTAAATAATCTCAACTCTATAGAAACCAGTTTAACAGAAACATTTATTGATTTTTTCGTGTGCCAAGTACAAGACTCTACAATTTAAAAATAATAGCAGACATAGTATCTACTCCCATTGAGCTTAATGCTTAGGAGGAAAACCATAATGTACAGGCATAATTACAGAAAGTTATCATTATAATGATTGTAATTATTTGTGCATATCTCTCTGAGAGTTTTTAAAAGGTTTTAAATCTTTGCCTTTTCTTTTTAAGGAGCTTTCTCAGATATTTGAATTCTAATCAGTAGCACCTGTATATGATTTTCTGTCTCACAGCAATTCAAAATTTGCAAACTGAAAGCAATATGGAATGAAAAGCCCTGATAGAGGCAGACATCTAACAATAATAGAAGAAGTGATAAGGAATAACTGACAGAAAGGAAAAAAATAAAATTAAAAAGTCTACAGACATATACATGTATCTTAATAGTCTCTGTTCTTCAAACTTTATGAATAAAAATTCATTCTTCAAAAGATATTAAATCTGGAAGTTAAACAAAAGAAACCCATCAAGGCAGGCTACTCTTATGAAGGCAGAAGGGGGATATGGAAAGATGGTTGAAAGAAATCAAAACTTTGATTTATGCCACTCACATATACTTGGGGCATACATGTTGCTTAGAGAAGGGGAGATAGGAAGACACACATGTAAATTTCTACCTCAGTTTAGAAACAGATACTGTAATCCCAGAAAATATTGCCATAAGAAAAGCCCAGCCAGTAGTTTGACTGCAATCTTATAGGAGACCTCAAGGCAGAGTAATCTAGGTAGGCTGCTCCCAGATCTCGACCCACAAAAACTGTGACATTATAAATATTTGCTATTTTAAGCCATTGTTTTGGTTTGTTTTGTGGTGCCATCACAGAATACCACAGTCTGGAGGCTAGGAAGTCCATGTAAGGAGCTGGCAGGTTTGGTCTCTGGTTCCAAGATGGCACCTTGTTGCTGCTTGCAACATGGTTACAAGAGGAGGAGAAACACTGTATCCTCACATGATAGAAGGTGGAAGGACAAGGAAAAGGACACTCTTACAAGGCCTTTTATGTTGGTGCTAATTGAGTCATGAGAGATCTCATGACTAAACCCCTCCAAAAGTTCCCATCTCTCAACACTGTTGCACTGGACATTAAATTTTCAATATATGAATTCTGGAAACACATTCACACCACAGCTGCCATTAAATTTTGGGGTAATGTGTTACCAAGCAATTGATAACTAGTATTTAGAGTCACTTGGTTGTCCACAATTTTCATGTTAACTTGATAGAAAAGGATACTTTTCAATAAATAGTGGTTCAATAACCATCAGTGGTGACTGATACGGTTTGATAGTGTCCCCACCCAAATCTCATCTTGAATCGTAGCTACCATAATTCCCATGTGTTGTGGGAGAAACATGGTGGGAGATGATTGAATCTTGGGGATGGTTTCCCCCATACTGTTCTCCTGGTAGTGAATAAGTTTCATGAGATCTGATAATTTTATAAGGGGTTTATCCTTTCACTTGGCTCTCCATTTCTCTCATCTGCTGCCACTTAAGACATGCCATTCACCTTACACCATGAGTGTCAGGCCTCCCCAGCCATGTGGAACTGTGAGTCCATTAAACCTTTTTCGTTGTAAATTGCCCAATCTCAGGTGTGTCTTTATCAGCAGTGTGAAAACAGACAAATACAGCGGCACAAAATTAAACATCAAAAAAGAACCCTAAACCCTTTCTTACTTCAACAGATATGATAGACTTGAACATAAATGCTTAAACTGTAAAACTTCTCATAGAAAACATGGAATAATTACTACACAATCTATGGTAACCAAATATTTCTTAGACTGGATATAAAATAGCACTAAACATTAAAAAATGATAAATGGAAACTCAAAAATTAAAATTTTCTCTATGTCAAACTTCACTATAATGATGAAGGAAAGAAACCACAGACAGGGAAAAATATTTTCAATTCATATGCTTAACCAAGGATTGGTATCCTGAATACAGCATGGACTCCTATAACTCAATAATAAAATATTTGAAAGTATTTCATCTGAAACCCAGGTGAAATTCACGTCTAGCCTCCACTACTTAGTTGTGACTATATGACTAAGTTCTAGCTTGACCCACAAAAAATATTCTCTGCATGTTTCTCTATATACTTTTCCCTTTTTTTCCCAGATGTAGATGAGCATGGCAACCTGGGAATATGTCAGAACCCCAAGATGAAATTAGCTTAAGTCCCCAAATCCCAGTTAGAAGAGTCTTTCCACTGGTTGGGAATGCTAATTGTATTTTTAATGAAGAAATACATTTCTGTTATTTTAAATCACTGACTTTGGGGAGCTTATTTGGTATAGTCACTAATGTTTTCCTTAAGTAATATAGTTGCCTTGCATATTATTCTGTGTTCTTGTTGCAGCAACTCAGACTATTACAGCTTCTGCACTGGAATAAAAAAAGATTAGCTCCTTTGGAATTTTATGAGTTCTAAGTTTTTAAAATATTAAAACTTTAGAGCAATTATTTATATTTTAATAACAATATTTAGGGAAGAAAGACTAAATAAAAGGGAAGAGAAATCTTCTTGGTATTTGCCAGTAATTTACAGGTCAGTTAGTTCTCAATAAATCCTCTACAAATGAGAAAATCAAGACTCACAAAGGTTAAATGGCTTTCCCATTCTCATTCAATTCATAAATTATGGAGCCAGAATTTAAACCCTAGATGTTCTAACTTCCAGTGGCATGTTCATCACAAAAAAAGGCTGCTTTTACAGGGAGACAAAATGCATGAATCACAACATTTTCTCCATGTTATTGGAATAAGCAAGGTACATGTGAAGGAGAAAAGCAAGCAGATGGTGAAAACTGTTAGCATGTTTGAGAACTTTATTTGTATAGGCACTGTGGTAAATACCTTACTTGCATTAGTTTAATTCATCTTTACTACCAGTTTATAAAGTTGTTGCTATTACTCTGTATATTGCATCTAAGAAACTGAAGGTTAGAAGCTGAATTAACTTTACCAAGATCAAAAAGCAGGGAAGCTAAAGAACCAGCATTCGCCCTGACAGTCTCAAGTCAGGTATTAAGCATAAGTCTTAATATTGTGCTATATTGCTCCCCTGGTCTTAAAACTGAAAAAGAGAACTGAACTTTCAGATCTATTGATAATTGCAGAAAATTATCTCAATAGATACAGTCGTAAAAAACCAAGCTGTTTCATTAGATATATTCCAAGCATGTCTGACACAATTGCCTTTCTTTTCTGTTCAATTGACTTTATTCATATAATCAGCAATCATTCTTCATGCTAAATGTAAGCAGCATGGGGCACTGGTTTAGGATAAAAGGATTTTAAAGACTTATGCCTTTACTTTTTTCTTTATCCTTTTCTTATAGAAAAAAAAAGTCATAATTTCTCAAAAGGATACTGCTGAGCAATTTATAATCTTTCCTATTATGAGCAGGAAAATGTACTCTATGGCAACTTTTGATCAAATGATTTATTTATATATTCATTTAATTAGCTGAGCACATCAAATTTCTTAAGCTATATTTCTCAATCTTTATTTAAATCATGTGTCATCAGCCAAGAATTCTCTAAGCTCTACATTCTGCAGTTTGTATTTTGAGAATTGTGATAATTTTTTTTTTTTTTTTTTTTTTTTTGAGACAGTCTTACTCTGTTGCCAGGCGCCAGGCTGGAGTGCAGTGGCGCGATCTCGGCTCACTGAAACCTCTGTCTCCTAGATTCAAGCAATTCTCCTGCCTCAGCCTCCCAAGTAGCTGGGACTATAGGCATGCGCCACCATGCCCAGCTAAGTTTTTTTGTATTTTTTAGTAGAGACGGGGTTTCACCATGTTGGCCAGGATGGTCTCGATCTCCTGACCTTGTGATCCGCCCGCCTCGGCTTCCCAAAGTGGATAACTTTTAAGTTACAAATTGATATTCTAATATTGCATATGATCTTAAAAATGCATATAAGTCACTCTATTCTACCACATCTCAGAATTTCCACTATCCTTCACTTTTTTATCCTCTCTATTTCTTTGATAATCCCTGTTGTAACACCAAAACATGTATTTTAACTGATATGCTTGTTCTAACTCCATTCTTACCTCCCAGAGCCATATTCTCTCTTTCCTCAACTCTTCCCTTTCCACCTGCTCTCCATTTAATGAATTTTTACACAGTTCCTCAGTATTTAAGCATTTTGCTCATAAAAATAGAGATTGATAAGTCCATGGTTTTATTCTGTCTTCTGATAGGTAACACTGAAAAAGTTCACTTATTCTTTAGAGGTGTGGGGGCGGGTGGAAAAGAAGGACAACAAAGTATAAGCATTCAAGTTCAATGTGTGGGATATCAGAGGCACTGTGGGAAATTCTGCCATAGGGAAAGTGATGAGTGAGCTGACTGAGAGAAAGCACCTCAGCAGAGGTCTAGAAGGGACAAGTGTGTGGGAGGAAATGTCTCACAGAGATGGGTGTGGTCATTTTGATAGAGAGAAGTAATACATACTATTGCCCCTTTAACAACATTGTAATTGTCTACTGCTATGTTAGAAGTGGGATTTCAGAATTAACTGGAGGTGGTCATAAAACAACTAAAGCACTATTTCACATTCATATAGTTTTGAATATAGTACCAAGTTTAGTCAGTTACTGGTTGTGTCTGCTTGTGTCTATTTTTTATCCTCTTTAAGCTTCAGTTTTTTATTTGTGCAAAAGAATTTATGAAACTTGTTTCATGGGATTCTTGAGATAAATTATGTATAAACATTCCTTACCAGCATATGATAATTAATCATTCAAGTGCAAGCTAGTTTTATAATTAAATGAGGATGTTGCCTAGAAAATGTTACTATAGTACATCTGTCATAGGCTGAGCAGGGAGTAAAGCCCTTAGGTACTACCACCTGAGCAGAGACAAATCCACAAGAAGAACATTATCCCATTTCCTGTCATATGGCAGTTAATAGATACTCATGATGAGGAATTTCTTATTTACAATAATATTTTTAAGCGTATCCTTTGGGCCAGGCACTGTTCTCAGGTATCAGGTATTAACATGTTTAATCTTACCCAGTGAAGCATAGTCTATTAATATTTTTATTTTATAGGTGAAAAAAATGAGGAATGAAAAGACTAAAAATTAGCTCAAGGTCACTGAGATAAGCATAGCAAAACTGGAAGGGAAGGAAGCCTACTTCAAGGGCCATTTTAATTATCTTGAAATCATGCCTCAGGGTGGCGATACAAGGATGAGTATATTTCATAGTTACAAACTCAAACCAGTGAATTAATGTTGTTTTACATTAAATGTATGAATTCTTAATGTGGATAGCCTAATTACATTTCAGTTATCATTTAAAATGCCGAGAGGTAGCAGGATGAATATGGCCACTCTGCAATATTTAAATCTGCTTCTAAATCAGTCTTCTGTATCTCAGTAAGTGGCATCACTGTCAAACAATTTGCTGACTCCCAAATCTAGGAGTCATCCTTAATTTCTCATTTTATCTCACTATCCCCATTCCAATCCGCTAATAATCCTAATAATTCTATCTGGAATCACACCCCAAACCAATATATTTTTCTTGCTCTCCACTACTTCCACCTTTGACCACCATCAAACTCTGATGCCCACAAATGTATCATCTTTCCAACTCTTCTCTCTGCCAAAGTTGATTCTCTTCACAGCAGCACTGATAATCTAGCCTCTACCTCCCTCTATACCCTTTTCTACCTCTCTTCCTCTTACCCTTTACATTTTGTCGACACTGGCTTTTTTATGTTCCTTGAAAAAAACTCATTTCCACCTTCAAAACTGAACTTTGTGTTATTACTGCCTTCATTGTCATTCAGTTTTCAGGCTAAATGTCATTATCCTGAAAAGAACTCTCATAACCACAGAATTTGAAGTAAAACAAATAAAATGTGATTACAAAATTACTGTGAGAATTCTCATAGGGATGTATCAATAAAATAGTTGCAACTGTAAGAAGCTGTTAATTGCTAACGTGAGTGACATAGAAATAGAAAAAAGATTTAACTATCAATCAAATGGATGTTGGATTCTATGAGAATAATATTGAATGCTAGTCTGTATATTTGTAGCTTACACTGCTCCTTGAAGTTTGATCTGTTTAAAAATAAGAGATTTACTCAGGATCATCTGTAGGCATGCCTTGATTTGGCTTCAGCAGTGAGAAGTACTCAGCATAAGCCTTGAATTTAGAGAGGTACTTTAGTGCTTTGAAAAGGACAAAAATTGCTTTGCTTCAAAAATGAATATTTCTTTTTGCTCCATTGTCTCCAATGTCCTTTAAAGATTTAATTAGACTAAAGAGATAATTGGGGGATTAGGAAAAATATATATAAATAGAACAGATGGCAGATGAAGACTGCTTTGTTCCCTCCCCTTCCTTCCTTCATTTTTCCCCTTCCTTCCTTCTTTCCTTCCTTTCTTCCTTTCAGTATAGCCTTAGAAGAGATAAACTGCAGAGAGGGACATTGGACCCCATTCATGTGTTTGTTATTAAGGTTTTGAGATTTGCCAAAGGGGATTAGACAGCAGCTCAAATTGTCCTTTTATCTTCGAATTTTCTTTGGTTTGGAGGTAACAGGGACAAACAAAAAGCTGAATAATCCTATTCTGGGGGAAGAATCAAGAAGCATATCTCCTGCTTTCGAGGGTACCTCTCTCATTAATAGCAGTAATAATCTCTACAGTTTATTGTGCACTCTCTCTATGCCAGGATTTTGTCAGTCTCTTTGCATGGCATGTTGAATATGTTGGATTTAACACAATCCTTACAATCTTATAAGTTGATATGATCATTTTCATTTGATAGGCATAAAAACTGAGGCTTCTATCTCTTTACAATTTACTCCCAAACACTTAGCTAGTACCTGATGGACCTGTAGGCTGAATCAATTTTATCTGCATTTAAGGCCCTTGCTCTTAACCATTTCACAGTATTACATCATATCTATGCCAATAAGCATGGATTAATTAAGGTTTCCAAAGCTCATTTGTTCATATCTCAAGCATTTTTATATTTAAGAGGTAGGAGTCAATAAGTGCCTGCTTCTACTTGCCTTCCTGAATGCAGGCTCTTTCTAGTAATCCCTATTTATTTCTTAGGTGCAAGATTCCCTTTGTCTGCTTACTATTAAATTGCTTCTTAAAATTTATTAGAAACCTTCTTAAATTTCCTTCCACCTCTCTTGAGTTCTCATTTTATTTTTCCATCCTGTTGTTTGGGGAAGTAGATACTGGATATTCGTTTGTGTTAATTTTTTAAAGAAATATCTGTTTTTCAAGACAAATATCATATTCAATGGTATTTAAAAATATTAGTTGGAAGAGAATTGTATTAGTCCATTCTCACACTGCTAATAAGACGTACCTGAGACTGGGTAATTCATAAAGGAAAGAGGTCTAATTGACTCACAGTTCAGCATGGCTGTAGAGGCCTCAGGAAGCTTACAATCATGGTGGAAGGGGAAGCAAATACATCCTTCTTCACATGGTGGCAGAAAGAGAAATGAGAACGAAGTAGGGGAAAAGCCCCTTATAAAACCATCAGATCTTGTGAGAACAAGCTCACTATCACAAGAACAGGAAGGGGAAAACTGCCCTCATGATTCAGTTATCTTTACCTGGTCCCTCCCACAACACATGGGGATTATGGGAACTACAGTTCCAGATGAGATTTAGGTGGGGGCACAGCCAAACCATATCAGAAACTGAGCAATCTTAGTCAATATTCCTCATTGTAAAGTTAACAAAATAGTAATAATAAAAAACAAAATAATCTGTGCAGGGTCTTAACAGTAATTGATGCAGATCTGAAATTAGAAAAAGAATAGCCAGTCTCTGTTATTGACCTAAATGTTAACAGTTTATACTGGTCTTAGGCCAGATATAGTCTCACCTTCTGTTTTTTCTTGATATTGCATATACATTCTCAATTTCTGTTCTTTCTCCAGAAAACTTATTTGAAGTATTTAACCTCTACTCAAGGTTTTTACATATCAGGTTATTTATTAGTGCAACTTGCCTCTCCATTCCATGTGCAAACTATTGACCTCTCTAATCCTGTTCTACTTTTTCCTTTTTCCTCATAGCAGTTACCATTTTCTAGCATGCAGTTTACTTTTATTTATCTCAATGCCCATCTCCTTCTCACCACCAATACTTTTTGGTAGAAGCTTTGTTCATGTTCTTCATACAAGTGTTTGTAAAAGCATTATTCACAATAGCCAAAAAGTGCAAACCACCCGAGTGTAGATCAACTTGTGAATTAGCAAAATATGGTCTATTCATACAATGGAATTTCTGGCAATAAAAAAAGAATAAAATACTAACACATGCTACAACTTAAATCATTACAAAAATCTTATGCTAAGTGAAAGAAGTCAGACAAAAAAGACCTCACACTGTATGTTTACATTTATATTCAATGTTAAGAATAACAGAATGTATAAAGACAAAAGTAGATCATGACTTCCTATGTATGAGAATGGAAATGAAGATTAACTGTAAACTGGCATAAAGGGTCTTATCAGGGTAATAACAATGTTGTAAAACAAGAGTGATGTGATGGTTGCACAGCTCAGTAAATTTACTAAGCGTCATTAACTAGTAAACTAAAAATGGGAAAAATTATTAGATATACATAATAATTTACATGTTATATAGTGTAACTTATGCCTCAATAAAGTTGTTCTAAAAATAGGGTGTTGGTAGAGATTAGTATGGGAACAGCAGCATGCCTGAACAACTGGTGGTGTAGAACAGAATACTGGCACACACTTTTTTAGAGACTCCCATCAATGGGTGCAGACAAAGACCTGCAGCCCCTGTTATTGCTCACTGAGTAAAGCCTGCATGAATAAGTACCAGCAGACCCTGGAGATCCTGTTCTTTTCAAAGTTTAGAAATTTAGTTACAATAAGTTGCAAGTAACTCTTTTCTGTTTGTGTACTATATACTGAATTTCTTTTTCATTTTTCTTGTCATTTCTAGGTGTTTTCTATGTTTAGGTCTCACTTTTGACAGGAAATCACAATGTAATCCACAATCTTCTTTGCAAACACCAGCATATATAAAAGAACCAGCATGCAATGTCTCTCCACTTTATCTTTTTTTTTTCTGGCCCTAACTCATGGAATATCTCCTGTTTCTATTCCTATCTGTGCTCAGATGTAAGCATTTTGATTTTGATCTTCCTTTTCTTTTTTCTGCTTCTATGGTGGTAAGAGGTAAATTGGAATGTGAAGAAATAAATGTATGGCTCAATGGTTTAGGGTTTTCGCTTTTTAATGTGAATCATAAACTCTTTAAAAGAGCTGTATTGGTTGCAATGGGAGACATATAAGTGGTATCTGTTTCACTATATTAGTGATTGGCCGTCTTATTTTTAAAAAGTCTGTGCCATCAACCTCAGAGCAGTTTTTTTTTCCTCCTAATAATTTATAATGGAGACTTTCATGCATTATCCATTTACCGAACAACTGCTTATCAAGCACCTAATCTGTGTTGAAAACTGCTCTAGGACATAAGGATACAGCAGTGAAGAAAATGGACAAAAACTCTTACACTCATAAAGATTACATTTCAGGGAGGGTGGGTTAGTGGGGGGATTCTGCATTTAGCCCAATAGGCTTAAGAGGCCAATAGGCTATTTACTGTACAATCCTAATACATATGAATAGCTCTCCTGGTTGTCACACAATGTGCCAACCTTGTTAATAAGCAAGCAAATGATCAATAGGCAATGATATGGATACTTTGAGTGAAGTACTATTCTAGGAACTTGGGTTATATCAATGAACAACACCAACAAAGATCCTGTTGTTCACAGGGCTTCCATCCAGTTAAATATTAATATTAGAACATAATTAGTTTTATAAGAAGGAATATGTCGTGTAGCTTAAGTGGAGGAGGTCTAAATATTAAATATATAGTCAGGTTAGATATTTGAACAAAGCCTTAAAGAACATAATAGAATTAGCCAAATAGATATCTGGGGAAAGATAAAACTAAGGGCCTAATAGTACTGTGTGCCTGGCAGGCTCTGGGAACAGCAAAAAGCAAGACCACTGTTCTGGAATTAAGGAGGGGGAAGTGCAGGGGATGGGGTCAGCGTGTCATTAGGAGGCCAGGGTATAGCCTTGTAAACCTATATAAAGACCTTGGATTTTATTCTGAATTAAGTGAGCTCATTGAGAGTGATAGGATCTGACATATTTTACAACTCATTTTGACCGTTGTATTGAGCACGAGTTATAGAAGGTCAAGGATAGAAGAAAGAAGACATGATAGAAATCATCCAAGTCAGTCATGATAGTGGCTTGGGCCAGAGTGAGTATATTGGAGGTGCTGAGTTGTAGAATTCTGAATAGATTTGTGGCAGGGCCAACAATATTTCTTGTAAATTGTATTTGTGGTTTGCACAAGAGAGAGATGTCGAGAATGGCTTCCAAGTTTTGCCCAAACAATTTTTCAGAGATGTTGGCAACAGTTGCAATAACTGTGATAAGGTACACATTTTCAAGGGAAGATAAGGAGTTCAGTTTCAGAGGTCTGTTAGACATCCAAGGGGATGAGTAGAGTAAATAGTTAGATATGTGAGTTTGGAGTTTGAGAGAGAGTTTTTGGTTGAGCATACAGATGTTATAGTATTTTGCTGGGTGAAGACATAGAAGAGTAATGAAAGACATCAAAAGCCCAAAATCAAGGCCTTCGAAGTGTGGAAAGCTGAATTTTTTATTTACAATTCTATATAGCCCTATCCGCTCATCATCAAGTACTCTTCCTTCTCAAACTTCAGTAATACCAATATCACAATTGCCCTCACTACTTCATAAGCATTTCACTCAACAACTTCCTCACCAACCTTCACCATCTCTAACCCTTCCATCATCAACTTCTATTTTTTGAATATGTCCGTGTATATTAATTCATTAAACATGTATTTACCATAATCTATGTGCCAAGCTCTGAGTGAGAAGGTATAACTAACTGTAAGAAGAAATAAAATAAGACGATCCTCCTGATTTCGTTACACTTTCCTCCTTCCCAGAGAAGATGCTTTTAGTTTAGGCCCTCATTATATTTCTCCTGTAAACTAGTTTTTTATTGGTCTTCCTTTTCCTGTTCTCTCCACTACAATCTGTTTCTGTTCTGGCATCAGAGTGATGGTGCTCTCTATGAAAGATAAATCTGATTACAATAAACCCTTGATTTATTTTAGCACTTAAAAGATTGCGAATAATACAAATAAGTTGACTAAACAAATTGGAAATTGCTTGATATGCACAACTGAAGGGTCCAAGGATATTTTAAGCTTTAAGAAAAACCTAATCTAAATATTTGAATGATGTAGTAAGGCTCAGTCTCTTGCCATTCTTAGCTTTGTTCTGCAACATGCTGGCTTCATTACTAGACAGGCTCTGTCACATAACACTGTGTCCAAAAGTTTCTTATTAATGCAACTTTTATTGAATCAATAAATTTGTAGTGAAGGAATGATGTAACTTTTGACTTCATCTTACAAACAGTGATGGTAAGATCTAATTTTCAGTTTTTCTTCTTTTTGAATAAAATAGTCTGATATTTGTGGAGAAACAAAATTGCCCTGGATACTACTAACAGTAAATCTCATTCATAGTTCCCTAAGTTTTGGTCTATTATTTCCCAGGGTTTAGATACAATATGTTTTCCTGTTGCTGTGACAGAGTTGTCAGAGGTTAGAAAGGGCCTTTATTCAAATAGCTTCAATAAATGGGAATAGATTTCCCTAAAGTCCTTTAAGGCTAATATGAAAACATGAAGTGCTATTTGGCCAGGTAACAATTGTGCTCCATCTCCTCACTGATCTAAAAAGCTATTAAAGAAAGGCCCAAAGACAAACAATTATTATAAGTTTCCTTCACAAAGGAGCAATTTCTGGCCATATAGCAAAAGAAAGTCAGTGTTATTTTTGCTCCCCACCTCCCCCACCTTGAAAGAATTGGGGAGGGTGGAGAAATGAAGTATGGAGGAAAGAAGAGAAGAGATGGTAGAAAGAAGAGCCTCGGTAGAGAGAGGGTTATCAGAGAGGAGCTACTAGCTTGCTGTAAATCTACAGATTACCGAGGTGTTTTTTTAAATCTAGATAACAGAATGTGATATAGACATAGGTACAGATATTAGATATCATCTATTTCATTATTCTGATTTTTTGAACTTCAAGCCCATAAGCCTTAAGAAGCAATTCAATGTCACATAGCAAGTGATAGGAAAAGTCTCTGACTTCTCATCTGAAAGCCTTTCTATTGATATTTTTGTGTATTCACTCATAAAATACATTGCATTTCTTTCTAAAAGGATATGGAGTCATATTCAGTAAAACATCCATGAACAAAATGAATGTTAGAATAGAGGGATTCCATTTGAGGAACTACATAGTCTAGAACATTTTAGCCATCGATACTTCATATTCTATATGACACCAACTTAATACTTCCAAGGATATCTCAGACTGCTTGTAAAAGGTTATAGAGGTCTTTCTCCAAAGGATTAAATAGCTCTGAGAAGGTAGAGGGTGTCGAGGTTAATCCACAGAATTCACCCCATCCTTTCACACCTTTTCCTAAGGTGACATGCTAACTTACTCTGACAAACTGCAAAAAACCATTTTCTATAAATGAAATGTCCTTTCTTCCTTTTCCTGTGTGTGTGTGTGTGTGTGTGTGTGTGTGTGTGTTTGTGTGTATGTGTGAGAGAGCATCTGTGTGTATAGTTTTAACTATTTCTATTTCAAATCTGAATTAAAAATAGAAAACATTATGACATAATTGAAAAAGATAATGCTAGATCCATATAAGATGATAAAAGAAAAACTTCAGCCAAAGTAAATTTAAAGGAGTTTAATTGAACAATGAGCAATTTGTGAATCTGGCAGCCTTCTAAGCCAGGGCAGGGTTAGAGACTCCAGTGCAGCCATATGGTAAAAGAAGATTTATGGACAGAAAAAGGGAAATCACATACAGAAAACGGAAGTAAGGCACAGAAACAACTGAATTGGTTACAGCTTGGCATTTGCCTTATTTGAACACAGTTTGAAGAGTTGAACAGTTGGCTATGCTTGATTGGTCAAAACTCAGTGATTGGCACAAGTGTAGGCCACAGACTGTTTACAACTTCACTTGGTATAATTCACAATGTAAGGAAAAATCTTCAGACTGAACTTAAAATATGTAAGGAGGCAGCTTTACTCTATAGTTGATTTAACAAAGGTCATGGCTGTATGAGGTGACTGTAAATGGGACTTTGGATAAATTCCTTTGTGTTGTGGGATCTCAGTTTCTCTAGAAACACCATAGGGAACTAGAGAAGATGATAATCACTGAGGTCATTTTTCTTTCAGTTTTGAAAGCCCTATAAGCATAAAGTCAGCAAACAGTGCACATGTAAGCCGTGCTGCACATCTGCTCTGCCCAGGCCCTTAGTACTCTTTGGACTCACCTCACTTTGATCACTGATGCTGGTGGGATCTTTACTTTAATCACATCTTTCATTTGCTCTTGGGAAGTGTGTGCTTTGTTTGGTTACTACCCCACCCTCTGCTTTTCCTAGCAGTTGGAATAAAACATTAACTTCATTTTTTAGCTCTTTCTAAATGTTACATTAATAAATTGCAATTTATGTTATTTTTGTAGCTTTCTTTAGAGATATACAGTAGCTACCAAACTTCTCTTGACCTTTTCTTCATCACCCTTTACTCTTGTTCTTCCTACAATTCTTTTGAGTGCTTTACTCTCCTTCTGTATGGCTTCAGCCTTCACTCCTCTCTGCTCCACCTTCTGCTTTCTGCTTGTTTCATCCTCCAGATTCCCTCACAAAGTAAAATGCCCTGTTTATTTTTACCCAAGAGTTAATAGTACATAAAGTATTAAAAATTTTTCTTGGTTATCACTCTAGACTTTGTAATGTAAATACATCTCTCCAAGGGACAGAAAATCAAATCTCTGGTGTCCCTGGCTTTGTGATCTAAAGATGTTACCAAATTCTGGATTCTTATTTTACTTTGAAAGGCAAACATATGCTTCTCAAGTTAGGTAAATCTCTCTGGAGTTCTTGCACTAGCTTGACAGTAGTATAATTGCTAGGTAGTATGGTATTGGCATGTTTAGTTTTATAAGACACTGCCAAACAGTTTTCCAAAGTGGCTCTACCATTTTGTATTCCATTTATTTTTGTAAAATATTTTAACCATAAGCAGTTTAGACTGCTGTCTCCAAATCACATCTTACCACACATTCCTCTTGAGGACCAATGGAGCAGCTGTAAGAAATTTTGTGATCTGACTAAGGGATAGTGAATGAAAGATGTATTTTAATGGATTTTAGTAAAATGCAATTACATAGTTCAAAATCATACCCATACATGTTAGGAATTTTTGGCGTGAGAATGTCCAGAAATACACTGCTATTCTAGATCAACTCAACTGGTGGCTTAAAATAAAGGTGCCTGCTAAGATTACTTTCTACCCAGTAGAAGTATGTGTATAGCAGAACAGAAACACGTTTTGATACATAAAGATCCAAGAGTTCATAGATATTTCAGATATGCAGAGATATGAAAATGTTCATATACTTAAGACACTTTTTATAAAGGTTTTCTAAATTTAACAACATATCTAAAATTTTATGGGACTCTAAATATTTGAGTTATATAATGATTTAAGAGGATGAATCATGCTTTTATATATATCAAAACACAAAAACAATTTCAACCAACTGTGCTACATAAAACATTAATTTTTTTATTATCACCATAGGAAACAAAACAGAATTTGTACTCATATCAGAAGGCAATCAAAGAACATACAGATAATATACATATCATAGAGGTATGACATACAGATAATTAGTATTTTTTTGATTTTGTGTTATTAGTTTGCTTTTTATAATTGTAATGTGTTGTAAGCTATTTTCTCTTCCTAAATGCATTTTAACTTATATACTGTTTTGTATTTATAATTTTCTGTTCTTTTCTTAAAATAGTCCCATAAAGCTGTATGAACTTTAGACTCCACATAATCTGAATCCATCCCTACTTATAATGTCCAAGTTGTAAGGAATCAATACATATTAAATGCTGACAAATAAAGGGACATAATTAGTTAAGCATACTAATTATTCTAGATTCACTTAGAAATGCTAGCATTCCAACGTACCTCAGAACACATAAACGCACCCAGTTTACAAAATTTAGAATGTAAGTGCCTGGCATTTGTACATTTATAAGAAACAGTGTTATTACTATTGGCTAATGTAAATTACTTATAATGGTTAGTATTTTTTCTATTTTTTTAACTTAAAAAATTACTTAAAAAATTTAGTTTAATCCTTAAAAAAACTCTTGGGTAGTAATAACAGGAACTATTATAATTAAAACTTCATTTTACACCAGGGAAAAGGGAGATTTAGCATGATTAGATAACTTTCTTTTGGTAATAGAATTAATGTGAAACAGAAAAAGTGACCTAAAGTCTCTTGACACGAAAGCCCATGCTTAATTCATTATTTCTTATTAAATCTAGCTAGGAGAAGAAATGCTTACTGCCAATACCATGACAGATAACAAATTATCAGGTGAATATCTTTAATTAAAAATGCTAAAATCATCTTTTAGAATGAATGTCAAGGTTGACCCTATTATGAGGCTAGATTTATCCTTAGAGTTTTCATGTTAAATGAAGCAAGTAAAATATGTTGTTAATTGTAGTCTAAAATGACGTGAAAATGTACATTAGAGATAACTGATTCATGGGGTTTTATTAAGATCTTAGATGATTTTAATATGAAGTAAAAAAAAAAAAACACATCATCTTCCTAGGGGCCATAGAACTATATTTCCCCTAACCAATTTCTCCATTTTCACATACACAATTCTGAATTGAAGTGAATCTCTCCCTTCCTTTATTTTCCTTCTTTGTGTCACTATTATGATATGTGTCACATCCTGGTCTATATGAAACAGTCATCTGTTCATCTATTCATTGATTTGGCAAATACTTACTATCTGCCATGTCCCAAGCATTGCATTAGGCACTGAGATAGAGATGTAAATAAAACCAAAAAAATTATGTGTCTATATGTGTTCTTTATCATGAGAACAGTATCCACTGTGGGCTGAGACTATGCCATCCTCTCTTCTTAGTATCAAAAACTCTCTGGGATGTCTAAGAAAAATTAAGGTATCAAGTGTTCCGCTGGACATTTTAGGTTGAGGACAAGGTTGAATAGAAATGGGGGAGATTTAGGGGAGAAAAAAAGGTATTTTACTATTTTAAGATTTTGTCATTCTGACTGATGTGAGATAGTATTTCATTGTAGTTTTGATTTGCATTTTCCCTTATATGCTAATATGTTTCCAATATTTATTGTAGAATTCACAAATACGTATCTGAAAACAAGTTGCCTTGCCTTTGACAAATAGATGATGTCGGTTTGATTAGGGCCTAGTTTCTTTTAAGGTATAGAAAAATTCTATATCATTTTTTCTAAGCATAAGGTTTCAAGGTAGTTCCCTTTGCCAAACTGCTAAGGCACAGTAAGTTCTCCAAAGCCTAACTTCAATTCCAAATCCTAATTGAAACCTTTTATATTTTTCCAATGTATGCTTGTATTCTTCCTCTTCTAGAATCCCAAAGTATTTTTAGTGCTATGACAACTCTTAATAGTGTGCTTTCAATCATAGATAATTGTATGATTCAATGTCTTTCCTTTAATAGGAGATTTTTGAGGACAAGAACAATGAGATTACTCTCTACTCACAGCACCTAGCACAAGGGAGAAGGTTCATAAATGTTTACTCAGTTGAATTATTGAAAATGCCATGAAACTGAACAATCATTAGTGGCAAAGAAAAAAATGAGTGATAAGGAATGACAGCATAGGTTTGGTGCTGTAATTTTGAGGTGAGAATTTTTCCATAGCACCTGCTGAAGGAATTAGTATCATCACTATATATTGTTCTTACTATAATTGAAAGTCATTGTTTTTTGGTTCACTCTCCCATTATTGTCATTAATAGTCACTGTTACTCTATAATTTAGAGCAAGTAGATGGAATGAAAAGTTTATCCCTTTGGTAGAAGGAGGTCAATGTTCTCATTTTTTTCAGTGTGTCTAAGTTTTGTCTTAAGCTTTTTACCAACAGAGTTGGGTAGGAAGGTAATTTGCTTAATCTGACCTTTACCTGAAGGCTGGCATACTTTGTTCAACTTAGAATTGTTACTGAAATGTCTTTTCATCCTTATTTCATATTATTAAGAGTTCAGAATAACTAGTTTTTTTTCCTGAATCTTTTTGTCCTTTGATCTCTGACTTGTCTCAATCCTCTTTGATCTTTGCTTAAAAACCTACAAGTTCTTGACCAGCTCTTTTCTTGCTAAAGTTAGTCAAAATTAACTAATATATACAAAAATTTCACTCTTTTTAACAATTTCCCTAAAGCCATGGTTCTGAGGGTCTATTGTCTATATTCCAAGAAAGCAAAGCCATCTATTTTACCAAAAAATTTACCAATGCACAATTTATTTTACTGTCTTCCACCTTGCTCCTCACCACACACATAGCAAGACTAAAAAATGCCAGTTTGTTTTGGTTTCAGAAGAATTCCACTTCAAAGTACTAAATTGTGTACTATTTAAGCTAATGATAGCTAATGTAACAAACTGCAAAATCACAGTGGCATAATATTGTAGATGTTTATTTTTTGCTCATACAAAATCCAAAATGGAAAAAATATGTTCACCTTTTAATAGGAGGGTCTTCTCTTTATCATGATTCATGGAACCAGGATTTCTACCTTTTGTCCCTGCCACCTTCAACATATAGGTTTCAAAGTTTTTATGTTTACCTGTATCAAGAAAGAAGTGAAAAGAACGTGGAGGCTCACATGTGAGAAATCTTTTTGAGCCAGGCTTGGAAGTACCTACATAATTTCCACTCATGTTTTGTTGGTTCGAATTTGGTCATATAGTTCTGTGTAATTGTAAGAGAAGCTGAAAAAAGAGAGAATAAAATTTGGGGCATCCATAGTCATCTCTGTTATAGAAATATGTAAGTTACTTATTTGTGTGCTATTAAATACGTTTAGCATTGCTTAAAATGGTGATTAATAGCTGAAACAATGACAGCAGACTCCTTGGAGGAGGCACTATTTGAGTAGTGAGTTAAATATGAGGCATCATATGGAACAGAAGTAATGAAAGCTCAGCTTTAGCAGAGGTATAAGACTGGGTTGAGGGTAAGCTACTTTTCTCTATGGAAAGCAGTATTAACTTGCCCTCCCTACATCAAAAAGTTATACATATGACATTTTTGACCTCTTGTCCTGAAAACAAATAATTACAAAAGAATACAATATTATTTTGAAAGTTATGGCTGGCCCTGTGTTTTCAGAGAGCAAAGAAAAGTATCTCAGTCGTTGTCTATGACCCACTCTTCAAGGAGTTCAGAGTGTAATGCGTAAAGAGCTATCTGAGTTAGAAGGATGAAACTAAACTCTGAGTTCAGGTCCTGGTTTTGTTATTCTCTTCAGTGGACTGTCTAAATGACCTCAAGAAAAGAGTTGAAAAGAATTGCTATATCAAAATGGTGGTCAATTTTAGATTTTGATCTTTTTCTTTTGTATTTCAAAAAGGTTTTCCAGCACATTTATATGTGTATGTAATGATGTATACATGTATTTTAGAGGCAGTTTAGGGGCATATATTTTGATGACACACATATATAAATCTATAAGCAGGAGCTCTCTTGCCTGTTTCAGAGAGCAATCACCATGTAGATTTTGTTGGAAAACAACAAAACTTCTGGATCTTTCTTAATTTTGGTTTTTGACCAAGGACAAGGATCTTTTTACTAGAAACATTTAAGAGTTTCATTTTAACAGCAGAAGCCCATTCTTTTTTTTTTATTTTATTTTTTACCGTTCTGAAAAATAATGAGTTTTAAAATTTTACATTTAAATTTTTTAATATTGAAGGATACAGGAGAATGTCTATTCAAACCCATGCATGTTATGCATAGGATTATTGAACCCAAAAATGTTCAGTGATTTTTTTAAGGTCATCCAGGTAATTTCTGAAATATTTTCCAACTTTAGAATTCTTCCCAACACATGCTATTAAAATAAGCACTTATTTCTCCTGTTTTGTTTTTTATGCCTGATTTTCTCCATGCTCCTAAGCTTTCCTGCTTAAAAATGAACTGCTTTTGTTTTCCTGGAAATAGCTTTTCTCCTTATGTTCTAAAGAACACAGTCTTGATACCAGTATTGACATAACTGGAAAAATTATTAATGACTTTATCCCAATGTTTATGTTAAGAATAATTGTCATTGTTAGTTGATGCAGAATTTTACTTTTGATGTAAATGTTGATGGAAGATGAATACTCAACATTTCTTGCTGATATGTTTGCCAACTATTTGCTCTTCACAAGAACTCTAAAACTCAGTGACCTCGAACTTCAGTAATTTATTCCTCCAAAAGCATCTGTAGGTCAGTTGTTAGGCTTCAAGTTGTAGATGAGGTCTATGTCTGCTCTGCATGTCTCTTCTTCCT
The DNA here is from genome assembly GCA_036589455.1 of Ateles fusciceps. NCBI lineage: Eukaryota > Metazoa > Chordata > Mammalia > Primates > Atelidae > Ateles > Ateles fusciceps. The sequence goes on along the minus strand of JAZHEH010000065.1, from coordinate 3,363,019 downwards.
TCTAAGGCCAGCATGGACTGAAGTATGTTCTTTTTAGAATTAAAGGCAGAAGAACAAGACCAACAATGCAAGCATATTTCAAACCTCTGCTCATCATATTATAATATGCTAATGTGCCATTGGACAGAGCATCTCACATAGCCAAATATTGTGTCTCGAGAGTCAGAAAGTACAGTCTGTCACCATGAAGTCATGGCAAATATATAGGGCATATTAACCTTGTTTCCTGTCATTAATAAAATACAAACACACGGTAGAAAACTGTTATAGGCTAACTATAGCACGAATACCAACTTAGCAGAATCTACATCAACATGCTCTGCCTATCTCTTATCAGAGAGAAGCTTTTTATGCTCCTGCACAAAACCAAACCCTCCAGATATGCAGTGTTCTACTATTTTTCTCCCTATTTGAAACCATTTCTCCAGCAGTTTTATGAGCTCTCTACTATATTATAGTTCTTCACTCTCTATTGAGTCATTCTTGTTGGAAATCAAATGCATTCCTTCATTAACACACAAACAAACAGCTCCTTCCAATGAATTTCTTCTACCAAGTACCACTGTTTTATCTTTTAAAAAGTTATTCACATTTAAAAAAACTTATCTTTATGATTTTATTTCAGTTGTTCTCCCTGCTATCTCTCTTGAACCTATTTCAGGTTTATATGCATATCACACACATAACAACTAGCAAGTTATAATCATCCAAAGGCCCTCCTGTATTAGCATGTGTGCTAATTGTGAATTTAACGATTTAACAGTAAAGGCAAGAAGAACATTAATCATTAGTAAATGAAGAGTATTAATTTCTTCTGCAGTCAGTTAGGCCCCACAAATTGTATGGATTGTGATGGCTATAACTAAAATGTAGGGGGGATATACTGGACACCAATATATTCCATATGCTTGGCTCTGATGGCAGATATGAACAAAGATGAAAGACCATGAACCTGACTTACATATATACTCGTGTGCATGTGCACACCTGTGCATGTACATGTGTGTATGTATGTTTGAGTGTGCATGTGCATGTGTGTTTATCATATAGATATATCCCTGTGTCTTCTAGGCATGTATCTGAGTATACAGAAAAGGGACTGAAAGAATACGCCCAAAGATGTGTAACACTGGTTGTTTCTAGGTGAATGAGATGGGGAAGCACTTCTTAATTTGTTTTTCTTTAATACCTGTATTTTCTGTACTGTATATTGCTCTGTAATATACAAAAGTAAAATTTACTTAAATAAAAATTTATGATGTAGGCATATACTTAGTGAGTTTTTGATTCTCCAAACATGCAAATGAGTCTATGTGGTAAACTTTATTTCAAAAAATGGATGCAGGAATCTGTCAACTCACAAGTGATTTCTTACCAAGTGACGTTGACAGTCCTTTCATAGGGAGATAGTGTCTGCATTCTGTCTGTTGAGTAGGGGTAGATCTGTGACTATGGAGGAAGTAAAGGTAAGTGTTTAATGAGACTAAGTCATGAAAAGCATTGCAGCTTCTTGGATTTCTTAAGACACTCTTGGAACTCAGCCAGCATCTTATGAGAAATCCCCAGGTGCCTTGCAAAGATGCTTAAATGAAAAGAAGAAAACAGCTCACACTATTTTATCAGCCAAGTGAATAAGCCACTTTGAAAGTGGGTTCCTTAGCCTAGATAAGCTGCCCGTTTGATGCTGCAGAGAGGAACCTTTCCCACTGAGTTGCACAGCAGCAGATAACCAGGATAGTCAGTATAATCTGGTAATTAATAACTTGGATATTAGAGAGAAACAGATGTCAGTCATGGCTCTACCACTTATTAGCTCTGTGACCTTATGCAAATTTCTTAGCCACTCTGGTTCTTCAGTTTCTTTTTATAAAATGAAGATAAGAATGATATATCTCTCCTAAACAAGTAGTGAACATAACTAAGATAATTCATATAAACTACAGAGTAATAGTTCAATAAATTATAACTGCTATTTTGTTATTTTGTTGTTGCTAATGTCCTGTAATGATGTTGGAGGAGAATGACCAGTATCACTTCTATTCATCATACTCAGTTTAGATTCAAACACAGGGAGACTAAATAGCAGGACGTTTAGGCACGTGGCAGTAATAACTGTAATTCCTATCATTAATGTACTCAGAAATACATTAGTCTCTAGCAAATATATGTTCTGAAATGTACTTTGTCAACTCTCATGAGTGGCTGATTGCTCTGTTAGGTCTCTTGAGAATCTAAAATCCTTGCGTCTATGTTTTTGTAGTTGTATAAAAGAGAAGAGCAATAACTCTTGAAGGAGAAGGTGATTAAAGAGGACTGATTAATGCATAAATGGTTGAGCATCAGTGACCAAGCAGGAGAGCTTTCTATGTAGAGATATAAGAATACACACCAAAATATTCTTTCTTTTATTTTACTAATATTATTTGCTATCCCCCTGCCCACCATGGATATTCAAACACAAACAGTCCACATGGAGGCACTATGATTTAAGTGGCAAATTCCAGCACAGGGACTTTACATTTCTCCAGATATAACACCTACACTTGATGTTAGCTTTTTTTTTTTTGAAAGATATTGCTGGACTTTATACTGTTATACAGTAAACAGAAATATGATCGCTGTTTTACAGTTTCTATAGCTGATTCACTGATTTCATGATGGGCATGGGAAAGGCAAAATGCTGTGTTGCCACTTAAACAAAACTACAGCCAAGCCTGGTGCTACATGCAAAATAAGTAACTAAAAAAGCTCCTTTTTAATTAAGCTTGGGAAATTTTGTGTATAAAAATACTATCAAAATTGTGACACAAAATATAGTGGATGTGTTAGAAATAACAGAAGATTTGGAGACACATGGACCAGAGTGTGAAATCTGACTATATTGTTTGTAGTCTGAGTGTCCTTAATCTACTGATTTAAATTGTAAGCCTATTTTGCCTCTATATAAGACAATAATCTGAAAACCTGGTCATTAAGCTAAAACAAAAGAAATTGGGTAATGTCCCAACATGGGGTGTGCCACTTAATAGATATTCTATAAATAGTGGTGGTCTTCTCTTCCCACTTTTTTAACAATATTTTACATGCTGTGAGAACTACACACCACACACACACAAACACACACACACACACATTATTAGAAATTTATTTTGTTGTGGTGGTGGTTAATTGCTTTCCAAAATAGTATTAGATCTTTTGAACTAATCTCAAACAGACATCTTGAACATTATCTGCAATGGATAAGAGCTGGTGAGTTCACTGGAAATATATTAGGTCAAACCATAGAAAAATTGCCATTTTGATGTAAAAATGTCCAATGTTCAACAATTTCATAAGAGTTCAACTAATAGATACCATTGCAATTGCAGATAGAAATAAAGTTAGGTGAGGGACATACAATGATTTTTAAATAATGAACAAGATTTAGATAAACTGATAGTGGGAATTCTTTCTAGGGACCAAAACTTGCCCTGGTCACAGAAAGTCTATTCAGATGGAAGAAGTTGATTCCCACTTACCTGGTGTTTCCAGTGGCAGGGAGAAAAGTAAAACATTTTTGCTAAGCCAATATGTCCATACTCCAAAAAAGAAAATCACTAGATTCTTGTCAGGAGCTGCTTAAATTATTTTTATTCATTTTAATCCACTCAGTCTCTGGGAACTTAATAGAATAGTGTAAAATTACTGATCATTTGTTCTTCACAAATAATATTTGTATTTTCTTGATGGTCAGTTCATTAAGGAAGACTCATTGAGACCATTGCCTCATTCGATCAAGTTTTCCACGATAATTTTCAAGGTATAAAGTATACTCTAGCATGATATAGGACTAATCACCTAGCTATGTATAGAATCACAGATGAAATTATTTGGTGTATTGCATTAATTCGATATCTTAAGTGTGAATGATGGCAAGCCTTAGATAACAGATATGACAATGGAAGGTGATGAGAAAATTTATTGTGTCTCACCTATATATCCCCAAGCCCTAAAATAGTGCTTTGCCTATAGTAGATGCTTAACAAATATTGGCTTAATGGATGGATGGATGAGTGGGTGGATGGGTATATATGTATGCCCATAGTTATATTAGCAAAATCCTATGAAAGACATTCTGGTAAGTTTTTGCTATTTGATACACCCTTTTAAAGACTCTGTATTAGTCCTTTTTCACACTGCTGATAAAGACACATGCAGACTGGGTAATTTACAAAAGAAGGGAGATGTAATGAACTTACAGTTCCATGTGGCTGGGCAAGTGTCATAATCATGGTGGAAGACAAGGAGGATCAAGTCACATCTTACATGGATGGCAGCAGGCAAAGAGAAAGAGGAGAAAGAGCTTGTGCAGGGGAAACTCCCATTTTTATAATCATCAGATCTCATGAGACGTATTCACTATCAGAGGAACAACGTGGAAAAGACCCGCCCCAATGATTCAGTTACCTCCTACTGGTTTCCTCCCACAACACATGGGAATTGTAGGAGTTACAATTCAAGAAGAGATTTGGGTGGGGACGCAGACAAACCATATTATTCTGCCCCTTGCCCCTTCCAAATCTCATGTCTTCTTATTTCAAAACCAATCATACTTTCTCAGCAGTCCCCAAAGTTCTTAACCCATTTCAGCATTTACTCAAAGTCCACAGTTCAAAGTCTCAACTGAGACAAGGTAAGTCTCTTCCACCTAGAAGCCTGTAAAAATCTAAAGCAAGTTAGTTACTTCCAAGTTACAATGAGGATACACGCATTGGGAAAGTACACCCATTCCGAATAGAAGAAATTGGCCAAAATAATGGGGCTACGGGCCCTATGCAAGCCCAAAATCCAGTGGGATTTAAATCTTAAATCTTAAAGCTCCACAATGATTTTTGACTCCGTATTTCACATCCAGGTCACGTTGATGCAAGAGGTGGGTTCCCATGATCTTGGGCAGCTCCACCCCTATGGCTTTGCAGAGTACAGGCTCCCTCCTGGCTGCTTTCACAGGCTGGCATTGAATGTCTGAGACTTTTCCATTGAATGTCTGGTGCAAGCTGTTGGTGCATCTACCATTCTGGGGTCTGGAGAACAGTGATGGCCCTCTTCTCACAGTTCCACTAGGCAGTGCCTCAGTAGGTACTCTGTGCGGAGACTCCAACCCCACATTTACCTTCCAACTTCCCTAGCAGAGGTTCTCCATGATGTTCCCACCCCTACAACAAAATTCTGCCTGGGGATCCAGCCGTTTCCATACATCTTCTGAAATCAAGGTGGAGGTTTCCAAACTTTAGTTCTTGACTTCTGTGCACTTACAGGCTCAACACCAGGTGGAAGCTGCCAAGGCTTAAGACTTTTACCCTCTGAAGCCACAACCCAAACTCTACATCGGCCCCTGTTGGCCCTTTTCAGCCACGCTGGAGTGGCTGGGATGCAGGACACACAGCATGGGGACCCTGGGTGAGCAAACACATGCGGAGGGGCTGCCATGAACACCTCTGACATGCCCTAAAGGCATTTTCCTCATTGTCTTGGGGATTAACATCTAGCTCCTAGTTACTTAAGCAAATTTCTGCAGCTGGCTTGAATTTCTCCTCAGAAATGGTATTTTCTTTTCTATTGCATTGTCAGGCTGTAAATTTTCTGAACTTTTATGTTCTGTTTTCCTTATAAAACTGAATGCCTTTAACAGCTCCTAACTTACTTCTTGAGTACTTTGCTGCTTAGAAATTTCTTCTACCAGATACCCTAAATCATCTCTCTTAAGTTCAAAGTTCCACAAATCTCTATGGCAGGTGCAAAATGCCACCAGTCTCTGCTAAAACATTACAAAAGTCATTTTTGCTCCAGTTCCCAACAAGTTCCTCATCTCCATCTGAGAACACCTCAGCCTGGATTTCATTGTCCATATAATTATCAGCATTTTGGCCAAAGCCATTCAACAAGTCTCTAGGGAGTTGCTAACTTTCCTACATTTTCCTGTCTTCTTCTGAACCCCCCCAAACTATCCCAACCTCTGCCTGTTACCCAGTTCCAAAGTCACTTCCACATTTAGGGGTATCTTTTTTAACAGCACCCTACTCTACTGGTACCAATTTACCATATTAGTCTGTTTTCACGCCACTGAGTTCCTCCCATGACACATAGGAATTGTAGGAGTTATAATTCAAGAGGAAATTTGGGTGGGGACACAGCCAAACCATATCAGACTTCTGGAAAAATTTTCCTCTTCCACTTATTCTTACTCTTACATATATTGACATTACTAGTTAGGTTAATATTTCTGCATCATAAATTTTGACCTGGAACATTTCTGTTCACTGAAAGCAGGTCTAAATTCATTATGAAAACTTTCTTTCCTTTTACAATATTTTTTAAACTTTCAAAAAACTTTTCATTTTCTTTTTAGTGGTGAGAACATTTAAGATCTATTCCTTTAGTGAATTTCAATTATATAATAGTGTATTATTAAATAGAGTGCTCAGGCTACACATTAGATCCTTGGAATTTATTCATCATATAACTTAACCAATTATAGAGGGTTTATTCTGTGTTTTTTATGTTTCAAAATTATATATTTAATGAATACACAGTCTTTCTTAAAAGTTCTTCTGGAGAGCCAGACATAGTGGCATATTCTATAGTCCCAGCTATTTGGGAGGCTGAGGCAGGAGGATCCCTTGAGTCAGGAGTTCCAGGCTGTAGTGTGCAATAATTGTGCCTGTGAATAACCACTGCAGTCCAGCCAGAACAACATAGTGAAACTCCATCTCTAAAGTTATTTTGAGTTTTTCATTATTGTTCTACATATTCTTCCAAGTTGCATCAATTAAAAAAAGTGTTTTCATTGCAACTGCAATTATATTTTAAAGACCTTGATGAATATGTGTAAGGTCAAAAAGTCATGCTGTCAGAATAGAATGTTTAGGAGAACTAGAAATAGTGATTAAAAGTATGAACCTGATAACCAGCTATATGGATTTTCAGTCTTACTTCTTTTATTAACACTGAAATTTTCCAGATTATTGAAGTTCATAAAGATGCAGGATCCATGAGAAAAGGATCTTTTTTTCTGCACTGATATTTCCTCAGAACTTAAAGTAGTACCCACATATTTTAGGTGTTCTATAAATGTGTGATTAGACAATTTTTCATTGAGTTTTCTAATGTTAGATTGTGATAGTCTATCTTATCTGCCGTCATTGAAAAATAATCCTTCCCCTCCTCCAATGAAGCATATTTATAAATCGTTTTAACATTCTGGTTGACTTTTCTGAAATTCCAAGCTTTGCTAAGAGATTAATATAATGGTTAGCAGCGCAATTATAGAGAGTTAGGTTTGAATTCGTCTTCTGCTACTTCTAATCCATGTCATTTTAAATCATGTCTGTCTATTCAGTATCATCTGTACTATTTCAGAGCATACTATAGATTTGTTGAAATATTGGAAACTAAAGTGGACTCTCTTTGCTGTTTTTCCTTTGCAAATGTATAATTTGCAGTCAAAGAAGAGAGAAAAGTTATTTTTACTGTGTGTGTAAAAATTCCAGGTATAGTTAAACCATTTATACAAAGACTTCAGCAATAAAAAAAAATGTAATCTGTTAAAGAAAATGTTTTATTTTAAACTCAGAAAGATAAAAATAAAACTTGGTTTTTCTCCAACAATAGGAGATTGTTAAAATTATGAAGATAAAGTAGAGATTTTTGCTAGGAGTCTGCTAAAGGATTCCGTTCATAATATGACTAAAGCATTGTATATTTTGATAACAGAATACATTTCAAAGTTGTCCAAATAACATGAATTTTATTTACTAATAAATCATCTTTGACAAGCTATCTATATTAAAATGCAACCACCTAACTTTTTATTCTCGGTCAATTTCATAAAGATTATTCTTGTTTTGTTTCATTTGATGGAAAATTATGCTACCTTAGTGAGACAGACCAATGAATTCCTAGCAAATGAGCTTTGGAATTTGCATATAATTAAGTATAATTTTATAAGCCTATAACAAGTGATTCCAAATACTGAATAAGCTATTATTAGTCTTGGTTTAAAGAGGCACTAAATACAGATATGGTCCCTGCCTTCGTGGAGCTTAATGTTCACTGGGGAAGAGAAAAGGCAGCCAATTAAATTGTTGAACAGGTGGGGGTTTTGATTACCAGGGTAATTGCTGAATATTTCTAGGACTTGGATTTAAGGAGGGACAAAGATACAGGGGGAATGTTTTCATTGCTTGTCCTCTTGATGGTGGTGGGATCTCATCTGGAGCAGTCGTTGCTAGAATGCCAGTTGCAGCAGGGGGAGGCATGGCTGGGGCTGCATGCTTCCGGAACTTGCGGGCCTGGGAACAGGTGATTCCAGTAGGAGCTCCTTACCCTACTGAGTTGGTGGGGTGGGAGCCCCTTGCTCCTGGGCACAGCTGCAGGTGCCCAGCCACAGCTCTGGACCTGAGCATTCCTAAACACTCAGGGGCCCAGGAAGCTCCCCTGCTTCCACAAGCGCAGAAGTGCCTACTCCTGCTCCCTGACCTCTCCTGGCACCTGCTCTGGTGCACAGCAAAGTTGTGGCCAGGCCTGTGTGCTGTTGTGACCTGTCCAGGTGTGCACACACTTGGGGAGGCACTGACATGCCAGCTCTTACTGCCTCAGCCCCCTCCAAACTTTGGCCTACAATGAGCACAAAAGGGAGGCCAGGGGGCTGTGAGTGGCTCAGCATGGGCCTGCAGGCATCTCTCAGTGTAGAGAGCCTGGGCACCACAGACAGTATGTTGATGGCAGGCAGAAGGCAGAGATGTTCCTGGGTAGGAAGGGGTGGGTCCCTGGTGAAACTTCACCTTAAAGCCAATGACGGTCTGAAGCCTGGGGACTGACCTGCCAGTTCTGGGTGAAGTCAGCAATCTGGAGTGATAACTTCCTTATACCTTTTGGCCAATTAAATGGTGGTTTTCTTAGGCCCATCCATGGCCACCCATGAACCAATCAGCCTGCACTTCCTTTTGCCCATGGACCAATCAGCATGCACTTCCTCTGTTCTGAGCCCATAAAAACCCCAAGTTCAGCCAACTCAGGCACTCACTGGGACTACCTGCCTGAAGATAGGAGCTATATATTTCAGGTCTCCTCTATACTCCTTGTGACTAACTGGCTGCAGATAGGAGCTATCCACTTTGGGTCTTCTCTCCTCTGAGAGCTGTTGAGCCACTTAATAAAGCTCTTCTCCACCTTGCTTATCCTCCAGTTGTCTGTGTAACCTTATTCTTCCTGGACACGGGACAAGAACTTGGGACCCACTGAATGATGGGACCAAAAGGAGTTGTAGCATGTTCCTGGCCCACTCACTAAGGTGCAGGTGGTGACTTGCTCCCATACGGCAGGAGCAAAGAGTGGCAACTCTTCTGAAGGCCCAGGCCTTAGGATTCCCTGAATCAGGGATGCTGTAACACTATAGTCCTCTTGCTCTCCACTGGCACCAGGTGGCCACCCCACACAACAGGAAGCAACAGTGAGGCCAGGTCAGCTCAGGAACTGTGGGCCAGAGTGGGGTGGTGGGACTGAAAAAGCTGTAACTCAAATTGGCTGAAACATGCCCCAGCACTTGCCATGCTACTGGTGCTGAGGAGAGAAGAGCTGTGGCCCTTCTGGGATCCCAGACCTCAGGGCTTCCTGAGCCAGGACTGTGCCATGCTGTAACACCCCCTTTGGGGCTCTGGGGTTCCTGGTGTCTCCAAGCTTTTGGGTGCCACTGCATTCTCTTTGTCCAGATGCTGGTGCCTGCAGTGAAGGTTGCTTGTTATACATCTGGTCCAGCTGCAGTCTTGCATGGAGCTGGCACCTGTACTGGTAGCTGGAGCTGCACCCCCCGCAACACCTACAGAAACTAGCATTTCTGGCTGTGCACAGTGACCAAACCCATGCTTGTTCACTCACACACCCTCTGCCTCTCTGTGCCCTGCTTTCCCTTTGCAGGCATGGGATCCAGGCCAGAAGGATAAGCCAAGTGCAACCTGCTGGGCCGAGTGGGCTGAACAAGCCAGCTGGTGTGAGTAAAACTCAAACAGAGGCACCGCTGGCCCTAGAGGTTTCTAGTTGGTGAAGTGACACCCTAAGGATCCTGTGACATTCCATCTCTTGGTGATCTGAAACTTCCAACTCCATGTAATTAAAAAGATAAAAATAAGTCTCAATAACTTTAATTTTGGCAGGTTGTGAATGGAAATTAGGGCGTGGTGGCATGCTTCTGTAATCAGCGTTTTGGAAGGCTAAGGCCAGAAGTTTAAGGCTGCAGTGAGGTATTAATTATGAGCTTCTCAACATTAAAATTACTGTTAATAACTGTTATAAATACTGGTAATAACTAACTATGTTGAAAGAATGACTAAGAATGCAGTAAGCATGAAATCATCAAGCTCAAATGGGGCATAGGCAAAAGAGGAGACATACACATCAAAATAAGGAAAGGATGTTCCTGATATTTCTTAAATATGATTTTAGTTTTGTATGTTTTTCTTTTGAAAGGATAAAAATGTATCCAATAAAGTTGATAACTTTCCTTTGCTTTTGTCATATCTAATAAAATTTCCAGATTAACAGTCTGATTGTGCAAAGAATTTTATGCAGTGAATCACTTTATTCAGGTTTCACTTTAAAATGCTTTGTTAGTACAAGAGAGATAGGGAATATATACTAGTGTATTTTTTTTAACTCCTTTGTGTCAAGAGCTGTATAACTGATTAATTGTGCTAATTTATTAGCTTTAGAGCCCTACAGGAAGAAGAGTGCTTTGTAGAATGATTGCTTTATGAATCATAAAGAGAAACAGATGAACATGTGAACAGTAAAGATCTTTTCCTTGGAATTATGTTCATCCTCTGATTAAAATGAACTGTTTAAAGTTAAAACTACTGTATTTCACCCTTGGCATTTGGAAATGTGTATGTAATTTTGGTTATGGTGCTTCATTATAATAATGAATAGATACAAAAAAGGTATTTATAGAATATTGTCAAAGCAAATTTGTAGGATAAAATAGGTCTGGCCATGGGTGTTACATACTATTTAATTAATATTATTACTTCCTTGGTGCCTCACTAAATTATATCACAAAATCAAGTACAGGATTTTCCAGAGTATGCTTTTGGAAGAATCTGAAGTTTTATTTAGGACTCATTAATTCTGTCTGTCCCCTAACTTACGATTTATTTCACAAATATTATAAATTTTAGATCATTCAGATGTTGCATTTTTAGTCTTGTAAATTATCAGAATAGATTTAGAATGAATCTCTTTTGAGGATAGGTTACTTTCCTTAATGAAAGTATCATATTTTTAGTTTACAGTGGAATTTAAGTAAAGGTTTATTATTTGAGCCACAGTTATGAAAACTGTAGATAATACATTTAAGCTTGCAATTAGAAAGAAAAATGTTTTCTAAATAGAAAAACTTTTCAACTCATCTATTTTTCAACTAGAAATTTATAGAGTTAGAATGTTTTTAAAGAAAAGATTTTATCTGTAAGGGAAGTGCTTACTGCCAGCATATTTCACCAAAGCTTAAATTCTCAAGAGGGCATGTCATCCTTATAAGCAAACCATTCTGATTACATCAATCACCTTATATTACCTTGAGTGACTGACTCGCATGAGACGCTAGCAGTTATGACTTGAGTTGCAATATGCAGACAGTAAAAACCATATTTTACTTAAAAATATATTAACATACTACTTTTCCTAATAAAATACATCAAACATTTTTATCAGTAGGCAGGAAATTATAGAACTAGCAGTTGTATTCCTGAAGCACTTTTAGTGTTCATGATAATTAATTTGAAAAGTAGACTCTTATCACATATTAGCATCTTTTGAACATTCTTATTTTTGGTAAAATTAATTTGTGACTGATTCATGAAATAAATGATAAGGAACATAAATTCAACTCTTTACTGTATGACTCATGTAATCTGTGACTTTTTTGGGGGAGTTTCACATAATGAGAATACATTAAGAAACGTTTTAAACAAAAACACATGTAACTAACATTTTCTCTTAGATCTCAGGGTCTATCCCCTACTGCTTCAAAGCTCCATGATTAAAGGTATTTTAATAAGGTCAATGTTAGTATCTTATAAAGTTATGAAGTAGTCATATACTGAAAACTAAGTTCATTGAAAAATTTCCCAGAGAGATTAGGTAAAACCTCAATTAAGATAATGTTGTTTTCCCTAAGGTTCATTTGCCTGAGATTACTGGTAATCAGGATTCTAATTTGGAACTAAATTTTTAATCCAAATGTACTAACCTGATAGACTGAGTCTCATTACCACCCTCTGCAATGTGAAACCCTGTTAAATGTGAATTTCACATGTCACAATCAAATGGTCCTTTAACCTACCTTCAGAATTTGTTTTATTTTGATAATTTTACAAATATATGTGAATTAACATACATTCATTTATTCACAAAGCATTTTAACGGTCACTAAAAGGGATCCCATTCTGGAGAATAGCTTAAAATAATTTCTAATAGAGTTTCAGAGTGGTGAGACAGCAAAAGTCTCTCTTTTTATACATCTTTTTTATATTTTCTAAATTAACAGTATATAAATATATAATATTCTGCAAAAAATATGCTACTTTAAAAAGAAAGACATATTTAATGTCCTGATTTTTAGTTAATGGGACATTGTAAGGTTATTTACAACAAAATAACATATTTAAAACTTTCTATTTCTTTAGATGAAAAGAGATTATCCAGTTAAATATAAGCAAGTGTATGCTTGAGAGATTCTCACTGTCTATAAGGTTCTGATAGACATTTAGACAAAGGAAAATTTAACCTGTAATAACTTTCAAAAAAATCCTTAGAAACAATGCGATAAGGCTGGGCACGGTGGCTCACGCCTGTAACCCCAGCACTTTGGGTGGCCAAGGTGGGTGGATCGTGAGGTCAAGAGATCGAGACCATCCTGGTCAACATGGTGAAACCCCGTCTCTACTAAAAATACAAAAATTAGCTGGGCATGGTGGCACGCGCCTGTAGTCCCAGCTACTCGGGAAGCTGAGGCAGGAGAACTGCTTGAACCCAGGAGGCGGAGGTAGCTGTGAGCGGAGATCATGCCATTGCACTCCAGCCTGGGAACAAGAGCGAAACTCTGTCTCAAAAAAAAAAAAAAAAAAAAAAAAAAATAGAAACAATGAGAAAAACTTACTATTGAAGGATGGAGTATGAATTAAGGGAGTTGGCAGGAAGATCCTTCAGAATAATAATTCTGTATGATTGAAGGAGACTAGAAAGAGTGTGCATGTGGGTGTGTGTGAGTGTGGGTGTGTAAGATAGAGATAGAAAGGGAAAGAGAGAGAGTGGGAGAATTTAAATAATGGAAGATTTCATTAGATTGAATCTTTAGGTTATCTCTTTGTCATTCTGAGTCATCATTATCTGAGTAACTCCTGAAGATTGAATTACTCTATTCTTTGAATACTTGGGAATGGGCGTAGATCATACTTTGAATGTCTTTATTCCTTCCTGCAAGTCACAAAGCTAAGACAGTTTGGCTATATAAATCTGTTTAAACACTATTATGATTATTCTGAGTGATTTCAAGTCTGTAAATACAATGAAAAACCCCAAAGAGTTTCTTACTGTCCAAACGATGATTACGAAGCCCTATGTACATAGCTCCCATACTACTTAACTCATATTATTACTTCATTGTCACTTCACTATTCTGAACTGCCTACAGTTCATAATATAAAAGCAAGAGAGAGCATCTTACAAGTTGTATTGAGATTAGAGGTAACGTTGGAATGCCAACAATCAGGCAGATTTTTACAGTTGTATGTCTAATCAACACAAATACCAGGCTATTGATGAAACCCTCAGACTATTTAGAAGCCTAAGACTCAGACCCTGCCCTGAAAGATTTTTAAGACTAATTGGGGAGCTTCTGTCTGGTGCACTTTTCAAGAACTTGCCCATGTAAACAATATGCCCCAGAGTTTTATTTGTATCTTCATGTTACATAATTAGATTAGTGAACCAGAATTTCTTTATTTTTAGGAAAATATAAAAAACATTCAGCAATCTGAAACCAAAGCCTGATAAATAGCTAGCTTTTGGAATTAAGCTCATGAAGTCATATGATTATCCATGATGAAATTTTAACTTTTGACATAAGTTAAATAAGTTTAAATAAAATTTGTTATGAATTTAGGAATGTGTATAATGAAGGTGATTTTTCTGTTAAGTAATGTTATAGAAATAGTTCAATGGCTTCCCCCCATGGAAATTTCTTAAATGTCTTTACTTTCATTAAATCTTATAAACATTCCGCTATTCACGTATTTTTAAAAATATGGTAGCTCTGCTATTTTCAACCTGGAAAAATCTTGGTTGGTTTTTGCTTAATGATTAGCTATTTGAATCAGCTTTCTTTGTGGATTCTAATTTGCCCTGTTTCTCTTAGAAAAAATATATATAGGTATATATTTAGATATAAAATATTTATACACACACATATATATGTATATATTCAATTCATTTGGTGTTGTCAAATTGAATAATATTTTTGCAGAACAGTTTGTCTTCTTAAATTATTGTAGAAAATGGTTGTGATATGTAATTGTACTGTTAATTAAATATGTCTAAGCACTTAGATGCATATCTAGGGTATTAGTACGTATACTTACTGTTTTTGTAAATTGTACCATTTCACCAACCATGGCTTAGGCTGGGCTGGTCCCACCTCCTCCCAATCTTACCACAGCCATTGTCAAAAAAACTGTACATTATTTGCAACAGATTAGCTATAACCATCAATTTCCTTCATTTTAAAGGCCTAGACAACTCATAGTTCATAAGAATAGCTTTATAGTTTTAGTTCATTTCAGAAACAAAATTATTTGAAATGCTCAGTTTAAATGCAACTTCTTTGAATAGTACTTTCTCCCTACCACAACAGGGATATGATATAAATCAGTGGTCTTCATCCTTTTTGGCACCAGAGACCAGTTGCACAGAAGACAATTTTTCCATATACTAGGTGGTATGGGGAATGATTTAGGGATGGTTCAAGCACATTACCTTTGTTGTGCACTTTACTTCTATTATTATTACATTGTCTAAGAACTACATAGATGTTCCCCATTTAAGAGAACAGATTATTAAATATCAATATGTGCTGGAAAAATTCCTAAGATTGCTTCCCACTCTCCTTTCTTCAATTTAACATTCATCCTGGCCTTAGTAAAGATCTCAGGTTATATACATATGATGCTGATTGTTCACTAACCAGCTGTGCTATGTTCTGAAAATTCTTAATTTGCTAAGCATTGTTTTCTACTTCTATAAAATAAAAGTCATGAAACCTACCTCATGAGGATTCTCTGGGAATACAATAAAAATACCACTTGTGAAGAGATTATTATAGCCTTTAGACACAAAATATTAACATGTTTTGATATATTCAAAGGAATAATGATGATAATTTTCTAACTAAAAGTAACAATGAACATTTTCCTATTGTGAGATAATACAATGACCAGTCCATACCATAGTTCCACCTCTTCTTATCAATGATTAATTTCACTTCTAATTTATATTGTAAATTCTTATGAGTTTTGCTAGCAGGAACTCTCATCCTTCTCTCTGATCACCGTTATGTACCTAAGGGCTCCCTCATCAATGTCAACTTTCTGGGACCTATAAATTTTAGGTCTACACCAAACAGAGTGTGATTCATACCAAAAAAAAAATATGACCTTGAGTTATCTGTTTTGAGCAGACATGTCTCCTAACTGATAGATCCATTAATACTTTCTCCAGAATATTTTCACTGCTCAAACACAGTGTGACACCACTCTTATTACTTGATGAAATGCATTTTTCATTATGTCCACTCTGAAAAAAAGATGATTGGCAAGACAAACAGGAAAGCTTATGTGAAGACAAGACCATATATCCCTCATCCCTTTTCTGTGATAAGATTAATCCTTAGTGACATTTTTCATGAGCTTATGAAAATTTATCATTACTTGGAAATTCTTCCTGCAAGTTCAATACCTTCAAAACTTCTTATTTGTGTGCTTCTGTTAAACAGGGAAACAGAATTCCCACTCAAATGCTTTGGCAAGGACTGCTTCGGAACCATAATAAGATGCCATCATAGTTGTGAGTATAATTTTCATTCATTCTCAGTTCTGTTCTCCTTTAGTTGATAGCAGTACTATTTTCAAACATTTTCTTTCACTAAAGAGTTTAAAAATAGATTACTGTTATGTAAGGTGTAACTCTTCACAGGTGTACTACATAGGTACTCACCTTCTGATAATATGCATTAAAATGTCAAAATTCTCACAACCAAATTAGAAATTCTAGAATTTAAGAATTTTGTTTTAAAGCTACAGGGCTACTCATTTTCTTACTAAATGAGTTATGAACCCAATATATATTGTGATTAATGTTCTCATGTCATCATTATTTAGAGAGATACTTCTCCACGTGTAAATGAGATTATATGGTCTTCCTGAGTTTAGCTTATTTCACTTAGCACAGTATCCTCTAGGTTCATCTATATTGTGGCAAATCACAGAATTTTCTTCTTTTCTGAGGCCGAATAGTATTTCATTGTGTAAATACATATATAAAAACATCACATTTTGCCCCATTTATGTATATGATTATGATTTTGTCTATGATAATATTAATAAAAAATGTTTCTCATGTCTGTGCTACATACTAAAGTTTGGTGAACTGAAAACATTCCTTGAAGACGAATCTATGGATCTAGTGTCAGTTCAGAGATATAGAGAGCTGGAAAGAGCATCACTTCTACACTTAAAAACTGTAAATTTTCTTGAACCCTACATAAAGCTGAAGTCAGAGGGCTACCCTCTAACTTTAAAATCTGGGACATGGCAGAGCCTAAAAGAAGACACATGACCTGATCATTTGCTTACTGAGATAAACACTGTCATGCCATATAAAGTGGTAACAAGAATTCAGCTGAAAATTTTTAAGCAAATACCTAGGTTCTAAGTAAGATGAAAGCCTTTCAGGGCTGCAGATACAGATGAATTGCCCTCTGTTATGGGCGTTCCTCTGTGAATTTCCAAGCACTCTTACGGAAGAGTAGGGAGACCATAATAAAGCTTCCCTGGTGGTCTTTTAACCTTTGTGGGCCATATGATCCCAGTCACACCTACTTTGCCCATCCATTGTATCTGAAAAGCAGTTGTAGACTTCCAGATAAATGAATGTGACTGTTTTCCAATAAAACTTTGTGGATTCATACGTGTGTATTTCATGTAATTTCTATGTTTCACAAATATTGTTTCTTTTGATATTTAAAACCATTTTAAAATGTAGAATCACTCTTAGCTCTAAGCTGTACAGAAACAGGCAGTAGGTTGGATTTGGTCAGTAGGTTGTAGTTTTTGACTCCTGGTATAGGAGATAAAGTTTCTCCAACATCTGAAATTTTCAGATTATAAAAAGAAATTTATGAGATCCACATTAATTTTCTATTATTGCTGTAACAAATTACCACAAATTGAATAACTTAAGGTAACACAAATGTATCATCTTACAGTGCCATAGGTCACAAGTCTGGGCACCATGTAGCTCACCTGAGATTCTCTGCTCTGGGTTTCACTGCGCTGAACTCAACATCAGCATGGCTGATGAAGGCCCAAAGGAAAAATCTGTTTCCAGGTTTATTTCAAGATCTTGGCAGAATTCAGTTCCCTGTAGTTGTAAAATTGAGGACCATGTTTCCTTGCTGGCTTTCAGCAGGAAGTCTCTCCAAATCCTAGATGGTACCACATTCCCAGGCTCATGGAACCATTCAAATCTAGCAACATCAAGTCAAGTCCCTTACATACTTCAAATCTGACTCCTGCCTTACCTCTCTGAAGCATCTCTTCTTTTTATTGCTCTGAATTATCCTTGCACTTTTAAGAGCTCGTGTGATTACCTTGAATTTCTTCTTTTGGCTAATTCAGGATAATCTCTTTGTTAAAATTTGGAGTTACCAAAATTAATTCTATCCATAAAGTTCCTTTTGTCTTGTAAGGTAACACATTCACAAAGATAACCCTGGAGATGAATAAAAATCATGAGAAGAGGGGCAGAAGTCAAAAAGTCCATGATGCCACAACCAGCTAGTCCTCCAGCTTTGTCAAGTTGTTGAGAGATCCAATCCTTTCACCTCACCCTTTTCTTACAGCAGCATCTCTCTGCCTAAAGAGAAGTAAGCACAAACATGTAAATCAAATAAACCCTTGTATTAAAACTGAACACGAATGTGTTTATGACCATCATCTTTTCCAGATAGTAGGCCACCTGTTGAGCAATCTCACACAATGGCAACATGGATTTTACATGTCAGGAATATAAGCAAAAATCTGTGAACTATGTTACAAGAAGTAATTTTAGTAAATAGCTCTTAAAGGTACCAAAAATATCATTTTGCACTCCAACTAAAAGGTCAGCAAGAGTCATTATAGCTGTCCTGTTAGAAACAAAACAGCTGTAATAGTGAGAATTTATTAATGTCTCTCTAGTTGGGTTTCTAAAATGACCTGGAATCATTTTTAGGCCAGGTGAGGTTTCATGGATCAACTAAATTGAAGGCAACAAATGAAAGTTAACTCCTAGCTTTGTTTTATCTAGGTATTCTATAGAGTCAGATAGTTTGTTTCTAAATTACACTGTACGTGACAGTAATGAGAATAATTTCTAAATATACTACGGTTTCCAACTACATACATATTTTTTATTACAATAGAGGAATGTTATAGAGAATGATCACATGGTAGAACATAAAGAGCATTGTGAAAAATTAGTTCTGATTTTCCTCTGTGGCCTTGGATAAATCTCAAACAGTCTGGACCTCTATTTTCTGACCCATAAGACTAAAATAGCACCTTGTATTCACAATATGCTTCCCAATAAAAATTTTAAGCCATACATTTGAGGATAAAGACTCATAAGCAACATTGAGCAAGTCAGACATAATTACAATGCAATCAGTACTTAAGAGTATAATGACATCTCCTAGTGTCTTTGAAAATATTCACAAAAACACTGCTCATTGGGTTGACCTTCAGCTTGTGTTTGTATAGAATTCTTTGCTCTCCATATCCCACTCCCTCATATATTCATTAAGCAATATGCTTTCATGTTCCAGTAAACATGTTTGCTTTTTGATACAGGCTTAGCAAGGTGCTATGCCTCTTACTTCCTCTTAGCAGTTATACCCTGCTTTATGTCCCACTGGGCCCTAACCTGACATCTGTCATTGCAGCAGGTCTGTATTTGATTGTGTCTCCATACATACAACTAAATAATTTAGAAAACAGAAGTAAGCACATCAATTTAGATTTTAAAAATGTCTGAAATGTTACTTTCCAAAACTGACTTAGCATTATTGTCACTTGGTGAGGATAATCCTAAGAAATATATATTACTAAGCTCTACAAGTTAATTGTATATTTTGTAATTCACAGTTGATATCCAGGTAAGTGTATTTACTTTTAATGATTTCTAGGTGATTCTGATATTATAGAATATACAGATGCTTGGTGCCAGCATTCAAGTTCTTTATTTTTCCTCAATATAGTTTCGATGTTTTATTAACAGTCAAAAATGACCAATGGCAGAGGAACAAAAAGGTTTTAAATGAACGAACAAACAACTCCAATTTTCTATTTTTTTACTGTAACAGATTGATAAGTAATTCATTAAAACAATCTAAAAATTAACTGAAGATTGCCAATTACATGGAAATTTTGCTTTTCATCCATTCATTTCAAGATTTTTTAAATATAATTGAATTATTGAATACAGATGGCATCTGCTTCACAATACGCTTGTAAAGAATCAGAATGCTACTAAATATGATATCAGTAGGACTGAATTTTGAGGGTTATGTGTTCATAATTACTATACTATTCTGAACTCCATGTAATCAGGAAAACATACCTACATATGTATATCTAGATTCATGTATATATGCATATGAATATATAAATGTTACTCTATCTCTGTTAAACACATAAAGGCACAACTGGTACTTAAGAAAATCATGAAGATGAAATATGAGTTTTTCACTTATTACCAAGATTAATGCACTTCTGGGAATGCACACCCAATGTTTCACTTTTCTCAGATGCTTATAAACTCTGTTTTTCATAATGGTCTTGCTTTCTTTCATCTGTCATCTTTCCCCTAAGATGATAATTTTCTAAGCTTGGTAGCAAATTTTAGAATATTAAAGAGGAGAATCTTAAAGAAAAATATTCCTTAGTCATGAAAGTTTAGGTACTACAAATGTAGGTACTAAAAGACTTGAACCTCCATAATTGCTGACATCTCTCCATTCTCTTGCATGGAAAGGGCTCAGCAATTATGAAAGTTAAAGTTCTTCCCAGACTCACAGAGTCCATTTCTATCATTTTACCAGTATTCTTAAATATTGTTCCACAGTGAATTTTTTAAATCTCAATTTTAGTGTTTTCTTAATCTTTCTAAACTTTCAGTATCTTGTAGTAGTTACCCACTAATAAACAAGTAGAAAACAAATAGCAAATAGTAAGCAAAACATTAAGCTAGTCTTTCTTAATTGAGAGTATCAAGTGCACAGCCCCAGGCACTGTGCCACCAGGGTACTTTCCAAAAAAATTAGATTAACTATTGATTGGAAGATTCAAAATTGTTAGGTTGTCAATTCCCTCATGTTTATGTATATATTCAATACCGTTCAAATAAAAATTGAAGAATAATATTTTATAGAAATTAAGTAGTCGCTTCTAAGATTTATGTGGAAATCCAAAGACCTAGCCAGCCAAAATATCTTAAAGAGGAAGAACAAAGCAGAAGGATTTACATTTTTTGATACCATGACTTACTGGCATGATTCCTCATATCTGTAATCTCAACACTTTGGGAGGTCGAGGCAGGTGGATTGCTTGAGCTCAGGCATTTGAGACCAGCCTGGGCAATGTGGCAAAACCGTGTGTCTACCAAAAATATACAAAAATTAGCCAAGCATGATGGTGCATGCCTGTAGTACCAGCTACTTGGGAGGCTAAGGTAGGAGGATCCCTTGAGCACAGGAGAAGGAGGTTGCAGTGAGCCAAGATCATGCCACTGCACTCCAGTCAAGACTCACTATAAATTTTCATTAAGCAAGACAATTTATGGTATTGCCATGAAGATAGACAAATAGATCAATAAAACAGAATCCATATTCCAGAGATAGGCCCACACACTATGCTAATTAATTTTCAGTTAAATAGTACAATTAAATCAATGGGATAATGTTAGTTTTTGCAGCAAATGGTGATGAAACAACTTGATACACACATAGGAAAAAAATAAACATGGACCCCTAATAAAATCATTCCCAGAAATTAATTTGAGATGGATTATACACCTAAAAGTAAAGTCTAAATGTCTGAAGTTTTCAGAAGAAAGCATGGAAGAATATCTTTGTGACTTGCAATAAATACTATTTTTCTAAAAGTAAAAAGAGAAACAAACAGCTTTAACTGTGAAAAGAGATTTGGATTTATTCGTAATTAAAAACCTCTGCTTTTTAAAAGGCATCCTGAAGCAGTAGAAAATATTTAGAAGTCATATATCCAATAAATGACTTGTATCTACAATATGTAAAGAACTCTATTCAATAATTAAAAGACAAGCCATTTAATGCAATTGGGAAAAGACTTGAATATGCACTTTAAGAGGTGGATATAATCAAAATCTGTAAACACGTAATAAACAGTCAATATCATCTGTCATGAGGGCAAAGTCACAATGAGAAGATTCCACCTTGCACTTAATAGAATTGTTGGGTCTCGAGAGACAAGGTAAAGAAGAAAGAAGAAAGGTCTAGCATTGTAGAGAATGTGGAATTGTTTGATCTGGAGTAAAAAAATGGTACAACTACTAAAAATTAGTATGACAGTTTCTAATAAAATTTCACAAATATCTATCCTATAACCCAGGAATTACACTCTGACA
Source organism: Ateles fusciceps (assembly GCA_036589455.1). Taxonomy (NCBI): domain Eukaryota; kingdom Metazoa; phylum Chordata; class Mammalia; order Primates; family Atelidae; genus Ateles; species Ateles fusciceps. The sequence goes on along the minus strand of JAZHEH010000065.1, from coordinate 3,341,011 downwards.
CATTTACCTAAAGGAATTAAATACCTGAAGCCAAAAAAAAAAAACACAAAAAAAAAAAACAAAAAAAAACCCCACAAACTTTAAAAAAGTTCACGTAACTTTATTCGTAATAGGCAATAATTATAAACAAGCAAATATTCATCAGTGGGTGAATAAATTGTGGTATATTAATAAATTGGAATCTTTTTCTAATATAAATTGGAACAAACTACTGATTTATTCAACATTTTGAATAAATTTAAAAACATGTTAAGGAAAGATGTCAGATATAAAAAAAGCTACATACTCCATGAATCAATTTACAGGAAGTTCTAGAGCAGACAAAGCAAATCTATGATGGAGAGTAAACTTTTCACTTTTTTGTTTTTCTTTTGGAAGAGGGAAATTAACTAAAAAGAACTATTAGGGAACATTCTGGAGAAGATGGAAATGCTGTCAATTTTGACTGAGTTGATGTTTACATGGTGTATTCATTTGTCAAATCTCAACTGTACACATAAAATTTACACATTTAATTGTACATGAATTAATCCTCAGTAAATTCCCATCCAATAAGAAAAAAATCAATATTTTAATTGTTTCTAACTTCAGGCATCGACATCAGCATTGTGAAATTGTCTTCAAACTTTTTAATCACTTTGTGTGCTGTTTAATGACCCCAGCTGGGAAGACACTGAGATGGACATGCGTACTTTCCCTCACCAACAGGGGACTTTACTTTCCCCTCGAACTGGAGACCTTAAAGGAGTCCAAGGACGTTTTTATGCTGTCAGCATCCCCCCCCCGCGCCCCGGCCGATTGGTTTTCTGTGGCTCCAAGTATCCTAAAATCCTGCGCTTGGGTGGGAGGACATTGAGGGTGAAACATCACTGTGATTGACACAGTTCTATCGTGAGGACAATGCTTGGTGACAATTCCCTTCTTGTCCATTTCCTCTTTATTTTGTATCTCTGTGATCTCCTCACTACGACTAGGCTGGAGGGCAAAGTGCCTTTAAAATAAAAAGATTTTGGTCTCTGACTGGGGCTTGCGGCGGGGGTTGGAACAAATAAAAATCGTCTCTGATGGATGCATGCAGTTAAAATGCTAGTCCTTGGCCTCCGCTAGTGGCCCATGTTAGGACCAACATCGCCCTGGCAGCGCCCCCTGGGCTCAGGTCACTGAGGCTCCTGGACTAACCTGGTACTGAGGACCAGCGCAGGCAGGAGAGACAGCAGGTAGAGCGCGGAGCTGACTTTCATGCTGTGGTCTGCCGGGGTCCTCCTTCCCTCGCTGCCTTCGCGCTCTCCTTGGGGTTCTGTCTGTCCTCGGTGCCAGGCAGTGTCATTGGCTGGCTGAGAGTCCTCTCATAAGACCTGCAGGCAGAAGTGGACTAAGCAGCAGGCGCCTCGCCAAGGCTGGGCGCGGGGGAGTAGCTTTGCGAGCAGGGTCTCCTGCCTGGGGAGTCCCATCTGGGATCCTATCTGGAAGCGCCACCGCTCCTGAGCCCTGAGGAAGAAAGGTGCTCTGGAGAGGACGTTGAAAATAGTATTCTGATTAGAAATGCATAATGATCCTTCTAATATGAGAGTGGAAGCACAGCAGGAGTAAGCAGCATCCAGAAATGCACCTTGAGCCTCTAATGTCATTGCAAGCTTCTTGACCCGTAAATGTAGACTAGAAAAAAAGGTTAAAAATGATAGAAACATCTGCTTTTTTGAATATTCCTGATCTTCCTCTGACTTCAATCTCTGATCCCACCAGCTGCTGGCAGGGGGTTGGAGAGTAGAGTTTATCTACCTGTAAGGGTCATTTTCCTCAGGGTGACACTGGGTAGGGAGACCTAAATAAAGATAAATTACTCTTTATGGTGGGATTGGAAGGGGGAGGATTTTATTTGTCTCTTTTTTTTCTAAAATTTCCTTAGGAATGAAGAACTCAACTGTAATTTGAAAAATATTTTATACAAATAAAATGGCATTTTTTTTTCTGCATATGATGTTTTACATAATTGTTGAAACTAGAACCCCCTTCCCCTACTGAAATGTACAACCCAGGAATCTTGAGGTGTGGTCAGTTTGGGGATTCTGGAAAAATATTCAGGGTAAATTAATGTTTATAAACCAGGTGTAACACTCAGCCCAGTGAATTAGAGATTAATACTATTACCTGTTGTAGAGACGAGAAAACCAAGCCTCATCAATATTTGTGGTTGATTAGAGGAGGAAAAACAAACAAACAGAGTTCTGGCTGTCCTGAATCATCAGGGCTTCTGCCGAAAATGTTTCACCTAGTCCAGGGCTTTGCACAAAATGGCAGTTCAGTAAAACTTGTGAATAGAAGAAATGAAGGTCAAAAGCAAGCTGATCTCTGGACATTCCTGTCTGTAGAGTTCAGCTTATATTCTACATCTTAGGGGCAAGATATTTATAAAGCAATTTTAAGTACAGTGTCCCTTGTAGTCTAAATCTAAAACAATATATTATTTGTAGGAGAAAAAAATTTATGACCTTTATTATTAAAATGATACACATTTTAAAATCAATCCTTAAAGTTTCTGTTCTTAATAAATTGAAATCTCAGACATTTGTATGGGACAAAAAATACTGCTTTAATACTCCATGTTTTTAAAATTCAATTAATAAGAGCTTGTGTGACCTGGATACCAGTCCTTTCAGCAATAGTAAAACTGACAGCAAATAAAACTAGGCATATAAAAGTTAACACACTTGGGAAGTGCATGTCATTTGGAGGAAAAAAGAAATGACATTATGCTTTGCTAAAACAGAGCTGTCACCCCAAAACAGAGTGGGAAGTGTTTTCGGTTTGCTCTTAATAGGGTTTTCTAACAACACTGCGCAGCTTGGAAGATGATGTTTTAAGCTGCATGTATAACAAGGACATATGGATTCTTGGTTATAAGAAAAAGAATTACAAGGAAATTACACTAACATTTTTGGAACACTTTTTTGCATATTGAGATAGTACTTATCATCTCATATCCCCATTGAGAAGCCAAATGTACTAGTTATTTTTATTATTCTCTTATTTAGAAGCTGAGGAGAGGCGCAGGGAAGCCAGGTAACTTGCTAAAGTTCACTCCATAACTAATATAGTGGAGATGACATTCACGTTCAGTCTGCTTTCAGTCTCACTCCAAAACTTACACTTTCTTGAGGAACACTGTATAGGACAGATCTTTTCTTACAGTATATTATTCTTTTTCAAATACCTGAATAAGAAAAGATACTCCACAACTCAAAACATATTATTTCTATTAGATATACCAGCATTAAGTAACAACCAACCTTCCGTAGTTTTTTCAACTAGGAAAAATAATCAACAGAATGACTTTTAGACTGTGTTTACACTGTGCTTAACAACTCTGTTTTAGCTGTGTTTAACAACTCTCTTTTGCTAGAGTATCAAGCTCCCATAAGTAACTCCATGGATAGTTGGCCTGTTATATATTTTCTTGTTTGGTGTGGGGTGAAGGAGGGGGAAACAGGGTCTCACTTTGTCACCCAGGCTAGAGTGCAGTGGTGCAATCTTGGCTCACTGCAGCCTCTGCCTCCCAGGCTCAAGTGATCTTCCCACCTCAGCCTCCTGAGTAGCTGGTACTACCGGTGAGTACCACTGCATCCAACTAATTTTTGTATTTTTGTGTGTGTGTGTGGAAACAGGGTTTTGTCATGTTGTCCAGACTGTCTTGAGGTCCTAAACTCAAGAGATCCACCCACCTTGGCCTCCTAAAATGCTGGAATTACAGGCGTGAGCTACCATGCCCGGCCATGTTATATATTTTCTGCAAGCACAAAAATATATCTAACTTAACGTAGTTTGAGTGTATCAGGGATGCTCATCCCGGAAGGTGAGCCCAAGTGAGGTTTTGGAAACAACTGCAGATTGAATAGCTGCAGGATTGAAGTATTATATACTGAATTACCATATGAATTTGCCTCTCCAAAGTTTTTTTTTCTTTCCTTCCTGTGAAATTGCAGGACTGTAAGTCTTCATTGCCTATGACATTCTATTTTATGGTCACAAGAAAATTTAAGTGCAAAATTATTTTTATGACTTCAAAATATGGGTACATAAATTGTAGTAATCAAGCAGTGCAGACAGCAGCCTCACTTACCCTGCAGTACTGTCTTATGCTGGGTCCCCTGCAGGTTGAGGGAGAAGTGTTTGCAGCATCCTCTCCCCAGCCTAAAGAATATCAGAAAAATCCAGGCAGTCCCCTCTGAGCCCATCCTTTATAAAATCTGGGATTTGGGCAATACAGGCTAAATAGAATAAGGATGCATTTCCTCAAAATAACCTACACTGTGAACTTTGATTTCAATCATAGCTGAGTCTATTTTATAATTGAAGTTGAACTTAGTTGCTATTATGTAAAGCCTATTATTTTGAGTATATCAAATTTCTACCGAATAGTTTTTTTATAATCATGTAATAATTGCTAGCTTCTACTACGCACCAAGCATGGTGTTAAGTACTGGGAATTGATAGAAAGAAAAAAATCAACCACACTTGAGCCTCTAGGGTTACAATAGGAAGGCCAGACTTGGATAATGAGTTAAACCAGAGTAAAAATTGCTGTGTTTTTGTTTCTCTTTTAATGAGGTGCTCTGGTCTACTTTCAATATTTTTCTTCTTCCTTCATCTATTAAACTCTGGTGAACCCTGAGATTTGATCGTTAAATAATTTCTTTTAATAGTCTAGATTTTTCTTTCTCCATCCAGGTAAGCTTATGATTTCTGTGGTTTCGACTACAGTTATTCATTATTCCTATTTACACCCCCCACTCCTCCTGTATCCAGTTAATTACCAAGCACTGAATATTTTCTCCTTAGTACTAATTTATTCCAACAGACCACTCCTATCTCTTATTATTATGGCTTTAGAAAATTTTGATTTCTTGATGTATATTCTCACCTCTAAGCTGTGCATCTGTGAGACTAACCCTTTAAAGCATAATGTAGGCTTTAAGAACAGAACCATGGGTTATTCCACAGTTCAGGCTCAAGACTGGCACACATGGAAGACAAATTCCAATAGCACTGATATTTATATCGACAACCACAAAATGCTGGTCGGAATGCGTGGCCCGACAAGCAAGTCAATCACCTGGCAAAACAAAAATATCAACATCCTTTATAGGATTTTAACAAAGCCCAAAGTCTTAGAACATAATAAAATAGAAAACATGTTTTCAATGTGAATGAAAGAAGCCAAACTCTGTAAAATATGTAAAGAAGGTTTATTTTTAGCCATTTTGGGGTACCGTGACCCAAGGGACGATCCCAAGAGGTCCTGAGAACATGTGCTCAAGGTGGCTGGGTTATAGCTTGGCTTCATATGTTTTAGGAAGACATAAGAAGTCAATCAATAAATGTGATGTGTGCACTGGTTTGGTTCAGAATGGTGAGACCACTTAAAGTGGAGGAGGATACAGGTCATAGGTGGATTCAGAGATTTTCTGACTGGAAATTGGTTGAAAAGGTTAGTATTATCTAAAGACTCGGAATCCATAGAAAGGAGTGTGTGGGTTAATGTAAGGGGTTGTAGAGATCAAGGTTCTTATTATGTAGGTGAAATCTCATAGGTAGCTACCCTTAGAGACACTAGATGGCAAGTGTTATGAGAAGATGAGGTGATTGAAGTTTAATTGACTTTAACAGTGTATCTTTTATTTATTTTGATTTTGATTATTTGCAGTACAAGATTTGCAGCTTTTTTTTTTTCATTCAAATTAGGTGTTGAAGATGGTGACAAAATTCCCAAATGCTCCTTGTGCCCTAATTAAGGAGCAGAAATATGTATGTCCTTAACTTCCTGCCAATCACTCTCACCAAGCTCAGCTGAAAACAACCTCTTTAAGGTAGTTGCCAGCTTAAAATTACCACTCAAAGCTCAGGTCGGTTGTTTGAATAAATGACAAATTGATTGATTGAGGCTGGTCAAATGCATGCTTTCTTCTATTTAGAAGAAAAATCATAAAATATCGATGTCAGACTGGACAAAACAATCAAGTAAAGTAGACAGTTGAGGCCATAATTCACCTTACATGCAGATTAAAGGAAGCCAAGGTAAAGGCAGAGAATGACTGTGTGCTATCCCCTAAATATATCAACACCAGTGCAAAGAGGGGAGCATAAAGGGTGAAAAATACATCAATCACAAAATCAAGATTCATCACATCAGATTAAAAATATCAGGAAAAATTGGAATTATAAAAATTAAGCTACCATAGACTTTCAAGAATCAAAAATGATTTGGATTTTTTAAAATTTTAACTCCACCTTTTTTTTTGTCGTTTTATTCCCACTCATCATGCATACATCTCAGAAATTCCATAATTTGGCCCTTCATAACATCTCTCTTAAACTCCCTCTATACTAAGAAACACTTGCAACAGCTTTATTAGCTTACATCCTTGTTTCGGAATTTAGATCTAGAGATTTTGGATTAAGTTGTTTCATGTTATTTGCTTCCAAAATACTTACATAGATAAATTTTCATTCAGTAAAATCTGGTTCATTTTAAATAAGAAGTTCAAAAGTGATCCATCTTACAGAACTCAATTGAAAATTCATGCCACATTTGATTCATATTTAGATTGATTCAAGTTTGGTCATCTTTATCTGGCTCTTATGGTATTAATAACCACAACAACCTTTGTTTCAGATGTCCAAAGTTTCTCATTTTCGATATGAGCCAATTCCAGCTGTCAGGCCACTTAAAAAACTTAGAGGTTTCCCTAATTTGCATACAAATAAACTGAAGATTCTGCCTTTTCCATAATGCTCTTTATGTCTGTCTACCTGAAATGAATTTATTTACTTTTAAGGTATAATTCAAATCTTTAAACATTTATTGATGCAAAAGTCTCTTTTCCTTAAACTAGAAAGAATAAAAACACCTCCAGAAGAAGGTTCTCTCTAAGTTGATTTTCTCTCACTGACCTTAGAAAGAATTCCAGTAACCACTTGAAGCCACCTGTGGTATGAATAGATGCATTATTGGCTCCTAGTCTTCAACACTCCCAAAATTCATACACTTGAAATTGTCAAGACATAAATTTCACTGAACAAAATGAAACAAATAAGGAAGACTTTATTGAAAACTATTCCAATAGGAGGAGAGAGGCTAGAACTCAATCTGAGCTAAACTCTACTGAAACAAAATGCTTAAGACCTTTTAAGAGCTAGGGGAAGAAAAGGAATCACAGGCCATTTGTTTGCCTTACCCAAAGGAACTCGAAAATTGTCTCCTATTTTCATGACAGGAGGTAGGTGTACAACTTGGTGCAGGACATTCATTTTTATTCCCTCTTCCCCTAAGTGAGGCTCTTACCCTCCTACAGAAACTGGAAGATGGGAATTCTGTCCTCCTTGATTACATTTCAAACAGGTGAGGCAGTTACTAGTTTGTGAAAAAGACATTCCTGGTTTGTAATATCAGAAGGTTTTAAAAAAGATTTACATCTCAAATGGGCAAAGAAAGGTTTAAAACGACAAGTTTTCTAAAGCAACAGGTCTAGGAAAACTGAGTTGACGAAAACAAAAAGGCCATCTCAGTGGCAATGTAACTCTACAGTTGCCTTCGCTAAAGTAATAGAATATATATTTCAACACCTTTGTTTACTCAGGATCCAAACATGCATCTTCCATTTAGAGCTCAGGCCTCAGGAGTCCATGTATGTTTCTGCTTATGCTCTTGCCTCTGCTGTTATCATAAGAACATGTCTGGGCTAGCTCACTGGTCACTGGTGACCATGTGGCAAATATGGAAAAGAACAACTCCCAGTTGACCACAGATACATGAGTGAACCCATAGACCAGCCAACTCTCAGGCAATCTCCAGACTCTTGAATTATAATAATTAATGATTACTGTTTTAAGCCACATTTTTAGAATGCTTTGATACTTAGTAAGACTAACTGATAAAATACACATGAGCTGGGGATGGCAAGAACAGTGGGAAAAATTATGCCACATGGAAAAGCTATGGTGAAATATGGTAGTGTATACAGAAGTATAAGATGGAGTAGGCCGCATTGCAAATAGCCTTGTAAACAACAGTGGGAGTGTAAATGCCATTAGATAGATAATGTGCTAAAGTAAACAACTGTTATTTTCTTCGTACTTACTTTGGTCAGGCTCTGTGTTGAAAATTAAAATAGATTAATTCAATCAAACTCCCCATTGCACTGAAAAGTAAAAATCATTACGACCAGTGTGAACAGTACAATTTAAAAGCTGTTGGAACACCCCCAAACACTTTAAACCTTGAGAGTGATATGACTGTGATCTGAGTCACACGTGGTTACAATTTCTGTTTCTCATAAAAGAGAAATTGTTTTCTTATACAATGACCAGAGAAAATTAGAGGATGTCAGGGACAAAAACCTTGCCTCCTTAATTAATTATCATGGTCATGAATTAACTTTCCCTTTGTTGTCCTGCTGTTCTTAGACCAGATGACAGAAAATTCATGACTACTGCACCTTCTGTAAAAAATGCTAAGTGTACCCTTACCAAAAAAAAACACTGCCTATAACCAATCAGATTGCTATAACTATGCACTAATCTCATGTGAAAAATGTTGTAATCCTGCTAAAAACTCCTCTAGCTCTGCCTACATAAATGAAACCTTAAAATTCCCTACTTCGGAATGCTCGCTGTATTCCTTTGAAGTTGGTATTTTCAGCTGGTCCATCCTTATATTTTGCACTTGAATAAACTCTCTTTAAATTAGATTCTTTTAATTAGATTTAAATTAGTTTTTATTATTTTTGGTTGATACCAGTTTTGCCTAAGAAACCGGAAAGGCAGAAAGTCTAAATAACCAGTTTCACAATTAATATTTAGCAGATCTAGAATCTAAATGTGGATCTGATTGACTTTAAAGCTCAAAGTCTTTCTGCCTATGTTATGTGGCAGATTTCAGTAGAATTTTAGGGGAGAAATGTTAAAGACTCTGTTGGTTTTACAGTTAAAGTATTTAACTGCATATATGCCATGAGTATTGCATTGTTAAATTTTACTATAACCCAAAGCTTTAATGAGAATGAGTCTCACATTTTGTAAAACTTAGAAGTTACACTCCATGCCTGATGAACTTGAGTTCCAGTGAATAGATTGAAATAAAGATAATGGGGGTGGTGTTTATTGTGTTATCAAAGTATTACAAGAAAGTGATGAGCTCAGAAAAGCATTAGCTCACTGGCAAACAGAAATAAATGAAATAGAGACATTCTAGCAATGATGAACTTGCAATATTGGGAAAGACATATGTTCGCCAATTTTGCCCATAGCTCATGTTTGTAATTGCAGCACTTTGGGAATTTGAAGTGGGAAAGTTACTTAAGCCTATGAGTTCAAGACCAGTTGCCTGTGTAACATAGTGGAAAACCATCTCTACAAAACATAAAAAAAATATTAGCCAGGCATGATGGTTCATGCCTATAATCCCAACTCCTCAGGAGGCTGAGGTGGGAGGATCTTTTGAGCCCAGGAATTAGAGACTATAGTGAGCTGTGATCAGGCCACTGCACTCCAGCCTGGGTGACAAAATGAGATCCTGCTTCAAATGTGTCTATGTGTGTATTTATATATATTTATATTAGATATATACACACACACACACACATATATATATATAGTCATTTAGAAGCTAATGTGACTTCCACTCTAGAATAGCATGCCATTGCCTGATTTGAGAAGAAACAAGTGAAAAGAAGGGCAGTAAACTTCTTAGAAAAATAGAGTGTGAAGAAGAAATTTCATCAGTATATCCAGTACTGTGAAGGGGAGAATACGCTTGAAAATAAACACAATAACAAAATAAATTAATGATCATTCTCTAGAGTGACATTTTCTGTGACAGTCTAGTAGGAGATGACTGGTACTGTTTGACTTTAGGGAAATATTACCTTTAATGCATTCTGAGTCTATGCTTACCAAGTAATCTTCTCATGGACAATTTTCCTATACTGGTGTCTATAACCTAGAAAGGAGTGTCTTGGATCACGGACTCAGACATCCCCTTTATTAAAAAGGCATATTTCAGATTACAAATATACACGTGGAGTCTAGGTTTATCTGTCTCTCTCTTCTGCAATTAGTTTGTGAAAGTCTGTTACCAAGAGATAGAAGGTTTCTGAGGGAACAAGAACATCCCAGCTTTTGAGCAGAAGAGACTCTTTCAAGTTTTATTTCACAGCAACCAGCAGATTCTGCTCTTCAGGTTGCCATTTCCACCTCCCACAGCTGAGGTAACTGACTGCTGGGTGGTAAGGATCCTGAGCTAAATGCTACAAGACATCCTACCTGGCACAAGTTTTTAGATGCTTCTTAGGAAGAAGATAGCCTTTAATACAGACATGCATTTCAGTAAAACATCACAAGATAACAAGTGAGAGGCATAGCAATAACATGACAACTACCTTGAAGCCCTAGGAAAGCTAGCAGCGCCCCTGCCAGACAGAGAAAATACTGCCTAATCCTGACAGCTGCTCTCAGATCAATAAACTAGTGTTCAACAACAAAGTCTGTGGTTGCATGTGTTGGAATACACATACATTCACCCCCCCCACACACACACACCCACACACGTATGTTATATATTTCTCTATATAAAGTGAGTGGCATCGAGACAAATAACATACTAAACAAGAGACTAGAATCCTCACTTAAATTGGATCATTTTGGGAAACTATAACTTGACCCTCAATTTCTTATTCTATAAAGCACAGAGGCAAGAGGAAAAGAAGAATGAAAAATATTTCAAAGTATTTTTTTTTTGAGACAGAGTCTCGCTCTGTCACCCATGCTGGAGTGCAGTGGCACAATTTTGGTTCACTGCAGCCTCAGCCTCCCGGATTGAAGCGATTCTCCTGCCTCAGCCTTCTAAGTAGCTGGGACTACAGGTGCACACCACCACGCATGGCTAATTTTTTTGTATTTTTAGTAGAGACGGGGTTTCACCATGTTAGCCAGGATGATCTCAATCTTCTGACCTCATACTCCGCCTGCCTTGGCCTCCCAAAATGCTGGGATTACAGGCATGAGACACCGTGCCCAGTCATTTAAACAAGAAATATACAAAGCACTTAGGACCATGCCTGACAAATAATAAAGTCTCAATATTATTTGTCTATATTCAGTTCAAGAAACACTGAGCCACAGTCATGAATTCATGGCACCTGAACTCATTCATTCACTTATTTTATGGAGCACCTTTCATGTGCCAGCCACAGCTATGAAGGATGCAAGAATAAATAAATCATGCTTTCTACCTTTCAGAAGTTCACTTTTTATCAAGGGAGAAAGACATGCAAATCAATAACTATAACTAGCATGATGGAACTCCAATTGTCCACATATAAAATGCTATGAAAACTCACAGAGGGCTCAAAGAAAAGCTTCACAGAATGGTGGCTTCTTGGTCCCTTTCCATTAGCATGGTTGGTACACGATGCCTTATTAAATTCTTATAAGAGCAGAAAAAATCATGCAATTCCACCTCTTTACTCCATTCTCACCTAGTGATTTTCTCACCTTTGGTGACTGCTGTCTTGGATTTTTGAGAAACGAGGAAGGGACACGAAAATCTAATAGCTGTTCAACATTTTAGTGTGCTAGTTGCTTTATGTATAATTTAATATATGACATAGATAGAATTAAATGACTTCAAGTTTTTCAAAAAATAGACATCTTGGTAGTATTGTGTTTGTCTCCTTGACAAATTCCCACTATTCCCATCCTTCAGATGATAGATTTCCCCTTTTGAAAAAATATATTTTGAAAAAAAGTATATTCCTTTCCTCACTCACTGTTTGGATGGAAAAGGATGGGCATTTGAAATCATTTCACTGGCTTATGCTTGTTGGAGATAACAAGAAAGTTTCTCCTGTTTTTCAATTCCATTAATTCTAAGCCTCAGAACTACTGGGTGCTTTTTCCATGCCACATGATTAATTGAAAAGAAAGAGGGAAAGGACTAAAAGATGGAGAGAAAAGAGCATCCTAATGATATCAAATCCCTTATTCTAGTCTCTGAAATGCCAGAGTCGAGCATAGTATCTTTGCCTCCTGGTTTCTGTGCAGCATCAGTATGTTTCCAATAAATCCCCTTTATTAAAAAAGTTTAGTTCCTAAACACAATATATATAGTCCTTACTAATGCAGATTATACGGTTCCAGAATGGTGAAACTTGAACTCAGATTTGTCTGGCTCCACAGCCTGTGCTCCTGTCTATAAACAGGAATGCTATATAGGTATGTGAGCTCTTTGAATATCTCACCATTTGCTCCTGGACATTTACCTTTCAGTTATTTTGCTTGCAGGCCATATACTTGTGTAGATCATGCTAAAGTAAATGATGGAATTGCTTACTAATGATACCAGGGAGAGGAAAAAAATATTTGGCTAATTGAAAGAAGGCAATATAAAGCATTGTCTATGTGTTTGTGCTCTGAGTCTTATCTGCCTATGTTTAAATAATGGCTTAATAGTTATGCAGCTATAGGGGCCAAGGGAAATCTTCTCCTTTTCCCTCTGAATGTTTGCCAAAAAATCAACACTCAAAGGGCAGATTTATAGCAGAAAAAGCATACAAATGTATTAGCATGCATGGAGGGACAATCACAGAGTGATTGTCCCATCATGCAATGGAATGTAGATGGTATATACCCTTCTTCTTAGGGGAAAGTGAGATAGGGAAGTTGTACATAACTTTAGGGGGATAGTAAATTTTTAGGGAAATTAATTGGGCTTGAATTAAATGAGATGGAAATTTTTAACTTGTTTTACAGAATTGTTGTGCCCATGAACAAACCCTAATCCAAACTTACGAGACAAGTTCAAGTCATTGCTGACCTTTATTCTGAAGTTATTGATATAGGCCCCCAATGAAGTAATATAAGGAAGATATTGTGGAATTAACTTAAAAAAATAGCCAACTTACCAAAAAGCAGACCCTGTGCAAGGATCTTTTTTACTGCAATATGAGCTCAGTTGATGAAAACTCTGGGAAGAGATCAGAGGTACATGTTGTCTTCTTTTGCAGGTCTAGACTTTAGGCAGATGAGAGAACTTCTGAGAACTTCTTCCTGTGCTTTGGGGTAGACCGAAGATTGAGAAACATAAAAAGGGAGGGGAGGTCAAAGAGACCTTGAGGCTTTTTCAGTTCAGCATGTTAAAGTACCATATTTTGGGGCATTGGTTTCTGAGCCTCTACATAGTCTTCCTCAAGTTTTTCTCATTTGTAAAATGAGGGAAAGGATCACCCATCTCATAGGATTGTTGTGAAGATTAAATGAGTTAGTGCTTTTAAAGCACTCTAGTCACAGCTAGTATGTAAAAGTTTCTTGATAAGCACCAGATATTTTATTGTCATCATCATTGCCATCATTTGTTTATATACTGGAACACTTTCCTTAAATGGAATTTCATCTGAAAATATGTAAATTAGAGAAGCTTTCACAGATGTTTTATGCAATATTGATAGATATGCAAAGGCATGTTTTCAATGTCACAATCCCATTTATTCTTTCAAATTCGAGGATTTATTCGTTCCTGGTCATCTCCATGGATTCCAAAAATACTTCATGAATAAATATATAAATTAGATTAGCTGGAAATTTATAGCTTGCTTTATAGAATTATTGTGCCCAGGAACAAACCCTAATCCAAACTACTGAGACAAGTTCAAGTTTAGTGTAATAAAGTCTTTACTTAGCTTTGTTCTGAGATTTCCATTGATATATACCCCCAATGAAATAATGAGATTATAAGAAAGATATTGTGGAATTAACTCAAAAAAATATCAACTTACCGAAAAGCAGATCCTGTGGAAGAAATCACGAAACTAGTGGATGCATAAGCACCTGTTTTTGTAGGGAATATATAGATTTTTTAAAAAAATCTTGACATCGTACTTAGATATGACTGTTAAAACTTTGTGATACCCATTGATGAAGGATAACTAATTAAATTTTAAATAATTCAATACTTTTACTGTTAATATAATTGATGTAACTATACATTGGCATAACTTAATTTTTAAATAATTTTTATTGAAATAATTTTAGATTTGCATGAATAATATAGTGATATCCCCTTGTAACAATGGTAACATATTTTTAAACTATACTTACTATAATATCACAATCTGGATATTGACATTGATATAGTGCACCTGTCATATTTGAACTTCCCCTGTTTTACTTATACTCATTTGTGAGTGTATATTGTGTATATTTTGTCCTATGCTACTTTATCATGTGTGTACAGTAGCATATCTACCACCATTGTCAAGAAATTTAATAATCTCATGACTGCAGATATGCCTTTTATTACCTTTCTATAACCTCACCTGCATCTCTCCTGTTTCCTGCCCTCATCTCCTTAAGCCACTAATATATCTTCCTTTTCTAATATTTTGTCATTTTTTAACCAAACTCAGATTCTGCTGCTCACCATTCAAAAAGTCAGACATGAGAAGCAAAGGTTTGTGAATGGAAAGCAGGATTATTCAAGTACAAGCAGCTTGAGGAAATGGTCAGACTCAAGTCTTAGAAAGTCATCTCAAATTCTCAGGCTGGCTAAATGGATTTTACTAGGAAAGGCAGCATGGAAACTGCACAGGAGTGATTTGGGGTGCAGGTCTGCTTGTCATTTTGCAATGGCTCTCTTGAGTAGTGGATATTCTGGAGGCCTGGTTGGTGTCATTTCAGTGGGAGTTGGGTTGTGAATTAAATGTGTACTGATTTCTTCTAAAAAAGGAGCAAATTTAAACTGCCACCTCTGCTTCATGCCTGGGTTATTTCAGGATTATGCTTTGGATTTCTGAAGCAAATAGGTAGATAGATATATGTGTAGCAAGAAAAAAAGTGAGGGAATGGTTACTTTTAGAGTGAGCTAGCAAGCTGGCTATACCTGTTATAGTTTCAAAAATGCTTTCTAAATGGAATCCTGTAGTATGTAACCTTTTGAAATTAGTTTTTTTCCTCACCATAATTTCTGGAGACTTATACAAGTTGTTACCTGTATTTATTGCTAAGCAATATTTCATTGTATATAAGTACCATAGTTTGCTTAGTAACTGACCTGTTGAAGAAATTCTGGGTAAATCCTAGTTTTTTACTATTTCCAATTAAACTGCCATGAACACTTATGTGTAGATTTTTGTATGAACATTAAAAGAAACCAAAATATTTTACCCCCCAAATATTTTAAGATGTCTATTCAGAAGGGCTGGAAAACCAGCAACATCTGAAAAGATGAAAAACATCTTTTTTGGGAGGATATTTGAATTTGTAGAGAAAATTTGCATTGATGCAGTCAGGCTTTCTCTGATATTCTCCCTGGTCAAGATCTAAGAAAGATTAACTGAGTTTGACACATTTAAAGGTCTGAAGGTAACATTTACCATCTATTCTCTCTAATAGCTGCTACCTGTCAGGTTTCATCTACATAGCAAGACCACCTTTGGAAGCCAAGCCTCTTCTCTGTTTCCCATAACTTATCCTGACACCACAACCCATTTTATTACCATAACCTGTTTTGAGAACATAACCTATTTTGCCACAATCTGAACTTCTATTTTTTTCTGTAACCTCAAGATGGTATAGTAGGGGCCAGGAAAAATCTTCCCCTGCCCTTTGAAGGTTTGTTGAAAAATCATTGACAAATGACAGGTTAATAGCAGAAAAACCATACAAATATATTTGATAATAGTTTTACAGGAGCTTTCACATTGAAGACCCAAAGAAAGACTGTCCATTTTTGTGCTAGGTTTAACAAAGTATGGGCAGCCACGTAGAGATATGACAAGAAAAAAAAGGATATGTTCAAATATTGATAGACTGAGTGAGAAAATCCAGCCAGACCTCCCTGTCCAGATTCTTCTTGGCCTGTCTGTGCAGGATTGCTTTCCTCTGCGTATGGAGAAGACCCTCTCTAATGGGGTCCTTATATCCTACAATCAAATAAGGTAGGACAGATAACTTATTTTTGACCAATTAATACACAGAAAGGTGGCGATAGGGGGGAAATTGGAATAATATTTTTAGGTTTTACAGCTGATTTGGGGTGAAAGGGCTTCTGTTTTCTGTGATTCACCTTGGAGAAGAATGATTCTAGTTCTTCTGGCTAGTCTCAGGGGGAGTGAAAGACCAAAGACAAAAGGGAAGGAGAAGTTCAGAGAGAGTTGCTCCTGAAGCCTTCATTTTGGGGTATTATTTTCTGAGAACTAACAGTATAAAAGTGTCAACTATCTTCTTTTTCTTTATGATCTGATATTTTGATAAGATTCCCATGCACATTAATACATTTGTATGGTCTTTCTTCTGTTAATCTGCTTTTGTAAGTTAATTTGTCAGTGACCCTTCAGAGGGTGAAGGGGGAGTTTTCTTTTGGCCTCCACTACATGTTTTTATTTCTCTAGAATAAATGCTCAATAACATAATTGCTGAGACATATGGGAATTGCATGTTTATTTCATAATAAACTGTCAAGTGGTTTTTCAGTGTTTTATTTTTACAGTCCCATCAGCATTGTATGAGTAATCTTGTTTCTCCATATCCTTGCCAATATTTGTCACCTTTTTTTTTTAGTTTTAGTCATTCTGATAGTAGTGATATCTCACTTGTTTTTTTTAATTTTCATAAATCAATTTATTTAGAATTACAAATACTAAGAATAGAAGATTTATGCATTTCTTAATTAACATAACAGTTTAGCTAAATATAAGCTCTGCACCAAAGTTTTGCAGTGGCATAATACCAACAAAGAAATACAGAAACATTTTTGAACTATACAAAAATTTCAAATGAAAAATAATCTTGTTTCAGTTTTATTATACATTAACATATAAAAAGTCTCATTTTATGAGACATCTAAAGAAATTAAAACCACCTCTACAGCTATATCTTAAGCTCCAAATTTGAAAACAATGTATTATATTTTGAGTTTATAATATTCTGTATTAAAACAAAGAAAATTCCAAATACATTCTTTCTACAAGATCAACATTAGACAGGGTTTTCCTTAAAAAAAAAAAACAAAAACAAACCTTTCTTCTGCATTTCACAGTACTGGTTACTGTATTTGTTTTCCTTATAAAATCTTTTTACTTTATAAATTGTGTACTGTTGGATTTTAACAGTAATCTGGTTTAAAAGTTGTGCAAATATGAAAATAGTGTATTATCAGTCTTTTTTAAAAATAAATCTCATAACAATAGCACTTTTGACTTGAACTGATGGGAAGACATGCCAAATCCATTTGCAGAAATTTAGCATTTAGCAGTTATGTTTTTTCCTGTTCCTTCATTTTATTTCAACAGACAAACAACAAAGGTTTCTTTTATGTAAGTTATTATAAATTGAAATATTATAAAATGATCTGTAGAACCATGTCATATTGCAAGTATATATCACGTATACTTGTAAAGTCCACATTTCCCATCCATATTTCAGTGACTTCCTTAAAACTAGGACTTCCCACACCTCATGATGTTATCTTTTGAAGACTGAGATGGTGATCAACTAAATCAAGTGGAGGTGTTATTTTCTGGATGGAATTTCCACATTACTATGAACATGAACAAAAAGACCAGGTTTCCTCATACTCTCCATTGCAGCAGTTGTCTGCATGTGTTGCAGTGAATTCATGCACGTTAAAAAAAATGGTCAATGCAATCTTTTTTTTTTTGAGTTGGAATACAGCTCTGTCACCCAAGCTGGAGTGCAGTGGTGTGATCTCGGCTCACTGCAACCTCTGCCTCCCAGGTTCCAGCAATTCTCCTGCCTCAGCCTCCCAGGTAGCTGGGATTACAGGTGCCCACCACCACGCCTGGCTAATTTTTGTATTTTTAGTAGTGATGGGGTTTCACCATGTTGGTCAGGCTGGTCTTGAACCCTTGACCTTGTGATCCACCCACTTTGGCCTCCCAAAGTGCTGATATTTACAGGCATGAGCCACCATGCCGGGCCAGTCAATGCAATCATCCAAAAAAATTATGTTCAGATATTTTCAGTTTAAAAATATTTGCTAATGTAAACATATGTAACATAAACAATGCTACTTCATCTGAATAATAAAAGAAAAATAAATATAATGCTGATCAGCAATGCTGGCTTAAGAAGAAGTATCGTTTGTTAAAATGCCTTATTTGGAGATTTAAATTTCCCTTGTTTTCTACCAGTTAGGTTATTTGGTGTTGGAAGCCTATATAAAGGAAAAGAACAATGTCCTGTGCAGTTGGAATAATAAAATCTTTACTCAGATTCTGTTGTTATTTGCTGCAAAGGCATATAAGTCTCCCCGTCTGGTTCAGGCCACTCTGAGTATGTGCAACTTGGAGTTTACATTCTTCTGAAACAACTGATATTAGAAGCATCTATTGTACTCGATATCATTTAATAAGTCTGTGATTGATTTGAATTCAAATTCAGGTCTCCTCCTTCTGCTAGACACTTAATTTGTAACAAAATAGCTATAAACCTGGAGATTAAGTCTGTCAGATTTTCAATTTCAACACAGGGCTTTCCTGATAAAGAATATGCATGCCGAACAATTTCCTGTGCTTCCTCACACCTGTGTCTCATATCTCTCGACTGATCTGCAAGCTGGAGCCCCTGGTCTACAGCAAGCTCATAGCAATACTGTTGAACTTTATGCAAAACTTTGTTTAGGTCCTTGTTCAGCTGTTGAAGCTCTAGAACTGTTGTTCTAGTTGCATATCTCCGTTGAAACTCAATGCTGATGGGCATGGAATATGATTTCAGTTATTCTGCTTCTGTGTTCATTTCCCTTAATTTCTTGATATGTTCCTTTTTAATCATGAGAATTTTTGATAATCTGGTCACTTGGATGAGAAATTCTACTGGAAAACCACCTAATGTTTCAGTGTCAGAGCCAGAAATTTTACTTTTCCACGGTGACTGTCCTAATAAAGGATCGTTATCTATAATTTGTGACTGGAGAGGAGTATAATGTAACCGTGATGGGAGTCATAAAAAGTCGAGAAGACCGTTGTTTAAACTGACAAGCGCTTTTGGTGAAGAGCTCTCGTCAGGTAATTGGCCGATCTCCGCCATCTTGAACAAGCTGAGCCGCTTTTTTAAAGGCTGCCCGCCGCGGTGCATTGTGGGGCGGAGACTAGCTTTGCGAGGGAGGTTCAAATGTAGAGCTAGCAGCCCGCGGTGACGCTCTCTACGCAGCTCCTCCTGCGGCCGGCTGAGGCGGACCCCGCTGAGGCGGACCCCGCTGAGGCGGACCCCGCTGAGGCGGACCCCGCTGAGGCGGACCCCGCTGAGGCGGACCCCGAGGCGGCCCCTGAGGCGGACCCGCTGAGGCGGACCCAGCTCCAGCTCGCGCGGGCCTGGGCGGAGGTGCCGCTTGCGGGGGACGTCGCACTTCGCCCCGCGGCTACCTCAGGCCTAGCAGGGCAGAAGCCACTGCGGTTTTAAGTTGCATTTATCTAGTGGCTAATGCTCTTGGATATGTTTTATATGCTTATTTGCCACCTGTGGATCATCTTTGGCAAAAGGTCTGTTCATATCCTTTGCATATTTACTAATTTTAAAAAAATCGTTCAGTTTCAAGAGTTATTTATATATTTGAGATTTTAATTCTTCGTCTTATTTATGGCTTGTAAATGTATTCTTCTAGTCTGAAGATTGTCTCTTCATTCTTTTAACATAACCTTCCACAGGGCAAAAGTTTAAACTTTACTAAAGTTCAATTTACCATTTGTTTTCTTTCATGAATTATATTTTTGGTTTCAAGTCTAAGAACTTTTTTTTTTTGATCTATCTGAATTGCAATTATTTTGCCCTTTTTTTAAGTTTTATAATTTTATGTTTTACATTTAATTCTATAATTAATTTTAGTCAATTTTTTTTGTATAAGTTGGTGTAAAACACTGGTGAGGTTCAATATTTTGCTTATGATTGTCCAATTGCTTTAGTGCCATTTTTTAAAGAAGTCTAGCTTTCCTCGATTGAAGGGCTTTTCCATCTTTGCCAAAAACCAGTTGACCATATTTGTATGAATATATTTCTAGGTTTTAAAGTGTGTTCCGTTTATCAATGTGAATATTCCTCTGCCAGTACCAGGCTGTTTTGATTACTCTAGCTATATAATAAGCTGGAGTATCTGGTCCAGTGATTTCTCTCACTTTATTCTTTTTTATAATGATTGTTTTAGCCACACTGGGAACTATGCCTTTCAATACAAATTTTAGACTACTTTAGTCAATTTCTACAATATTTGAAGGGATTTTGATAGGATTTTCAATAAACCTTGACATCTGTTTAGGGAGAATTAAAATTTTATTATGCTGAAGCTTTCAATCTATCAGCACGGTATGTCCCCCTTCATTTATTTTAATCTTCTTTAATTTATTTCATTAACATTTTGTAATTTTTAGCATACAGATTCTGTACGTAATTTGATAATTGCATTCCTAAATATTTAATTTTATTTGTCATGATTGTAAATGGTATGTTGTTTTCAATTTTGGTTTTTATGTATTCATTGTTAGTAGAAATATGAACACTTTTGACTTTGCTACACTCATTTATTGTAGAAAATTTTTAAAGCAGTCCTTGAGATGCTATACATAGACAATTATGTCATCTGTGAATGGAGAAAAATTTTATTTCTTCCTTTTATAGTGAGAAAGAATAGATACTTCTGTATGTCTTATATCTTTCTTTTGATTTATTGCAGTGACCAGAACTTCCAGTACTATATTGAACAAGAGCGATGATAATAGACATTTTTTTTCTTGTTCATTTATTAGGCAGAAACTATTGAGTCATTTCCTTCTTCATAAGGATTCATGTCATTATATTGCACTTGCATGGATAATTCCATGTAGATTTCCCCATTTTAGATCTTTAATCACATTTGTAAAATCTCTTTAATCAAGGTAACATATTCATAGGTTCTGTGATTAGAATGTATACATTTTTTTGGAGGGGGTAGTTATTTATTCAACTAACAGCTCAAACAGTTTTTGCTCCATGTATTTTGAGGTTCAGGCATTGGTGTGTACACATTTAGGACCTATATGTCTTTCTGGCAGATTGATTATTTTATCATTATATAATGTCCTTCTTTGTCCCTGGTAATTTTCTTTGCTCTGAAGTCCCCTTTATCTGATATTAATATGAATATTTTTGCTTTTATTGTTTTGACCTCCATGAGGTATAGTATTTTGCTTTTATTTTTGATTCATGATGGCATGGTATATTTTTTCTAACATTGTATTTCAACTTATCTATATTGTTAAATTTCAAGTTAGTTTCTTGTGAGCAACTTATAGTTAGGTTATATGTGTATGTGTGTGTGTTTTAGCCACTCTGCCAATCTGTCTCTAGTTGATACATTTAAGTCATTTGCATATTAGTTAATTACTGATATGTTAGTACTCAAGTATGCCATTTTATTATTTGTTTTCTTCTGGTTTCTCCTGGTTCTCATTCCACTGTTTCTCTGCTTCTCTTTCTTGTATTTCTGTGGGTCACTTGAAAGGTTTTTTTTTTTTTTCCTGGATTCCATCTTTATTAACTTACTGTGTTTTTGAGTGTATCTCTTGTATACTTTTCATAGTGGTTGCTCTGAGTATTAAAATATGTAGTTGTGACTTATAACAGTTCTTTCAAGCTTTTATCACAAGTATAAAAATCTCATATCCATTTAGGTCATTTTATCTCCTCCACTTTTAAAATGTCCTTTTGAATATCAAATGATATTATAATTTTGTTTCAATCAGGAAATAGGGTTAATAAAACTCAAAAGGGAAAAGCAGAGTATATTGCATGTACCCCTCTTTTGCCTCTGTTGTTTCTTCCTTCCTAATGCTGCAGGATTCTTTACCATTTTCTACTTAAGTTTCATTTAGCCAATCATTAAGAGTAGATTCACCGGTGACAAATTCTTTAGGTTTTCTTTGCTGTGGCTTGTTTTCTTTCCCTGGTTCCACTCCTCACTTTTGTACCTCTAAGTGGGCATGGGGATTCTCAGGCCTAGAAGAGAAAAGAGTGATTTTCCTGGCTGCTATTATTGGTGATTCCCATTTGCTGTGGTGGGGAATAAAAAGCCAATGTAAGTTTTTGTTTTTTTTTTTTTTTTCTGTTGCCAGATTTGGGTGGTGAAAAACGTATACTCTGAGGTGCTTCTGTGTTGTGGAGGTGGAGACATAAATGCTTTTCCACTATGTTCTTAAATCCTGGAGGTCCATCCAGTTTGCCTTTTTCTTATCATCCTTCAGAACTCTCCTTTGCCTCTGTCTCACATTATTTTCAGGGTTTATGGTGGTGCTTAGGGATGAAACACAGGGAGAAGTAGGTTCTATGAAATCTGAGTATCAGAAGTCATAAGCTGACTCCCCCACCAGTTTTAGTGATGGCCATTACTAACAACAAACAGACAAACAAACAAGCACAACACTGGAAATGTCTTTTTCGGTTTGGCCTTATGCTGAGTCATTAAAGGCCTTTGTTGTACATACAAATGTCAAAGAAAAGAGGAGAGCTTACAAGAGTCTAAGACGTACTGGTAATACAGAAATTGTCTTTTCCCCCAATTTTTTTTTATCTTTATGTAGGAATTGCAAAGTGCACCTTCACTGCCCATTCTGTCCTTCATTCTTTCATCTGAGTGATGTTCCTTTCTTTGAGCTTGGAAGTCTTTCTGCTATAGCAAGCAATGAAAGAGTATAGCCTTCTCAGGAAAACCCTCTTGTCAGTAACACATATTCCAGATATTCATGTTTTCTTTGCTTTGCTCATCAGAATGCTTGTATTTCATGTTCTCTGCATTTACAGTTTTTCTGCTTGACTGTAGCTCATTTGATTATTTTATGCTAAGATATTAATAGACATATTATGGACCCTAGGAAATATTTTTATTGTAACAATTATTTTCAATGTCTCAACCTCAAGGAATAGTTAATGTAAATACTTAACTTATTTTTGTATAGATGGTGGCCAGAATGTTTTGGGTTTTTGCTTTTCTGTTTACAAAGGAGTCAAACTAATTGACCTGTAGAGTCATTCCAGTATCATGACTCTAATTGATAAAATGTGAATGTTTATAATTAATCATTTCTTTCATTTCTACAATAAGAAACATCCATATTTCCCAAATGTTAAATTATCAATGATTAAAAAAGGGATAATTAGTCTACCTTTGCCAAGACTTTATTGAATGTATATGGGTGGGGTATATCGTGGACTCAGTGGCTGTATTTTTGTGTGCTAGGGATAACAAGACATGCTGAGAAAAGTGATACTCTATTTTGAAAATATTTTATCTTTCATTTTGCTTTCTGCCTGCACACATGACTACATTCCACAGTTAGAATATGCAACTACCAGAAAAGGAACATGTTGCAGCACATATTCTATGTCTCATGCCCTTTGTATGTAGTTTGCTGACAATGTATTTAAACAGATGCTACCATTTTGACCTTGTCCACTAAAAACTCAGGCTTGTAGGAAATTTATTTATTGGCTTTCTTCTCACAAATTCTTTATCGTAATAGAAGATTTATTTGGTAGTCTTATTGCATTAATTATATTGATTTTATGTATTCTTATCCCTGCGTATTTAAGAGAAAGACAGATAAAAAAGATGGGAGAGGGAGAGTGACATAACTAGGAAAGATGTATATAATTCTACTGAAAGCAACCTTCGCAAGTTAAATAAATGAGCTCTGTTTTCTGCGAATAAAATGGAAAAACAGTGAGGTAGAAATCATCAGGTGATTTCAGTGAATGCTTAAGTATAATTTCCCTCTTCTCTTTTATGATAGGGTTAATTCTGACATAAAAAATGTAGAGAAAAATATTTATCTTTTTTGTCTTCAGCTTTCTCATTTAATAGGGGGCTTTAGGTTAGTAGGTTTAGATTGTAGAAGTGTTTACATCGGTAACCTAATTCCTTTCAAAACTCCGGAGTTTCCTTGTTTCTGTGATTGGTGCAACCACAGGGAATATAAATGATTAAGACAGAGTTACTAGAACCATGGTGATAAGCTGTTTCTTCAGCAACTGCAGAAATGGCAAGGGAGGAGAAAATAATTGAGTATAACTAGATATTTAGAGAGGATTTTGAGATTTTACTGAGTTCTCAGATGCATTCTTTATACAGTTGTACAAGTATTTAATTGCATTTTTCTCCGTCTCTGAATTTTAATCTTTTTTTATTTCAGAAAGCTTGAGTGATTACCAAACATTATATTCTACTTCTGCATACATAAGAGCTGCTTCATGAAGTTCTCTGAGAGAATATTGCTTAATATTCCTCTCAGTTTATGGAATGATGTAACAGAATATGGATAAAAGTAGCTAGGATTGCTTTTCATATTTTTAGCTAGCTAAAATTTTATGGCATATGTTATTTTGCTGTCACACTATTGACTGTGTGCCATTGTAGGCAAATTGTTCTTTAAGTTAAATTTTCATAAATCTTATCCTTCCAATCAATAAATTTTTTGAGACAGATCCTCCTTCTGTTGCCCAGGCTGGATGGCACAATCATGGCTCACTGCAGCCTTGACCTTCCAGGTTCAGGTGATCCTCCTGCCTTAGCTTCCTGAGTAGCCTGCACTATAGGTGTGCACCACCACACTCAGCTAATTTTTGTAGAGACGAGGTTTTACCATGTTGCCCAGGCTGGTCTTGAACTCCTGAGGTCAAGTGATTCACCTGCCTCGCCCTCTCAAAATGCTGGCGTTATAGGTGTAAGCCACCACACCCAGCCTCATTCAAACTATTTATTTTATTAATAGGCTTATGCTTTACATGCTGGGCTCCTATTAAAGCACTCTTGCAGATTTATTTAAATATAAATTGTCACCAAGATAATAATATTTACACCAATATAGATATAATCTCTTGTGTACTACTTGACCAATAGTGTACATATTCTCTCTCCCTCTATGTATGCGTGTGTGTGTCTCTGTGTGTATGCCTTTAACTGACACATCAATTTTTAACATTTGTTTGATGGAACATTTTCTTCTATTATTAAAAATAGGTATAGTGAAAATAGGTAAGAGAGGTTCAGATACAAAAATAAGGAACTTTTTCCATCCAAATAAAATTACTTTTATTATCACATATATACTACTGTTATCTATTTATATGCACATATATGTATTCACATAGTTGTATTCTTTATACACATGGCTTTTCTACTTTTAAAAACATAAACATTTTTCCTTCTTTTGAGAGACTTCATAATTTGAATGCCAATCTTATTCTTGGTTGATACCTCATAATTTACTAAGTCATTTCCTCTTTTAAAATATTTATATTGTTTCTTATTTATCTGCCATCTCAGTCCATTCCTGTTGCTATTACAAAATATTTCAGACTGATGAATTAATAAAGAACATACATCGATTGCTCACAGTGATGGAGGCTTGAAATTCCAAGATCAAAGAACCAGCAGGTTTGGTGTCTGGTGAGGGCCTCATCTCTGTTTCCAAGATGGCCCTATGAATGCTGTGTCCTCACATGGTGGAAGAGGGTAGGCCAAAAAGGGCAAACACTGTGTGAAGCCTCTTTTATAGGATCTTAACTCCATTTGTGAGGGTGGAGCCCTCTACTTGATTATCTCCTTAGGTTTCTGCCTCTCAGTATTATCCCACTGGAAGTTAAGTTTGAACATAAGAATTTGATGGACATACTCAGACCATAGCATCTACTATCTGCTATCTATATTTCTCTTTATATTTTGAACTATTAGAGATTATCTTATTATTTGACTTTGTACATGTATGTTACTGTGTGTGTAGTTTCTGTTCAATTATTTCTCTCTGATGAATTCCTAATAATAGAGTTAAAAGACTGACAATTTTAAATTCTTATGTTGTTCTTCCCGTGTATTTTGCCAACTTTTTTCTAAAAAGGTTGTATAAATTTTAAAAAGTTATTTTAAAAATCGTATGATTTTGGAGGTGTCAACAGTATACAAAAAATATTGCTTGAAAATATAATGTGGAAGTGTGTCCCATTGTTAGTATATGTGGTAACCTCAAAAATATTTGTCTTTGAATCAGAATATTAACTTTCCAATTTTTATTTACTTCAATGTTTAATTTTATTATTAAAACAATAATCAAGAAATCAAGTTTTAGAGGATTTTTTTTTTTTTTTTGAGACATAGTCTCTCTTTGCTGTCCAGGCTGGAATACAGTGGCACAATCTCAGCTCATTGCAATCTCCGCCTCATGGGTTCAAGTGATTCTCCTGCCTCAGCCTCCCAAGCAGCTGGAATTACAGGCATCCACCACCACACATACCTAATTTTTATATTTTTAGTAGAGACTGGTTTTGCCATGTTGGCCAAGCTGGTCTTGAACTCCTGACATCAGGTGATCCATCCACCTGGGCTTCCCAAAGTGCCAGGATTATAGACATGTGCCACTGCTCCTAGCCATGTTTTAGAGGTTTTTGAAGAAGTTTTAGAAATTATTGTTTTTATTTGTTTTATGTGTGGTAGACTCACAAGCATAGAAAAAATATGCTTTTAGCAAGGTGTTCTTCTGATACATTATGGTATTCTGAATATTCTCTATCATCTCTTAGTAATTTTGCTGTAAATAAGTTTTACAGAAAGACAGTTTTGATAGAAGTCGGGATAACTAAATATGTACCTGTCAGATAAATTGAGGTCTTTTCTGTCATATAGTAAAGTCCTGATGTTCCCGTTCTTTTCCACACTGTAGTATTTAATAACATCTAGAGTAGTAGTTTTATCTGTTGAGATAATTTTGAATATCATCAAAATGAACTTAACCACAACATGCAATTTGAGAACTCATTCGTAATCATTTATCCTTTATTCACATGGAGGAACACCCCCTGGATTTTCTTCTAGTCTTAGTCCATATTTATGTAATACCCACCTGAAAATGCATGCTATCTAACAGTTACCTAAATATCCAGTGTATGTGTGTCTTAGTCTACTTTGTGCTGCTGTAACAGAATATTACAGAATGGACTTTTTTTTAAAACAGAATTTTTGTTTTCACAGATCTGGAGGCTGGGAATTTCAAGATCAAGGTGCTGGCATTTGGTAAGCTCTTTATGAGTCTTCACATGGCAAAGGCAGAAGGGCAGAAAAAGGAATAGACAGTACACACTGACATGGCAGTAGAGCAAAAGAAACTGTACCCACTCCTATAAACTCTTTCTGTAGTAGAATTAATATATTCATGAGGAAGAGCCCTCATGACCTAAACATCTTCTCAAAGGTGACAACTCTCAACACTGTTCCATTGAACATTAATTTTAGGGGACACATTCAGACCACAGAATGAAGGTAGCATGGCAAGCCATCCAAATTATGAATTGCATTTTCTCCTTCCCAAACAAATGTTTTTTGTTGTTACTTTTATGTAGGCAGCTTTGTTGATTTTCTTCTCCCCTTAGATTTTGGTGTTAAATGGCAATACATATTCATTGTTAGTATTAAACAAATGTCTTCTGACATGTTATGTTACAAAAGGATAATTGATAAAAGGCTGAAATTTCAGAAAGCAGGTGTGCTTCCTATATATGCAGAGGTCTCTGTACAGTTGAGCTGTACCTGTAATAGTGGCATGCTGATAATGCACATTTTAAGGGCAGAAAATCTGATTAAGCATTCCATTTGCCTTCTTCCTGTATAGAAATGAGAATGTTTTTAGGAAACAGAGATCTGATCAGATTTTCATTTCAACTTCATAAAATAATAATATTCTAAAAGAAAGGCCATTCAAATGATCAGATAGAAAAGTTTTCAAAGAGATTAAAAGTGTCTTAACTTTTTCTGTATTAAGTTTATCAAATATGGCTATGTGTGATAGTTCAATTTTTTTGTTCATGTGTGACTAGGCCTTTCAAAGTTCATTTTTCAAAACAGAAATGCATTAACATTTAATGAAAAGATTAATCAATTCTTTCTAGTTTGGGTTTTACTTTGGCAAAAAAATAAGCAAAATTGACCTTATAAACTTTTTTCTTTTTTATTCATCCTGGCTATTCTTGATATGTGTTTCTTCTATTCTTTATATGTTCCTATTAACCTCAAAACTAATGCAATGTTGATTATTTACTAAGGTTATATTTTCTTGGAAAGTACAAGCATTATTCAGATCAAATGATAGACTACTTTTTAACTGTGAGACGATGAATGAGATGAATTGTTAACATGTTGAAATATCTAGGAAAATTTATAATACATTTGATTCTAGTAACAGAAAAATGTACAGAAGGGGCAATTCAACTGTTAAAATTTCAAATCAACACTTTAAAACCAGTGAGGTAACTACAAATTCTGTGCCTGTTATATTTTAAGAAGTTTATTTATCTTGAATGAAGTGTTAAAAATCATGGTAGCAGAAGAAAGTTTAGAAATTCTGGAGTAAATTCCTAAGGTATCACTTTTTGATGTGTTATCTGTTAATTGATTTTATGAGTGCCAAATATTTCTTTATATACAATTGGTGGATCTCCATTCTTAACCTTAAAGATTCCCCTGCTATTAATCAATTCTGTAAGCATCCATTGTGCAACTCTAATTTATAAAGATTTGCCTAACTAAAAATAAAATGTAATGTAGTTGAGGAAAGATATTTCTTGCTTTCACCTCAAGAATACTAGAATTATGTTCTCTTCCATTTTAATCCACACTTTTCTACCGTCTTCAAACAAACAACCTATCAAGAAAACAAGTAGCATAACATTAGTATTAGTAACATGCATTTCTTGGGAAATGGATAACAGATCTACCCCCTGAATTTGTCGAGTCCTTGGTAAGTAGAACCAATGGAAGTACAAATAAATATGTCTAAATATTTGAAAGTGATAAGCTATAAGACTGTTATGAGTCATAAATTGTTAAGTAAAATATTTACTTTGCTTTGATTTTGACAAATATACCTTCATAGTGACCTATAAAGAAATTTAGATTCTTATTTAAAATGTTTGATCATCATAGAGTTCTTTCTGCATAAAAATATGGCACTATGGGGAGACTTGGCCACTCACTCCTCGATCTTGGTCCCCAGGCTGCAATCCACCACCTTCTTTCCAAAGTCCCTTCTCTGTCCTATACCAGGAGAGGCCTGAATGACTATTTCAGCCTGCTCATCCATGCTCGGTTCTCATCCCTGCAAAGCTGCTTTTGACCACTTTAGTTTAGTGTTGCCCACACTGGGAGTGTGTGCATAACTGAAGGGGGAGCTGAGATTAGTTTCTTGGTATGTTCATCTATTGACCCCATGGACCTTTGCCTCATAGAGCAGTACACAGCCCAAGAATGTTGATTCTCTGAAGTGAATGCTCCAGACTAGGGGCCATACTTGCCTAGTTTTCAGGGTGGTGTTGGAGATAGATGACTTATATTTGAATCTTTTTTGTCCCAACAAAAAGTTATGTTTTCTTTAGTATAGAAGCAGAGTGCCTGGATTTGAATGCCAGTTTCACCACTTTATAGCTTTGTGACTTTGGGAATATTATTTATTTCTCTTTCCCCTCAGTTTCCTTATCTGTAAGTGAGGATAATAATAATAATAATACCTAACTTGATTATTTGGAAACTTAAGGGAGTAAACATTAAGGGATATTTATGAAGTACATAATAGAGTGATTGATAGGTGCTTTTTAAAGAAGTAGGATAGTTTCCTTATTTATGAAAATGGGAATTTTCATAATATTTTCATCATAAGGGATTGCACAAAATAAATAAAGCCTAAAAAGTGCTATTTCAATGTGTGGTACAAAGAAAGTATATCAGATTATTAAATAATAATAGAATGTAAAGAAGTAAGAATAATTTAACTGTATACATATAATAAAACTAAAAGTTAGAGAAATTTTATATTTTTACTCTTCTTTAGTATATTTTATATATGTTTTTGACACTCAGTAATACAACAGGCAAGCTTGTCTTGTCTTTGCAGGTTTGAAGAAATAACCATTACCCTTTTAATATATTTTATTGTTTTTAATCACCGTTAATTTGAGAAATTAGAAATTCTTGTCTCATATTTGCGGTTGTAAATGAATTCATTCATTTAGATGATAAACATTTGTTACATGGTTTAATGGTATAAAAGTTCTGAGCAGTTAACTTCGTCACTAACACAGAGGCTAATAAGATATCATCAGTCAACTGCATGAAGTCACTTTGTTTCTCTCAGAAGAAATCTTTTACCTAGAATGACAGATACATGATGAATTAAATTTATCTTCACAAAAATGGTGTACAAAAGGTGAAAATGGTAAACTAAAGTACGTATTCAGTGTGTTCCTTTTGGAAATTGCCTTAGGCATGAACATAAAAGCTGACAATAATTTTTTCTCCAGTTTGTTTTAATTGCTTAAAAATAAAGAATAAAGGTAGCTTTTAAGGTTCCTCAGTGTCAAGAAATAGTAGACTCCATTCTTTAGTTAATGGAAAGTAACAATCAGTCTCCTTAAAGTTTCTATCATTGTTCATTTACAATGAAATGAATGGGCATATTCATGAAATGATCTATAAAGCTGTATGAAATCTTAGAAATACTGTTTTTTGATTATTGACATCTTAAAAGTAAATTTCATTAATAATTCATTAGAGATACAAGGTAGTGCAAACACTTAAAACTATTTTTTGTTTAAAAGCTTAATTTTGGAATTGAATTACTTAGAAGCGCAATCATTGCTGACGTGTTTAAATGATTCAACACTAGGTTATTACTAAGGTTTCGAGAAAATATTAACATTTATTGCACATTTATAAAAATTTGAGCTTGTCTTTTAACATAAAATGTTTTCAGATTATTCAGTTTAATGGCTTTCAGGAAAACTGTTATGCCCAAATTATAAAATGTATATAGATATCCTACTAAACTCAAAATTATTTTGAGAGTCATCAATCAAATGGTGAATGTATCACATTTCAAGATACGAAGTTCTCTAAAGGTAGTAAAGATACATTTGAGACAGAGTCTGTTTCTTACAACCAAGTATTGACTTGAATCTTAATCAGGTACTCTCTGAAAAGTCAACTTTTTAGTTAAATTTTTTAAAAGTATGAGGGTATACCTTTCAGTTTAATCATTTTAGCTTTTTCAAATTTTAAAACATTCTTCAAATGTCAGATTTGTGTTTCATGGCATTTCTGATTTGAATAAAATTAAGAAAAAATGTGGCAACATATTCTTATTTAGCATAGAAATATGCTAAGCAGCCTTTCTGCCTCCACTGCCGCCACGGTGCCTGTGAAAAACTTGTGATGAAGCGGGACAAAAAGAAGCAGGTTCTGAAGCTCACTCTTGAGTGCACCCACCCCGTAGAAGATGGAATCATGAATGCTGCCAATTTTGAGCAGTTTTTGCAAGAAAGGATCAAAGTGAACGGAAAAACTGGGACCCTTGGTGGAGGGATGGTGACCATCGAAAAGAGCAAGAGCAAAATCACTGTGACATCCGAAGTGCCTTTCTCCAAAAGTATTTGAAATATCTCACCAAAAAATATTTGAAGAAGTATAACCTATGTGATTGGTTGCGCATAGTTGCTAACAGCTAAGAGATTTACGAATTACGCTACTGCCAGATTAACCAGGATGAAGAAGAGTAGAAAGACAAGGATTAAATTTTATTTATATGGAATATTTTGTAGGAGTTCTTGAATAAAACCTGGGAACCAAAATTGTGGTTTAGCCTTGTGTATCTGCAGTGTGGATTGAACAGAAAATTGGAAATCATAGTCAAAGGGCTTCCCTTGGTTTGCCACTCGTAAGATTGTAAGGAGTACTAAACAAGATAACCCATGTAAAACGCTTTGCAAAGTATGTGACATAGCGAACACTAAAAAACAGTTAGCTATAATTTTTATAAGAAGAAAGTTTATATGCAAGAGGTACACATGTATATTTAAGAGAAAATGGCCATCAGAAAAGTAAATATGAAATTTTAAGTAATGAGGTTTTCATTTGTACTTTAAAGTCAAAGCTTAATGGGGTATTTTAGTAATGTGTTCAAACCTCTACTTTGAGGCTGAACTAGTTGCAGTGAATGAAGCAAAATATCAGAATAGTAACCATTATTTAATTCACATAAATGTATTAAATGGGCCTAAGAAGCAGTTACATCTGGATGTTTTAGTAGTTCTTCAGGAAATTTTTTAGAGTGCTTAATAAGATAAACACAATATTATTTTTATTTGAGATAAATCACATTTTCTACTTAAGATTTCAAAGATTTAAATTTTATGCATGGAGAAAGAAAATTGTTCTTGATAATGAAGTTGTGCCTAATGTGACCAAATTTAAATGCTAGAATTTTGTAGTGTTTGGAGAACAAAGCTTATATTAGAATTAACTCTGCTATTTCTTTTCTAAAACCTTCTTACATTCTCTTATTCTCTACTGTAAAATTATGTTTGAGGAAACATTGTCACTACCTAAATAGCTGACTATTCCTGTTTTAATATAGTTGCACTAAATATGCAAACCCAAATCAGTCAGCTCACTGTTCGTGAACAGCTTGAAAATGGAGATAACATGGTTGCAGTACCAAAGTTTTATTTTGCCATCTAGCTAGGTATTCAGGGAGTAACTTCTGTTTTTCTCCTGCTTCATTATTCTTCAGGTTCCATAAGAGATATGTAGATTTTTCTCTCTTTTGCAGGATGTTGTAGGGTTTTGAGACTACAAATCCCACCCACCAGAGAAAACTGACAACTTTTATAGCCAACATATCTGGGTGTATTTATTACAGGGATGCTTGACTTTGTGCTTCTTTCTTCTGCTTCTATAAATCACAGTGTCTGATCTACTATTGAGGAGAGAAAATCATTCTTTTTGTGTATTTACTTGGCCTGAAAATAAAATTTTAACAGACTCCATTTTATGTGTGACTGTAGAATAAAAGGCTATTTTTTTCACAAATGCTGGCAACCTCCAAATAGCCATTTTGGTTAATGGCTGCAGTGTAGCTACTTAGAACATTACTTTGCAATTTGGAATCCTACTTTTATGTTGTTGCTCACATTGTTCTTTATGGTTCTAATAATTTTTTACCAGCCTACATTTACATACATTCTATTTGTGGTTCAAAGCCTTATTAAAGCCTCATCTCCCCCATGCAGCTCTCTCTGACTACCCAATGCGAATTGAATTGATTGTCCCTTTTCCCAACAACATTGATTGTTTGTGACATTTATTTAACATTTATGAATTGCTTCCTAGGCAAAATCAAATTTCTCGATTATATATGCAAGTGGCAAGTGTACAAGTTGGATTTTGCCAATGAAAACATCAGCTTCCCAAGATAGAAATTATATTGTATTCTATTCTTTGCATTTACCATGGGAACTAGTGCTCCATAATTAAAGCCACAGAATGCAGAAATACAGTTAACAAAGCTTTAGCTTTAAAGCCCCCACCTTTTTTTTTTTTTTTTTTGCCAGTGCTGATTCCAAGGGTTCACGTATTCTAGTCTAGGTGCATGAGAATAGCAACAGTTCTAGTTATATGCTAGAGTCGTGTTCACTTTTACCTCTAATGGTGATCCTATGGCTATGGGTAAAATTTGAGGCTGCGTGTACCTTGAAAACCCTCTTGCCTCCCTCCAACTCCAAGTGACCTCCTATTTTGGGTGAATCTCAGCAAACT
The DNA here is from genome assembly GCA_036589455.1 of Ateles fusciceps. NCBI lineage: Eukaryota > Metazoa > Chordata > Mammalia > Primates > Atelidae > Ateles > Ateles fusciceps. The sequence goes on along the minus strand of JAZHEH010000065.1, from coordinate 3,307,350 downwards.
TGGATTCTATGTTTGAACCCAAGGAATAAGCTAGAAAAATAAAACTCTGTTCCTTGTTTGGAATCATAGAGATAGCAGGTTCATGGTCATTTCATCTGCACTTCAGAAACCGTGGAGTGTTCAGAGGGTACAGATAGCTCCTGGATGAGCTGAGTGGGGGACACATCAGATGAGATAAGATGGTTGGCATTTCCTTTGGATTTGCCTCTGGCAAGAAGCACTACTTGAATAAGAAATTCCAGAGAAAGTTGCACAGGTGGTTTATTAGTGAGGTTTTGGAGACTAAAATAGATTTTCTAAATTATTATAATAAAAATATATTTCAATAAAATATGTTGGAGGCTAGATTGAATTATCTTTCTATTTTTCTTTAAAAATGTAAGATTGTTGTTTTGCATTCAGGTGACCAAAAAGTATACAGCAAAAAACAAAAGAAAAACATATTACAGAAGTGTGTCAGCATATTATGATAATAAAGATTTACATTATCTTTAGCTTTTGTGATTTGTATATTCTCAGCTTTTATTAATTTAGTTTTTAAAATTAAGAATAATTTATTTAAAAAATAATTATTAATTTATCAGAGCTGAGAAATTATTAATAAAAGCTGAGAAATAATATAAAATATTTTGTATTTAATATTTAATCAAATAATTTTATAAAAATTTTTATAAAATTTTAAAAATATTTTAAAATGTTGAAATATTTATAAGTGTAAATATTTTTTATTCATTAATAAAATGCATCTATTGAAGTATTCGTACTTATTTTTTTAAATTTACAGGTTGTATTTGTCTAAGAACGCTCCACAATTTTTAAAAGCTTCAGGTGCCACAAATTATTTTCTGACTCAGTCACACAATTTCACTTTCTATTTCCCTGATTCATTTTGTCAGTAAGTAAACATTGGATTGAAGATTAGGTGTCAGGTTCTGTGCTGGAGACGGGTACACAGTAAGGGTTATGCTGCAAATTTATTTCACGTTGCCTCTAAGTTTTATTAAGTACTTTCTCTGCTCTGGGCACAAAAGCCTTAAAAGGTAGGTATTATAAAAATACGTTCTTCTTAGAGAATAAGAAACCAAGATGTTTAGAAATTAATGTTTAGTAGCCAGTAAGTGGCACAGCAGGATTTACATTTATTTAGACAGACTGTGAACAATGAACAATCTCATGCTCTAGTAAACTGTTTGCAGGAAACTTTCATGTGTCGGGTACTTTGGATGTCTAATATACAAATGCATTAGACATAATTGTGGCCTTCAACAATTCATTGTAAGCAGGAAAAGTTAAATTTAAACAAGTAAAAGCTGTTACTAAAATTAAGAAGACATTTTAATAACCAGAAGTTGTTAATAAACAAAGAAAGACATCTTTTATAAATTATTTTATTGTGTTATTTATGTTTATTTCATTACATCACAAAGCAATTAAATTATAACTACAATAACAACACACTGGTAATGTTATTAATAATTTAAAAGAAAAAAGTAAGCTATAGGAAAGTTATTAGACATAAAAATATAATAGAAAGATAACTGAAAGATACTCAAACACAAGGAGATTAAGCACCACACTTGTAAACACATGGATCAAAGAAGAAATATCAAGAGAATTTTTAAATATTTTGAATTCAATGAAAATGAAACACAGCTTATAAAATTTGTGGAATGCAGCAAAATAATGATACAAGGATCAATTCTCTAAGGAGACATAACAATCCTTAATACATATGCATGCAACAACAGAGCATCAAGATACATGAGACAAAAACTAACAGAACTACAAGGAGAAAGATACAAATTTACTATTAGAACTGGAGCCTTCAATACCACTCTATTAGAAAAGAACAATGTTTGAGGGCAGCAAATCAAAAAGAATTTAGTTGAACTTAACAATACCATCAGTCAACTGACTATATTCAACATCTACAGACAACTTCCTCAAACAACAGCATAATACATTCTTCTCAAGCTCACATGGAAGAGTCACTAAGATAGACCACATTCTTGACCATAAAACACACTTTAACGAATTAAAAATAATAGAAACTATACAATGTCTGTTCTTAGACTACAATAGAATTAAGTTAGAAATCAGATAGAAAGATAAATGTAAGATACTGTAGTGCAAGATTAAACCACATACTTTTAAGTAACACGTGGATCAAAGAAGGAATCTTGAGAGAATTTTAAAAATATTTTGAACTAAATATAAAGGAAGCACATCAAAATTTGTGGGATGCAGCAAGAACAGTACTTAGAAACTTATAACATTGAATGCTTATATTAGAAAGGAAGAAGATCTAAAATTATCATGTAAGCTTCCAATTTAGGAAACAAGAAAAGGAATAATGAGGATTAGAGCAAAAATGAATGAAACTGAAAAAAAAATAGAGAAAATCAACAAAACTAAAATTGGTTTATGAAAATATGAATAAAATCAATGAGCCTGTGGCCAGGCAAGTAAGAAAAAACTAGAGAGAATTACAGATTATTAATATAAGAAATGATAGAGGAGGCATAACTACAGATTTAATGGACATGAAAATAACAAAGGAATACTATAAACAACACTATTCTCACAAATTTCATAATCTGGATAAAATGTATAAATTCCTTGAAAAACAGTTTGCCAAAACTAACACAAAAGAAAGAGATAATCTAAATAGACAGCATCTTTTAAAGAAATAGAAAATTAATAACCTTCTAGAATGAAAAGCAACAGGACCAGAAGAGTTCATTAGTGAATTCTACAGATGTTTGAAGAATAAGTTATACTGATACTCTACAGTCCCTTTCAGAGGAGAGAAGCAGAGAGAATATTTTCTAACTCATTTTTGTGAGGCCAACATTACTCTAAAACCAAAACCAGACAAAGATAGATAGTACAAGGACAGAAAACTACAGTCTGATGTCTCTCATGAATGTAGATACAAAAATCCTCAAAATATTTCAGCAAATCAAATAAATACACCAGTGTATAAAAGAATTACATAGTGTGTGCAAGTGGGATTTATTGCAGGGATGCAAGGCTGGCTCACATTTGACAATGAATATAATGGAAAGGCTATGCATATGCTGGGGAAGGAAGAAATATGAGATGTCTCCGCACTTTTCCCTCGATTTTGCTGTGAACCTAAAACTGTTCTAAAAAAGTAAAGGCTGGTGAAGTGGCAAGATGACCTACTCGGTGCAGCTGGGAAGTGCTGCTCTCATGGAGAGAGACCAGAATTTTGACCAAACCAACATAATTTGAACAGAGCTTTAGAGAGAAAATACTGAATGTGGATGAAGATGAGACACAAATGCTGAGGCTGAAAGTGAGGAAGCTGGGAACTGAACCCTGCATGAGATGCCCGAATGCTGGGGCTGGTTTCTACCCTGAACAGTTCCTAGTTAAGCAGTGAGTGAATGAACTAGGGGACTACTTACTCTTGCTGCAGACCTCTAAAATTTTAGTTGCAGGTGACCCCACCCTGGCCCCTTACTTCTGCCCCCCACAACTGAACTGACAGGGAGATCTCCTTAAAGATTAGACAGAGATAGTGCTGCAAGCAGGCATGGTGTCAGGAACCTTTGTGTGCAGGATAGCTCCAGCAGAGCCTGACCATAAGTACTCACTGCTCAGGGCTGCCTGTCTCCATCTGACAAGTTCTGGCCCCATATAACTGCTGGGGAGAAAGCAGAGCCAGATTTCCCAAGGCACTGGGGCATATCTGTCCTACAGGCCTGGCTGCCTGCCAGCTGCTCACAGAGTTCCTGCCTGGCTCCTCCGCAGGGGAGTGTACACAGTGCAGCTTCTGCTGCTCAGCCTTGGTGTTTTGCCCTATCCGAATGCATTTCAGCTGCCTAGGAGCCCTTTGGGTTCCACAGCACACCCAGAACCCAACCCCAAGGGTCCAGTGGAGAAAGCTACGAGCAGATCCTGGCATCCCAGGGTGACAGCCCACGTCTCAGGTATGCAGAGCCAGGATCTGTGCCTGGCATGTAAGTGGGGGAAGGAGCTCACAGTCCCAGAAAACTGAGAGACAGTAGTCACACAGGTTTGTGGGCTAGCGTGGTACCTAGGCTGCCTCCCTCTACTGGGCTGGTTTGGTAAAGGGATAGCCTAGCTCCCTACCAGACCTCTGCCCAGGGGGAGTCTTGTGGTCCAAAACTCCTAATAATAACAATGAAAAACATAGGCACAGTGCTAATGATCAGAGGTGGCTCTCCCATGGCCCAGGAGCAAACCTGGGGGAAAGGGTTACCTCTCTCCCCCTCGCATGACAGAGCACAGCTGAAAATGCAAGGATACACAAATAAGCCATATGACTAAAAGCCTATCTCCCACTCATTGCTCTCAACCACCAGATACTAGTTCACAGCCAACACCACAACACCAAAAATCTGCTAATTTTCTACCCTTTGAAACCAAGAGCAAGATTCAGCAACAAGCGATGACCAAGTACAGAGCCTTAGCCCTTGGAAAGCTTCCAGAAACAAAGTCAACTGACTATACTCAATTTACACCACAGTTAAAGAAGTACCAGCACTCCCAGATGAGAAAAAAATCAGTGCAAAATCTCTGGCACTTGAAAAAGTCAGAGTGTGTCCCTTTTCCTCCAAAGGAGCCCACTGACTCTCCAGCAATGGTTCTTAACCAGTCTGAAATGTCTGAAAAGACAGACATGGAATTCAGAATCTGGATGGCAAGGAAACTCATTGAGGTTGAGGAGAAAGTTGAAACTCAATTTAGAGAAGCCCAGCAATCTAGTAAAGTAATTCGAAAGCTGAAAGACAAAATAGCCATTTTTGAAAACACCCAAACTGAACTTCTTGCACTGAAAAATTCACTACAAGAAGGCCATGTTCAATTGGAAATATTAACAGTAGAATAGACCAAACTGAGGAAGGAATCTGAGGGCATGAAAACCATTTCTTTGAGCCAGCTCAGACTAAAACAAAAAGAACTAACCAAAATGAATAAAACTTCTGAGAAATATCGACTATGTAAAAACATCAAATCTATGACACGCTGGCATTATTGAGAGAGCAGGAGAGAGAATCAGCAACTTCAAAAATATATTTGAGGATATAATCTACAAAATTTTTCTTATTCTCACTAGAGAAGTTGGCATGCAGATTCAAGAAATACAGAGAACCCCAGCCAGAGACTGCAAAAGATGAGCATTTCCAAGGCATATGGTCATCAGATTATCAAGGTCAATATAATGGAAAAAAATCTTTAAAAAAATTTTTATTTTTATATTAAGTTCTGGGGTACAAGTGCAGGATGTACAGTTTTGTTACATAGGTAAGCATGTGCCATGGTGGTTTGCTGCACCTGTCAACCCATCACCTAGGTAGTAAGCCCAGCATGCATTAGCAAAAGCTACATCACCATAGGAAATGTTCGTCACTCCATTTAGCATTTTGGAGTGATTGACACCATCAATGCTTGACACTATTCAATATTTTCCTCATAACTATCCATAGTTGTAACAAATCCAGAAATGATTTTCACAGGTTCATTAAGATGAAGTAAATGCAGTACTGAGGCAGTGCTGGGAGTGTCTACTGTTCCTGTGATGCTGTCTGCTGTGTGGCTCTGGAAGTACAGGAAATATGTGATAATCTGGGTGGGGGCCAAGTAGCAGATCATGCCTAGATATGTACCTAGAAAGACGATGCTTCTACCTTTGTGTAGGTTGTCCTCCTTGCTCATGGCTGGAAATACAATTTTTGATTGGAAGAATCATTTAAGTGTTCTACTTTTCATGTACTGAGTGCACAAACTTTAGGGATTCTAAGAGTGTAACAAAGAATTTGAAGAGCAATCAGTCCAGGATGTCAGAGAGTTGAAGGGAAAAAGTACCTGGGAAATATTAGGTGCTCAATAAATTTTCATTGGCTCTATCAATAAAAGTGCAATTGCAGCCTGAACTCAATAGTTTGTTTTCCCTAAGGGCTAATATTCAAATTCCCTCACTCATCAATAGGAAATCAGTTGGGAACAAAGAAACTTCTTTTCTTTTCTTTTTTCTTTTTTCTTTCTCTTTTTGAGGCAGAGTTTCACTCTTGTTGCCCAGGCTGGAGTACAGTGGTGCAATCTTGGCTCACCACAACCTCCGCCTCCCAGGTTCAAGCGATTCTCCTGCCTCAGCCTCCCGAGTAGCTGGGATTAAAGGCATGTACCACCACGCCTGGCTAATTTTGTATTTTTAGTAGAGATGGGGTTTCTCCATGTTTGTCAGGCTGGTCTCGAACTCTCAACCTCAGGTCATCCATCTGCCTCAGCCTCCCAAAGTGCTGGGATTACAGGTGTGAGCCACTGTACCTGGCAGAAACCTTATTTTCTGTGCTGATTTTAACAATATGATGTTTTATTATTTATTTATTTATTATTATTTATTTTTTTTTGAGACAGAGTCTTGCTCTGTCACCCAGGCTGGGGTGCAGTGGCATGATCTCAGCTCACTGCAACCTCTGCCTCTTGGGTTCAAGTGGTCCTCCTACCTCAGACTCCTGAGTAGCTGGGATTACAGGGGTGTGCTACCATGCCTGGCTAATTTTTGTATTTTTAGTAGAGATGGGATTTCTTATTGGTCAGAATTCATGTTGGTCAGATTGGTCTCGAACTCCTGACCTCATGATCTGCCCACCTTGGCCTCCCAAAGCATTGGAATTACAGGCGTGAGGCACCGCACATGGCCACAACATTTTATAATTAAGAAAAACCTATACAGAAAAGTCGTTCTCAAATATTGCTTACAGACCAGATAGATCAGAATCATATGGGGGAATTTTTAACAATCCGCAATCCTGGATCATACTCCCTACACATTTGAATTAAATGAATCTAAGTTGGGCCAAGTTATCTGAATTTTTAAAAACTAACTACATAATTCTAATTTGTTGCAAGATTGGGAACATATTAGTGAAGTTAGTTTAATTTTAGAGTTTTACCTCCATGACCCAAATATTATAAACTTTATGGCCAAATTTGATTAGTTTACTCTTAAGTTAGTTTCATCAACTGTACAAGCCTATTTGGTTAGAAAAGGAAAACTTATCAAAATTGTTTGGTGCAAACTAACTCTTGTCCCAAGCTATACAGAGGTGATTATATTTACTTTTAAAAAAAATACAAGCCCTTTTTTCAAGTTAGTGAAGGAAAAGAAGAGCAAAGACTTACATCAGAATTTAAATGGATCGCTTAATAGAAAATGGTCCACTAAGAGTGTCACAAATCACCAAATAAAGTATATCATAACTGCAAAAGTATTTTGAGTTTAAAAGTAAGTTACCTTAATGAAATAGGTTAGTAATAAGTCCCCTCCTTACAACAATGATTGTGCCAAACACTTTTAAAAAGTTATTGAAAGCGATGTTTTATTTATTAGAGCAACCATGGATCTATTTTTATTTTAGAATATCCAGAAAAAAGAAATGAGTTACTTCAAAGAATTGCATGGCTCACATCCTATTAAATATAATTTTCTTATGTGAATACTTAGGTTGAAAATGTGGTTTTGTTTTTGTTTTTGTTCTTGTTTTACATAATAGGTTTTATCAAAAATGTTTTCTCTTGGAAGCAAGCTGGAAAATCCTTTAAGTGGTTGGTTATTTTAATGTGACGTAACTAAGTTGATATTTTCAGCTGGTTGTTTAATGGATCTCTAGATTTTCCTTTGGACATATGTTTTATTACATTGGCTGGCAAGTATGAAATATTAATTGATAACAGGGAACTGGGCATGGGAAAACAAAAAAAAAGATACAAGGATATTTAAAAATGAGTATATATATTTACAAGACATCCTGTAGAGAGGTAACATGAGTTTTAGCAAAATACATTTGCCATGCTGGGAGGATGGAGCCATGAATTATACATAAGGCGCTTATGCGTAGAGTTTAGAATGTACTGCCTGGATTCATTATACTATCATGAAGTCATTATGGTTGGAATTAATTTTTTTATTCTCTCAAGTAGGAGGTGAAGTTGAGATTCACTAACTTCTTTCTGTATGCTCAAGTGGAATTTGCTCAATGAAAATGCAGAGTATAAAAAATGTATTTCTATCACTTGAAATTACTATTTCTTGATGCAGAGTGAGGAGATTTTCTAAGTGGAAGTTAAACAGAAAAACAAACATTTTATTCTGTCCTAGTCTCCCTTAACAGTCAGGGTTCAGTCAGCAAAAGAAAAACCTTTGTAGAATGTTCAAATAAAAAGAGGCTGAGAGTGGTGGCTCAGGCCTGTAATTCCAGCACTTTGGGAGACTGAGGCTGGCAGATCACCTGAGGTTAGAAGTTTGAGACCAGCCTGGCCAAGATGGCAAAATCCCATCTCTACTAAAAATACAAAATTTAGCCGGGCGTGGTGGTGCAAGCCTGTAATTGCAGCTACTGGAGAGGCTGAGGCAGGACAATCGCTTGAAACTGGGAGGCAGAGGTTGCAGTGAGCCGAGATTACACCATTGCACTCCAACCTGGGATACAAGAGCAAGAGTCCATCTGAAAAAAAAAAAAAGATTAACATAGCAAAATACATTGCATTAGAAGGGCTAGTGGAGTGGTCAGGAAGGAGTTCCACTAACTGTCAGTCTCTGCAATAGAATCGGGATGTCACTACTGTCAACCAGGTCATGGTAGTCTAATTTAGAAGGACCTTTAGTACTGAGAAAGGTGAGATTCATGCAGAGGACCCGGAAGCTGATGTAAAATGCGGGCTTGAAAAAATCTATGGGTATCTACCATTGCCACATCAGAAAATCTCCTGCTTTCCCTTTAGCAATCCAAATCTGTGTGTGTCTCTTTTATTGGTAAACTCTAAGCTAAAATTCTGTATAGGGAAATTCTAGAAAATGTAATTCCCAGGCTTCCAGTCCCTGGCATACAAGGAAGTACCCTAAAGAGACAGGAATGATCTAAAATATGCAAAAATCTGACACAGCTCTCTTCTTTGATATTAAGGACAAGAACTTTTATGTACTTTTACTACAAACTTTTCTCATCTAAGATTCATTCAAGAGTAAATAATTATTGACTCTCTGTGGAGCTAGATATGTTCAGGACACAATTACACTGTTGGGATGACTTCTATGTAAAATTTTATCTGTGGTACAAAGCAGGTTTAATAAAGAAGCATTTTGAGAGCAAATAATTAAACATGAGGAAAACCATGAACTTTAAAGACCAGAGTTTATTAGTTTGCTTGGTCTACCATAACCAAAAAAAAAACAAAAAACAAAAAACCCAAAAAACTAAAAAAAAAAAAACCCCATGAACTGAGTAACCTAAATGGAAGACATATATTTTCTTACTGTTTGCAGGCTGGAAGATGGAGGTCAAGTTGTCCACGTCATTGTTTTCTTGTAAGGACAGTAGGAATAATCTATTCTGCATCTCTCTTGGCTTCAGGTGGTTTGTGGGCAATCTTTGGCATTCCTTGGCCTATAGACACATCACCCCAGTGTCTATTATCATGTTCACATGGTATCCGTTTTATATTTCTTCACATCATATTTCATCCACCTGTCAGTCTGTCTCTGTCTAAATTTCCCCTTTGTTCAGATATGAAATGTAATGGACTAAGGGCCCACTCTACTCCAGTAGGACTTCTCTTGACTAATTACATCTATAAACACCCTATTTCCAAATAAGACCACATTCTGAGAAACAGGGTGATAGAACTGAAACAGGAATTTTTGCCAGGGGACCCAATTTAACTCGTTAAACTGAGTTTGTATTTCAGTTCCACTATTTATTAACATGCAAAAACACTTCACATTCCATAGCTTCATTTTTTTCCCCACATAAAGAATGATTTCATTTCAAAGGGTTTTATGAGAATAAATAAGAACAAATTAGAATTTTTTTTGCATTATCTGATAGAGCAGGTGTCAACTAAATGTGAAGGTTTTATTTTTGTTTTCCATTTTTAATAGCAATTCAGCTGAAACAATTGAACTGGGCTGTAAAAGGTAGATACGTTATCTCAATTGATGCAGAGATACGTTGTCAATAGCAGAGAGATTGAGGAGGAAGAAGCATAGATTCACTAAGCTATTCTAGGTTTGTAATCTAAGTTTAAATTGATGGGTGATTTAGTTTATACTTTATCAGCTGAAGTGGGGTGATCTAAGAGAAAGCCAGCTGTTATTAGATTTGGCCATATTTTCTTCTCTAACAGATATTGTGTCAACTTTCTTTAGACAAGGATCCCAATTTTTTTAGTTAACATAAATTTAAAGGTGAAATTAATAAATATTAGTTGAAAGATTATCATGCTGTAAAATAGAAAACAAAATAGTTCTATAAATAATGTATGCTGTTTATTACATGGAAAAATGTTAAAAATTTAAAATGTAAGAATGCATACATTTAATATTTTCCAAGCTTTGCTGTATGATAAGGAAAATAATGGTCAAAACATAGAAATGTTCATTATTCCCAAAATAATAACTTCTTCTTGAAGTTAAAATGATAAGTATAGATTGAGAAATAAAATTATAAACATTTATACTTTGCTTTTGATAGCCTAGATAATTTTTTTACTGAATTTATTGACACATGGACAACAGTAGTTTTCCAAAGGACAAAATTAGCATTTATAGTCAAATATTTGTTTTTTAATAAAATAATAGATTTTAATAAATGGATTAATGTTAATATATAAATCAAATATTTAAAACATTGAATTATTATAAGCAAGGACATTTTAGAATAGCAAGACTGGTTTAAGTAATGGCTTGGAAATTGATGCAAGGATTTGCAGATCAACTCTGTAACCACAAAGAAGAAGAATGAAAATGATAAATGATATTTATCGATAGCTTCACATTACCCTAAACATTTACATATATTACTTCAAAGAAAGCACTATAAATTCTCTTCTGGCCTCTGTAATCTCTAACAACTTTCAACTCTTTGAAATTGAGTTTCTCATCTGAAAAACAGACTGACTTAATGACTCTTTCCAGTGTATCCTGTGCTTATATTCTCTCTTCTGCCTTTCTTCTGCTTCTAGGAAAATCTTTTCATTCTTTCATTGTGGTCTTATACTCTCTTTTTAAAATTCAGTTTAATATATGTCAATTATAGTACTTGGCACAGGATACTGTATTCCTTGCACAGTGTTTTTCTTCAATAGACAATATGCTGGCCAAAACCACAAAGTCCCTTCCACAGTAGGCACTTCACATATGTTTGTCCTTGGTTGTTATTCGAGCTCTCTCAACTTGCTTGGTAGGCTACTCTGGATCTGCTTTGAATCTTTCCTTTTCCCAAACACAGTGTTTTTTTTTTTTCTCTGAATTCTCTTATTAGTAGCATAATCTGGCCATCAGAAAAAGTTATTTTTTTAATCAATAATAATTGCAATTTCTTACCCATCTATTGAAATCCTGCTACGTACAAGGCAAAGGTCTACATGCTGTCAGTGAAAGGAGATTCAAAGAGACATAAATTCATCCTCAAGCTCTGTACCTTTACTATGCATTGTAAATAATGTATCTACTAAATAATAATTTAAATTAATCTATATTATGTGCTTACAATGTGTCAGGCTTCTCCTATCACCAACTTTATCAGGTTACATTGTGATAATGTTATCACACTAACATTGTGCACACTGGCACCATTTTATAGATGAGGAATTTGAGATTTAAGTAGATAATCCATGATTTCAGTGCTAGTAAGTACACTAAAGCCACACTATCTGATTCCAGAGCTGTGCTTTCAATTTCCCCCACAACATGCCTTCCCCAACGTGAAGGAAGAATGTGTCAATTGCCACAGCTGAGATATAATTAATACCTCTGAGAAAGAACAGAAATAATGGATAAAAGTAAGATAAAATAGTCTATAGCATTAGTAACTGCAAATTAAAATATCTCTATCAATTTATCAATTTCAATCTACATCTATAGATGCATGTATATTTGTAATATATGTGTACACATATATGCAGATTTGCATAATGGATAAGAACGGTTACAGAAATAACTTTTAGGTAGATTTAAATCCTACTTCCACCTCTTAATAACTGTTTGATTTTGGTACTCTGGAATGATAATAGAACCTAGCTGCTGAAATCATCATTTCAGAAGGCGACTAATTATTGTGTTAAGTGAGATAATGTATATAAAGTGCTTGGCATAGTCACAGATACATATTCAGAGCTTGGTAAATGTTTGTGGAATAAATGAGGGAATGACTATCGTTTGCTCTATAGGTATCCTAAAGAAAATATTTTTTCTTTTTTATTTATGTATTTTTGAAATTGAATATCTGATGCTTTTTAAATAAAATAAAAATTATACTTACACATCTGAATTTTTCATGTTGAAGCTGAAATTTAGTTCTAGCTCTCTTAATTGGGCAACTATTTATAACTGGGAAGTATTTCAGAAGCCCTTTGAACAGGCATAGATCAAAGTGGGAGCTTTCTTCCATGTGGAGGGACATTTGAATGAGTAAACCAAGCCATGGGTGTGAGTTCAGGCAAGGACAGTTCATGTAATGTGGCAATAGTAGACAGGATACTGATGAGTGCTCGAGGTTCTGGCAAAAAGATAGGATGGAGACAGAGTATTAAGACCATAGAATGCTATGATTTATGATTGGGACATGCTGTGATAAAAGTGAATCTAGTCTCAATCATGAAGCAAAAGGCAATGTAATGAGAAGAAAGTTTAAAATGGGAAAGTTACATTCACAAAGAAGGAGACTTCTCTTTGCTAGATGTTGAGGCTCCCTTACCATCCTCACTTTCTTTGCTCCTGTCTCTGCTTTGCTCTGCTCCAAGTGAGCAACTCCGGTTCTGCCACTGATCTGGTTTTCTTGTGCTGGACTTAATTTTCTTAATGTTGTCATTCATATTAAAGGCTTTCTGCAGTTGTTCATCTGATTGGTTTCATCAGAGTTGGATAACTATGTTTTTCCCAAAGAAAGCCTTTGGTATAAGAGGTTAATATGAGTGTTTTCTGGCAAAATGACATCAGGACAACAAATGCCCCAGGAACAAATGCAGAGACTGTGTCTCTAATGTGTTCTTTGCTTCTGCTTTAAAGTACCATCAGGGAAAGCAAGCTTTAAAAGATTGTCAACTAGAATACTTCAGTGTTTGGGATTTTTAAATTATTGATTGAATGTATATAATTTTCACAAGTATTATGAAAGATTTTTTTAAGAATCAGAGGGGAAAGGAGAGGAATCATTCACAGTATCCCAATTAAATAATAAATTAACATGCATATATCAAAAAATGATTAGGAAATTTCAAGTTATATCCTTCTTGAATATATTGGCCCTTTATGTGCTCTTTAACTTATTAGTGGCACAAAAACTCAGAGATTCAAAACTGATCAGATGGTATAAAACTAAGATTTAAGGGACCTGGGACTTTTTATGCTGAGGAAAGAAAAGATTTTAAAGAATGTTTCTCAAAAATTTCAGCAGAGGAGACCAGGTAGGGACCATCAGTTTACCATTTCTGTCACTGTTTCTGGCTATAAAAGATGATGAAAACTTCGATGTGTTATGATTTATTCCTACCAGAATATGCACTCAGGGAACAAAGATGAATGTGGCCTACATTCATTCACACATTCAGACCCTGGCCTTGAAGAACTCAAATTTAGAAAATTGCATGTGAAACATTACATTATAATGTACAAAATATTACATACAGTGAAGATGAATTTTGGTCTTGTATATGTTTAATTTGATATGTTTAGAATTGACTACAGATTAAATATTTTAATCAAAACTCCAATATTATGGAAACTTTCTTTTTTTTTTTAATACAAAGTTCTTGTTTTACCTTTTATTTTTACCAAAAATACATTTTTTCATTTGTGGTTGATTTTTTTTTTCTTTTCTTTTCTTTTTTTTTTTTTTGTTGTACTTTAGGTTCTGGTGTACATGTGCAGATCATGCAGGATTGTTGCATAGGTACACACATGGCAATGTGGTTTGCTGCCTCCATCCCCCCCGTCAACTACATCTGGTATTTCTCCCCATGTTATCCCTCCCTGACCTTCCCCGCCACCAGCAGACCCCTGTGTGTGATGTGTGTGATGATCCCTCCCTGTGTCCATGTGTTCTCATTGTTCATCACCCGCCTACGAGTGAGAACAGGTAGTGTTTGATTTTCTGTTCTTGTGTCAGTTTGCTGAGAATGATGGTTTCCAGATTCATCCCTGTCCCTACAAAGGAAACAAACTCATCATTTTTTATGGCTGCATAGTATTCCATGGTGTATATATGCCACATTTTCCTTGTCCATTGTCAATGGGCATTTGGGGTTGGGTCCAGGTCTTTGCTATTGTAAACAGTGCCACTATGAACATACGTGTGCATGTGTCTTTATAATAGAATGATTTATAATCCTTTGGGTATATACTCAGTAATGGGATTGCTGGGTCAAATGGAATTTCTGTTTCTAGGTCCTTGAGGTAGTGCCACACTGTCTTCCACAATGGTTGAACTAGTTTACACTCCCACCAACAGTGTAAAAGTGTTCCTATTTCTCCATATCCTCTCTAGCATCTGTTGTCTCCAGATTTTTTAATGATTGCCATTCTAACTGGCTTGAGTTGGTATCTCAATGTGGTTTTGATTTGCATTTCTCTAATGACCAGTGATGATGAGCATTTTTTCATGTTTGTTGGCCTCATATATGTCTTTTGAAAGGTGTCTGTTCATATCCGTTGCCCACTTTTGGATTGGTTTGTTTTTTCTTGTAAATATGTTTTAGTTCTTTGTAGATTATGAATATTACCCCTTTGTCAGATGGGTAGATTGCAAAATGTTTTTCCCATTCTGTTGGTTGCCAGTTCACTCTAATGATTGTTTCTTTTGCTGTACAGAAGCTCTGGAGTTTGATTAGGTCCCATTTGTCTATTTTGGCTTTTGTTGCCATTGCTTTTGGTCTTTTAGTCATGAAGTCCTTGCCTATGCCTATGTCCTGAATGGTTTTGCCTAGGTTTTCTTCTAGGGTTTTTATGGTGTTAGGTCTTATGTTTAAGTCTTTAATCCATCTGGAGTTAATTTTAGCGTAAGGTGTAAGGAAGGGGTCCAGTTTCTGCTTTCTGCACACTGCTAGCCAGTTTTCCCAACACCATTTATTAAGCAGGTAATCCTTTCCCCATTGCTTGTTTTTGTCAGCTTTGTCAAAGATCAGATGGTTGCATATGTGTGGCGTTGTCTCCAAGGCCTCTGTTCTGTTCCACTGGTCTGTATCTCTGTTTTGGTACCAGTACCATGTGTTTTGATTACGGTAGCCTCATAGTATAGTTTGAAATCAGATAGCATTATGCCTCTGGCTTTGTTCTTTTTGCTTAGGATTGTCTTGGCTATGCAGGCTCTCTTTTGGTTCCATATGCAGTTTAAGGTAGTTCTTTCCAGGTCTGTGAAGAAGGTCATTGGTAGCTTGATGGGGGATAGCATTGAATCTGTAAATTACTTTTGGCAGTATGGCCATTTTCACGATATTGATTCTTCCTAACCATAAACATGGAATGTTTCTCCATCTGTTTCTGTCCTCTCTTATTTCCTTGAGCAGTGGTTTGTAGTTCTCCTTGAAGAGGTCCTTTACATCCTTTTTTAGTTGTATTCCCAGGTATTTTATTCTCTTTGTAGCAATTGTGAATAGGAATTTGCTCATGATTTGACTGTTAGTCTGTTATTGGTGTATAGAAAGGCTTGCAATTTCTGCACATTGATTTTGTATCCTGAGACTTTGCTGAAGTCGCTTATCAGTTGAAGATTTTGGGCTGAGATGATAGGGTCTTCTAAATACACAATCATGTCATCTGTAAATAGAGACAATTTGACTTCCTCTTTTCCTAATTGAATACCCTTTTTTTTTTCTGGCTGAATTGCTCTGGCTAGAACTTCCAATACTATATTGAATAGGAGTGGTGAGAGAGGGCATCCTTGTCTAGTGCCAGATTTCAAAGGGAATGATTCCAGTTTTTGCACAGTCAGTATAATATTGCTGTAGGTTTGTCGTAAATAACTTTTATTGTTTTGTGATGTGTTCCTTTGATACCTAGTTTATTGAGAGTTTTTAGTATAAAGTGCTGTTGAATTTTGTCCAAGGCCTTCTCTGCATCTATTGAGATAATCATGTGGTTTTTACATTTATAGACTTGCGTGCGATGAACCAGTCTTGCATCCCTGGAATGAAGCCTACTTGATCATGACGGATAAGCTTTTTGATGTGCCATTGCAATTGGATTGCCAGTATTTTATTGAGGATTTTTGCATCTATGTTCATCACAGATACTGGCCTGAAGTTTTCTTTTTTTGTTGACTCTTTGCCGGGTTTTGGTATCAGGATGATGTTGGTCTCATAAAATGATTTGGGAAGGATTCCTCTTTTTATATTGTTTGGAATAGTTTCAGAAGGAATGGTACCAGTTCCTCTTTGTATGTCTGTTAGAATTCAGCTGTGAACCCGTCTGGACCTGGACCTGGACTTTTTTTGGTTGGTAGGCTATTAATTGCTGCCTCAACTTTAACCCTTGTTATTGGTCTATTCAAGGTTTCAACTTCTTCCTGGTTTAGGCTTGGGAGGGTGCAAGTGTCCAGGAATTTATCCATTTCTTCCAGCTTTGCTGGTTTATTTATGTGCATTCACATGTTTGTAGTAATCTCTGATTGTAGTTTGTATTTCTGTGGAGTAAATGGTGATATCTTCTTTATCGTTTTTTATTGCATCTATTTGGTTATTATCCCTTTTCTTTTTTATTAATCTGGCTAGCAGTCTGTCTATTTTGTTGATCTTTTCAAAAAACCAGCTCCTGGATTTATGAATTTTTTGAAGAGTTTTTTGTGTCTCTATCTCCTTCAGTTCTGTTCTGATCTTAGTTATTTCTTGTCTTCTGCTAGCTTTTGAGATTTTTTGATCTTGCTCCTCTAGCTCTTCAATTTTGACAATAGGGTGTGGATTTTAGATCTTTCCTTGCTTCTCATGTGGGCATTTATTGCTGTAAATTTACCTCTAGACACTACTTTAAATGTGTCCCAGAGATTCTGGTACATTGTGTCTTTGTTCTCTTTGGTTTCAAAGAACATCTTTATTTCTGCCTTCATTTCATTGTTTATCCAGACAACATTCAGGAGCCAGTTGTTCAGTTTCCATGAACCTGTGCGGTTCTGAGTTAGTTTCCGAAATCTGAGTTCTAATTTGATTGCCCTGTGGTCTGAGAGACTGTTTGTTATGATTTCTGTTCTTTTGCATTTGCTGAGGAGTCATTTACTTCCAATTATGTGGTCAATTTTGGAGTAGGTGCAATGTGGTGCTGAGAAGAATGTATATTCTGTGGATTTGGGGTGGAGATTTCTGTGGATGTCTATTAGGTCCGCTTGGTCCAGATCTGAGTTGAAGTCTTGGATATCCTTGTTAATTTTCTGTCTTGGTCTGTCTGATATTGACAGTGGAGTGTTAAAGTCTCCCACTATTATTGTGTGGGAGTCTAAGTCTCTTTGTAGGTCCTTAAGAACTTGCTTTATGAACCTGGGTGCTCCTGTATTGGGTGTGTATATATTTAGGATCGTTAGCTCTTCTTGATGCATTGATCCTTTTACCATTATGTAATGCCCTTCTTTGTCTCTTTTGATCTTTGTTGGTTTAAAGTCCATTTTATCAGAGACTAGAATTGCAACTCCTGCTTTTTTTGCTCTCCATTTGCTTGATAAATCTTCCTCCATCCCTTTATTTTGAGCCTATGTGTGTCCTTGCACATGAGATGGGTTTCCTGAATACAGCACACCGATGGGTCTTGGCTTTTTATCCAATTTACCAGTCTGTGTCTTTTGATTGGGGCATTTAGCCATTTACATTTAAGGTTAATATTGTTATGTGTGAATTTGATCCTGCCATTTTGATGCTAGCTGGATGTTTTGCCCATTAGTTGATGCTTTTTTTTTTTCATTATTCGATTCTCTTTACCATTTGGTACATTTTTGGAGTGGCTGGTACTAGTTGTTCCTTTCCTTGTTTACTGCTTCTTTCAGGAGGTCTTGTAAGGCATGCCTGGTGTTGATGAAATCTCTCAGCAATTGCTTGTCCATAAAGGATTTTCTTTCTCCTTCACTTATGAAGCTTAGTTTGGCTGAATATGAAATTCTAGGTTGAAAGTTCTTTTCGTTAAGGATGTTGAATATTGGCCCCCACTCTCTTCTGACTTGTAGGGTTTCTGCTGATAGATCTGCTGTGAGTCTGATAGGCATCCCTTTGTGGGTAACCCGACCTTTCTCTCTGGCTGCCCTTAGCATTTTTTCCTTCATTTCAACCCTGGTGAATCTGATGATTATGTGCCTTGGGGTTACTCTTCTTGAGGAATATCTCTGTGGTGTTCTCTGTATTTCCTGGACTTTAATGGTGGCCTGGCTTGCTAGGTTGGGGAAGTTCTCCTGGATAATATCCTGAAGAGTGTTTTCATTCTCTCTGTCACATTCAGGTACACCTATCAAACTTAGATTATGTCTTTTCACATAATCCCATATTACTTGGAGGCTTTGTTCATTTCTTTTCACTCTTTTTTCTCTATTCTTGCCTTCTCGTTTTATTTCATTGAGTTGATCTTCAAGTCTCTGATATCCTTTCTTCTGCTTGGTCAGTTCAGCTATTGAAACTTGTGTATGCTTCACGAAGTTCTCGTGCTGTGTTTTTCAGCTCCAGCAACTCGTTTATATTCTTCTCTAAGCTGTTTATTCTAGTTATCATCTCATCTAACCTTTTTTCTAGGTTCTTAGTTTCTTTGCATTGGGTTAGCATATGTTCTTTTAGCTCTGAGAAGTTTGTTATTACCCACCTTCTGAAGCCTGTTTCTGTCAATTCATCAGATTCATTCTCCATCCATCTTTGATCCCTAGCTGGTGAGGAGTTGTGATCCTTTGGAGGAGGAGTGGCATTCTGGTTTTTGGTGTTTTCATCCTTTTTCCACTTGTTTCTTCCCATCTTAGTGGCTTTATCTACCTGTGGTCTTTGTAGTTGGTGACTTTTGGATGGGGTCTCTGAGTGGACGTCCTTTTTGTTGATGATGAAGTTATTTCTTTCTGTTTCTTAGTTTTTCTTCTAACAGTCTGGCTCCTCTGCTACAGGACTGCTGGAGGTCCACTCCAGACCCTGCTTGCCTGGGGATCACCTGCAGGGGCTTCAGAACAGTAAGGGTTGCTGCCGGTTTCTTCTGTTATCTTTGTCCCAGAAGTGTACCTGCCAGATGTCGACGTGACCTCTCCTTTATGAGGTGTCTCTTTGGGTATACAGGGGTCGGGGGGAGCTGCTTGAGGACACAGTCTGTCCCTTATAGGAGCTCAAGTGCTGTGCTGGGAGCTCTGTTGTTCCATGCAGAGCTGCTGGGCTGGTACTTTTAAGTCTGCTGCAGTGGAACCCATAACCGCCTCTTTTCCCAGGTGCTCTGTCCTAGGAAGGTCGGCTTTATTTATAAGTTCCTGTCATGCTGCTGCCTTTTTTCACAGATGCCCTGCCCCGCACGGAGTAGTCTAGTCACAGTCTGCCAGCAGAGACATTGCTGAGCTGCCACAGGCTCTGCCCAGCTGCTGTGTGAACTGCCTTGGTAGTGGTGGTCACCCTTACCCCCACTTACCTGGACCGTCCTGGGTCCAGTTGTGCTTGCTGTGAAACTCTGAATCCAGAGCATTTCATATTGCTTGTTTTGTTGGGGTGGTACCTGCCGAGCCAGATTGCCTGGCTCCCTGTCTCTGCCTGCTCCCCTTTCAGCTGAATTGGTGGCTCTGTCTCCCAGGCCTTCCAGGCATCAGTTGAAACGGCCGCCCAGGTTTGTGTGATTTTCTGTGCACCAAGCCGGCACCAGCTGAAACCACCATGCTGAAAACTTGTGGTGCTTTTCAGCCCAGGAATCTCCTGGTCTGTAGGCAGTGAAAATTTGTTTGGAAATGCGGTGGGCACTCACCCTCTGTGTTGTTCTTGCTGGGAACTGCACTCCAGAGGTGTTCCCATTCAGCCATCTTGGATCCTCCCCTATAGAAACTTCCTATATACACTGTTATTTGTTGTATTCTACTTAGAAAAGGAAGTCCCGTCTCTACTAAAAATACAAAACAATTAGCTGGGCATGGTAGCATGCACCTGTAGTCCCAGCTACCTGGGAGGCTGAGGCAGGAGAATTGCTTGAACCCGGGAGGCGGAGGTTGCAGTGAGCTGAGATTGCGCCACTGCACTCCAACCTGGTGCCTGGTGACAGAGCGAGACTCTGTCTCAAAAAAAAAAAAAAAAAAAAGAAAGAAAGAAAAGAAAAGGAAGTCATTCTTGGTACATCTGAACTGAAAATTCTCAGTGACTTTATGGATTTTTCAGAGTGACTGAATTTCTATATTCATCAGAAAAAGTACTAATCCTCTAGGTTTATACTGTATACTTCTGAAGAAAACACAAAGCAATAACATTTTCTCAATATGTACTTGGGCACTGTCGAGCACTGTTCTAGATGTGTAAGATATTGTGTACATGATGTAATTTTCAGAGTAATCTCAATTGGTAAATGTTACTATCCCTACTTTGTGAGGGAGGGCAGAATGAAGAACTTCTGTGGTCCTCAGTGTGGTTGTAGTTTAGTTATAAAATAGGCCTGCTGCAAAGATAATGGAGCAAATGTGGAAAGACTCAGCTTGTTCTCAGGCATGTATTTCTAATTTGGCATCATTAGAAATGGTTCGTACAACCTTCATCTAGTAACCACTGTGCTAACATTGTAAAATAGTTGTTTTATACTAACTGAAACTCTAATTTTAATTTCATATGAAAGGTGTTTGAACTATTAAGATCATTGCTATAGGTATTCATGAGTTGAGGTGTAAATTCAAAATTTTAAGAGTCTCATTCCGTAAAGCCTGACCTCACAGAAGATAAATTGGCTTTTTGCAATGCTTTGTGGTAAAAAGGTCAGTTCCTAAGGAACCAATCCTGGCCACAACTACAAGCCTTGAATCCTGTTTCATTCTCATGTCATTGGAGAAGCTGGTGCTACTCCCGACTCTGAATTCTTAACCTAAAGTCAGTGGTTTACCATGACTCATTGCTATTTCATTCTGGGAAATCTCTGAGAGAAGTCACATTAACCTCTATAGGTATTATGGTCCTTTTCATAAATGTTGGTGGAAATACTTACAACTCTAGCATGTAACATTTACTTTTCTCCTAGATGCCCTTGTAACACAGTAACTACAGATCTACATGCTTATTACTTAGTACAGAACTGGAATCAAATCAATATTCACAGCCCACCCTTAACGTGGGTGCAGCCTCTGAAATTTACATGCTGTATTGTGGTGGATCATATCTTCTGGTGTCATTAATGACTTTTATGAAATATTCAATCATTGGATTCATAATTCCAGGTGAAGCACTGCAAAAGATATGTGTATGAAGTGGCAATAAGCATGTTCATGTGTATCTTCTTTTGTTAACTAACACCTTTGTTGACCTTGTGGTTTGGCAAAGGTAACCAACCCTGCTTTTATTCTCTGTCACCTTACATACACTCATGTAATTCTAACTTCCTTTTATTCCCTAGAAGTATTCACTTAAATATGTATGTCAATGTTTCAGCTAGGCCTTTTCCTCATAAATTGTTTCTTTGTTCTATTGGTGATCAACTGAATAGTAACAGGATTCTAGTCTAAAATGACTGGCGGCTATAAATGTAATGAGTGTTTTCTTACTAATTCTTTCTAAGATAAAACCAAATGATATTATTATCTGGGAGTATTTACTACCTACTTGTGCATTCTCTTTTATTTATTATGATCATAATTTTTTACATAAATTATTTAAGAATTTTTGTTATTTCTTTTGTGACACTAAAGCCTTTTTGCAGAGAGACACAGGTGTTTATGGAAGAAGGGCATTGTCATTATTAAGGATTACAATAATTTGAACTTTGTAAATCTATTTATCCCCATTTGCTTGCTTTAAACACTAAAATAAAAACAGGAGAAATAGAGGCTTACAATTACAATGCAATATACAATTTAAAAGAAAAGTGGACTGTTGTGGTTTTTCTTAAAATAAGCAGTGACTTAGGAAAATTACATCTCCCTAAAAAAAGAGAAAACTTTTGAACTTCATTAGTAACTGAGCATCCAATCAGCACTTCTACTTTGGGAACAGCTCAAAAAGTATACAAGTTATGGGCTGGGCAAGGTGGCTTACGCCTGTAATCCCAGCACTTTGGGAGGCTGAGGCAGGTAGATCACCTGAGGTAAGGAGTTCAAGAGCAGCCTGGCCAACATAGTGAAACCCCATCTCTACTAAAAATAAAAAAAATTTAGCTGAGTATGGTGGTGGGCATCTGTAATCTCAACTACTCAGGAGGCTGAGGCAGGAGAATCGCTTGAACCTGGGAGGCGGAGGTTGCCACTGCACTCCAACCTGGGCAACAAGAGCAAAACTCCATCTCAAAAAAAAAAAAAAAAAGAAAAAAAGAAAAGTGTGCAAGTTATGTGGAAGAGCTGAAGATAACTAATTGTTTTTAATTTTTTCTTGCTAAAAAAAAAGTCAATAACACATAGTTATTTTAAAACAATCTAGTGCCTTTCCCTTGAAAAGTGGAAATTTTACTTGGATTAGACCTTTAAAATGAATAAATTGAAGACATTTTAGAGAAACATTAAAATCAAAGTGAAACATCTTCATGTTTCTTCTAAGCACTGTTCTAGACACTTTTGCTAATATGAAAACATAGACTGTGTACATTCAGTAATTATCTAATTGAGAGCAAGCAAGATATAATTTATTATAATGTAACTAGTAATAAGAGTGCAAACAACTATGTAGGAAATAACATTTTAAATTACTGAACAGATAATAGAAGTTATGATTTCAGAGTGGAAGAAATCCCTTTGAGAAATACATCAGGCAACTTAATTCATGTATTTGACTGCTTACTGTTTTTGGTAATAATATTTTAGGAAGCAAATTACATTTGAACAATTTTCTTTCTCCAGGAAGAGAGTGTTTATTTTTTAAAAAAAGAATTAACAGAATTTTGAAGGTTAGAAATGTTAATTAAAAGAACCGTATTTAAAAAAATGAAAAAACAAAATAAAGATGAAATACCCTTAAAGGTGCCATCAAACATATCCTACCCAATCAAACTCTCTATTAACAAGTTATTATTTTTAGTATTGATGGGATGGAGGTGGTAGAGTGAGCAATACTCCACAAGTAGGAGAAAGAAGAAAGTATGAAATAATAAACTTGAATTAGGAAAAAAAGGAAATAAAATTTTCTTCCAGTTGATGTCTTAAGATCAGCACATTTGAGTTCTATTTCCTCATAACTCTGAGCTTTTTACTGGAGAAAATAGTAAAGAGGCTGTTACGATTTAAGTTTAAAAGAAGAAATCTTCATGAAGCATATAAAGTTAGCAAAAACATTACACATCTTATGTGAGATGCTCTGTTACAGGTTACCCTGTTATGAGCTGCCTAGGTAAATAATTCAGTCTACTTAACAGTCCTGTGAAACAGGACTGTCCCATCATCCTCCATTATACTATGCAATATAATGAGAAATAAAGTGCAAAGTAAAAGAAAATGTGTGATTTTTCAAAAGTTAATTTCTTGTTTGAGCTCCCAGAATTCTGAGATGGTCATAATTGAACACTCTTCCATTTTATATTCTAGATAGTTTGATTATTAGTGTAAATTTGGCCCAAAAGGTACTCCTGTGAGAAAATATTAGGATCTAACATTACTCTTCCTTGGAGAGAATCTTGCTGTGATACTATAAGCTATAGACTGCTTTTAATTTATTATTTCTAGCTTTTCCCATGACAATTATTGGAACATCTCAGAATAATAATAGTTACTGTCATCCTACACAAACATAGCATAGCATTTTTTGTAATATTAAGTTTTTCCCTGCATAGTACATTAGGCATTGTGCTATGATGTGCCAAGAATGCAAAAGCAGGGAAATTTTAGGTGGAATTTTAAGATGGCCCCAGAGATGTCTGGCCCTGCACACTTTCTTCCAGTTATTCAATACAAATTCTAACATATATGTTTCTGTGAAGGAATTTTGTGTATGTAATTAAGATTCAAGTCTGTTGGCTTTAATATCAGAAAATTATCTTGGTGACTCTGACTTAATTACATAAGCCTTTTAAATCTTGGTTTAAAAGTCACAGAGAGAGATGTCACAAATTTCAAGCAGAAATGCATGCTGGCTTGAAGTTGGAAGAGGCACAGGGTAAGGAATTCTGGTGACCTCTAGGAACTGAACGATAACCTTACCTGACAGCCAGTGAAGATACTGATATCTCAGTCCTACAACTGAATTCTAGCAACAAGAAAAAGCCCAGAAGTGGTTGTCTTCAAAGCCTCCAGATGAGAACTCAGTCTGGCAGACAGTGATTTCAGTTTTGTATTACCCTGATCAGGGAGCCCAGCTATTCTGTTTCAGACTTCTGAATGACATAAAGATGAACTAATATATGGATTTTGTTTTAAATTGCAAAATTTGTGATAACTTGTGATGCAAGTGCTATCTTTTAAGATAAATCACAGGAATGTTGCAGTCAGAGAGACTATTCAAAATGTCTGCTTCACAGGGCCCTAAGTTAGAAATAGTAATTCTTCTTTATTCTTAGTTACCTTGTCTGGAAAATAAGAATGGTACATTAGCTCCTTCTGTGGGTTATTATAAATATTAGAGAATATATGTAGACAAAGATCCATGAGGCAAACTTACAAACAAACCATAGGTAAAATGACATGATGCAAAGAGGTTTACCATCTACTCAGTGGTAGATGTTGCAATTATAAGAAATAAAGGCATTATTACTGTTGTTGAAAAACCTTCTAGTCTTAGAGAAGACACAAACATGGGGTTAAATCATTTCAGTAAATATATATAGTTATGTGGTGTTCAGGACATAAAGCAAGTAAATATCTGAGAAGACAAACAGATTAGGAATCTACTTGGTAAAATGCCTCCAATAATGCAATACCCTGAATCTTGGATAGGAGATTTAAGTACATTTGCATAATATTCCTATTAAGTCGTTTTAGAATGTTTTACTGCTAAAGCTCCTACCAGAATATCCAATTACCAGAGTTTCCAACTTCCTGAATATTTCTGAGGATTAACTCTACCACGCTGTTTTCAAATCTATTTTTGTTATGTTATTGATAGGGGATTTTGTGAGTCATTACCTTTACCAATGGTTTATTTTGGGGTTGTTCCCAGATGTCAGCATAGTTCATTTAAACTTTTCCCCTAAATTTCATATATGAAACAAATGAGTTTTGTAACCAAAATGAGATGCGCAGTGGAATCAGCAAAGTAAATGTAACTTGCTTTGCATCTCTTTCCCTTTGTCTTTTGTTTGCCTTCTCATGAATTTTCCATGTGTTTGCTATAAGTACATGTTATTATTGATAGTGTAACAGCCAAGAGGAGAAGGCAGCAAGAGAATTAATTATAAGGCTATGCAGTCCAAGTCCATGCTGGAAAAAAAAATGATGGCTTAACAGTTTTGCACAATTCTTTGCAAAAATAAGTTAATTTCACATTTGTCACTTAGGTGGAGCTATTCAGTGTTCTACTTTGAGACCTAGTAGCAATTTCCCAGCACTTGCTAAATCATCTCTACTGTTTAAAAAGTGGTTAGAACTCTTATTCCTTATGCTTAGATGAGACCATTCATCGTTGAAATAGCTAATTCATGTTATTTTGTGTGACCAGTAGAGTTCTTTTATATTTTGCTTAATTTTAGCTCAGCATAATACATGACAAACTGTGCATTACAGAATATACCTATTTATCAGCATCTGTACTCAACACCTGTGAAATCTATAGATGCTGTTATTTGGTGTGTGGTTTTTTTGATAAAAGAATGTCAAAGTAAGGTTCTTAGAGATATTTAAACTTCAATGCCTGAATTCCATTCATAGAAATGCTTCAATAGGCTACTTACTCTCTTTAAGAACCTATAATGAATAGAAATGCATATTAGATATTTCAAAGACTTCAAAGATAATTTGACATTTCAAAAAATGTTTAGGAAAGTATAAAGCATGTTGGACTTGTCAGTAATTAACTACTTTAAAATCAAAAGTGGCAAATTTTAATCAACATGTCAGCTTGGAACTCCAGAGAAGGATAAATGCCAGCTTCAGGTTTTCAGGAGAGCTTATGCTACCTGGTCAACCCTGAATTATACAATGAAATCATTTCCAGAAAAGAATAACTTAGGAATTGAAAGAAGGATGACATAGTAAATGAAAATAACACATGCTAAATATATAAGAAATTTAGAGATGAGGAAATATTAGTGGGTATGTGCACCAAATAGTATCAGTTCTCTAAAAGAAGACATACAGTTCTGCGGGGGACTCTCAAATCTATGACTTTGATTTCTTATGTTAGGGCTTATTATTTATTTATAAATCCCTTGTTCATTTAAGTGCTTCACTAAAGCTGTGGACAAGAGTTCTAATGTCTTTATCATGTAGACCCTGGGATTCCAACCAGTTACCACTTGTGGATACCTACAGACAACTGCAAAACAATTTCACTTCTCTTTACTGGGAGCAACCCTACCCCCAACTATGCCACTTGTCAGCAGGAAGAAGGTAGAGTGGTCATTGGCCTTCTCCTATCTTGGTAGACTCACACAACCCAGGATGGGATTGAAACTGCTTTTGTAAAATTAAAACAGTAAGAGAAATCTGACATAGTTGACTCCATTTTGTTTCTAGCCTCATAGGTCAGCTGTCTTTGCGCATACCTAGAAGAAGACCAACCTTACTTTGGGAGGAATTTAGTTTATAGTTTAACTTTAAAGCAAGAATGATAACTGCCCCTTCCCAAAACTAAACTGGCTTTATGAAACTAATGAAAGCACACAAAATCAGGATTATGAGAGGGGCCTGAATTCTTCCAAGATGTAGCCACAGTTACATCAGCTTTTGTACTAGGATAACCATATACAAAAATTAACTCAAGATGGATTGAAGACTCAAATGTAAAACTTAAAACTATAAAAACCCTGAAATACCATTCTGGACATAGGAACAAGCAAAGTTTTCATGATGAAGATGCCAAAAGCAATCGCAACAAAAGCAAAACATAGACAAATGAAATCTAATTAAACTTAAGAGCTTCTCCATAACAAACGAAACTATCAATAAAGTAAACAAATAACCTACAGAATGAGAGAAAATATTTGCAAACTATGCGTCTGACAAAGGTCTAGTGTCCAGCATCTATAATATTAGGAATTTAAGCAAGTTTACAAGAAAAAAGCACTCCCATTAAAAAGTGGGCAAAGAACATGAACAGACACTTTTCAAAAGAATACATATGTCTGGCCAATAAGCATATGAAAAAAAGCTCAATATCACACTGATTTTTAGAGAAATGCAAATCAAAACCACAATGAGATTTCATCTCACACCAGTCAGAATGGCTGTTATTAAAAAGTCAAAAAATAACAGATGCTGATGTGGTTGTGGAGAAAAGGGAACACTTATACACTATTGGTAGAGTGTAAATTAACTCAACCATTATGGAAAGCAGTGTAACAAATCCTCAAAGAGCTAAAAACAGGACTACCATTAGATTCATCTATCCCATTACTAGGTATATACCCAGAGGAATAGAAATCATTCTACCATAGAGACACATACACACGAATGTTCACTTGCAGCAGTTTTCATAATAGCAAAGACATGGAATCAACCTAAGTGCCCATCAATGATAGATTAGATACAGAAAATGTGGCACATACACATCATGGCATACCATGCAACCATAAAAAAGAATGAGCTGATATCTTTTGCGGGAACATGGATGGAGCTGGAGGAAACTAATGCAAAAACAGAACCATGTGTTCTCACTTATGAGTGGGAGATAAATGGTAAGAGCTCATGAACACAAAGAAGGGAATATAGACACTGGGGCCAACTTGAGGGTGTAAGGTGGGAGGAGGCAGAGGAGCAGAAAAATAATGATTGGGTACTGGGTTTAATACCTGGGTGCCAAAATAATCCATAGGAAAATACCCTTGACACAAGTTTACCTATGTAACAAACCTGCACATGTGCCCTGAAATTAAAATAGAAGTTAAAAAAGAAACCTCAAAGGCAAAAAAAAAAAAAAAGAATAACTAACCACTGTTCCAGAAGTCACAATATTTGTGACTTCCTCAGTTGCTCCTATGGGTAACATCGCTATTGTAAAACCTAACACTGGTCTTTAGAGATGTGTTTTCAGACTTACACATTTTTGATCATCAGCTGACC
Organism: Ateles fusciceps; assembly: GCA_036589455.1. Classification (NCBI taxonomy): domain Eukaryota; kingdom Metazoa; phylum Chordata; class Mammalia; order Primates; family Atelidae; genus Ateles; species Ateles fusciceps. The sequence goes on along the minus strand of JAZHEH010000065.1, from coordinate 3,279,055 downwards.
CCATCTGGGCACAGGATTCATAATTCAACCAGTTCTTTGACCTCTACCCAGAGGCTGACTATGCAGGAGGATGGTTTTCCACATCCCTATGATTTCCTTGATAAATCAACATTCCTTCTTCCCTAGTTCCCTGCGCACCAGACTATCCTTGAAAAATTCTAATCTCCAAGCCTTCAGGGAAATTGATTTGAGTAATAACTGCTTCCATATGACTGGCCTTGTGTGAATTAAACTCTTTCTTTACTGTAATAAAAAATTAAAATAAACAGAAGAAATAAGCATACGTTTCAAATATTAATGGTGCTTTCTGATGTCTGAAGAGCTAAAACACATTGTGTTGATTGGTCAGTAGATAAAATTGTTCTTAATAAAATGGCTGTGGTAGGAAAATAATTTTGGGAGGTATGATACAGAGGATTTTATTCGTAATGTGTGTATTGAGTTATTGTTTTCTTGTTTGTTTGGTTGGTTTTAAAGGTAGATATAATCTTAATATGTACGCACTGTGGCCTACATTTCTTACATTTCTTAAAAACATAAGAAAGTTGAAGACCTCTTTTATAACCTAATCAATCCCACATGACTTTCCTGCCAGTAATAGGAGGAAAATTTTTATGGAAAGTAAATGAACTTACAACATACTAAAATCAATTTATTCAGTCAAAAACTTTTAAATTATTTATTATTAAACAGGTATGCATGGTAACAAATAATTTGACAACATAAACCATCATTTTTGGCAACTCTATCCAAACCCGAAGTCCTACATGGAATATTAATCCTTTTTGGTTTTAAGTTTTTCCTCTGACTAACGTCATTGCCCTAAATAATATTATTATGTTTCCACTTTTTGGTTTAATCAGATTCAAACTGTGTTGACATAGTTTCTCATACTTTTTTTCTCAAGTCCTAAGTTATATATTTTTTTCTTTATTAGTTATATTTAAAACTTAAAAAAATTAAAATCATAATTTTTTCTTATTAAATATAATAGTATATTTTTATTATAACCAATATAAATGAATAAATTAGTAATTACAATTTAATCTCTTTTACCCACCTTTTATTTCCAAACTTCTATGAGTTATAATATTTCTTTAATGTTATTGACACTAATCCATACTGCTTTGTAACAATAATTACATTTTCTCTATTTTATTATTTAATATTTCTAAAAATTAAAAAAGCAAAAAAGTAGCATTTACTGTACTGTTATTGTTACAACTGTGGTTCATTGAAGACTAAGAACAACTGCTGTAAGTTGTAAACATTATTAATTATTTTAAATCAGCAGATTTTAGTTTATTTAATATTTGCTTTTGATTTTCTTACATAGGCTTTTTCTTTTATATCTCATGGAGTTTCTTTTTTTTTTTTTTCCCCTTCTTTTTAAAATAGCAAATGCCTTTGTCATAGATCTAAGGTTTCTTTCTCCTACATGTAGTATTACTTACTATATTACAATTCCTTTATTTTGAAATAATTCTTCCTGGGACTCTGTGACTTCAAGTTCAACTAGCCCAATCGATCTTTAGGCCATTTCTATGACTAAAATTATAAGATGTTTCTTTATGCACTTCTAAATTGAAAACATTATTTCTGGAGAATAATATATTTCTTTTTGCATTTGCGTTTGTGTTATTGGTTGGTTGGTTAAAGTATTGGGTCATTCTTTTTTCCAAAATGAATACATAAACAATAAACTCTGAGTTTTTATGTAGTGAAGCAATTTCCTATACCTCACATTTGATATAGATACTATGAAATTCATGGGAAAATGATTAGAAGTAATAACTCAAGTCAGATGTCTTATTCTCCAATATTAGCACTGACCTATGACCTTGGGAAATTTACATATCTTCTCTCTGCTTTTAATTTCTAATCTGACAGATTGAATATTAGTTGTGTCTAACACACAGGATCAAGTAAATAAGTACATGTAGAGTTCTTAGAACAAGGCCTGGCCCTTTGTGAGCATGGAATAAATACCAGTGGTCAATAGCATATGGACATTGAGTCTGGGTTCCAGTCACAATCCATCAAATTGTGAAAACTATTGATTTCTTGTTGTCTAGCATGTGGTATTGCTGGTGAGAAATCTGATCTACTTTTTTATTATTTTGAATCTCTCTAAAATGAGAATTTTTCTATTCATCTGTTCAGCCTATGTTGGTCCCTTTGATCTGAAAAGTGTACTTCTTCTGGTTTAGGAAATTTTCTTCACTGTCCTTGAACATAATTCTTGCATATTTGTATCTCATTAGTTTTCTCTTTCTCTGTTTATGAACACATATGGACAACAAATAAACATTCTCAAATGAATAAGATACTCAAAATTATATTGCCCATGGATCCTCCTTAAATAACATTCTATTGTGAAACTCTGTTAGGGAAAAATGCCACAAAGAAATAAAACAATATGTATTAGAGAATGACTGAGTAGATACTGCTTTTTACACTTAATATATTGAACATTACATACTGTTAGAAAGTGTTACTATTATTTTAATGCCTTTTTGATATGTCATCCTTTAGATGCAATAAAGCTTCTTTAAACAAAGTTGTTTTAATTTGTTCAGGAGGGAAATTTCTTCCCCCGTTCCCGTGTTTCCTTACTTACATAGTATTCATTAGTATAATACTTCTTACTTCTCTCACTTTTCTCTACAATCTGTGTCAAAAAAGACTTACTGATTTGTGAGTTTGGGAGAAAAAAACTGGAGGTATACAGCCTTATTGCCTCCTCTATCTTTCCTTTGGACTGATTCCAGAAATAAGCATGGGCATGAGTTTGCTCTCCTGTATGTCATTCAATTTAAATGACTTTCTGCTCCTATGGGATGATGGTGGTGGTGAAGGAGCTTTTAGTTTGGGGAGTGTAAGTCAAAGAACCTAACAAATTAAGGAATAAGTGCAAATTGAAGAACAAACTGATAAAAATTCAGTATTCTGGGATAGGTGGGCAGGTAGATTTAAGCTTTTTGTTCTTAACTAAGCATGGATTTTTCTGTTGGTAATGTGAAGCCTATATTTCCAAAGTAACTACACTTTCACACATATGTCATTAGTTGGGTTTCAATACTTGCATCATGGAAAAATACTTTAAATCTTAATTTATATGATGAGTTTTAAAGAAGATTGCTTTTTAAAGAAGATTGCGTTTTAAAGAAGATTGCAGTTTAAACCACTTTACTTTGCATGTGGGTAGCTGTTTCTATAGAGGCAGGACTGCAAATATTAGGCCTTAGGAGAAGCAAGAGTTTTAGAGTTTCAAAGTCTTAACAAAAGCATAATCCTTTAGGGGCCTTAGCTAGATGTGGAACTACTGCCCATAGAAGACGCCAAATATTCTGGCCAGATATTCTATGGGACCATTAGTTTCCAGGATTAGTTACAGATTGACCATCAATTCTGAAGGCACAAATTTTATTTAGCAAGCATTAGAACACCAGTGAAGGTTGTTAATGCTAAGTAAAGGCAGTGTGTTCAAAGAAGAAATTAAAATGAAAATTCTTTAATATACTGTATAGAAAATAAAAACACTTTAAATAACACTTGAAGATAATCTCATTTCAAATTTCTAAACATTTCAAGAAGGCAGAAATGTCTCAAAAAATAAAATTAGTAAAATTATTTCTTAAGAAATATATTTTTCTGAACAACTGAGAAATAAAAATTATTCAACCCAGTATTCTATCCAATAAAATAAAATGTGAAAACAATGAAAACAAAATCAAACCAGAACCAATGATAAAGTCAATAAGAAAAAAAAAACTTATATGTTATAAATGCAGAAATTAATACAGACAAATGTTTAAATTAAAGTTATATTTTGATAGGATTTCATTGAATCTGTAGATTGCTTTAGGAACTATGGCCATTTTAATGATATTAATTCTTCTGGTCCATGAAAATGGGATGTTGTTTCCATTTGTTTGTTTAATCTATAATTACTTTCATCTGTGTTTTATAGTTTTCCTTGTAAGCATCTTTTGCCTTCTTGGTTAAGTACATTCTTAGATATTTTATTGTTCTGCAGCTACTGTAAATGAGAATATCTTCTTGACTTGGTTCTCAGCTAGATGGTTATTGCTTTATAGAGAGGTTACTGATTTTTGTGTGTTAATTTTGTATCTTGAAACTTTACTGAATTTGTTTATCAAATTTGAGTTTTGTTTTTTTTTTTAAGGGAATCTGGGATTTTCTAGATGTAAGATCATACCATCAGCAAAAGGGAAAATTTGACCTCCTCTTTTCCAGTTTGGTTGCCTTTTATTTCCATCTCTTGCCTGATTTCTCTGGCTAGGACTTCTGGTACTAGGTTGAATAGGAGTGGTAAAAGTGAGCATCCTAAAATCAATATGAACCAAACAATGTCCAAATAGCCAAAACAATCATAACAAAAAAGAACAAAGGTAGAGGCATCACATTATTTGATGTCAAATTGTACTACAAGGATGTAATAGTAAGAGCAGCATGGTGCTGTTATAAAAAAACAGACTAATATATCAACAGAATAGAAGAGAGAACCCAGAAATAGAGCCACATACCTGCAATCAACTTATCTTTGATGAAGTTGAGAAGAACATACACTGGTGAAAAGACGCCTTTTTAGTAATGGTGCTGAGAAAATTGGAGTGCCACAGGCAAAAGAATGAAACTGAACTCCTCTCTCTCACCATATACAAATACCAACTCAGGATGAATTAAAGACTTAAATGAAAGAATTGAAATTATAACAATACCAGAAGAAAACCTAAGGAAAATTCTTCTGGAAATTGGCTTAGGCAAATAATTCATGACTAAGACCTCAAAATCACAGAGAACAAAAACAAAAATATACAAATGAGACTTAATTAAACGAAAAAGCTACTGTACAGCAAAAGCAATTATTGGCAGAGTAAACAGATAACCTGCAGAATGGGAGAAAATACTTGCAAACTGTACATCGATAGGAACTAATATCCAAATTTACAAGGAAATCAAACATTCAACAACAACAACAAAAATACACACACACACACACACAAAATAATCCCATTAAAAAGTGGGCAAAGAATATGAATAGACATTTTTCAAAAAAAAGACATACAAATGGCCAACAAGCATATGAAAAAGTGTTCATCATCACTGATCATCAGAGAAATGCTAATTAAATCCTTAATGAGATAGCATTGCACACTGAGTTCATTCTCTTATTGTTATAAAAAAATACCTAAGACTGGGTAATTTATTTTAAAAAGAGGTTTAATTGACCATGGTTCTGCAGGCTTTATAGGAACCATGATCCTGGCATCTGCTCAGCCTCTGGGGAGGACTCAGGAAATGTACAATCAGGGTAAAAGGTGAAGGAGGAATGCACACATCACATGGTCTGAGCAGAAGCAAGGAACAGAGTGGGGAGGTGCTGCACACTTTTAAACAACCTGATCTCAGGAGAACTCACTCACTATACAGTACCAAGTGGGGGATGGTGCTAAACCATTCGTGAGAACTCTGCCCCATGATTAAATCACCTCCCACTAGGCCTCATCTCCAATACTGGGGATTACAATTCAATGTGAGGTTTGATGGGGACACAGATCCAAACCTTATCAAACACCAGTCAGAATGGCTATTATTAAAAAGACAAAAATAATAATTGTTGGGGAAGATGCAAAGAAAAGGTCACAATTAAACAATGTTGGTGGGAATGTAAATTTGTACAACTTCTATGGAAAGCAGCATGGAGATTTCTCAAATAACTTAAAATAGAACTACCATTCGATCCAGCATTCCCTCTACTGGATAATCTACCCCAAGAGAAAATATCAACATCAAAAGGATGCCTGCATTCAAAAGTTCATCATGGCACTATTCACAATAACAAAAATATGGAATTGACTTAAATGTCCATCAATAGCTGATTGGCTAGAGAAAATTACATATATACACAATAGATACCATTCAGCCATTAAAAAATGAAATCATGTCTTTTGCAGCAACATGAATGAAACTGGAGGCCATTATCTTAAGTGAAACAACTCAGACACAGAAAGACAAACACCACTTGTAAGTGTGAGTTAGATAATGTGTTCACATGGACATAGGGTGTGGAATGACAGGCAATGGACACTTGAAAGGGTGGGAAGTGAGAGGGGTTTGAAAGATGAAAAATTAATTAATTGATACAATGTACATTATTCTCATGATACATGGAAAGCCCTGACTTTTCCACAATACACTATATCCATGTAACAAAATTACATGGTACCCCATAAATGTATACAAAAAGTTATAAAGATGCAAATATGATTATTGAAAAGACCAGTAAAAATATCGGCAATAGATAGCCTAGTTTAAAAAGTAGAAAGGAAACCATTAATTCATATTTTGTGCAATGAATAATAGGAAGTGAAAGCAAATACAAAGTAATTTTTAAAAATTATCAGATAGTAAATTATAATACTCCATGGTAACAAATTTGCACATCTGTGTGAAATCTATAAATTTCTATTAAAATTCAGTGAGATTTAGAAAATTAAATTAGATTCAAATCATGGAAGAAACTTACAAATTTGTCAAAAACTATGAAAATTTTACAGGTAAAATCTTTTAAGATATCGATAATTTCTATGTTAAACTGTGTAATGACATTCACATTAAAATTCAGCATTATAGTATAAATAGAAATGCATTAATGATAAAGTTACTGACATTTGATTATCTCCAAACATTTATATCCAACTTATCACCACCTCCTGATAATTTGTCTTTCAAATTTATCCGATTCTCTTTACCTCCAATACATTTACTCATAGAAAGCAGAAAAAAAAATATTCTAACATAGCTTATAGACATTGCCTTCTCTGGCCTCTACCCATCCCTCCAGATTCATCAGGCAATTAGTTGTATCATTAACTCATGTCTTGTCAGTCATATGTGGACCCTGGTCTTTACAAGTCCAGTAAATAGGAGCTGAACTTATGTCAAATTGAAAGGAACTTCACCTAGAACACTGACTGGAGAATTGATATAACCCCAATAAGAGCATCTGTGTAGTTTGGAGACTGGAAATCTGGAGCTGTTTGGGGGTCGTAAGTGACCAGATAAAAAGGCAAGTAAAATGTCAAGAATCTGGAGGTGGAGAGTTTCAGTAATGGAAGGAAGCTTTCAAGTAACCCTAAATTATGAAATATAAGATGGTTAGTAGGCAAGGCATGGTGGCTCACATCTGTAATTCCAGCTACTTGGGAGGTTGAGACAGGAGAATCACATGAACCTGGAGGTGGAGGTTGCAGTGAGCTGAGATCCTCTCATTGCACTCCAGTCTGGGCAACAAAAGTGAAACTCCATCTCAATCAGTCAATAACATGGTTAGTAATGGGGCATGGATTTGAATTTAATACTTGTCTTCTAAATTAAAAATTTCTTCAATTATATCATTTGAGATTAAAAAATAGGTACCCTTCCTCATCTAAGAGTTTGTTCTATAATTTCTGTTTTAAACTATTAAATTCCATGCTATACAGGGAAATATAAAACATTCTGAGGTATCTTTATGACTAATCCATTTTTTCTGGATGTAAATTAATACACAGCCAGGGATGCTTTGCCTGATGCCTAAATAACTGATAGCACTAACACCTATCTTTCTCACTTATTTTTCTACTTATTTTCATACTTTACATATATTCTACAGGTTATTTTAAAATACAAGTAGTTACAGTTGTTTTAAATGTTATAAGAGTGCTTTATTGTCAAAAATATTTTTAAGAGGCAAGTGAGAAAAAGATACCCTAAAACATAGATGTGGTGAAGTAGAAAGCTAAAATTATTATTTTGTTCTGTTAGACATAATGAGACTTTGACTTGGTGACCTCTTTGACTCTCCAAACCTGGAATTTGTTTGAAATAGGAATTGGTCATCCCACTGATCCTCTTATTTAGATGTTTAGTCACTATTTCAATCTCAGCCATGCCTTTCCTAAATTACAGTATAATTACAGAGTTCCCAAGTGCAGAGGAATCAAGTCTTTATTGAAAGGGAAAATTATGCTATCTGTTTCTTTTGAGATATATATATATATCTTTTAATATATACATATTTCTTTTGATATATATATATTTTGATATATATATCGAAAGAAACAGCATAATTTTAAAAACAGCAAAAGAATATATATATTTATATATATAAACATATATATATCAAAAGAATATATATATATATATATATGTATTTATGTTCACCAAGTATTACATTTTGAAAGTGGTTTAGAAAATGCATTGGTGGGGAAGGGGAAAGCAAAAATTTATGTAGATTTCAAAAATCAATGTATAAACATATGAACATTAACATAATTTCAGAATTACCTTTTCATTTTATTTTGCATTTTAACTACTTCATTTGCATGCATCTGGAATTATGCTATTTTTAGTATGTTCTTGATTAGATTAGTTGATGGATATGTTACTTGTTTTATACTTAGAGTTAGTAAATTGCAGGATATTTCTGTTCTTGAATAAAGTATAACCTCCAAACGATTTTTTATCCTGCATTAGCATATCTTGTAAGTTGCCTATTTGCTCTAGAAAAACATGGCAAAACATGGTTGAAAGCTAACTTAACAAAATATTGAGATTTAAGTGTTGTATTTCAAAAGGAATAAAAGGACTTTAAAACTGAGAACAAAAAGTAAAGCACAATATAACATCATCTCACTTTAACTTTGAGGAGACTAGCTCATATTTTTTGAATAGTAGATAACTATTCGATAAAAGCAAAATGTTCGTTAAGACTTTGCCAGTAAGGAAATATATGTACATATGTGGCCTTATACCAAATAACAACATTTTGGTCAATGACAGTTACAAGATTATACTGGAGCTGAAAAATTTCTATCCCTCAGTGATGATGTAGCTGTTGATAGTACAGCACATGACTCACCTATTTGTGATGATACCGGTATAAACAAACCTGCTGTATTGTCATTCATAAAGGTATTGGATGATACAATCACATATAATACATAATCCTTAATAATAAATGAATATGTTACCAACTTATGTATTTATTGTACTATACTTTTTAGCATTATTTTAAAGTACACTTAATCTACTTATTTAAAAATAAAGTTAACTGTAAGCCTTAGGCAGGTCCTTCAGGAGGCATGTCAGAAGGCATTATTATTATAGGAAATGGCAGTTGCCACTGTGTTTTGCCCCTAAGACCGTCCAGAGGGACAACATGTGGAGGTGAAAAACAGTGATACTGTTGATCCTGACCCTGTGTAAGTCTAGGCTAATATATGTGTTTGTGCCTTAGATTTTAACAAAAATATTTAAAAAATAAAAATATAAAAATAAAATTTAAAAATGGAAAAAGAGCTCATAGAATAAGGACATAAAGATAGGAAATTTTTTTTGGTATAGCTGTATAGTGTGTTTGTGCTTTATGCTAAGTTTTATTACAAAAGAGCCAAAAAATTTTAAATTTAAAAATTTAAAAACAACAAGTTAATGAAGTAAAAACACTATAGTAATGTAAGGTTAATTTAATGTTGAAGAAAAAAATTTTGATAAATGTTGTGTTGCCTAAGTGTGTAGTGTGTATAAAGTTTACAGAAGTGTACAGTAATGTTCCAGACCTTCATATTTACTCACCAGTCACTCACTAACTCACTCAGAGCAAACTCCAGTCCTGCAAGCTCCATTCATGTTAAGTGTCCTACATAGGTGTACCATTTTTTATCTCTTATGTCATATTTTATGGTACTTTTTCTATGTGTAGATATGTTTAAATATACAAATGCTTACCATTGTGTTACAGTTGCCTCCAGTATTCAATATAGTAACATGCTATACACGTTTGTAACCTTGGAGCAATAAGTCATACCATACATCCTAAGTGTGCAGTAGGCTCTGCCATCTAGGTTTGTGTAAGTATACTTTATGATATTTGCATAATGTCAAAATGGTCTAATAATGGATTTCTCAGGATATATCCCCTGATTAAGCAATGCATGACTGTGTACACACACACACACACACACACACACACACACACACACCACAGATTTTTGTTTATGATAGTTTCAGAGACTGTTAGTATTCCTTTTCATTTTTCCCTTCTCTTGCAGATGGGTCATGTGATGGGATTTTGACAAATGGAAATGTGGAAAAAAGTATTGGCCATATCCAAATCTGGCCCCTCAACACATCATACAAACCTCTAGATCTCTTTTCCCTGCCTTATCAGCAGTTTTAGAGCCCATATTTTCCAGATGGTATTGCTTGAAGACAGAGGAAGGCCACCCAAACATATTATACCATGCATAAATAAGAAAGAAACCTCTACACTGTTAAAATATTGTTGTTACATGGGGGAAATCCTTACTGGTCTGCAGCAACTTCAATTCTTGCCTCCTCAGAAGAAAGAATTTGACTGAATGTCATGAGGCAGAAGAAGAGAGCAAGGCAAGATTTAGAGCAGGAGTGAACGTTTATTAAAACACTTTAAAGAAGGAATAAAAATAAAGTACACTTGGAAGAGGGCCAGGCAGGCATCTTGGAGGTAAAGTGTCCCATTTGGCCTTGGGTCTAGGGTTTTATATGCTGGCATCCTTCTAGCATCTTCTGTCCCTTTTCCCTTGACTCTTCCCTTGGGGTGGGCTGCCTACATGTGCAGTGGACTGCTAGCACTTGGGAGGTGAGCATGTGCAGTGTGTTTACTGGAGTTGTATGCACGCTCACCTGAGGTGTTCTTCCCTTTACTGGTAGAATGCCCCTGGAAGATGATACATGTTCAACTCTGCCGTTTGGCCTCTTAATGTGGATGCTTGAGCCTACTCACCCAACTCTTGAAATCTTATTGGGAAGCGGCTGATCACCAGTTTCAGGTGCTTCCTATCTGTAAGAAGACTACATTTCCCTGGAGCTAGTTGAGACCTATTATAAGAAGCAGTGTGCCAACTGCCTGACCATCATCTGATGGTCGCCTGGCTTTTTTGGTGGGTTGTGGGAACCCTCTCCTGCCCTGTTCGTGTCTGACTAGCTACCCACTATAACACTATGATTTCAGAATTAATTTGTTGTTGCAAGTGGAACAAAATAAATAGAGTAGAAGAAAGTTGATGAACAAAAACAGTATAATTGAGAAGGCAAGATAGCTCAATAGTGAATTCATAAAGTAGAATCAGAAATGTGGTTTTATAGATGACAAATAGAAGCACAACCACTGCAAACATTCCCAAAATGACCTGAATAGATGTTATCTTTCTCATGACAACTGGGAAGGTTGTCAGAGCCATTTTTATTATAATGTTCAAATTGGCCCTTTTACATGTCAGGTACTGTGTTAAGCATGCATTTGTTTTCTTATTCATAAGAATATCCTGAAAAGGTGTTATTATAATTATTCTATATTGATTAAGAAACTGATGCTTAAGCAGATTACATAAATTACCTATGGAAACAGAGATACTACATGGTGGAGCTGAGGTTTGAGCTAACTGTTCTATTCCAAAGCAGGGACGTGCAACCCCACCATACATACTACCTCTCTAGAACAGAGCAGTGCTGTCAATAAGTTGAAACAGCATTTCTGTGAACTGTAAAGATCAGATGCAGTTTGCACTGCACTGCTAAATACTGATACAGATATGCCTCTAGTCACTATCCCTGCGTTTTTCATTAAGCTGTCATTATGACACTATAAATCCTTTAAATAACATCTTAAAAGTTAACAGTGGTGGGGTTTAAATGCCATACCTTTAATTCTGGCAACTTTGCTAACTTCCTGACTTTAAACTCTCATCAGTGCACAAGAAAATAACAAATTTCCTCAATTTAAATAAAACCTTCCTCATGGTTTGCCTATGTCTTTACAATATGATCTTAACTGCTTTGTCATTGCTTACAGACTTTAACATGGTTTGTTGTCTGCTTTTATCTCCAACCTCATCTCACTATAATTTCCATCACCCTGTATATTCTAAGGTTACTTGAACACACCAAGTTAATTCCCTCCAAATGTCTTTGCATCTGCTGTTCCTTCTGTCTAATGGTCCCTCTATTGACTCTTCAAATGTTGGTCTTCTTTTCATTATTTTAGTCTCAAGAAAATTTGTCACCTACTCAGAGAGGCTCTTCTTGATCAAGGGCTATGAAGGGATCCATCCCCATTATACTTGACCCTGTTTTATGTCTTTCATGGAGTTCATGCTGCTGCAAACTGCTCATGCTGCTACAAATAATTGGCTTATTTATTTATTTATCCAACAAGAACATGAGTTCTAAGAGGGCAGTAATTTTTTTTCTACGGCCTTTAATTTGCTGCTGTATTTCTCCACTTGGAACAGTGACTAACACAAAGTAAGGACTCAAAATCTTTGTTGAATAAGTAAATCAAAGCACATTTGATGTCTTTTTTAAAAGAACCGAGAAGAAACACTGGAGAATATATAAGGTAGTAGTTAGAAATTTGAAAGTGGGAGACCAAGATTTAAGGGGTTGAAACCTGGTTTTGCCATTAACTATGATCACATTGCACAGATTTCTCAAACTTTCTTTTCTTCAATTTCCTCATTTATATAATGGGGAAAAATAATAGAAACTCCCTCAGGGAGTTATTTATATTTACAAATCTAATTTAGAATTGTTCTCAACATTCAAAAAGCAATACACATGCATTTGTTACATAAATAAATCATGGACAATATAAATAGTATGTCAAAAGCTTCAGGTTTCTTTCTTTGCTTTCAGTTAGTTCAGATCACTGACTTTATTATTCAATTAAAAAGACATAGAACTGGATTAAACTATGTATTTACCCAGTTTCTATCAAAATTTCTATGTTTGGAACTATGTCCACAGCTGCCATTATTTGGGAGAGTATGTGACTTCATGGGCTCAGGGTAGGGTAAAGTGACGCAGCCTTGGTCATTTCAGTAAAAAAAAAAAATGGACCGTTAATCATTTATTTTAATTCATTTTACCAAAAACATTTGTTAGTTTGCACCCACATCATTTTGTTTAGATAGATTTTCTTTTTATAAAACTGAAAGTAGAATTCTTTTCAGAATTAGATTATACATTTTCCTTCTCTAAAAATATTTTAAACCTTTCTCTGTATAACACTTTTCTAAGGCGCTGGAGGAATTTAAATTTCACAGTATCACAAACATGCTCGTACAAAACTCTTGTTATCACATTGAAAGACCATGAAAATATATGTTCAAAAACATATCAATCATTTAAGAACTGGATAGCTCTGACTGAGTCAAAAGTAACTCCTTCCCAGTTCTTCTTTAGATATGTTGTTCTATTGTGTTTAAATATGTAAGCCCAGGGCTGGCTCTGGGCAAAAATGTCAACTTTAAATCTTCAGCCTGTCATTTAATGCCCTCCACATCTTGTTCTTTCCATACTTCTTCATTCTTATTCAGAGTACATTGTCCCTTGCATCTTGTTTTTCAGCCTTATTGACTAGTGAGACGTCTTTTAAAACTCTGTGCAGTATTTTGTGTTTGTTGTCATTGCTAGAAGAATAAAGCATTGTCAATATGACTCTAGTGGCAAAAGGTAACTAAGAGCTGGTGACTAATTTATTTTAGACTCTGCCCTATAAACCTTTTCTCATTGCTGATTTTAGTATGCATTATTTCATTGAAATAAACAGTATCGTTGAGTGTAACAGCTTTTCTGTGAGTACTTTTATTAAATAATTGAGCTTGAGGATGGTTCTGCAAATCTCTGACTACAATAACAGTAAATGCAAATGATATGTGTACCTTTCTCTGGGAATATCTCCTCAGAGAAGTTAAGGAAGGAATATTAAAAAACAAACAACTAAATTCCATTCTAAACATGGAGTGGGGTGTGTGTGTGTGTGTCTGTTTATGTGTATGTTTCTGTATGTATATTAGTATAAGGGTTTATGTATAAGTTTGCCTGTGTGTATACCTATGAGTGTGCATGTGTGTAATATACGTGTGTGTGTGCATATGTATGAAACATTCTAGGCATTGAACACATCATGTGTGATGACCCTGTAATGGTAGGAAGAGTATGCTTTCAAGAAACTGCAAGAAGGACTGTGGGTAGAACTCAAAAAAATCAAAAGGGAATGGTAGTCGATGAGGTTAGACATAGGTAAAGGCCAAAATACAGGCCTTAAGAACTTTAAAGTTCTTCATTGCTGTGATGTCTGTGTGGACATGATAAGGCATAATAAGATCATTCTATTAAAATATTTAAAAAATCTGTCCATAAATGAACGAACTAAATAAATTATTGTACATCCAAACCATACAATATTATGCAGTCAATGAAAATAACAAGTGTTTCAAAACAGATTTGTAGGAATACTTAACAATTTTTCTTTTAGTGAGAAAATGTTGTAAAAACTTAAAAATTTAATGTTTCTTAAAAGCAATGACTACCTCTACATATGTATGTATGTAAGTATACATATGTATATATATGGATCATAGAAAAATACATGGGTTACTTGAGGTAGAGACCAAATGAAATATGTGTGCATAAGTGTGATATGGTGCTGAGAAGAATATATATTCTGTGGATTTGGGGTGGAGAGTTCTGTAGATGTCTATTAGGTTCACTTGGTCCAGATCTGAGTTCAAGTCCTGGATATCCTTGTTAATATTGTCTCATTGATCTGTCTAGTATTGACAGTGGGGTATTAAAAGCCTCCCACTATTATTGTGGAGGAGACTAAGTCTCTTTGTAGGTCATTAAGAACTTCCGTTATGTATCTGAGTGCTCCTGTATTGGGTGCATATATATTTAGGATAGTTAGCTCTTCTTGTTGCATCAATCCCTTAACCATTATGTAATGCCCTTGTCTCTTTTGATCTTTGTTGATTTAAAGTCTGTTTTATCAGACTAGGATTGCAACCCCTGCCTTTTTTGCTCTCCATTTGCTTGGTAAATCTTTCTCCATCCCTTTATTTTTGAGCCCATATGTGTCCTTGTACATGAGATGGTTTTCCTGAATATAGCACACCTATGGGTCTTAATTTTTATCCAATTTGCCAGTCTGTGTCTTTTGATTGGGGCATTTAGTCCATTTACAATATTGTTATGTGTGAATTTGATTCTGCCATTTTGATGCTAGCTGGTTGTTTTGCCCGTTATTTGATGTGGTTTCTTCACAGTGTCAGTGTTTTTTACAATTTGGTATGTTTTTGCAGCGGCTGGTACTGGTTGTTCCTTTCCATGTTTAGTGCTTCTTTCAGGAGCTCTTGTAGGGCTGGCCTGGTGGTGACGAAATCTCTCAGGAGTCATTGTCCGTAAAGGATTTTATTTCTCCTTCACTTATGAAGCTTAGTTTGGCTGGATATAAAATTCTGGGTTGAAAATTCTTTTCTTTTAGTATGTTGAATATTGGCCCCCACTCTCTTCTGACTTGTAGGGTTTCTGCTGAGAGAGCCACTGTGAATCTGATGGGCTTCCCTTTGTGGATAACCCAACCTTTCTCTCTGGCTGCCCTTAGCATTTTTTTCCTTCATGTCAACCCTGGTGAATCTGACAATTATGTGCCTTGGGGTGGCTCTTCTCGAGCAATACCTTTGTGGTGTTCTCTGTGTTTCTTGTATTTGAATGTTGGCCTGCCTTGCTAGGTTGGGGAAGTTCTCCTGGATAATATCCTGAAAAGTGTTTTCCAACTTGGTTTTGTTCTCCCCGTCACTTTCAGGTACATGGATCAAACGTAGATTTGGTCTGTTCACATAATCTCATATTTCTTGGAGGATTTGTTCATTTCTTTTTACTCTTTTTGCTCTAATCTTGCCTTCTCGCTTTATTTCATTGAGTTGATCTTCAGTCTCTGATATCCTTTCTTCTGCTTGATCAATTCAGCTATTGAAGCTTGTGTATACTTCACAAAGTTCTTGTGCTGTGTTTTTCAGCTCCATCAGTTCATTTATTTTCCTGTCTATGCTGTTTATTCTCGTTAGCATTTCATCCAACCTTTTTTCAGTGTTCTTACTTTCCTTGCATTGGGTTAGAACATGCTCCTTTAGCTCAGAGAAGTTTGTTATTACCCACCTTCTGAAGCCTGCTTCTGTCAGTATGTCACACTCATTCTCCATCCAGTTTGTTCCATTGCTGGTGAGGGGTTGTGATCCCTTGGAGGAGAAGAGGTATTCGGACTTTTGGCGATTTTAGCCTTTGTGAGCTGGTTTTTGCCCCCATATTCGTGGATTTATCTACCTTTGGTCTTTGAAGTTGGTGACTTTTAGATGGGGTTTCTGAGTGGACGTCCTTTCTGTTGATGTTGAAGCTATTTCTTTTTGTTTGTGAGTTTTCCTTCTAACAGTCAGGCCCCTCTGCTACAGGTCTGCTGGAGTTTGCTGGAGGTCCACTCTAAACCCTGCTTGCCTGGTAATCACCTGCAGGGGCTGCAGAACAGCAAAGATTGTAGCCTGTTCTTCCCACTGGTAGCTTCGTCCCAAAAGGGTACCTGCCAGATGTCAGCCAGAGCTTTCCTGTGTAATGTGTCTCCCAATTCGGGTATATGGAGGGTGAGGGGGCCACTTGAGGAGGCAGCCTGTCCCTTAACGGAGCTCAAGCACTGTACTGGGGGAATCTGTTGCTCCCTGCAGAGCTGCCGGCCAGGGACGTTTAAGTCTGCTGAAGCAGAAGCCACAACTGCCCCTTTCCCAGGTGTTCTGTCCCAGGAAGGTGGGGGCTTTGTAAGTCCCTGACACACTACACACTGCTGGCTTTTTTTCTGAGTTGCCCTGCCCAGCAAGAAGGGAATCAACTTGACAGCCTGCCTGCAGAAGCCTTGCTGAGCTGCCATGCTGGGCTCACCCAGCTTCTGTGTAAACTTCCTGGTGGCTTTGTTTACACAAGCAATGTTAAAACTGCTTACCAGAGCCTCAGCAATGGTGGCCGCACTTCCCCCTCACCAAGCTCAACCATCCCAGGTCGAGCTCTGACTGCTGTGCTGTGCTGCCTGCAAGAATTTTAAGCCAGTGGATCTTAGCTTGCCAGTTTTCATGGGGGTGGAACCTGCCCTGCCAGCTCACTTGGCTCCCTGGCTTCAGCCCCCTTTTTCAGGGGAATGAGCGGTTCTGCCTCTCTGGCTTTCCAGGTGCCACTGGACTAAAACAGCTGCCCAGTTTTGTGCTGGAAACTTGGGGCATGGGCTTGTAGGCACCGGAAGGGGATCTCCTGGTCTGTGGGTTGTGTAGACCATGGGAAAAGTTCATTATCTGAGGCAGAGAGCTCGAGTGTAGGGGAAAAGTCCATAATGGTTTCCCTTGACTGGGAGGGAGAGTTCTCCAGCCCCTTGCTCCTCCAAGGGCTGTTCCCACTGTTCCCACTGGGCTGTTCCCACTGTCTAACCAGTCTCAATGAGATGAACCTGGTACCTCAGTTGGAAATGTGGGAGATCACTTGTCTTCTGGCGTGCTCTCACTCGGGACTGCAGACTGGAGCTGTTCCTATTTGGTTATCTAAAATTGATCACATAATTGGAAGTAAAACACTCCCCCAGCAAATGCAAAAGAACAGAAATCATAACAACCAGTCTCAGACCACAGTGATATCAAATTAGGACTCAGGATTAAGAAACTCACTCGAAACCACACAGCTGCATGGAAACTAAACAACTTGCTCCTGAATAACCAATGGACCAATAATGAAATGAAGACAGAAATAAAGATATTCTTTGAAACTAATGAGAATGAAGACACAACATACCAGAATCTCTGACACATTTAAAGCAGTGTCTAGAGGGAAATTTATAGCACAATATGCCCACCAGAGAAGTGAGGAAAGATAAAATCAACACCCTAACTTCACAATTAAAAGAGCTAGAGGAGCAAGATCAAGCAAATTCAAAAGCTAGCAGAAAACAAGAAATAAGATCAAAGCAGAACTGAAGGAGATAGAGTCACAAAAAATCCTTCAAAAAATCAATAAATCCAGGAGCTGGTTTTGTGAAAATATCAGCAAAGTAGTAGACCGCTAACCAGACTAATAAAAAAGAAAAGAGAGAAGATTCAAATAGATGCAATACAAAATAATAAAGGGGGATATCACCACCAATCCCACAGAAATACAAACTGCCATCAAAGATTACTGCAATTACCTCTATGCAAATAAACCAGGAAATCTAGAAGAAATGGATAAATTCCTGGACACTTACACCCTCCCAAGACTAAACCAGAAAGAAGTTGAATTCCTGAAAAGACCAATAATAAGGTCTGAAGTTGAGACAGCAATTAATAGCCTACCAACCAAAAAAAGTCCAGGACCAGATGGGTTCACAGCTGAATTCTATCAGAGATACAAAGAGGAGCTGGTACCACTCCTTCTGAAACTATTCCAAACAATTCAAAAAGAAGGAATCCTAGGTCCTTGAGGAATCGCCACACTGTCTTCCACAATGGTTGAACTAATTTACACTCCCACCAACAGTGTAAAAGTGTTCCTGTTTCTCCACATCCTCTCCAGCATCTGTTGTCTCCAGATTTTTTAATGATCACCATTCTAACTGACGTGAGATGGTATCTCAATGTAGTTTTGATTTGCATTTCTCTAATGATCAGTGTTGATGAGCATTTTTTCATATGTTTGTTGGCCTCATGTATGTCTTCTTTCGTAAAGTGTCTGTTCATATCCTTCGCCCACTTTTGAATGGGCTTGTTTGTTTTTTTCTTGTAAATGTGTTTCAGTTCTTTGTAGATTCTGGTTATCAGCCCTTTGTCAGATGGGTAGACTGCAAAAATTTTTTCCCATTCTGTTGGTTGCCGATTCACTCTAATGACGGTTTCTTTTGCCATGCAGAAGCTGTGGAGTTTGATTAGGTCCCATTTGTCTATTTTGGCTTTTGTTGCCAATGCTTTTGGTGTTTTGGTCATGAAGTCCTTGCCTACACCTATGTTCTGAATGGTTTTGCCTAGATTTTCTTCTAGAGCTTTTATAGTGTTAGGTCTTATGTTTAAGTCTTTAATCCATCTGGAGTTAATTTTAGTGTAAGGTGTCAGGAAGGGGTCCAGTTTCTGCTTTCTGCACATGACTAGCCAGTTTTGCCAACACCATTTATTAAACAGGGACTCCTTTCCCCATTGCTTCTTTTTGTCAGGTTTATCAAAGATTGGATGGTTGTAGATGTGTTGCCTCTGAGGCCTCTGTTCTGTTCCATTGGTCTATATCTCTGTTTTGGTACCAGTACCATGCTGTTTTGATTACTGTAGCCTTGTAGTATAGTTTCAAGTCTGGTAGTGTGATGCCTCCAGCTTTGTTCTTTTTGCTTAGAATTGACTTGGCTATGCGGGCTCTCTTTTGGTTCTATATGAAGTATAAGATGTTTTTTTTCCAGTTCTGTGAAGAAGGTCATTGGTAGCTTGATGGGGATAGCATTGAATCTGTAAATTACCTTGGGCAGTATGGCCATTTTCATGATATTGATTCTTCCTACCCATGAACATGGAATGTTTCTCCATCTGTTTGTGTCCTCTCTTATTTCGTTGAGCAGTCGTTTGTAGTTCTTGAAGAGGTCCTTTACGTTCCTTGTTAATTGTATTCCTAGGTATTTTATTCTCTTTGTAGCAATTTTGAATGGCAGTTCGTTCTTGATTTGGCTCTCTTTAAATCTGTTATTGGTGTATAGGAATGCTTGTGATTTTTGCACATTGATTTTGTATCCTGAGACTTTGCTGAAGTTGCTTATCAGTTTCAGGAGATTTTGGACTGAGACGATGGGGTCTTATAGATATACAATCATGTCGTCTGCAAATAGTGACAATTTGACTTCCTCCTTTCCTATTTGAATTCCCTTTATTTCTTTTTCTTGCCTGATTGCTCTGGCTAGAACTTCCAATACTATATTGAATAGGAGTGGTGAGAGAGGGCATCCTTGTCTAGTGCCAGATTTCAAAGGGAATGCTTCCAGTTTTTGCCCATTCAGTATGATACTGGCTGTTGGTTTGTCGTAAATAGCTTTTTACTGGGTATATATCCAAAGGATTATGAATCATTCTACTATAAGGACACATGCACACGAATGTTCATTGCAGCACAGTTTACAATAGCAAAGACCTGGAACCAACCCAAATGCCCATCGATGATAGACTGGACAGGGAAAATGTGGCACATATACACCATGGAATATTATGCAGCCATCAAAAACGATGAGTTCGTGTCCTTTGTAGGGACATGGATGAACCCGGAAACCATCATTCTCAGCAAACTGACACAAGAACAGAAAAATCAAACACCACATGTTTTCACTCATAGGCAGGTGTTGAACAGTGAGAACACATGGACACAGGGAAGGGAACATCACACACTGGGGTCTGTCGGGGAGAAGAGGGGAGGGACAGCGGGGGTTGGGGAGTTGGGGAGGGATAACATGGGGAGAAATGCCAGATATAGGTGATGGGGGAGGAAGGCAGCAAATCACACTGCCATATGTGTACCTATGCAACAATCTTGCATGTTCTTCACATGTACCCCAAAACCTAAAATGCAATAATAAAAAAAGAATTATAAAATTAAAAAAAAAGAATATTTTCTATGTGGGAAAGCAAATAAAAAAAAAAGAAGAAGGAATCCTCCCTAACTCATTTTGTGAGACCAGTGTCATCCTGATACCAAAACCTGGCAGAGACGCAACTATAAAAGAAAGTTTCAGGCCAATATCCATGATGAACACTGATGCAAAAATCTTCGATAAAATACTGGCAAACCAAATCCAACAGCACATCAAAAAGCTTATCCATCACGATCAAGTCAGCTTCATCCCAGGGCTGCAAGGCTTGTTCAACACTGCAAATCTATAAATGTAATCCATCACATACACAGAACCGAAGACAAAAACCACATGATTATCTCAATAGATTCAGAGAAGGCCTTCAACAAAATTCAACAGCCCTTTATGCGAAAAACTCTCAATAAACTAGTTATTGATGGATCCTATCTCAAAATAATAAGAGCTATTTATGACAAAACCACAGCCAATATCATACTGAATGGGTAAAAACTGGAAGTATTCCCTTTGAAAACTGGCACAAGACAAGGATGCCTCCTCTCACCACTCCTATTCAATATAGTATTCGATGTTCTGGCTAGGGCCATTAGACAAGAGAAGGAAATAAAGGGTATTTTAATAGGAAGAGAGGACGTCAAATTGTCCCTGTTTGCAGATAACATGATTGTATATTTAGGAAACCCCATTGTCTCAGCCCAAAATCTCAAGCTGATAAGCAACTTCAGCAAAGTCTCAGGATCCAAAATCAATGTGCAAAAATCGCAGGCATTCCTATGTACCAATAATAGACAAACAGAGAGCCCAATCATGAATGAACTGCCATTCACAATTGCTACAAAAAGAATATAATACCTGGAAATACAACTAACAAGGGATGTGAAGGACCTCTTCAAGGAGAACTACAAACCACTGCTCAAGGAAATAAGAAAGGACACAAACAGATGGAGAAATATTCCATGCTCATGGTTAGGAAGAATCGACATTGTGAAAATGGCCATACTGTGCAAAGTAATTTATAGATTCCACGCTATCCCCATCAAGCTACCAATGACCTTCTTCACAGAACTGGAAAAAAAACACCTTAAACTTCATATGGAACCAAAAGAGAGCCTGTATAGCCAAGACAATCCTAAGCAAAAAGAACAAAGCCAGAGGCATCATGCTACCTGATTTCAAACTATACTACAAGGCTACAGTAATCAAAACAACGTGGTACTGGTACCAAAACAGAGATATAGACCAATGGAACAGAACAGAGGTCTCAGAGGCAATGCCACACATCTACAACCATCTGTTCTTTGACAAGACAAAAACAAGTAATGTGGAAAGGATTCCGTATTTAATAAGTGTTGTTGAGATAACTGGCTAGCCATATGCAGACAGCTGAAACTAGAGCCCTTCCTTACACCTTATATAAAAATTAACTCTAGATGGATTAAAGATTTAAACATAAGGCCTAACACCATAAAAACTCTAGAAGAATATCTAGGCAATAGCATTCAGGACATAGGCATGGGCAAGGACTTCATGACTAAAACACTAAAAGCAATGGCAGCAAAGGCCAAAATAGATAAATGGAATCTAATTAAACTTAAGAGCTTCTGCACAGCAACGGAAACTATCAATTGGGTGAACCAGAGCCAACAGAATGGGAAACAATTTTTGCAATCTATCCATCTGACAAAGGACTTATATCCAGAATCTATGGAGAACTTAAACAAATTTACAAGAAAAAAAACTGCATCAAAAAGTCAGCAAAGGATATGAACAGACACTTTGCAAAACAAGACATTTATGCAGCTAACAAACATGAAAAAAAGCTCATCATCACTGGTCACTAGAGAGATGCAAATCAAAACCACATTGAGATACCACCTCATGCCAGTTAAAATGGCAATCATTAAAAAATAAGGAGACAACAGATGCTGGAGAGGATGTGGAGAAATAGGAATGCTTTTACACTGTTTGTGAGAGTGTAAATTAATTCAACCATTGTGGAAGACAGTGTGGTGATTCCTCAAAGACCTAGAAATACCATTTGACCAGAAATCCCATTACTGGGTATATACTCAAAGGATTATAAATCATTCTATTACAAAGACATATGCACAAGTATGTTTATTGCGGCACTGTTCATAATAGCAAAGACTTAGAACCAACCCAAATGCTCATCAGTGATAGACTGGATAAAGGAAATATGGCACATATACACCACGGAATATTATGCATCCATAAAAAGATTGAGTTCATGTCCTTTGCAGGGACATGGATGAAGCTGAAACCATCATTCTCAGCAAACTGACACAAGAACAGAAAACCAAACACCGCATGTTCTCACTTATAAGTGGGTGTTGAACAATGAGAACACATGGACACAGGGAGGGGAAGATCACACACTAGGGCTTGGGGGTTGGGGGGCTAGGGGAGAAATAGCATGGGATGGGGGTATTAAGGAGGGATAGCATTAGGGGAAATACCTAATGTAAATGATGGGGTGATGGATGCAGCAAACCACCACTATGGCATGTGTATACCTATTTAACAAACCTGCATGATCTGCACATGTACTTAAGAACTTAAAGTATAATAAATAAATTTTTTAAAATTAGATATGTATGCAGATAAGATTAGGAAAGAAGGAAAAGAAAGGCCAATGAGTACAAAGCAAAAAATTTATAAAACCACATTTATGCATGTAAGTAAAATTAGACATGTTTATTTAATAAAGAATTTAATAATTTATTTAGAAAAATGATATAAATAATCACCCTGACAGCAGTGTGAAAAACATTCGAGTAGGTTTCTGTATATGTGTTACTAGGCTATTACAGAGTTCTAGTGGGTAAGTGATGTGTGCTTAGATTAGGAGATAAAATCAGTAAGACTTGATAATGATTAGATACAGGAAGTTTTAAAGTTGACTGCTACATTCCAGATTGGTGCAGGGCCATCTGGTGCAGTAGGGAATAATGAAAGAGCCAGGTTGTTGGGTGGGGATTTTGTTTAAGCACATGATTTACCTGTACTACTTTGCAGCACCCACATGGAGATATCACATAGAATGTTGAATGATTGGGTCTGGAACTCAGACTTTAGGCCTCAATGTGGAAATGTGTGTGTAATCTGTGTATGCATGGTAATCAGAGCTGTGAACCAGAATGAGATTACCTAGGAAGAGATGATATAAGAAGGAGAAAAAACAAAGTCTATGAATGATTTTTGGGTAACCTCTTATCACAACAGAGAAAAACAAAATGCAAAAGAAAAGGATAACCAAAATAGAGAAAACACAACAGTGTACTGAGCTAAAGCATCCTCGGTAAGACAGTGTTTCAAAAAAAAATCTTCTAATAGTATCAGTAATACTATTCAGTAATGAAAGATGATTGGGATCAATACACTGAATTGACTAACATAAAACAGATTGAAACATGTTGAGGCACCAATAAGGAGGTTAGGAAATGGAAATGAGTAACTGTAGACAGTTTTTTCCAGCTCTTCAATGGAGCAGAGGGATAAAGTTGCAACTAAAGAACATAGTGTCAAGAGAGAGGAGTGTTGTGTGTACATGTGTGTGAATTTAATATGTTGGAGACGAGTATTTGAAATATTGGAGGTAAAGATCCAGTGAAAGAAAAATAGCAATAAAAAATTATTAAAGTAGGATTTCAGGTAAGATAATAAATTGAACAGTAAACAGTTTTAAATAATTTAGTTTAATGTTCAAGCTAGAAATTAATTAATTAATTAAACTTTGATTTTTACCGTGCCCTAATATGAAAAGCTCTTCTGTTTTATATGTCATGAATGTTGTCCTTTTAATTTTATTAATTTAATGAGGTATTCATAATGCTATTTATGTTCATTTCAATTTTTGGTCTTGGCAAATATGGTGTACTTATTTTAGGAGGAGTTTCCATCTCATAAAGAGCTAGAAATGTGAATGGTTGGGTTTCAAATTGATGTTGGTTATCAATCTATCTAAATTGTTTCTTTTGCAAACAGTATGCAAATTTGAGCTAAGATTTAAAGTATGTTTACATCCCATATGCAAATGAAGGGTTTTGGTTTACTTGATAATGTAAATTTGTAAGATGTTATATGGGTTTCTCATTAGAATAGTATTGCTAATTATGCCTCTAAAGATTTCTTTCTAATGTATCATTGCTAGGTAAAATATATGATTTAAATATATTTGATGAGCATTTAAATTAAGTAGTGAAGTCTGTGATATTATTTTATTATTATTATTATTTAAGACAGATTTGCACTCTGTTGCCCAGGATGGAGTGCAATGGCGTGATTTTGGCTCACTGCAACCTCTGTCTCCCAGGCTCAAATGATCTGCCTGCCTCAGCCTTCCAAAGTGCTGGGACCTACAGATGTTAGCCACTGCAAACTGCCTGTAATTTTTTTAACTTTTTTTTTTTGAGATGGGATCTCACTGTGTTGCCCGGGCTGGAGTGCAGTGGTGCAATCTCAGGCTCACTGCAACCTACACCTCCCAGGCTCAAGCAATCCTTCCACCTCAGCCTCCCAAGTAGCTGGGGCCACAGGCACGCATCACCATGCCCAGCTAATTTTTTTGTATTTTTGTTAGAGACGGGGTTTCACCATGTTGCTCAGGCTGGTCTCAAACTCTTGAGCTCAAGCAATTCTTGTGCCTTGGCCCTTCAAAGTATTGAGATTACAGGTGTGAGCCACCCACTGTGCCTGGCCCTGTATTATTTTTAATAAGATTTTTTTAACTTCATTTATAAGAAAAATTATATTCAGTCTCATTCAGTTTAACATTTTATATTATTTTGTCATGCTCAAATTCTTTTATGAATTAAGCAAAAATTCCCTGAATGGTAAATGGCACTCAGTACATGATTATTGTTTCGTTGACTATTTATGTCACCCTAAGGAAGTACTTACCTAGAATTCACTCCACTCAAGTGACTTTAAAAGCTGGAAAAAAAAAAAAAAAAACAAACAAAGCAAAAAACTATCTAAAAAACCTCCCAATTCTCAAGGTTAAAAAAAAAACAAAAATAGTAAGTATTTAAGGCATTTCAGGAAGAGTTCATTTTATTTCTACAAATTTGTTAATGATTACTACAACTGCTTAAGAGATTATCTAGATTTTTATTGATGAGTAGATTAAACTTTAAAATCAACCAGAAACTTTTTCCAGATGATATCATCAGGAAGTGCTAGGGCTGGGAAGCCTACTCAGTTTATCTTCTCCAAATCCTGTGTTTTTTCAGTCATAGTATACTATTTGAGTATAAGGCTGTCATTTGGAGTTGTGGGTTCTAGCAACAATTAAGTTCCTAATCCTTGTTGTATCTTGAATAAGTAATTTACTATCTTTGGTTTTATGTTTTCTAAACTTTTTATTTGCTTTTTGCCTTTGCTTTATTTATTTATTTTCCTACGTTAAAAATGGGAGTGGGATGAGCTAGATGATTTTTAAGCTATTTTCAATCCTGTATTAACACATAGCTTCTCCTGGGTCACCATTTTTCATGGTTAGCTCAAAGATATTTGTGAGGTTGGTAATGATGAATTTTTTTCTTTCAAGTTTTTTGTGTACATGTGTTTCAGTAAAGAGAATAAATAAGAGGCCCTATGCAGTAATTTTGTCTTTTAATATCTGAATCCTATTTGCCTATGGGGTGCTCCACTAACATTTTCTTCTTTTATCTTCATTTTCTGTCTTAATTATTGAGCTGAGATTTAGTTGCCCTTGAAACTGATGCACTCAGTAACTCCAGGGTGGTGGAGTGAGATGGTTGCTAGGCAACTTCACTATTATCAAATGGATCATTGAGATCTTTACCTCTGAGAGTCTTGCTTGTGGAGAATCTAAGGAAAGAGCTACTTCTAACCCTTGTGTCTTTAAGTCTCAGAAAACACAGAGATTTGCAACAAATATACAACATGTTTAGAAAGGATTATTAGAAAAAAAAGTAGGTAGAATATTTGTGTTTTATTTTCAGGTTTAAGGAGATTGCTTTAAAAGAATAAGTCTTTTGATCCTGTTCTGGTTTTCTAGTGCTACATAACAAATCATGACAAACCTAATGGCATAAAAATATAAATGTACATCTCACAGTTTCCATGGATTAGAAGTGTAGGTATGGTTTAGCTGGATCTATGCTCAGGGTCTCCTAACACTGTAATCAAGGTGTCTGCTAGGGTTGTGGTCTCGTTTAAGGCCTAAGATCTTCCAAATTCTTGTAGTTGTTTGCAGAATTCATTTTCTTGCAGCAGCTGGCCTCTTGGTGGTTTATTTCGTCTCGTCAAAGCTAGCAACAGAAAAGAGAGTAGCTTCCAAAATCTGAGCTCAAAAAAGGCCAAAACCCTTTTACAAAGGGCCTAATTAGGTCAGGCTCATACAAGATAATCTTCCCTTTTTAATTGATATGTCATAATTGTACATATTTATGAAGTATGTGTGATGTTTTCATATATGCCTACAATGTGTAATGATCAAATTAGGTTAATTAGAATATTCACCACTTCAAACATTTATTTCTTTGTTTTGGGATTGTTTCAAATCTTCTTTTCTGGCTATTTTGAAACATGCAACACATCGTTGTTAACCATAGTCACTCTACTGTGCTGTAGATCACTAGAACTTAATCCTTCTAACTGTAATTTTTACCCATTAACCAACTTGTAAAGTCCCTTTGATGAACTAAATTTAACTGATTGAGGACCTGAATTATATCTGATAACTTTCTTCATTTTAGTCATATAACATAACATAACCATAGAAATAATACCTTATTGTTGTCACAGGTCTCACCCACACTCAAGGAAAGGAGCTTATTTAAGGGTGTAGATTATTGCTGATCACCTTAAAATTTTACCGATGACAGATGTATTTTAAGTGTATGATTGGTGTTATATTATAATCTCAAAATATGGGCTGAGAGAATAATACAAATAGTTTTTTTATTTCTAAGTCCTATCAATTGTTTTACAATTTAATAATCGCTAACTGTGATTTATTTTAAATTTTACAGTTAGAGCTATTTTCTATAAATCATTCTTATCAGAGCATTATTTCCAGAGAAATGAATGTATAATAAATATTGAAGAATACTATAAGGAGGGACTAGTATTAGATGATTTTATTTTATGGCTATGCTTATTAGATTAATTTTGACTGTGATCCAGGCCCCAGGAAGAAATGAAGGCTGAAAATTTTACATTACTTTTGGTTTGTGCAGTTGGTAAATTTTTCCACCAGATTAGCAACCAAATCTCAACTTCAAGCTTGTAAGTTAGAGTAATATTTCCTCTAGGGAATACAAGAGCACAGTCTTTTTTGCCATTGTTCATTTTCTACTTCTCTGATGTTTTGTATACACATAAGAGAGAAGAAGTTGGTTCAGAAATAGGAATTAGTCTATTAAATGTAGTCTGTGTTCAAGGGCCATGAGGATATTGTTGGAGCAATTCTGTTGGTTAGTTTGCATTTCTTGGGACCAGAAGAGTTGATGAATAAGAAAACATGGCAATAATATAAAAATAAGAAATAATATAAACAATTATAATTGTCTCAGGGATTTATTCAGAGACATTTATGAGAGATAACTATGAATATATTAGAGTACATATTTTATTGGGCTCTCATAGATTTTCATCTGCAGGTAAACTTTCTTCTCAATTAGTTTTGTTTCATTTATAAATTTCATAAAAATTCAAGCTGTTTGTTTATATTTAAATGATTATATGGACTTTAGAAAGAAATTGACAACCAAAATCATGTCACAATATGTCTGAATATATATTTTCCTTGGCAGACTGATCTATTCAGAAAATGTGTCTACATAACCAAGGCAGATGGGAAATATTTGAAAATGTTTTTTGTCACCCTTCTTTTCCATCCCTTATGTCCGATCATGGACCCCTTAAGGCAAATCATAAATATGAGGGGCATAATTTCTTATAAAGATTGCATTATTATTTGTTCCACCAGCTAAAAAGAATTTCAAAGGCTACTAATAATTTTTAAATGTAATTAAGAAGGCAATAAACAGGTTAAAAAGATCACATTGGATGTAGTATTGCCTTGTATTCTATCTGTACTTGGAAAATTGGATAAACAGAATACTTTTGCGTAAACTATTATCAAAACACACAAACTCATACATATACTTATGCACAATTATTAATAGAACAGTACTTAATAAGCCCTTAAATATGAGCAAAATTATGAATAAGAAAAAATAAAACTATGTTGGTTGAAAAGTAGTACCATCTGTTAAAAATATTATGCAAGCTATATATGTAATTAAAATTTTTTGAGCATCACGTTAAAAAAAAGTAAAATTAATATATTTTATCGATTTTCAAGAAACAATACATTTTGAAAGCAAAATATATAAATTGTGACCTAAAACAGGGTCTGCTAGATTCTGAATATTTCATTGTCAGAGTTTCTAGAAAAGGTCATGTAGTCACGCCTAATGAGGTGCAGCTGACCCTCTAATAGAGCTTTCTGGACGAATTGTGTGGATCTTTTGGCATTTCTGGAGAGGCTCTTTCACCATCTTTATACACACACTTCAGCATTTGATTGCAAATGGATGTTTGTGATTCTAGGCATCTACTTCGTGACAAAATATCTCGCATGTATACTGAGATCCACTGTTGTTTTCTCAACACATGGCATATCAATTCAATGACACATCTCTAATCAGCAATCTCATGGGCCTCTTCTCTTTGTACCTCCCTTATGGTTACTTAGACTGATGTTGGTTTATCCCTTTGAGATGTTCCTAAGTCCTAGAGTTACTACAAAGACTCGTCAGTACTGCAGAAAATTTCTCTCAAGTGGCCACATGAAAGCTCCCTCCCTGTTTTATCTCAGATTAATTTCCTGGTATTCCACCAGCCTATCTTCTAAACTACACCATCCTAAACAAATTCAGATTGGTAAAAATTCATTTAGCCATTTAAAAATGATGTCACAAATGGGCAAATGGAAGCAATTTTATTTTTCTGCAGACAGCAGAATTGATTTCTTAATATAGTTTGAATAATCATATAAATTTCTCTTAAGTTTTCAAAGTTTCTTACCTAGAGATACTTCGACTAATACACCCAATTTTACTCATATTTTTAAGCTTTAAATACTAATACAAACAATTGAGACATTGAAAGCTTTCCTTAAAATGATACATTATCTATACTCTCAATGTAGACATCAATTTTGCATTTTTCATAATCTTCACCTACCAGTTATTTTAATGTATGCCTTATATTGATTCCCTTTTTCCACTTACTCTTATTTCTTGCTACTTACCATTTTCTGTATGGTACCCTACTTCTTCAAGTTTATTTCCAGTTTCTGTTGGGGTTATTTTTACATTTAGATTTTGGGCTGGGAATACATACAGTAAAAAAATTGTGTGAAATATGAGTTTTGAAAACTGTGTGGACAGAATTATTAAACACACATGTTACTTTACATTTGGCTTGATTTTTAAACTCAGATTGAATCTCCATTGAAGGAAGTATTTTACTGGCAGCACATTTAAATCATGTGAAGAGTGACACTAACTCAAAATATTGCCAACTGAGTGCCTGTATCAGGAGGAGGGGAAAGTATGAATCTCTTCATGGGTGCTACTTTTTATCTTCAGTGAATATAAAAATATAAAACATGAATAATAAACATATAAAAATTTTTGAAAAATATGTGTTTGTTCATTTTACTTTACAATTCACAATAAAATTGCCAGAGGTGAAGCTCCAATGTACAGTCTTTCTCTTGAATCTGTTCTTTGTGAAATTTTGCATGTGTATATTTTGCATGCATATCTCCTATTAATGCAATGAAATTTAGTTCAATAGAATAAATTAAGGAAGTATACTGGCATATCATAGCAGAGTTCTCTTCTCCAAGTATCACGAGGCTGAAATCAAGGTGTCATCCAAGCTGAGTTTTTCTCTGGAAACTCTAGAGAAAAATTCACTTTGGATCATTCATATTGACAGAAATTAGTTTCTTCAGATTGTAGGGCTGAAGTCCCTGCTTCTTTGCTGACTATCAGCTGGTGGCTACTCAGTTCCTAGAGGATTCCTCCATTTTTTGTCACATGGCTCTCTTCATTGTCAAACAAGCAATGACATGCCAAATCCTTGTCAAGTGCAAATAAATGCATTTCAAATTTCTTACTTCCTCTGTCTCTAACCTCTAGACTTAAATTTAAAGGATTTGTGTGATTAGGTGTGGCCCATATCGGATAATCTTCTTACTTTAAAGCCCACTGAGCCAGGTGTGGTGGCATGCACCTGTAGTCTCAGCTACCCAGGAAGCTGACAAGGAAGAAAATGGTTTGAGTTCATGAGTCTGAGACCAGTCTGGGCAACATAGTAAGACCCCATCTCTAATAAATAAATACATATATACATACATACATACATACACACACCAACCAACCAACCAATTGATTGGGGGCCTTAATTACACCTGCAAAATCCCTTCTGTCATATAGCATGAAATAATTATCATGTCATTCATCATATTTATAGGTTTCAGGCACAGTCAAGAGGAGGGGATTATGTAAGAGTGTGTCTCATTGAAGGCCATGTCGAAATTCTGCCTACCACAATCATTTCATGTATAGTTCACATTTACAGGACAAATTTTATATATGAACAACTATCTGTAAACAAGCCACATGGTTTCAGAATGAAAATGATAAGACTTATTTTTGTTATTTCAGGAGCTCTATCAACACACATTTTGGTTTTAGCTGTTAATTACAATAACTGCATACTTATGAAGATTCCAATTATAATCTACTTGTTTCTAATTAATCTCTTGCTACCTATCACTTTGAATATTTTATTTCTAATTTTTTTTTTGTTTTTTCTTTTTTGAACATATAAATTCAAGTTTTCTTTTCAAGGCTTTTAACTAATACTATCAATAAGTATAGATATCTTAATATGCAACACAAATTTAAATCTGATAGTTATCTGGATTTGTGTTATTTTTATGTCACCTGAAGGACTTTCAATTCTTACTGCTTAAAAAGTATACAATTTTCTTTGTGTGCTGCATTATTGTGAAATAAATATTTTATGTATGCTATTTTGGAAATGAACAACTTTGCACACAGTTGAGTCTTTACTCTTAATTATAATATTTTGCAGATATCTTCTAGAGCTTCAACTGCAAATTTTGTAACTGATTTTGTTACAGTGGGTAGCTAGTCAGCCATAAGTACAGCAGCTGAGGGTTCTATCCCCACGCCTCCACTCCAGCACACACCAGGAATGTCTGGCAACCATCAGGTGATGGTCAGGTGGTTGTTAACTGTCTCTCTAAAATAATAATTTGTCACAGCCAGCACCAGGGAAGGCAGTCTCCAAGTAAACAGAAACACTTGAAATGGTGATCAGCAGCCTCTCAGGAGTTGTGTCAGTGGGTTCCAGCATGCACAATAAGAGGCAAAATAGTGGAGTTTAACTGGTATGTGACCTTGATCTTCTAGGAGGTGGAATTTAATTGGTAGGTGACTTTCTAGGGACATTTGACTGGTAGGGGAAGAACACCTCAAACAAGCATGCATACAACTTCAGTAAACACACTGCATAGGCTCCACTCCTAAGTGCTAGCAGGCCACTGCACATGTATACAGTCACCCCAAGGGACAATTCAGGGGAGAAAGAATGCATGACCTTGGAAGTATGCCAACTTATAAAACCCCAAGCACAAAGGTCAAACCATGCTCTTGATTGCTCAAGTTGACTGCTTGGCCCTCTTCCAATTGTACTTTACTTCCTTTCAAACCTGCTCTAAAGCTTTTTAATAGACTTTCATGCCTTCTGTAAATCATGCCTTAGCCTCTCCTTCTGCCTTATGCCCCTCATAGAATTCTTTCTTCTGAGGAGGCAAGAACTGACGTTGCTACAGACTCAAATGGATTTGCTACCACTAACAATTTCATCAGATAATTTTGTTTCTGTATTCTATGCTTGCATGAGCTTAAATGAGTTAAACTGTGTTTGTATGTATGTAAAAGAGAGATGCTTTATGGACAGGTGCTGGTTTGATTTCCATAGCATCATTGCTTATTTGATAACATTTACATGTAAATAAGACTGAGAAGCTAAGAAAGAGAAGTACCAGGTCATATAAATTAAAATTTAGATAATCCTCATTTATATTATGGAATTAGTAATGTACAAAATTGTTTTATAATTCTTGCATCTTGTAATCCTGATGACTTTATTGCCTTAATTAAAAAGTTATTCAGTATAGTAGAAAAACATCTATTTACATGAAAATTGCTTAAGAGAATTTAGGCCTTTATGACTTTAGAAATCAATTTGTCAATGTAAAGTTGGAATATATCTGCAGTCCTAAGATTATTTTAAAGCAGTTCATATCAAGCTTTACTTTTTTGACTGAGCATGCTGTAAGAAAATAGAAAGTGCTAGTTTTCATTGTTAGATGATTAAAATAATTAAAATATATAAAATATAGGTATATTTTACACTCATGTGCAGTGCAAAAACAAGTTTAAAATGGTGGGTAAGAGGTGGATGTGACTGTAAAAGAATAAGTAGCACAGGGGAGATCTTTGTGTTGATGGAATAGTTCTGTATCTTGTATACAGTTGTGGTTATATAAATCTCCACATGTGAGAACAGTGACACAGAGTTACACACATAGTTTTTATCAATGTCAATTCCCTAGATTTGATATAGTAGTATATTTATATAAGATATGATTAATGTCAAGCCTGTAATGCCAGCACTTTGGGAAGCTGAGGTGGGCAGATCATGAGGTCAGGAGTTCAAAATCAGCCTGGCCAATATGGTGAAACCTTGTCTCTACTAAAAATACAAAAATTAGCCAGGTGTGGTGGCACACACCTGTAGTCCCAGCTACTCGGGGGTGAGGGGGTGGCTGAAGCAGAAGACTCACTTGAATCCGAGGGGCTGAGGTTGCAGTGAGTCGAGATTGCACCACTGCACTGCAGCCTGGGCAACATAGCAAGACTCTGTCATCTGATTAGTGAAAATACAAGTCTGTATGTATGAATGTTGCAGAATGAATGATACTGAGAAAAATTCTCTTTCCCTCCCTTATTTTCATACAGTCATCTTCAATTCTCAACTGAACTTTTATAGGAGATGATAAAAATTATTTCTGTCATTTTCTGCCTATTATAAGCTAATCACTACCTTTACTCTGCATAGGCCAACTTTTTCTATAATTTACAGTACCATTTGTAAGTTTTCTTTGGTAGCATTTATCTGTGATGTTAATTAATGAAACAATTAATTACTGCAAGCTCATGTTGAGAGAGAGTGTATCTTTTGAATGTCCAAAACTAATGTTTAAACACAGCAGATACTGATTAAATTCTCATTAAATTGTTGGATGGATGAGTAAGGATGAACTTTTCAGAGCATAGACCTAAAAATGCCAGATTTGATTGATCTGAAATCCACCACTTTAAGTTTTTGGCCTCCTGGACTCCATAGACAACTGCAGTAACGCGTTGAGAATTCAAGAAGTCAACTAATAATTGCTGCTAACAATTTATGAAAAGATGTTGTTTTAAGAGATACTGGGACAATGCAGCAGCATTTACATAGTTCATTAAGCAAAGACTACAGCCTGCTAACTTCCCCAGGTAACTGGTTCTACCTAGGCCCTAAATCTGTAGTGTTTAATCAAATCTGCAACTTTTAAGGAAGTCCCATTCCAGTGAATCATCTCTGTCATTCTTGATCACCAAACAAATGCAGTCCCCTCTTGCCAATTCCCATGTGATCTTATCCCATTATCATCTATTTTTTTCTTTTATTGCAATCTCTAATTCAGTATTTCCCACCACATACTCTGAAAAATCTCAGTACATTTTAACTTTTTGAATAAAGCATTCTACATTTGCATCTCTCAATACAATGCAATCTCTACTTGCCTGTTTCCACTGCAACCTGGATTGTCTCTGGGGACATCACTCTTCATGTGCCTCTATAAGTAAAAGCAGTTTCCTCTTCCATGATACACACATTTAGAAATCTAGATGCGTAAACTATAATTACCCAGTTTCTGTTCACTACTTTCTGGCTATTATGTTCTACAAACTTTTCAAAATAGGGAAAATCAAAACCAAAACAAATAGAAACCTTTTGCCCTCTGCTTTTACCACTATCTACCTCTCTTGGCTGTGCTTATTTATAAACCTTCTGTCATCACACACACCAACTAACCAGTTCAACAATGAAATCTTAGTTTTTATTTACACCCAGACTTTTGTCATCATCACATTGATATCATCAGCATGATTTGTTGTTCATGCAGCTGACCCATAAATTATTTAAGACTCAATGATTCTTGGTGTTATTCAAAACACAAAAGTTACCTCTTTCCTCTTTAATTCTTTTTAGTTTCTTTGAATTCAGAATTCAGCCTCCACTGCCACATCCTGAAACTTTTCAACAACTTTGTTGTGATACAATGTAATTACTTATACCTAGGACAATTATAAAAACAAAATTGGAAATGAATCAAGAATAAAACTTCAAGTTCATCATCTTTCTCTCTCTCTCTCTCTCTCTTAAAACAGGGTGATCAGACTTCTCTTTATAGTCAAAGTCTGTCATGATATCTGACTCTTCAGGTTCTTCACTGGGCTTCACAGGAATTGGTTAAGGTGCAATGTCTTTTTAAGTCATGTAAAGCCAAGAATACTTAGAGAAAGAAGAACACCATGTAAACAGAACACAAGATCAAGTTTCTCAGTTTCCTACAGAACCATAGCTAGGCACTTGCTTTGCTTCTTGCATGTTTAAAGAGTACATTAAACAAGGTGACATATCAGAGGAAGTTTGTCTCAAAGAGGAATAGATGTCTCCAAGCCTAGTGAGACAGAGAACTGCAACTTACAAATAACAGCTCATACAACTTTAACCTCAAGATACAAGCAAAAAAAAAACAGTAAAGGAACAAAATAAAACAAAACCTTAGATCCAAATTTAGACAGGGAAAGCAAAAGAGGAGCCACTGTTACTCTAGTTTTTGAACTCCCATATACCCTATTCCCTAGACACTATTGACCATAAGCCACTTCATGGACATACCTGCGGTTTCATGCTTCAGTACATTTTCATGTTATTTATTCAATTTCAGGTCTCTTTCCACCTCCATCCACCAACTCCAGACTTACTTGTAAATAATGAACTAATTTAGCATTTGATAAAATATTTATGGTTTAGCATTTGATAAAATATTTATGGTTTAGCATTTGATAAAATATTTATGACTTGGGAGAATAGTATTACCAATAAAATTCAATGATAAACACATACTGAGAAGTAGAAGTTAATGTTACTAAATTTTTAATAGGAATCTGATCCCTGTCTAATAATATTAACTTGGATAATGAGAAAATGAAAATATTGAGACTTCAGTCCATCACCTAATTTTTTAGGGTGGCATTCTTCATCTATCATTTAATTCTTTACAAAATAAATTTAGGTATAAACTTTTGGATCACTTGGGAAGACAATGTTACCTTAGATATGATTGTTTTTATAGTCAGAATAGTAGCCCCCCCAAAGATACCCACTTTCTAACTTATAAGACCTTTGAATATGTAACCTTACATGACAAAATAAACTTTTCAGATGGATTAGGGTAAGGATGTTAACATGGAGAAATTGTTTTGAATTATCTAAGTGGACTCAACATAAACTACAGGCTGAAAAAGGCAAAGAATGGAACCACCTTAAGAAACACAGTTCTGCTGACACCTTGATGTTAGTGCAGCAAAAGTCATTTTAGACTTCTAATCTCCAGATCTGTAAGATTATAATTTTGTATCATTTCATACCACTAAGTTTGTGGTAATTTGTTACAGCCGCTGGAGGGAACTAATGGAATTAGAAGCAGCTAAACTTAGAAATTTGAAAACAATTTAGGCTACAATTATTGATAATATAAACCTAATAAATGGTAGTTAATATTGCTATTCACCACATATTTCTAACTTTTACCATACAGGGACATATAGGCTTGAATTTTTCTTGTCCTTCTTTGAAGTTAGGCAAAGCTGTGTTATTTTCCTAGGGCAATAACATATGGAGATATTGGAATAATTGATGTGTGCCACTTCCAGGGCAGGAGCTTTAAGAGTCCTTGCTACAGCGTTTCCCTCATTAGGTGATTGTGGAAGTGCAGATTGAGATGGACTTCTCTCAGCCCACGTTCTGCCAAACTTTGGTGCTTACATAGCATGAGCAAGAAATTTCATTTTGATAGGACTTCCAAAATGTTAAAATAAGGATCTTCCTATGTCCATTCCCCCATAAAAGCAATGACAATATTTAAAAGATAAATACAATTTACTATTTCAGAATTCTGAATGTTAGTAATGCCTTGCAACATGCTAAGGATCATTTATTCCAACAAATATGAATGAACCTCAGTGAAAACAATTTTGTAGTACTTTAACTTGGCTTACAACCTTTCCTCTCTCTCCAGCTTCAGGATAGTCTTGAAATTCTGCAGATTCAGGGCTATGCCAGCTGAGAAAACCAACAGTTTTGCAGCCAGCACAAGTGAGCACACTGCATATCGAAATTCTCAAAAGTCTCATCCTCAAAGAATTGTCACTATTTGACATGTTATGCAGTTCCCAGAAAAAGCCCTATTCACAGAGTAGTATTATTGGACCTGATTCAAAAATCCCTCTCCCAAAAAGATTTTATCCCCAAGGCTGCACTCAGCTGCTTTTGTTTGGAGTATAGCTGTATAAGGCTAAATATCAGTTGGGGGAAACAAAATCCCAGACAAACTTTTAAAAATTATAATATATTGTGGTCGTTGAGTGTTCTGGAAAGCTTTGACATACTAATGAGATGTAAAAGAACACCTTCAAATGCAGGGCTATCCACATGCCAAAGAACACTTGAGAGTTTTCTAATCTGTCACTTCTGATTGA
The DNA here is from genome assembly GCA_036589455.1 of Ateles fusciceps. Lineage (NCBI taxonomy): Eukaryota > Metazoa > Chordata > Mammalia > Primates > Atelidae > Ateles > Ateles fusciceps. The sequence goes on along the minus strand of JAZHEH010000065.1, from coordinate 3,241,573 downwards.
CCTTGATGCCTTGTGCAAGGAGGAATTAGAGATTAAGGCAGGTAGGAAAAATACTCAAGTATTAAAGGCTTTTACCAATGCACATTCAGAAGACCTCAGCAAAGGGTGGAATATTTATTGGTTTAAAGCATTTAAACAAATTGCTAAAACATTATTAGCTGACTGCTGAACAAAGTGAGCAGAGTCCTCAGTAGTCACACCCTACAGAACATACTACAAAGTTAGTTATGTAAAGTTATTATAAACAAAGTAAGGAAAACAAAAGCAACCAATCATGGAGTAATGATGTGATTTGCATAGTTACCACATTATTTTATCTAAAACGTTTTTTCTTTTCTTTTTCTTTTTTTCTTTTTTTTTTTTTTTTTTTTTTTGAGATAGGGTCTCACTCTGTCACCCAGGTGTGGAGTGCAGTGACACAATAATATCTCACTGCAGTTTCAAACTCCTGGGCTCAGGTGATCCTCTTACCTCAGGCTCCCAAATTGCTGGGGCTATAGGCACATGCCACCATGCCCTGCTAATTAAAAAAATAATTTGTAGAAATACTGTCACACTATATTGCTTAGGCTAAAAATGTTCAGTGTTTGACAAAAAATTACAAGATGTGCAAAGAAAATGGAAACTATTAGCCATACAGAGAGTAAAAAGCAGTCAATAGAAGCTGTCACTGAGAGGATAGATTTAACACTTGAAATTGCTGTTATAAATATGCTAAAAATTAAGGGTGACCTAACTACAGATTAAAAGTAATTATAAAATTTATGTCTCGTCAAAGAGAGAATACCAATATAGATTTTTTTTTTTTTTTTTTTTTTGAGACGGAGTCTTGCTCTGTCGCCAGGCTGGAGTTCAGTGGTGTGATCTCGACTCACTGCAACCAACTCTGTCTCTACTAAAAATACAAAACTTAGCTGGGCATGGTGGTGTGCGCCTGTAGTCCCAGCTACTTGGGAGGCTGAGGCAGGAGAATCACTTGAACCCAGGAGGCGGAGTTTGCAGTGACATAAATTTTATAATTGCTTTTAATCTGTAGTCAGGTTACCTTTAATTTTTAACATATTTATAACAGCAATTTAGAGTGTGCCAATGTAATTTCATTGATTGTAATAACCACACCATCCTGACAGGGGATGTTAATAATGGAGGGGGTTATGTATGTTTGAGAGCATTGGATACAGGAATATCTGTATAACTTCTTCTCAAATTTGCTGTAAACTGATTGCTCTTTAAAAATAAAGTTGTTAAAAGACAAAGAAACAAACAAAGCATGAAAAAATATACATCAGCTGGGCACAGTGCCCCATACCAGTAATCAGAGCACTTTGGAAGGCTGAGGTGGGTGGATTACCTGCGGTCAGGAGTTCCAGACTAGCCTGCCAACATGGTGGAACCCGTCTCTACTAAAAATACAAAAATCAGCCAGGCCTGTTGGCAGGTGCATGTAATCCCAGCTACTCAGAATCTGAGGCAGGAGAATGACTTGAACTGGAGAGGCAGAGGTTGCAGTGAGTGGAGATCCTGCCATTGGACTCCAGCCTGAGCAACAAGGGGGAAACGCCATCTCAAAAAAAAAAAAAAAAAAAAAAAAAAAAAGAAAGGAAAAAAGAAAAATATATACCTCATGCAAATTATTCACTAAATAACATGGAAGTGGCTACGTTAATATTAGACAAAATAGACTTTAAGAAGTAAATTTTTGTTTTATCAATCCTCTGTGATTTCAGAGTTGTTTGCTTTTAAAGCATAGAGTCTCATGATAGATATTACAAATCTGAGCCAAACTAATGAAAATAAAATTAACTTCATAATATGGAAAACTAGCTCATTAGTGTTCCTAAAAAGTGAGTAGCAAATCAGAAATCAGTATTTTCACTCTTAAAAAAGATTTTTGTGGCAATTACTGTCCCCGGGCATATATTATGGAAAGAAAAAAAAAGCGAAAGGAAGATAAGGACTACAAGAATTGAATTTGCTAAAGGCCTGTGGTAATATCTGTATTCTAGCAGGCATTCATACATGTTAGTTCATAGACCCTCTTCAATATTTAATGTCATTGATGTTTCAAAGCATTTTTGTTTAATTCTAATTTCATAGTTCTATGACTGAGATTGTTATATAAAACAAATAAAATATAAAAAATAGAAATTGAATTATTAAGAACAAATTCATTAAGAAATCTTGAATAAAGTAATTGATTTCTTGTGGGAGTAGCCAGTTCTGAACCAAAACTAAACGATGGACTAACAATCATATATATGGTCATACCAAACTTTTTAAAAATAACTTTTATCACAGAGTCCTACTAATGGAAGACATTCATATTTAATATAAAATCAGTACAGTGTTTTTACCATGCAAATTAAAGTTCAATTAAAAGCATGCTTAGGCAAAAGGCAGATTGTGTTCAGTATGCAGAAAAGTTAGACATCACTTGAAAGAATAGGGACAACAAATTACACTAATAGGGAAAAAGGCATATAAGAAATCATATGTTTCCTACATATTATAGGACTATAGGAAATAAAATACACGCTTCTGATTCTAATAATACAAGACATAATAAAGGGATAATAAAATATAAATTTCTAATTCTTGTAAAAGATGAACACATTATAAGTATTATTTTATGAGAAGATTCTCAGCAGAGATCCCTTCTAGAGTCCATGTGCTCAGGGTTTGTACACTGCAAAATAAAAGGAAGGGAAATGTGTAACATTTATTCAGTGCTTCAGAAAGATTTTAGCATGACACCTTCCTTTGTTATGAAGTGAAAAATTGCCCCCAAATTGAATCTTATATTCTGTTTTGGCCAGAAAGTAAAGATCTTGTTTGGACGACTGTTGGGAATAATAGGAATAGCAACACAATGAAATTCCAAATTTTACTTACCAATATTTTATTGTATTTGTTTGTTATTCTCATTAATGTTTACTTTGTTTACTACCTATTCTAACTTCACCTCTAGATTCTCTCCAAATCGTCTAGTCTTCAAACATACACATACACACACACACACACACACACACAATGCACGTATACACAGAGAATTTTTGCTAGGTACATTCAAGTCACCATGCCCCTTGTTTAGTTTAACTTAATAAACATTGGTAGCCTTATTATTATTAAATTTCCAGGTGAGAAAAGTGAGACCAAAGTTTAGCTGACTCTCCAAACCTCTACCATACAGCTCTAGACTATGAATCTGAAATTCAAAATAAGATCAAATGGACCATGATCCATGTTCTTAAATATAAATTAGAGCATCTTTATAAAATAATTATCCTTAAAGAAGTAAGAAAATATACTGCATTCATGTGCATGAATGGATTACTTTAAATATTTTCATAACTCCATAGAGCCTGTAGAAATTGAAAAATATATATAGTACAGAAATGAAAACCCAATAGAAGTGTTGTAAAATTAGGTTGGAAAAAATATTCCAGAAAATAGAACAAAAAGACCAAGATATAGGAATAGAAGCAAAAAAGAAAATTAAATGACGAGTCTGATAGATTCTCATAGATCAAAGCCTCACCCTTGTTCCCAACCCTCTCCCAACTTCCCCTTTTGGCTTTGTCCTTCTTCATATTACCAAGGAGAGCTCTGTGGAAACTTATCTTACCTTGTTCTCCTGCATAAGACAACCACCACTGAGCAGAGACACTTGGGGAAGAGTTGAGGAAATTGGATCTATATTCCTAGAGGTTCAGAATGCCCATCCTGGAACTGGAAAAAGACACATCCAAAATTGATGATGTTCAAATATAGGCTAAATTACAATAATTATTCAGGATTTTAGAGATTACATTGAGTTATAAAATTTAGTGAGAATAACATATATTCCAAGCTTACTTTTCTTCAATTTTAAATGTATCCTACTCAGGTGCTTTTAAAAAGTTTGTCTTAGACAATTATTAGTATAAAAAAAAAGCTTTTAATATCCATTTGTAGATTGCATTCTAGCCTGGGCAATAGAGCAAGATTCCCATTCTCTCTCCCTTTTTTTTTCTTCTTTTTCTCTTTATTTCATTCTTTTTTTCTTCCTTCTTTCTCTTTTTCTCTTTTTCTAAAAAAAAAAAAGAAGAAGAAAAAAGGAAAAGAAAAAGACTGTAACAAAAAATAAAATAAAATAAAGAAGGGAGAACTAAAAAAAAAAAAAGTTTGTCTTTATTATTTACTGTAACGTTTAGTAAGTTCCCTATTTTATCAATCTATCATCTATCTTTCTATGTAGATATGTATGTACTTCTGTTTATCTATCATCTATTTACAGGAGGGAATAACTTCTGTTGAATATCACAGAACATAGCTTTTCTTCTCATGTAAATTATTTTAAATGTTGCTATTTGATTTTTGGCACTCTTGCTTTTCAAAACTATGTTCTGTTCAATTTGGCTTTTCAGATCTGACGTTTCACAGTGATGTTTTCAATCACTTGCTCCAAAGTGAGTCAATTTCAAAATAATCTCTGTCCTGATTTCTACAGTACAGTGAAATGCTTATTGAGTAAAGACACCTTTCTCTTGGTGTTTGCTGTACCTGGAATGTTATCTTTAGTGGTTAAATTTTTCTCCTTATTTGAGAATGAGCTAAAGTGTCTTCCTTAAGGAGACATACCTCTGAGCATGACTGAAAACAGTATAATTATTGATCCTATTTTTAAATCCATTCTTTAGTTTTTATATGATATCTAAAGTATCTGTTACCATTTTTGCAATAACTGTGCTTCCTTTTAAGCTTTCAGACCTGTGTTAGCAGAATTGGCTTTATAAAGTCAAACACCTTATTAATTTTTCATAGTTCTTTAAAAAAAACATACTCTGCAGTTCTGTTAATTATATCTCTTTTCAATTAACTGTCCACAAAATGTCAAGTATCTCTTGAAGTCCTCAACTTAAATTATATTACTTCAATGGTAAATGCAGAGATTTACTAAACATTAACCATCTGAGTCCTATTTAAAGCCAGAAATGATCTAGTGTTTTCTATGTTCTCTTAGTATAATCTGTTAAGAATTGAAAATGTATCACTTTGTGATTGTATTTTTACAACCTCATATTGAAAGCAGAAGAGTTCAACAAAATACATTTTAGCTACATCAAAGGAAAACAACTGCATATTTTTAAATGTTGTAACTAAGAGAAGTATTTTTTATTTTAGTTTATTTTAATTTTTTTGGAAACAGTTTTTCTATTTTAATTTTTTTTTGGGGGGGGAAACCAACTTGCTCCATTGGTCAGGGTGGAACACAGTAATGTAATCATAGCTCACTGCAGTCTCCAATTACTGGGCTTAAGCAAGCCTCCTGCCTCAGCCTCCCACGTAGCCAGGACTACAGGCACGGGCCACCACACCCCTCTGATTTGCTGTTCTCTTGCTTTTGGTCTGAAGCTGTCCTCCTCCCCTGCCTCTCAAAGTGCTGAGATTACAGGCATGAGCCACCATGCCCATTGAGAAGTATCTTTTGTGATCTCTGAGTTAATATCTGCATAGACCGCAATGGGGCTATTCCAGAAATTTGACTGAGTGGATTAATGTTGAGAACATTTACTGTTCAGTAAATATTTATTAAAGATATTTATTTCACCTCTAAAAATTTTAAAACATTGCTAAATGTTTAATACAGTAGAAAATTTTGAACAAGGGATGAAAAGAAAGAAGCACAGCAGTAGCAGAGTTTCTATGATTTAAGCATAAACTTGCTTTATGAGCTTACTAACCTGCTGTCTTCTGTTAGGTGGGAGAAATGCTTGTCAGGGAATTATAATACTTGCTATTGAGTTATTCTCAAAATGAGAACAACATGGTAGTAATACCATATTGCTTACTCCTTCTTCCCAAATGTATTAAAACATGCTTGTGAGCTAATTAAATCTTACAATAAATGAATTAGAAATATTTGAAGAGTACTGATGCTCCTTGACTTATGATAGACTTACATCCTGGTAAATTCATCATAAATTAAATATCTTACGTTAAAAGTATATCTCGACTTCCAGTATTTTTTAACTTATGATGCATTTATGTGAATATAACCCATTGTGTATTGAGAAGTGTGCTCAATGTTCATTGTTTTCCTACCATTATAAAGTTTAAAAACTGTAAGTTGAACCATTCTAGATCAGGGACCACCTGTATTAAGTGAAACTGTTTAAAAATATTAACAAATAGATTGAAATTATTTATTAAAGAATGCACTATTTTTAATTGGACTAATTCATTTCAACAGTATTGTTTTCACCTTAACATTTTCCAGAAGATAAAGCACAACAAAAACTTAAGGGGAATTTCAAAATCTTAAATGTAATAACTATAAAAGCTATCAGTGGCTCAGCCTGTAATCCCAGCACTTTGGGAGGCCGAGGCGGGTGGATCAAGAAGTCAAGAGATCTAGACCATCCTGGCCAATATGGCCTCTACTAAAAATACAAAAATTAGCTGGGCATGGTGGCACACACCTGTAGTCCCAGCTACTCAGGAGGTCAAGGCAGGAAAATCGCTTGAACCCGGGAAGCGGTGGTTGCAGGGAGCTAAGATTGTGCCACTGTACTCCAGCATGGTGGCAGAGCAAGACTCTATCTCAAAAACCAAAAAACAAAACCTATCACTATATTTATTAATTAATAATTCATTAACATCATATTTTCTATTTTTGTTTTCTATTTTTCTTGAACACTATAATTTTACCACTCACATCTTCACCGTAGCATTTGTAGGACCCTTGAGGTTCACTGGACTAAGATATCAATATTAAGATTCTATAATAGTAGGCCAGCCATGGTGACTCATGTCTGTAATCCCAGTACTTTGGGAGGCTGAGGTGGATGGATCACAAGATTAGGAGTTTGAGACCAGCCTGACCAACATGGTGAAACCCCATCTCTACTATAAACACAAAAATTAGCCAGGCTTGGTGGTGCACAGCTGTAATCTCTGCTACTGTGGGCGGGCGTGTGGGGGTTGCTGAGGCAGGAGAATTTCTTGAACCCAGGAGGTGGAGGTTGCAGTGAACCGAGATGACACCACTGCACTCCAGCCTGGGCCACAGAGTGAGACTCCATCTTCAAAAAATAAAAATAAAATAAAAAATAAAAAAAGATTATATATTAGTAAAAGCAGAGAGAACAGGAAAAAGAAAGCATTTTAAACACATTTAAATGTGAGTTCTTTTTTTATTGTTTTCTTTGAGTAAACTTCAAGCTCTCAAAAAGAACCTCTGGTATGCTCTGTGGCAGGTCAAGCATGAGGAGTGTTGTAAAAACGACTCTGTTTTCCAGCACAGACTCTCACACCACACATCCAGACTGGATAAACAATACTGTCACTATGTCCCTTCAAAGTGATGTAGTCACCAATACAGTGGTGACCTAACTCCCGTTACTTTTCCTGTATCTGCTTACCCTGTCTTTTACAACTGTGATTTTTTTCAACACATGAAGAGCATCAACTCCACACAGTACTTCATAAGAAATACAATAAACTTAAGTATAATTGCAGTAAGTCTTGAACTCATGGTAATAGCTAGGACAACTTCAGCCCCACTGGAAAAAGTGTGACCTTAAGATTGATCATGGGAAAACTTTCCTATCCTTCAGAACACTCAAGAACTGGAACCAAGACTAACAAAGCCCTGCAATACTGGTTACTGTTTTCCTGTCAATAGGTAAAACTTCAGCTGCCCTATAAATTATTTGTTTATTCAGTCAGTCAATTATTAATTCCTTTATTTACTCTATAATACTTATTGCACACCTACTATGTACCAGACAGTATGATTGGCACTAAATTACAATAGTAGTTAATCAGTAGTTAGGGCTTTCCAGGAGCTTAAAATGTTGTAGGAGATAATTTAAAACAACACAATTTCAATATGGTGTAATAGTGCATTGCTAGGGTTATGCTCTGGACATGAATGGTTAGGGGCATTAGACATATGACATGACACTTGCATTAGTTTCCTGTAGCTGCAATACAAATTATCACAAATCTAGTAGTGGCTTAAAATAATACAAATATGTTACCTTATATTTCTAGATGACAGAAATATCACTGGGCTAAAAACAGGGCCATTTTACTGGTAATATTCTATTGATCCGGGAGCTGGTTGTAGAATGGTGTTCAATTTATTAAATTAATCAAGCTTTATACCTATAGTATATTCATGTTTCTTTTATAAAATACTTCAAAAAAGTACCACAAATGTACTTGGGTCTGTTGTTTTAAAATTGATTACTGTATTAGTTTGTTATTGCTGCTTTAACAAACTACCTCAAACTTAATGACTTAAAGCAACACACATTTATTTTCTTACAGATTTTAGAAGTGCAGATGGTTATCACTGGGCTAAAATAAAAAAGGCAGCAAGCTGGATCCTTTCTGGAGGCTCTATGGGTGAATTTATTACTTGTATTTTACAGCTTTTGGAGGCAGTCAGCCTTCCTTGGCTCATGTCCCACTTTCATCTTCAAAGTCGGCAATGACTGGTCGTCTTTTTTGCATTGAATCACTCTGATACTGACTGTTCTCCCATTTCTCCCTATTTAGAAACAAAAAAACAAAAAAAATTTGTGATTATATTGGAGACTGCTGATTCTTCTCTGTAGTATAGTCTTTCCACTGTGTTGACTTCATCCTTGAGGTAGTTTTGACAATATGTGGTAAACATGGTCAGTGGCAACTTTCAGCTAATATCTTACTAATTTAGGAACTCTGGGCCTGGGCCACAGAGAAAAACTTGTCTCAAAAAAACAAAAAACAGTTACCTAGTGCTCCTTACCGTTAGAAACTAGTGCATATATAGGAAAAAGCCAAATATCCAAATATGCTTATCAAAGCTGCATGACCAACAGTAACTGAAGGGTGCTATCTGGTCCCATTAAGAAGGTGTGATTATCTATTCTTGTCACACACACAAAAAAAGTTTTGCTGGGTCAGTAAAGGGGAAGTATTTTTTTCATAGGAAAAAAAAACAGTGATTAGGAAAGATAAAAGTGTTGCTTATTTAATAAACAATGTTGTTTAAAATATTTTTGTACATTTTTTGGGGAAAAAGGCTCAAGATTTAGTAGATTCTTGAGAAGAAGCATGGGTGGGTTAATGATGTTAATGATTTTAGAAAGCAGAGAAGATATCAAAAGGCTTCTAGTCTTCATCTCACACCAAGGACAGACATCTTTATTCTATTTTATTTGTTTATCTCATATTTCAATTGCTTTTGGATACAAGTGGGTTTTCGTGACATGGATAAATTGTATAGTAGTAAATTCTGAGATTTTAATGTGCCCATCCCCTGAGTAGTGTATTTTGTACTCAATATGTACTCTAACCCCTCTCTAACCTTCCCCATTTCTGAGTCTCCAGTGTCCATGATACCATATTGTATGTGTTTGCATACCCAACACTTAGCTTCCACTTATAAATGAGAATATGCAGGTACTTGGTTTTTCACTCCTGAATTACATCATTTAGGATAATGGCCTCTAGCTCCATCCAAGAAGGTACAATAGAAATTATTTTGTTTTTTTATATGGCTGAGTAGTATTTCATGGTGTATATCATATCATATTTTCTTTATCTACTCACTGGTTGATGGGCACTTATGTTGGTTCCATATCTTTGCAATTGTGAATTGTGCTGCAGTAAACATATGCATTCAGGTGTCTTTTTAATATGACTTCTTTTCTTCTGAGTACTCAGTAGCAGGATTCCTAGATTAAATGTAAATCTACTTTTAGTTCTTTGAGAAATCTCCATATGGTTTTTCATAAACATTGTACTAATTTACATTCCCACCAGCAGTTTGTAAGCATTCTGTTTTTACCATATACATGCTAACATCTATTTTTTTTTTTTTTTTTTTTTTTACTTTTTAATAATGGCCATTATGGCTGGGGTAAGGTGGTATCTCATTGTGTTTTTTATTTGTATTTCCCTAATTATTAGTGATGTTGCATTTTTTCATATGCCTATTGGTTGTATATCTTCTTTTGAGAAGTGTCTATTCATGTCATTTGTCCACTTTTTAATGGGATTTTTTTTCTTGCTAATTTGAATTCCTTGTAGATTCTCGATATTAGTCCTTTGTCAAATGCATAGCTTGGGAATATTTTCTCCCATTCTGTGAGTTGTCTTGTTTATTCTGATGACTATATATGTTGCTGTGCAGAAGCTTTTTAGTTTAATTAGGTCTCATTTATCTATTTTTTTATTTCATTACATTTGCTTTTTGTGTCTTAGTCGTAAATCCTTTGCCAAAGCCAATGTCCGCTAGAGCTTTGCTTAGGTTTTCTTCTGGAATTCTTATGGTTTTAGGTCTTAGATTTAAGTATTTAATCCATTTTGAGTGAATTTTTGTATATAGTGAGGGATTGACATAAGGATTCAGTTTTATTTTGTATATAATGAGGGATTGACATAAGGATTCAGCTTTATTCCTCTACACATGGCTATCTAGTTTTCCCAGCACCATTTATTGAATAGGGTGTGCTTTTCCAAACTTATGTTTGTGTATGTTTTGCTGAAGATCAGATAGTTGTAAGTATTTGGCTTTGTTTATGGGTTCTCTATTGTATTCCAGTGGGGTATGTATCTACTTTTATACCAAAGCCTTGCTGTTTTGGTTGCTATAGCCTCATGGTATAATTTGAAGTCAGATAATGTAATGCCTCCATGCCTATCTTTTTGCTTAGGATTGCTTTGGCTATTTGGGCTCTTTTTTGGTTCCATATGAATATTAAGATTTTTTTTAATTATGTAAAAAATGATACTGCTATTTTGATAGAAATTGCATTGAATCTGTAGATTGATTTAAACAGTATGGTCATTTTCATGATACTAATGTTTCCAATACATGAGCATATTTTCATTTCTTTGTATCATCTATGATTTCTCTCAGCAGTGTTTCATAAATCTCTTTATAGCGATCTTTCACCCTCTTGGTTAAGTATATTCCTAGGTTTTTTGGTTTTTTGGTTTTTTTTTTCAGTAATAGGAATTGAGTTCTTGATTTTATTCTCAGCTTGATCATTGTTGGTGTACAGCAGTGCTACAGATTTTTGTACATTGATTTTGTAACCTTACACTTTACTGAATTCCTTTGTTAAATCTTGGAGTCTTTTGGAGATGTCTTTGGGGTTTTCTTGTTATGTGGTCATATCATTAGCAAACAGTGCTAGTTTAACTTTCTCTTTTCCAATTTGAATGAGTTTTATTTCTTCCTCTTCCCAGATTTCTCTTGCTAAAGCTTCCAGTACTATGTTGAATAGAGATGGCAACGATTGGCATCCTTGTCTTTTCCAGTTCTTAGTGGGAATGTTTTTAACATTTCCCCATTCGGTATGATACTAGCTGTAGGTATGTCATATATGGCTTTCATTATTCTGAGGTCTGTACCTTCAATGCCTAGTTTGTTGTGGGATTTTATCAGAAAGGGATGCTGGATTTTATGGAATGCTTTTTCTGCATCAGTTGATATGATCATATGGTTTTTAATTTTAATTCTATTTGTGTGATGAATTACATTTGTTGACTTGTGTATGTTGAACCATCCTTGCATCCCCTGAGATGCAACCCACTTGATCATGGTGAATAATCTTTTTTATGTGCTGTTGCATTGAGTTTGCATTTATTTATTTATTTTTTAGGATTTTTGCATCTACTTTCAGGGATAATGGTCTCTAGTTAGTTTTCTTTTGTTGTTGTTATGTTCTTTCTTGGTTTAGAGATCAGGATAATACTGGCTTCATAGAATGATTGAGGGAGGATTCCCTCTTTCTCAATCTTTAGGAATCACTTCAATAGGATTAGTACCATTTCTTCTTTCGATATGTAGTAGAATTTGGCTGTGAATCTGTCTGACCCTTGGTTTTTATTTGTTGGCAATTTTTTAAAAATTACTGATTCAATCTCACTGCCTGTTATTGGTCTGTTCAGGATTTCTATTTTTTCCCAATTCAAGCTGGGAGGGTTGTATGTTTTCAGAAATTTACCTGTTTCTTCTAGATTTTCTGGCTTGTATGCAGAGATGCGTTAGTAGTCTCAGGGTATCTTTTATATTTCTGTGGTGACAGATGTAATTTCTCCATTTTAATTTCTATTTAAGTTTATTTGAATGTCCTGTATTCCTGGTTAATCTAGCTAACAGTCTATCAATTTTATCTTTTCAAAGAAACAACTTTTTGTTTCAATAATCTTTTGTATTTTTTGCTTCAATTTCATTTAGTTCTGCTTTGATCTTTATTATTTATTTTCTTGTGCTAGCTTTGGGTTTAATTTATTCTTGTTTCTCTAGTTCCTTGAGATATATAACATTAGGTTATCAATTTGTGATCTTTCAAACTTTTTGATGTAGAAATTTAGCACTATAATATTTTCTCTTAGCACTGCTTTTGCTGTGTCTCGGGTTTTAATAACTTGTGTCACCATTATCATTTATTTAAAAGAATTTTTAAATTTTCATCTTGATTTTATTGCTAAACCAAAAATAATTCTGGAGCAGATTGTATAATTTCCATGTACATATATTGTTTCTAGAGTTCCGTTTGGAGTTGATCTCTAGTTTTATTCCACTGTGATCTAAAAAAATACTTGATGTAATTACAATTTTAAAAAATTATTGAGTAGGGCACAATGGTTCACATCTGTAATCCCAGCAGTTTTGGAGGCTGAGGCCAGTGGATCACCTGAGGTCAGGAATTCGAGACCAGCCTGACCAACATGGTGAAACCCCAGCTCTACTAAAAATTCAAAATTAGTCAGGCATGGTGGTGCATGCCTATAATCCTAGCTACTTAGAAGGCTGAGGCAGGAGAATTGCTTGAACCCAGGAGGTGGAAGTTGCAGTGAGTTGAGATCATGCCATTTCACTCCAGCCAGGGCAACAGGATTAAAACTCCATCTTGAAAAAACAAAAATAAAAAAATAAAAATTACTGAGACATATTTTGTAGGGTCTGTCTTGGAGAATGTCCCATGTGCTGATGAGAAAGATGTATATTCTGCAGTTCTTGGGTAGAATGTCATATAAGTATTTGTTGGGTTTACATGTTTTTGTTTTTGTTTTCACTCAATGTGAGGCACGAAGGGCTCATGTGTTCTATAGTGCAGTTTAAGTTTAATGTTTCATTTTTTTACTTTATGCCTTGACTATCTAGTGCTGTCAGTAGATTGTTGAAGTCCCCCCACTATAATTTTGTTACTGTCCATCCCTTTTCTTAGTTCTAGTAGTAATTGTTTTATCAATCTAGGAACTTTAGAGTTAGGTGCAAATATATTTAGGATTGTAATATCTTCTTGTTGGATTGATCCTTTTATTATTATATAATGGTTTCTTTATTACTTTATCTTTTTTTACGTTTTTGCTTTAAGTCCATTTTATCTGATATAAGAATAGCCACACCTGCTTGTTCTTGGTTTCCATTTGCATGGAATGTCTTTTCCACTCCTTTACCCTGAGTCTATATGAGTCTTTATATGGCAGGTAAGCCTCTTAAAGATAGCAGGTTTTTGGTTTGTGATCTTTTGTATCCATTCTGCCAATCTGTATCTTTGAACTGAAGAATGTAGACCATTTACATTCAACATAACTACTGAGATGTGATGTACTGTTCCAGTCATCATGGTGATTGTTACCTAGATATTTTATTTTATTTGTTGTGTTATTGTGTTTATTGTTTTATAGGCCCTGTGACTATTATTCTTTCAAGAGGTTATATTTTCATTTCAAGATTTAGAACTTTTTTTAAGCATTTCTTGTAGGGTTCATCTGGTAATGACAAATGTCATCAGCATTTTCCTGTCTGAATAAAGGCTTTTATGAAAGTTAGTTTTGCTGAATACAAAATTCTTAATTGATAGCTATTCTGTTTAAGATGGCATAAGATTAGACCCCAATCCCTGCTAGTTTTTGTATGTTAGAGTTCTCAGATGCTGGTTGCAGTAACAACGTGTTTGGTGCATGAGCAGGTCCACTGTCTCCTGTGTGGTTGGAATGGCAGAGGTCTTTTAAAGCTTATCTAGTTCCTAGTTGTGTGCATTTTTGATTTAATTATTTAAATTCCTCAGTGTATTATTCACTGGGTTGAACAGTTCAGGCTTCCAGCCAGTAAGGCACATGTCCATGGGTAAAAACTGGCTGTGGCTAAAGCAGGTGGGTAAATGTAACACACAATGTTGGGCAGATGTCTCAGCATTGACAGTGTCAGCTGGGGCCACTTAGTAAAATTCGCTGAGGTCTTTTCAGAGGGAAGGGAGGAAGCCACCCCAGCTCCCATGCCATGCCAGTAGGAAAGCTATTTGCCTCCCAGTCATGCTCCTGCCACACTGCAGGCTGGTGCTGGGAAATACCTGCAAGGGGTCCAGTGATATGATCTGTCCCCAAGACTCCCAGCAGCAGATCCTAGCATCACCTCTGATCGAGGTGGGAGGGGAGTGATGAAGATTCTGTGAGATTATTTATTTATAAATAGCCTTTGTATACTGGCTTTCAGACATGCCAGTTGTAGCGGTAATAAACTGGTCATATAGACTCAGGATCTCCTGGTTAGCTAGGGTAATGCAAGCCATGGTGATAGCTGAGATCACACAAAGTTTTCTGCTTCTTGGGTGCTGTTATTCTACCTGCACATGCTGTAATGGACTCTGTCAGTTGCCCTCCAGCCAGTATGGGGAGCCAGTTGGCCTCCAGCCAGTAGCACCAGCTGTGGCGGTAGTAAAATCTGTGCTTGCCCTCTATGTTAAGTTACCAGGGTGTGTGGATGAGCAAAGCTGGGTGAGGGCTGGGTCAGGCAAGTCTGTGCTCTGGTTCTCCATGTGCAGGTTCTAGCAGTGGCCTCAGTGGGGATTGGAGGGCAGTTTTCTGGTCACTGGGGTAATGTTCCAGTCAGGAGTGCGGCTGCCTCTGCTGCACTGAAGAATCCACTTAGAGAGTGGGGAGTAGCAAGTGCCAATAGGCGCCACCCAACTTCCCCACACTTGGCAAGACAGGTCTCACACCTGCTGTGTTCTACTAGCAGCAGCTAGCTAGGCTTCAGACAGTCTATTCTCAGAACTCAAAACTGCCACAGACCATAAGCCTTCCACAGAGACTGAAACCACAGCTTTCATGTGTCTCCCCCCTCTGCTCTGCCCATGAAGCAGGAGTGCCCAGCTCCTGTGCCCACAGTTACAGCACACTTCCCATTTACTCCTTGGTTCTGGCTAATGGGGTTTGTCACTGTAATATTGGGGTTTAGGGGTTCAGGGTGCCCTTAGCTCCCCTGAGAGAACGTTTTTTCAGGTTCTTGGTCTCCTGCCCTCTCAAGAATGAGAGGGGGACCATGGCGCAGCACGCAGTAAATGCGACTTAAGAAGCATTGTAGAAAAGAGAAGAAAGGAGAAGAGAGAAAGACTTCCACACGAGAGAGAGAGAGAGAACGTGGGTGGACTCCAGAGGGAAAATCCAGGAGAGAGAAAGATGGCTTCCACAAGAGAGTGTTTGTGGAAGGGGACCCAAACATGGAGTCGGAAGGGGTATGGAAGAAGGGACTTTTAACCTGGGAGGAACCCCCACCTTTTCTAAGACCCTGACCAATGAAAGGAGTTCCGTAGAACTTCCGCTGGAGTTATTGACTTTTTGTTTCTTCTGGAGCCCACCAAATTTAAACATAAACCAGTAGGTGAGAGATGGGAGCGGGGCATGGCGCTGGGAAATTCTTGCCCTTAAAACTTCGCCCCCTTGTGGACCCTGGAAGAGAACACCTTCCTTCATCACCACTGGACATTATATCAGAAATCTCAGCTGGGAGCTTCTCTCAGCCTGTAACCACTACCTGAATAAGCTGGCAAACTTTCAAAAAGTCACCAGTGAGATAGGGTGAGGAATGACTTCTTATGTGGGTCTGGGAGTGCACTCACATCATGTTCTGATACTGCTCCATCTCAAATATTTTTCACTGCTGGCTAAATCAGCTCCAGTGCTGGATGGTGTTAAGGCCTGGCCTTGTGGCCTGGATTGCCAGAATTCCCAGTGAAAGAGTATGTCCCAGAGGTAGTTTGTCCCCTTTTCACACTCTGAGGACTTACGGTTTCCCCCTGGCTCACAGTGTAGGCTGCAGTTCACCACTTCTTTCAAAGGGTTTGTGGTTTCTTTCAGTTTTCTGTCAAGATCCTGTGTTGCTTCTTGGAGAAAATGTTCACAGGATGAATCTAAACACACTGGTTTGTCTTTCCAAGTGAGAGAGGCATGCTCATAATGCCTCCAATGCACCATCTTGGAAAAAAGACATTTTTGATAGCAAAACATTTCTTTCCCTGCTGGATGTGCTGCCTCAGGCTGTCAGGGCTGGCCTATGGAATCACAGCATAGCTCCATTCTTCTTGGGGTAACGGCATTTCTCACACAGAGGAGAATTATTTGGAGAGAAGTCATCTTATTTTACATAGTCTATGAAATTTGTCAAATTTAAATAATAGCATTATTCCAAACACCCCCTGAGCTAAATTTTGACTTTGTCTTAATAATTTCTAGGTGCTATATTGTGAGTTATTATTCAGTGTCTTTTCAGTTTATCTTAGCTGACGAAGCTTAAATTGAATTTCTTTTGCTCTTATCACTTCTCAGCTAAATTGAGTGTAGTCTTATTGTCTGTGCATATATAATGTTTATGATTATCAAATATCTTATGTCTCTAATCCCATTTCATACTTATTTTATTGAAGATGTCATTTTCTCAAGGAGACCTTTCTGAATCACCTCATGATCCATTCTCTTGCCCTGCTTTATTTCTTCCATACTATATGATGTTTTATGTGTTTATTTTTATTTTGTTAAAGTTTGTCTCTTGGAATGTACACACCATAAGGGCAGGAAATTGTGTTTGTCCTCATCACCACTGTATATCCAGTACCTAAAATTGTATCCAGCCCGTATTCAGTATTCAAAATACATTTATATTATAAAACAGTCCTACAAGGCAGGCATAGTACCTTTGTTGATGATAAAGCACATGCAGTAGGGCCTCTCAATTTGCTTAATATTCAGAGCTAATAAGTACAACAGTCTATTTGCCTTCACTGCTTTCTGTCTGGGTACTTCCATAGATTTATTTTCAACTCAAGTTCAATTAAACTTGGTATTTAAAAAAAATGATTTGATATGCAGAAGAAGAATCTATAAACAATTTAGAATCATTAACCTTTAAAAGGAGACAAACACTTTTATGGTATAATATAAATGATGTAGATAAGCAGCCTTTTTGAATACCCCAGATGCATTGAAGCTTTAAAATTAGAAACTTCAGCAGTTCAGAATTCTGTAACAAAGATATTTTGGAAGATTTTAAAGAAAGCCTCTCACCAAGCACTTGTCAGACACATCTCCCAGATAATTTCAATTCATGATTTATTTTCACAATACCTAAAATCACAGCACTGTATCAAATTTCCATTGTAATTAATGGGCATTTCATAGAGACTAATAAAATAGATATATTTTCTGGATTTCTAACACCTTTAACTATCGCTCCAAATTTATCAGAAGTTTTCCCTTTTTATGGTAATTATGACTACTGATTCAAGAAGAGATTTCAGATGTCAGTATTAAGTTTTCTGCTTCTCTGTGGCCATAGATTTTTAGAAAGGTGATTGCAGATATATTAGAATCCTATAGAATGACATATATCTATTTCTATGATAATGTAATACATTTGAGATTGCTACAGGACTTCCTAATTCACTAAACATAAAAAATAAATACATGGATAGTGCATTTGGCGGTTTGTGAAAAATTTGTGTTACTCTCAGAACTCTTAAGGATTCACTCAAAAGCAGTTAGTTTCTTACCTGTTAGCTGAAAGCAGTGACCTTGAGATAAAGTAAAGGGTAACTTAAAAAGGTTCACCAGCTGTGACTGCACTCAATAGCTTTCCATCTACTCCTTCTAAAACTGCACAAAACACAATGCTAACACAACATATGTTTAAGCTCTTTGTAATGGTACCCAGGGGTACTCTTCTCCCAGAGCCCTTTCAATTTCACTTAATTTCTCTTAAGCCTGGGAGCAGTGAGCAAATTGCTACAAGGCTAAAAATATCACCAACATATGCATGTCCACCCTTTTCAAAAACTCAGTAAAGGGCATATCTTGGTAGTGAATTATTCCTTATTTCCCATTCTATCCCACTTCTCAGAGTAAATAGAGATATGCGACCTGTCTGCAATATTGCTGATGCCTAAAGGTTCAGAACAGAACACCTGTTGGGAAGTATTGGAGTCCTTGTGTCTATGCACTGATTTCAGTAGAGCCCCAACCAAATTTCTCCTAATTTTCCTTTCATTTTTCACTCTTATTCAAGTGAATTCTGTTTCTTCTTAAACCAGTAAATAAATGTAAAAGTACTTTGACCAGAACCTAGTATGGAAAAACTGCTATGCAAATATTTGTTTTGATTCTGGATATTGCATACCCACATGCAAACATACACTTACACAGGCATAGCCATGAACATGAATTTGCAGCTTGTTTGTTCCTTTTTAGTTAAATTCCCATTCTTTTATAAATCATTAATTTGACATGTTCATCATACCAACGCATGCCAAGAGATTCTCAGGTAAAAGCTTGCTACGTGTTTCTATATACTGTTTAGACTAGTGTTTAGAGGGTTCATTGAAATTTTTCTAAATTATTCCTGCGCCCAAATATTTACCCCACTGTCTAACAAAAACAAATTTCCTATTTCCTGAGGATTCCCTGCATTTTCTATAAGTCATATTGTATTTTTACTGTTTTATCTATCATTCATATCTATCTAATTTTTCCCATCTTTCTCTTTAGTGATCAATTCAAAATTTAGTTCTGTTATGAAGATTTCTCCAATTATCTCTTCAACCTGGCTTGGTTTGTAATGCTTCAGTTGCATTTTGGTTTTATTTTATATCTATCTTTCTTTTAAAAAAACATTTTTGAGGTGTAATTTACCTATCTAGAAATATATTTTGAACACACACAGTTTAGTAAATTTTAAAAAATACATTTTTCTATGCAACCCTACATTCTTATAGGAATTTTACAGAAGTTTATAGAAGCTTCTCCTTCACTCAAGAAAGTTATGTTGAGCCCCTTCCCAGTAAATCCTCACCAACCTTCTCAGGTAAGATTTGTTTCGGTGTCTATCATCATAGCTTAGAATTACCTGTTTTAGAGTTTCTTATGAAATCAGGCAGTAAGTACTGTTTTGTATGTGAGTTATGAATTAAAGAACAAAGAATTCTAGACAAGGTAATAGTAGAAGGTTTTCTCAGGTGAGAGAGAGCAACAGTCGATATACGCACACACACACGTGCACACACACGCACACACACACGTATATGTATCTGTCTGTCTCAAGTCACTAGTATAGAATCTGGCTGAGATAACAGTGCACTGTATAAATATTTGGGTTAAGTAATATATTAACTGTAGGATTTTAGAAACAATAACAAGTTCATGCAGTATTGGAAATTCCATTACATAAGAGAGACTGACATTACAAGTAGGGATTTCTTATCCTCCTCACATGATATCTTTTTCTCCCTTATATTTGAGAGCTTACTCTGCATTTTAACCATTACTACATGCTTTTAGTGATTATGAAAAACAAAACCTTGACCCTGAGAAGAAAAAGTTGAGCCTAAAGAGTGCTTTGTCTAGTATTTTATCCAAAGTTTACCTGAAGTTCTCCAAAGAAGTTTCATATTAAAAGACAATTTTACCATGTTTATAAAGATCATAATGAAATGCCAAGTTGCATAATTTATTACATGGTATGCATTATCTTGCTGCCACTGAGTTGATATCTTTTTAATATGTATAAGTAATTCAACCTTCCCTAAAATAAATCATCTTGTCAAAATAAAGAAATTTTAAAGTCCCTTTTAACTATATGCTTGATATACAGAAGAATTTTCCATATTTAGAAGGAATGTAATATAAAAATATTCAACATTGGCAACTAGGGACTTCAAATCTATGGCTGTCACACAAATGCAGATTATTCATGGAAACCTCTAAATTAGATTTTATTAACCAAGATGATGTAACTAGCATCTACATAAATACTGCCTACATCCAGTACTCCACATTGGAAGGTCATATACTTATTTTTCACTTCTTATTTCTTATTACAGGAATGATTCAAATACAAAGTTATAGAGAACCAGAATAAAATATTTTTTCTTACTGTATTTCTTGTTTATTTTTAATGCGCTACCATTCTAATCACTCAATCCTAATATTGCATCTATACTTGGAAAACAAAGATATGTCACAGCTGGTGAAATCTTAAGAATGTGCTTCAACTTCAAAAACAAACCCTATAGATATGTTCTAAAAATATGAGCAAAAACAGCATTATTAAAAACAAACTTGTGAAAGTTATATTACTCATGTAGATTATATATAGATACAGAAACTAATACGAGTACATCAAAAATAAATTTCACAATTAACTATTTTTGTTATAACAACCCTCTGAAAAACTTAGACCAACAAGATATTTATTTATTCTCTATATGACAGGCAAAGGATCTACAATACCAAATAAGACTTACACCTTCCCTACTTCCTTGATACAGATTCCTAAATAAATAATGACATAAATGATTATTGAATTTATTTTACCTGTGTGCATGAAAAAAATCTCCAAATATATCATTGAACTGAGCATACCTCTTTTTTATATGCTCAGTTCAGTAATATATTCAGATTCTTTTGGCATCTCTTCTTTTTGTAGACTCTCAGTCAGAACTTTTGATTCTCAGAACCATAGCTCAGTTCAATATTATCTAGGTGTTGGTTTTGAAATCTAAGAGTTGGTAGCCATACCTCCACAACTTCTGCACTCTGTGTACCTTGTGAGTTGACACCATGTGGATTTTGGCAAAGTTTACAGCTTGTGACTCCAAACAGCAGTCTGAGCCACAGCTAGAGCTGCTTGAGCCACAGCTGGACCAGCTAAGGAGAGCTGCATTGGAATTTTAGAGCAGAGATTTTAGGCAACTCTGAGGAGCAAGCCCTACGTTCCCTTAGGTACCCTTGGTCTCTGAAACTGTTCTGTCCACAAGGTCCTGACACTCTTGGCCTGTGATGGGAGTAGCAGCACCAATAATTTCTGAAATACTTTAAGGGACTTTCTTCTATTGCCTTGATGAATAGCATCTGACTTTCTTCTATCCATGCTAATCTCTTATCAAAACATCACTTGGCCATACCCTTGGTATTCTTTCCTAACACAGCTTTTGGTTCTTTAAAATCTTGTAAGGCTGATGATTTTCCCAATCTTGAAGCTCTGCTTCTGTTTTAATTAAAAATTATGTCTTTAACTCACTCTCCCTTCTCGACTTTTACTATAAGTTGCCAAGAGAAGCCATGCAGCTCCCTGAACACGTTGCTTAGATATGCCTTCTGCCAAATATACTACTAGTTCATTGCTCTTAAATTCTGCTTTCTAAAAGGCAGTAAAATATGGACATAATATAGGCATGTTATTTGCCACTTCATAAGAAAGATTGCCTTTGTCTAATTTCCAATAACATATTTCACATTTCCATCTAAGACTTCATCAGAATGGCCTTTGCTGTCCATGTTTCTAGCAGAATTCAGATTAAATTCACTTAAGTAATCTCTAAGAATATTTAGGATCTCCGTATAACTCTCCTTTTCTGTGCTCTCACTAGGGTAGTCCTTTACTGTACAGCTTTATCTTTGACCCAGTTGCAAAACTGTGCTAACATCCATTTCTCCATACCAATATTTGTCTTTGTTTTGTTTGCATTGCTATAACAAAATACCTTAGGCTGTGTAATTTATAAAGAGCAAAGATTTGTTTTTGCAAGCTGTAAAGTCCAAGATGAAGGTATCAACAGGTTTGATGTTTGATGAGGGCTGTTCTCTGCTTCCAAATGGTGCCTTGTTGTTGAAATCTCTTCAAGGGATGAACACTGTATCGTCACATGACAGGAGGAATCAAGGGGTAAACTTATTGCCCTCATGTCACTTTATAAAGCATTAAATCGTCATCAGCACAGAGCCGTCATGCTCCAATTGCCTCCTAATAACCCCATCTCTCAATATTTTGCTTTGGGAATTAGGTTTCAACATGAATTTTGGAGAATCACAAATACTCACACAAAAGTATAGAACCTCCAGAAAAAAGCGAACTATTTCTTTGCCAGCCTCCAGAACTGTAAGAAAAAAAATTCTGTTCTTTAAAAATTATTCAGTCTAAGATATTTTGCTATGGCAGCGTAGGTAAAACTAATACACTTAAGAAAGAATCTTGCCTATTTCTGCTTCTGTAAGCCACCAAATTTTATTAGCTAATAGATCCCTTCTATTTTCTAGGTCAGCAACATAGCATCTCTTTAGCCAGTCTTCCTTTTCTCACATTCTTTTCTTTGATCCCCTTTCTGCCTCCCCTTTCTGTTTTCATGGTGATTTGATTACACTTGGCCTACTTGAATAATCCAGCCCAAATACTTTCCCAGATTTCAGGATCTGGGAAAATTCTTCTTGGTCTTGACACCATTTTTTGGGAGTGTGGCTCTACTGTTAAGTCATCCTTACTTCATCAATAGTAGAACCTAGTTGTAGTTGAGTAGTTTGATTAGCACATTTCTTGCTTGTTGAATTTTGGGGCTCTGTCAATCTTCTTTAACATAATTTTCTGCTCTCTTTAGCCCATCTAGTGATGTTTCTTCTGATACAACATTTTTGAGAACCTTAAGAGTATCTTGTGTATTAGACAAGAGGCTCCCCAACAGATCTTTCTTAGATAATCTCATCTTTACTTTTAGCTTTTACTGAGATAGCAAATCAATCCATTTCTTATTTCTGAGGTATGAAAGGAGATTGTTCAGCCATACTTTCAGGGTATTTTTTTTTCTCTAAATCAGGCTTTTCTAAAAATAAATTTGTAATTTTAGGATCTTTTGCAATCCAAGTAAGCTGAGAATTTTCAAAGTCATTAAATTCTGATTTCTTTTTTGCTTCATAGTTCTTTGCCCAATTGTTTATTTTCCTCTTGCGTTTTGCTATAAGCTGCAAGAAGGAAATAGGCTACATATTTAAAACGTTGCTTGGAAATCTCCTCAGCTAAGTATTCAAAATTTTCATTAATGTTTTGCTTTTCACATAACTATAGAACACATTTCAGCTATGCTTTTTGCCACTATGCATAAGGGTTCTTTTCCCTCAGTTTTCAAAAACATGTTTCTCTTTTCATCTAAGGAATTACCAACCATACCTTTAATATGTATTTTTTTTGAGATAGGGTCTCTTTTTATCACCTAGCCTGGAGTGCAGTTGCATAATCATGGCTCATTGAAGCCTTGACCTCCCAGGCTCAAGTGATCCTTCAACCTCATCCTCCCAAGTAGCTGAAACTACAGGTGTGCCCTACCATACCTGGCTAATTTTTAAAATTTTTTTACAGACAAGGTCTCAACATTTTTCCTAGGTTGGTCTCAAATTCCTGGGCTCAAGTGATCTTTCCAGTATATCCTCTCAATGTGCTGAGATTAACAGGCATGACCCAGCATGCCTGGCAAATGTGCATATTTTTATTGACATTCTTTTCATGACAATTAAGTCATTCTCTAAGATTATATATATTTTTTCTGTCCCATGCTCCTCATTGTCTCCTGAGGCCTCAATGGAAGAATTATGTATATCCATATTCCTATATTAAAGGCAACCTAGGGTTTTTCTATGATGTTTTTAAAGTTCTTTCAGGCTCTGTTCACTGCTCAAACACAAAGTCACTTTTACATTTTTAGGTATTTGTGATAGAATCACATCACTTCCAGGTAACAAAACCTGCCTTACTTTCCTAATTCTTCTATAACATATTATCACTTTGTGACTTAAAGCATATATATTTATTACTTTATAATTTCAAAGATCAGAAATCTCACATGGATTACACTAAACTCAATTTGTGAATAGGGCTTTTGGAAGCTCTAAAAGAGTCTTGCCTCTTTCAGCTTCAAGATTCCACCCACTTTACTTGGCTCCTGAGCCCCTTCCTCCATCTTCAAAACCAGAAATATTGGGCTGACTCCTACACTCTGTGGTTCTATTTTTTGACCACTTCTCTCATTTTTAAGAATTCTTGTGATGACTTTGGGTGCTATCTTAGTTGGCCCAACTTGGGATAACAAAATACCTTGGGCTTCATAGCTTTTAAGCAACAGAAATTTATTTCTGGCTGGCATGGTGGCTCACGCCTGTAATCCTAGCACTTTGGGAGGCCAAGGCGGCGGAAAGCCTGAGTTCAGGAGTTCGAGACCAGCCTGGGCAACACAGTGAAACCCTGCCTCTACTAAAATACAAAAGAAATTAGCCGGGCGTGGTGGCATGCACCTGTAGTCCCAGCTACTCAGGAGGCTGAGGCAAGAGAATTGCTTGAATCTAGGAGGCGGAGGTTGCAGTGAGCTGAGATTACACAACTGCTCTCCAGCCTGGGCGACAGAACAAGACTCTGTCTCTCCAAAAAAAAAAAAGAAAAGAAAAAAGAAATTTATTTCTTACAGTTTCAGAGTCTGGGAAGTCCAGGATGAGGGTGCCAGCATGGTCAGGTTCTATGAGGGCCCTCTTCTGTTTATACTTATTATTATGTCCTCACATGGTAGAAGGGGTAAGGCAGCTCTGTGGGGCCCCTTTATAAAGACACTAATCTCATTCATGAAAATGGAGCCCTTATAACCTGACCACCTCTCAAAGGTTTTACCTTCTAATTTGATCATTTTGGTGATTAGGAGGCAAGGTATGAATTTTGTGGGACATGAACATTCAGACCATAACAGGTACACTTACATAATCTAGGATAATTCTCTCTTTCTTTCTCTCCTTTCTCTTTCTTTTCTTTTTTTTTTTTTTTTTTTTTTGTTGACATAGGGTCTCATCCTGTCATCTAGGCTGGAGTGTAGTGACTGGATCACCATTCACTGCAGTCTCCACTTCCTGGGTGCAAGCATTTCTCCCACCTCAACCACCCAAGTAGCTGGGACTACAGGTGCGTGCCACTACACCCAGCTAATATTTTGTATTTTTTATAGAGAGAGGGTTTTGCTATGTTTCCCAGGCTGGTCTCGACCTCCTAGGCTCAAGCGATCTGTTGGCCTTGGCATCCCAAAGTGCTGGGATTGCAAGCGTGAGCCACAGTGCTGGCCAAACTATTTTAAGAACAGCTGATTATCAACCTTACTTCACTTTACAATATTTATTTTTCTTTACCATGTAACCTGACATAGCCACAGATTTTATAGATTAGAACATAGACATCTTTGAAACACAAATATTCTACCTACCACAATGCCCTATTTTCTTTTTCTCTAGGAAAGATTTTAATGATATGTTTTGGACATGTTGGTTCTAAGGCTTAATAAATTTGATAAATACGTATGGAGGCTTTATTTGTGTTATAAAGTGATAAATTTGTTGAATTTATTTTGATCAGATAACTTTATTTTACAAAATATTTGAGAAAGATGACTATAAGACATATCTAAAATGTTTAAAAACTTGTGTGCATTTGAAGTGATTCCATGAACAAATTAAGATGAGGAAACTTATGGTAAGAATGATTAATAACAATCATAGCATTTTTCAGTCATTGAACAGATATACCTGGCAAAAGTATTAGGTTCAGTTTATAGATTAGTTTCAATCCTCACAACAATCAATAAAATGAAGATTCATAATCTGCATTTTATAGACACTAAAACTGGGTCTAAAAATCGTCCAATAATGCAACTGCAAAATCACAGTTATTAAGCAGCACAGGCAAAGTATGAACTTCAAATTCCTTTGTCTTTTTACTACTATGATCTCTCTTTCTCTCTTAACATAAGAAAGAAATACATAGTTTTTAATTTGTCACTTATTGACACTCAGGATGTTTCTGGAGTATAACTTAACCTATCCTGGCAGACAAACTTTCCAAATTAAAAAAAAATAGTTTTAATATAATTATATCTAGTTTAAGTACATATTAGTATTAATATATATTTCATGTATAAAAATAGAATAAAACTCACATAATATAAAGGAGGGTGCATTCATGTGCAGATTAAAGGTTCAGTTAAGAACAATTTCAGGAAAGATGTAGTTTTGTTGTTTTTTTAAGGATGGAATGGGATTTAACCTGAAGAAACTGGTGGTAGGAGAAGACTTGTGGAAAGATGGAAGGTAATTCCAGAAAGTGGAACCAATAAAAACAAATGTAGAAATTGGGACACTTTAGATATATTTAGAAACATTCAGCTGAAGCCTACTTTGCATGAGAAGAAGTGAGAAATAAGGCTTGGGAGGCAAAGCAGGGACAGACTGGCTCAGAGGCTTCACCATTAAGGTGAGAGGTTTGCACTTAATTTAGTAGCCAATTTGGAGTCATGGAAGAACTTTTATTCAGAGGGAATTTATTCAGAGGGAATTAATCTTATATCCTACCATTTTAATGTTAAAAACATCTTTTCTATCTAATGTACAGACAAACTATAATTAATAAGTGAGGATTTTGACAAATGGATACAAGTGTTTTTGTTTGTTTTCTTTTCTGAAGTTCTGGCTCTACATATTTCAAATCCTGTCTCTACTGTGTTTCCACATGTCATACATCATAGAGCATATTCATACTGCAATGCAACTTTAAACTGTTCATCTTGATGTAACTTTGCAAGATTTATTGGCACAGTGAGCAGTAAGAAAAGTCCTAGGAGCCATTTCTATATGAAGATAGCTAATGTGATTATACATGAATGTGACTGCAGGTACAGAATACCTATTAAACCTGAACAAAATGTATCTCGATTCAGTCTTCCCTTGGCTGAGTCTCAAAATTGCCCACAATAACTAGAAATAGGGTGGCATAAGGGAAGTTTGGGTGGAAATAGAAAGCAGTCATAATTAATTTTAGTTAAAATGTTTTATTTTTTTCAAATTTGACAAAAACATGTGACCATGTGAACACATTTTCTTTAGAGCACATTTTGAGACTTCAGGAAAGTTCCATGTAAGTGAGAATCTCTGGAACTTTGCTTCATCAGCATCCTAGCTTATTTTCTGTTGTTTACAATAGAATACCCACAAGTGGGTAATTTATAAAGAAAAACAAACTTATTTCCTACAGTTTTGGTGGCAGAGAAGTCCTAGAATCAGGACTGCATCTGGTGAGGGCCTTCTTGCTGATGGGAACTCTGCAAAGTCCTAAGGTAGAAGAGGGCATTATCTGGTCAGGGGGCTGAGTGTGCTAGTTCAGGTCTTTTCCTCTTCTTAAAAAGCAACCAGTACCGCTACCATGATAACCTTTTAAACCATTAACCCATTAATCCATCAATCCATGAATGGATTAATCCATTTATGAGGGCACCTCTTAAAGGCCCTACATCTCAATACCGCCACATTGGGAATTTTTAATATAATTTGAAGGAGACAGACATTCAAACTATAGCCCTAAGTTTTATAATAAAAATGCTTGTTTTTTTTTTTATTTGTTTTGCTGGGGGGACCTTATCTGTGGGAACAGAGTATAGAGGAAGTCCTCTGGCCTGTACAGATGAGATTGATAGCACTTTGTTAGCATTTATTTCAAATATATGCTCCAGTAGTATAGATCAAGAGGAGGTATTATATCCGTATACATTTAGGATACAATTGTTAGGATTATAAGAAAGAAGAAAAGTGTGCTTAAAAGCAATCAAAATAGGTTACTTTTCTTTCATTCTTCTTTCTCAGCTACCTGATACTCTTAAGAGTTATTTAAGTATATATTTAAGTCTATCCACATAGAATATCTCCTCCTGACCTATACTGCTGGAGCATGTATTTGAAATCAGGGTAGGCTTTGAGCATAAGCTTCATTATATCAGGGATTCATGGCTGTTGCTGTCCTAGATGCCTACTTTAGGTGTAGTTTAGAATAGACCTTCCAAAGATAATTTGGCATGATTGAATACATGAATGAGCTGTATCTAATTTTATTTTAATTTTAATGAGTTTTTGGTTATCAAATTCAAGTAATTCACCTATTCATCAACAGTTACAGTCTTCTAAAATAGTATATGCAGCTAAATGATTTTAGTGAACATGAGTTGTCCCAAAGATATTCTTTGCATTTCTGACCATTACTACTACTCTTATGAAGAAACAATGAAGTAAAATTTAGTTTCCTGCTGAAGAAAATGCCTGATTAAGAATATAAATTTAGAAAGAGGTATGAATTCTTTTATGAAGACTAATGCTGGAGGGTTAGGATTATAAGAAAGAAGAAAAACATGCTTAAAAGTAATCAAAATGGGTTACTTTTCTTCATTCTTCTTCTTAGCCACCTCTGAGAAGTTATTTAAGTATATTTTTAAGGCCTCCAACAAACTTAAATAAGTAATGATATCACATTTAACAGTGAAAGATATTAAGGCTTAGAGCATTTAAATAACTTGTTCAAGGTCTCAGTGGAGGAATGCTGAAGCTGAAGTTTGAATTGAGAACTGTCTGGTTCCGAGATCTATGATCATTTCTCCTGATGATTACAGTCTCCTGTGGAACATAAAGAATATGTGAACATCCCATCTGTAACAATATATAAGGAGAAATTACAGGCATAATGGTCACATATTCTTTAAGTTTCACATCATATTTTAAGTGTCTTCACTTAGCCTTCTAAAAAATTAACTTGAGTTGCTCATTCTGACTTTTTGCTCATTCTTTTGTAGAAGAGTATTTACTTACTTGGGACGATCCGAAATGGTAATTTTGAAGAAGATGCATTTGATAGTAAATTTTGGCTATTCTTCTTTTTACCTTGTGAACCTTTTAAGTCTTTGGTTGAAATAAATGTGACATTTTACTTTAAGAGAATCTGCAAGATGATAAAGAATGCTACAGGTCAAATAGGAGAGAGAGGGACTGTAGTCACTTCAAAGGTAAGCTATGTGATTTAAAGCAGGTTAACACAAAGGAAAGCAAAGGACACTAATAAAAGGAGAACTAGAATGGGTTGGAAGCAGTCATCAGTCTTTAAAGGGGATCAATTGGATAATAAATGCAACGTTTTCACTTCAGATCATTATAGTGCTAACAATTAATATTTTATTATATTTAAATTATGAAGAAAAGCAAATGGGATGAGGAGAAGTCAGAGCAAAGGATATATTTCTCCAAATGTCAAACAAGAATGTACATAAAATATAGATCACACAAGTATTAGTGATCAAAGAGACAAGTGAGGTCCAAGGTCTGAGTGGAGCACAGATGCGGTATGACTCATATGAACAGTGCCTGCTGAATTCATACTCACAAGAGTATCATACAGAAGTGAAAGAAGTCCCTGGGTCATCATCTCCCTAGTCCCCTGATGTAATTTGCAAAGACTCAGACTTTCATGGTTTCAGTTCTTTCATTGTACTATTTTTTAAATTCAGTTTAACTTGGTCTAACCAAAGCAAAACAATAAATGTGTATGTGTGATCTTAAAGAGACATCTTATACATGAAATGAATAAGAAATGGATTGTACTAGTTTGTCTTAGCTAGTTAGCTAAATTTCATCTGTGGATAAAACCTAAAGTGGGTAAGAAAGGGGTATATTCTGCAAGTAAACCTTAATCATTTCCTGTTTCCTCCAAGCTATCCAACTTTTTGGAAGGTGAGCTCTGAAGCTTTACTCTAGAAGCCTGAGAAATCTGAAAGCAAAGTATTACCTTGACCAATGAATTATATATGAAGAAAATTCATACCATGTAATTTCTTGAATGCCAGCACTCAATTTCTGTTTTGATCCTCTTATTTCCCATGCATATTTTATGGTATGTCACTATAAGTCCTTTAGAAAATAAGTAGTATATACATTATGAATGAATACACAGATAGGCCTGGAAATCAGATGCCTCATAACACAGATTTGCCACTTACTTGCTATGTAACATTAGTTTATTATTCAATCTCTCTAGGCTCCAACTTCATCAACTCAGTGGTATAAGGCCTAATGTTAAGGCCCAATATTATGTGCTGCCTTGATATCTGCAAAAACTGGGAGTTCCTTGAATGGCCTCATTACAAGTTTACCTCTACACTCCGTTCCCACAAATAAGGTGCCCTAGCAAAACATTTCTCTCAACCAAGAGCAGTTTATACTTATCCCTCAGTAATGGGTTTCAGTCCAAGCCAACTACAAAATTATTTAAACAAGCCAGTCTCATCCTCATGTGGGAATAAGGTTTCACTTCACTTTCTTGGTGCTACAAAGCTACCCAATACATTCCCTGCCTATTACCCTTATTTTGTTCCAAGAGCAACCAGGCTATGGCCCTGCATGGTGAGTGATGCCCTCCTCCCCTGAGCTGTGAGTGTATGTGGCTAATAAAGTGCTATCAATCTCATCTGTCCAGGTTAGGGGAACTTGCATTACCCTATGGGAATTCTTTCCTCCCCTAATGGGTGAAGAGTTGGTTATCAAAGCAATGTCCCATGCAACTTTGTCATATTGTAATTGATACATAAAGATACATGGCTACCTTCTTTAGACTTAGAGAAAGCTGTTAATCCTACTTCTTACTGGCCACATGGTTTTACCCAATGCGTGTTTCTCAGTCCATTCCCCCACATCAACTCCAAGCAGGAGCAAATCTAGCACAGATTTTCTTCTACTACATAACAGAAGCAGGGGCTCTTTATATATGAAACTTGTGATATTTATTGTTCTTTGCTCTAAATTAAGTGAAGACAGGTAAAAATTTCTTACCTGGCCAAATGAAAATTTATATTTTCATGGTAGACTTAAAGGCCTTTAGGAAACTCTGTTTTCATTTGTTGTGAAGCTCTTAAAATAAAAATCTTTATTTTCACCTTTGGTAACTCGGTTGTAAAAACAGAAAAATTATTGCACTAACTTGTTGGAAAATAACAGATATAAATAGATACATAAACCTGCTAGCAGGTCTGCCATAGACTACATCCTGGCAAATTTTTGTTCCACAACATTTTCAGCCTAATTTCAAAAAATATCTGAAGGCAAATACTATCACTTTAGTCTAAAGCATAATGGTTGAAAATTGTGTGTTATTAATACTTTACTTTAGGGCTTTTGCTCTAGTTATTTCTACTGCCCGAAGTGTTCTATTCTCAAATATCTATGCTACCTCCTTCACCTGATTCAAATGCTATTCATGCTAACTACTATATTTATTATTATAAGAGGTACTCCCTTGGAGCAACTCCACTGTCCTTTACCCTCTTCTATGTTTTTTATTTGTTTGTCTTTACCATTATATTCTTTGCCGTCCAATATAGGATATGATTTATTTTTTTAAAGTATTATTTATACTTCCACTAGACTATATGGTCCATAAAATCTGGAATATTTATTTTATTCATTGAAGTAATCCAAGTAACTAGACCATGTTTAGAACACAATAGGAGCTCTATAATATGTGTTAAATAAACAAATTATATTTCCATCTGTATCTTCTAAGTGACTCCAGAAAAGGCTATGAGTGAGTTTGGCCACCTTTTAATTTCTTCTGTGAGAAGGCCAAATGATAGAATTATTTTCACTGTATATACACAAAAAGCTAAGGATTAGAGATATTTCATGGATAATCCACAGGTATGCAGCTAGTAAATTAGGACATTGGATTTCAAACCTTAGAGTTCTCTCCTGTAAAATCAAAATAATTATGGAATCTACCTCTCATGGTATGGTGTATTAGTCCTTTTTCATGCTGCTGATAAAGACATGCCTGAGACTGGGCAATTTACAAAAGAAAGAGGTTTAATTGGACTTACAGTTCCACATGGCTGGGGAAGCCTTACAATCATATTGAAAGCAAGTCACCTCTTATATGAATGGCAGCAGGCAAAGAGAGAATGAGGAAGATGCAAAATCAGAAGCCCCTGATAAAACCATCAGATCTTGTGAAACTTATTCACTACCACAAGAACAGTATAGGTGAGACCACCCCCATGATTCAATTCTCTCTCACCAGGTCCCTTCCACAACATGTGGGAATTACGAGAGTAGAATTAAAGATGAAATTTGTGTGGGGACACAGAGCCAAACCTTATCATTTTGCCCCAGACTCTGCTAAATCTCATGTCCTAACATTTCAAAACCAGTCATGCCTTTCCAACAGTCCCCAAAAGTCTTAACTCATTTCAGCATTAACTCAAAAGTCCATAGTCCAAAGTCTCACCTGAGACAAGGCAAGTTCTTTCCACCTGTGAGCCTGGAAAATCAAAAGCCAGCTAGTTATTTCCTAGATACAATGGGAGTACACAGACATTGCATAAATACACCCATTTCAAATGGCAGAAACTGGCCAAACAAAATGGCTGCAGGGCCTATGCAAGTCCAAAATCCAGCAGGGCAGTCAAATCTTATAGCTCCAAAATGATCTCCTTTGACCCCATGTCTCACATCCAGGTCACACTGAGGCAAGTAGTAGGTTCCCATGGTCTTGGGCAGCTTTGCCCCCTGTGGCTTTGCAGGTTACAGCCTCCTTCCTGGATGCTTTCATGGGTTGGCATTGAGTGTCTGTGGCTTTTCCAGACAAATGGTGCAAGCTTTCAGTGGATCTACCATTCTGGGATCTGGAGGATGGTGGTCATCTTCTCACAGCTCTACTAGGCAGTGCCCCTGTAGGGACTCTGTGTGGGGGCTCTGACCCCTCATTTTCCTTCTGCACTGCCCTAGCAGAGATTCTCCCTGAGAGCCCCACAAACTTCTGCCTGTGCATCCAGATGTTTCCATATATCTTCTGAAATCTAGACAGAGGTTCCCAAACCTCAATTCTTGACTTCTGTGTACCCAGAGGCTCAGTACCACATGGAAGCTGCCCAGGCTTGGGGCTTCTGCCATCTGAAGCTACAGTGTGAGCTCTACATTTTCCTCTTTAAGCCACAGCTGGAGCAGCTTGGGTACAGGGCACATAGTCCCTAGACTGCATATAGCATGAGGACCCTGGGCCTGGCCCACAAAACCACTTTTTCCTCCTAGGCCTCCAGGCCTGTGATGGAAGAGGCTGCCATGAAAATATCTGACATGCCCTGAAGGCATTTTCCCCATCATCTTGGGGATTAACATTTGGCTTCTTATTACTTATGCAAATTTTTGCAGCAGGCTTGAATTCCTCCTCAGAAAATGGGATTTTCTTTTCTATCTCACATTAGCAGCCTACAAATTTTTCAAACTTTTATGCTCTCTCTATTTCCCTTTTAAAATGAATGCTCTTAAAAGCACCCAAGTCACATCTTGAATGCTTTGCTGCTTAGAAATTTCTTCCACCAGATACCCTAAATCATCTCTCTCAAGTTCAAAGTTCCACAAATCTCTAGTGCAGGGACGAAATGCCACCAGTCTCTTTGCTAAAACATAGCAGGAGTCACCTTTGCTCTAGTTCCCAACAAGTTCCTCATCTCCCTCTGAGACCACCTCAGCCTGAACCATATTGTCTGTATTCTTATCAGCATTTTGGCAAAATTCATTCAACAAGTTTCTAAGGATTTCCAAACTTTCCCACATATTCCTGTCTTTCTCTGAGCCCTCCAAACTGTCCCATCCTCTGCTTGTTACCCAGTTCCAAAGTCACTTCCACTGAAAATTTATACCTTTTCAGCAACACCCCACTCTACCTGTACCAATTTACTATGTTAGTTAGTTTTCATGCTGCTGATAAAGACATACCCAAGACTGAGCAATATACAAAAGAAGGAGGTTTAATTGGATTTATAGTTCCACGTGGCAGGGGAAGCCTCATAATCATGATGGAAGGCAAGGAGGAGCAAGTCTCATCTTACATGGATGGCAGTAGGCAAAGAGAGAATGAAGAAGACACAAAAGCAGAAACCCCTGATCAAACCATCAGATCTTATGAGACTTATTCACTCTCACAAGAATAGTATGAAGGAAACCACTCACATGATTCAACTGTCTCCCACCAGGTCCCTCCCACAATACAGGGGAATTGTAAGAGCAGAATTCAAGATGTGATTTGGGTGTGGGCACAGAGCCAAGGCATATAATATGGGTAAAATGTGTCTAAGCCTAAAACTATTGAGAGCTGTGCTTATCACATGGCATATACTTCAAAATGTTAGCAGTGATTAATTCTCACTATTAGTCAATGTTTTATCTCATGAATATGTGTGCTTTAATTTATAGTGAATATAAGTAATGTCAAGTATTCAATATTAGTTTTTCTAATTTTCTTAGGTCTAATACCCAAATTCTTTATTTTCTATACTTTTAGGTCCCATGGCCATGACAGTTATATTAATGTATTAGACCATTGGTGCTCTCATATTAAAATATTATAGACTGGGTAATTTATAAACAACGGAAATTTATTGGCCACATTTCTGTAGGCGTAGGAGCTTAAGATCAAGGTGCTTGTAGATTCAATGTCTGGTGAGGGGTCTATTCCTTATAGGTGGCTCCTTCTGTGTCTTCACTTGGCAGATGGACAAAGACAGCTTCTTTCAATTTCTTTTTTTAGAGCACTTATTCATGAGGGTGGAGCTCTCATGACTTAATAACCTCTAAAAAAACCTTACTTTTTAATACTATCACAATAGCAGTTAGGTTCCATGAATTTTGGAGGGACACACATTCAAACAATAGCAGTTGTGGTCACCTTTTTTAGGCAAAATTTTGGTTTAATAATTTCAAGATCATTACTTAATGATCAATTCCCATGTACTAGTTTCAGCACTATGAAATATACATATGATGTTTTTAAATCCTCGTATCAATCCTTTAACTTAGGTAGAACAGATAAAAACAAATAAACCTGAATTAGGATAAAAGAACAACCTAAACTGAAACACACTACTAGTAAGCGAACAGAGCTGTGCTTGAACTCCCAGCAAAAACTGCTTTTTAATCATATAAAGTGACCAACTCTCAGCTTATTTTTGAAACCCCGGGATTCACATGGCAGTGGGAGCAGACAGATTTTCTTCAAGGAAGCAGTAGGATTTATTTCCTTTCTCTGGTGGTCCCCCATTTCCAACCCCTTCATTCTAAGAAATATTTCCCCAGCCAGATGGTCTATCACTTCTAGACCGCTGCTGACGCCTTTTCTCTTCAGTCTGATCATTTGCCCTTTTCACTGTGGCGGAATTTCCCCACTCCACTCCACAGGTTACCTTCTTCTTGTTATTTTCTTCTATCTCATAAGAGAATGTGACTTCATCACATTCTGGGTCTTTCTCACATATCTCAGACATGATTCACATCCAGGACCCTTTGGCCTGCTTTACAAATGTTCATCCCAATACCCATAAGAAGATATTCCACATGCTTACTTATTATTTGCACAAAAACAATGCATGGAAAATTGAAGAGCTTATTTTCTGCAAAGGCAAACAAAGGTATTGAGTTTCTTTACAGTATTGTTTTTCTTTTTTTTTTACAGCCTGTTGAGGTACACTTGAGTCTATACACAATTAACAAGCATCAGCAGTAAGTTGCCAATTTCCTTTGCAAAAGAATAGCAAATAAAATAGGGTTTGTTGGTTTGAATATTTGAGCTTTCTTGTTCTTGTTTGTATTTTTTTAATTTCTCCTTTAACAAATATATTAACTCTGTCATCCATTAAAGGACAGAATAAAATTGAGGCAACATTTGCTCAAATTCTAGCAGATTCTAAAATATCCTTATATCCTAATGAGGAGGTATAGTGGGCATAGCTGAGAGACAATAGAGAATAATAAAGGTGATATGGAGAGGAGTCAGGGGCAGTAAGACTAATGAAAGAGTTGTGACCAGACACGGTGGCTCATGCCTGTAATCCTAGCACTTTGGGAGGCCAAGGTGGGCTGATCACTTGATCCCAGGACTTTGAGCAAAGCCTGGGCAACATGGTGAAACTCTGTCTCTACTAAAAATACAAAAAAATAGCTTGGCATGATGGCTCATACTTGTAGTTCCAGCTATTCAGGAGGCTGAAGTGGTAGGATCACCTGGGCCCCAGAAGTTGAGGCTGCAGTGAGCTGTGATGGCACCACTGCACTACAACCTGGGAGATAAGAGTGTGACTCTGTCTTAAAAAAAAAAAAAAAAAGAATTGCTCAGGTGTTATAGCGGGAATTATCAAGTTGAGTAGGGGATAAAAATGATGTATGGAAGAATGACAGGAATTCAGAAGTGGAGATATGGATGAATTTGAAAACATGTTTGAGATTATAATATAATATTATATATGAGAAACATAAAGAAGAAGACTCCGAATATCTTTCTCAGAGAAATGTTTTGAGTGAAAAATGAAGAGTTGCAAAAAGCTTGAGAAGCACTGCTTTAAAGAATCTGTGTGCTTAATTAAATAATACTTAAATAATTTGATTCAAATCTGACATAACTGATTGCATCTGCCATGCGTTAAATTCTTTATTATAGTAGGAAACTTTGCAATGATATACTTTAAAATACAGCATTACCTAGCAGTGACCTCATCATGTGTGAATCAAGATGTAATCAGGGTTTTCCAATAGAGATAGGAATAAAAAGAAAGAAAATTCATGAAGCTTGAAAATCCTTACATACTAAACTAGCACTTTTAACATCTTTCACTTAGCAAGCTGAGTGTTGATTATATTAACAGAATTAATTGAATAGATAAGAAAGGCAATTGTCTGATAAATTTGTGGCTTATGTCTTTTAAAAGAGCATTATTTTATTTAACAATGGAGTACAATTGTGTATAATGTAATAACTTCCTGTAATTATCAACAAAGCTGAAAGTTCACTTGTTTTTCTTCTTTAAGATCAGGGATGCAGTTTAGCATAGTAATAAAACTTTTGCTCTCAAGTGAGACTGCCTGGGTTTGAATCTTCTTTTCAAAACTCTCCTATTCTATGATCTTGATGTAGTCACTTCAGTTTTCTCAGTTTCCTCATGTGCAAAATGGACTTGATGAGAGCACAAATCTTATAAGATTAAAGTGAATATTAATTGAGATAATCTAAGAATGCTTTAGTAGAGGATTTAAGACAATAAAGCTCTCAATAAATGTTTTATAGTCCTTTCTGTATATCTGGTCTATGCCAAGGCCATGAAGAAAATATTGCACCTTTTTTTTTGTCTCATCCTTAATGAAAAATCATGGTTTATAATGCCAAATTAAATGATAATTAGAAAGTCCAGGGTTTGAGTTCAGTATTCTCAATTTACTGGTAAATAAGTTTGAAAAAGTCATTTAACTTCCCTGACTTTCATATTTCTGTTTGTAAAATAATAATACTATCTTGGGAAGGCTTTTGTAATAATTAAGTGATCCAGGTTCACCTGCAACATAGTGGCACTCAATTAATAGACACGCTCTTCCTTTTGTTTACTCTTTCCTAAATATTGCTGTTGAAATATACTATTAAAAATTCTTATGAAGTATCACTTTAAAATCGAATTGTGAATAAAATAAAAACACGCAATAATGTTTTTGATGTTACAATTTATTTTAATGTATAAAAATAAAAGAAAATGCTCTTCTTAAATAATAATTCATCTGAATCTTATTGTGTAACTAAATGATGATTTTGAGGCCAGAAACTCTTCTCACATGTGTGAACTAGAATTATTTAAATTTCTTAAAAAGATCTAAATCAGCACTTGTGAGCATGCTGACCAGAACTGGCATAAACTGAAACACAAATATTCTTCAGCCTCTTCAGTTGATGCAGGTTGAAAACTTAGTGTGTTTTGATTAGGGGCAGGAAAACTAGTGTGTCTGGTAGCTGACATGGAGCAAGATGGCTGAATAGAAGCCTGAACTCATCATCCTCCCAGCAGAAACAGCAAATTTAACAATTATATACACCAGAAAAGCACCTTCACAAGAACCAAAAATCAGGTACCAGCTCAGCCACAATGAGATAGAACTGTAAGAGGGCTTTTGGGTATCCCCAGTTCAAGGCCATGGCTCTTGGATGGCATTTCTGCATCAGCCCTAGGTCAGATGGGAGCCCACTGTCCTGAAGGGGGGAGTCTCAGACTTGGCAGCATTCACCACAAGTCAACTGAAGAGCCCTTGGCACTTAAGGTAACATCAGCAGCAGCCTGGAAGTACTTCCCATGGGTATGTGGTAGTAGTGGCCATGGAGGGAGGCTCCTCTGCCTGTGGAAAGGGAAGGGAAGAGTGAGAAGGACTTTGTTTCCTCATTTGATTGACAGCTTAGCCATAGTAGAATGGAGCACCAGGAAGATTTCTGAGGTTTTTGACTTCAGTGTCTGACTCCAGATGCCACTCTGGACCTTTCTGGGGAATGGGGAACTTGCCACCCTGAAAAGAAGAATACAGCCTGACTGGCTTCAATGCCTGCTTATTGTAGAGCCTCAGTGCATTGAGTAAACATAGGTAGTAATCAGGGAGTGGTTGCCACAGGCCTTGGGCAAGACTCAGTGCTGGGCTGGCTTCAAGTCTGACACACCGCAGTCCTAGTGGTGGTGACCACAGGGGTGCTTGCATCTCCACACACCTAGTTCCAGGTGATTCAGCCCAGAGATAGACAGACATTGTTTCCAAGAAAGAGAAGAAAACAGGAGTCTCTACCTGATAATCCAGAGAGTTCTTCTGGATATTATCCAAGAATACCAAGGTAGTACCTATGATTCTGCAATAACCACAGCATTACAGATTTGGAAGTGCCTCCTAATGCAGATACAACTTAGATTACAAAATATAAGTCTTAGAATACCTAGAAAGCCTTCCCAAGAATTATGGATACAAACAAACCCAGACTGCAAAGACTACAATAAATAATTAACTCTTCAATGTTCAGATACTCACAAACATCCACAAGCATTAAGACCATACAGGAAAACATAGCCTCACTTGAAAAACAAAATAAGACACTGAGGATCAATGCTTAAGAAACAGAGATATGTGACCTTTCAGAAGAGAATTCAAAACAGTTGTTTTGAGGAAACTCTCAAAGAAATTCAAGATAATACAGGGAAGGAATTAATAATTCTATCAGAAAAATTTAACAAAGAGATGAAAATAACTTAAAAGAATAAAGAAGAAAATTTGGAGCTGAAAAATGCAATTGACATATTGGAGAATATATCAGAGACTCTTAATAATAGAATTGATAAAGCAGAAGAAAGAATTAATGAGCTTGAAGATAGATGGGCTATTTGTAAATACACAGTCAGAGGAAACAAAAGTAAAAATAATAAAAAACAATGAAGCACTCCTATAAAATCTAGAACATATCCACAAACAGGCAAATCTAAGATATATTGTCTTTAAAAAGGAGATAGAGAAGTGAAAGTAGAAAGTTTATTCAAAAGAACTTTCCAAACCTAAAGAGAGATATAAATATTCAAGTTTAAGAAGGTTATAGAACACTGAGCAGGTTTAACTCAAAGAAGACTACCTTAAGGCCTTTAATAATCAAACTCCCAAAGGTCAAGTTTGAAGAAAAAATTCTAAAAGGAGCAAGAGTAAAGAAACAAAGTAAAATTGAGATCCAATACATCTGGGAGCAGACTTCTCAGTGGAAACTGTATAGGCTAGAAGAGAGTGACACTTTTTGAAGCCTACTTCTGTCAATTCATCAGACTCATTCTCCAGCCAGTTTTACTCTGTGGCTGATGAGGAGTTGTGATCTTTTGGAGAAGAAGAGGTGTTCCTGTTTTTTTAATTTTCAGCTTTTTTGCTCTGGTTTCTCCCCCATCTTTGTGGATTTATCTACCTTTTGTCTTTGATCTTGGTGACTTTTGTATGGGATCTCTGAGTGGACATCCTTTTTGTTCATGTTGATGCTATTCCTTTCTGTTTGTTAATTTTCTTTCTAACAGGCCCCTCTGGTCCAGGTCTGCTGGAGTTTGCTGGAGGTCCACTTCAGACCCTGTTTGCCTGGGTATCACCAGCAGAGGCTGCAGAACAACAAAAA
Source organism: Ateles fusciceps (assembly GCA_036589455.1). NCBI lineage: Eukaryota > Metazoa > Chordata > Mammalia > Primates > Atelidae > Ateles > Ateles fusciceps. The sequence continues at coordinate 3,201,672 of JAZHEH010000065.1, read as the reverse complement.
CTGCTGCCTGTTTCTTAAGCTTTGTCCCAGAGGGGCACCTGCCAGATGCCGGCAGGAGCTCTCCTGTGTGAGGTATCTGCAAGCCCCTACTGGGAAGTGTCTCCCAATTAGGAGACATGGGGGTCAGGGACCCATTTGAGGAGGCAGTGGACCCTTAGCAGAGCTCGAACACTGTGCTGGGAGATCCACTGCTCTCTTTAGAGCTGTCAGGCAGCAGACATTTAAGTCTGTTGAAGCTGTGCTTACAGCTGCCCCTCCCCCAGGGAGGCTCTGTCCCAGGGAGATGGGGGTTTTGTCTATAAGCCCCTGACTGGGGCTTCTGCCTTGTTTTTTAGAGATGCCCTGCCCAGAGAGGAGGAATCTAGAGAGGCAGTCTGGCCACAGTGGCCTTGCTGAGCTATGATGGGCTCTGCATAGCTCGATATTCCCGGCAGCTTTGTTTACATTGTGAGAGTAAAACCGGCTACTCAAGCCTCAGCAATGGTGGATGACCTTCCCCCACACCAAGTTCAAGCATCCCAGGTTGAGCTTAGACTGCTGTGCTGCCAGCAAGAATTTCAAGCCAATGTATCTGAGCTTATTGGGCTCCATGGGGGTGGCACCCACCGAGCCAGACCACTTGGCTCCCTGTTTCTGTCCCCCTTTTCAGCGTAGTGAACAGTTCCGTCTTGATGGCATTCCAGGTGCCACTGGGGTATGAAAAAAGACTCCTGCAGCTCAGTGTCTGCCCAAATGGCCACCCAGTTTTGTGCTTGAAACCCAGGGCCCTGGTGGTATAGGTACCAGAGGGAATCTTTTGGTCTGCAGGTTGCAAAGACCATGGGGAAAAGTGCAGTATCTGGGCCAGAGTTGCAGTATCTGGGCCAGAATGTACCGTTTCTCACAGCACAGTCTTTAATGGCTTTCCTTGGCTAGGAGAGGGAGTTCCCTGACCCCTTTCACTTCCTGGGTGAGGCAACACCCCGCCCCCCCACTACTGCAGTTCACCCTCTGTGGACTGCATCCACTGTCCAACCAATCCAACTGAGAGGAACCAGGTACTTCAGTTGGAAATGTAGAAATCACTTGTCTTCTCTCTCGGTCTCACTGGGAGCTGCAGACTGGATCTATTCATATTGAGCCATCTTGCCAACAATTTGAAAAACAACAAATATTTTAAAAGAAGGGAAATTAGGTTAAAGTGTAGAGATTTTATTAGTTTTATTTTTGTTTGTTTAGGCAATTGGTGTTACATTGTCATTTGTTTAAAATAATGGATTATGTGATATCATTTGCAAACATCATGGTAACCTCAAATCAAAAAACATACAACAGATATGCAAAAAATAAGAAGCAATAAATTAAATGATACCATCAAAGAAAATCACCTTCATTAAACACAAGACAAGAAAAATGGGAATAAGAAGGAGAAGGTGATAAAACAACCAGGAAACAAATAACAAAATGGCAGGAGTCAGTTCTTACCAATAATAACATTGAATATAAATAGATGAAACTCTTCAATAGAAAGACAGAATGTGGGCCAGGCATGGTGGCTCATGCCTGTAATCCTAGCACTTTGGGAGGTCGATGCTGGTGGATTCTCTGAGCTCAAGGGTTCGAGACTAGCCTGGGAAACATGGAAAATCCCCATTTCTACTAAATACAAAAAAATAGCCAGGTGTGGTGGTACACATCTGTGGTCACAGCTACTCAGGAGGCTGAGGCACAAGACTCGTTTGAACCTGGGAGGTGGAGGTTTCACTGAGCTGAGATTGTGCCAGTGAACTCCAGCCTGGCTGACAGAGCAAGACTCTGTCTCAAAAAAAAAAAAAAAAAAAAAAAAAGACATAAAATGGCTGAATGGGGAAAAAAAATATCCAGTGATCTGTTGCCTAAAAGAAACATACTTCTTCTATAAGGACACACATAGACTGAAAATAAAGGGATGGAAAAAATATAATTCCATGTCAAAGAAAACTAAAAATGGCCAGAAGTAGCTACAGTTAAATCAGACAAAACAGATTTCAAGACAAAAAAGTAAGAAGAGACAAAGATGACAAAGAAAGAAGTCACTATATAATGATAAAGAGGTCAATTCAGCAAGAGGATATGACAATTTTTAATATATATGCACCTAACACTGGAGCCCACAGATATATAAAGCAAATATCATTGGAGATAGAAAGAGAGAAAGGCCCCATGCAATAACAACTAGAGACATCAACACTGCACTTTCAGGATTAGACAGATCATCCAAACAGAAAATCAACAAAGAGACATGAGACTTAATCTGCATTGTAGACCAAATGGACCCAATTGATATTTACAGACCATTTATCCAAGAGCTGTGGAATACACATTTGTTTCCTCAACATATGGATCACTGTCAAGGACAGACCATATATTAGTCCACAAAACAAATATTAAAATATTCAAAACAATTGAAATTATATTAAACATATTCTCTGACCACAATGGAATAAAAGCAGAAATCGATAATAAGAGGAATTTTTGAAACTCTACAAATGTGGAAATTAAACAATAGGCTCCTGAATGACCAATGGGTCAATGAAGAAATTAAGAAGATAATTATAAGTGTTCTTGAAACAAATAGTAATGGAATTACAATATACTGAACCATATGAGATACAACAAAAGCAGTACTAAGACAAATAAATAGCCCAACAATGCATCTTAAAGAACTGGAATAGCAGGAGCAAACCAAACTCAAAATTAGTAGGAGAAAAATAATAATAATTATTATAGCAGAAATAAAATTGAAATGAAGAAAACATTACAAATATCAACAAAATAAAAAGTTGGTTTCTGGAAAATATTAAAAAAATGATAAGTTTTTAGCCAGATTCACTGGAAAAAAAGAAAGAAGACTCAAATAAATAAAATCATATATGCAAAAGGAGATATTAGAATGAATACCACGAAAATTCAAAGGATCATTAGTGGTTATGGTGAGCAACTATATGGAAATAAATTGAAAATCTAGAAGAATTGGACAGTTTTCTCTACACATACAGTCTACCAAGATTGAACCATGAAGAGACCTGAACAGACAAATAACAAATAACAAGATCAAAGCTGTAATAAAGTCTCCTAGCAAAGAAAAGCTTGGGACCTGAAGCTCCAATGCTGAAGTCTACCAAACATTTAAAGAACTAATACCAATCCTACTTGAACTATCCCAAAAAATAAAGGAGGAAGGAATATATCCTAACTCATTCTATAAGGCCAGTATTACCTTGATACCAAAAAGAGGCAAAGACACCTTAAAAAAATGAATTCAACAACACATTTATAAGATCATTTATTGGAAGAATCTATATTGTTAAAATGTCCATATTATCCAAAACAGTCTACAAATTCAATGCAGTTCCTATCAAATTACCAATAACCTCCTCCTAGAAATAGAAAAAAGCAGTTTCAAAAAGTATATGGAATCATAAAAGACCCAGAATAGCCAAAGCTATTCTGAGCAAAAAGAACAATACTGGAGGAATCACATGACCTGACTTCAAATTACACTACAGAGCTATAGTAACCAAAACAACACAGCACTGGCATAAAAATAGACACATAGACCAAGGGCATAGAATAAAACCCCAGGAACAAATTCAATCACCTACAGTGAACTCGTTTACAATAAAGATGCCAAGAACATAGTTTGGGGAAAGAAAAGTATCTTCAATAAATGGTGCTGAGAAAACTGGACTTCTTTGTGTAGAAGAATGAAACTAGATCCTTATGCCTTACCATATGCAAAAAAATACAAAATGAATTAGGTACTGAGAAGTAAAACCTCAAACTATGATACTAGTAAAATAAAACAGAGAGACTCTCCAGGACATTGGACTAGACAAAAATTTCCTCAGTAATACCCCACAAGCACAGGCAACCAAAGCAAAAATGGACAAATGGGATCACATTAAATTACAAAGCTTTTCCATAGCAAAGGAAACAGTCAACAAAAAACAACCCAGAAGATGGGAGAAAACACTTGCAAATTATCCATCTGACAAAGGATTAATGACCAGAATATACAAGGAGCTTAAATAACTCTATAGAAAAAAAAATCAAATAATCCAATTAAAAAATGGCCCACAACCCAAATGCCCATCGATGATAGACTGGACAGGGAAAATGTGGCACATATACACCATGGAATATTATGCAGCCATCAAAAACGATGAGTTTGTGTCCTTTGTAGGGACATGGATGAACCTGGAAACCATCATTCTCAGCAAACTGACACAAGAACAGAAAATCAAACACCACGTGTTCTCACTCATAGGCGGGTGTTGAACAATGGGAACACATGGACACAGGGAGGGGGAGTATCACACACTGGGGTCTGTCGGGGGGGAAAAAGGGGAGGGATAGTGGGGGGTGGGGAGTTGGGGAGGGATAGCATGGGGAGAAATGCCAGATATAGGTGATGGGGGAGGAAGGCAGCAAATCACACTGCCATGTGTGTACCTATGCAACAATCTTCCATGTTCTTCACATGTACCCCCAAACCTAAAATGCAATAAAAAAAAATGGCCCAAATATCTGAATAGATTATTTCTCAAAAAAAAGTCATATGAACCTCAAACAGGTATATGAAAAGGTGCTCAATATCATTGATTATCAGAGAAATGCAAATCTAAATGACAATGAGATATCATCTCACCCCAGTTAGAATGGCTTTTATCCAAAGACAGGCAGTAACAAATGCTGGAGAAGATGTAGAGAAAAGGGAAACCTTGTACACTCTTGGTGAGAATGTAATTAGTACAGCCACTATGTGTAACAGTTTGGAGGTTCCTTAAAAAACAAAAAATAGAGCTACCAAAAAGTCCAGCAATCCCACTCCTGGGAATATACCCAAAAAAAGGAAAACCAGTGTATGGAAGAGATAATCTGCACTCCTATGTTTGTTGAAACACTGTTTACAAATAGCCAAGATTTGGAAGCAATCTAAGTGTCCATCAACAGATGAATGAATAAAGAAAAACGTGATTTATGTACACAATGAAGTACTATTCAGCCGTGAAAAAGAATGAGATCCTGTGATTTGCAACAACATGGATAAAATTGGAGTCATTATGTTAAGTGAAATAAGTCAGACACATAAAGTAAAACTGCACATGTTCTCACTATTTGTAGAAGCTAAAAATTAAAGCAATTGAACTCAAGGAGATGGAGAGTAGAAGCAGTTAGGAAAGACTGGGAAGGGTAGTAGGGTGTGGAGGGTGGAAATAAGGATGAGTAACAAGTACAAAAAAATAGAACGAATAAGATCAAATATTTGATAGCAAACAGGGGGACTACTGTCAACAAAAATTTAATTGTACATTTAAAAATAACTGAAAGAGTATAATTGCATTGTTTGTAACACAAAGGATAAATGCTTGAGGTGATGAATACCCCCATTTACACTAATATGATTGTAACATGTTGCATGCCTGTACCAAAATATCTCATATACACCATAAACATATACACCAACTATGTATCTACAAAATTGAACATTTAAAAAAGAGTGTCTGTGCACTCCAGAAATACCTCAAAACCTACTCATGAAAAGTAGCAGTTCTATTCATGAATTTTTAAAACATCTTATCTTCACTTTTAATTATAGTCTCATATTTTGTATCACCTTTACTAGACAAACCTTGAAAAAGTAATTGCTTCAAACCAGTCTCTTGTTTCTGTTGATACTCCCCTCATAAGGCTGTGGGCATGATGTAGACTTAACAAAGTTACTGCAATCATGCTTACCTGTAACACAAATGCAGCAGGGTGGGAGCTGCAACACCACAGTGGACTGTGCCCCAGGAGGTGCAGGATGAGCAGCACCCAGGGTAGTGTCCTGCAGGCTGAGGTTTTGCAGCTGGGCAGTCCTACCTATATGTCTTTGGCACTGTTGGAATTATTTGCAAAACCCACAGTGAGCTGTAGCAAAAGTGCCTTCTCACAGTCACTCTTTCTATCTGCACCTTCACACCAGTCCTCACCTAAAGGCAATATTTTTTTCTGAGTGTGTTGAACTCCTTTTCTCTCTGAAATCTGCCAGCTTTCCTCATTCAAAGCTTGGGAAGGTCATAAGGCACAATAACTTAGAATTTCCCATTACAGATATATATTCTTTCCTTTTTCTATCTTTATTAACTTATATTATTTTTATTAAAGAGACATTTTTAAAGTATAAACGTTTTGCTTTTATGATCAAAGGTAATATTCACCAAAAGATTTATTTCTTTTTGTGCAAATGATACCATTACAACGAAGATTTTCTGTGGCTCTTTCATATATAAATCACCACGTGATCTTCATTAAAAATCAAACCCTCTGGATATTCCCTGGCTTCTCTTATGTTTTAAAAGACAACTACCTTTAAATTAAGAGCATCTACTTTGCCTAGCTTGACCTCGACAGCAGGATCTTGTTAATGCCTTTACTTAGTTATAATTCTGGAAATTGATCAGAAAATTGTATAATCTTAGAACTTCAAAGGACATTGTGAATCATCTCTCCAATCCCTGTTTCTTACACTGTAAGGATAATGAAAATCAAAGTAGCTAAATGATCTCTCCCCAAATCATCTGCTTAATTAACTGTACAACTACCAATTTTAGAACTTTTTTCAGTAAGTGCTTTTTAAATATCTCTTGTCCCTCTCTCTCTGTCTCATTTTTTCCACAGCTCCTAAGCTTTTCTGTCATTGAAAAGAAACTGCTTTAGTCAGCTTGGAAACATTCTTTCTCATCAAGTTGTAAAGAGCCAGTTTTAATACTACATTCTGATACAACTTGAGAAACTAATTATTGTGACCTTGTCCCAAATTTTCACATGGAGGTTGGCTGTCATTGACAGTTGATGGATTACTTTATGGTTTAAACAGAATTGGATGGCTGGCTGTTCTTCAACATTTTATTGCTGTTAAGTTTGCAAATTATTCAGGTAACACAGAAGTTAGTTAATGTTATATATATAGTATAGAATGGTTAAGCAGAGAGAAAAACAATTGCTAACTATTTAAATATTTTGTATAGGTACCTTAGTGAAATTTATTTTTATTTCAGCATGTCAATAGGAGAAATGTATTTATTTCTCTAATTGTTTTTATTTTTTGAGCTTTCTATTGGCTTATGAATTATCTCACAATACATCTGTGATCATCATCAAGGCATATACATTATTTAAAATTGAATTATTTTAAATTAAACTAAAACATGCTTTTAGAAATATAAACATGCTTTTATTTTTTCTCATTTATTAATTATTGATTAATTTAATAAAAGATACTAAGTTGCAATAATATGCTAAGAACTATGTTAAGAATTGAGGACACTCAATGCCCCCAAGGACTTCAAAATAGGTTCAAATACTACTCTTTTCTGAAATGAGGGCAGAGAAGAGGAAATGACTTTGGCTTGAGCCATCAGAAATGTTGTTCAGTGCACTGAACAAACCAGGAAGGGAACAGAGAACATGTGCTTCCTGAATTCTGCCTAGATCAAGACTCCTTCCTACTGCTAATTATTCTGTATCTCAATGATACCTTTTTCTTTGTGCTTACAATAATCTTTTTGTTTGTTTTTCATTTGATGCTTACCTAGAAAGACTTTTATGGATATTTTAATACATATATATATATATATATATATATACACATTTTTCTCTCCAACAATACTTTCAGAAGAGAAAGAATGTGTTAAATATAAGGCTTCTAAAAATATCTGGCAATGTCCATTGGAATTGTAGGTATCAAAAATTATTTATTGATTGACTTATACCAATTAACATCCATATATTTTTTTTCATAGTGTAAATTTCCTGGTCTACCTTTATAATTGCCTCTCCACAGCCATTTCATGGATATAGACTGGGTGAATCTAGAACCAATCATAAATTCTGCCCACATTTGCTGTATGCATCTCTAACCCTCCTTGAACCAGCAGTTAACCAAATTATATTCTTTTTATGAGAAAAGGCAGAAGAAAAAAAGAGCAAGACCAATCATGAAAGCACAATATAAGTCTGATTACATCATGTATGCTATCCCATTGCACAAAGTCACATGGCCAAGCCCAAAGTCTCAAGAGATGAATAACAGATTATTTCTACAATGAGGTTATTAAAAAGTGTGGATTTATAGTTCTTTGACTTGAATGTGAAAGTATGTTTGGAATAAGTCTATCTGCCATACTAATAAAATGTAATTACCCCATGATTTGGGATTGTCTAGAGGGACAGAAATAATAGGATAGATATGTATATAAAGTGGAGTTTATTAATTCACATGATCACAAGGTCCCACAATAGGCCGTCTGCAACCTGAGGAGCAAACAGAGCCAGTCCAAGTCCAAAAACTGAAGAATTTGAAGTCAGATATTCAAAGACAGGAAACATCCAGCACTGGAAAAAAATATAGGCTGGGTGGTTAGGACAGTCTAGTCCTTTCAGTTTTTTCTGTCTGCTTTATATTCTACCCACACTGGCGGCTGAATAGATGGTGCCCATTCAAATTAAGGATGGGTTTGCATTTCCCAGGCCACTGACTCAAATGTTAATTCCTTTTGGCAACACCATCACAGACACACCCAGGATCAATACTTCGCATCCTTCAATCCAATCAAGTTGACAGTCGGTATTAACCATCACACCCCACTATGCCTATGTTGCACTGAAAAGATAAACAGGCCATTTTATTTAGAGGTTTTTCTTTGCAGATTTTCTCTGGAAAAACCTCCAAACTTACAGACTGGCTTCACTTTACATTCCCACTCCTTTAAAACAGTTACTTAATATTGCCTAACAATCCTACATGATATCCCATTAAGTTAATTTTGCCACTCTCTTCAAAACAATTATTTTGTTCATTTCCCTCTCCATTCAAATGTATTTATAATTTGTCTTTCTCCTCTAGAATGTAATCTAGTGACAGAAGAAATCTTTAAAGGTTTTTAACATTGATGCATCCCAAGTGCTTTGAATAGCACCTGGTGTATGGTATGTGCTCTATACATATTTTAAATTTTAAAGATTATTTTAATTTAGATTAAATAATTAATGTAATATAAAATATTCCCCACCAAAGTATAACTTATATTAGGAAAAGGTTTCTCCTTTTAACTAATAAAAACCCAGAACCCAGCACAGTTCCTTAAACAAAGTAAGTTTTCCTTGAATGTAGTAACTTATTGCAATATTACAAATGCTATTTCAAGCTAGTGGAATCCAGGGTCTGAGTCTGCATATTTATGTATGTATTCATTTGTTAAAGTGAAAAAGTTAGAAAGAAGATATGTTTATTATAAGGTGTTATTTATTAGACAACTGGTAGCTTGTTCTAAAACATATGTCATATATATATACTATAATTCCATAGTAGTTTTCTACTGTGTAACTTTATTTTACATCAAGATAAATTATCATCAAAGACAAATACAAAATATAAAAATGCAGCTCACATTTTATTTGTATTTTTTCTTTAATTATAATGTTATTCCATTCCAAATAAATTGCTATCAAAAGAACAATTATTATATTTGCAGATATAATAGCATATTAAATGTCATGGGGTTAAATGTTGAGACACAGTAGTCTTCTGTTTAGAAATATGGAATAAGATAGATTCAGAATTCATGTTTACTACATTTTTGATCATTGTTCACCTTACTTGTAAGCAAGAGAATCAAGAAGCAGTCATTAAAAATTGGTAGTGTCTTCATATAAAAGTTAACTCAGGATGAATTAAAGATTTAAATGTAAATGTAAAATCCCAAACCATAAAAAACCCTAGAAGAAAATCTAGGCAATACCATTCAGGACATATGCTCAGGCAAAGATTTAATGACAAAAACGCCAAAAGCAATTATAACAAAAGCAAAAATTGACAAATGGGATCTAATTAAACTAAAGAGCTTTTGCACAGCGAAAGAAACTATCATCAGAGTGAACAGACAGCCTACAGAATAGGAGAAAATTTTTGCAATCTACGCATTCTACAAAGGTCTAATATCCAGAATCTACAAGGGACTTAAATTTACAAGAACAAAACAACTCCATTAAAAAGTGGGCAAAGAAAAATAATGGACACTTCTCAAAAGAAGACATTTATGCAGCCAACAAACATATGAAAAATGCTCAATATCACTGCTCATTAGAGAAATGCAAATCAAAACCACAATGAGATACCATCTCACACTAGTCCGAATGGTGATTATTAAAAAGTCAAGAATCAACAGATGCTGGCAAGGCTTTGGAAAAATAGGAACACTTTTAGACTGTTGGTGGGAATGTAAATTAGTTCAACCATTGTGGAAGATGGTGTGGCAATTCCTCAAAGACGTAGAACTAGAAATGCCATTTGACCCAGCAATCTCATTACTGGGTATATACCAAAGGAATATAAATTATTCTATTATAAAAATACATGCATGTGTATGTTTACTGCAGCACTATTCACAATAGCAAAGACATGAAATCAACCCAAATGCCCATCAATGATAGACTGGACAAAGAAAATGTGGCACATATACACTATGGAATACTATGCAGCCATAAAAAAGGAAGGAGATTATATTCTTTGGAGGGACATGGTTGGAGCTGAAAGCCATTATCCTCAGCAAACTAACAAAGGAAGAGAAAACCAAACACTGCATGTTCTCACTTATAAGTAGGAGCTGAACAATGAAAATGTATGGACACAGAGGGGGAACAACACATACTGCGGCCTGTCAAGGGTAGGGGTAGGAGAGGGAGAACAGGAAAAATAACTAATTAATGCTGGGCTTAATACCTGGGTGATGGGTTGAAAAATGCAGCAAACCACCATGGCACATGTTTACCTATGTAACAAACCTGCACATCCTGCACATGTATTTCAGAACTTAAATTAAAATAAAAAATACTTTTAAAAAGGAACAACAAAAGTTTGACCATTAGCTAGGCTATCCAAGGGAAAAAACAGACTCAAATAAAATCAGAATTTGGAAAAAGACATTATAAAGTAACACAAAGAATCATTAGAGACGATTATGAACAAGTATGTACTAACAAATTAGAAAACCTGGAGGAAAATGCTTGGACACAGATAACATACCAAGATTGAACCAGGAAGAAATAGAAAACCTGAATAAGCCAATAACGAATAGATAGATTGAGTCAGTAATAAAATGTCTCCCAAAAAAGAAAAGCCCAAACTGGATGGCTTTGCTGCTTAATTCTACCAATTTATATAAAACTAACAATTATTTTCTAACTGTTTCCAAAAATTGAAGAGGACTGAATTCTTCCTACCTCATTCTATGACGCCAGCATTACCCCGATACCGTTTTACACTGTTGGTGGGAGTGTAAATTAGTTCAACCATTGTGGAAGACGGTGTGGCGATTCCTCAAGGACCTAGAAATAGAAATTCCATTTGATCCAGCAATCCCATTACTGGGTATATATCCAAAGGATTATAAATCGTTCTACTATAAGGACACATGCACACGAATGTTCATTGCAGCACAGTTTACAATAGCAAAGACCTGGGACCAACCCAAATGCCCATCGATAATAGACTGGACAGGGAAAATGTGGCACATATACACCATGGAATATTATGCAGCCATCAAAAACGATGAGTTCGTGTCCTTTGTAGGGACATGGATGAACCTGGAAACCATCATTCTCAGCAAACTGACACAAGAACAGAAAATCAAACACCACATGTTCTCACTCATAGGCGGGTGTTGAACAATGCGAACACATGGACACAGGGAGGGGGAGTATCACACACTGGGGTCTGTCAGGGGGAAAAAGGGGAGGGATAGTGGGGGGGTGGGGGAGTTGGGGGAGAGATAGCATGGGGAGAAATGCCAGATATAGGTGATGGGGGAGGAAGGCAGCAAATCACACTGCCATGTGTGTACCTATGCAACAATCTTCCATGTTCTTCACATGTACCCCCAAACCTAAAATGCAATAAAAAAAAAAGAAATTACATGCCGATATCCCTGATGAACGTAGATGCAAAAAATCTCAACAAACCAAATCCAAAGTACATCAAAAAGATAATATACCATGTTTGAGCTGGATTTTCCTAAGGGATGCAAGGGTGGTCCAGCACAGGCAAATCAATAAATGTGATACATCAATTTACAGAATAATAGGCAAAAGCATATAATCATCTTAATAGACACAGAACAAGCATTTGATAAAATTCAATATCCCTTTATGATAAAAACTCTCAAGAAGTGAGGCATAGAGGGAACATACTACAACATAATAAAGGCTCTGTATGTCACCCCCACAGCTAATATCATATGAAATGGTGAAAACCTAAAGCCTTTCCTCTAAGAACTGGAACAAGAAAAGGATGCATGTATTCACCATTCTTTGTCAACATAGTATTGAAAGTTCTAGTCAGAGCAATCAGCTAAGAGAAAGAAATAAAAGGTATCCAAATTGGAAAAGAGGAAGTTGGATTATTTCTCTTTACAGATGGCATAATCTTATATAGAGAAAAACCTAAAGACACCATAAAAAAAAAAAAAAACTGTTAGAACTGATAAAAAATTTCATAAAGTAGTGGGATGCAAAATCAACATATAAAACTTAGTAGCATTTTTATACACTAGTAATGAACTAGCTAAAATAGAAATCAGGACACGAATGCCATTTACACTAGCTACAAAAGGAAAAAAAACAACAACAATTGGTAGTGTCTTTTTGGTGATTAATTAGGCAGCACTTGGACAACCAGTAATGATAATTGATATGATTTGGCTCTGTGTCCCCACCCAAATCTCATCTCGAATTGTAATCCCCATAATCCCCCAGGTGTTGAGGGAGGGACCAGATGGGAGGTGATGGAATCATGGGGTCATTTTTCCCGATGCTGTTCTCATGATAGTGAGTGAGTTCTCAAAAGATCTGAGATGGTTTTATAAGGCAGTTTTCCCTGCTTTTGCTCACTCTCTCTCACCTGCCACTATGTAAGATGTGCCTCTTCCTCTTCTACCATGATTATAAGTTTTCCGAAGCCTCCCCAGGCATGCAGAACTGTGAGTCAATTAAACCTGTTTTCTTTATAAATTATCGTCTCAGATATGTCTTTATAGCCATGTGAAAACAAACTAATACAATAATTTAAAGTAGGAACTGATGTAGATGGCAAATTTTATGCACTCCTGTCCTTTTTAATTTTGTTTATAAGCAAAATTTAATTCAGTTCAATATATGACATATTTCTCAGTGGCTGGAATATGGTTTCCAGAAATGTGCAAAGGTTATGTTTAGTAGATAGATCCTCCTGTATTAATAGTTGTTCCAAAGCTAAAGAAAAGAGTTGGTTTTGGAGATTTAAGATTCTATGATATTTACCACTATGCATAGCGAAAACATTTCACAAAGAATCTAATTTTAATGGAGCATTTATTATTTTCCTACTGACTTATGTTCATCTCAGAATTATTTCTTACTGACTTATGTTCATCTCAGAACTATTTTTAGTAGTAATCATTATTAACAGGATCAGAGCAAATAGTCTGATGATAGTGCACTAGCAGATAACCAAAAATTACCAAATTTTGTTGGTTGCCTAATCTCTGCCAGACAAAAGTCTGGCCACTGAGAGTATAATAATGAATAACCTATGATACTCTTCTTAAAATAATTCCCTATTACAGAAAGACAAAAATGTACATTATTTAAGTCACACTTTTGTATGATAAGTCACACAACAGAGGCTTAAGACAGCACTGAGAAGATGTTAACTTTGTCTGCACAGGTCACTGGGGTCATAACATTACATGATGAATTTCAACTGGGTCTTGTATGGTGTGTTTAAGGTTACTAGATATAAAAAGCATAACTGCAGCACTAGCACAGAATACATCACAGATAGAAAGGTGATACATCCAGTTTCTTCATTTTAATTATGTTAGAACTGAAGGGCAGAAAAGGTACAGGATATAGCCAAAGTCATACAGAGATTTTGATATTGATCCTGTACTAGAATGCACAATTCCTGCTGTTAGTTTTATTCACCTGTAGGAGACACTGCTGTTTATTATTTGTGTCATTCCTGTCTCGTGAAATGCAGGGAAATTCCGATTAGTTCAAGAAAATACATAATCGTTTTTGTTGTTTTTTTTCCTGGGATGTGGCAGAAATGCTTTTAGAAGAGACTCTTGGGCTGTGTTCTCACCAATTAAAGAGAAACAATGAAAGAAACAGATTTATTTTGCTGACAAGTTGTCTATGCTTGTGATGCCTAGTATTTTACAAGCATCTTGTGACCAAGAGGAGAACCAAGCTAATAAAGTGAAGGTGAGAGAGAAAAAAGATGAAAAAGCTCTGGGTCCTTGATGACATTTATGGGCCATTGGATTAAACAACTCTGGAACTGTCCTTTATAGCAACTTCTGAAGTGACATGATTAGTTTTCTCTATCATTTAAGCTAAAGGAATCACAATGTAGTATTTCTACAGCTAGCTCATTCTAAGACACCACTCCAGGTTATGGATATTAGCAATATTTAAAACAGCATTAAAATAAAAACGGTATTAAAGTTGCCAAGTGTTTTTGTCATTCTTACCAGAACATGTAAATGTTTAATTTAAATTACTTTTACAAAATTATTAAGATAAATGTACATTTTTGCATATTTGTAAGACAAAATGCAGATAGATTCCTTGTCCCCTTTACCAGTTTTCCCCATTTTACAGAACTACAGTACACTATCATAACCAGTATATTGACACTGATACAAGCAATATGGATATGGAATATTTCCATCACCATAGATTTCCTCTTTTATAAGCATGCCCACTTCCATCTCCCCTTCCTGATGACCATTAATTTGTTTTCCATTTCTATGATTTTATCATTATAAAAATGTTACAGAAAATAGATCACATGGTATATAACCTTTTAGGATTGACTTTTTTGCTCAACAATATTTCTTGGAAATTCATGCAAGTTGTTGAATGTATCAATAGTTTGTTTCTTTTTGTTGCTTAATGGTATTTCATGGCAAGGGTCTATCCCAGATTGTTGAACCATTTACCTTATCTGAGTTGTTTCTGTTTGAGGCTATCACAAATAAAGCTGCTATGAACATTCTTATATGAACATTCTCATATTGTGAACATATGGTTTTATTTCCCTGAGTAAATGTCTGAGAGTTCAGTTTGTGGGATGTATGTTGTTTTATGTTTAGTTTTTTGTTTCTTTGTTTTTTTTTTTAATGACAAACTATTTTCCAGAGAGACTATGATTTCATATTCCCACTAAAAATATTCACATTATCTGGTTTTCCATATTCACTCCAGCATTTGGTATTGTTATTATTTTATATTTTAGCCCTTCTGATAGGTATGCAGTAATAGCTTTTTGTGGTTTCAATTTGCATTTCCCTAATAGCCAAATAGCTAATTATATTGAACAATTTTTGTGTGTGCTTATTTGTCCTCTGTATATTCTCTTTGATGAAATGTCTGTTCAAATATTTTCTTATCCATTTTTAATTGGATTGTTTCTTTTGATAAGTCAGAGCGTCCTTTATATTTTCTAGATACAAATACTTGTCAAAAACATGGTTTGCGAATATTTTCTCCCAGTTGACAGTTTGTCTTTTCATACTACTCACATGCGTTTTCTTTGAACAAAAGTGTTAATAGATGTTTTAACTTATCAGTTTTTTTATTTTGTCAGTTGTGCTTTTGGTGTCAATTTTAATAAGTTTTTTCCTAACTTCTAGATCCAGAAAACCTACTCGTATAATTTTTTTCTAAGTATTTATACTTTACACAGTGCATTTAAGTTTGTAATCTATTTTTAGTTAATAAGTCATTTTCTAACATGTATTTTAGAAAACAATTTACCTTTTTGAAATGACTGCTCAAGATATCCTTCAATTAGGCAAGGATTAACAAAATAAAAATGTCAAGACTGCAAATGTAAAATATTTATATAAAAGATTCTGGAATATAAAACAAAACTTAAGAAATAGAATTTATTTTCAAATAATTATTCTAAATATGGCTATAAAACAATGTAAGCATAAAACATTGAAAATACTATATATAAATATAAAACAATATAGTATAAACACTTTTAGAAATTATTCAAGGTTTAAGTGGCCAAGGTTTTGTCTTCCCATCTCTACCCTCCCTGAGGTTGTCCAACTGCTCTGCAACATTGCTGAAAAGATCATCCTTCTTCCATTGAATTGCTGTTGCATTTTTGCCAAATTCTATGTTATGAGTGTATTTCCTATGGAAAGGCACAACCCCTAGAATATCTAAAATAATCCTAAATTTTTGTAAAAAATAAATCAGTCTATAATTTCAAGATGCATTTTATAGCTACAGAAATCAAGGCTGTGGTATTTGTGTAGGGATAGACACATGTTAATGGAGGGGGAATAAAGAATATAGACAAATTCATACTTTCACTTTTTTCTGTCTTTAGTTTTTTGAAGCTTAATTACAGTTCATTAATATGAATTTAGTTAGGGTTATCCTACTTCAATTTCACTTAGCTTTTGAATTTGTAAATTTAGGTCTTTCATCAAATTTGGTAATTTTCAACTATTATTTATTTTAAATTTCTTTCAATCCAACACTCTTCTCTTTTTCTGGAACTGGAAATATATACATATTGGGTCTCTTTTTTTTAATGTCCCGTATGTCCCAGAGGCTCAGTTCATTTTGTTTCTCTCTCTGTTGGTCAGATTGAGTAAATTGTATTGCTCTGTTCTCACATTCATTGATTCTACATTTCTGTCATCTTCACTCTGCTACTGAGGTCATCAAACAAGGTTTTTATTTCTGCTTTTGTTTTTTTCATTCTGTAATGTTATTTGTGGGTTTTTTGCCTTTAGATATTTCTATTTTCCTTCTACACAATATTTTAGATTTTTATTTTATTTTATTTTATTTTTTTGAGATGGAGTCTCACTCTGTCACCCAGTCGGGAGTCAGGGGTGCGATCTGAGCTCACTGCAATCTCCTCCTCCTGGGTTTAAGTTATTATCTTGCCTTAGCCTCCCCAGTAGCTGGAATTACAGGCACCCATCACCAATCCCAGCTAAGTTTTGTATTTTTAATATATGGTGTTTCACCATGTTGGCCAGGCTGGTCTCAAACCCCTGACCTCAAGTGATCCACCTACCTTGTCCTCCCAAAGTGCTGGGATTACAGGTGTGACCTGCCATGTATGGCCTAGAATTTTATTTCATTTTTATTTAAATAAATTTTTGGAACCGTTTTATGTTCACAGCAAAATTAAAAGTAAGATACAAAAAATATCCTATATATACACCCTGACTCCAAACATGCACAGGCTCTCCCATTGTCAACATTTCCCCACCAGAGTGGTACATTCATTACAATTGCTGAACCAAATTGACACATCATAATCACTCAAATCAATAGTTTACATTAGAGTTTACTTTTGGTGTTGCACATCCTATGGGTTTGGATGAAGGGAACACTTGTTTACCTTTATAATATCATAGACTATAGATATAGACTTAAACATTTTCTGTGCTTCAACTTATTCATCCCTCCTTCGCCACAAAATTCTAACAGCCAGTGATCTTTTTGGTGTTTACATAGTTTGACACTTCTAGAATGTCATATAGGTGTAATCACACAGTACTCAGCCTTTTCAGAGACTGGCTAGAGACTGTAGAAAGGCATATATGTGTGACTAATTTCATTTAAAAATATACATTTACGGTTTCTCCATGAATTTCCTGGTTCAACAGTTCATTTCTTTTTAGCACTGAATACTATTTTATTGTTTGAGCATAATACAATTTTTTCATTTACCTACTTAAGAACATCTTGGTTGCTTCCAAATTTTAGTAGTTATAAACAAAACTTCTATAAACATTTTGTGCAGGTTTTTGTTTGGACATATGTTTTTGGCTTCTTCCATTAAGTACTGAGGACTATGACATTTGATCACATGAAACGAATAGATTTAGTTTTGTAAGAAACTAACATGGTGGCTGTACTATTTTGCATTTCTAAGATAAGAGTTCCTATCGCTCCACATTTTCGCTGCATTTGGTGTTGTCAGTGTTCTGTATTTTGGCCCTAATAGGTGTGTAATAGATCATATTATTGCTCTAATTTACATTTTCCTGATGATATATGTGTATAATCTTTTCTAATGATTATTTGCCATCTATATATCTTCCTCTATGAAATGTCTATTAAGTTCTTTGGCCCATTTTAAAATTAGGTTGTTAGTTTTATTGTTGAGTTTGAAGAGGTTTCTTTGTTTACAAATATTAGGTGACAATTCTTTATCAAATATGTTTTTAAAAATGTTTTCCCCGTCTGCAGCTTGTCTTCCCTTTTTCCTGACATTGCATTTTGCAAAGCAGAAGTTTTTAATTTTAATGAAGTACAGCTAATCAATTTTTTTTATAGATCATGCCTTCACTATTGTGAAGTGAATCTAAAAGTCATTGCCATACCAAAAGTCATCTAGATTTTCTCCTATGTTAACTTCTAGGAGTTTTATAGTTTTGTGTTTTACATTGAAATCTCTGATCCACTTTGAGTTAATTTTTTTGAAGGGTCAAAGGCCTTTGTCTTGATTCATTATTATTATTATTATTATTTATTTTGCCTGTGGATGTCCAGTTGTGCCAACACCATTGGTTGAAAGATCATTTTTGCTCCATTGCACTATCTTTACTCCTATGTCAAATATCAGTTGATTTTATTTATGTGTGTTTATTTCTGGGCTGTCTCTTCAATTCAATTTTTCTATATGGCTATTCTTTGGCCAGTGCCATACTGTCTTGATTACTGTAGCTTTGCAGTAAGTCTTGAAGTCAGTTGGTGACAGTGCTATAACTGCTATAACTTTGTTCTTTTCCTTCAATATTATTTTGGCTACTTCAGTTATTTTGCCTCTTAATGTAAACTTTAAAATCAGTTTTGTTGATATCCGTAAAGTAATCTGCTAAATATTTGATTGGGATTATATTGACTCTATAGAACAATTTGGAAAGTGAACATCTTGATAATATTGAGTCCTTTCATTAACCATGGAATAGTTTTTCATTGATTTCAGTCTTCTTTGAGTTATTTCATCAGTTTCATCTTGTGCTTATTTTGTTAGATTTATACCTAAATATTTCATTTTAGGGGATGCTAATGTAAATGGTGTTTTGTTTTAAATTTCAAATTTCACTTGTTCATTGATGATATATAGGTAAGCAATTTACTTTTGTATATTAGCTTTGTAAACTGTAACCTTACAATAAGTTCTGATTAGTTCCTAGAGACTTTTGTTGATTTTTTCACATATTCCACATAGATCGATTATGTCATCAGTGGACAAATACAGCTTTCTTTCTTCTTCCCAATTATAATGACTTTTCTTCATTGTCTTATTGCCATAGATTGGACTTCCAGTATGATGTTGAGATGTGGTGAGAAGAGACTTTCTTCTCTCTGGTATTCTCGCTGTGTCTATATTGATCTTTTGTAGTTCTCCAACAGTCCTTGCATGTTCTGTTCTTTTATTTTTTTTTCAGTCTTTGTTTTTTTCACATTTCAGTTTTTGGAGTTTTTATTTATATATTCTTAAACTCAGAGATTCTTTCCTCAGCTCTGTATATTCTACTAATAATCTTATCAAAGGCATTCTATATTTCTGTTTCAGTTTTTTTAATCTCCAGCATTTATTTTTGTTATTTCTGTCTGATTACATTACTAATCTGTTTTTGCATGCTATCTACTTCATTAAATAGATTTTGTTTTTTAAGATGGAGTTTCACTCTTGTTGCCCAGACTGGAGTGCAATAGAATGATCTCGGTTCACTGCAATCTCTGCCTCCTAGGTTCAAGCAATTCTCCTGGAATTACAGGCATGTGCCACCACAACCGGCTAATGTTGTATTTTTAGTAGAGACAGGGTTTCTGCATGTTGGTCAGGCTGGTCTCAAACTTCCAACCTCAGGTGATCTGCCTGCCTCAGCCTCTCAAAGTGCTGGGATTATGGGAGTGAGTCACCACACCCAGCCATTACATAGATTTTTTTAAGCATGTTAATTGTAGTTGCTTGCAATTTCTGATCTTTTAATTTCAACATCCCTGCCATGTCTGGTCCTCGTATTTGCTCTGTCTTTTCAAATTGTGTTTTGGCTTTTAGTATGCCTTGTAATTCATTTTTTGATAGCCAGATATGATGCACAGGTAAAACAAACTGCTGCCAATATGTCTCTAGTAACATAGTGGTAAGGTGTTAGGGGAAGAGACACATTCTCCAGTCCTCTGATGAGTCCTCAGTCTTTTAGTGAGCCGACACTTCTGGGATGTAAAGTTTACAATTGTTTCCCAGTAGTTTTCTCCCCCACTTAGATTTGATAGGAGGACTAGAGTTGGGTAGAGCTGGGTATTTCCTTTCTCCCACATGGAAGGCTGGAGCTAGCTGGAGTCAGGTGTTTTTTTTTACTCCCAGTCAGTTAGGATCTGATAATATCCTAGAAGGTTAAGATCTAGTTAACTAATTTCTTGAGGGCAGGACGTGTTATGAACTGATTACTCTGACATATTTCAAAATGGTTCCTTTTTCCCTCTCCCTGCCAGAAGCAGAAGGGGATTTTATGCTAATATTTACTACGAGAACCTGGAGATAAATTTCATAATATTTTCTCCCCCATCCATGGCTGAGTACCTCTGGAGTTTTCAACTTTAAATCTTGTCCACACCGAGCCTCAGGCAATTCATAAATTAGAATTCAGATTTTCCTGCTCAAGCACTGGTCCCAGGTTGGTTTTTACTCATTAGTTTCTGCTGTTCTGCTGTGATAAGCTGTGACTCAGTCTTGGGGTCAGTGGTTTCCCCTATATCCTCACCTCTCTTAGGCATCCAAGAGGAATTGTTAATTTTTTACTTTCTTTAGCTTTACACTTGTCGTTAAGATAAAGTGGCAACTTCCAGGCTCCTTACAAGCAGAACCAGAAACTAAAATTCCTTGGTTCATTTTTTAATAATTTTATTTCATTGCTGAGATTTTATATATGTCCATCTCTCTTGCTAGTTCAACCTAGTGTTTTCAGGTGGACTCTTGTTCAACCTCAGGGAAGAAAGAACCTACCTAGGTGACCTTTTAATGTCAATGTAAAAATCAGCAATTACTGGGTCTGGATTGCTTTTGTATTTTAGATGGGGCATTATAGGATGCCATAGTGCTACAGTGTTTCTCTACTCCTAGAGTTGCTTTTTTTTTTTTCACTTCTCAGAATTGCCTTTTGATGATTTCTTACTTTATTTCTCACATTAAGAGTTGTACTTTGTGTGGGGGTAGTATGGAGAGATAAGTCTACATCATCTTGTCTGGACTAGATTTCTCTGTTTAGCTCATCCCTAAAGTTTAGCCACAGCTATACCAAGGCATTGAATGTCACCTATGGCTAGTTTAAATATTTAATACAACATTCTAGTCTCAAATAGTTTTATTGTAGAATATTAGCATACTTCAAAGAAAGTTGTTTGATTAATAATATGATTTTTGTTTCAATTATAATACTATACTATTTAATTAGTTGTGTCTTTTAGCCCTCCTATTAATTTATGAGCTAAGTTTTAGAGGTCAAAGAAACAAAGAAGGATATTAAATAAAAACAAAGGGGAAAAGTTAGATATTGGCCTCCTTTGAATCAAGCCAGACAGGCTACACTGCTGGTACTAATTTTATATTTGGGAAAATATACTGGACATTAGTAGACCAATTGTTTGCCTCCTCAGGTATATTTTCAGGTATATATAAGAGACCTAAAGGGGTATGTATAAATGTATTAGAAGTAGTTGTCTCTTGGTGAGTGGGATTTGACAGTATTTTTTATTTTCTTCTTTTTATTTCTCATCATTTTTCATAATTTTGATGACATGTAAACGTTTTTCTTTATGTACATATATTTAAATAAAGCATCATGTTAAAAATTTATACTTGCACATTGCTGATTTCCCCAAATACTTTAAGAGGTCATGATAATAGAGTGATTAATGGCCAAGTTACTGAAGTCAACAAATATATATGTAAACTCTGGTTCTGTTACGGTAACTTATTGTGATCTTAGGTAGGTTACTTAAGTATACTAGGTCTGTTTTTTTCTTTAAAAATTAGGCATAACAATAATATTATACTGTAGTGCTGAGAAGAAAAGACATTGCACATAGAGTGAGGACTTAATACATTGTAGCAGCTATTATTTTCATTATTGTTGTCACAGCCGTGTTTACAATCAAGCCAATTCAATATGAGCAGCAGGGCATATAGCACTAGGGTCCTGGGAGCATCAAGTTCTTTATGAATTCGAAATCCACTCTTCCATGGCTATAGTAACACTAACTATTAAGATTAGCATAATCAAGAAGCCCCAAGATGCAGTTTCTGGATTTGTTAAGAAGCCTCTAGTCTCTGAACTGCAACTTAACATCATCTATAATGGACTAGGCGACTGCTTCTCTGGTTTCTTGCAGTTCTAAAGCACTTAATCTACATTTCTTCATACTTGGATTAAAAAATTAGAGAAACAATTCTGAAATGTAGAAAAGACTGATGATTAAAATTATAAATTTTCTTTGAGCAGCTGCCAGCTGGAAAGATCCTATATGTGGAAATCCAAGAGGTTACTCCCTTATAACATAAACATCCCCCAGCCACATGCACACAGACACCTGTACATCATAGACAGAGGCATTATCATTGGAATGGCATAATCTGGAATAATTATTAAGGACCTTGTCATTGGATAAAAATTATATTTTGTTTTAAGTTTCATTCGTGCCCGATATTATAGTGGTCACAATTTCATAAAATAAACAGAACTCTGACTTGTGTTTCATAGTTTGCACAGCATAGCTAATCTCACAGGTTTCACGTTGATGTTAGGTGGGAGGAACTGCATTGTTTTGACCTAACTATGTACACAAATTTTTCCATGTGAGACATGCAAATAGATATATGATAAATTACTTGTCCTGTGAAATAGGTATGTGATAAATTATCTGTCCTGAATAACTGTTAAGTTTATATGTGAAAATAAATTTCAGAAGTGTAAAGTAGTGGTCAGAAATAAAAATATAGCAGGAATTTTTGGAGACAGATAAACTAAGAGCTAAGACCTAGCTAAACTGCTTATTATTTACATTCATTTGATCAAAGTTTTTGGCTTTTCTGAACTTATATTTTTTCTCTATAATAGATGCAATGATGCCTAATCTCAAGGCTGTGGGGCTGAAATGAAAGCATATATAGAGCCCTCATGATGGGACTTCGCACATAAATGCAAATCTTCTTTTCATTCCCATTCATTTATAATATTTCACAGACTTCAGAGTATGTGTATATGCATATATATCTGTATATACATATTTATAATATGTTTATATAGACAAACATTTATGCATGTGTGCATACACACACACATTTGTTGTTCATTTTATGCATGTGTTATACTTTAGAGAAATATTCTCAAATCTCCCCTGTTCCCGAAAGTTTAGAAAGAATAATAGATTTTGAATTCAGAGAAACATATTTATCTGAAACATATAAAATTTCAGGGTTTAAGGCTAAATAATGTTGACTATGAGTAGTTCAATATGGATTAATCCATTAACTCTCATAGCCTTTATTGCTTGCGGTTGACTAAGTCTACAAAGTGGATTGGGAACAAGCACTGGCTCTTGAAGCATAGAGTAGATTTAAATAGACAGATGTGAAGAAGCTCATTTGGGGAACACATTCATGCCATGGTGACAGCAAGACTATTCAGAGCTGAACAAGCCAATTCTAGCATACCTGTTTTTCTGTTTGACAGAGCCAAAATTCTGCCCTCCCCACTAAGCTAAAGTATGCAAATTCTAAAGGAGAAAAAGACTTGATAGTTATGAGTAGCTTCTTTAATTATTTTTATTCACTATTTCCAATTGTATTCAGCTCTCTGAGTATTTCATGGAACAGTGTAAAGTCACTAAAGCTCTTGTTCTTCATGAGTGATCTTTCTATTCCCAGGGAAGACATATTATTTAGTGAGACTATTACAGTTTAACACCTCATTCCAATCAACTTGTCCATTGCAATTTCCAGCGTGTACGGTGTATGCTCAATCTTCAAAGTAGAGCTATTCACTGATCCTCTTATGCTGCCCACAGAATCATACACAGAAAATTATTTGGTGCATAACATGAATTCCCCAATGTATTAAGTACAAGTGATAAGATGCCTTAGAGACCACTGCAGACACTTGGAGCTAATGAGAAAATCTTACAGAAGAGGGAAAATACCAAGCTGAGAATCTGCTTTGTTGCAGTGGATATGAGAAAGAAATTGTCCTCAGGACCTCCAGTGTCAGAACTGCTTCTGTCACTTGCTTATTACAAACCTTGGACAATTTTCCTTAATCAATCTATGGTCTAGTTACCTTATATATGAAACGAATCGGCTCTACAAAATTATGTCTCTATTGTGAACCACAAATGTGATAACAAGCATAAAATGCTTTATAGAAGATAAAGTGAGATTCAAAAATCTTATTTTGTTATAAGCAGATACTATGTTTCAGACACTTTGTCTATTTTGAAATAACTTAAAGAGTATAATTGGATTGTTCATAACTCAAAGGATAAATGCTTGAGGGGATAGATACCCCATTCTCTGTGATGTGTTTATTTCACATTATATGGCTGGATCAAAACATCTCATGTACCTCATAAGTATATACACCTACTATGTACCCCTATAAAATTTTTAAAACAATTCTAAAAATTTAAAAAGCATTAGACATCGGTACATAAAAACAAACTAAATTTTTTAAATATCCAAAGAAGGACAATAAATAACTCCATATAATACAAAGGTTAAACAGAAAAGGAAATATAATCAAAGTTTTCTATGTAGCTCAGCTGTAATGTATACAGGTAAATAACATATCCATGTATACAGTAATGGAAACATTAAGTAATGATGAAAATTACAAAATTGGTATACTGGAAAACAGAGACAAAAATGTTCAAGGGACTTAGGATGGTCATGAGGAAGGGTATACAAGAAAGGTAAATCTTCATTTAACACACTAGGAAGTGAATGCATAATGTCTAAATTTTAAAAATGAGTAATGGTTAGTTATATGCATATTATTTAGAAATATGGAAGTAACTAGCAAGGAAAAGGAACTGAGTTGAAGGTTGTTCATTCAGTGTGCTGAGGACTAGGATTGGGGATGATGGGGCAGTGAATTACTATAATCCATTCTAAACTTCCTTGTTCTATTTGTTTTATTGTGTTAAGAACACCAAACATGAGCTCTACCCTATTAACAAAATTTCAAGTATATAATACAGTATTGTTAATTGTAAGTGCAATTCTGTACAGCAGAATTTATTCATCTTCCATAACTGAAACTTTATACCTGTTGATTAGCAACTCCCTATTTTTCCCATCCTCCCAATACCTGGCAACCAATATTCTATCCTCTGGTTTCCTAAGTTTGACTATTTTGGATTCTGTTACTCACATAACAGGTGGGTTGACCCCCTGGTGATTGGCAGTCCGATGCATGCAACCAACAAGGTTTTAACAAAGGGCATTTTATTTCTTATAGCAAGTAAGGAGGACACTAGGGATAATTCCCCCAAATCAGTGCCTCTCCAAGCACAGGTGAAACGGGGCTTTTATTGGGCTGGTGAGCTGAGACATTGCATGTGGAGGTGGAGTAAAGGCAGTGCAGGCACCATTGCCAAGCATGCTTCCACATGCGTCGCATGTATAGAAAATGGTAAACGAATTCCTCCCTCAGTGGGAATTTTAGTATGGTAATGAGGAGAGTTTGCCAAAGTTCATCTCCAACTCAGGCATCTCTGGATCCAACAATTTTTTTTTTCTCCAGGGCTGAGCTCCTTCCTGGAACTTTTTCAAACAACAACTCAAAGTGCAACAGCTGTAAGCACTTTTACAAGTGCGTAGCCCAAAACCTGGGATCTTACGTTGGCATATCTCATGGTTGTAGAACAAGAAATAAAATGCTATAGTATGAAGGTCTGTGCCACTCCCCAGATTCGTATGTTGAAGTCCTAACCCCCTGTGTGAAAGTATTAGGAAGGAGGGCCTTCAGGAGAGATAATGAGTTCATAAGGGTGCAGCCCTCATAAATGGGATTAGTACCCTTATAAGGACAAACAGAATGCTTGTGCACACATATTCTTTCTTCTCCCTCTCTCTCTTGCTCTCTCCACCCTCCTTCCCCCCTGCCAGAAAATAATCCTCTGCAAACCCGGAACTTGAAGAGTTACCATTATGACATGGTAAGTGAAATAAGCCAGTCACAGAAGACCAAATACTGCATGATCACACTTACTTGAGAGATCTAAAATAGTCAAACTCACAAAAGGAGAAAATACAATAGTCCTGCCAGGGGCTGGGGAATGAATTATAGCTGTTCAAACAGTACAAAGTTCCAGTTATGCTAAATGAATGATTCTAGTGATACAAATACAACATAATGCCTGCAGTTTACAAGAATATAATTTGCACTTTAGAATTTTTTGAGGGTACATCTCATCTTATGTGTTCTCACCACAAAATAAACAAAAAGCAAATAACAATGGGACACAAGGAAACTTTGGGAGATGTTAGATATATCTATGACCTTGATTGTGGTGATGGTATCACAGGTGTTTGCATATGTCCAACTCATCAAATTAAATATGTGAAATTCTTTGTATTTCCATTATATTTCAATAAGCTGTTAAAAAATAAAGATGTTTCTAAAAATGCTAAATAGAAAAGAGAGTACTAGAGAAGGCAGATTAATTTAATTAATTTAATTTTGCCAAATTAAAGCCCTCACCAATCATCCTCCCCACAGTACCTTCATCAGAACCAAAAATCAGGTGAATGATCACTGAAATAGGCACTGAAGAGAGTAGAAAAAGTCATGAATTGCTGATGGCACACCTCCTCTTTTCCTTTCAGCCCCCACACCCTCATCCCTGCAATGGTGTCATGGTGTGCACATGTGGAAAGAATCAGCCTTCACCATAAGCTGACTGAAGAGTCCTTAGGCCTTGAATAAACATCTGTACTTGCCCCAATACTTGCTGAGGCAGTACTTGCCGAAGGCCTGGGCAGTGTTAGCCACAGGGTGATAGTCCTCTGCTTGTGGAAGAGGAGGAAAGAAAGGAAAGGGCTTTGTGTTGTGGCTTACTTGTCAGCACAGCAGCAGTAGAATAGAGCACCAGGTAGACTCCGAAGGCAGACTGCAGGCACTGATTCCCAGACAGCATCTGTGGACCCACCCAGGACCAGGGGATCTTGCCGCCTTGACGGGTAGGAATTTTTACTCCACTATCTTGGTGACATCATCCTCCCTAAGATGCATTTAAAAATTGCTTTTTCTTCAGCTAGCAGGAAAGTCAATAGAGAAACTGATTTCAAAAACAATAACAAAAACATTGACCACAAGGATTAAAAATTGATGGGCTTTTAACAGTTCATTTACCCAAAGATGCAATATTTTCATTGTTTTGTAATCAAATTATAATAGTAATGACATAGATCCACTAATGTAATTTTTTTAGACAAATTTGTTGGATACAATGAGTTCTAAATTTCTCTTCAAAGAATCAGTATGTCAATATGCTCAGTTCATTGTCCTCCATTTTAAAGTTTAACCTCCTCATCATTTCAGTAAACAACCTTTTTTACCAGTTCTAATCAGTAGTTCACAGCTGTTCCCCTGGTTATCTACTCCTCCCCTGACTCATCCCTGGTCACCTGCTCTGACCCAAGTCACCTTATTTAACTGTTCTGTAACAATGCTTCCCACCAAACTTCTCCTTTTAAAATAGCCAATTGGAATTAGCTTTTGACTGTGTGGTCCAACACTAGCCAATAGGGGAAACAACACAGCAGTAGGCATTACCTATGTCAGGAATAAGAACCCCTTCTCCTCCCCTGTTTGGGTGTGCACTCACAACTGCTCCATCTGTGAGACACACCCTTCTATAGAAGTACATTGCCTTGCTGAGAAAAATTTATATTCAAGTGCTACTTCTTTTGTGACACCGAAAATTTACATATAACAAATTTGTGCTTGGTCCAAGTATGGAGACTTTAAGATATTTCTAAAGTAAATATATACCCATATTTTTAAATAAAAAATATTGTTTTGTACTCTTAAGTTATAAAATTAGCTGTACATGGAAGACAACTAAATAATAATCAGTGTTGCTCTCAGTTTAGCTACCAAACAGACTTTGCAAACCACAATCTCCTAACCGATTTTTAGATAAATTGCTCCTCTCAAGCATGCTCAGCTGTAACTATCACAAGGCTTTGAAACTTTCAGCTAAACAAATCATGTTACTTTCATGGATCAATAAAGAAGTCCGTTATAAGTGAGAAAGGAGTTGCTCCAACATTAAAATTTAAATACAAAAGACTGTTCAGCATGGAGAAATAATTTTAGAGGGTGAAGAAGAGAAACATGCATACTTGTGAGAAAAAAAAAGCTTATTTCTACCAATACATATTTGTTATGTACTTATTCTTTGGCTAAATTTGTCATGGAAATAGGAATACTGGAGAATTCTGAAGGCCTAGAACTACATTCAAGTAGTTCTCACAGTTTAGTCACAAAACATGTGTATAAACAATAATTTCAAATGTGTGTAAAGTTAAACTATTATCTACATAATGTAGAAGTGTAAAGAAGGAGTGATAATTTTTAATGGTGGCAGAGTGAGGATGGTATGGAAGTTTTCACATAAAGAAAATAAGCAGTTTGAGGCTTGTTATATTTTGGCTAAAATATAATAATAAAGGTTAATACTGTTGATTCCTTAATATGTGATAAATGCATTAATTATTTCATTTAGTCCTCATAACTATCCTATAAGATAGTATAATGTTATCTCTGGTTTACTGATGAAGAACTGAGGTATATGCCATGTAGAAAGGGGTAGAGCTAAGATTGCAACACAAACAAATTTTTGTTTAAAGCCATTGCTGCCCCCTCATGTAAAAGAAAAAAGGAATGCACTTCTGGTAGAAGTCACATTTGCAAAATTCAAATATGTGAAATAGAATTAAACTTTTTCAAAACTGAAAATAATTCTGCATATTTGAAGCAAAAGCTGTACTTGGAAGAGTGAACAAGCATAGAGTCGAATGGAGAATTAGAGGCCAGACCAAGTGGAACCCTGTATGCTTTGATTATGGCGTAAGAAATGGATAACTATAAAACTGAAGGCACAGAGATTAGATGAGAGGTTCACAATAGTCAAGGTGAAATAACTCAAGGCTGCCTAGAGTAAAGGAGAAGCAGAAAGGATAAAGAGACAAGAATTGGGTAGATAAATTATAAGAAAGAAGAGTAGACAGGATTTGGAGATATATTTGACATTGTGAGAAGACTAGAATGACTCCTAGGTTTATAACCTGAGCAACAGGATGTATATTAGTACCATGAACTAGGGCACAAAGGAGAAAGCTGCTTTCCCAGAGACAGTTTCTTTATGTCCTTGAGTATTTTATCTTCATTATTAAGAAATGTATGTGTCTAGTAAATACTTAAGAAATCATTGTCTATCATAAAGAATTCTCAAGAGAAACCTAGCACTCTCTTTGTGCAAGCAGAATTTTTATTGCGGATTCAAGCTTGTTGTTCATTATTGGTTTGTTTGGGTTTTCTATTTCTTCATAGTTCATTTGGGTAGGTTGCATCTGTCTGGAAATTTATCGATCTCTTCTAGGTTATCTAATTTGAGGTGTGTAATTGTTTTTAATGTTCAACCATTATACAACAATAGTTTATTTGACTCCTTTTTCTAGGTGAAAAAACATTTTCTCTTTTCTCCAACTATCATGAACTTTCTCTTTAGATTCTGGGCCATAAAATTTATTGCTTTGAAAACATACCACATTTTGTGTGTGTGAGAGACACATAAGAATTGCTTTTTAGTCATGATCTTGCAGATAGTAACATCAGCTCCATGAGGTGATCCAAGAACCATTTATGTCTATTTTTAAAAGGCAAAAAAAGGGTTAAGTAACTGATTATAGAATTGGAAACAGAAGCTTAGTTGCTGGAGTCAGCACTAAATGGCTTCATAGTGAGTGCAAATTGAAGTTTATCAATACTTGATGTAGCTTGACTTGTTAGAGTCTTAGTTTACTTATAAACAATTAACTTAGAAATGAAAGGGAATTGAAGAGACTTGCAATGTATGCAGTTTATTTTTATTTCTTTGTAAGCCTTCCTCTTTTATTTTTTTTTTTTTTCTTGAGAGAGTGTCACTGTTGTTGCCCAGGCTGGAGTGCAATAGTGCAATCTCGGCTTACCGCAGCCTCCGCCTCCGGGGTTCAAGTGATTCTCCTGCCTCAGCCTCCTGAGTAGCTGGGATTACAGGCCTGCACCGCCACACCTGGCTAAGTTTGTATTTTTAGTAGAGATGGGGTTTCTCCATGTTAGTCAGGCTGGTCTCGAACTCCCGACCTTAGGTGATCTGTCCGCCTCGGCCTCCCAAAGTGCTGGGGTTACAGGCATGAGTCACCATGTCCAGCCAAGCTTTTCTTCTGATTTGTGCTTTTTTATAAGCAAGAACTTCAAAGTGATGTTCAGTATCAAAGAAGTATTCATAATATGTTTGACAGAAATGTTTACCATGTAAAAGTGCTTTTACATCATGTATTTTTTGGTATTCTATCTTTTCTCATATTCTTTTGTCATTTTGTTTATAAGTCATCTCATATAGTATCAGATGATGAATATATATCTCAAGCTCAGTTCTTTTTCCTGAATTCTAGACTCACATGTAGAGCTGCTTATGCACTTTCTGGATGACTAATAGGTCTCTCCAAACTTGAATATTCAAAACTCAGTTACTGACATTTCTTCCATCCTAGTTTTGCTGCTCCTACAGACTTCTTCATAGAGTTAATTGCAATTGTTTTCTTTCTGTTGCTCCGGTCACAGTCGTGGAGTCATTCTTAATACCTCTCTTTACTCAGACCTAAAATTGTGACTTTGACTGAATTCTACCAGCTATACCTTTAAAATTGATGTGTATTCCAACTACTTTCACCATCTCCACTGCCTCATTAGTTCAAACCACCAACATTCTTTCCTTAAAAATTATAATAGCCTCCTAACTGGGTTTCCTGGTTCAATTTTGCCTCCAAAACCTATTCCCTACATAGTAGCCAGAGTCATTCTATTAAAATGTGATAGCATATTATCACTTCACTTAAACCTTCCAGTGCCTTTCTCCCTCCCTTGAAGTTCAAGTTAAAGTCCTTACATGATTTACAAGACTCACTGATCTGGCTTCATCACTATTCCTCTGAAATTTCTCCTCCTGCATTCCCTTTAACTCATTCCTTTTCTGTTGTACACTTGGATCCTTTATGCATCATCAGGCAAACTCGTGTTTTGGTGTCTTTGCCTTGACAGCTCAATCTGCCAGGAATAATATCTTACAGATATTTATATGACTTCATCTCTCACATCCTTCAGATCCTTACTCCCTTACTTGGGGCTTTCCTGATTAACTGCTTTAAACTTAGAAATCTTATTGCAACATACCCCATCCCTCTTCCCTACTCTGTTTTTTTTTCTTAGCTCTTATTACTACTTATGATCCTTAACATATATTTTTATAAATTTTATTGCACTCTATAATTTAAGCACCATGAGAATAGGAACATTGTCTGTTTTGTTAATGATTTAGTACATAGTAACCACTAAATATTAATTTATTGAATGAAGGGCTATACATTTTATACTTAATGGAATGACCTAGAATTTTGCAAAATGTACTCATTAGATTTTAAGGAATCTCATCATGGAAGAATGTTTACTGTCATGGCATAGACTTATACAAAATCTATGCCTATCTCATCTATTAGGTAGAGCCTCATGAAAATTCCAATATGTAATTCTGTGTTTATCAATTTTTTAAAAGAAAATTGGTAACTTATTTAGTTGTCAATGCTGATTGCTGTTCTCCTTTGACTTCCTCATGGTTTATAATTTCCAAATTCTTAAATCTAAAAAGAAAATGGCTACTGACTACTTTAATTAAAGGAAAAAAGCTGTCAATTACACAGACACTAATTACTTTGAAATCAGTTGCATCTCTGTCTGCTGAAGATTTTGAAATACTGGGTCAAGTTCTCAGTTTTCCCCTTTCATCATTGTAATTCCTTTTAAAGTGGCCTTCCTGTGAGCAAAGCTAACAATGAACAAAATTCTGAAGTTTGTCTCCTTTCATTAAAAAAAAAAAATTCAAAAGAAAAAGAGATTGTATTAATGCCTCTGTTCTAGTGTGAACAATAATTAGCAGCAAGTTTGATATTTTAAAATAAAATCTTCTAATTAGCTACTAAGAACACCCAGCTCTCCTCTGTTATTTTTCTTCTACCTTAATAATTGGCCAGCCTCATATTATTTATCTAGTTTTACAAAAACAAAAATGAAACAAGCAAAAAACACTCTCATTTATGCTCAAAGCAAAGGAAGAGAAGATTCCCACTTGAAGTAGTCAATGAGGTACAAGAAGGAGGAAAAAGTGCCCACGGAATCTGGGGAGCCAGGTTCAGGTAGATACTGTGACAGAAATGGGATGCTGAAATGACAAATTGGATGTGGTCAAAATTGTATTAGTTATTTTCCAAAACAACACTCTTGTAGGATAAGATTTTCTTATCCCCATTTTACAGATAAATAACCTAAGTTGCTTATGCAAGAAAATGAATATTTTATTTTATATATGTTTATATATTTGTGTACACATATACACAAATATAGACATACATCTACATATATATTACATAAATACATATACACATATGTGTGCATGCATATATATGTTATATTTATAAAATCTTCCCTTGTGACAAAAATGATTTAAGGTAGTTTTAACATCTTTAAGATAGTAAGCAAAAGAAGTGAAGTTGATGCTTAGTGTTGACAACTTAGATTTGTGAATGGATGCCCAACAAAGCAGTGGAGAAATTGTCTTTAACTTCCTATGGACTGCTTAAAATGAAGAAAACAACTCATGTGTTAAATACCATTAAATTTTAAACCAATGCATGGACCAAACAGAACAATTCCTGAAATGTCAGTAGGCAGTAATTCTGATGAAGAACTCCATATTATCCAGGTTTATACAGTGTGTATTTTGCGTTGTTAATCTTACCACTTACAAATAAGATATTAATATTAGAATTAGGAGTATAAAGTGAGTTTGAATTTTATTAAATTTTTTTTAAATTTTTTTATTTGTTTTACTTTAAGTTCTGGGATACATGTGCAGAACGTGCAGGTTTATTATACAGGAATACGTGTCCCATGGTGGTTTGATGCACCTATTAATCTATCATTTAGGTTGTAAGCCCTGCATGCATTAAGTGTTTGTCCTAATGCTCTCCCTCTCTTTGCCCCAACTCATCGACAGGCCTGAGTGTGTGTTGTTCCCTTTCCTGTGTCCATGTGTTCTCATTGTTCAACTTCCACTTATGAATCAGAACATGCAATGTTTGGTTTCCTGTTCCTGTGTTAGTTTGCTGAGGATGATGGCTTCCAGCTTTATCTATGTCCCTGCAAAGGACATGTTCTCATTCTTTTATGGCTGCATAGTATTCTATGGTGTATATGAACCACATTTTCTTTATCAAGTCTATCATTGATGGGCATTTTGATTGGTTCCACGTTGTTGCTACTGTAAATAATGCTGCAATAAACATATGCGTCTTTATAGTAGAATGATTTATATTCCTTTGGCAATATACCCAGCAATGGGATTGCTGGGTCAAATGATATTTCTGCTTCCAGGTCCTTGAGGAATTGCCACAATGTCTCCCACAATGGTTGAACTAATTTACGTTCCTACCAGCAGTGTAAAAGCATCCCTATTTCTCCACAGCCTTGCCAGCCTCTGTTGTTTCTTGACTATTTAATAATCACCATTCTGACTGGTATGAGATGGTATCTCACTATGCTTTTGATTTGCATTTCTCTAATGATCAGTGATGTTGAACTTTTTTTCATGTATGTTGGCTGCATAAATGTCTTCCTTTGAGAAGTGTCCATTCTTGTTATTTGCCCACTTTTTAAATGGGGTTGTTTTTTTCTTACAAATTTGTGTAAGTTTTTTTTGTAGATTCTGAGTATTAGACCTTTGTCAGATAGGTAGATTGCAAAAACTTTCTCCCATTCTGTAGGTTGCCTGTTCTCTGATGCTGGTTTCTTTTGCTGTGCAGAAGCTCTTTAATTTAATTAGATCACATTTTTAAATTTTCATTTTTGTTGCAATTGCTTTTGGCATTTTTGTCATGAAATCTTTGCCCATGCTTATGTCCAGAATGGTTATGCCTAGGTATTATTCTGTAGTTTTTATGGTTTGGGGTTTTACATTTAAGTCTTTAATCCACCTTGAGTTTATTTTTGTATAAGGTGTAAGAAAGGGGTCCAGTTTTGGTTTTCTGGATATGGCTAGCCAGTTTTCTGAGCATCATTTATTAAATAGGGAATCCTTTCCCCATTGCTTGTTTTTGTCAGGTTTGTCAAAGATCAAATGGTTGTACATGTGTAGTGTTATCTCTGAGATCTCTGTTCTGTTCCATTGGTCTATATGTCTGTTTTGGTACAAGTACCATGCTGTTTTGGTTACTTTAGCCTTGTAGTATAGTTTGGAGTTGGGTAGCATGATGCCTCCAGCTTTGTTCTTTTTGCTTAGGATTGTTTTGACTATATGGGCTCTTCTTTGATTCCATGTGAAATTTAAAATAGTTTTTTCTTTTTCTAATTCTGTGAAGAATGTCAATGGCAGTTTGATGGGAATAGCATTGAATCTGTAAATTACTTTGGGCAGGTTGGCCATTTTCATGACATTGATTCTACCTATCCATGAAGATAGAATGTCTTTCCATTTGTTTGTGTCCTCTTTTATTTCCTTGAGTAGAGTTTTGTAAGTACTTCTTGGATAGATCTTTCACGTCCCTTGTTAGCTGTATTCCTAGATATTTTATTCTCTTTCTAGCAATAGTAAATGAGAGTTCATTCATAATTTATCTCTCTGCTTGTTGATGTATAGGGATGCTTGTGATTTTTGTATACTGATTTTGTATTCTGAGATTTTGCTGAAGTTGTTTATCAGCTTAAGGAGTTTTTAATAATCTCTATTTTTTTTTCTTAGCTCTTATTACTGCTTATGATACTTAACATGTATTTTTAAAAATTTTATTGCACACTATAATTTAAGCACATGAGAATAGGCATATTGTCTGTTTTGTCAATGATTTAGTACATAGTAACCACTAAATACTAATTTATTGAATGAAGGGCTATGCATTTTATGCTTAATAGAATGACCTAGAATTTTGCAAAATGTACTAATTAGATTTTAAGGAATCTAATTATGGAATTAAGGAATCCATCATGGAAGAATGTTTGTTGTCATGGCGTAGACTTATACAAAATCTAATATAGAATCAATGGGGTTTTCTAAATATAGAATCAAGTCACCTGCAAACAGAGATAACTTGA
This sequence comes from Ateles fusciceps, assembly GCA_036589455.1. Classification (NCBI taxonomy): domain Eukaryota; kingdom Metazoa; phylum Chordata; class Mammalia; order Primates; family Atelidae; genus Ateles; species Ateles fusciceps. The sequence continues at coordinate 3,166,108 of JAZHEH010000065.1, read as the reverse complement.
CTTCCTCTCTTCCTATCTGAATACCTTATATGTCTTTCTCTTGCCTGATTCCCCCTGGCTGGAACTTCTAATACTATGTTGAATAGAAGTGGTAAGAGAGGGCATCCTTGCCATGTGCTGTGTTTCAAAGGGACTGCTTCCAGCTTTTGCCCATTCAGTATGATATTGGCTATGGGTTTGCCATAAATAGCTTTTTTTTTTGTTTTTTTTGAGACAGTTTTGCTCTTGTTGTCCAGGCGGGAGTGCAATGGCACGATCTTGGCTAACTGCAACCTCTGCCTCCTGGGTTCAAGTGATTCTCCTGCCTCAGCCTTCCAAGTGGCTAGGATTACAGGTGTGTGCCACCATGCCCAGCTAATTTTGTAATTTTAGTAGAGATGGGGATTCTCCATGTTTGTCAGGCTGGTCTTGAACTCCTGAGCTCAGGTGATCTGCCCTCCTCGGCCTCCCAAAGTGCTGGGATTACAGGCGTGAGCCACCAGGCCTGGCCTAAATCACCCTTATTATTTTGAGATATGTTCCATCAATACCTAGTTTATTAAGAGTTTTTAACATGAAGGGATGTTGGACTTTATTGAAGGCCTTTTCTGCATCTGTTGAGATAATTACGTGTTTTTTTGTCATTGGTTCTGTTTATGTGATGGATTACATTTTTTGATTTGCATATGTTGAACCAGCCTTGCATCCCAGAGATGAAGCTGACTTTAGAATGGAGGACAAGCTTATTGATGTGCTGTTGGATTGGGTTTGCCAGTATTTTATTCAGGATTTTCACACTCACGTTCATCAGGGATACTGGCCTAAATATTTGTGTGTGTGTGTGTGTGTGTGTGTGTGTGTGTGTGTGTGTGTCTGCCAGGTTTTTGTATCAGGATTATGCTGGCTTCATAAAATGAGTTATGTGGAGTCCCTCCTTTTCAATTGTTTGCAACGGTTTCAGAAGGAATGGTACTAGATCCTCTTTGTACCTCTGGTAAAATTTGGCTGTGAATCTGTGAATCTGTCTGGTCCTTGGCTTTCTTTGGTTGGTAGGCTATTAATTACTGCCCCAATTTCAGAAAGTGTTTTTAGTCTCTTCAGGAATTTGACCTCTTCCTGGTTTAGTCTTTGGTGGTATATGTGTCCAGGAATTTGTCCATTTATTATAGATTTTCTAGTTTATTGCACAGAGGTGTTTATAGTATTCTCTGATTGTAGTTTGTATTTCTGTGAGATCAGTGGTCATATGCCCTTTATCATTTTTATTGTATTTGATTCTTCTCTCTTTTCTTCTTTATCTGTCTAGCTAGCAGTGTATCTATTTTGTTAAGTTTTTCAAAAAAACCACCATCTGGATTTGTTGATTTTTTGAAGGGTTTTTTTTATATCTCTGTGTCCTTCAGTTCTGCTCATATCTTAGTTATTTCTAGTAGTCAGCGTTTGGATTTGTTTGCTCTTGCTTCTCTAGTTCTTTTAATTGTGATGTTAGGGGTATTGATTTGAGATTTTTCCAGCTTTCTTCTGGGAGTATTTAGTACTATAAAATTCCCTCTTAACACTCCTTTAGCTGTGTCCCAGAGATATGTTGTGTCTTTGTTCTCATTGGTTTCAAAGAACTTCTTAATTTCTGCCTTAATTTTGTTATTTACCCAGAAGTCATTCAGGAGCAAGTTGTTCAGTTTCCAAGTAGTTGTGTGGTTTTGAATGGGTTTCCTAATTCTGAATTCTAATTTGATTGCACTGTGGTCTGAGAGACTGTTCATTATAATTTCAGTTCTTCTGCATTTGCTGAGGAGAGTTTTACTTCCAATTATGTGGTCATTTTTAGAATAAGCTCCATGTGAGGCTGAGAAGAATGTATATTCTGTTGATTTGAGGTGGAGAATTCTTTAAATGTCTATTAAGTCCACTGGATCCAGAGCTGAGTTCCTATCCTGAATATTCTTGTTAATTTTCTGTCTCGTTGATCTGTCTGATATTGACAGTGGGGTGTTAAAAGGCCTCCTGCTATTATTGTGTGGGAGTCTAAGTCTCTTTGTAGTTCTCTAATAACTTGTTTTATGAATCTGGGTGCTCCTGTACTGGGTGCATATATACTTAGGATAGTTAGCTCTTCTTGTTGCATTGATCCCTTTACCATTATATAATGCCCTTCTTTGTCTTTTTTGATCTTTGTCGGTTTAAAGTCTGTTTTGCTTGGCATGGTGGCTCATGCTTGTAATGCCAGCTGGGGTAGGTGGATCACCTGAGGTAAGGAATTCGAGACCAGCATTAAAAACCCCATCTCTACTAAAAAATACAAAATTAGCCAGGCGTAATGGCACATGCCTATAATCCCAACTACTTGGGAGGCTGAGTCAGGAGAATCACTTTAACCCAGGAGGCAGAGGTTGTGGTGAACTGAGATAGCACCATTGCACTCCTGCCTGGGCAATAAGAGTGAAACTCCATCTAAAAATAATACTAAAATCTGTTTTATCAGAGATTAGGATTGCAATTCCTCCTTTTTTTGTTTGTTTTATTTTCCATTTGCTTGGTAAATATTCATTCATCCCTTTATTTTGAACCTAAATGTGTCTTTGCATGTGAGATGGGTCTTCTGAATACAGCACACCAGTGGGTCTTTACTCTATCTAATTTGCCAGTCTGTGTCTTTTAATTTGGGAATTTAGCCCATTTACATTTAATGTTAATATTGTTATGTGTGAATTTCATCCTTTCTTCATGATGCTAGCTGATTATTTTGTACACTATTTGATGCAGTTTCTTCATAGTTTCCTTGGACTTTATGTTTTGACGTGTTTTTGCAGTGGCTGATACTGTTTATTACTTTCCATATTTAGTGCTTCCTCAGGAGCTCTTGCAAAGCAGGCGGGTGGGAGTTTGAGTTTTCATTATTTCCTTAGTATAGTGGCTATTCCTGAAAAATCAAAATGAAACAAAAAAATCCTTAAAATTTTGCACCTCAGTTTTATAAAATAAGAGGTAATACCATACCTCAGCCATGGTTTGAGAATGTTGGATTTGCCAACATTAAGAACCTTAAATATCCAATCAGAATCATTATAATAACACATGGTAATATTTTAGTGACTTGCAAGTGGTTATGAGAGAAGCATTTAAGCATTTATTTGAAATTCATTTCCTCTCTGTTCAAAAATAATTTGAGATCATTGGGTTCAGATGTGTTACAACAGTACCAAAATAATCATTAGTTGCCTTCCAAAGACAGCCTAACTGACTTGAAGCAAAAGATGAGCATAACTCAAAACTGCACAACTACACGGAAACTGAACAACCTGCTCCTGAATGACCACTGGATAAATAATGAAATGAAGACAGAGATAAAGATGTTCTTTGAAACCAATGAGAACAAAGACACAACATACCAGAATCTCTGGGACACATGTAAAGCAGTGTCTAGAGGGAAATTTATAGCACTAAATGCCCACATGAGAAGCAAGGAAAGATCTAAAATTGATATCCTATCATCACAATTAAAAGAGCTAGAGGAGCAAGATCAAACAAATTCAAAAGCTATCAGAAGACAAGAAATAACTAAGATCAGAGCAGAATGGAAGGAGAGACACAAAAAACCCTTCAAACAATCAATAAATCCAGGAGCTGTTTTTTTGAAAAGATGAAAAAATAGACCACTAGCCAGACTTATGAAAATGAAAACAGAGAAGAATTGAATAGATTCAATAAAAAATGATAAAGAAGATATCACCACTGATTCCACAGACATACAAACTACCATCAGAGATTATGACAAACCACTCTATGCACATAAACCAGTAAATCTAGAAAGAATGAACAAATTCCTGGACACTTACACCTCCTAAAGACTTAACTAGGAAGCTGAATCCCTGCATAGACCAAAACAAGGTTTGAAGTGGAGGCAGCAATTAATAGCCTATCAACCAAAAAAAGCCCAGGTCCAGATGGGTTCACAGCTGAATTATACCAGACATAAAAAGAGGAACTATTACCATTCCTTCTAAAACTATTCAAAACAATACAAAAAGAGGAAATCCTCCCCTAATTCATTTTATGAAACCAACATCATCTTGATACCAAAACCTGGCAGAGACACAACTAAAAGGAAATTTCAGGCCAATATCCAGGATGAACATCAATGCAAAAATTGCCAATAAAATACTGACAAACTGAATTCAATAGCACATCAAAAAGCTTATCCATCAAAGCTTATCCAGGCTTCATCCCCAGGATGCAAGGCTGGTTCAACATATGCAAATCTATAAACGTAATCCATCACATAAACAGAACCAAAGACAAAAACCACATGATTATCTCAATAGATGCAAAGAAGACCTTCAACAAAATTCAACAGCCCTTTATGTTAAAACTCTCAATAAACTAGGTATCGATGGAAAATACCTCAAAATAATTAAAGCTTTTTACAACAAACCCATAGCCAATATTATACTGAATAGACAAAAACTGGAGGAATTCCCTTTGAAAACTGGCACTAGACAAGGGTGCCTTCTCTCACAATTCCTATCCAACATAGTATTGGGCGTTCTAGCCAGAACAATCAGGCAAGCAAAAAAAAATAAAGGGCATTCAATTAGGAAAAGAGGAAGTCAAATTGTCTCTATTTGCAGACAACATGATTGTATATTTAAAAGACCCCATTATCTCAGCTTCAAATCTCCTTAAGATGATAAGCAACTTCTGCAAAGTCTCAGGATACAAAATCAATGTGCCAAAATCACAAGCATTCCTATACACCAGTAATGGACAAACAGAGAGCCAAATCCTGAGTGAAATCCCATTCACAATTGCTACAAAGAGAATAAAATACCTAGGAATACAACTACAAAGGACGTGAAAGACCTCTTGAAGGAGAACTACAAACCAATGCTCAAGGAAATAAGAGAGGACACAAACAGATGGAAGAAACATTCCGTGCTCATGGTTAGGAAGAATCAATATCGTGAAAATGGCCATACTGTCCAAAGTAATTTATAGATTCAATGCTATCCCCATCAAGCTACCACTGACCTTCTTCACAGAACTGGAAAAAAACACCTTAAACTTCATATGGAAACAGAAAAGAGCCTGCATAACCAAGACAATCCTAAGCAAAAAGAACAAAGCTGGAGGCATCACACTACCTGACTTCAAACTATACTACAAAGCTACAGTAATCAGAACAGCATGGTACTTTACCAAAACAGAGTTATAGACAAATGGAACAGAACAGAGACCCCGGAAGTAATGCCACACACCTACAACATTCTGATCTTTGACAAACCTGACAAAAACAAGCAATGGGGAAAGGATTCCCTGTTTAATAAATGTTTTTGGGAAAACCGCCTAGACATACAGAAAGCTGAAACTGGACCCCTTTCTTACACCTTATATAAAAATTAACTCCAGATGGATTAAAAATTTAAACATAAGACCTAACACCATAAAAACCTTAGAAAAATACCTAGGCAATACCATTCATGACATAGGCATAGGCAAAGACTTCATGACTAAAACACCAAAAGTAATGGCAACAAAAGCCATAATAGACAAATGGGATCTAATTAAACTTAAGAGTTTCTTCATAGTAAAAGAAACAATCATTAGAGTGAACTGGCAACGAATAGAAGATGGTATCTCAAAACCACATTGAGATACCATCTAACTTCAGTTACAATGCCAGCATTAAAAAATCTGGAGACAACAGATGCTGGAGAGGATGTGGAGAAATAGGAATGCTTTTTTACTGTTGGTGGGAGTGTAAATTAGTTCAACCACTGTGGAAGACAGTGTGGCGATTTCCTCAAGAATTTAGAGAAATTCCATTTGACCCAGCAATCCCATTACAGGGTATATACCCAAAGGATTATAAATCATTCTACTGTAAAGACACATGCACACATACATTTATTGCAGCCCCTGTTTACAATAGCAAAGACTTGGAACCAACCCAAATGACCATCCAGGGTAGACTGGATAAAGAAAATCTGGCACATATATACCATAGAATACTATGCAGCCATAAAAAAGATAAGTTCATGTCCTTTGCAGGGACATGGATAAAGCTGGAAACCATCATGCTCAGAGAACTTACACAAGAACAGAAAACCAAACACTGCATGTTCTCACTCATAAGTGGGTGTTGAACAATGAGAACACATGGACACATGGAGGAGAACATCACATACTGGGGTCTGTTGTGGGGTGGGGGATAGGGGAGAGATAGCAGGGGTAGGGAGATTGGGGAGGGATAAATTAGAAGAAATACCTAATGTAGGTTACGGAGTTATGGATGCAGCAAACCACCATGGCATGTGTATACCTATGTAACAATCCTGCAAGATCTGTACATGTACTGCAGAACTTAAAGTAAAATAAAAAAAAGAAAGAAAGAAAATTTGAAAAAACAAAAGATCATAACCCATTATATAAACTGCAAGTTGTCTAAATATGCATCAATATAGTTATTTTCATTATAGTTATTATAACTTGTGTTTCGTGAACAATGTGAAATTGGGTACTGAGCTTCTTGCATAATCTCCTCCTGAAATATTTCTGGAATCATTTATATGTCTTTTTTTTTTTTCTGAGACTGAGTTTTACTATTTCACTTAGGCTGGAGTACATGATGCTTGGCTCTCTGTAACCTCCACCTACAGGGTTTGAGCTATTCTTGTGCCTCAGCCTCCCAAGTAGCTGGGATTACAGGTGTGCACCACCACATACAGCTATGTTTTGCATTTTTAGTAGAGATGGGGTTTTTCCATGTTGGCCAGGCTGGTCTCAAATTCCTGTCTCAAGTGATCCACCATCTCAGCCTCTCAAAGTGCTAGAATTATAGGCATGAGCCACTACCCGCATCATTTGATAATGGACATTTTGTTTCTCTTCTAACCAAGGTTTTTTTTGTCTGTTTGTTTGTTTTTGGGAATGTAACCACTGTGTTAATAGAATGAATATTTCAAGAGTCCCTAACCAAAAGAAACCCTATAATGAGAAGACCAAACCATCTTTATCCATTTTCTGTCCTATCTTTTTCAGGGCCATTAAAGAGTACTGTTTGTTTCCTCATATACATTGAATGAGGTCTTAGGTAAAACGGGTATTTCTATTTTTGTTCTTGTTGTTTTCCTTGCCAATACTTTTTTATTCCCTAACTAAGTCATGTGTAATCCCGAGAGAGATATACAGGGAGTCACTGCCAGTAAGCAATACACACGGTATTCTAAAATGGCCTCTACGAACAGATGGCTAAGGCTCTTAGCTAGGTGAAGCCCTGTCTGAAAAGGCTCCTGTTTACCTTAGTAGGAGTTCCCTTCTAGAAGCTTCCCCACACATGAAGATTTCTGATTGAAATTATCTACTGTTTTTTTTTTTAATTAAAGAGCACTGAATTCCAGCCTTGGAAACATCTTGAGCTCAAGCTTCTCTAACCACATAACAACAGTACTAATAATGTATCCAAAAATGAATTTAAAGTTATAGAAGGGAGTACATTTTATCATATTGACAGATTGCATGTTGAGGCTTTTTGTTTTCATTGCAAAATGTTCATTAGTTAATCTATTCTTTTTTTTTTTTTCTTTGAGACAGAGTCTCATTGTGTTGCCCAGTCTGGAGTGCAGTGGTGCGATCTCGGCTCACCGCAACCTCCGCCTCCTGGGTTCAAGTCATTCTTGTGCCTCATCCTCCCGAGTAGCTGGAATTGCAGCCATGTACTACCACGCTCAGGTAATTTTTGTATTTTTTAGTAGAGACAGAGTTTTGCTATATTGACGATACTGGTCTCGGACTCCTGACCTCAATTGATCCGCCTGCCTCAGCCTCCCAAAGTGCTGGGGTTACAGGTGTGAGCCACTTTGTCTGACCAAGAAACTAATTCTTGAGGTTCACTAGCCATAACCCCAATCAAAATAGACCAAAACATTACTTGACAAATTTTGAGATGGCAAGAAGATTGTAAGGATCAGCGCCAGGCCTCGGGTCAAAAGTTCGGAATATGAATCCTGACTAAATCTGAGTTGTGAATCTGCCTCTTTCTATCACTCAGAGTAAGCCAAGCATGTGAAGCTTCAGTTCACTCACCTGGTAAAACATAAAAGTACTGTATGCTTAATGTACCCATTGGGATAGTTTTCTTTTGAGGCAAGGTAGGATTTTCACATCGCTGGTTTTGAAAATTAAACATGTAAGATCATTTTAAATTAAAAGAAAGTTGGAAGGAATTATTAACTCTGAAATTATGTTTCTATACTTTAAATTCTGGTTTCATAAATACAGACACAGTAAACGTATTTAGAAGAATTGATGGAATGAGAATTAAGACGGCATCAACAATATATATATCACTAGAATCTCCTATCATGCATTCTGGCTTCCTGTTGCCTTAAAACTTGGCAGTTATATTAATCTCTGTAAACACTACTTCACTTCTAAATATCACCAATATGGATCAAATTTTTCTCATTAGTAACTTTTGGCAAATAAATTAGATTGGTGATTCTCAAAGTATGTTAAGAGTATTATATGTACTAATCCAACTAGTGGTACCCACCAAAATAGTTTGGAAATTTTAACATGATATTCTTAGCTTAAAGCTATGCAAGATAAATTCAAATTCACATCCTAAAATATCTGAAAAGTCATAAAATAAATAATCCAATTAATGTTTGATTAACACAAATATTCTCCAAAATGCTTTGACCATGGAATTCTTTTATAGAGGTAACATGTGTTAACATAATGTAGTTGACCCTTTACTTGTTTGACCCATACCCTATCACTCTTGCAGTTTTACTGCCAGTTTCTCCAAGGGCCAGCATCTGAATCATTTTTCTTGTGGATTTCCTTTGCCTCCCCCTACATGTTCCTTTGCCAAGGCTTTCCTCAAGATGGCTTTACCTGCCTACCTTGCAGAAAGAAGTGCTGGGAATTAATACTCTCAGCTTCCAAACAGCATCTAAGAAGAGATAGTGCACAAATACCCTAGGTCTCTGACAGTTTGTGTGGTGTGTTTTACAGTGGCTTCCAAAGTTTTCCATGAGGTATTAACCTCCAGTACCCACGGTGGTAGGATGGTTAAAAAGATCATCTATCTTGGCTGCCTTTCTTCTAGTCTCACTCCTCCACCACTGGTGTTCCTTTTACATTCTAAACAAGCTACTTGCACTTGGATTCTTGCCTCTGGGCATACCTCTGCAAAATGCAAACTGAGACACATATATAGGAAACCTAATGCTTCCTGTTCTACTTTTCAATGACCCAAATATCTGAACAATTACTTCTGAAAACCTCTCAACACAAATTTCCAGGTTTATGCATCCTGAGCTCTTTCCATTATATTACTATACTCTTTTCATATTTTGTAAAAAGTTAAAATTTACTGACATTCCCTCTTAGGCATTTTAAGTGCTGGGTCCATTAAATTCTGTCAAAGTAAAAATTTTACTGGGCAAATTAAACAGGCAAGGAAGACTTTTTTCAAGTCTACTGCAACTGGGAAGAAGGACCTGAATTCAATCCTGCTGAAACAAAATATGGAATGTTTAGGCGAACAAGTAAAAAGTACTGGATGACTTTAGAAGACAGGTTGGTCAATGAGATGTGGAGATCACATTTGGTTATAACTGAGTCTATAATTGTTTTCTTCTGTGATCTGGCCATCTATGTTTACTAATTGGTGCCAATCCAGGTTAGGTTCCTACCCTCTTGCAGAGACTATTTCTTTCAATGTTTACATTTCAAAGAGATAGTTCCAAGGTAATTGAAGAAAACATTTATTTGGTTGTAAAATTGCCAAGAGACTTGGAGATGATTTATATACACTTTAAAGGGGTAGTGAAAAAACGTATAATTGCAAGTTATTCTTAAAGCAAATGCTCTAAGATAAGGACAGGTCAGGAGCCTATAGTCAGGAATAAACCTGTCTAAAGTTTAGCCAAATTGAGGTGAATGCTAATGCACACTTGGCTAATTCCTATGAATGAATATCCAAAGATATGCTTTTCTACTTTTCCCTTATGAAGTGGTCAAAGGTAGTGTAAGAGTTGTTCAGATTTGTTCCTCATTAGGTGTGTGACCCTGGGACATTAAACCTCTCTAAGCCTCACTGACAAAATACTCATATTAATCTATATTTTCTTTGGTATGATTGTAATGATCAAAATAAAAAAATGTATAAAAAGTTTTTGACATACTTTTTTAGCTTGCTAGGGATGCCACAACAAATCAGTACGGATTTAGGGCCCTAAACAACAGCTGGTGTGTGCTATTTAATCCCCAAAGAAAGAAATTTATGTTATCACAATATTGGGGGCTGGACATCTGAGAAAGGTGCCCCCAAGATTGGTTTCTGATAGACCTTTCTTTTGGACTTGCAAATATCTATTTTCTGACTGCTGTGTCCTCATGGCCTTTCTTCTGTGTAAAGGCACTCCTGGTGTCTCTTCTATATGCACACGAATCCTACTGAATAATGGCTCTATCTTATAACCCTCATTTAATTGTAATTACTTCATTAAAGGTCCCATCTCCAAATATATTCACATTAAGGGTTAAGGCTTCAACTCATGAATTTTGTGGAGACACAATTTAGGCCATAACACTTAGTTTCTGGAACATAATAAGAAACCAATATCTAGTATCTATTATCATTCACAAATATACAATAACTAGAAATTTTGAATAAAAGATACCCCTAAGTTATGCGTTAAGGAGGTCTGAGGAGCACAGAATATAAGGTCTTTGGAGGCAAACAGCTCTGCTCTAAAAGCAGATATAACTTAGAGGGAGGCATTTTAGCGACAACAAAGTTGAAAACTGAAATTTTCTGATGAACAAATTATTTAGAGAAACCAGCTTATTTCTAATTTCTCCTAAATTTTGGGACCATCCTTAGACCCTTAGAGTAATTCATATGATTTTCAAAGCCTTTTAAAAATAAGGTGGGACAATGTTTTTAGTCACTGTTCAGTCTCACACCAGGATCAAGGTATTTTCAGCTATTTGAGAATACAATCAGTAAAACAAACTACATGCTAACATTCCCAGTCACTGATGAGTTTAATGCCAAATAAGAAAGTTAAATATATACCCACTCCTTAATTCATGCTGATCTAGTATATTCAGTAACCTCTGCCTGAACTTGTCTTGAGACAAAGCCATTCAGCAGTTTTTGATGGTAACATAATTTCACAGATGTGATTGGCTTTGTAATCTTTGTCAAATTAATAGTGTGCAGACATCGCAGAATAATACAATGTAACACAGAGTCAATGAGGCATGTGCTGTATGTTGTATAAGGTGGAGGATACCTCAAAACTCCCTTACAATCATATCCCAACAAACACTTGTGAGAAAACCTGCAAAGAGAGGCTGGAGAGATGGGGGTTGGGGTAGTTTTACCTTTAGGATATCAAGTATTTATATAAAAAGAGGATAGAGGAAATGCCTTGATGTGTTCACTGCTTCTCAGATTTCATTCCTGACAATTCTTCCTTACAATGAAAGGAAATAAAATGAGGTGGGGAAGAATAAGAATGGGAAGTAAGACCAAAAAGTTTGAAAAAATAGTTGTGGTTTTCTGAAACAAAATTAAGAATACCAAATATCTGGGCCCCTAACAGCTTCATTTATTATATCTATGGCATTGTTTATCCCATTCGCTAAATGAATTAAGCACTTCAATTAAAAGTCTCCTGACTGCTGATCAATCGACATGATTTTCAGAGTGCTTAAATTAATCTCTAAGGAAACATCAAATTCGATTAATGCTGTTACTTGGCTCATTCACACAGGCAAGCCAGAACATATTCACATGCGCGCACACACAGACTAATTACAAATGTCATTACTTTGGTATCTTAAGGTTAACTCTCACTCTCAGATATTATGTGAAACATTTTGCACACTTTTTCTTTAAAAGTCACAACTTTATGACATGCATGGATAATATTTACTTAATTTTATGAATGAGGAAACTGAGACTTAGTATGTCTCTTACTTGACTATAGTCCTCAGATTAATGAACTGAAGGTTTATTATTTTAGCCTATTTCTATCTAATTCTGAAACTACTACTGGGAGAAAAGAGTTTCATTATGAAGAGTCTTGAGTCAGACTGCATATTTTTGAATTTTTAATACACTAATTAGTATAAAAATGTTTGCATGTTTGTCTCAGTGTTGCCTTCTGTAATATGAATATAAAATATTTTGTACCTTAAAGACATGCTATGACAAATGAAAAAATGCATGTAATGTATTCAGAAGAGCGCCTGGAATGTAGCACCAGTCTAGTAAATGTTAACCTTGAAGATGATGAGGAGGAGGAAGATGGTGATGACTGAAGATAATAATAACAATGACTCATCTTGCCTCTGGTGACAAAACAGTTTTCTACACAGTGGGAGATGCTTCTGTCTCTTAGTGGAAACATGTTTTTCTGAAAGACAATGAGATATGTTTAATGGGAAGGCTTACCTCAGCTGACGCAATCTGTTGAACCTATCCAGTCTGTACTTTCTGCATTGCTGTTACTACGTTGACCACTCTTGACTATAATTTGTAGGATAATTTCTAAAGGAATATACATATGATGTCCCCTGCTGAAAATGGAATTACAGATTATTTATCATACTCTAGGAAACTTCATGTCTTATTTTCTAATGGATTTTAGGACTGGGCATCCTATAGATGGCAGAAGGGATACATCCAGGCTCCTATAGCTTGTTAGCATGACTTTCAGAGGAAAGGTATATTCATTGCATCCAAAGCCTTTAAATTCATTCTCCCTCATGCATTCCACTTCTATACTCACCTTCAATATGGATGAGAAGTTAAAGGACTCCTTATACCACACTTAGTCTACAAGATTGTCTGCCAAGTTATTCAAAGTAATTAAAGAAACCTTGGCTTCAAATGTAGAATCTAGCTAAACCCCACAATTTTTCAGAAAATTTTAAAGCACCTTTCTGTTTTAGTGGTTATCATTGCCAAGAAAAATATCTTTTTTTTTAACACAAAGATACTCAATTTTAGAAAATTTGTTCTGTTTTTAGATACCTCTTTATATTGTGTTTGACTTAATGTCAGGTAGAGACAGGGATTGTCTTCACAAATAATGATAGCATTAAAACACTTAACATTAATAAATGGAGAAAAAGTGCAGTTCAATAGCATGCTCTCAAATTTAACCAAAACTATTTTTACTGACTTACTAGCAAATGTTTAACAGGAATGGGAGAAGAGAGTTCCTAAGGTATTTCAGGAGATCTTATGGAATGAACCTTAGAAGATTATTTTTTATGCTAGCAACATGTAACTTAAAAACTAAGCATAATTAAGACACTAGATGATCAGAACTGAAATAAGCTATGAATAGACAGGAGCATTTTCACAGTATGGAAGGCTTATTGGGAGGAGGATGGGCTGGAGGTTAGTAACTTAAGTATGATATGAATGAAAAGTAGGTCGTTGTAAACGCTGTTAAGAAAACTATAGTTCCTCAGTTGTTTGTAACTCACAGAAGTTAAGCTAAATTTGACCACAAGCAAATCTAACCCATCAGAATTAATCAAACCCTGATTGCAAACCAAGAATGCTAGTTAGGATTAACCTGAGTTTTCCTTCACTATCTCTGTTTTCAGCTCTTGCTTCTCTCTCTCTCTCTCTCTCTCTCTCTCTCTCTCTCCCTCTCTCTCTCTCTCTCCTGCACACTCACATACACACACACACCCCACAAAGGTTTGCTTATTTCAAAATTAACCTATAATAGTAACTGATGTGCTATTTTATAAACAATGTATATCAATTGAAAAAGTGAATACAAAAGGTTAGAGGGTAGTAGTCTAATAATGTCAAGCAAAAAGATAAAATGTCTCTGAGTGGTAGAAAACATCACTAAAGTAGTACATTGTGTCAGGTTATTTAAAAGGACAAATGCAATTAACATTGAAAAAGTGTAACTTAGTTCAAATTTGGTGTTTGTCTAAGGTCTTAAGATAATCTACTAGAGATATTTTATTCTTAGAAATTATGGTCATGCTTGTTAATCAACTTTCTTCACTAGACTGAATCCCAAATGAAATCTGGCTGTACTGAAAATTAAAACTTGCAGTCACAGACAAAATTATGGTACATTAGAGAAAATACAAAATAATTTGTTTCAATGTCTGAAGACAAGGCCAGGGTTTCTGGAAGGAAATGGATCTCTGTAGGACCATTTTGTCAGTAAAATAAGGGGCTTGGATCATTAACTGTTCATAGTTAATAAAATAAGGTTGTAGTCACTATATTTCAAAGCTGCCTATAGCAACAAAATCATGTTGGGATTAATAGGATATAAATTATGTGGTATTTAATATTAAAATTACTTGGAGAAGAGAATTGATTATTTTACCTCAATACAGTTTAGTATTTTGCATTTTTCCATGCTTCACTAACTAAATTCAAGTGTTTAAGTCCCAATTATGTAAGAAAACTGCATTTTCGCCGAAGAGGGGTGTAAATATACTAAGATCCTGAAAAAAAAGGCAATTGGGAGCTGTGGAAAGTGTTCACACTTTACTTTCTCAAGTGTTTTCTGGTTCTTGCCATTACTAAGTCTGAGAGCTGTGCTAAGTCACAAATTCTCCAAGCTTTACTTTTTTGATTGTTAACTGTGAGCAATAAATTATTCCTCACACAATTGTAATGAGAATTACAAATGAAAAAAATCATAAAAGTGCTTGAAAAGTGTAGAAGTCATCACTTAGTTATTTTATTTATATTACTATTATTTTTATGCTGTATATGTCAGCTAGAGTTGGTGACTAATTAGTGATACTTATATGTATAAAAGTAAACACAATATTGCTGATCTTCTAATTTTTTCCCAAGAGAATAAGAGAACAAAACACCAATAATTGAGGATAAAGAAAACTTTAAAAAATCACTCTGCAGTTTGGAGACAAGTTTTATGTGGCAGAAGGTAATGATAAGTAGTAGGAAATAGCATCACTGTTTTTGTTAAAAGCTTGTTTTGTCACTAAGATGTGTGTGTGTGTGTGTGTGTGTGTGTGTGGTCACAAGATAATGATCCAGACACAATATGCACAATACGTATAGGCTTTTGGGAACAAAATACAAATACTCAAGAGGGAACAGGGCTAGTTGTTTGAAGAACTAAATTCTAGGTTTATTTGCGGCATGAATTTGAGCAATATTTACCCTCACACTGCCCAAAATCTTCAATGACAAAAATGAGAAAATTATCCATGCTGATTGATCTCAAAAAGTCATTCAAATTTTAATATTCTGGGATATTATGAACTGCTTCTAAACTAACACTAGATTCATATCAAAGACATTTTTTATTATCCCATCTTATTAATAATATGATATCAGACATTTCTATAGGTCAAAGGTTACTTGGATCTCCATCCTTTTGATGGTTGAAAGACTTCTCAGAAAGATAGAACAAATAATAAAATTTCTATTTTGTAGATTAAGAAATTAAACAAAACTAATCTAACAACAGATGACATACTTTATTGTTGTAAATTTGATGTTCTAAATTGTTCATAATCATTTTATAGTGCTAAAGTGCCTGCTTCATTCCAAAATGATGCATTTCAAAATATTTGTGGCTATTTAGCTCAAGTGAGTAGAGCACAAAGGATCTGAGGCTGGAGGTTTGCATTTCATTAAAGCTTGTTGTTTCTCTTAACTCCATTTTCATGGGCTCAATTCCAGCCATTCTAAATATGTACACTGTCGGGCAGTATTATAATCAACTGAAAGAAGAGAATACTTCTATGCACATTCAACTGCTAGTATAAAAACAAACTCAATCTGTGCAGCTGTTTGGATCAGAATTTCTATCTCTATACCAGAAGGTCAATTGGAATGCAAGCATTTACCCCCCGTCATTTGCATTCTGCTGGATCTAAATTTAGTGATGCCTTCTTCTCCTACTCTCTGTAGAATAATAAAGGGGATCTGGCAAGGCTAACAGAGCCAGGCCCTCTGGTAAGACTTTTGAATTTTTATTTACTAATCAGTAAAAAACTTGGCATTTGATTAGCATTGTTTTCAAGGGACCACTACTTCACATAAGAACCCCAAAACCAAAATTAACTAAAATAAATGTTATGACAGTAGCGGTTGTCTTTATGATACTATTAGACTCACATGAAGCTTCATGTCCTTGACAAGAAAGAGCAGAGTGATAGATTTTGATGGCTAAATAAAATTTTCTATGTATAAGAGAAAAGGTAGGATAGGGAAACAATGACTGGGTATATCAGAATAGGCAGCTTCCATTTCAAAGCACTCAAGATGTCAGCTGCTAAATAAAACTCTTATTCATTTGCTTGAAAAGAGAGATTGACTTGGAAAGTCACATTTACAACATTAAACTACCTGCTCACTGCTGTTTGGAACTTGGATCACAGAGAAAGAGGTCTTTGACATATAAATTCCTTTTCCAATTAGTTAACAGGTCCTTAAATGCTATGACTCCAATTTGGAGAGACTAAAATGGTGATTCATGAATGTTTTCTTCCTTTCCATTAAAGACTAACTGGTTAACTCTTTTCAGATAAAATAAACAATAGATAAACAAAAGAAAATGTGAAAATATAAATCATCTATTCAAAGCAACTTCCAGTATTTCTTAAGAAGATCAGTTTTGGATAAAAATCTGAGTCTAAGTCAAATCAAACTAAGAGCTAAGTTAACTCTTTTTTATTTGAATCATGAACTCCTAGATAGTGGGTCCCTTATTTATTGGTTTTCCGTGTATATCCCATCCAGCATTGAGATTACATGGCAATTTTTGAGCATGAAAGATAAATAAAAAAGACAAAGCTTAAGAACTATGCAATATATTAAGTGTTGCCTGTCTAAGAACTTTAAAAAATGAAGTCAAAGATGAGTCTTCTATATAAATACAGAGAAAAAAATAGAAGTTGTGCAGGAAAAAAATAAGATAAATGATTTATACTTTTGTTTATTGTAAGTGCACTTGTAAAAATGACATTTATAATAGGTGAACAAAGTGTAATGGAGGTTTTGTTGTTATGCTGTGAAATTAAGTGGGATATAGACTATACATAGCTTCCCTCATATCATGACACAAGTAGCTTGTACGTATATTTGCCAGCTTCCCCCAATATTGTGTGTATGTGTATAAATACCAATTAAACTTATAAGTAATATATTCTCTATGTTAGAATAGATTTATTTGATCTTGAATAATATTTTTCTAATCAACAGTACTGGGAACCTATGATTAATTACAGAGTAAGCAACTAAAAAAAGGAGCAAGAAGATTTTATTTTTTTCATTAGGCAAGGGATCAAGCTGAGAGGGATGAGTTAAGTCACTATCAGAAACACCTAGCCTATCATTACTGAAAATGAAATAGTAAGAACCACTGGCCAAAGAAACTGGGCAGTAGAATGGTCAATTACATGACCAATTTGATGGCATGCATTGTAGTTAGTATAGCTTATCAGTGTGTCCTCCAGAAACCTGAAATGGCTCAGTTTATATGTACCGCAAACTCTCTCAGTCACTGTATGTGGCTTTCCCAAGGCAAGGCAGCTTTCTGCATATCCTAAAATAGCTGGCAGATGGAGGCTGTCCATTGACTGAATTAATTGCAGTTGTGCAGCAAATGTGTTTTTGAAAAAAGATGGTGAATGTACAATCCATCTCGTGTAGCATTTGGATCTACTCTTCCATATTCATTCAAGGAGCAGCCGAGAGAGACTATTTTGTCAAAAAGCACATGACGAGTTAAGTGTCAGAGCTGGAACCTTAATTCAAGCTATTGATTCACCTTCTTTCTAGGGGTACACATACAAGATAAAAATTAGACAAATTACAGCTTGTCTCTGGGCTAAAATGATGCTAATTATCTTCCTCCTCTGTCCCTTTTAGATTCCAAACATCCTCAGCTATCCAACGTTTTGGCCTTAGTAACTGGCAGGGTGAGATTACATAAACCCTTTCACAGAGAAGTCTCAGCCCTCATTACTCAGCTATTCTCAGAACATAGTTGTTATTGCTATGTATTTCAGTGCTACTTGGCCACAGGTGTTACAAGAAACACCCAGGTATTAACTACCGGGTTCACCATACATTGCTCTCTGCACCCAAATGTGTAACATAACTCTACATCCTTCTATCAGGGTTTATTACCACTGCCTAGGGAGTGATTCTATTTCTTATACATAGATGACTTTTCTCATCTAAGATGTCTTTTTTGCCAAGATGGTAGTTGAGTCTCATAATTAACTAACACATTTTATGTGCTTCTTGATGAAAGTAGTTTCCTTTTGGAGATCAGGATTTTGGACCTGACAGAGTCAAGAGCTATGGAGACAAAAAGCACAAAATTCGCCATTGGGGCACCAGAAATGATGGTAAATGAGATGACTCCAGCTTCTACTTTGGTTCCTAGGCACAAGTATATTTTCTGTTGGAAATTTTTTAGAATTTTAGAATTTTTATTTTTAAATTGACATAAATTTTACATATTTATCATGCACAACATATTATTTTGAGGTGTATGTACACTGTGGAATGACTAAATTTACTTATTTGACATATTTATTTTCTCACATAATTATGATTTTATTTAGTGAGAACACTTTATTTCTACTATCTTAGCATTTTACAAAATTACAACATATTTTGAAACTATAGTCACAAGGTTATACATAGAACTCTTAAGCTTAGTCCTAGCTCACTGGAATTTTGTATCATTTGACCAACACTCTCTCTGCTCTCAACCAACCTAGTCCCTGGTACCATTCTACTCTCTACCTCCATAAGATAACTGTTATAGATTCCACATGAGTCAAATTATTGAGGTATTTGTCATTCTGTGTCTGGCTTATTCCACTTAACATGATATCCTCCCAGCTTCCTCCATGTTGTCCTGA
Organism: Ateles fusciceps; assembly: GCA_036589455.1. Classification (NCBI taxonomy): domain Eukaryota; kingdom Metazoa; phylum Chordata; class Mammalia; order Primates; family Atelidae; genus Ateles; species Ateles fusciceps. The sequence continues at coordinate 3,147,202 of JAZHEH010000065.1, read as the reverse complement.
CAGGATTTTTTTTTCTTTTCTTCTCCTTCTCCTCCTTCTTCTTCATGTTTTCTTTTCTTTTCTTCTTCTTTTTTTTGGAGACAGGGTGATAGAGTTTGGCTCTGTGATCCTACCAAAATCTCACCTTGAATTTTAATAATCCCCACATTTCAAAAGCAGGACCAAGTGGAGATAATTGAATCATGGGGGTGGTTTCTGCCATACGCTTCTCATGATAGTGAGTTCTCATGAGAACTGATGGTTTTATAAGAGGCTTCCCCTTTTTCTTGGCCCTCATTCTCTCTCTTGCCGCCCTGAGAAGAGGTGCCTTCTGCTATGTTTGTAAGTTTCCTGAGACCTCCCCAACCATGTGAAACTGTGAGTAAATTAAAACTATTTTCTTTATAAATTACCTAGTTTTGAGTATCTTTTCATAGCAGAATGAGAATGGACTAATCACAGGGTCTTTCTCTGTTGCCCACACTGGAGTGAAGTGTTGCAAATCTTGGCTCACTGCAACCTCCGCCTCCTGGGCTCAAGCAATCTTCCCACATCAGCTTCCCAAGTTGCTGGGACTATTGGCATGCACCACCATGCTTGGCTAATTTTTAAATTTTTGTAGAGATAAAACTCCATATATTGCTCAGGCTGGCCTTGACTCATGGATTCAAAAAATCCTCCCACCTCAGCCTCCCAAAGTCCTGGAACTACAGGTGTGAGCCCCTGTGCCTGGCCAGGATTTTCTTTGTGATGGATGAATAATATTTCAAGTTGTAGTTGTTTGGTCAATCCTCTGTTCTTTTTTCCCCCCCCTCTTTTTCTTCTTTTGTGGCTGATTTTTCTCTAGTGTCATGTTGTGATTTTTTTCCTTATTTTTTTTCAAAGTTTTATTTTGTTCTTACCATGAGGCTGATCAAAATAATAGGTCAGTTTAAGCTAATAACAACTTAACTTTTATTTTTCCCTCTCAAAAAAACACAATTCTACATTTTACTCTACTCATTTTGAATTTTTTATTTTACTACTTACAGCTTCTTATGTGGCGTATTCCTTAAATATTATTGTAGCTATTATTTTTTGCCAGTTAGTTTAGCTAAAAGTTTGTCTATTTTAATTATTTATTTAATAAAACAACTTTTTATTTTATTAATATTTTTGTATTTTTTTAGTCTCAATTTGGTCCATTTCTGTTCTGTTTATTATTTCTTTATTTCTACTAATTTTGTTTTTGGTTTGTTATTCCTTTTCTAGTTCCTTGAGATGAAATATTTGGTTGTTTTTTTGATAGCTAATTTTTTAATGTAGGTGTTTGTCACTGTAAACTACCCCTTAGAATTGCTTTTGGTATATCCCATAGATTTTTGTATGTTTCCATTTTTACTTATTTCAATAATTTATTTAACATTTCTTTTTTTTAATTGATACACTGATCAGGAGAATGTTGCTGATTTTTATGTGTTTGTAGAGTTTACAAAATTCCTCTTGATGTTGACTTCTGATTTTATTCTATTTTGATTTAAAAATATATTGATATGATTTCAAATTTTTTGAATTTCTGAGACTTGTTTAGTGGCCTAACATGAGTATATGGTCTGGAATGGAGAATGTTTAATGGACTGAGGAGAAGAATGTTTATTTGGCAGCAATTGAGTAAAATGTTCTATAAATCTCAGTTAGGTCCATTTGATCTATAATGTACTACATCTTTAATATTTCTCTGCTGATTTTTTTTCTGGATAATCTATCTATTAATGATAGTAGAAGATTGAAGTCCCCAGTTATTATTGTATTGCAGTCTATCTGTTCATCTCTATTAATGTTTTCTTTATATATTTGGGTCTCTTGTGTTGGGTGAATATATATATTTTAAATTGTTATTTATTCTTGCTTAATTAATACCTTTCTCATTATATGCTGACCTTTTTGTGTTTCTGTTTTTTCTTTTCTTTTTTTTTTTTTTGGCAGTCTGACTTCTCATTTATTTTATCTCATATAAGTATAACTTTTTCTTCTCTCTTTTGGTTTCCAGTTGCATGGAATATATTTTTCATACCTTCACTTGAAGTCTATGTGTATCTTTATAGGTGAAGTTGGTTTCTTGTAAGCATCGTATAGTTGAGTCTTTGTTGTTTTTAATCCATTCAGTAAATCTGTGTTTTTAAATCATAGAACCTAATCTGTTTACATTCAATGTTATTATTCATAGATAAGGACTTACTACTGCCATTTTACTACTTGTTTTCTAGTTGTTTTATAACTTATTTTTTCCTTTTATCCCTTCTTACTTTCTTCCTTTGTGGTTAATTCCTTTGTAATATGTTTTAGTTTGTTTGTTTTTAGTTTTAGTAAGTAAAATAAAACATAGTACTATGTTTTTGCTTTTGGTTATCACAAGGCTTTCATAAAACATCTTATAGGTATGACAAATTATTTTAAACAGACGACAACTATTCTTTGGTTACAAAGAAGATAATAGAAACATACAAAAAGAAAGAAACTTAAGAACTCCAAAATTTAACTCCCCCACCCCTGCACATTTTGCCTTTTTTTGTCTCAATTAATGTCTTTTATGTTTCCAATCTCTTAAAAAGTTATGGAAGTTATTAATATTTTAATAGATTTGTCTTGTAGATTTTATACTATACTGGTAATCTGAGTGGATTTCACATCACAATTACAGTTTTAGATTATTGTGAGTTTGTCTGTGTACTTACTTTAGCTATTGGATTTTATACCTTTTAATGTTTTTTTTTTGTTTTGTTTTTGTTTGTTTGTTTTGCTTGTTAGTGTCATTAATTTTTGCTGTTTGTTTTTTATAGGTAAGGTCTCTTTTGCCCAGGAAGGAGTGTAGTGGCATAATCGTAGTTCACTACAGCCTTAATCTCCTTGACTCAAGTGACCCTCCCATCTCTGCCTCCCAAGTAGCTGGGACTACAGGTGCTGCACTTCACTATGCCTGGTTAATTTTTAATTTATTTACTTTTCTGTAGATGGAGTTTCCCTATATTGCTCAGGTTGGTCTCAAACACCTGGGCTCAAGCAATCCTCCTGTTGCAGCCTCCAAAATCACTGGGATTACAGGCAGGAACCACCGTACCCTGCCAGTGTACTGTTCCATCAGATTGAAGAATTCCCTCTAGCATTTCTTGTAAGATGAGTCTGGTGGTCATTAATTACCTCAGCTTTTGTTTGTCTAGGGCATAATCTCTTCTTGGATTTGTTATGTGGATAGCAATTTTGAGTACAATATTCTCAATTCACAGTTTTTTTTTTTCTCCCAGCATTTTGAATATGTTGCGACATTCTCTTCTGGTCCGTATTGTTTCCATTAAAAAGTGTGATACTTGATAATTTGGAGTCCTTTATATGTTATTTGCTTCTTTTCACTTGTTGATTTCAGAATTCTCACTTTATCCTTGACCTTTGAGAGTTTACTATATGCCTTAGGAAAACTTTTTTTTTTTTTAGTTTAATTTGTTTGGTGATCTCTTATCTTCCTGTACCTTTCACATTTATGTTTTGGAATGTTTTCTGTTATTGTTGAATAAGCTTTTTACTCCTTGCTTTAATTCAACTCCCTCTTGAACACCAGTGATTCCTAGAATTGTACTTTTGAGTTATTTTTTATATATTGTAGTCATTCTATTGACTATTTTCTAGTAGCTAAAAACAAGCTATCAGTTTAGAAAATATATTTTTTTAGTTCCTGGATTTATGTTTAATTTTTTTTCTTAATTTAATCTCTGTTAAATTTATCTGATAAATTTCTGAGTTATTTTTCTGTGTTATCTTGGTTTTCATTGAGTGTCCTTAAAACTGCAATTTTGAATTCTTCATCTGAGACTTCACACATCACTGTCTCATTAGGGTTGGTCACTGATTCCTTGCTTTGTCTGTTTGGAGAGGTTATGGTTTCCTGTTTGCTGTTATTTCCTGTCAATATACATATATGGCTTCAGATTGAGTAATTTGTTATTTATTCCAGTCTTCACTAACTGGCTTGTGTTTTTTCTTCCATATGTTTGCTTAGCGGTTCTTTGCAAATCACCTGTCGAATTTCCTTTACAATGGATCAGTGATTCCTTTTTGATATTAGATAGCACGTATAGCCCAGGTTTGACTCACCTGCATTTCACTTTTTCCAATGTAGAAACTATAAGTCAGGGATATTTTCTACATCTGTCTTGCCTGGTGGGTCAGAAAGTGGTGTAGCAGATGTAGATATCCAATTTTCTTACCATTTGCTCAAAGATTTTCAGTTTTTTAGGGCCCAGGTATTGTCATAGCCTCAGAGTTGAGTTCTGGGATATATGTTGTAATAACTTTGGTGCCAGATATTTGTGTTTTGGTTTTGGTGGGGGAAAGTGTAGCAAGATTGCTTTTATTCCATTATTTTGTTGATTTCACTCCTCTTAACAGAATTGTTGATAAAGGCAGTTTAAAGACTTATACATCAAAGGCAGGAAATTAGAATTTTGATCAGCTACCAAGCATCTTCAGATGTCATGGGTGAAGGGTATTCTAATTCATGACTTGGCAGGATTCTTACTAAAACTGGGCTTAACAATGGCAGAACCAGAAGCCCAAGTTCGTGAGCCAGTTGAGAAGAAAGTTCAGCGGACTAAAGTTTTGTAAAGGAGAAAGTTTGTATTGATACACACACACACACACACACACACACACACACACTCTTACTGTTCATGATAATAGTTGATTTAGGAATGGATAGACATTTCCATTATTCCCAACAGAATAAATTTCAGCAACCATTAAAGTGAATCCTAAAATTGTGGTGGGAAATGTTGGACATAATATGATCCTTTGTTTAACAGTTGATACATTTTGAGGAATGTTATTCAGAAATGTTCAGCAGGTATTTAACCTGTCCTTGAAGAGAGAGCCTTTCTACTACTGAAGTTAATAAAGAGAAAAAATAAAAGATAAAGAAGCATTTACCAAAATAAAGAGTATTTTTTTTTACTTTCTGCATCTAATTGTATTTGAGGTTTTTCATGTTTGAGTTCTGTACATATTTTTTTTTCAATAATGAGAGCCAAATTATTCCCTATTTTGCTTAAGATAATTTGACCTGGATTAATTTGTTGCAATTGAAGTATCCCTGTCAAGTTCAGGCAAGATAAAACCATTCGTGAAAGAAGCAAGAGAATCACAGTGGTTTTCCTTTAATAATGCAATTACACCTGCACTATGAACTCTTCTGGGTTGTTCCATTCAGATGCCATAGCACACAGTACCTCCCAGATATTTTTTCTTCTGCTGTTTTATTATGTGTTTCTCCATAGTACTTCTGTTCTGATGCTTTGCCATTGGTTAACTCTAATTCAGGTGGGACAGATTCTATCTTTAATATTTATATTTGCAGTTGCCCTTTATACCAATGTTTCAAAAATTATTTTTTTGCCATTTTTTTTTATAAATATTTATTGCTCAGAAACTTTTGGAAACAGTCAGAAGGCAGCTGCTTAATTTTAAGTGTCCATAATTTCCAGGCTGCTCATATGCTGTATTACATATGCTTAACTAAGCCTATTCATCACATCTTGTGTTTGTTCTCTTGCCATGAAATAGACCCTTGGATTGCATGGAGTTAATTGTTCTTGGGACACTAGGCTGCAGAGGAAGTGGAAATCAAAAATCTTGGATCTTTAAAAATGTATGTTCTGTGCTTCCTGTCACCTCAACCCCAGTATACAAAGTGCCTAATGTCATACCTTAATTTGGTAGGCACTAATCAACATATTTATTTTAAACATCCAAATAGTACCTACATAATTTGAGTACATATTCCTGCTTATTTTATTTAAACAGATAAATAAATAGTAAAGGACTTCTCTTGAACCTTTGTAATTCTGATAACATTCACATGGCACTTTCAAAACCTATTTCAATACATAGTCTCATTTTTTCTCTTTGTATAAATCTCACAAATGACACAAGTGCAGGGGCTCAAGGGAGTTAAATTATTTTTGTAAAGTCTTAGGGTAAATGAGTAGTAGAATAAAGTCAGCTTGTTATACCCGAGCGAGTTTAAATAGAAGCTCCACGCTCTGAGTTTATTGAGAGTCTGCTTTAATGCCGGCATCTGAGAGTCAGCTAAAGCTCAAACATCTCGGCCGAGAACAAAGGGGGGTCAACATTTTTATATCAGTTTAGGGTCAGGGGGCGGTAAGCAGATTATTACAGAAGCAGAAGGAGCAGGTTAGGGGAAGGGGGTTGCGTAACAACAAAATTCCATTTAAAGTTGTTTTTCACTCAGGATGTGGGGTAGGAAGCTACACAGCTGCAGGGACAGGATGTATGGGCCAGTGGGCCCTATTTCTCAGAAAACTGGTTACAAAGACGCCAGGTATATCAGACTACAAAGTTCTCAGAACAGAATGCTCTACATAGCTCAGGGTGGGTAAAGTGGAGTTGGCAGGATTGTTTAAAATGTATTCACCACAGCCAAGCTAGGGTATTTCATTCCTCACTGATGTTTTGGCAAAATCAAATCATGGATTCCTCAGTGGTATCCAAGGGATAATAGTGTGTTCTGAGGTACATGAGGCTGATGGAGGCTATACCCCATTTGATGAATTTTAGGAGCCAATTTAGTATACATAGTCCAAAAGTTAGACCTAAAAGAAGGAGGAGTAGGGGCCTGCCAGCCCAGTGATTAGGATGGTGAGCCAGGGTTTCCAATTAAACAATCCCAGATACCAGGGAGTGTTATTTTTTCACTCTCGGCGGCATTTGTCTATGTTATCCCTGATTTTCTGGAGAGTGTCTCTAATGACTCCAGACTTGTTGGCATAGAAACAACAGCTTTCCCCTATGGCAGCAGAGTCCCCCTTGGGACATCAATAACAGATCTAAGCCCTGGTGGTTTTGAAGGACCACCTCAGCTAGAGAGTCTAATTGGGCATCTAACATGTTTATGCTAACTGAATTTCCTCTAGATCAGAGTTAATACATTGGGAGATTGACACTAGTCGTGTTTCTCTTTGAATTAGAGCAGCAATTCCCAGGGCAGTGGAGCCTGCTACACCAAGCCCTACCAAGAGTGGCACCAGCAGTGGGTCCGCATGGCTGAACCTGGAGTATAGTTCCGGTGGGGCGAGCAGGTGTTGTCCTTCCAGTCCGCTGTACACATATACTTGGGGAAGTACATGGACTGAGATGCACAGTTCAGGCCTTGTTTCTGGAGCTGTTCCGTTTATGCAGCAGGCAAGAGCAGGAGGTGCAGCCCAACCAAGTGCTGTTTGGAGCTCTATAGGACAATGAAGAATTCATAACATTGAGTAAAGATTTATTACATGTGGTTTGAAATGGAGAGGCAGACAGGTTACATTTAAAACTGATTAGGCAGGAAGGGTTTCCCATAATATCACCTAGAGTGAGTGAGCGGGAAGGCTTATTGCAGGGAGAAACAAGTGAGATAGGTTTTTCTGTTCCCACTCTTATATAGTACGGAGGTTTTGCCTTTAGGCGTAACCAGCAGTCCTGGGCCAACTCAGGCCCAGTGGTATTTAGAAGCTTATGCATGTCAGTAAGGATGTTCATCAAGCTCGGGGCCAAATGAGGCTTAGGCCCGAGCCTGGAGACCGCTGGGGGCAGGCTGGTTGAAATCTTTTAACTGGGGATAGGGCTGGAACACAGGGTCTTCCAAGTCTGCTAGGGCCCAACAGGGTTTGGCGGTCTCCGGTACATAAGAATCTTCTTTTGGATTACAAACAAAGTTCCCAGGTCTCATCCGGTTACATCTAGTCTGAGTCCCCGGGTCATTCCCGTGGTCCAGTAGAAGGCAGAGGGATTGTGGATAGTTAAGTTCAGGGGGTTGCAAGATTTCATTGAGCACGTGTTTCGATGGGCAGCACGGGCTAAGGAGAGGGTTGAAGATTTTTCTGGTCCCCCCGATAGGTGGCTAGAGTGTACACGGGACCAATATGGGCAAAAATATTCATCTGCTTGCTGACAATTTACATCTGAGGGGGTTTCCTGAACACAAGTAAACGTTAGTTGACTGAAGTTCCTTTTCCTTGTTGACAGATCTTCCACATCCCGGGAAAGGCACCCTGAGTTGACCCCCCGCCATAGGGTGCTGATATGAGGACTAGCCTCTGGGAATAGGGCACACAGGTTAACTGGAGGATTAACTCTGCATGGGACAGCGTCCCCTTCCAAGTAGTATTACTAACCACTTGTCCTGTTTGGAAAGAAGTAATGAGGAAGGAATAGGTGTGTCCATTAGGGGCCAAGAGTTGGCACATGGTGACAGGAATAGCAAACAGGGAGAAGAAAAAACAAACAGTGAGGGTTACTTGGGAGTTTTTACTCTTTGTAAGTGCAGGCTTAAAGGAGTGAGTCCTGGCTTGGGGACCCATGTTGCTTGTTGAGGCCTGGTGCCAGGCTTTGCGTAGGAGCAGTGGATCCAGGTTGGAATACCATCAACCTTTAAGGCAATAGGGGTTGTCAGGATCACGGTGTAAGGTCCCTTCCATGATGGGGTAAGTCCTTCCTTCTGGAACTTTTTGACATATACGAGGTCTCCTGGGTGGAAGGGATGACAGATGATGGTGGGTTAGGAGCAGGGGTTGAGTGTGCTTCTCGAATGAGCGGCTGGATAAAGTTTTGTACCTGTTGGAGAGACTGTAAGTACTGTAACAGGTTAGCATGAGAGATTCCTGCCAAATATACATCCCTTAGCTTTGGTAAAATAGGGGTGCTCTGCCAAACATAATTTCATACGGGGTGAATCCTGCCCTATAAGGGACGCATCTGGTTCTAAGGAGTGCAAAGGGAAGGAGGTTTGTCCAACTTCCACTGGTCTCTAGAACAAGTTTTGTAAGGGTGTCCTTTAAAGTTCAGTTCATGCGTTCAACTTGTCCAGAGCTCTGGGGCCTGTTGGCATAATGTAGTTTCCATTTAACATTTAATGCCCTACTGACTGCCTGAGTGATGGACGTGACAAAGGCCAGACCATTATCTGACCCAATGGCAGCTGGCAGCCCATACCAGGGAATGATTTCATTTAATAAAATTTTTATTACTATGGAGGCAGTTTCATTTCGAGTGGCAAATGCCTCAGTCCATCCAGAAAAAGTGTCTACCATTACCAGGAGATACTTATATGCAGCCTGGTGTGGTTTTATTTCTGTAAAGTCTACTTCCCACCTCTCTTCTGGGCTGCATCCCTGGAGGTAGCAGCCCAGTTCAGGTTTTGGACCTTGCCTAGTGTTTACTTGTATGCAGGCTGTGTAGCTGTTAGCTGCCTGTGCAGTTAAGTCCTGGAGGTGGGGGGGATTTTGAAGTAGTCCCGTAGAAGTTGTGCCAACTTGGTTCCTCCTAGGTGCATGGTGGAATGAAGTTGGCCCACTAGGGCCCTCCCTGGAAGCTCAGGCAGGAAGATTCTTGAGTCCAGGAGGATCCACCATCCATTTTGGTTTTTGTTGGCCTGAAGATCTGCTGCTTGTCTTTCTTCCTCTGAAGAATATGTCAGACGATCGGGCAGGTCTGGCTGTGGGTAGGATATGACTGGCAACATAGTCAGTGGGATGACAGGAAGTATGGCCGCTTCTCAGGCTGCAGAGTCTGCTTTCTGATTTCCCTGGGCAATGGTCATTTTGTCTCCCTGGTGTCCTTAGCAATGGATCACAGTGACCTGACGGGGAGGCCACACAGCCTCAAGCAGGGCCAGAATTTCTTCTTTGTTTTTGATAGTTTTTCCTGCAGAAGTAAGTAGTCCCCCTTTCCTGGTATATGGCCCCATGTATATGCATGGTAGCAAAGGCATACCGGCTGTCAGTGTAGATGTTTACCTGCTTGTCTTTTGCCCAGTGAAGGGCCTGGGTGAGGGTTATCAGTTCAGCCTTCTGTGCGAAGGTGCCAACCGGTAGTGCTTGAGCCCAAATATTATGGGTCTCAGTTGTGACAGCTGCACCAGCCTTGCGCACCCCCTGGTTGATGAAGCTGCTTCCATTGGTGAACAAAGTGGCATCCCCTTGTTTTAGAGGGGTATCCTGCAAGTCTGGCCTGCCGGTTTCTGTGACCTCCAGTATTTCTTGGCAGTCATGGTTGGGAGCAGAGAGGTCCGGGTCTGGGAGCAAGGTTGCTGGATTTAGGCACCGCTCAGGATGGAAAGTTAGCCTGGGCTGCTCCAGTAGCAGGCTCTGGTACTGTAGGATCCAGGAATTTAACATCCATTTTCCCAAGGCACTTCTGAGCAGGATTTCCACTGTATGGGGTGCCGTAAGGGCCAATTCTTGTCCCAGGGTTAACTTACCGGCTTCCCAGACCAAGCTTGCAGTAGCTGCCACTGCCCACAGGCAGCTTGGCCAACCTGAGGCCACTGGGTCCAATCCTTTTGATATGTAGGCAACTGGCCATCAACGTGGTCCCAGGGTCTGGGTGAGGACTCCCTTGGCTATGCCCTTGCTTTCATGGACAAACAGGTGGAAAGGATTTGACACATCCGGAAGTGCCAAAGGTGGTGCTTCAGTGAGAGCCTTTTTAGGTTCTGAAAGGCCTGTTCCTCTGTTTCAGTCCAGACCAATTCCCCCACTCCCACGGGTTGTGGTGTAGAGGGGCTTGGCGATTTCTGTGAACCCCAGAATCCAGAGGCGTCAGTATCCTGTGGCTCCCAGGAATTCCCGCACCTGTTTTTTTGTGGTGGGGGTTGGGATCTGCAAGATAGCCAGTTTCCAAGCATTGGAAAGCACTTACTTTCCGTGGGTCAGCTCGTATCCTAAATAAGATACCTTTTGGAGGCAGATTTGGGCCTTTTTTGCTGAGACTCGGTATCTAAGTCCTTGGAGGAGGCATAACAAGTCTTTTGTATGTTGTAGGCAACTGTCAGCTGCTTCCGTGGCCAGCAGTAGGTCATCTACATACTGGAGCAAGGTGCAGTCTGGATGACTGGCCCAAAAAGGCATTAGATCCCATTGGAGAGCATCTCCAAAAAGGGTGGGAGAGTTTTTGAACCCCTGGGGTAATCGGGTCCAAGTAAGCTGGGTAGTATCTCTTGAGTTTGGATCTGTACATTTAAAAGCAAAGATTGGCTGGCTGTTCGGGGCCAGAGGGATGGCAAAGAAAGCATCCTTCAAGTCCAAGACAGTGTATACTGTATGGTTTGGCAGAAGTAGGCTGAGGAGGGTGTACGGGTTTGGGACAGTCAGATGGACAGTGACTGTCCACTTGTTGACCTCCCGTAAATCCTGGACGGGCCGATAGTCATTTGTTCCTGGCTTTTTTATTGGCAGGAACAGAGTATTCCAGGCCGATTTGCACGGTCTTAAAATATCTGCTAGTAGTCACTGTGTGTGGGGACTTATGCCTTCCCTGGCCTTTTGACTCATGGGGTTCTGTTTTACTTGTACCAGTAGAGCTGTGGCCAACAGTTCTACAGTTACGAGGGGGTGGTGTTTTGCCAGTCCTGAGGGGTTTGATTCCACCCGAACATGCGGAAACAGGGCCTGCAATTCCAACCAAAGGGAGTTGTTTTCCGAGGCCGCAGTTGGGGAGCTTAGAACCAGGAGATATTCTTCTGACAAGGGGGTTGTTAGCAAGAGGTGGGTGGTTGATGAGTCCTGGTTCTCTAAGGTTAGGTGTGTTCCTTGAGTTGAGAAAGAGATAGAGGCTTGAAGTTTATGGAGTAGGTCTCTTCCCATCAGGGGATACGGGCACTCTGGGACTACCAAAAAGGAATGAGTTACTTTTTTGTGGCCTAAGTTTACTTCTCGGGTTTGAGTGACTGGGTATTTGCAAATAGTTCCTGTGGCTCCTTGAACTGCCACTTTTGTATTGGTGACCTGGCCGAAAGGTGTTGTTAATACCGAGCATTCTTCTCTGGTATCAATTAAAAACTTTACAGGGTAACCCCCTACTGTGACGGTGACCATGGACTCCCAGGGGGTTAAGTGAAAACGAACGATGCTGTTGGGGCCAGTGGGTCATGAGGCAGGGAAAAACTCGTCCTCCTCAGATGGAGGCAGAACTGGAGGGGCTGAAGCTGAAGAGCATGGTGACCAAGCGGTGCAGTTAAGGAGTATTTTAGAAGCAGGATCTTGAGCCGCGCAGGATTGGAGCCACGGTGGTAGGTTAAGAACCAAGTTTAGCCACTGATCAATATGCGAGAACTGGTTGGGGTGGCCTGGATTTCCTGTAACTACCTTCCAAACAGCCCGGATGACATTAGGGTCCAGTGACCCTGTGTCTGGCCACTCCACATTAAGAGTTGGCCATTCCAGTTTACACAGGATATGGAGTCTGCCCTTGGAGAGGCAAACTCCATAATCACCCACAAAACCCAGGGAAAAGTTTTTAAGCATACATGTAAAGGAGTATGTGGCTGAGTATGGGAATGGGAGGGTGTGTTTCCCATCTTGGCTTACGAGAGAAAATTATACCCAGCACGGGCAGAAATATTCTCGGCCAGGAGAGGATGGTTGAGAGAACCTGCAAACCAGAAGGATTACAACCAAAAAGAGAACAAAAAGGGTCAGGGCTAAAGCTGCTTGCCACATGGAAGAATCAGATGAAATACTTGGACAATGTCTGTCGTCTTCTGTGTCTGTAACCAAGGTGCCTCCAGTGCCTCCACTCATTGAAAGCCTCGAGTTCAAATTTTCCCCTTTCAGTGAGAGGAGAGAGGAGAGCAATAAGGGCCAGGTCCTGGAGTCTCTGTACCTGGCGAGAATGAGGGATTTCAACAAAATTCTATTTAAAGTTGTTTTTCACTCAGGATGTGGGGTAGGCCGTTACACAACTGCAGGTACAGGATGTATGGGCCAGTGGGTCCTATTTCTGAGAAAATTGTTTACAAAGATGCCACTACAAAGTTCTCAGAACAGAATGCCCTACATAGCTCAGGGTGGGTAAAATGGAGTTGGCAGGATTGTTTAAAATGTATTCACCACAGCCAAGCTAGAGAAGTAATATGCTGTTACTTCCCTAGTTCTTCAATAGAGTGCTGTTTGTCATTGGAAACAAAACAAAACCAAGAACAAAAAAAAACCACTTTATTACTTATTTAGAAACAATACTTAAAAATATTTTGCACCTCAGACTTTGAGGACAGGAGATTTTTTTGAATAATTAACCCTTCCATGCTCATTTTCTTTCTTTTCACTTAAATGTAAGTAATCTCAGGGAAACCACACTTCAGGATGAGGAACAACTTTAGTTAAATTATTTCATTATTGTGTGCCACTAATATAAGGAAGATAACTGATCTCAGAAAAGAACAGATATTTATCATGTTTGAATCTAACATAGTGGTTATATTCAGTGGGATTTGAAGACACTCACCTATCTTTTCTTTACTGATATCTCTGAAGATGTTCTCTGTTTTGGTTTTCATTTGGAAACTTTTATCATTCTAAAGTAGCCATTTGGATTATGTATCATTCCTTCTGAAATATTTGCTTTATGATTCTTAATACTTTTCATAATATTTTTGATGGTGTTCCAAAAAAAGGTGACTCTGCTGGTAAAGATAATACAAAATAGATAATCTCAGCTTTCAGGTAGAAACATAGTTTTCAGAACATTTTCTGTTGCTGTAGCTCCTTATCTCCATTTGTGGGCTTATTGCTAACATTAAGTTATGCACAAATGTAAATTTGAGCTGCAGAGGAAGGAGTAAATCATTAATCTCAGGAATCCAAATCAGCTCTTTGAAAGTGTATGCTCTGCAGATCCTGTTTAACTCACTTAAATTGAGTTAATTAAAATTCTTTCTAAAGACTTTTAATATAAAAAACATTTATAGCATGAAAAAATAAGACATAAAATTAGATGAAGATATAGTCACAACTTTCTTAATATATGTATGGACAGAAAACTATATCATGCTGCCAGTAATGATTTTATGTCATTATGATTATTAGAATTATTATTCTTTTTAAAATTATTTTATTATGATTTTTAAAAATTATTTATTCACTTTTATTACTCCATTCTTCACTTTAATGCTAGTTCAGTTGTATACATAATCTCAGGTCAAATTATTTTACTTGGAATTCTGAATATATTGAACCATTTTTTCCATTTTGCAATATTGTTACCGAAAAAGTATGCCCATCCAGACCCCAAGAGAGGATTCTTAATCTGACATAAGAAATAATTCAGGCTGAGTCCATAGGATAATTTGAAAGCAAGTTTATTAAGAAAATAGAGGAATAAAAGAATGGCTACTCCATAGACAGAGCAGCTTTGAGAGCTGCCAATTGACCATTTTTATGGTTATTTCCTAAAGATGCAAAAGCATAAGGTGGATTATTCATGCCTTTTTTAGACCATATAGGGCAACTCTGACAGTGCCATGGCATTTGTAAACTGTCATGGTGCTGGTGGTAGTGTGGCAGTGAGGAAAACCAGAGGTCCACTCTTGTTGCCTTAATGGTTTTGGTGGGATTTTGGTCAGATTCTTTACTTAAACCAGTCTTATCAGCAAGGTCTTTTTGACTTGCATCTTTGCTGACCTCCTATCTCATCCTGTGACTTAGAATGTCTTAACCTTCTGGACCTGCAGCCCAGTAGGTCTCAGCTTTATTTTACCCAGCCACTACTGAAGGTGGAGTTGCTCTGGTTCAGATGCCTCTGACATTCCCCCACCACCCACACTTTTACACAAGAACCCTTTAATCCTAAGGGTTGCAGAGGGATGCAAATCTATCTTCTATAACTTCTTCAGGCTGTGGAGGTGATGAGTTTTGTGGTCTCTTATTATATTCAGGTAAGAGAAGAGTTCAGTCTGAATGTGTTGGTATGCTGAAGGCCATTTATAATTCTTGAGTTTCATCAAAAAATAATATCTGGAAGATTATAAGCATTTAATTTATAAAAACACTGAGTAAGCTTATCCTCATTCCTACACAAAGAGTACAACAACAATATATTCCATAAGAGTAAAGCAAAATAAGTAAAATTATCCCAAATAAACTAAATTAGAAGGCTTTCCAGATTCTTTACTGGAACTAGTTTTATCAGCAAGGTCTTGATGACCTGTGTCTTGTGCTGACTTCCTATCTCTTCCTGTGATGTAGAATGCCTTAATTGTCTAGAAATGCAGTCCAGTGTGTCTCAGCCTTATTTTACCCATCCCCTACCCAAGTTGGAGTTGCTCTGGTTCAAACACCTCTGACTATATATATATATTAAAATATATGTGTGTGTGTGTGTGTGTGTGTGTGTGTGTGTGTGTATATATATGTGTGTGTATATATATATATGTGTGTGTGTGTGTGTATATATATATATATATATATATATGTATATTTTAAGAGATCAGAGACTAGCTATGTCATCCAGACTGAAGTGCAGTGGTATATTCATAGCTCACCTTAGCTTCAGACTTGTGGGCTGAAGCAATTCTCCCTATAACTGGGTCTACAGGGACACACCAACACCAACACATCCAACTAGGTTTTAAAATGTTTTTAGAGACAGGGTCTTGTTATTTTTTCCAGGTTTGTCTTAAACTTCAGGGACCAAGCAATTCTTATTTTGACCTGCCAAAGAGCAGGGATAAAGGCTGTGAGCCACCATATCTGGCCACAACATTGTATTTTGATGGATTGCATTTTGGTAATTTTAATTTGATATTTTGTAAACTCTTTTTTTTTTTCTTTTGTGAGACAGAGTCTCACTGTATCACCAGGCTGGAATGCAGTGGCGTGATCTTGGCTGACTGTAACCTTTACCTCCCAGGTTCAAGTGATTCTCCTGCCTCAGCCTCCTGAGTAGCTGGGACTAAATGTGCATGCCACCAACCCAGCAAATTTTTGTATTTTTAGTAGAGACAGGGTTTCAACATGTTTGCCAGGATGGTCTTGATCTCTTGACTTTGTGATCTGTCTGCCTGTGCCTCCCAAAGTGCTGGGGTTACAGACGTGAGCCAATGTAGCCAGCCATAAACTCATTTTTAACTTGGATTAAAAAAATAGATTTATATTTCATGTTCTGAATTTATATATCTCTGCAGGTTATTGCCCCACCACTCATTATACTACTTAGCAATCAATGAGACCTTTAAAACTGAAGATTTGTATATTATAATATCTTTGAAAAGTTACATAATATTTGTATTTTATTATTTTCTTTAATGATTTCAGTTCTCTGGAAAATGTACTGTAATAAGCATGTGGTTTTAGAATGTCTTCCCCTATATTTTATGTTTCATGTTATAAATATAAGGGATTTTCATTGTGATTCTGGGGGAATAAATCTTATTCTGACTCTTTTGTTGTATTAAATTCTTCTCTGGCTGAACTTTTTCTACCAGTCAGCTCATCTGTTTAAGTGTTTTAAATAACACTTCTATTACTAATTTACGTGGTCTTATAAAACCAAATAAAATGACTAAAGAAAATTTAGAGGTTTATTTTGCCAAGTTTGAGGACATCCTGAAAAGAAAAAAAAAAGGAATGCAAAATCACAGCAACATCTGTGATCTGTGCTTTTTCCAAAGAAGGTTTGGAGACTTCAGTACTTAAAGGGGAAAGAGAAGGCAGTAGGAGAAAGAAGAAAGAAAAAAAAAGGGGGAGGATAGTTAAGATAGGTAAGTGGTTGCATTCTTTTGAGGCTTTGATCAGGGTTCAGTGAATTACATTTTACATGTGAAAAGAGAGGGTAGAGGAACAGTCAACTATGCATTCATCTTGTGCTCAATGAATTTCCATTTTTACATAAGAGTAGAGAAAGCAGTCTAATATGCATTTGTCTCAGGTGAATGGAGGGATGACTTCTAGTCCTGTCTTTGTTCTGTGTTTGTGAAGATAAGCTGTTGATTTACATTGTCAGCGTGAAATCCAAGACAACTCTGTTTTAGGGCAAAGATCTTGGGTCTCTCAAGGAATTTCCCCACAAGTGAATTTTCCTTGCAAATTGTGAGGGAGGACCCCTGGATAGATATGTGGATTTTTTAAAAAGTGGTTATATATATAGTAAGTTGATTATTTTCCAAGGTTTTAGAATTATTTGAAAATTCAGTATATGCTTATTGGGCTTGATATGGTTCCCATTTGTTTTACTGCAGTCTGGCCTAAGATTTTAGAACATTGATTTTAATAAAAAATGAATAAAACATTGGTTTAAAAAATTCTGAGAGATATACAAGTAATCTGAAGAAATTCATTTATCTTGTAACTTGCAGGATCGAGGCTCATGATTTTAAAATTGTCTTGTTAGACAGATGCAGGGGCTCATGCCTGCAGTCCCAACACTTAGAGAAGCTGAGCTGGGTAGATGACTTGAGACCAGGAGTTCAAGATCAGTCTGGGCAACATCGCAAAACTCTTTCTCTAGTTCTAGTACAAAAAATACAAAAACTAGCCAGGGATGGTGGCATGTGCCTGGAGTGACAGCTACTCAGGAGACTGAGGTAGGAGGATAGCTTGAGCCCAGTAAGTCAAGGCTGCAGTGAGCTGAGGTTGCGCCACTGTACTCCAGCCCGGGTGACAGAGTGAGACCCTTTCTAATATATAAATAACATTTAAAAAGAAAATTGTCTTTTGCTTTTGTGCAGATGGACAAATGGCACCCTCTATTAGGGTTCTCCAGAGAAACAGAACCAATAGACTATATATTCATATAAATAATACCTGAATGCCTTACAAATTTATTTTATCATAAATACACATATGAACATATTATATATACACATATACATATGTATTCATTTTATCACATATATGCATATGTGTATATGATCACATATGATCATTTCTAATTTATTTTGTTATATATTCACATGCATATATGATAATACATGTATAATAAAATATATACATATGTGGATATGTAATATATATGTGTACATATAATAAAATGTGTTTATATACATATATGTATATATATAATAAAATGTACTTATATACATTTATGTGTATGTATAATAGGAATTGGCTCATGCAATTATAAAGGCTGAGAAGTCCCATAATGTTTCATCTGCAAGCTGAAACATTTCCTTTTCATCAAGGAAAGCTGGTGGTACAACTTTTTCTACCACTCAGCTCATCTATTTAAGTGTTTTTAAACCTCCCCGTTTCAAGCAATTCTCATACCTCAGTCTCCCAAGTAGATGGAACTACAGGCACGGTCTACCACATCCAGGTAATTTTTGTATTTTTAGTAGAGTTTTGCCACATTGACCAGGCTGATCTTGAACTCCTGACCTTAGGTGATCTGCCTACTTTGGCCTCCCAAAAAATGCTGGGATTACAGGAGTGAGCCACTGTGCCTGGCCTCCAATGTAGTTTTTATCCCTATAGCTTCTGGCTGAATTTTTGTCAAAATGAGCCGTGACTTCCAAATAACTAAAACTCATGGCCTTTTCTTAGTTCTAATCTTATTTTGACTCATCAGCATCATTGTATATTTGATCATTGTCTCCTTCTTGAAATACTATATTCACTTTGTTTTTGGAAATTAAAACCCTGCCTCTAAATTAAGGGAGGTTTCATGGATAAGGAGCTTTTCCTTATCTCTCTCCAACTTTGTTAGAGACAGAATGCTTGTTCTTAGATACTGCAAGGAAAAATTAGCATTCAGACAAAAAGTTTTCTCTTCAAGCCAATTTATTTTCTTCAGAAAGGGTGCTACCCATCAGCAATCCTACCATGAGAGCACACCGAACAAAGGAAAGGCAAGAATATTTATTCCTTACGTATTGGGTCCTTATTGCTGTGTTCTAGCTCCGTTGGTTGGAGCTGGACTTCACAGTATAAGCTAAACATGATTGGCTAACAATGTAAAACTTTCTAAAATAGGTAAAGACAATGGAAAACAAAGGAAAAGAGGAAGTTGCTTGCCAAAAGGATTTAAAAAAGTAATAACATTTTCAAATAAGGAAAAAGCATAAGCTGCAAGCTAGGACATAACTCTGAGCATGTCCAGCACAAATATCTTAGTTAAAGTACAAGGACATAGAATGTACTTATTCCCTTATATCTAACAGCTACATAAGATAAAGCTTAACAAAGAGTTACTAGCAAAAAGCAAGAAGGCATTGAAGAAAGTCAGTCTTTAAAAGAAACTATTATTTCTAACATTTATTATTATTATTATTCAATAAGAAAAGAAAACTTTGAAGAGGAACTTTTTACTTTGTACAGTCTTCTCTTCATAGATTTTCCTCTTCAAACTTTCTTATAATGTCTAATAGATATAATTTATCTAATCTATATTTTTATTAACTGTTATCCATGGGAGGATAGATTCAAACCTGCAGCTATTTGGTACTTAGCTTTAAATTCATCTTATATACCCTGCAGAATGTTGATTGCATCTAAATAGACTTGAGGGTTGAAAGGCCTGTTGATGGGCTTCTCCTGCTTTATGATGTGTTTTTTCTTTTTTCTGGTTGATGAAACGCCAGGGGTAAAAGGGATAGCCAATTAAACTAGAGCACAAGTAACGCTCTAATTATTTGGCAGAGTGTCCAGTAAAGGCCCTCCACAATACTACCATACATCTACTTGAGGATGAATAAGGGCAGACTGATGGGTCAGCTCTTGGAAGTGCCTGACCTCATTGCATCCTGTTAAATCACCAAGGAATGTCAAATTTTCCCCTTGTCATTGGAAACATGAATTAAAATTGGTCTTGGAAGATGGTGGCTGGATGGCTCTTGGAGGCTAAGCTGAAGGGTGCTGCACTTCAGGAAACAGCAGAGAGAGTTTGGCACAGTTCATTAGCTCAGGCTGTAGGATTTTGAAAAAGAGTTACCATGCAGTCCATGTCCTGTTGATTAGAGGACTACGTAAGTGGAAAGGAGACAACTTGGGCCTCCTGCCTACCATGTACACAAGTGTAACAATCACTTTTATTCTTTTATTTAGAGTGTGGAAGGAATATTTAATCTCTTCTAGCTGTGGCATTTATATCCTGATACCTTGTCTCAGTTGCTATGGCTTGCCTTATTTTTTTTTTTTTCTTCTACTACAGAGACTTTGGTTTTGTAACTATGTCTAGGAGAAGTGATTGATAGAGAGGTTGAAGGAGCAATAAAGCGTATTTCAAAAATTCCTTTAGGATCCTTTCCTAATATATCAGTACCTATACCACAAATATGACTTAATGAAGGGGAAGAGTTTTCAGATGTTGCAATAGCAGGAGCAAGCTGTGTAGGATTACACTGGTCATATTGACAGCTAGAAGGGGTAATTCATTTGGTAAAAATGGGTATATGGTTTTAAGGACTGGAAAAGAGTTGTGGAAGCAGTCTATCTTAAACTTTTATTGTTTCATAGGGCATTCAACTAAGCAGAACATAGAGATTCTGTTTTAGAGGAACAGAGTCTGATTTCCACTAATTAATACAACTACTATTTTCTGGATTACTATTATATTCACAGGAACTCATTATGTCTTCCTAATCTGAGGAAGTTTAAGAAGGACAGAGATATTTTTCTGAAGTAGTAAGCTATCTCTGGTTATGTAAATCTCTATAAACTGTAACTAAACAGGCATCAAAAGGAATAACTTGAGGTGAGTTAGATCTGGTTACCTTAATAATAGGATGGGGGCAGTTAAAAGGAAGAAAAGAAAAATAAAAGATAGACTAAGTTTTTCTTAACTTTAATTTGGTAGGGCTTGATCCTGGAACAATGGCCCATGATTCCAATGGTGATGATGTTTTCTTGTCCTGGGTGTGATGTCCATCCCTTTTCTGCTGTGCAAATGGCAGTCTCAGTGGTTAGCAGCACAAGATAGGGTCCTTTTCAGACTGGCTTGAGTTTTTCTTCTGTCCATCTTTTGATCAGGATGTAGTCTCTAGGCTAGTGCTGGTGTGCTGGAAATTCTAGGTGTGGTGTCTGTGCTAAGAGACCTGTTATAATCTTTGTTAAAGAGCAGGTTAGTGCTTTAAGAAAAAAAAAACATGTACTTTTATTTTAATGTCTAGTTTACAGAAAAACTGGATGATACTTCTTTAATTTTAGCCAATATGTTTACACAAAGAATTTCCTTTACAATTAATGTTTTACAACTTGCTTAGACCTTCAAAACAAAAATTATATAACATTTCTTGCATAAATTCCTTTTTATAATACTTTTCATGACTTTCATAGATAATCCTCGACATGTCTTAACTTTCTGACTTTGTTTTATAACCTTCCTTACTAAAGGTGCATTCTTATATGTATAACTTCCTTCATATTTCTTTCTCTTCTTCCTCCTTTATTTGTCTCCTTTGTCTTACTTGTTGGGTCTTTCTCTGATTTCTGTTTCTTTCAGTCTCTCTCTTTATTCATTCTTTCCCTCTATTTCTCTCTCTGATCTTTCTGTTTCTGTTTAAATCTTTTATTGCCAGATTCATAGGGTCTCTTCCCTAAGTCTCTATTTCATTTGTGCTCTCTCTCTCTCTCTGTCTCTCTCTCTCTCTCTCTCTCTCTCTCTCTCTGGCTCTCCACCTCTGCCATTTCCTCCCATTTCTCTTTCTGATTTCCTTTCTTACTTTCTCCCTCTCCTAGTTTCTCTTTCCTCTCTGCTGGTCTTTTCCTTGCTGTATACTAAATTTTTGGGTAAGATTCTGGGTTTGGGATACTGATTCTTTAATTTCCTTTATTATTAATTCCTTAAAGTTCTGCATGTTCTAATGGGGATTTCTTACCTCTTTTTATCCTTCAAGACACCTAGACTAAGGAATAGTTTACCACCCTTGCAACTTCTCTTTCCTTGGTCCTGACCAAGGAGTAATTTACCACCTTCCCCATGGCTTCTCTTATTTTGGTATGTTCTGACCAAGGAATATTTTGTTACCCCCCGAGCTTCTCTTTCCTATCCCTGTTTTAAGAAACATTCTCCATACTGGGTACCAGTTAGACTCAACAGCTCTCGACCCAGAAGTTTCTTGCCTATTCTGTTTTCCAGAGGCTTGCCCTTCTTTTCCCTGGAAAGGATTTTAACTATCCCCCTCCCCATTCCTGGAAGTCTCTTTCACTCCTTTTGTCTCACCTTCTCCAGACTCTAGGCCACATGAAATGATCACAGATCTTGCAGATCCATTCATTTTGCCCTGTCTGGCCTCTAAACTCACAGAGAGGGCTGCACTCAAGTGGAACTCATGCATGCACACCCACACTCACTCAACTTCCAGAATTTTTACCACCAAGGAAGTACTTTGTCACCCCCTTGTGATGTTTCCTACCTTGGTCTGTGCACAGTGTTGCCTGGTTGCTGTTGTGCTGCAAGCCTTTTCCCCTTGTTGCCAAGAGTATGGGTTTATTCTTCGCACTGGGTGAGTCCTGATTCCTTAATCCTGTGGCCACCAGGAGGCAGGGGGTGCATCTCCTCACAAGAGCGAACCAGAGACTGCCTCTGGAGGGGAATGGAGGCTAAACCCGATTGGCTAAAAACTTAAAACTTTCCTAAATAGGTAAAGGCAATGGAGAACAAAGGAAAAGAGGAAGTTGCTTGCAAAAAAAACTTAGAAAAGTAATAACATTTCCAAATAAGGAAGGGGCATAGCCTGCAAGCTGGGATATGCCTGTGAGCATGTCCAGCACAAATATCTTGGTTAAAGTGCAAGGGCATAGAATGTACTTATTCCTTTATATCTAACAGCTCCATAGGATAGGGCTTAATAAAGAGTTAATAACAAGAAGCAAGAAGACTTTGAAGAAACTTAGTCTTTAAAATAAAATATTATTTCTAACATTTATTATTAGTATTGTTTAACAAAAGAAAAACTTTGAAGGGGAACTTTTAACTTTCTACAAACTTCATACCTTAAATTAGCACTATTCAATAGAAACTCAATGAATTGTATAATTTAATGCTTTTTCTTACCTAATTTATTCATTTGCATTACCTGTCTGTCTCCTGTAGTATTTGTGTTTACAAAGCTATGTTACAGAACATGAGACATAGAAGGAGCTTTAAGGCATTTCGACTAGTATCTGCTTTGTTCATTGCAGTACAGATGTTGGTGACGTGTTTCCATTGCTATTTTTATAAATCATTAAATATAAAAATAACTTCATTTTTCCTTTGAAATTCAATATTTGGATATTTTAAACTTGAATATAAGTGTGTGAGCGACACTTAGGAGAGCAATAGTTAGGGGAAATTAGATAAACACATTTCAATACTGGTACCCACTGAAGTAGTTTTGAACTGAACATCTACATGTTTCTGATTTCTTAAAAAGCATTGTCAGTAACACAACATGAAGGGATAATTACATCTAATTGGATATTTCATGTTTGTGAATGAAAATATTTGCAATTTGTTATTCGTGACAAGATACTATAACAAACTGAAACCCTAGCTCTTACTTTGCTATACAACAGAAAATGAAATTAACAAGAAAAACAACAACAGCTTAAGAGGATCAATTTTCATGTTGTGTTTATCTGTTTTTGTGTCTCCATAAGGAAATACCTGAGGCTTAGTCATTTATTTATTTTTATTTTTTATTTATTTATTTTTTTTTGAGATGGAGTCTTTCTCTGTCATCCAGCCTGGAGTGCAATGGTGCAATCTTGGTGCACTGCAACCTTGGCTTCCTGAGTTCAAGCAATTCTTGTCCCTCAGCCCCCAAGTAGCTAAAATTACATGCATGCATCACCACGCTCAGCAAATTTTTGTATTTTTAGTAGAGACAGCGTTTCCCCATGTTTGCCAGGCTGGTCTTAAACTCCTGACCCCAGATGATCCACCTGCCTTGGCCTCCCAAAGTTCTGGGATTACAGGCATTAGCCACTGCACCCAGCAAGGCTGGTAATTTATAAAGAAAAGAGCTTTAACTGGCTCACAGTTTTGCAGTCTTTATGAGCATTGCTCCAGCATCATTTTCTGGTGAGGGTCTCAGGAAGCTTCCAATCACAATGAAAGGTTAACAGGGAGCATACATGTTATGTATAGAGAGAAGGAGCAAAACAGAGAGAGAAGAAAGATCCCAAACTCTTTTAGGCAACTAGAGCTCATGTGAACTGAGTGAGAACTCATTCGTCACCAAGGAGACGGTGCTCTAACCACTCATGAGGGATTCAACCCTAGGATCCAACCACCACCCATCAGACCCCACTTCCAATACTGGGAATCACATTGTAATATGAAACTTGGATGTTTGGACAAACATCTAAACCATATACTGTATTTTGATTAAATGCCATAAGATACAGATAACTTCAATCTATATTAAATATAGATAAAGATATGGTACAAAACGAATCACAATACATTTGTCATTTTAAATGTATGTGCAGACAAATCATGTAAATTTGTTTAGCATTAAATTAAATAAGACCCATGAACCTTTGGTTAAATATATCAGAGCAAAGGAATTTCAATCTTAATTATTATCTCTGAAATAATAAAAAACCATTGAAATGCATTTTTAAAAACGAGCAAAATGTAAAAATATTAATCATTTTTAATGTAACTAGGAAATGGTTACAATACCTAAATATAAATTAGGAAGTAGTAGCTGTCATAAAATGTGAAGCTCAAAACACATCAAAGAGGAATGACGAAGTACCTGAGGCACATGATCAGATTTGACTAAAAGTACCTTTCTTTCCCTTTGGAAGGGAATTTGGGGGCCCATTCCTCTGGGTCGGGATGCAGTAGATTGAGAGGAAGAGTTTAGCTGTGGCTATGTGGAACCTTCTTTTAATGAATAAATTCTCTTTTCTCTTCTGATATTTACATTTTAAATATTAAATACAATATCTAACATTTTATTAGATACCCTTTTGGATGTTTAGTACCAAATCAGGTTTATATATCACTCTATTGAGGGACACACATAGTTTGCATCATATGTCAATTACAGCTTCCATCGGGAAGTTATCTTGTTAATCACCTTTCCTGTTTTATTCTTGCTATTTTGCATAATAAAAGCAGTTTCTTAAATTACAGTTACAATAAGATGAAAAAGAATAAAAATCATTATTTTCTACCTGTATTTTAACTATTATGCCTGTAAATATTGCTCTAGGCCTCAAGGTGAACTTTTAAAATAAAATCTTATATAATAACTATATGGTCCTTGCTAAGTTACATTATAGTGGAATGAAACATCAAGAGTGTAATGTTTGTTTCTTTCAGCATAGCATCAATGATGTTGTGTTATCAAAATAATTATGAAAAGTTAATTAATATGACAAATAATTATACTTAATGTTCTCCAAAGTAAGCCATAGTATCAGAGGGAAGGAAGAGGGAGACATTTGAAGGAAATGCTCCTTAAACCCTGGGATATCCACGTTTTACATGCATGTAAGATGATTAAGCCATTATGAATATGCAACTAGTATACACACGCAAACACACAACAGTTTAGGTTCTATGTTGATAAATGAAGCAAGAGATAAAAAGGTGGTAGTTTGGAGAAGTTGGTTTTTAAATAGTGTAAAGGGAGGTTTTCCTGAGAGTGCAAATTAAGCAGAGACCTGAATGGAGTAGGCTGTGCATTTAATACACTTGAAAAATTTGTTTTAACGCTGAGATTGTGTGAAATCTGTCCAAGTTTTCTGGACAGACAAATATGAATACTATGTGTTTAAATTTTTTAATTTAATTCTTAATATGCTGTCAACAAAATTGTGAAAAAAGTGTCATAACATTGGTGTAAATGATGTAAAATCAACACAAGAAAGTTTTAAGAGTAGCAGCTCATATTCATGCTATTATTTACTACATTCTCACACTCATGGGAAGTTGCAAGAGTATTAACGGTTTAAGAGATGCCAGCATTTTAAAGTTCGTTTTGTAGAATAACATAAAAAATGTGAGATAATTTTTAAAAAATAATTGTAACTCAATTATCTTATTCATGTAAAGACCTTTTACTAGTGAATGTAATCTTTGTGTACTGTATAGGTTTGAACTGGCAGATTGCAGCCAATTGACTTCCTTTGAAATGCAGATTGTCATAAGGTTTTTGGGTACACAGTGCACTGAAATTATCCTATAATAGTGGAAAAACCTCTAACTCAAGAAAAGCATTTGACAGCTGCAGTGGCTGTATCCAAATGTTTTCACAAATTTTCATTTCCTAAACAAACAGAAGCACACTGTGTTCAATAAATTTAATTAGCAGGTTGTCATCTAATTTGGTCTCATAACAACCTGTAGATGTTTTCCTTAAAGTAGCTTCATAATAGAATAAAAATGGTATTACTAAGTCATTTTCAATTCCAGTAGGCTAACATTTGGCATTTCTTGGGACTACTATTTTATTTTTTCCTCAAGAAACTATTAACTATTATATAGCCAATGATAAAAATATATGCCTAAATACTGAACTTGAATACATATAAAAACATGTAAGCTTATTTATATAGCATATATGTATACATACATTCACACATATATATGAGCATATATATATTATATATACATATCATATAATATAGCTCTGTCCATTAAGTCCTACCTCTGCCACTTATTAGTTATGTGGTTAAGAACTGGTTACTTTACCCTGCTGTATTTCAAAATCTTCATCTATAAAATGTGAATATTAGTAACACCAGCTTCATACTGTTGCTTAAGTGACTAAATAAACCCAACTTAAGGACTTAACCTGGCTCCTCTCAAAAACTCAACAAATGTCACCCCCTCTTGTTTGTCTTCACTGAACTCAGAGTAACTACGCTGAACATAAGCTCAGTGTGCACCCCAAAATGAAAAAGTAAAAGTTGCCATTGGATATTTAATTTTCAAAAAACATAAAATAATTGTAGCAATTAAGAATGTGTGAATAACAGAAAGTCCAAATAATCTTTGGGTGATTCCACTGCTTTTTCACTTAACCATTCTTCAGGAGATCTGCTGTTATGAATACCAGCTTTTCAGCTTCACAGTGTTGTTATCAGGAAACCTGGCTTGAAACCAGTTGTTTTAAGATGGCTGCTACAAATGTATTTATCACAAAAATGTTCAAGGCAGAAGAAGGGTTGTGGAAGTGGGGACAGTCACATTTCTTCCTTGTCCTTTTATCAGGAAGTCATTAGATTTCTTACAACTTCTCATGAGAATTTTGCTGATGAATTACTCGTATTGTCTGTGTCATATGGTTATTCTGAGCTGTAAAAGATACTAAAACAACAAGCTGGGACTTTGTTGTATTCAACAAATTCAAGGTTGTTTTAACAGGAAAGAAGGTGAGAACTAGATGTTGGGTAATATTTTAGTATGTGTCATAATAGTCATCAAGGGAAGCATCAGAATTCAGTTAGTCTTCCATGTCCTCATTTTATGGTTTAGTATTTATTGTTTTAATATTGAGTTTCCTAGTGGAAAATAGTACCACAAACTTTTCATTGCTTAGTTCTTCTGAAGCTTTAATGTAGTACTAATATTAGGAGATTTTACTTTGCCACTGACATTTTTATGTGATTTTGTTTGTTTGTTTTTCTTGAAAAAGAAACAGTTGGGCAAAAGTGCTACTGGGAAATTGTCCCCAATCACTCAGTTCACTCATTGCACTGTAGCTACATGGGCTTTACTTATTTTTCTCAAATATGCCAAGCTCATCTCTACCTTATGTCTTTCCTGCCTGTTCTTCCTTCAGTTTGAGAAAAGTCTGCAAGACCAGACCTCTAACCATGACTGCTGTTTTCCCAAGCCTCAATTCTCCACTAGGTTTAGTTCAAATGTCCCTCCTCAGGGATACCTTTTCTGACCAGATGCCTCTCCCAGCAAACCTCATCTCATTAAGCCTATTTTATTAATTTTCCTTTTATAATTTTCTTCCTGTGAAACTGATTTTTATACATTTACTAGCTTATTATCTTACTCTTCCAAATTTAATGTAAGTTTCTTGAGTTAAGGAACATTTGTCTGATTCATCCCTGAGTTTTCTGAACCTGAAACAGGGCTTAAACTATAGTAGTCACTTAATAAATGTTTGTTAAACAGATTAAGTCATTCTTAACACGGGGTTTTTGGTCACCATGTAATTAGAGCAAGAGTATTTATATGCACATTAATATTTAAATACTTAATTTCATCAGGAGGAAATGGATTAATCTATTCATCTCAGCAGTTGAGATGTACAGACTGTGTCCACCTTACTGTGTTTAATTAACTGTTTTCATCTTTACAATGGTGCAAAAGCAGTACATACTCAGTAGAAACTATACTTCAAACTTTGAATTCCATCTTTTCTTCAGCTAACTGTAAACATAGGTATGATAGCTTCTTATCATGCTGGGCAGCAGTGGTGAGATGCAGCTCCCATTCACCCATACCATCATGAGGATAAACAATCAATACTGTACTCTGTAGTGCACTGTATTCAGTAAGTTGCATGAGCTATTTAACACCATTATAAAATAGGTTTGTATTAAATGATTTTGTCCAACTATAGGCTAATATAAATGTTCTGAACATGTTTAAGATAGGCTAGCCTAAGCTATGATGTTCAGTAGATTAAGTGTGTCAAATGCATTTTTGACATATGATATTTTCAACTTATATTGAATTTATCAGGAAGAAACCTCATTGTAAGTGGAGGAACATCTATATTTGAGAGTGTGCCTTCTTACACCTAACAGCACTTGATAGACATTGCAGCTCAGGCAGCTTTCATTTATATTATTCCATGGCAAAACAAAACAAAAACGCTTCTTTTCATTAACACAGACTTCAAATATTCAGTCATTTATTTGTCATCAAATCTTCCTGCCTGGGTATTGTACTAGCCTTTGTCTATACCTGATGTGAAAATTAAATATTAATTTTATAATGTAATTTTCTCCAAATAAAAAGTGGGTAATGTATCTGAACAGACATCTCACTAAGGAAGATATACAGATGACAAATACACAGGTTAAAGATACTCGATATCATACGTCATCTGGGAAATGCAAATTGAAACAAGGTAACATTCATACCTACTCCATTACTTACTGTATTGCTATCATAATGGCAGAAATCCAGAACACTGGCAAAACCAAATGCTGGTGGGGATGTGGAGCAACAGGGACTTTATTTCTGATGAGAATGCAAAACTGTACAGCCGCTTTGGAAGACAGTTTGACAGCCTCTGACAAAACTGAAAATAGTTTTACCATATGATCCAGCAATCATACTCCATGGCATTTACCCAAATAACCTGAAAATTTAGGTTCATCCAGAAGTCTGTGCATAAATGTTTATAGCAACTTTCTTCAGAATTGTCAAAACTTGGAAGCAACCAAGATATCTGTCAGTGGGTGAATGTATAAACAAACTGTGGTACAGGTACACAATGGAATATTCACCAATAAAAAGACCCAAGCTATCTAGCCATGAAAAGACATGCAGGAATCTTATGTACAAATTTCTAGGTGAAAGAAGCCAATCTGAAAAGGCTGCATGGAGTATAATTTCAAGTATCTGACTTCTGGAAAAGGCAAAACTATGGGGTCAGTAAAAAAAAAAAAAATCAGTATTTGCCATTTGTTGGTGGCATGAGGAGGGATGACTAGTTGGAGTGTAGGGGATATTTTAGAGCAGTAGAACTATTCTGTATGGTGGATATGCATCATTATAAGATTGTTAAAACCCATAGAATGTACAACACTAAGTTGTATATAAGTGAGGCCTTATATAAACTATGGATTTTAGTTAATAGTAATGTATCAATATTGACTCATCAATTGTAACAAATGACCACACTAATGCAAGATATTTATAAAGAGAAAACTGAGGGTTAGGTGGGGTTGAAACTGCTCAAAAACTGATTTCTATTTTTAAAAATGTAATTATTACAGAGTAATATTTAAATATAGAACACTTCTCTGGTAAGTTCTCTGTTTTAGCAACTTGTTATGAGAACTTGAATGGATGATTTCATTTGTCATTCTTATTGACAAAAGACTCTCCTTTGGACAAAACTTTAGTTAGGCTCTGACCCTGGGCTTCACTCTCTGTCCTTGTAGAATCTATTTTGAGCAAGAATCTTGCTAAGTTATTTTAATGAAAATCTCCCACCTTTGGACCTGGCCACCTTCTATATCTCATCCTTGGCCTGACTTCAGCAAGAATTATCTCGAATTGTTCTAACAAGAATTCCCCTTATCTGTGATGTTTTCTCCCAGTAATTTTCCATCTACTCCTTGCTCCTTGACAATGAATTTCCACATGAACATACTGTGTGTGGAGTCAAGCCCAGTCACTGTTTTTCACTGCAAATCCTCACTGTAGTGGTCTCTATACCTAATGATAGTTTCCCCTTGAATCGGGGCTTCCTTACCGTCTTTACATGATTAGATATTTTTTTTTCTTAACACTATCAGATCCATCGATTTATTCTTTTCCATCCCTAAAGTCAGTTAAATACCAAAAGCCAAGACTTCCTGAAATTCTATTTAATTCAGGACTATAGGAGTCTATATTTTTCAAAGTTCTCTCTGGAATGGGTTTTATGATTGTTTACCAAATGAAGTATTAATCTTCTTAGAAGCCATTATTCTTTGGAAAACTTTAATGACAAAAAGTAATTTTAATGCTAATTGACAATATCTAAACTAAAAAAGTATTTCATTTTCTTCTTAAAAATGTAAAATTTTGGCTTTGAGGTAAATAAAACTTTCACTTTTCGAATAGCATGCAGAAATTGAAATATTTCATTTTGTTATTCATTAAATAGAAAATAGTGTTCCCCCTGTTTGAGTAGGAAAACAAATTCCAGCCTGGAGGGTCCCCAGTTCTCCCTCCTTTCTTTCTGTGTTCTGACCTAAAATTGTGGAATGCCATGATCACTCTGTGACCTAGCTAGCTACAGGATTTTCCCAGCAGGCTTGAACCCAAACCGAAGCCTTGAACATTCCTGGGCACTGATAAAGGTAGCTAGATTGTTGCCTAAAACATTGAAAGAAACTGCCCCTGATGCGGCGCCAAATTCCTCAAACCTCCATATAAGCTCCCCAGTGGTCATACCTTGACCTCCTTCTTACAGACAGAACTCGGTAGAACATCCCTTTCTTTCTGAATATCCCTTTCAAGAGGACATGCTGCAGCACTCTGCACATAGTTCACCTAATAAATACTCTGGACTGATCAACCTGGCATTGGTGTTTCCTTCTTTGGAATTTCAGTTTGCCCTATATATGAATGGTTTGGTGCATTCTCTTGTGAGAACTACCTTGTTACCACTTTTGGGGCAAATCCAGCCGTTCCTTCAGCAGGGCAAGACACAACCCTAGCAGAGCACTAAAATTAAGATAGTTTAATATCTGTTAAGCCTTCCATATTATGTGGTGCAATACAGCTCATTTTTTTTTGCATATGACATAGTAAATAGTTCCTGTGTGGTGGTTTTTTTTTTCTTTTGGTCACAATCTAGGATGAATCAAGGCTGAATATTAAACCATGTTAAAGAAAATCAAAATTAATGTAATGTTTATCAGAGTTAAAAAGTTGTCATCTTCTCTCTATAGATTTTAATAATCAGCATGATATTATCTAAACTCCATTACTGTTAGACAGTAGAGTAGTTTCATCGTAGTTTTATTTTGTTTTTCTTAACAGATATCTATAGCGCAGTAAAGGTTAGGGATCACGAAAGTGGCTGTGTCATTTACAAAGCATGTGTGATTCATTGATTGCTGGTTTCCTGACTCACTCTTACAACTAGCCAAAAGGTTATCTTCCCATTGGTGAAAGTCTTTTAGGAGACAAGGCAATAGAATATATTGACAAAATGTCTAAAGGTGAAAAATGCAATTGCAATATACTGTGAGATTCTAATTGGGAATCTATTTTATACTTCACAGTTGAGAGGTAGTTCCATTTGTTTTCTCTTGCTTTTAAATCAGTGTTTTAAAGCCAGCTGATCGCCAGAGGAAGCTAAAATGACAGGTCTGCAGTTTCTTTCCAGGTGATCTCATGGCACAATTGAGAAAATAGAAGTCATTTCCAGATAACTCATTATCTTAACTGAAACCTGACTCTCCCAAGGATCATACGCATTTCCAGCTTTTTCTGTGTCTGATAATAAAATTTGCTGCATATGCATAGTCTTCTACTCAGCTTTTAATAGCTATTACCCCACTTAACAAGACAATAACCCTCTGAGGTTGGCATTACTATCCCTATTTTATAGGTGAGGAATCTGAGACTCAAGAATCTTTTTGTTTGTTTTTTGAGACTGAGTTTCACTCCTTTTGCCTAGGCTGGAATGCAACGGTGCAATCTTGGATCATTGCAATCCCTGCCTCCCAGGTTCAAGTGATTCTCCTGCCTCATCCTCCCAAGTAGCTGGAATTACAGGCACATGCCACCACGTCTCTATTTTTAGTAGAGACAGGGTTTTACAATGTTGGTCAGACTGGTCTCAAACCCCTGACCTCAGTTAATCCGCCTGCCTCAGCCTCCCAAAGTTCTGGGATGACAAGCTTGAGCCACCATGCCTGGCTGAGACTCAAGAATTTAAATAACCTGCACAAGATTTCAAAACTAAAATGTGACAACATTTGACTTGCCTGACCCTCTTTTTACAACTAATGTTTTCACTCCTGACATACCCTCAGATCAACAGAGGGGGAACACTGAAATTTATTGTTGCTGTACCTTGCACATCACTTCCATCTTTATGTACAAATAAGTTCTTTGAATCTCAAGCAATTTTGTTAATCTGTACAATTCTTCATTGCTACCATTTGATAATTTACTAGTTATACCTCTGTACACACTGTGGCTTCAACCCTGTACTTGAAAGATTTCAATGTTCCCATGGGTAACCTATTTTATAAACTCTTCTCAGTGTTTCTTAATGTTTTCTTCAAGGTTCTTCTGATCCTCTTCAGCAAAGCAGGCTTACAAAGGTGTCTGGACTTTGCTATTGCTCTAACTGCTTCACTCATGAAATGGTAAACTTTGTCATCTCACTTTCAACATGACCAGACTCTATTACATCTCTCTACCCTTTAACTACTTTTGTTCATTACCTCACAGATACATTGCTGAGTCAATTAGCTCCTTTAGATTCTCACTGTTTTCCAATGATGGTCTAGTAATAATAGTAGGAGTAACAATAACAATGTTAATATCACTGATCATTGTTTATAAATTATTTGCCATGCATTGCAGATAGAACTTTATATGTTTTGTAAACTGTGTCTCAGAGAAGTAAAGCAAACCATCCAGTGCCATATAGTTAATAATGAAATCCCATAGCAAGAAAACATGTCTACTGGTGTCACTCCAAAGCCTCTATTCTTTTTATTACACCATGGTGCCTCATTAGCACAGACCTTTCTGACATGCACCAGTGGTTATTACTGTCGGCTCTCATCACCTGTTCTGCAAAGCTCTACCTCTGAGTCATCACCATGTAGTCATGGTGGGTCTCTAGTGTTGTGTGACTATCTTTCTCTATGACTCCAGTCAGCTTCCATTCCAAGTAATCTCATCTGTGACTGCAAATGTTCATGTATTTTAAATCCATCAAATCCTCCACCAACCAAGTACCTATAGGTCATACATGACTGCTTGCATAAACACACAGCAGATAACCCTGCATCTTGCTTTATGAGGAAAATTTAGGTTTTTGGACAAAGGATTCCTCAGCATGCTGTCTCTCTTTTACCTCCTATTCACTTATGTGAACTATGTGCATCATCACAGCAGTCCTTTCTGTCTCCGTAGAAATTATGTCCTCCATCCTCCTATCCAAAGCTATTCTCTTTACCTAAGCTTTAAGATTTCAAATCCTCAGGACCCCGGCCCATCAACATCTTAATATATATATAAACATACACACATATATGCATATGTGTATATATATATATATATATATATATACTTCTTTATAATCTCTTCTAAATCTATGTACATATAATTTTTAAAAATGATTTTGCCTGCAAGTGACAGAAAGCACTTTTATTACTGGCTTAAGCAAATAGGGGTTAATTTTTTCACATAGTGGTAAATCTGGGACTAGAAATTTGCTGTCATTGGTTTAAGAGTTTAGCAATGTCAGGAACATTGTATTCTTAATTCTCTCAGTTTTATTCTCTCATGTAAATATGCTGCTGCAGTTCTGTGCATCATGTTGTTTTAGAAGGCTCCAAGCAAACTTGCACTTTGTTTTTATTGGTGAATATTTATTAGTAAGATTGGTTTTACAAAGTTCACCAAGATGTATAGCGGATGGTAGGGTAAATATCTAGGTTTTCAAGGTTAAATAGTGAAGGTAGGGAAGGAAGAAAGAAGTTTGAAAATGGTACTATTCAGTGAACATTCAGTGTCTATCAAAGCATACATATACACACAAATATATACAGTCTAGTATCTACTATCTTTATTTTTTAATTTATTTTTTATTTTTCTTGAGACAGAGTCTCACTCTGTCGGCCAGGCTGGAGTGCAGTGGCATGATCTGGGCTCACTGAAACCTCTGCCTCCCATGTTCAAGCAATTCTTTTGCCTCAGCCTCCCAAGTAGGTGGGATTATAGGTGTACACCACCCCATCTGGCTAATTTTTGTGTTTTTAGTAGAGACAGATTTCACTATGTTGCCTAAGCTGGTCTTGAACTCCCAACATCAGGTGATCTGCCCGTCTTGGCCTCCCAAAGTGTTGGGATTACAGGCGTGAGCCAACATGCCCGGCAAATGTCTACTGTCTTTAAAAGAGGAAGATTATGCAAAAGAAGACTGTGCCTGATACAGGCTTTCAATTATACCTCCTGTGTTCAGCCTGTGTCTTGTTCTTCCCTCTGTGATACTGAACTGACTGCCTCAGGTTTGACCACTTTGGGGGTTTGCTGGTCAACCCAGTTTCTTAATGTCTGGTTCCATCTATGTGAGCACTTGGAGTTGTGACTGACTCTGCCCAAACACAGATGTCACAATGGCCCATCTACTTTCTATCTGAAAACATGAACTGGAAATATCTTGTATGCCAATACATTTTCTCACATTTGCTTTGCAATTACTATTTTCTATATATTTAATTTCTATACTCTCACGTTAATATAGTATTTGGAGAGATATTTAAAGTGTGGTGAATCTGCCTTCATTAACTAAGAGTTTTATCAAACTGAGTTATTTTTTATATCTACATTTGACACTAGATTCTGATTATTGAGAGGAGAATCCATTAATGTATTTTTTTTTAGTTCCCTAGTACTGTGTTCAGTTTTTGAATACTTAAATATTGCTGAATTTAAATAGGTAAATTAATTAAAGACTAAAATCTCTCAAGAATTTGAAATTCAAATACCAGAATTGCATCCTACTAGAAATGCAGGATTGCCACTTTACTACCTGTGTGAAGCAGTGACATTTATTTCCTATCACTGATCTTCAGTTTCCCTACCTGTAAATTAAAAATAATACGTTCCATCCTGTGTACTTCAAAGTTTATGCTAAGATAAAGTCAAATAATGGATATAAAATGCTTTATGAATTACAAAATGTTGCAGTTATTATTTGAACATTTTTGTTTTGGTAATCATTATGTAGAGGCACTGATGAATTAATTAAATTGACCAAATACTTATTGAGTATTTATTATGTACCAAACATTACTCTTGGTAATGAAGATACAGCAGTGACCATGACGTCAATCTCTGCTCACGTAAAGCATACTTTTTTGTCTACCTACAGTCCCTGGGAGTAAGTTGTAGTCTTTTAAATTTTTTTTTCCTTTTGTGCTCAGTTGCTCTATTCCTGGGGTCTCTTTTTCTGCACCATAGTTCTCAGCTTACTTGGGGGGGAAAATACTTTGAGCAGAACACAATGGAATAAGAGTCTCACCCCTTTCTGTGCCAAATTCATTTTTTATCCCTTCCTGTCTCAACAAAAATTATATGGAATCAACACCTTTGAGCTCTGTGAAAAAATAGAAAAACCTGCTTTTTTTGTTCTGCTGGAAGTTGGAGGGTGCTGGTCCCCTTTGTGGTAATGCATAGAATTTTAGTTTTTTCTCGCCTTTCTTTGTGTATTGAGTTCAGAGTATAGTGTCTCTATGTAAATATAGACAGTGACATTTAGTAATGTGTATTTGTCCACTTTTTATTGTTTAAAAAGAAATAACTTTAAAAATGGGATTATCGAAGGTCAACAAAGAGTGGGCTTGAGATGTTTGGGTGAGCTAAGTGGGCATTTCCGTAACATGGGTTCTTTGGCAGGTTTAATTGTGATGTTGAATGAACATCCTTGTAGTTTAAGATGACACTGTTAAATAAAATAAATTCTCTCCTAATGATGACTTGAGCCCTGCCACTCAATGGGAGAGTAAGCAGAAGCTGTAGGTTCTTATTTGGAATTGATATTTGTGATTATAATTTTGTTTCTGTTTATTTTTAAATTTTTTTTTGTTTCACTGGAAAGAAAAGATGATACTCGGTTCAAACATTAAAAGTGAACAAGTTGCTTTGTTACATGCAACTAAATGTGTACACACACAAGAGCACACATACACACAGAGCGAGAGGGGTTCGGGGGGAGAGAGAGAGGAAAAAAAAAAGTTAGGTGTATTAGTTTTCCATTTGCTGCTGTGGCAAATTACCACCAACTTAGTGGCTTAATGTAGCCAAACTTGATTATCTTATACATCGGTTAGATCAAAAGTTCAAAGAGCCTCACTGGTTAAAATCAGGATGTTGACAGCCTCCTTTTTGGAGACTGTAGAGGAAAATCTGTGTCCTTGTCCTTCCAGTTTCCATAAGCCACTTGCATCCCTTGACTCATAGCCTCTTCCTTCATCTTCCAAGCAGTAGTATCTGGTTGAACCCTTCTCACACTGATATTCTCTGGTTTTGACACTGACTCTCCTGTCTCCCTCTTTCACTTTTTTTTTTTATTTTCTTGAAATGGAGTCTTGCTCTGTTACCCAGGCTGGAGTGCACTGGCACGATCTCAGCTCACTGCAACCTCCACCTCCTGTGTTCGAGCCATTTTCCTGCCTCAGCCTCTTGAGTAACTAGGATTAGAGGTGCCCACCATCATGCCCAGCTGATTTTTGTATTTTAGTAGAGACGGGGTTTCACTTTGTAGGTTAAACTGATCTTGAACTCCTGTCCGCAAATGATCAGCCCACCTCAGCCTCCCAAATTGCTGGGATTACAGGTGTGAGCCTCTGCACCCATCCACTCCTTCTTTCACTTTTAAAAACACTTGTGATTACATTGGACTCACCCAGGTAATCCAAGATAATTACTTATTTTGGAGTCAGCTGATTGGCATCCAACCTTAATTCCATATACAACCTTAATTCCCCCTTTCTATGCAAGGCAACGTGTTCACAGATTTCAGGAATTAGAATATGGAAATCTTTGAACATCATTATTCTGACCTCAATGGTATTACCCTATTGTGCTCCTTTTCATTAAAAATTATCAAATATCATCCTGTGTTTCTTTATGAATCTGTGCTATACCATTCCACACCACATGATAAACATATAGACAACAAAATTGAACCAAATTTGTTTATTAAGAATACCAGTATTACCTTACTCCTAAAGCCCTGATTTTATTGGCTACCTTGACTCAGTTACTTTTTGGTAATCCTCTTGAATTACTGCAAACATTTTCTTCCTCTAGTTTCTATAATAGTATTTTGTCGTGGGACCTGGGGGAGCTTTGCTGCTTTCCTCTTTTTGACATGTTAATAGAAGAATACACTGTGAT
This sequence comes from Ateles fusciceps, assembly GCA_036589455.1. NCBI lineage: Eukaryota > Metazoa > Chordata > Mammalia > Primates > Atelidae > Ateles > Ateles fusciceps. Next base: position 3,109,651 of record JAZHEH010000065.1, on the reverse strand, counting down.
GAAAATAATATAATAAAAATATAATTTACTAACCCTGTAGATATTTTTGTAGCATATCTATTTTTTATTTCTAAGTTAAAACCTGTTTATTCTAGAACACTTATATATATTTGAGAAATATAAAAAGAAGTTAAAAACTCCTTTAGTACTAGGTCAGGTAAGGTACATATATGTCTACCACAAACCCCAAAAGGTGGTTATTATTTCTATTCCTTCTTAACATGTGAGTAAACTGATGCTCAAAAAAATTAAGTAACTTACCCAAGATATGCTATTGGTAATCAGTAGGTCTGGATCTGAAGAAAGCAGCCATTGGTTCTAGTTCCTGCTGCTCACACACTGGTCAGGCACACCCTCCACCTAAATTGTGTGTGGCTTTCCCCAGGCATTGACAAAAAAGCTCAGTTACTTAGAAAGGGCAGAACAGCAATTTAAGAAAAAAAATTACAAGCTATTTCAAGCTCAAATTACTTAAAAAATAAATAAATAAAATTAAAAACAAACCTTCCTAGATGACAATTTGAGGAAGATTAAGACCAGATAAGCAGAAGAGTTGGAAAAACAGATACCACACCACTCTGTTATGTAATATGTGTATACCAATAATAGGATTTGAAAAATATTTTCAAAGACTAAAAAATTATTAAAAATCATAGACCTAGAAAAGAGTTAAAGAAAGAGAATACTGGCACATAAGTATTCAAGAATAAGAATCTTTTAAACGGGTATGAGAAATTCTAAGCTTCAGTGGATTCTGAATGAAATGGCTATGTAGAGAACCAAACTTTTACAAGGATTAATAAGGGATAAACTTCTTTAGAAATGGTTTAAAAAATTCTCAAATCTCAGTAGAAAAATCAAGTCAGAGAATAATGGGTCTGCTCAGTGAACTGCTCTTGAGCTACAGAGGCTCAATAGGAAGGGAAAGATTTATTCTTCACAAAAAATGCAGTCTGAAGTCACTGCATGAATAAAGATTTTGGAGGTGGACATACTGCAGTCAAATACAGAGAGCTGTTCTGTGTGATCTTAAGAAGATCATTGCCTCTCCCTGAATCTCAATGTTCTTATATCTAATGATCAAATTTAAAAAGTGTTCAGCACATGATCCATTATATGCTAAGTCCAACATAATATGCTTATTTATTCATTCATTTGTGATCTATATCCTGAGTGCCAGGGAATATAGTCCCTGTACTGAGGAATAATCAGTCTTGAATAACAAACAAGTAACATGGCAGTGCATTACTTTTCACTGTGATAAATGCTTTAATGGTATAAAAATACGGTACTATGGGAACACACAGGAGAGTCACCCAGCACTGCCTGGGGTGCAAATAAGGCATGTAGGAAAAGGTAGTATCTCACCATAGAGGCCAAAGAAGAATAATAGTAATTTGTGTCAGAAGTCAGAAAAGTGTTGCAGCCCAGGGAAACCGAGTTAAGGCATACTGCAACAGTCCAGTAGAACCTATTTGTAGAGATGAGAACTGGAAAATGAGAAATGTGGAGTCTAAGGAGAAAGAAAAAAAAAGTTTGTATGGTTTCTATTTCTCCTTTGCGAAGATCAAGAAAAAAAAGTGGGGGGGACTCCACATCTCATTTACTGGTTCGTACTTTTTCTACATATAGAGTTGAAAAAAGTAATGATTCAAAAATTTTGTGAAGACACCAAATAATCAGAGCAGTAGCTGGATTGGTAATGAAGTAGAGTCCTGGGGTTAGCGGGTAGAGAGTGAGTTGGAGCAGTGGCTATTTTTAATTCAAATGAAAACATAATATTTAATAACTGACATCCCCATGCCATGTGCATCATCTGAACCTTGGCCCTGGATTAGGTTAAACAACTGGTAAATAAAATTTACCTGGTACAATGGTCACCATTTAAGTTGATTTTTACCTTGAACTTATTTTGTAGTAGGTTAACATCTTCCTCCACCATGTGTGTGTGTGTGTGTGTGTGTGTGTGTGTGTTTCTGTCTGTGAATGTGTGGTGCGCAAAAGCACATGTACCCCAGAACACCTCACCCCACTACCCCACTATCAATGATTGAGTCGAATATTGAAACAAACTACATTATTTAATTTCATGAAATTAACTGATTAAGAGGTTGATAATCCTGTCATCAGTTTAAGTGGCTCACAATTCCAAAATAATATCATTAGTAAAAAAGTTTCCAGTTTCAAAGCATTTTCCTGTTATCAGTACTCAGAACAACACAGTGAGGTACAAGGAACAGGGGAATCAGTCATTTCCAAATGCTCTGCAAGTCAGCTTCCACTACCTGCAATATCTCTAGGAGCCTAAGAGCCAAATGAAACTATGATCTACATTTGGAAATTAAGGAAACTGAAACTTAGTGATAAAATGTATTAATACCTTGATAACATTAATATATGTGTTATTCATGAAATTTAAAAATACAAGTAAAGATAAGCATAGACTTTATTATTAGACATTTCACAAGTTGAATAAAAAGGATTAAGAATACTAGACATTACTGCCTTGCAAATTTTCTGAACACTGAAATGACAGGACTAGCTTCTTATCCTAAATGCCTTATTTCAGGAGGCTATTTGAGATTATGAAATATTAAAATTTGGTTTTGGACTCAGTAATTGAAATGTGTCTATTTAGTTAAACTAAAATTTACAAAGTATTTTGGCTAGTTAGGAGGCAATGACATGTTTCCCAAACAAGAAAAAGTAATAATGAAAAACTACGTGTACTCCTTAGCCTAAATTGCTTTACAATCTAATCCCAGTTTGTGTTAGTTACAGCTTATATAATAGACTCATTTGTTTTATACCCAATTATGATATTTTTGTTATAGTATAGAGATTCCACATTTCACAAAATATGATGAATTGTAATCAAGCACAAATATATCATTTATTCAGAAAAAAGTTTATGTGCAAGGTGCTCAGCCAGGTGACCTGAGAATATGCAAGTCATGCTTTATGTTCCCAGGAACTGCCAGTCCCAGGAAGGAAACATGGCCCATACATAGAAAAGAATTTTGTTTCAAATTACTAAGTAATTAAAATCAGGAAAAACACTAAGGAAGTAAAAAATAAGAAATTTCAGGGAAGTAAAGGCATTTTTTTTTTTCCTGAGAGATCAGGATGTGTTTCATTAGAGGAGTTGGCACCTTGAAGAGTGGAAGGTTGCATTCTTATTCAAAGGAATCTCAATGAGCCGTTGCTTACATTAATTGTGACTCAAAGATTATTTTGAAAGATCTTTTCTTAATGAGGTACTGTAATTTTGACTCTTAAACCTGGAAAAGGTCAGATTCTTTTATTATTTCATTCATTCGTTTAATCATTGAGGATTATTATGCCCTGTGCATTGTTCTGTTTGCTCGTGATAGAAGTGTTCCCAGTTCAGAAAAGGTCTCTGCTCTCTTAGAGCTTTTATACCATTTGAGGAATAAAATAGCAAAGAAAAAAATACAGCAAATACAAACTCATTTTCTATCCGAAAGAGAAAAAAAAATAAAACAGAGGGATGATATGACTAGCAGTAATGAGAGAAGCATGATGAGGAGGACGACTAGAATGGTGGTCAGGAAAGGCCTCTTTGAAATAAATGGAACTTGTAACATAAAACTCTAAGGAAAGGATGTTTTTAGTTAAGAGACATGACAGTGCAGAGACTTAAGCTAGGAAAAATTCATAATGTTTGAGACTCAGAAAGAAGGGCCATGTGGTTAGAGTGGAATAAGATGGGTAGAAAGTAACAGGAGATGAAGTCTAGTTGATAGAGAATAGTCATGTCAAGTAGGGTCTTGTTGGACTGAAAAGGGATTTGAATTTTATAAGTCATGAAAAACGCTTGGACGATTTTAGGAAAAAGAAAGGAATGAGATGATGCACATTGTAGAATTATCGTTCTGATTAAATACTGACATACTTGGCTAAGACACAGAGCAGTTACTTTCTAGCCTTCTAGATACTATATGTTTACTTTCGGTAGTTACTAGAAGTGTATACAGCTCTATCTTAACTCTCTGTTAAGCTTTAAAATAGTTTTAAAAAGTTGTATCTTAGATTTTTATTGAGTGGAGAAGTTTGGCATAAATCAATAAAGAGATATAAGATAATGAATCTATCATCATATTCAATACTTATTTTCTAAGAAATATGTCTGCTTAGAACATGCTAAACATGGCACAAGACAAGGATGCCCTCTCTCACTACTCTTATTCAACATAGTGTTGGAAGTCCTGGTCAGAGCAATCAGGCAAGAGAAATAAATGGGAAATGGCATGATTCTATATCTAGCAAGCCCCATAGTCTCGATCCAAAACCTCATCCAGCTGATAAACAATTTCAGCAAAGTCTCATGATAGAAAATCAATGTATAAAAATCAGTAGCATTTCTATATAGCCACAACAGCCAAGCCAAGAGCCAAATCAGGAACACAGAACCATCCACATTTGGCAAAAAATAAAAATAAAATAAAATACCTAGGAATACAGCTAACCAGGGAGGTGAAAGATCTCTACAATGAGAATTACCTAACACCACTCAAAGAAATCAGAGATGACACAAACCAATGAAAAAACATTCCATGCTCATGGGTAGCAAGAATCAATACTGTTAAATTGGCCATACTGCCCAAAGTAATGTACAAATTCAATGCTATTCCTATCAACAACTTAATAACATTCTTCACAGAACTAGAAAAAATGATTTTAAAATTCATATGGAACCAAAGGTGCCTGAATAGCTAAGGCAATAAACAAAAAGAACAAAGCTGGAGGCATCATGTTACTCAACTTCAAACTATGTTACAGGGCTACAGTAACCAAAACAGCCTGGTACTGGTACAAAAACAGACAAAAGCCAATGGAACAAACCAATGGAACAGAATAGAGCCCAGAAATAAGGCTGCACACCTACAGCCATCTGACCTTTGACAATGCTGACAATAACAAACAATGGGGAAATGACTCCCTATTCAATAAACAGTGCTGGGATGACTAGCTAGCCATATGCAGAAAATTGAAACTGGACCCCTTTCTATACACCATATACAAACATCAACTCCAGATGGATTAAAGACTTAAATATAAGACCAGGTGTGGTGGCTTACACCTGTAATCTTAGCACTTTGGGTGGCTGAGGTAGATGGATCACTTGAGCTCAGGAGTTGTAGACCAAACCTGGGCAGCATGGTGAAATGTCATCTCTATGAAAATTACAAAAATTAGCCCAGTGTGGTGGCATGTGCCTGTATTCCCAGCTAATTGGGGAGCTGAGGTGGGAGGATCATTTAAACCTAGGAGGTTGAGGCTATAGTGAGCCAAGATTGCACCACAGCACTCAGCCTGGGTGAAAAAACGAGACCCTGGGTCAAACAAACAACAAAACAGATTTAAATATAAAATGCCAAACTGTAAAAACCCTGAAAGACAACCTAGGCAATAACATTCTGGACATAGGAACAAGCAAAGATTTCATGACAAGGACAATGCAAGCAATTGCAACAAAAGCAAACATGGACAAATGGGATATAATTAAACTTAAGAGCTTCTGCACAGCAAAAGAAACTATCAACAGAGTAAACAGACTGCCTACAGAATGGGAGAAAATATTTGCAAACTATGCATCTGACAAAGGTCTAGTATCCAGCATCTATAAGAAACTTAAATAAATTTACAAGAAAAAGCAACCCCATTATAAAGTAGGCAAAGGTCATAAACATATACTTTACAAAATACGACATACATGCAGCCAGCAAGCATATGAAGAAAAGCTCAACATCACTGATCGTCAGAGAAAAGCAAATCAAAATCACAATGAAATATGTCTTACACCAGACAGAACGGCTGTTATTAAAAGTCAAAAAATACCAGATGCTGGTAAGGTTGCAGAGAAAAGGGAATGCTTGTATACTGTTGGTGAGAGTGTAAATTAATTTAACCATTGTGGAAAGCATTATGTGACAGTTCCTCAAAGAGCTAAAAACAGAACTACCATTTACCCAGCAATCCCATTACTGGGTATATTCTCAAAGAAATATAAATCATTCTACCATAGAGACACATACATGTGCATGGTCATTGCAGCACTATTCACAATAGCAAAGACATGGAATGAACCTATATGCCCATCAATGACAGATTAGATAAAGAAAATGTAGTACACATGCACCACAGAATACTGTGCAACCATGAAAAAGAAAGAAATCATGTCATTTGCAGGAACATGAATGAAGCTGGAGGACATTATCTTAGCAAACTAAGGCAGGAAAAGAAAACCAAATACCTTTGAGGTATTTGAACTCTCTGAGGAACTGTTGTTATCTCACTTGTAAGTGGGAGCTAAATGATCATAATTTTTGGACACAGAGGGGGAACAACAGACACTGGGGCCTACTTAAGGGTGGAGGGTGGGAGGAGGGAGAGAAGCAGAAAAAATAATGATTGGGTATTAGTCTTAGTAAGTGGGCAGTAAGTGGGTGACAAAATAATCTGTACAACAAACCCCCATGACATGAGTTTACCTATATAACAAACCTGCACATGTACCCCTGAACCTAAAATAAAAGTTAAAAAAAAATGCCAAACATGGATTTAATCTGGAATGGTTGCTAATAGTGTAGAAAGTAATCCACAAAAACAAATAATGGATTTCCTTTTATTGTTGTTTAAAATAGTTCGCTAATATTGAATAATACATAATACAGTTCATATTTGAGTGTCTTATTTCTCCAGTATAAAAAAACTACTTTATTGTTGAATTTGCACTGTGAGAATATATTAATGACTATCTCTTTCTTTACTAACATTCTTAGAAAACTTCCTATGGGTGAGGGAACTATTCTGTATATTTAACATACATGGTCTCATTTAATTCTTACAACTCCAAGAAATGTGATATTATCTTCACTTAACAGAAGCTTGAAAACTTAGAAAATGGTATACTAGCTGAAGGTCGCACAGTTACTAATAGAATTAATATAGGAATGTAGGGCTTTCTGAGGACTGAGTGTTCTACTTTATTAACTTCTAAACTTTCAGAAAATGCTTTGAGTTTGTAAACCCTAAGAGTGTCAAGAAAAAATAAAGATTATATTAATATTTATTTTCTGTATCACCAATATTTTCAGAGTGGGAAAGAATTTGGAGTAATGGAAGATTCAGCTATATGATGCCAATTGAAGTAAAAGACATTTTCATGTCCTCATTACTTCTTATATATAGTAATGTCAATAAAAGGCCAAGGAAACTCTTCACAAGTATTCCAGAACATCTTCAGCTATAATAAGACTTTCTTATATTCTATATTTTAAAAGAACATAGAGGAAGCACATTCATACTGAAGAGGGCATAAAGCCTATATATAAAATGACTTATGATAAACAGTCAGAAGAACTAGTTGCTACTTAGTCTGCATTGGAGATGACTAATGAGGCATGCCAACTGTTTTTGAGAATTGGCCAGGTAGGAAGGCAAAATAAAGACTAGGAAATGAGTGGGACTATCAAAGATAGGTTCAACAAATGACGATTGCACAAATAATAAGAAAGGGTTTCCTAACAATTAAGATGGCCTAAAGATGAGATGAGGTTCCTTATATGAGAGAATGAACTGTCAAGAGAGGTACAATTACCATCTGCCTCAAAACCTAAAAACTGACTCAGCAAACTGATTGCTTTGGTGATACAGAAAAAATGTTCCGATGCCAAAAACGTTCTACCAATTGAAAGCTGAGAAAACCTAGGACAATTTATTAAATTAATGGTGATTATTGCCAATTTAAACACTAACCATCCCCCCTAACCAAAATTAGCTGAGGCTGAATTAGTGGTAGAAGCTCTACTTCTGAACTTCAATAGTCCCCCTTCAGTTTCAGCAACCATCTCACCGCAAGAAACCCTGAACTTTCTATACGACATTTTCTCCCTGGCCTTCTGTTTCTAAGGCACAATCCAAGCTTTCCATTTGCTGCCAAACAAATGAAGAAATTTATGAACAAAATGAAGTGCAAATTTTTTACCAATGAGGGAAGAATTGATGAAATCAGAATAAAGACATTCCTTTTTTATTTATCCGAAAGTTATCTGGTACTCAGTAAATGCAATATACTCTGGAAAGTGTACGTACAGAGTGGATATAAACACAAATTAAAATCTAACTCTGGGGAAATATAATCGATAGTACAAAATATCAGTCCTATTAGAGGTTATGAATTATCTACATAGATTATTAGTATGTGCAGTAAAACGTGATGGAATGATACATAAAGAATCTAAAGACATTGCTATCAGAAATCTGAACAGAGTACAATTAATTATGACTTAAGGGGCAGATGTGGGGAAATTAGTACTAAAGATAAGGTTTAGACACATGGAGAAACATCTGGAGGTGGGGAAAAGAAGGCAAATAAGTACAGATAAAATATGCAGTAAAATAAATAGGATAGACTTTAGCAACTGCATGGAAACATTAGAAACATATGTTGTCAGAGAGAGTGACATCTAAAATCCTGACATAGTACCTGATTAAAGGTGTTAGTAATTTAGACTGGAAATTAGGTAAGCTACAGGGACTGGTGAGATGAGGCTGTAAAGTATTTTGGAGTTGGATCAGGGAAGGCCTTGAATATATTTATTTGGAAAATAATTGGAAGTCAAACATGTTTCAGGAAGATAATCCTCACAGTTCTCTGAAGGATAAATGGGAGGCATAAGAGAAGCCAAGACTCTCACTGGGGAAGTTTCCCACTATCCCCCAAAACTTATTGAGAATGAAATATGTTATAACTCTGAACATGCCAGGCTTCATAAGAAATACCCTAGTTTTTTTACTGTTACCCTATTGTCTCATTTTAACTTTTCACTGACTTTTGCCTAAGCAAGGAAAGCAGACTCTAAAGACAAATCATATTTGAAATCAATATCAAGTCTTACAGGAGAAAAATAATAAAAGTCCACTGTAAGACATTGAAAAATGGGCATTGTTTGACTTCAGGGGATGACTGATGTGTGTTTGTAAAAGCTCTTATTCTAAAAGGAACAAAGCATTCTCCTGAAAGACTAGCCTCCTCTTTTCTCTCTAATTTTAGTTTCTTTTTTCTACCTCTGTTATTATGTGGCTCCAACTTAAAAAAAAAAATGAAAACTATTTTACTACCTCTCCTCACACTAGGTAATCTTTTCACAACCAGCATAGTTAGAAGGTCATTTCTATTATGCCTTCTTTCAATCCAGGAAGTGACAATCACACAAAGGTCTTCTCCCAGCATACTCCATTGCTCCCGTTGGATTACACAGGCAATGCTACGAATGTGTTTCCTGTAACAGACCTGCATTCAGAGAACCTATCAGGGACCGTAAGGCAAGGAGAAAAGCTTCTTGATATATTTATGCTCATTTATAATGTAGATAGCCACACTGAGCAAAGAGAGTGGATGCATTTTTGGAAATAAGAAAAATCTTAAAACCAATGTTATTGATCCCTATACTGTTTTGCATGCACTATTTTAAATAAACAATTCATTTAAAAGCATTGTATTCCCGACAATATTACTTTGGGAGACTGCTGAAAAATCTAAATTTCAAATCAAGTATAAAATGTTGCACAATTTCTAATTACCAAATTCTATGTAGATTAGATACGATTAAATGTAACAGAAAGGAACTTATGGCATGGTGCATTAGAAACGTGTTGTCAGAGAGAGTGACAAACAATTTTGTTTGCACAAATTAAAAATATATAATATCCTACAGTGTGGGAGTTAAGTCAGGCTGGTGGTAAAAATATTAAAGGAAAAATATTAGAGATAGTGATAGGATATAGTCACTAAACTCCGGCAGTTAACATAGCTTCAAATGAAAGGATGGTCCAAAGGCAGTTGGTTCCTACCCTAGGGCATTAGTACATAGAGTAAATATTAGGAATTATAGGAGGCTTCCCCAGATAAGTCTGTTTACTCTCACCTCCATTAGCAAGCCTTTGATTATCCATGTGTGCGTAACTGCCTCCTACTTGGGGTCCAAAAGTTTATTATCCACAAATGGTGTTTGCTTTAGGCCTTGAAACCTGGCCTTTAATCTTTACCCTCTAGTGGTGTTGACTCAAAGCTTTGTCATTGAATGTGTGCTGAATAAAGGGTGGAAGGCTGGAAAGTCAGGGCCAGCAGCTGCTAACTCTTTACAGCACTCTACTCGAGTGTCTGTGAGTGGCCACAGACACCCCTAGTCTGTTCTCTCATGGTATTCTGTGCCTGAGTGAATTTATTCATCTGTTGTAGGGTAGGGGTCTGCCTGTCAGACCCTGTCATTACAGTGTATTAGTCCATTTTCATGCTGCTGATAAGGACATACCTGAGACTGGACAATTTACAAAAGAAAGAGGTTTAATTGGACTTATAGTTCTATGTGGCTGGGAAACCTCACAGTCATGGCAGAAGCAAGGAGGAACAAGTCACGTCTTATGTGGACGGCAGCAGGCAAAAAGAGGAGTTTGGGCAGAGAAACTCCCAGTTTTTAAAACCATCAGCTCTCATGAGACCCGTTCACAATCACAAGAACAGCACAGGAGAGACCCACCCCCATGACTCAGTCATCTCCTACCAGGTCACTCACACAACACACTGGGAATTATGGGAGCTACAAGATGCGATTTGGGTGGGGACACAGAGCCAAACCACATCATACAGATTAAAAGCATGGCTTAAATACCAAAACGTTAGGAGAAAATATTTAATTTATTTCACCCTAACTAGTTTAGCCATGAGCATTATGGCTATCACTTGATTTCCAAAATTTAGTCAAGTTAAAATTTTCAGTTTGGAATCAGATGAACTGAAAAGAACTTTTGACAATGTCCAATTTCAATACAAACTAAATTTTTTAAAGCAATAGGTCCACTTCAAACTGAGCAAAAAGAGAAAACATTTATATCATTTAATATTTTTCAGTGTCTTAATGTCTTTAAAAGTAAGCTACCGTTTTCTACCTAAACCAATTTGAAGAAAATTAGAAGACCTTTAAACTAAGCTGCAACTTGGGAAAACTTTTTAAAGAGTTTTCTGAATTCTTTGAATTTATCCTAAGTACTTATTTATTTATGTAATGCTTACTGAAGTCTGCTTCAACATAAACTAAGACATTTGGAGTCCGAACTAGAAATTTGAATAGCAAGCTCAAATTATAGATAATAGAGTTACTGAGCAATGAGAACCTTAGATATTATTGAGTCCTCTTTAACTGAGAGATGAGGAAATTAACGGTGTTAAAATTTCAAAGCATTTTCACATGTATCATCTCAATCATTTTCATAGAAGCTTTATGAGTGAGGGTTGTTGATAGTAGTGATGCAGTTTTACAAATGAAGGAAAAAATACTATCTCTTGCTGGTCACTAGTGGCAACAAGAAACCTGAGAAACTGTTAAGGATACTGGGTCCTTGAAGGTAGGTACAGAAAAATTCAGAGATACCTGTAGTGAAGAATAAGAAATAGGAATCAGCAAAAACCTGTAAAACAATCCCAGGAGACTAAAGATGGGATATCCAATAGCTGTGTCACTGTGGACCCCTGAATTTCAGGAGGTGGTATTTAGCTACTCAATAATAGAGAGTAGAATGGAATGGGCTGGCTAGTGGTTAAGCTAATAATCTGTCCAAGTCAGTCTCAGGTATTGAGGAAGCAGAACAGAGCATATTTCTTACCAGCAAGAAGAAAACCCTAAAAGATAGAACTTTTTGTTACTGTAGCTCTTGGAGAAGCCCAGTAAATGGAAAGCAAGACAAACATGGGTGGGAGCCCAGGCTCTACCTTTTTCTTTGGCTTTGGACTTGGAGAAAATCATGTCTCTGTTGCTCAGTATTCTCACAGTTCTGCCTTCAAGGAGATTAAAACTTGATGTGATAATTCATGTTCTAATGCTTATTGCAGAGTATTTGAACATAATAAAAGCTCTGAAATAAATAATAAGCTCTTATTTTTATCACTCAGATTATCATTTAAAATATACCTTCTTGTCTGAAAGATTTCTGCAAGTGAGTCAGGCCTATAAACAACATGCTATCATCTGAACATGGAGTTAGTTGGTGGGAGATGGGCTAAAATATATTCTTCATAGCTTCAGTGTCTGATCTAAAGTTATTGTAGACAGAATGGAAAGCCAGATTCTTTCCTTACAAGTCATTTGTGTCCCTTTCATAAGCCATTATGGCTTTGCAAGCTGTTTTTAAATTTAAAAAGAAAAAAAAAACAGTTATTTTTTAATTCTCAAAGGTCTCTAAATGAGACCACAAGTATCCATCAGAACATTTGTAACTTATTTTCAATTTGATAAAATGTCTACTACTAGGGGTAAAGTTGCTAATTTAATTAACATATGGGTTGATCTAATATAAAGACTTTAATGCTCCACATTCTGGGATATGTAAACATCTATGGCAGGTGAGTCACTCAGTGTACCCAAGATTACCTGAAGTGATACATTCTGGATATTCAATTAGGGGAGTTTTCTCTTTGTTTTTTGAAGTCAATAATATAGTTGATTGAAACATAAAAAAAAATTAAGTTCGTAAATGGATTTACTTGTTTAAATTATTTTTAATTATTAAAAGCAACCGAGATACTACCCAGTTACACAATATCTGTGGTATATATATATATATCACACACACACGTATACATATATATATGTATACATATATATACACACATATACATATACATATATATACGTGTATATATGTATGTCACAGATATTGTATATATATTGTGTGTATTCTATCTCACCATATGTTTGTACCCATTTACCAACCTCTCTTCATCCTCCCTTTCTGCTGCCCTTCCCAGCCTCTCGTAAACACTATTCCACTCTCTACTCTCTACCTCTATTAAATTGACATTTTTAGTTTCCATATATAAGACATGCTATTTGTCTTTCTGTGTCTGACATACTTCACTTAACATAATGTACTCCAGGATTATTTATGTTGTTGCAAATGGCAGGATTTCATTCTTTGCTATGGCTGAATAATATTCCATTTTATGTTTGTGTGTGTTTGTGTTTGTATTACATATATACACATACATTTATAAATGTTTTTATAAATGTAAATGTATCTATGTTCATATTTACATATATAAGTTCATTATTATATATATAAATATACATGCATATATTCACAAACACATTTTTCAAGTGTTAACAGGCAGGAAATCTGAACCACAAATTCTATATCCTGAGAAAATATCCTTTAAGAATGAAGCAGGGGAAAAGACATTTTCACAAAAAAGAAAGGCAAAAGGAAATTTTTACTGGCATGCTGAAGACATTTCTTCAAATATAAAATAAATGATAAAAGAAGAAATCTTGAAACATTAGGAAGGAATAACAACATAAGGAGAGGAAATATGGATAAATGCTGTAAAATATTCTTCTCCTGAGTTCCCTAAATAATATGCAGAAATTGAACTAAAATTATAACACCATTTGACACTCAAAACACTGATATTTAAAACTGGGGACCATAAAGTGACCTAATGAAAATAGATTTCAACATTCACTCAAATTAATAAAATGTTGATGATAGCAGCCTCTGAAAAGTCAAATAAGTGTATTATAATGCCCAGAACAATCACTAAGGAAAATAAACATAGTAGTACACCTCCAAAATCTCATAAATAAGAAGGAATTCTAAAATTGTTCATGTAACTCACAATAAGGCAAGAAAACAGAAGACAAATATAGAAGAAACACAGGAAAAAAAAAAAACAGAAAACAGATAAGGAAATGGCAGACATAATCTCTAACATATAAATATTTACCTGAATTACAAATGCTGTAAGTAGACCAATTGAAAGGCAGAGATTAGCAGTGTGAATGAAAACAAAAAACCAGACACCCCTTCTAGAGAATAATATAGAACATCTAGTTGATGTTGTGTTCGGAAAAGGCTTTTTAGACATTCCAAAGACATGATCCATGAAAAAATAATTAATAAACAGGACTGCATTAAAAGTAAAAGTTAAACATTTCTGCTCTGTGAAGAACAAGTCAAGAGAATGAGAAGATGAGCCACAGACTGGTAGAATAAATAAAAATTACAGCTAGATAGGAAGAATAAGTTCAGTGAACGTTACTAGTTCTAGGGTTCAATTATTTACACATAATTCAATTATTTAAAATACAGTTTCAAATAATTACAAGGAGACTATGTAATGTTCCTTACATAAAGAAATTATAAATATTTGAGATGACAGATATGCTAACTACCCTGTTCTAATCACTATAATTATATGTATCAAAATAACACTATATACCCCATATTTTATGTGACATAAATTGACACATAAAAAAATTTAAAACTTTTAAAATTTTCATAAAAGATTTAAATTGACACATAACTGTACAAATTTATGCTGTATATAGTGATGTTTTGATGCATATATCTGGCACAGTAACTCACACCTGTAATCTTGCAGTTTGGGAGACTGAGGCAAGAGGATTGGTTGAATCCAGGAGTTTAAGACCAGCCTGGGCGACATAGAGAAACCCTTTCTCTACAAAAATATTTTAAAAATATTAGCCAGGCATGATGGTGCTTGCCCATAGTCCCAGGTACTCTAGAGACTGAAATGGGAGGATCACTTGAGCCTGGGAGTTCAAGGCTGCAGTGAGCCATGATGACGCCATTGCACTTCAGCCTGGGTGACAGAGTGAGACCTCATAATAAAACAAAATCTAACTAAATAAATAAATAATCTGATAACGTACTATTATCCAATGTAGATGAAGAACTTTTAAAACTCAACAATAAGAAAATAAAATTAAAATATTACCAAAGCTTTTAACAGGCACTTCATCAAAAAGATACACAGATGTGAAGCATATGAAAAAATGCTCAATATCATGTATTATCCAGGATGCAGAAATGAAAGCGGCAATGGATACAATTACACACCTATTAGAATGGCTAAAATTCATAACACTGACAACACCAAAGGTTAGCAAGGGTTGGAGCAACAAAAACTCTCATTTGTTGCTGATGGAAATGCAAATTGTACGGCTACTTTGGAAGAGAGCTTGGCAGTTTATTACGTAACTAAACATAGTCTTACCAAAAGATTGAGCAATCAAATTCCTAGTTATTTTTACAAATGAGTTAAAAATTAAAACCTGCACACATATGTTTATGTAAGCTTCATTCATAATTGTCAAAACTTGGGAACAACCAAAACAATCAAGATGGCCTTCAGTAGGTGAGTGGATAAATAAGTAATGGTACATCCATGCAATGGAATATTTATTCATTATTGAAAGGAAATGAGCTATCAAACCATGATAAGACATAGAAGGGCATTACATGGATATTGTTAAGATTAAGTGAAATGAGCCAATCTTTAAAAAAAACGCTATCTACTATTTATTCTAACTATATTACATTCTAAAAGTTGCAAAACTATGGAGACAATAAAAATATCAGTGGTTTCAGGGGGTTGGGAGGAAGGATGAACAGGCAGAGCACAGAAAATTTTTAGAATTTTACAACAGTGAAACTACTCCATGTGACATTATAATGGATGTATGTCATTGCAAATTTGTCCAAACAACACCAAGAGTGAACCCTGATTTAAATTATAGATTTTTTGGTGAAAATCATGTGTCAGTGTAGCTTCATCAGTTTTAATAAATGTTTCACTCTGGTAATGTGTAAATAATGGGAAGGCTATGAGTAGGGCTAGGGAATAATGGAAACCTTCCAATGAATTTTGCTGTGAACTTAAATTTGCTTTAAAAAAATAAAGCCTATTAAATTATTAAAAAAAAAAAACTTTGCCTCAAACTCACTTCAAATTCAATAATATGGATAGGTTAAATAAAAAATGAGGGTAAAAGCAGCCGTGACTATATGAAGAGCAAATACAGTAGATGGGGCATGGTGGCTTATTCCTGTAATCCCAGCACTTTGTGGGGGTCGAGGTGGGCAGATCACTTGAGGCCAGGAGATTGAGACCCACCTGGCCAGCATGACAAAACCCTGTCTCTATTAAAAGTACAAAAATTAGCCAGGTGTGGTGGCTCATGTCTGTAATCTCAGCTACTCAGGAGGCTGAAGCACAAGAATTGGTTGAACCAGGAGGTAGAGTTTGCAGTGAACTGAGATCATGCCACTCTACTCCAGCTTGGGTGACAGAGCAAGACTCTGTCTCAAAAATAATAAGTAGATAAATAAACAAATAAATAAAGAAAGAATAAAGTAGATTTCAGAGCAAAGAAAATGACTTACAAAACAGGATGCATGTAATGATAAAAGGATCAATCCACCAGGAAGATACAATTTCAAATGGGTATGCAACAAGCAACTTTAAAATATAGAAAAGAGAAATTGATAATGCTGAAAGGATTAATAGGAAAATTAATAACTATACAGATTGAATTCAGCACTACCCTGTCAGCAACTGATAGAACTACTAGACAGAAATTCAGCAATAACATGGAAAATCTGAACAATGCAATAAACCATCGAGACTTTTTTTTAACATACATGGCATACCACCCAACATCTGCAAAATGCACATATTTTTTCTATGTCCACAAAGTGTATATGAATATGGATCATTTATGGGATTATAAAACAAATCTCTGCAAAGTTCCTGTTGCTATAGATTCTTACCATCAGTTGGTATTGTTGATTTTTCAGCTTAGCTATTCTAATTGGTATGCATTGGTTTTTGAGTTTTGTTTTAATTTGCAATTCATAAAGATCTGATCTTGAGTATCTTCTCATGTACTTATTTTCATGTATACATCTTTGTCTATAAAGTGTCTATGCAGATCTTTTGCAGTTTGAGTATCTGCTTTCTTACTATTGAGTTTTAATAGCTATTTTTAATTTTGGATACAAGTTATTTACCAGATAATGCGTTTTGCAATTATTTTATCCTTGTTTGTGACTTGTCTTCTGATTCTCTTAAAGATGTCTCATACAAAACAAACTTTTATTTTAATGAAATTTAACACTTTTTTGTGAATTGTGTTTTGGTATTTTAGGGACCTCCATTTTTAAGACTAAAATAATTTCTGAATGTTGGCTTTCCTTTGTAACTTATTCATAGGTAATTGAATCAGAATGCCTCTGTTAGGCTCTTTTTAAACAAGGCTGAAGTTAAGAAATACAGCAGAATTCTTTTTTCTAAAATTTAGGATTCAAAAAAGTTTGATACGTGGTGCCAAATAGTTACTTTCTTGATTACTTGGAATATTAAAGCATAAAATGAGGTTTTAAGACAAAAATGTGATTGTCTCTTGCAATGCACTTTTTTAATATAACCTCTCCACACCCTGCTGCTTTCCATTCCAGCCAGTGGCTGATATTAATGGTGCTTAGGAACTGAAGAGGTTATTATATATATATTTATATACACACGCATACATATATGTATATGTATTTAATTTTATCTTCATGCATCTCTCTGAATCAATTGTGAGCTGACTCTTATGGGGTAGAGAAAACCATATTGCCTAACATTCTGCCATCCAAAAACTCACTTTCTATTCTTATGATTGTTCAGATCCCTCTAGACTTCTCTGAGATAAAAATGGATCCTGGTTTACTTAACAGGCTGAACAACATAATATGCTACATCAGCAATAGGAATAATGTTTAAGGATGATCAGTAGTCATCCTGTAACAAAAATACCAAAGAACTAATATGGAATTCTATGCATAAAGTACTACTTCAAATGCAGTATGTTTAATATCATTTCCAGTGAGAGGTACTTATCACCATCTCTAGTTGAGAGATGAGAAAACAATGGCATGAATATGTTAAATAACTTTACTAATGTAACACTGTAGAAATCAAAGCAAAGATTTGTGCGAAGAAATCTTAAGTGTTCTCTCTTGTAAATACCTTGATATTCTGCCTCTCTTACAGTAGGCACTCTGAACATTGTAAGAACAAAGTCTGTGAGAAGAATGAAGAATAAAGAAGTGGATTAAGATTGTTGTTGGCAATTAGCTAGTAAATTACTTTTAATTTGATTATTTGTTTCAATTTTGAAATATGTTAGTAAAAAGTATGGAAAGTCTAGGCATAGTTTCCTCTTAATGAGTTCAATTCAGAGTTTGACTTTGTTATGTCAGAAACAAAGGAAGCCCAGTTACCAAGGAAGGAGAATGGCTGGGAGTTAGCTGCAGAAGTTTTCATGAAAATAGTTAATCTTCGTGCCAATTATTCTATTCCCTTTCTAGACTAGGTCAAATCTGAAGAATGCACACATATAGTTAGCCTTCACAGATGTTCTTTCCTCTTGACCCCTATCCCAGTGTAATTCTATCTAGCCTACTCTTATACATTTTTTTCTCCACCATTGAGAATAAGTTACCCAATTTGAATATTGTGTCAGAGGACTCATCCCTAAGTGATAAGGAAAATATTAAAACTGCTCTACATCTTCATTATATAGGTAGTTTTATAGTTGTATATGTTTGTCAAAATGCAGCATTTTCCTAACAATCACTCTTAAATAAAAACATAGCATAAAATAAAATTTGATATGAAAATCAAATTAAGCAAACTCATTAAAAGCTATAGGTCTGCCAGCAATGCCAGGAGTTGAATAATTCATCAGCTGTTTTATCACATTTACCCTACCACATTACTGTTGTTGTTTTTTGTCTTTGTTTTAATTTTACAAAGGATTACACTTTCCCAATTGTGAGATTTCAGAAGCTTAATTGCAATTTTATTAATATGAAGATTTTGTTACCTAAATTAGCAGAAAGTGCTTTAGCTAACATTATAGCTAGTTCTCAAATGGACTTCACTACCACATTTAAAAAGAACATTTGTCATAAACACTTGGTTAATTTATTTGATAGAGCAGGCAATGAAGAATAAAGTGCATCTTTCCAGGATTCTAGACAACAGAGGGATAGCTGTCTTGATTTTGATTGCCTGGTCTATAAATTTTGAAGCAAATGGAAGGGGTTTAAACAATGTTAATCTTAAACTGAACCAGAAGATAATAAAACCTAAAGTAGATTCATTCTCACTAAGTGGATAGGCCTCACATAAATAAAAGAAAAAGGGAGAGGGGGAAGGAATAAGCAAATTAAGTACATAAACATATATAAATTAAAACATAATTAAATAATAGGGAACTCAGGAAAGCTTAACTTGTGTTAAGTAGAAATAATATTATATCAACTAGGCTACCCTTTGCTTCTGTTAAATATTGAACAATCTACAGGAATGTTCATTGCAGCACAGTTTACAATAGCAAAGACCTGGAACCAACCCAAATGCCCATCGATGATAGACTGAACAGGGAAAATGTGGCATATATACACCATGGAATATTATGCAGCCATCAAAAATGATGAGTTCATGTCCTTTGTAGGGACATGGATGAACCTGGAAACCATCATTCTCAGCAAACTGACACAAGAACAGAAAATCAAACACTGCATGTTCTCACTCGTAGGCGGGTGTTGAACAGTGAGAACACATGGACACAGGGAGGGGAGCATCACACACTGGGGTCTGTCGGGGGAAATAGGGGAGGGACAGCAAGGGGTGGGGAGTTGGGGAGAGATAGCATGGGGAGAAATGCCAGATATAGGTGATGGGGAGGAAGGCAGCAAATCACACTGCCATGTGTGTACCTATGCAACAATCTTGCATGTTCTTCACATGTACCCCAAAACCTAAAATGCAATAAAAAAAAAATATATATATATATATTGAACAATCTATTTAAATAATCTGTTACCAATTTATCTTAAAATGTATATATTATGAAAGCATTCATTTATAAATTATTTATGTATTCATCTATTTCTTAAGTTTGTATTATATGTCAGGAACTATACTAAATGCTGCAAATAACTATGAGGAATGAGGTATAGTTCTTTTTTTTTCAGTTTTGGAATTTTTTATTACTTTGAACCCAAGACCCACTGATTACTAGCACAATCCAATGAAACTGAGGAAGCAGCAGCTTAAACAAAGTAAAATACATTTAAAATTATAAGTCTGGTTACAAGCTTTAAAAATGACCCAGACAGGGATATCATTGCTTTAAAAAAAAAAGAAAAATCCCCTTGTGACCTGGGTACAATTTGCAAAGCCAAAGGTTTGCAATGATACACAAGGACCAAGGGAGTCCATGAGTTGTCTTTGGTTGTGGGGCCAAAGGATAACTGTTCATAAAAATAGTGAATGTCTGAAGATTGAGAAAAGCATGCTGCAGTGGAGGGGAAGGGAGAGGAGGGCAGGAAGGGAAAGGAGGTGCCTCAGTGTCACAAGCTGGACCCAATCTCTTATATTAAGTCACTGCAATCTACTTTGTAGGCAACATCTGATTATTTTATATGTGAAAAAACAAGTAAGAACATGTAACAGATTTTAGAATCTGTATCTATTAGGATGTAACACTCTTCCATGGACAAGAATATAAGCTTTCTAAATACTTGTGTAATAAATAGAAAACAGAATGGACTGTTAATTTTGCATTTATAAATCTATTATAAAATTTATTAATTTAACAAATTAATAAGATACTAATTTGAGATTTTTAAAAAATAAATAGGTTGTGAGCTCATCATATCCATTGACATAACTACTTTTTTTTTTCATCTGCAAATAATGCCCCAGTGGATTTTCTAAATTGCCATTTTCCTTTAGAAAGAGCAGTGATTTTTCTTCTTTCTATATTTATCTGTCGTATTTTGGGAAATAGCCAACTCACTTCCACATGATTTCTAACAGTTATCATATAATGCTTTATAGTTTTTACAATTTTAAGAAAACATATAAAAGGAACTCCATGTATTCTTTATAATCCACTATGTTTTTTTTGAGGGTAAGATTTACACAATGGGACATTCAGTGTTTACTGTTATTTATAATGTATTTAAGCTTTAATGGGTCTAAATCCCAGGATATCCATGTGACACTCTTTAATTTGCTAACTAATAGCCTTAGGTTTAGAATTAGAAAAACTTGGCTTCAAGATGTAGCTCAGTCCCTTCAAAAATTAGAGCTAACATTTCTGTTTTAATCACACAGACACACACACACACACCCCCTAACAAAAACCTTTTCTCCTTCCTTTCTTCCTGATTCCCCTTTTTTCCTTACTCTCCGATGTTTCCTGAACATCTTATATCTTCCTTACAGCATTGTTATTTTGTTAGCAAAGTTCTCAATTTTACTGTGTAAATTGCATTTCTCATCTCAGCTTCCTTTCCATATAAGGGTGAGCATATGATTTAATGAGAGAGGTGAGACTTTTTGCATGTGACTGCTGGGAATCTCTTTTTTAAAATCGGAGAAGTCTAGCTAAAATATTTTTACATTTGTTATTTTCCTTCTTCTCTGCAAAGAACACTAGATGCTAGAATTGGAACATGTGTCTTTCCATTATAAACCAAAGGGCACATGATAAAGATTACTGAACCTATAAAATTTCAGAATTCTGATGGCATCATTGAATTAGTACCCTAATTTGCCTACTTCGTAAGTTCTAGGTGAGACAAAAAACTTGTCTTTTCACCTTAGTCACTGTTTCCAGATTTGTTATTTGCAGGGAAATGTAATTACGGATAAGCTAATTATGTCACCATTAGTAGATACTATCTTCATTGTGAACATTCCTGTTTATTAATTCACAAAATAAGCGTAAAAAATTAATTGTCTTAATGAGAATGGTGGAATGATTAAATAAGAAAATATGCATAAAATGTTCAACATGGTGCTTGACAAAGACTGTAATTATTGAAGTTATGTACCATTTGAGAGAAAAGACTTCCCTTCTCCAATTTTGACGTTATATTTGAGGAAAATTTTTAACAATTAAATATGTTACTTTAAGATAGAGATAAATAAGTGTCTCTTTGTAAATGCAATTAATCTGCAATCATAGGAATTATAAGACATGGCCAGGTGCAATGGTTAATGCCTGTAATCCCAACACGTTAGGAGGCTGTGGTGAGTAGGTCACCTGAGGTTAGGAGTTTGAGATCAGCCTGACCAACAATGTGAAACCCCATCTCTACTAAAAATACAAAAATTATCTGGGCATGGTGGCAGGTGCCTGTAATCCAAGCTATTTGGGAGGCTGAGGCAGGAAACTCAATTAAACCCAAGAGGAGGAGGTTCCGGTGAGCTGAGATTCTGCCATTGTATTCCAGCTTGGGCAACAGAGTGAGACTCCATCTCAAAAAAAAAAAAAAAAAAAATGAAAAAAGAAACACACACACATATACACACACATGCACACAGAAAAGATATTATAAGACACACTTTTGGAAAGTTGCTCTGAATCTATGCCCTTTAAAAGTCTCTCTTGGAACAATCCTATTTATCTCAAAATATAGAGAGAAACATTTCTTTTAAACATGGATGTATGAAAGCTTTAATGAAGGCAAAATTTTAAGAAAGGGTACAATCAAATATTGCATACCTTATGAATGGATATAGATTCAGATATTGCATACCTTATAAATGGATATAGTTAGATTGGTTAATTTTTTTAAAGCTCTAAAAAGCCAAAAGTGATGCTAATGTACACAGCTGAATTGTTTCAGATAAACAGTGACTTAAAAGCAATTATTCTGGCCAATCTGCAACAATTAAAAAGGCTCTTTTAAGCAAAATTCATCTGTCTGAGGAAATATAAACACGAGGTATGAAATCTTAGTTATTCTTTAAGATTATGTATTATTTATTTATTTATTGTTTTTAGATTTTTCCTCAATGGAGACATTAATTTCTTCTGAATTAAAATATAATTAAATTTATTTTACATAATTATGTTCATTTCATTTACATTTTGGAGATATCATGGAACTTCAAAATGCAAAGTTCATTAGAATGCTAATACTGAAGACTTCAAAAAAAATCCCTAGGTGCAAATAACTAAATTAACTGCTCCATTAGCTCAATTTATCACATTCTTCTTCTCTTTCACCCATGCCATTTTTTTTTAGATTCACTCAACAATTTTATTCTCTATGATTCATTGGAAAAGGATATCTTTTTCTTGATTTATTTAGTTGACTTGTTGTCAGGTGTAAACTTTTAATTAGTTTTAATTTTCCTGCTGTCAATTATATTCAAAAACTAATTTTTAAAATTGTCCACCAGGCATAAATTGTTGAAATGCATGTTCTCCTTATCAAAGCCCTCTAAAAATTCTGCAGTCTGCCATTCATTGCTTAAAATCTAGAATATGTTCTTATAATATTTATAATATATAATACAGATATCAAGTAACAATAAAGCAGTCCTAAATGAGGGCTGCTGTTAGAGTTCTAAAATGCATGTATTTGATAAAAAAAAAAAGAATCGAGGGCATTTTTATTGTAACTAGAAAAATAGGATGGGGGAAATTGATCCTCTCCTTAGGTTAAATATAGGTTTACATCTTTTATGTGTCATTTTGGCTAAATATTTAATGAATGTTAAATGCATACATAGCGCCATGATTAAATAAAAGATGAGCATGTGAATTAATTGAAATGAGGATCTCTGCCCAATTCCTTGTTTTCTTCCCAGTCTCCAACATCATGTAAGAAAAAGAAAAAGGAAACACTGAGAAGCGAGAAGAAAGAGAAGGGAATAATAGAGGAGTAAAGAAAGAGAATGTTCAATCCCAGACTGATTAGAAGCATGGCCTGTTGCAGAAAATAAGCCTTATCTGGCTCTCATACTTAAGACAAGCCTATTCCTGTGCCTCATTTTTCTCTTCTGAATAATGGGGATAATAGTATTCACTTCTTAACATCCTTGTGAAAATTAAATGGGACAATCTCTATAAAGCATCAGGCATAAAGGAAAGAAAAATGATAATTGGTGTATCTGGCAAAATATATCATAGGAGTAATCCATCTTGAAGCAGATTTTTTCCTAAATCCTTGTTGATAACTTGATTGAAGGAATCAAGATCAAGCCAAACTTGCCTGACAAAGGGATGGATTGAGTTCACAATTTAAAATCCAAAACAGTTTCCCCATGTTACAGAGCCAAATAACAGAGTTAGAAACAGTACAAATACAAAATAAGAAAGACCTGGCTAAAGAAATTTTTAAAAAGAGAAATAAGTAATAAATGAATAAAGTAGTCCACAGTAGGCAAGCTAAGTATAATTACAATAAAATGTTAAATTTGAATACCTAGCAATTTGTAAGTCAGCCTTTCTTTTCATTGTGTACTGAACAATTCCTTATAAGAACCCTGGGTCCTGCCTCAGTTACCTGAATTTTAAAGGGTAAGCTAACACTGAGAAATGTTTGAGAATATGTGATGAAGATAGAATCAAACCCATTTGAGGAAAAGACAGAAATATTTTAAGTTCTTTGACTTGACAAAAACACTGTGAAGTGATATGATTAGTAATGCAATGTTTTTTCCTCAACAATCAAGTGAATTGTCAAAGCAAATATTTCACCAAAGTTAGACAGGAAAGAAACACTATGCAAGACCATTGTAATAGAGATAGAGGCCAGAACGCTGTGCTGAAACAAAGGGTGAATTGGGGATGGGGGGTGGGATGTGATATAATAAGAAATATATATTTGGTCTCTGCTCCAAGTTTCTGAGAGTATTCCTAAAACTCTTGTGCATAAGGGTGGTAGGGGAACCTTTTGTTTCACTATTTGGTCTTTTGGCCATAGTTCCCAACATAGAACTCTTGAGACATTTGTAACATCTTGAATGATAGGAGAGAGTGTCATAGAACTCCTAAATCTCTTGAAATTTCCTGGGTTATTTGAGCATCTTTTGTTCTAAAGACATGCTTCATAGTGGGCTCCTGGATGGAAACCGGTTGGCAGGAAAATCAACCATGTGATTAGAGGGTTGGCACTTTCACTCCCACAGCCTGACTTTTAGCAGGGGAGATGGGCTCAACATTGAGTTGGTCACCAGTGATCAGTTGGTGTTATCATCATGCCTGCATGATAAAGCCTCCGTAAACATCCAAAAGGAAGGCATTCAGAGAGCTTCCAGATTGCTGAACATGTGGTGGTCCCTGGAAGAAGGGATACTCAGAAAGGGCATGAAAGCTTCATCCCACTTCCCACATACTCGTCCTATACATCCCTTCTATGTGGCTGTTCATCTGTATTCTTTGTAATATCCTTTATTAATATAATGAAACAGTAAATTTAATCAAGCCATTTTCCTGCGTTCTGGGAACCACCCCAGCAAATTAATAGAACCTGAAGATTGGGTCATGGGAACCCCAATTTATAGTTGGTTGAGCAAAAGTACAGTTCACAGCCTGGGTCTTGTAACTGGCATCTGAAGTAGGGAGCAGTCTTTTAGGACTGAGTCCTTAACCTGTGGAACCTGAGTCTAATTCCAGGTAGATAGCAGCAGAAGTAAATTCAATTGTAGGATAGCCAGTTGGTATCCACTGGAGAATTGCCTGTTGTGTGAGGAAGACTCACATTTCGGTCACCAAAAGTGAAGTGTTTTATGTTGCAGTGGTGTATCGAATATGAATAGAGAAAATGCTTTGGTTTCTCTCATCTCCTACAAGGGGATGGAGAGTTAAGCACTATGGTAAGCTAACGGAAAAGTACTGGAGGACATTAAGGAGGTTAATCAACGGGATTTGTGAAGCATATTGAGTCAATTCCTGAGTGCAAACATTTCTCTCTCTGTGATTAAGCCATCTGTGTTTGATACCTGATGTCCATGGAAGATAAGCTCTTAATCTCCTAGGAAGACTGGGAGATAGGGTCACTATCTTTTGTAGTGATTACACATTAAAGAGATGTCCCTCATGTCCTTAAGAAAGAGATTCCTGGGTTGTAAAATTGGCAAGAGGCTTTTAAAACAATCTGCCACCACACTACTGTAGTCCCAGCTACTTGGGAGGCTGAGGCAGGAGAATCACTTGAACCTGGGAGGTAGAGGTGGCAGTGAGCAGAGATTGTGCCACTGCACTCCAGCCTGGCACAGAGCAAGATTCCATCTCAAAATAAACAAACAAACAAACAAAAAACAATTTGCATCTCAAGTGAGCAGAGAGAATTCACAATTACAAGTTATATAGAGAAAATGCTCTAACAAAAGGGATATCAGGGCCTAGAATCAAGAATGAGCTCATCTATAATTTAGTCACGAGAGAATTGTTAAGGTCATCTTGGTCAGAGAGTTTGTTTTACAAGTCTAAAATAAGGGAGCAAAAGAAAGATAAGGTGAAAAAAAAGAAGTACAACAGGAAAGAAAAGAAAAATAAGTCCTAAAAATTAAGAAAGATTTTAGTTAGAATATCAGGAATCACAAAGTGAGTTGTCATTTTGAGTCTGTTAGATGTGTAATAAAATATTGGAAGACTTGGCTTGGAGGAATTTTATAGTATCTATCTGTGATAAGCAAAACAACTATTTTTCCTAGATGTTTTACAATTATTACTCCTGAAAGGTGGCAAAGTAGGCCAAGGAATCTTTCCTTTTTTTGCTGTATAATTTAATAAAAATATTAATTTAGTTCACACACTGGGGTCTGTCCAGGGGAATTAGGGGAGGGACAGCGGGGGGGTGGGGAGTTGGGGAGAGAGAGCATGGGGAGAAATGCCAGATATAGGTGATGGGGAGGAAGGCAGCACTGCCATGTGTGTACCTATGCAACAATCTTGCATGTTCTTCACATGTACCTCAAAACCTAAAATGCAATTAAAAAAATTTTAAAAAATAGAAAAAAATGTATATATTAATTGAATTCTTTTTAAGTATGATGAAATGTAGCTTCCAGTTGAAAAGAATAGTTGACATTCATTGAGCATCCACACTTGCCAAACATGTTGTAAATCCTTTATGTGAGAATGACAATTATTAAAAAGTCAAGAAATGATGGATGCTGATGAGGATGTGAAGAAATAGAAATGCTTTTACACTGTTGGTGGGAGTGTAAATTAGTTCAACCATTGTGGAAGACCTTGTGGCAATTCCTCAGTATCTAGAACTTGAAATACCATTTGACCCAGCAATCCCTTGACTGTGTATATACCCAAAGGATGATAAAGCATTCTACTATAAATACACATGCACATGTATTCACAATTGCAGCACTATTCACAACAGCAAAGACTTGGAACCAACCCAAATGCCCATTAATGTTACACTGAATAAAGAAAATGTGGCACATATACGACATGGAATACTATGCAGCCATAAAAAAAGAATGAGTTCATGTCCTTTGCAGGGACATGGATGAAGCTGGAAACTACTATTCCCAGCAAACAACACAGGAATAGAAAACCAAACACCGCATGTGCTTACTCAAAAATGGGAGTTGAACAATGAAAACATATGGGTACAGGGGAGGGGAACATCACACACTGAGGCTGGTTAGCGGGTAGGAGGCAAGGAGAGGGATAGCATTAGGAGAAATACCTAATGTACATGACAGCAGAATTTTCTGCTTGGCTTATATTATTTTCAACATACCCTTTATGAATGTCATTTGTAAATCAACTATTATATTACTATTTTAAGCTTTTTATTTTTATTGGAATATAGGAAAGTGAGTTATCTGAATCGAAGTAGTAGTGTATATAAAAATAGCAGCCCATTTGTAAGAGAACAAGTCTTAACATCTATCATTAATGCATTGTGCCACTTGTTGTAAACCAAACATAAAATTGTAAGGCTCCCAACTAATTAAATGGATCCCTCCTCTTGGCTGAAGGGATTCCAATGTAAACCTGAAAAACTAGTTCTGGCCATGATGGGAAGGATATGCCTCATTATACTCTCTTCTCTGTAATTCAGGTTTAACTGACCATCATTCACATCAAAACAGACAATTTACAAGTGACAAACCAACTCTTTTTAGCAATAAGGCACCAAACTACAGCCTAATTCTCATATACCATCACAAGACAGACAGCGGTTCTGGAAAGAAATTGAAGTGTTTACCTCCAAATATGTTTCTTTGACACATTTTGAAATTGTCCTGCAAAGCTGTCTTGTGAAGAAAATATACATTCTGTAGAGATTTCTCTTTTCTTTTCAAGTCTTTTCCTGATCCAGGAGAGATTAGCTAATGGTCTGGCACCTTTTTAGGTCTGAATAGAGAAATTTACCATATATTCTCTCTGAAGCCTACTACCTGGAAGCTTCATCTGCATAACAACCCCTTATTTTAACCCAGACACTCCTTTCTATTTGTTCCAGATCTTTGGATAATAACTTAACTCTTTCAACCAATTGCCACTCAGAAAATTGAAACCACGTTTACAAAAAATATAACTGGGAACATTATTACAATGAAAGAGATATGACCTAACTGACTCCACCTTGCTTCAACCTCCAATTTATCCTTGTTCATTCTTGGGCATAGGCTGAACTAATATTGGGAGAAACTTAGTTTATAGTTTAACTTTAAAACAAAGCTGATAACAGCCCTTTCCCAAAACAAACCCCCTTTTTGCCTGAGGTTTAGATTGTCTTTGCAGGATGAACAAATTAGCCACAAGATTAGAGATTATGGTTTAGGAGTTATGCAGCCGGAGACTGCAAGGTTCTAAACCTCCCCCAGTTGCTCCTAGGGATAACATCACTGTTGTTTTAACTCCCTATGATTTTATTGCCAACCTGAGCAATCAATACTCACCCCTCCCCAGAGCTCTATCTGCCAAATTATCTCTAAAAAACCCCCTGATATGGTTTGGATCTGTGTCCTCACCCAAATCTCATGTTGAATTGTAATTCCCAATGCTGAAGGTGTGGCATGGCAGGAGGTGATTGAATCCTGGGGGCTAATTTCCCCATTGGTGCTGTTCTCTTGATGATGGGTTGTTGTGAGATCTGGTCATTTCACAGTATGTGGCACCTCCCCCTTCTCCCTCTTGCTCTTGCTCCCAACATGTAAGATGCCTCAGTCCTGCTTTGCCTTCTGCCATGATTGTAAGTTCCTTGAGAACTCCCCAAAAGCTGACACTGCCATGCTTCCTGTTCAGCCTACAGAACTATGATCCAATTAAACCTTTTTTAAAAAAATGACTTATCCATTCTGAGGTATTTCTTTATAGCAATGTCAAAACATAC
Organism: Ateles fusciceps; assembly: GCA_036589455.1. Classification (NCBI taxonomy): domain Eukaryota; kingdom Metazoa; phylum Chordata; class Mammalia; order Primates; family Atelidae; genus Ateles; species Ateles fusciceps. Next base: position 3,080,602 of record JAZHEH010000065.1, on the reverse strand, counting down.
TAATACAACCCTGATCCCTGAATTTTTGAGGTGATTGATTTGAGTAATCATAAAATTCTGGTCTCTCGTACAACAGGCTCTGTGTGAATTAAACTCTTTCTCTACTGCAATTCCTTGTCTTGATAAATCAGCTCTATCAGGGCAGTGGGCAGGGAGAACTTGTCATGCAGTTGCAAAATCTTTGAATCAACCTGTGACCTAGAAGGGGCCTTGTCCTTTGAGTTGTCCCGCCTTTCCAGACAGAACCAATGTATACCTTGCATGTGTTGATTGATATTTGCCTAAAACTTCTGTCCCTCTAAAATGTAATCAAGCTGTAATTCAACCACCTGAGGCACGTGTTCTCAGGACCTCCTTGGGCTGTGTCACAAGTCATGGTCTTCACATTTGGCTCAGAATAAATCTCTTCAAACGTTTTACAGACCTTGACTCTTTTTCACTGACAAAGCTTTTTGGGTATGGTAAAATTTTCTACTTGCCTTGTTGTTTTACATAAAGCCCATGTGTTATTTTAAATAAAAAAGAGGGTTTTTTAAAATTTTTATTTTATTTTTATTTTTTGGAGACATAGTCTCGCTCTATTTCAGGCTGGAGTGCAGTGACGCGATCTTGGCTCATTGCAACCTCCATCTCCCAGGTTCAAGCGATTCTCCTGCCTCAGTCTGTTTGCCTCAACTCAAATTTCATTACTGTCTTCTAGACATATCAGTGTAAAGTAAAAAAATCTTTATCATCCTTATCCATTTAGAAAAAAAATCAAAATAATCTTTGTTTAGGCATATTCAAGTGAAATCAGTCCCATATATGTATTTGTATTTTATATACAAACGTAATTTCAAGTTTAATTGACCTGTTCATTTCCTTCAAGTGGAAAGAAGTTATCTATCTTAGAAGAGAAAGATATGTATCAGCAAAATATATCCTGAGAAATAAACCCTATAGTTTTGGTAACACATGTAGCATTTAAGAACTACGTCTTGAATTCTGTTATGTCTCAACCTCTTAATAGATGTATATATATATTTTTGAGACAGAGTCTTACTGTGTTGCCCAGGTTGGAGTGCAGTGGTGCAAAATTGACTCACTGCAGCCTCCATCTCCCGGGTTCAAGTGATTCTCGTGCCTTACCCTCCCAAGTAGCTGGAATTGCAGGTGTCCACAACCACACCCAGCTAATTTTTGTATTTTTAGTAGAGGTGGGTTTCGCCATGTTGGCCAGGCTGGTCTTGAATTCTTGTCCTCAGGTGATCCACCCACCTTGGCCTTGCAAAGTGCTGCGATTACAGGCATGAGCCACTGGCCAAGCCAAATATCTTTTTTTCTTGGGGAATTACAGGCCTTCATTCGCCAAAATATCCTCTCTTTTTTGTCATAGGGGAATTCAAATACAGAAGTTGATTTCATGGCTTTTGGAGAGTCGATATATAATTTTTAAAGATCCAGCAGTGAAAATGGCAGGCACACTTAGCATAGAGCAATTCACACTGGGTCCCAACCAGGGTAAACTTTGATAGGAATAAACAGTTCACTAGACTCTCTGTTGCAGTTCAGCTTTGGTTTTCTTCCTGGATTTCTTGTCTTCTCTTCTCTTTTAAAGTTGTTTTCCCTTAGGTTCAGTCTTTGATTTTTTTTTTAAACCAAAGTGAGCTTATTATCATTTTTATGGTTTTGACCTCTACCATTATGAGATAACTCCTATATATGTGTCCCTTTCCTAGGATTATTTTTAGTATCTACAGGGCAAACTGGATCACATTGAAGCTCAAGAATATTATATTAGTTGCCTGAGGACATACAACTAGTAGATAGCTAAGATAGAGCTTGAACTCAAATCAATGTTTTGTATTCTCTCTCTGATCATCTTTCTGTATTTTTTGGAATCCTCAACTCCTAAGACATTCTGATTTTTAAACCTGAGAGTCATTCATCCCTTATTTCTACTTCTTCCTCTCTTCTCATGTTACCAAGACCTGTTGATTTTCTCTTATATATGTTTGTTTAATCCAACCTCCCAGTCTCATCCCCATCCTTGTCAGAACCCTAGTGTAATAATTCTTTATCACTTGTCTACAAACTGAACTCCTTTCCCATGGTATTTTTTCTTAAATACATACCCCACAATAATTTATGTAAACAAAAATTCTCCTTATTAGTTTAAAGGTCCTGGGCTGAGGACCCTACTTATCTTTACAACGCATGTCTCTTCTCTTTATTATTATCTTCCATGTTATCCTTAAACATATAGATATTTATGCTTTAAAAATGTATATTCAACATAAAATAAACATAAAGTGATTGTAAAGGTGAAGAACCAGAGCTTGAGTTACTATAACAGAATTCTGTGATTATATATAACACATAGGGCTTTTAGTCTCCAGTAATGTTATGCCCTGTGTTATTGTTCTTTAGGGTCTAGTCTAACAGTTTCCAAATGTGTACTTCCTGTCTCCCTCAGCAGGGGTAAGCATAGGGTAATGTGAGAGTACACAGAGTCTTCAAAAAGCCTCAAAGTCCAAGAAAATCTCCCCAAAGAGGAAACATTTGATTATATTATCTAACAAGAAGCACAGATTTCCATACAATATTTTATTGGTTACATAATGCTTTTCATATATAAGTTCTAAATTAGTCTTTACCACTACTTTTTGTGGAGTAGCAATGTTTATCTCAATTTTACAGGTAAAAGCAAATGAGGCTCAGGAATGTCACATAAGTTGCCGGAGGGAATATGCTAGCAGGTATCTGAGACAACGTGTACTCAGATCAACATTAAAAAAAAGAGAGAGAAAACTGAGATCCAGAAACTGGCTAAAGGTCAATAATGGTTGGAGAAGATTCCATTTACTGTCTTTATTTCCTGTCCAGTCCCTTAAAATTCTTCTTCCTTTTTTTTTCTGTAATCACATTGTCCCTAGCAATAAATTGGCATCTTAAACTTACTTCGTACACGTGATTTAAGATACAGCCCTATCTAACCCAGGTAAACATTTAGAGATCAAAGCTAATCTCTTGACAATTTTTAATTAGACTAATATTTATCAAATATGATATGTGTCAAATGTTGGAGCTATAACTGCTATTAGTAACCAGACCATACAATCAAGGCACTCTCTAACTTATCTAAGGTTCAAATCTACATTTTTGCAATGCAAAATTTTGAAGTACTATTTTACCAATTTCCTGGTAGTTACATTACCTATTTTGGACTTTTATTTTTAATGTGCTGTCTTGGATTTATTTAAATGTAGTTTCTTATAGAAAAACCTACGTTGTTGAACTTTCACTAAAGAGAATACTGACATAGGCTATTTCATTTCTTCATTGGTTGGGGCAGTCATGCGCTTGCCTCAGGGTTTTCTGTTATTCTTTCATAAAACCCAGAAATAAAAGCATACATGTAATTGTTGATTGTGCATTTACTCCAAAGGCTCAGACCAAAAATTCTAAGAGGTTTCAATGACATTGACAAAGCCATATGTTTCATCAAATCAGATCTTCCACACTTGCATCTATACATGATACTGAAATAAAGTAAAACTAAGCCAAGAATCACCCATCAAATACTGAATGAGTATTGTCTTTGTAAGGAAAACATGAGTTAATGTTATAGACACACACACTTTTACATGATGTGTGTGTGTGTGTGTGTGTGTGTGTGTGTATATAAAATATAAAACATAAAACATGTAACAAATATCTACTACATGTGAATAAAATATATATGATCAATATAGATTAATATATATAATTCAGATACTATTTGTAGATATATAAGATGTGTGATGTATGTATCAATTTGTAACATCATAGATTCTTGATTATATGTAGTGGAGGCTTAATGTTTTTCATCTGTCTGCCCTGTCTTCATTGTAACCCCTTTTGAAAATAGTAGTAGTAGCAAGTAGGTGTGAGTTTGTTCCATGACAGACCTTAGTTTCATCCACTTGAAATAAGTCCAAAAATTTTATTCCCATACTTTGTGTTGCCCTGAAGTTTAGCTGCTGTGCTTTTGAGCTGCGTTCTAGACTGCAAATATTGAGATGTCTATTTTTACCATTTATTGCCTTGTTGGATTTATCACTGGGTTACTTCAGCACTTCAACTCCCAAATAAGAAAGTATTTATTGTCACTTTTTGTTCATTTGGTATTCTATTTTTAATTGTAATTCATTATACTCTCTTTCTGTGCTGTCAAAGGCAATCAGCTTGCCCACTAAACAACAACCAAGGTTTATGCTAGACTTCAGCTATTCACTGAAAAAGCAATCAGATGAAAATAGGTCATGTACCTTTGAAAGAAACCGATTACATAGATTTTTTTGTTCCAATAAGATAACTTGTCTTGATTAGCACTCTGATACTTTTGAAGTACGCAGGGAGAGTAAAGGTATTATAACGGATGGAAAAGAAGCACACTGAGGCAAAGCGATATCCCTAAAGCTACCAGGAAATATGATTCAGAAGCTGAAATTCTGACACAGACAAGGAATTCCAATTTACTGCACATTATAATTCCATAATTTCTCTGCATCAATTTTTAAGTTAAATTTAAGCAACAGGTTTATAATAGGAAATGTATTAGTTTAATGGGGAGAAAACAAGGATTAATAAGATGTAGCATTTATGCTCTTGTGGAACCCAGAATTTCTTCACATTTTTCTTTATTTCAGCATGAACTGAGCATGATATAAAAACTTAAAAGTAAAACTACATAATTTAGGCTCCTTGTTACTCTCTGTTTCTGAATGCTATTTTTAAAAGTTCACAGTCCTTTTTGCAAGTTACTTTCAGAAACTTCAGTTTGATATATTTATTTCCAAAACATTATGAAAGTTTTACTATACATAGAATAGAAAGTAGCTAAAAAATTAGGTTCAGATAGTTAATGCCCTTCAATGAAGACCTCCAGAAATATACCTGTAATTGAACATATTTGGGTTTATTACTTCTGGCATCTAGGAGAAATGCACATCATGGAATACCAGGGGGCATCTCAATAAGATTGTTTTATTATGGGGAAAATGTATTATAGGATTGAGCTTCTATTCGGTAGTTTTGGGTAGAGTTCAAGAAAGTGATGCTTTGCTCTGGATTGGAGCAGTTCAATAAATCAGAATCTCAATGCATTTTACCTAGCAGGAAGAAAGAATAGAGTTAGGCTAAAGTTGTGATTGGTAATTTTGTATTCATCACACACATTGGGTAGGGGAAGATATGTTTGCAGGGATCTTCTTTTCTGTCATTGTTCAGACAATATCATGAAGTGGACTTGTTTTTTGCTTTGTTTTATTTTGTCTTCATCTTATTTCATCATCATCTCAGAATGACCTTCTCAGATGATGGTATCCTGTGAGATTGTGTTCATAAATACAATACTATAGCCTGTCCTATTCTGAATGCTAGCAGCTTTTGAATGTCATTGACTGCTGTTTTCTTTTTCAAAATTTACTGTTCAGACAGAATCAGGTAATTTTAGTACTTTTAATAAGATGGAGGAAGGGGAATTAGCTGGTTTTTGGTTTTGGGATTTGAGTATAGTCAACAAAAGTGGTTCAGTGCAGGAGATATTGCTTAGTAGCCATGTTGCTTTGAATTAGCTAGCTTTATTATTAAGAAAATGAGAATCATAAGAACACTTACCTCACAGGGTTGTAATAAAGATTAAATGTGTTGGTTTGTACAGAGTTCTTACCACAGTGCCAAGCACATAATACATTCTCAAAAAGTACTGCTGATAATGGTGCTGTTGTCAACAGTCGGGCAGTGGTAGCAAAGGAGATCATATCTAGACCCAGATTTGCTATATTTACACTTTTCCACTCAAGGCCTGGATTTGTGTTTGGTTTTACCGCTCACTAGATGTGTGACCTAATTCTGTGTGGGTCTCTGCATAGTTTTGGCATTAGACAAACAGAGTTAAAAATTCCAGCTTTGCCACTTATTGGAAGTGGAGTCCTTGATAGGCTCCTTAACTTCTTTGAGTGACAATTACTTAACTATAAAATGCAAATAATACTAGTCTAGATGGCATGGATTTTGCTTGTTAAATAGATAAAATATACAGAATATCAAGCCTATAGTTAATGTTCTCTAAATTGTAGTTCTCATTATTATTAGCCACAGTCCCCCAACTTGTAAACTGAGAGTCAAAATACTGACGTGAAATTGCATATAAGCAATGTATGAGAAAAAATTATAAAGCATCGTGCAAATGAAAGGTCTGTTTGTATTACTGTAATAGGAAGGAAGTACATGCTGACCCAGAATCCAACTCTCCAGTCAGAAACTTAATGACAAGAACAGTATCTTAGAAATAATTATGGCTGATATTTAGTAACAGTGGCAAGGATGTAGACATTTATTGAACTTTATTTTTTTCTCCATTTTCTTCCAAATTTGGGTCTTACCCTTGGAGAAGTCATTTAATTCATCTGGTTTTAATTATGTACCTACTTCAATGACAGATTGTGTGATAAAGAGATGATAAGACAGCTAATAAAATCATGTTTGTAGAACTCTTTGAGATCTTAGGTGAAAAATAGCACATGGGCAATATCTATTATCTCATTGTTATTTTGTTGCAGAAAATGAGCAAAAATTGTTTCTCACTCACAAAAATCAACAATGGAAAAATATCAATGTATGTATTTCAAAACCTGAAGAAACTTCCCAAAAAACCATAGAGTTAATAAGCGTACTGTTGACTTTAATCCTCCAACTCTGGAGTCTGACTGCCTAAGTACAGATCTTGACTATATGTATGACTTTTTAACGGCAGTCCTGGACTGCTGCTCAACCTCCTTTCCACATCTGAGTTTCCTCCTCTGAATCATGGACCTAATGATAGGATTGTTGTGAAAAATAAAGTGAGTCATATAATGTGCTTGGAATACAAACTGCCTGTCCGATAATGTACATTGTAGTTGTTGTTATGAAATGTAACATTACTGCATCTTAAGTCTGACAGAGATTAAATAGGGCTTTGCTACAAATAACACCCTGTGTGAAGGAAAGATATGCACAGTACTGTGGAAGAGTCACAGACACAATGTGTGGACCAAGAACTGGGCCCCTCTATAGGACATCAGGAAGCTGGTAAAGTAAATTCTGAAAGCTGTAGTCAAAGAAGGAACATGAGATTGAAATTTCAATAATACTATTAGGTGAAGAGGCAGGCAGAGGCATATCTTAGATCAACAGAGACTTTTATTTTACCTTGGGCTATATTCAATGACCATTCTGCATACATGGGGATTCTTTTTATACAGATCTCCTTATATTAACTGCTTCTACCCTTGCTTTTTGAGACCTGGAATGAGGTCAACTGCTTATCACTGACTAGCCAGGATCATTGTCTTACTCTTTGATTTTATCTCTAACTCCAATTCAGACTTACAAAAATAAATCTTTCATTGAACTTGCCTAAATAAACCAGCTTAAATATGTCATTTCTTGTATTTTGGGATCATGTCTACAACTTGTTTAGGATTTGTGAATGGTTCTCACTAAATTTTAAAGTTTCAGGTTTGAAACTTTTACATCTTCTTAACTCTGTTCTTGGTTTTGATTACCCAAATTCTAGATTAAATTCTTGATCGTTAAACACATTGCATTTATTTATTTTTATTTAATTATACATTCTTTAAATTTAGGTTCTGTTTTTATGTTCTCTCTCTACTCAAATTTCCTTTTCAGGGTAAAGTTTGCTTTGTTGGAGACTTTTTACTACAAATTCAACAGAATGAGCTTTTTTTTTGAATGAGACTTTTTAATTTGTTTCTTTCAAATATTTTGTCTTTGTCAAAATTATTGGCTGAGTGATATTCATAATATTCTCTTTTTATTGTCCTAATTTTCATGGGGATTTAAAGCGATATTCTCAATCTTAATACATATAGCTTTTTTTCAACTAATTAATCTGTCTCGTGTTTATCATCTCAAACCTTAAGTTACTGGCTTCATTGAGTTTTTCTCTTTTGATTTCTATTTTAAAAATTTATTGTTCTTACATTTTTTCAGAATTTAAATATTTTTCAATTTATTTTATCTGTTCTTCTTTCCCTTTTCTATTTCTACTTCATCTGAATTAATTGGATCTATATTATGACTTCATTTTATCTTATATATTGCCTTATCCCTTCTCCCAAATTTTGGTAGTTACTTTAGGGTTTACAGCAGGACTCGGCAACTTTTTTTTCTTGAAAAGGGTAATATAGAAAATATTTTAGGCTTTATGAGGCAATAGAAGGTTTTTAATTTAAGTATTTTACGATGTATCTTCAGGCAATATTAGCTACTTTTCATGTAGTTTACGAACCTCACAATAATATACTTCTCTTTTCCAAGTTTTATGATATTGTTTCATACATTGCACTTTATGTTAAAAACCCTAAAATCCAGTTTATTTTCTTAAATAATAATTTTTTTTATTTTCCTAAATTTGCTGTTAGCATTATTCTTTTGTCCAATTCCTGGTTTCCACTTATCATCCCTCTCCCAAGAATCACTGTCCTATACTAGCTGTTAGTGAATGTAGGAAAATTGTTGTTCCATATACTTACGGATTTTTTTCCTGTTTGATTGTGTCGTTTGAGGGTAATACCAGTCTCTGACATTCTGTCATAGTCAGAAGAAGAAGTCTGGCATTAGCTTTTGAATAATCTTTGTTGCTTTTGTCACTAACTCCCACTTTTTTTCATTCTGTCCTCCATTCTCCTAAGGAAAGAATGATCTTTATAAACTACACATTTAATTATGCTACCATCATACATGTTGGTTAGCATGAATAATAAAATCCAAATTTAGCCTGGTATACAAGACTCCCCATGATCTAGTCTGTCTTACACAATAGGACATGGCCTATACAACAAGGAGTATAGAGTAGAGCATACCTGTACTCTAAAGGCCAACCAGACCTTTTGGGGTTCACCAAACACTCCATGATCCCTCTTGAAGTTTACTTAACAAACATAGAACTAGAACTCCTTTTCTCCACTTTAGTTTTAGTTATGTTTTATATGTATTTTAAGAACAAACTGAGGCATCACCTATGCAACTGTATCATTTCTGAATACCAACTCCCTTTCTCTCTGTTTCTCTATATCTTATTTGCCTCTTTACTTCCATTAGCCTAGGTAGTCGTTGCTGGTCTACATGTCTGACTCCTCTGGACTCTGAGCTCTTTACTTAAAGGAATGTTGTCTTTCATTTCTGTGTCTCAAACATCTGTTCATATCAAGTATCTACCTGACATCTGAATCAAATAGGTTTGTAGGTACCCATGAATGTATGCTGGTGGGCAAATGACCATATTCACCAAGTAATGTGAACTTGAGAAAGACAATGGGGCACTCTTTCTATGATTACCCTCTGTTTAATACGTGCAAAGGCTCAACACATACCTAAATGATTTTAGAGTACATTTATCTCAAAAGCCACAAGTGTAACACTAACACATTATTGCTTTTTTTCTGGTTTAATTTTTCCTCATATCATTGCCTCCAAAATTGTCCTTTAACTTATAATGCCAGTAAATGTGGAACACAAATGAAATAATGACTTGTATTCTTTTCTTATTAATGAATTTATTAATCAACTTTATCTTACATTGGCATTATTACTCTCGTTTTATCAATGTTATTAGTATAGATTCTGGTTGTCTAGACATTTTCATGAATAATTATGAAAACAAACACTTGTGAATCAATAATTACATTTAAAAGAATCATTTAAATATTACTTAAATATTAATTAATTCTATTATTTTATTTAATGAATTTTTATTTCGAATGTATAATGTTCCACACTATTTCAGGCTCTAGGAATAGAACATGAATGTTAATTTTTAGATCCAAATAACTTAGCAGGAAGGTCAGACAATATACAAGAACAAAATTAAACAAGGTAAAGATTAAGAAATGAAAGTTAACACATTATATTCAAAATCTAAAGCAAATATATTTAACAGAGAAGTTTTTAATGCATTTTTAAAGACTGGAAACAAGACAATGGTGATTCTTACTGCCATTTATTAATTTGTTGGGGGGGGGGGTTTCAACAATTTGTATGAGTGTTCCTGATACAGAGAAGAGACAAGTAAATACCAGTAGAAGAGGGTGGTTCCCTGGCAAAGGCTCCACCTTCAAACCTAGATACCTGTGGCCCTAAGTGAGAACAGGCATTCCTATTTTTACACCCAAAAAGTCACCTTTTGGCCCACCACACTTCCTATCCCGTACACATATAGTCCCTAATCCCTAGGCTCCTGAAGCAGGAGACAAGATGAGCAGATGAGCGGCATGGCAGAGAAAGAGAGACGAGAGGAGCATCTGAATGTAGAGAGGAGTTCGGCTGAGGACAGTTGGATAATTGGCCCCTGGATGGCCAAACTCCAGGGGAAGATCATCTTTCCACTTCATCCCGTGTCCAGCACCTTCCATCCCACTGAGGGCCAACTCCATCACCCAATAAATCCCCGCATTCACCATCCCTCAAGTCTGTGTGTGACCCAATTCTTCCAGGTTGCTGAACAAGAGCTTGGGTAACAGAAAGCTGTCACACTGGCCCTCTGCCCTTGCTGAAAGGCAAAGGCTCCACTAAGCTGGTTAACATTTAAGCTGTCCATGGATGGCAAGGCTAAAAGAATGCACTGTAACACACACCCACTTGGGTCCTGCACCTGCCTGTGTGCTCCTCATCCCATAAGGGGTTTGAACAGTGGCAGTGACCAAACAGATGAGCTATACCACTGTCACATGTCCTGTGATGGGGATAGGTAACTCTCCCCTTTCACTCCTAAATAAGTTTGAAAAACTTTTTTCATATACAACAGTTTGTTAACACAAAAAAATTTTATTATAGATTTGAGTACCTGTAAATAATATATCTTTCTGTTTTATTCCAAATACTTACATTCTAAAATAAAACTGTGACAATATTCCTTAAAATTTATTCACTGGAATATAAGAACCATAAAGATTTGATATGTGCTATCATCCATTTAAAAATCTATATAATAGTTCAGAATTTCCCACTTTTTAACTTTGAATTATATTTCTATTCTATTTCTGCTACCAAATCTTGTGCTAATATACTATACATGTATTTTTATGCTTGAAAATATATTTTTAATTACCTTATTCCATTCCTCCATAACAATATGTATATATATTTAAGTAACATTTTTTATTTTGACCTTAAGATCTGAATTTAATTATTATCTCCCTAAACATGGGAATAATGTGTTATTGGAAACACATCCCATAAAATGTTGGGCACAGGTATTAATTTTTCCGCTTGGTTAATTTTTTAATTAATTAGCCTGTGGATCATTTTTGCTTATTTTTCAAAAAAGACAGATTTAAATGATAATATAAAACCTTTTACATCTTTATAGATGCATGTAATAAAATAATGTTTGTATGTTGACCCAGATAGTATTAAAAGGTATATTTTTATCACAATATTTATTGCTTCAAACGCTTTTAAAATTACATGCTGAAAATCATGAAGTGATCTATAATCAGAATTCTTTAGGTTATCTATAGGTTGATTACTGAAGAATATTTCTCTATTTTTGCTAAAAGAATGCCAGGTCTTCTTGGCCAAAGTCCTGAAATGTTTGTTCATGTTCTTACAACTTCTGAAACAGTCATGTAAGACTTGGCTGCCTATGGCTCCTTGACCTCAAATCTTACCGATCTTAAGGTTTAGCCACAATGAATTTCTTGTGGTTTGCTCCTTAAACACATTACATGATTCTGTCACGTTAATTGCTTTCACACTCACTCCTCTATCTATAATGCTTTATCCCAATATTGAAATGTCACCTTTTCAGTGAGTACCCTGTCAGTGACTAATAACTATCCTCCTTAATGTTGTAAGCAGCCTCCCAGCCTTGGCATTCTCACCATTTATTCTGATCTTCCTTTTTAAATCTTCATTATTTACTTATTTGTTGCTTATTGTTTGTTTTTGTCTATTTCTGGCTAGAATATAAGCTCCACAAAAGCAGGTAGCTGGCCCAAGTTTATGCAAACAGCAGGAGAGACCAAGTTTGTAAGTTATACAGTTGAAATCTGGAATCTGTGCTCTTAACTGTATCCTGTGTGACCTCCAGATATGCCCATTCACTGATGACACTACCAGTTATTTGTATTGTCCCTGTTCAGATCATTTGAATATTATACTTTATAAGTAATCACCATTGATTTCCTTCTTTCTCTTCCTCTGCTAAATGAGAAGGTCCTTAAGGACATTTCTACAATCTTAGCTCCTAGTATGATTGCAATGTACTATAGCTTGTTAAAATTGTTTTTTTAGGAAATAATTCAATTCCCTAATAGTGAAATGTATCATCCATAGAAAGAAATCATTTGTGCTGGTCAGAATATGTGAATAGAGTCCTACAAAGTGACACTTTATTCCTCTTAGAAAAGAGCTATTAATTTTATTTTTAACACTTTGCATGACTCTGGGTATGTCAGCTTTATTCTCTGCCATCCACATCTATTTAGGAAAACATATTAATCCAGCACAGCTGATGGGAATTTATGTGTTAAGAGGATTAAACTTTTATCACAGAAAATAAAGAAGAAAAAAATCTCATTGTATTTATTTTCTCTCCCTCTGCTTAGCTAAGATCAGAGACAAAGAAGGCCTGAGCAAGCTGCTACAGGACTTCACAAATCTGGGAGAAATTTATCTATTAGTTTACAATAATGGTTCTGGTTTTGTATTTGAGTTCAGTAGTGATTTACTTTTTGAATTGTTCTAGCTATATTTCTGAAAAAGTGTATATTTGGTAAATGTTGTTTCTTAGAGCTAAATTGTGCCTGGGGACTTAAGTATCTCAATTTTGATCACTTTGAAATGGGTACTCATACATGCACACATGCACACACCTCAAAACGTGAAGACTGCTGAAAACCTGAAGGACAGCTTTATTCCAGTTGCTGCTCTGCAGGGAGGCACCGTCAAAGATCATTGACTTTTTTGGCAAGTGGTGTTTAGAGTTTCTAAGGTACAGGAATAAAGTTGGCATTTTGCTAGGCACTTACTATTCATAAAGCAGAAATATGTGAATAATACATCTGTGAACTTTACAGTTTGTTTATACTCTGACATAAAGTGGGTGTCCTTGAGGAAGCATGAACTTGTATTTTTTTTTATTATGATCACAAGTGGCATTTTTGTGTGTTATTGATCTCTGACATTATTTTTGTTCTATAGGAGAACACCGTGATCTAGCTTGAGGGTCAAGCCAGCTCCCAGAGAAAGCTATCTGAAAATGCTTTTTTTTCTTGCTCAGTTTTTAGTCACCTTGCACCTTTAACCATTCTTGCTTAGGTCTAAAAGAAAGCTACTTTTGTGTATGTTGTCTTTCTCTCACACACACACATACACATACACACACACTGTATGTGTGTGTGTGTATATATATGTGTATCTACATATGTCCATATAATGTATTTTTGTGTCTGTTTCTGTATATACATATACCCACATATGAGTGTATACACAGATAGATACGTAGACAGATAGACACACATGTAATTTCAGGCAGTAACATACAAATATATAGGTACAGAAATAGATATAGCCCACTTGCTTTTAATAGTGTGAGAAAGCTTTTCTTATCTTTAAAAAAAATCTTTAAACATTTATTTCAAAATTGATCATGAAAGGATAATTTATTTGGCTATCTGACATCAAATAAAACATTAAGAAATAATGTCTCACTGTTATTGGGTCAAGACATCTTGCTGGATTCTCAGAAAACTGATCAGGAACAAAGTTTATATGCTAATACATTACTGAAGAGTATAATCTCAAGAATGCAGAAATGAGGGAAAAGAAAATTGAGGCAAAAAATGAGGGAGAAAAAACTCTAGGGAGCCTGGATACTACTTGGCTCAAATACCAGTGACGGCTCAACTACATGGGACTGGCTTCAGAGAATCCCAACAAACTACACACTTAGCTTGCACAAAAACTGTTCAGTTAATGTACAATTAATGTTCCCCATGACAGCTCTTGATGAGTATACTACTATTTGAATGAGCTTTACTTTTCAAATTTAATAACTTTTTAACATAAAATTCCCAAAGTTAATACTTTACAAATTAAGATTTTGACATTATGGTTTCAGGTAGTAATGCACTCACAAATGTACTTGGTATTGCAGTTTCTAGTCTGAGAATGTCATTATAAGACAAATGTGAATTTTTTTGTGTGTTTAAGTAAGCTCCAAATATTTTTTCATATACATCTGCCAACGAAATCAAATAAAGAGATAACCTCTTCCAGATCCATTCATTATGTCATACACTTTCACTATTTACATGTATAATCATCTTTATTTTGCCCTAAATTAGTAATAGGTTTATTTATTAAGTACAGTTTGAATGCAGACTGGGAGCTTCAATATATTTAGAATTTGATAGAGTGAACAATGCAGAGAAAATAATGGTAACTTGGGCTGGGCAAGCGTTTTCAGTTACAATTAATAAAAAAAGTTTCTGTTTAAAATATTTTTACTTATTGCCATTGTTTTCAGGATCAAATTATGATTTTAAGCAGGAGATATGTGGACTACATCTCAAGGCAGTCTATGCAAGTAAATAAAAGAATCCACCCACTGAATTTTGTTTCCCATTGGTAAGATGTTCATTCCTGTTTTTTTAAGTTGTTAATCCACAGAGCTAGACCAAAGACTTTTGTGTTTCTCAGCAGTATGGGGGCAAAGGAGCAAGACGTGAGGTGAGAGGCTGGTTAAGTGCCTTAAGGAAAAATGTATCCTACAGGATCTACATTGGTATCTAAGAAGTGTGGGATACAAGCCTTTATCATTTCATATTCATGTTTAAAGTACTTTTTCACTTTTTAGGCCTTGGTTTTCATTTTCCACTTCTTACTAATATAGCTTATAAACATGTTATATGGATGTTTATAAAATGATATTTTCATCTTAATACTATCCTTTTCAAACTTTATTTGGTAGTATCCTGTTTCAAACTCCATGTGTGTACTGAAATTCAGCTTGTACACGGACCAGCCAGACCTAGCAAAGACTTCACAAGGACTCACCCACCCTAACTTCAAATACCAGCTGCAAGTTGGTTCCACAGGCCACCTGCACTACTGACAGACTGGCTACAAATTCAGAGGTCCCCATAGTACCCCCCAGGTTTGATAATTTTCTATAATGACCCAAATAAGAAAGTGCTATAATTAATGATTATATTTTTTATTAAGGATACAAGTCAGGACAACCATAAAATTGAAAAATGAAGAGGTGCATTGGGTGAGGACGGGGAGCACACACAGTTATTTTCCCGTCACATTGCTATGATCTGAATCTTTGTGATTATATTACATCCACGTGTACAATCCAGACTAATCTTCTGTATGAGTCCATTTTCACACTGCTGATAAAGTCATACCTGAGACTGGGCAATTTACAAAAGAAAGAGGTTTAATGGATTTATAGTTCTACATGGCTGGAAAGGCCTCATAATTATGGCGGAAGGCAAGAAGGAATAAGTCACATCTTATGTGAATGGTGGCAGGCAAAAGAGAGCTTGTTCAGGGAAACTCTTCTTTTTAAAAACATCAGATCTCATGAGACTTACTCCTATCGTAAGAACAACACTGGAAATACCTACCCCCATGATTCAGTTACCTCCCCACCAGCTCCCTTCCACAATACATGGGAATTCAAGATGAGATTTGACTGAGGAAACAGCCAAACCATATCATCTTCCTATTTTAAAATTAATTAATTAGCAACTTTAATTCTATCTGCAACTTTAATTCCTCTTTGTTATGGAATGTATCATATTACCAGGGAATTACAAGATGGACATCTATGGGATGCCATTATTCTGCCTGCCACACTACTCAATGTCTTCTGTAGTTTGGGTTGTAATAATTTTATTTATCCTGAAGAACCAGATTTTTATGCTCTATCATCTATGGAAACTTAATAAGGGCAAAATGTATATCATCTGTTTTTTGTCACTCCCTACTTTACTTCCAACTTCTTTTGCCAACATCTCTGTTTTGGGTAGGCCAGTCATAGTGGCAGCTCTCCTGCAACCTGCTTCTGAGATAAACTGCCTCATCACATCCTCTGCAGAGGGAGTTTCTGAGATAAACTGCCTCATCACATCCTCTGCCGAGGGGAGAAGTTCATGTGCTTCTCTTGCTGGCCATGTTCTCTTTATTGCATCTGCTTGGTATACAGTGAACATCTGAAAGCAAGACAATCAGTTTAAATGATGATTGGTTCAAGCAGTTAAAATAACCTTCAGATATCTACTAGCCACATCTGACTAACCAAAAAGCCATAATTTTTAGGAGTGAACATTGCTACAAGTTGCAGGCCTCTTTATATCTTTCTGTGTCTATCGCCTGGTTTATGGATAGTGTGTTAGAAGGATCAGTGTTGTGTGGAGTTGTTGTTAGATTTGATTAAAAGAGATATCTTTCAACTTACGTTTTTCCTTTTTACTGCTTTGTGCAATAAAAATGTAGTGATGTAACCTCATCAACCATCTGGCACCATGATGTGACCTTGGGAGAGCAACAGGAAAATAACAATACTGGTTCTTTTATGTGCAGCTGACATAGTAGATCTGAAAGCCTACCCACAATGGTGTGCTGGTAAATGCTCAACCACCAGTTCCTGAGGCATAATGACCTGATTTGTAGTGCTTTCTCATTTATAGGGAGTAAATATTCCTATTATATGGCATATATCACTGAATGTAGAGCTGGGAAGAGATGTACACAATTAGATCATGCAAACCAGTTCTAGAAAACTCTTAAGTGGAAAAAATAAACTTCTATTTTGTTTAAAGTTTATTTTATGTTTTGGGTTCTTTCTTGCTCATCATGGCCAGAAATGACCCCAGTTTATTTCTGAGCATTGGTCTGTGAGATGATGAAGACCAAATGGGGCCATCCAGATTTCCTTTTTACATACTTCAAACTATAGGTATGGAGAGAGGATCATTGATTAACAATTGATCATGAATGAAACTATGCAGTAAGTTGTGTAGTGACAGAGTGGCTGTGTAATGTTACTAAAGAGATCTATAATACAGCAGCAAACTCCTGCGAATGCAGGCACCATGAGACAACCTGGCTTCAAGAACAGCCTTGGAACATGAATGGTGTTGATTTCTGTCAGATTCTAGTCTTTTAGTCTTTCTTACTATTTCTGTTTCATTACTTTCTATTGTTTTTCTGTTTTCTACTTCATTAGTTTCCAATCTTATCTTTATTATTTCCTTCCTTCTGCTTTCTTTAGATTTAATTTGCTATTCCTTTACAAGTTTCTTAAAGTAGAAGCTCAAGTTTAAGACTTTTTTTTCTATGTTGAGTTTTAAAGCTATAAAATTTTCTCTAAGCATTACTTTAGCTGCATTTCATAAATGTTGATATGTTGTCATACAATTTTCATTCAGTTCAGGATAGTTTTAATTTCTATACTTATTTCTTCTTTGACATGTTATTTAGCAATATGTTTTCTAATATCCACATGCTTAGATAATTCCCTAAATTCTTTTTAATTTCTAATTTATTTCCATTGGGATTGAAGAACATGCTTTGGGCAATTTCAATACTTTTAAATTTATGGAGGTATGCTTTATTGCCAAGCATATGGTATCTCCTAGAAAATATTTCTGTTGTGGCTGAAAATAATACGTATTTTACTCTCGTTGGGTAGGGTGTTCTGTAGATAGCAACTAGGTCAACTTAGTTGAGAGTGTTACTCAAGTGTTCTATATTCTTGCTGAATTTCCTTCCTTCCGTCCCTCCCTCCCTCCCTCCGTCCCTCCGTCCCTCCCTCCCTTCTTCTCGGATGGAGTTGTGCACTTGTTGCACAGGCTGGAGTGCAGTGGCACAATCTCGGCTCACTGCAACCTGTGCCTACCAGGTTCAAGTGATTCTCCTGCCTCAGCCTCCAAGTAACTGGGATTACAAGAGCCCGCCATCACAACTGGCTAATTTTTGTATTTTTCATAGAGACAGGATTTCACTATGTTGGCCAGGCTAGCCTGAAACTTCTAACCTCAGATAATCCACTTGCCTCAGCCTCCCAAAGTGGGATTACAGGCGTGAGCCACTGCGCCTATAATTTTGAAAGTTTAGAAATTGCTAAGTTTCTCTGTAGTAATCCTGTCAAATATTTATAGTGAGATACTGAAGCCCCAAAAATTGGTATTAAATTGTCTATTTCTTCTTTCGAATAGTGTCAGTTTTTGCATTATGTTTTTGGAGCAGTGTTGGTAGTTGCATATACATTTATAATTATTATATTTTTCTGATTGGCACTTATGATTATGAAGTTTCCTCTTTGTCTCTATAATTATTTCTTATTGTAGAGTCTATTTTATTTGACATTAGTTTAGCCATTCCAGTTCTTATTATGGCAAGTTTTTTGTACGGTATCTTCTTCTATCCTGTTACTTGCAATCTATTTGTGTTTATGAAACTAAATGATGTTTTTAATAGAAAGCATACATTTGGAGACTTTAAAAATCCAGTTTGTTTATTTCCCTCTTTTGATAGGTGTGTTTCATCCATTCATATGGAATTTAACATTAATTTAATATAATTAATATCTACTTTTAGATGTTATGATTAAATTTAAATTTGTCATTTGCAATATGTTTTCTATACATCTTACATTTTTTGTTACTGTGTCTTCCATCCTGTTTCTTGTGTGAAACAAATATACTTTAGTGTATCATGTCAGTTACTCTGATGAATTTTTAAAGAGTATTTTTAGTTTTTTTTTTCAAAACTCTACATTCTAGACACCTATTCCATGTTCTTCCTGAATTCAGAGGTTTATATGCCTTTGGTCTCATAAAATTTACTCCTTTTTTCTATATATTATAAGTAAATTTGGTGACTTTTATTTGTGATTAAAGGTTCCTAACTAATATAATGGTTTATATATTTAAGCACTTATTAAAACTGTATGATATGTCATTTCACATCTCTCTTTTTTTATTTTAATTTTCTTTCTCTTCTGTTTTTCTTGCATCTACCTCTACATATTGTTTTTTGGGGGAATAGGTGTCTAGAATGTAGATCAACCAAGCAGCACCTTTTCTTGATTTCTTTTACCCTGCTTCTCTTGGTATATTGGGTCATGTATCTCTACTTCTAAGTCTACAAGGAGGAAAATATATCCTACAGCTCAGAAGCATACATTGGTTAAATTCTACTCATGGCTGTAAATGCATGGTCTCACACTGGAGACTGACAGATGAAATACAAGAAACAAAGACTTGCTGAGAGAGAAGGAGAAAGGAAGAAACTAGCTAGGCAGAAAGTTAGGGCTGAGTCCTCAGCAGAATTCATCTTCTAACACAAGAGCAGCCTGAGAGGATAAAGCTGCAAACAGGGAAAAGGAAGCCGGGGTCCAACACAAAACATCCCATGAGTAATCCATGAAGTTTCACATATGCACAACAGGGTTGGGGAGGGGCTCAGTGAGCACATTCCTTCCCATTTTTTGGATATATTCAGATAAGGAAGCCTGTACAAGAGGGGCACTGATAAAAAGACCTACCCTGGGCCAGGCACGTTCACTTTGAAGGGTTCCACCTAACTCATGCACAGTAGGGAGAGATAAGCAACATGGAGTAACAAGTTAAGGGCCCACATGCTCACTAAATGGATGTGGTAGGGACTGCCAGGGATTTGCACCTTAGCCTTATGCAAATGACACACATAGTTCTGACCCTTTTTACACGCCCTGTGTAAAATAGAACACCACTCCCTACTACCTCATTTATAAAAACCCACGCTCTTCACTGTAGAAAGGCAACTTTTCTGGGGGAGACCCCTCTCTGTAGCAGAGACTTTCTCTCTTACTTTCGCTTATTAAATTTCTGCTCTAATCTTACCCTTGGTTTGTCTGTGTCCTTGATTTCCTAGGCTGTGAGACAAAGAATTTTGGGTGGCACTCCAGAAACAAGGCCATTTTACTACCAGTAGTATCCCCCACTATAGTTATTACAGTGGATGCTGTAATGCAACCACAAGTTATAAAATGCCATCTCAGCTATCAAAAAAGTCAGAGATAGATCTTAGATTATATACATTGTACATATGATTTAAAATCATATATATACTGTAATTTTAAATAACTTTTAAAATACTAGGTATGGCATAAAAACTAAAAAGACTATCAAACAAATGTTAAGTATAGGTCAGTTTCAGAAAAGAAAAGCGGAAGTATAATATATGACATTTAAAATAACAGAATTGCTTCTCTGAGAAAACACCAAATACCAGGATGACACTGGTACAACTGGGGAGCCTGGAGGCCCTGGGGGCCCTAGGATGGGGAACTGTGATGGCTTCCCCTGAGGCTTTGTCAGTGGCATCTGGGGCTGGGGTTGCCTCGGTGGTCGGGACTGGGGCAGAAACTGAAGCTCCTGAGTTCAAGGAGGCAAGGCTGAGGATAAGGAGTTGATGCTGTTCGTCAAACTGGGCCACCTGGTAAAGGACATAAAGATCAAGTCCCTGGAGGAGATCTGCTTCTTCTCTCTACCCATCAAGGAGTTTGAGATCATTGACCTTTTCCTGGTGCCCTCTCTCAAGGATGAGGTTTTGAAGATTATGCTCATGCAGAAGCAGACCTATGACAGCCAGCACACCAGGTTGAAGGCATTTATTGCCATCTAGGACTACAATGGCCACATCCATCTGGGCGTAAATGCTCCAAGGAGGTGGCCACTGCCATCCAAGGGGCCATGATCCTGGCCAAGCTCTCCATTGTCCCCGTGCACAGAGGCTACTGGGGGAACTGGATTGTCAAGCCCCACACTGTCCTTTGCAAGGTGACAGGCCACTGCAGCTCTATACTGTGTGCCCCATCTCTGCACCCAGCAGCACTGGCATCGTCTCAGCCCCAGTGCCCAAGAAGCTGCTGCTAATGGACAGTATCGATGACTGATACACCTCAGCCAGGGGTTGCACTGCCATCCTGGGCAACTTCACCAAGGCCACCTTTTATTCCATCTCCAACACTTACAGCTACCTGACCCTGGCCTCTGGAGGGAAAGTGTATTCACCAAGTCTCCTTAGCAGGAATTCATAGACCATCTTGTCAAGACCCACACCACAGTCTCTGAAGAGAGGACTGAGGTTTCTGCTGTGGCTACAACATAGGGATTATACACGAAAAATAAAATGAATTAAGCCTGTTAAAAAAATAATAAAATGGCTGCATAGTATTCCATGGTGTATATGTGCCACATTTTCTTTATCCAGTCTATCATTGATGGGCATTTGAGTTGGTTCGAAGCCTTGGCTATTGTGAACAGTGCTGTAATAAACATACGTGTGCATGTGTCTTTATAGTAAAATGATTTATAACCCTTTGGGTATATACCCAGTAAAGGGATTGCTGGGTCTAATGGTATTTCTGGCTCTAGATCCTTGAGGAATCGCCACACTGTCTTCCACAATGGTTGACCTAATTTACACTCCCACCAGCAGTGTAAAAGCATTCCTATTTCTCCACATCCTCTCCAGCATCTGTTGTTTCCTGACTTTTTAATGAGTCCATGTCCTTTTCAGGGACATGGATAAAGCTGGAAACCATCATTCTCAGCAAACTAACACAGGAACAGAAGACCAAACAGTGCATGCTCTCACTCATAAGTGGAAGTTGAACAATGAGAACATATGGCACAGAGAGGGGACCATCACACACCAGGGCCTGTTGGGGGATGGGAAACAATGGGAGAGATAGCATTAGGAGAAACACCTAATGTAGATAATGGGTTGATAGGTGCAGCAAACCACCATGGGACATGTATGCCTATGTAACAAACCTGCACGTTCTGCATGTTTCCCAGAACTTAAAGCATAAAATAATAAAAATAAAAAATAAAATAGCTAAATTAACAAACACATAAAAGAAGGATAGCTCATGATATGTGAAATCTGGGTAGCAAATCAGTGGCAGAGTTACATACCTGAAAAAAAATGTTTTATAAAATTTTAATTACTCCGAAAAGAGAGAGCCAGCTTGCTTTTCTGCCATGATTCACTGAGCCTGGCCATAAAATTCCAGTGCCAAGTATTACTTTCCTCTAGAATGTCTCCTTTTATGTAATAAATTATTTACTGTTTTCAATCACTGTGCTTCTTTTTTCTCTGATAGAGAATTTTTTGCATGAAAGATAGATTTGCTCACATTTTATTCCAATGCATGGCTTTGACTATTTTACCTTAATTACAGTCTTGTTTCTTTCCTACAGGCCTTTAAGACATAAGTCCTTATGGTTATAATTAAATCCTGCTGCTAATAAAAGTCTTATGTGCTCCCACGGTCCTATTTAAATAACTCATTTCTAGAATTTCCTTGGTGTAGTAGCTAGGCTCTTTAAAAAAAATCAGGGAGGAGAGGGCTTTATTAGTATTATTTGTGAATAATAGTTCCTCCTGGTTTTACATATATATAAAATGAAAAAAGATATTAAGAATTTATCATGTGAATAGAACTATGAAATGGGTAAAGAGCTCAGCTGCACTTGAAAACCTTTTAATGCACTTCATTTTGGAGAAAGCTTTCTCAGACTCCAGCAGAAGTAGCATCTGCAGGCTTTTGCTATGATCATACTTATTCCTAGTCATTTTTATTCCGTAACAAATAAGCTCAATCACATTAACCACCTACTTATACAGCGTTCATAATTTATATAATGACATTGAAATCTACTATTAATCTCAGAAAGCACCAGGATAGTGTCAAGTTATATAAAACTGGAATGCATTTTTTCAGTTTTTAATTCTCAATTGCTGATTGACTTATTGTTAGCTTTTTAAAAGGTCTCTGGTGACAAAGTAAAATTGGAACCATGTCTACTGTAATAAGATTTTGCATCTGAAAAAGGCCTTTAACTACTTGAAGTACCATTACACGCACAATTCATTTTACCTAAAACCCAGTCTAGTCAGGAAGGGATAGCAATGGTAGAGAAAGGAGACAGAGGGTTTTGATGTTTTCCTAAGGTCAGGATTGTGTTAGTATCCCAAAACTCATACATGGAAAAGGGGGATTAAACTGGCATTTATTGACTAGTATGGACAGGCTGTGTACTGTGCACAAAAGGTAATTTTTATCTCATTCGAAAAACAACTGAAAAACAAAACAGTGAGGTAGGAGTTCTCTATCAAGATAATTTTACTACCAGAATTTGAGGCTCTGAATTGCAAAGCAATTTACCCAAGTTTGTATTTCCAAAAGAATTGGAATTCAAACCTAAAATGTCAGATTGCTAGTTCTGCATATGATTATACTCCTCCTGTCCTTAACTGAGAATCAGTAATTATATTTTCTGACATGCATTAAGCACTTACTGACTTACTATATCACAGGCATTGTATGAAGAACGTTTAAGTTGGCTATTGTTTTTCTCTGAGAGCAGTTCTACTCTCCTTAAAGAAATAGCACAACCTCTTCCTACCCATTCCTATCAGGATTCTTCCCTAGGATTATTTTTAACTGAGTTGAAGAAAAAGAAAACCCTCTTTGTTTTCTGATCATGAGACTATAAGGATGAGAGCCTAGAACTGAGGGAAAGTGAATCTCTTATCTCATGGAGAAAGACAACAACAACAAAAGACATTCTGTCATTTAATAGCAGAGTAGACTCAACTGGCTTCATGTCTTGGTAGGTCTAAATAGTCCAAGTACTTCTCTATCATTCTGGTATTGCAGATTTTATTGTTTGAAGTGGTATTCCTTGGTATTGGAGTTGGAGCACAATGTGTAACCTCTTCTTTGAAACTGTGTGGAATAAAATATTTGATCTGCAAAAACTGAGATAAAATTATTATCTGAATTTCACTTACTGATATAATAATAATATCATTGCTGTGGGGAAATAGAGAAGCCCACATTTGCATTAGGAGTCTTCTGTTGTGTATGCCACCATAATTTCCTTGCAATTTGATAAAGATGGGTTGGATTAACCAATCTAAGTATTAATTCCCTTAGGTTTCTTAAATTGAAGCTGCAAACAACACTTGTAATTGGTCATGGCAAAACAAGGCAGATAGAACATCTCCATAAAGGCAACTTTTGACTGTTCAATATGTTAACAATCATAGTAGAAAATTAAATCAGCTATGTGAGTTTCATTGGTATTAACATTACTTTCTTATACCTGTTTACTGGAAAGGCATTTGTTAATGTTGTCTGATATGGCTGCATTACTAATTCAATGTCTAACTATAAATCAAGTCTATTCAAGTGCCAAAGAAATGGCAGCATTTGCTTTTTATGCCTTACTGGATACATATTATTTTAGAAAAATAATTTCAGCATTGAAATGAAATGAAAATCATGATACATTAATTATTAATTAGATTATTAAATTTCTGCAAATATAATGTCATGCCCTAGAATTATTCTTATGAAGTGTAGTTATTCATATAGCAAGTTAAATCACATTTGATGCATTGTCACTGTTTAGGTGGTCTTGAAGTAAGGAGTAATCTTGATGAAGCTGACAGGGAAAGATGTTTTTCTCTCTGTTATTGTTGTATAAATGACACTAAGCATTATGAATTATTAATCTTGCAAAAAAGCTTCAAATTTAACTTTTTAGAGTTTCTGTCTGGGGATCAAAAGAGTATACATTTTGTTGCAAAATGGCACCTCTATTGATTAGATTTTTGGTATCTGTAACCAATGTTAAAAAAAAAAGACTAAAGTTACAAACAAATGTAAAATAATCCTCCTTGGCTTCCAAAGAGAAGCTTGTTTAGAATTTTTGAGTGAAAATGAAGTGTTTTAACTTCTCTGAATATAAAGCATTAGTTTTTCATTCCTGTTAAGCAGAGAGCTTCAACTTTAACATGGAATATCTTCAAAACACAATTTAGTTAAAAATTTGTTATAATATTAATGAAACAAAAATTGAGAATCCTCTAAAACATATCTGTCCTTTGGTGTTTTGAAAAAAAAACTTTTCAAATAATTTGCCTAGATGAATTCTTAAAAATATGTTTTTAATCCCCTTTTATTTTCCTCATGTGGACTTAGTTTTAAAAATTTGTATTTGGAAATAATTGCATATTCAAAAATGCAAAAATAGCTCAATTTAAAAAATGTATCAAGTATCTTCCTTTTTTATTAACTTTTTAAATTATTATACTTTAAGTTCTGGGATTCAAGTGCAGAACATGCAGTTTTATTACATAGGTATACACCTGCTATGGTGGTTTGCTGCACCCATCAACCCAACATCTACATTAGGTATTTCTCCTAATGCTATCTCTTCCATTACCCCTGACCACCCCCTGACAGGCCCTGGTGTGTGTGTGGTATTGCCCTCCCTGAGTCCATGTGTTCTCATAGTTCAACTCCCACTTATGAGTGAGAACATGTGGTGTTTGATTTTCTGTTCTTGTGTCAGTTTGCTAAGAATGATGGTTTCCAGCTTCATCCATGTCTACAAAGGACATGAACTTATCCTTTTTTATGGCTGCATAGTGTTTTTTGAAAAGCAATTCAATCAAACATACCATAAAAAACCCTCCTGAAAGAATAAGCTACACTGAAGCTTTTACAGCTCTCAGAGGTACACTCCACCCTAGGAAACAATATGAAAAAAACAAACACCAAAACAAGGTACACACTGACATTTCTATATTGATTCTCTTGTAAATTGAAAACAAAAATGAAACCAAAACATCTTTAATGCATAAATGCTTCAAGGAAAGAAATATATTAATTGCTGATTTGTGTTGTTAAAAATCTTTAATAAAAAATTATTCAGTCAGAATTTGTCTTTCCTGTGGTGATTAATTTTATGTGTCTGTGTTACTGGACCACAGGATGATCAGATGTTTGTTTATTTATTTATTTATTTATTTGAGATGGAGTTTCGCTCTTGTTGCCCAGGCTTGAGTGCAATGGTGCAATCTCACCTCACCACAACCTCTGCCTCCCAGGTTCAAGCCATTCTCCTGCCTCACCCTCCGAGTAGCTGGAATTACAGGCATGCACCACCACACAGGGCTACAATTATTGATTAGGCATTATTTCTGGGTGTGTCTGCAGTTTTTTTTTTAAATAGATTAATATTTGAATTAGGCTCTCCCTCATATAGGCAGGCCACATTCAATCCTTTGAAAGTCCCAAGAGAATAAAACTGAGTAAAAAAGAATTGTTTCTTTTTCTGCATTATGATCTTCAAGCTGCAGCATGAGTCTTCTCCTGTCTTCCGATTTACACTTGGATCCAAATCACACTCTTGGCTCTCCTGCTTCTTAGGTCTTTGAACTTGGACTGGAACTGTATTATTGACCCTCCTCAGTCTGGATTTCTCAGCCTCCATAATATGTGAGTCAATTCCTTAACATATATTTTCCCTATTGTTTCTTTTTCTCTGGAGAAACTAATATAGCATTCAGTAGCAAGAGTGATTCTAAAGGAACAAAATTTTAAGAATGTGTTTTCTAACTTGGTTCTGGGATTGTCTTTCTAATCTGATTAGACTTAAAAACACTAATGACTCTATTTCCTGTAGTAAAAGGAACAATAATAGTCTGTAGAATGATTTCAAAATAGCTCTATTGGATACTCCTAATAAACCACTTATAAGAAGCAAAGAACTGAGTAACCATGTATATGATATTTAAAAACAATTTTGAAACTCTAATGGATATAATGAAGTTGGCTGGTTGGTCCTAATGTTGCTGGACAAAGTGGTGACAGAAAGGAATGAATTCAGCAATTCTAATAACCAGCTCAATCACTGTATAAATAACCTGATAGGTTCTATGTGTACCCTAAAGAAAAATCCTTATGTCCTATAGCTGTAGAGATAAGACTGCTGATTTCTTCTAACTCTTTGCATTTATTATATCATGATGTTTGAGTATTTATGTAAACATATAGCTTCTAGATAATAATCTTGGCTCCTTGAGAGAATGAAGATTTTCTTAACATTTTCAGATATCTCATAGCTTCATCTATGCCCATTGAATAATTAGAGCTCCATCATATAAAAGTGAGTTGATTTTTCAGGTGCCAAGGAAATTTGTTAATTGGAATGTAGATACTCCTCATGATATGGTCACTTTGTCTTATTTCCTACTTTTTAGAGAAATGCTTTTCTAATGCTTATTTTTTTTTGTCACACAAAACAAAATAAACAATAACTATGTTTTATTTCATTTGAGGCACCCTTAAAATATAACAGGGAAAATGTATTTAGATAGAGAGTTTAAATATACTTAAATCTAATCACAACTTTATGAGGTAAATCATGCTATCTTTATTTGATATGCTGAGTAAATTTCCAATTTCTTATGGCTAACAAAAGATAGCTAGGATTCTGTCTGCTAGGATTCAAATATTTTCCTTATGATTTGGATACTCTATACTTAGTCAGCATGCCTAAAAGAATCTGTGATCTATGAAATCTTCTTATCTAAGATTGCTATTTTGCAGCACTTGAGTTTTTTGTTGTTGTTGTTGTTGAGACGAAGTCTTGCTCTGTGGCCAGGCTGGAGTGCAGTGGCACCATCTTGGCTCACTGCAACCTCTTCCTCCCGGGTTCAAGAGATTCTCTGCCTCATCCTCTTGCGTAGCTGTGACTACAGGTGCATACCACCATGCCCAGCTAATTTTTTGTATTTTAGTAGAAACTGGGTTTCACCGTATTGGCTAGGATGGTCTCGATCTCTTGACCTTGTGATCCGCCCTCCTGGGCCTCCCAAAGTGCTGGGATTACATCCATGAGCCACTGGGCCCAGCCAGCACTTTTAGTTCTAATGAGGCATGTATTAGCTTCCCAAATTGTGAGCTGGAGTGCATTTGCCATTTCACTGCAGGTATTTGAGAACATAATAGATTTTTTCCATATGAATGTGAAACATTTCAGACAAAAGGTAAAAACTCTTCCAAGTTCTCCAAAATTTCTGAAAATCTTTTTCTGTCTAGAATGGCCTGTTCTCACTCAGTTCATTTTCAAAGACATATATAATCATAGCTACTGTAAAACTGAAGTTAGAAATCTAATAATGAAAAATAAATGTGAGCACACTTTTAATCATATTTACTCAATACAGGTTATACTCATTGCTCCAGGAAAAATTGATGTTTGTTATGAGAAAAAATGATTCATATGCAATAAAAACTGAAATTCTAAAAATGCAGATAATGAGAGCACATTTGTAAGAGGGGTGGGTAAAAACTAGTTATTTCCTAAAATTAAATTACTTATACTTAAAATTAATGCACATTTAACATTTGTTAACAAAAGATAAATGTATAATGTAGAATTCAATCTTTCTACTCCCCCTCCTCTGATACTTTTGGTATTAACGTTGAGCTTAAAATTTATTTAAAATCGTTTTTAGATACTACACAGCCATAAAAAATGATGAGTTCGTGTCCTTCATAGGGACATGGATGAATCTGGAAACCATCATTCTCAGCAAACTGACACAAGAACAGAAAACCAAACACTGCATGTTATCACTCATAGGCAGGTGTTGAACAATTAGAACACATGGACACAGGGGAGGGGAGCATCACACACTGTAGTCAGTTGGGGGGAGGCTGGGCAGGGGAGGGTGGGGAGGGATAACGAGGGAGGAGAATACCAGATATAGGTGATGGGGGGAAGAAGACAGAAAACCACCTTGCCATGTATGTACCTATGCAACAATCCTGCATGATCTGCACATGTTCCCCCAGAACCTAAAGTACAATAAAAAAAAAAAAGAATTAAGGAAAAAAAAATAGTTTTTAGAAATCAGTAAGTTAAAGAAAAAAAAAAGCTAAGAGAGCTAATGGAAACTTGAAAAAATGCAGGAAAAAAATGAGCTGAATTACTGTATAAATGATCTGATTGCTTCTCTTCTATATTGGACCAACATACAAAAAAATCATATATTTTTTCTAAAGCAACTACTCATATAATTTTAATTTTTTTTCTAGAATTACCTAGATTTAACCAAATGGAAAAGTGTGATTTTTACCAGTAAGATATATTTTCTTGAGTTGTGATACACACCATATGTGGGAAGACAGTGTCTCTCTGAAACTAATTTAGACTTTATGTTTTATTTTATTGATATTACATTTTATTTTACTAAATTTTTACTAATGCTTTTGTGACTTTTAAATGAATTTAAAATAAGTATGTCCTTTCAATTCACTCTGATGGATAAATAAAAAATAGGAAAGGGGCAAACAATAATAGACAATAAAGAGTAGGAAAAAACGTTCAGTTGATATTTGTAAAGTGGAAAACAGAAGCTTGCTCTCTATATTAGGACAGTAAAACTTATAGTGTCCATGTAGAATCATATGAAGAGCAAGCCCCAAAATAAAATGCTACTAATAAAGTAGAACAGAGAATAATAAGTAATTCGCTCTTTATGGGATGGAAATGACAAGCTTACCTTAACTCTGTAATTTTCAGCTACATGAACCAGCAAATTTACTTTATTGTGTAAGCCAATTTGAACTTGGCCCTCGGGTTACTTGCAACTGAAAACATTCTAACTAATAGGCTGTACGTATTATATAATTACCTCATCAGCTTAAAATGTTATTCTGGTTTACAAAAGCAAGTTAAAATACCATCTTACTTGCTATCCCAGAGTTTGCATGGAATAAAGATAGAGTGTCTGCTGTTGATCAGTTGACTTTATTTAACTCTGTATCTTGTTTTTGATTTTTCTTTGACTCTGTGCTCTTCAAGACTGAATAATCAACTCCTTTTCTCAAATGAGTTTATGACAACGTTCTCAAATTCCCCTTCTGTTGTGATTAGAAATTAGAGATAAGCAGGAGCTCGCCTTCCTGACAATCACTCTTGACTCACATTAGCTGAAGTCATCTTTGTCTTAAGACAGTTGCCAGCCTGCAAGCTACTCCCAGAAGCTGAGAGTGATTGTTTGGAATTACAATAAAATGATTGATGTAGGCTACTCAAACACATACTTGCTCTTATTTAGAAGCAAAGACATCAATGAGCCTTTGGAGGTGGACAAAATGATCAAGTAAGGGAGATAGATCACATTCAAGCAGGTTTAAAGGGAGCTCAGGTGAAGGCAAAAAATGACCATGTGCCACCAGCTGTGTAGAGTTGGCCCTGTAGAACTGTTAACAACAATGTGGGATCTTCATGTCTCAAAATATTAAGTTTTGGGAGAAGTTGGACTGGAAAAATTGGGCTGCAGTAAGTGTTCAAGGTCTTCAGACAAAAATGCCAAATTTAAGTCGTGATGCACATGTACATTGAGTTAAAGAAGTACAATATGAATTTAGGACACTAAGGGAAACTGAGTAAGTAAGGTTTGAGAAGCATGTTCATAGACCCAGATAATTTGCTAGTGAAATCTTCTATGTAATAAAATCATTTTACAAAAGCTTAATCCTGACCTCTGATATGTTTCCATTGACATGTTTCTCCATGCTTGCCTTCTATATGGCCATTGTGTACCTATTCCACACTTCCAGCCCATCTAACCCTCTGCCTGAAACCTGCAATCAGAAGCAGCTAATTCACATTGCACCATCAGTTTAAAGCAGGGATTGAATTGGATCATGTTGCAGTGGTATATTATTAAGAAAGAAGGCTTTCTACTTCCTACTCTAAACATTCTAAGACATCCCTAGAGAGGTAAATGTTTGTCTTCCTAACAATCAGTGACTAAGCTTTTGCTGTATTTTAAAAACCAAATGTCTGTTGAAAATGTAAATTTCATATATTTATATTCATTTACATGTTAGAGAACAGAGTGCTCAGAGATAAATTTCTCCTGAAGGGAAGGAAAGAATATGTGACATATTGCTTATACCTTTATATTACCTTGAGTGAAACATATAGTATAATTTTATGAACATGGCAAGTTTAATAACCGTGCATATCAGAAACAATGATTTATAATGAATTGAATAAATAATTTCATCCAAGGTTT
The DNA here is from genome assembly GCA_036589455.1 of Ateles fusciceps. Taxonomy (NCBI): domain Eukaryota; kingdom Metazoa; phylum Chordata; class Mammalia; order Primates; family Atelidae; genus Ateles; species Ateles fusciceps. Next base: position 3,049,615 of record JAZHEH010000065.1, on the reverse strand, counting down.
TTCTAGTGACAAATAACAGCACATTTTTCTAAGGGATATGTATTTCAAACATTTTTTTGAAGGTAACTAATTGAAATCAAATGAAAGACACACATTCAAGGAGAATCTATTTCCAAAGGGTTAAAAAAAAAAATCAAATGCCCATACGAAGTTGTATGACTTCTTTTTCATGCATAAGTAGCCTACTAGTTATAATGTGTAAATGTTGGAAACTTCTTAAACATGTTTGTATATTTGTTTAAATGGGAAAATAATTTAATAAAAAGAAGAACACATTTTTAGAAATTTTGTAGTCAGCTGAAGCTTCTGAAATTCAAATATAATGCTGAATCCTATAATTAGCCCAAACATCCTCAATTACTTGTTTAAAATTTTTACATTTTGTTATTTAAAAAATAATCAACTTAGTATTTTTATAGTATATTTTTACTTTAAATTCATAAGATGTTTTCAGGTTATTAGTTTTATGTACATTTATGCATAGATTACAAAAATCACAAGTAAAAATTTAAAGTTATATTTTAGTTATTAGTATATTTTCCATGTTAAGCTTTAACTTGCAAAATGAATTTGATTTATTTCAACTAATAGATGTGGACATATCTTGTTATGATTTTGAAGAATTATATGGAATATAAATTTCCATAATTGGTTACTTGCCATAACAAAACACCAATAGACTGGGGTGGCTTAAACAACAGAAATATTGTCTCAAATTTGTGGAGACTGGAAAAGTCTAACATGAAGGTACTGTCAAGGTTCAGATTCTGGTGAGGGTTCTCTTCCTGGCTTACAGACAGCTGCCGTATGTGTCCTTGGATGGTAAAGAGTATTCTGGTTTCTCCTCCTCTTATAAGAACAATCAATCCAATTGGATTAGGACTTTGCCTTTATGACCTCACTTAAGGTCATTACTTCTTTATAGGTCCTATCTCCAAATACAGTCACACTGGGTATTAGAACATAAAAAAATGAATGGGGGCAGTCGTGATGGCTCATGCCTGTAATCTCAGCACTTCAGGAGGGCAAGGTGGGCGGATCATGAGGTCAGGATTTTGAGACCAGCCTGACCAACATAGTGAAACCCCATCTCTACTAAAAACACAAAAATTATCCAGGCATGGGGGTACGCACCTGTAATCCCAGCTACTCAGGAGGCTAAGGCAGGAGAATTGTTTGAACTTGGGAGGCAAAGGTTGCTATTATTTTGCTATTCTTGCCTCAAGGAGATCACAAAATATAGTTTGAGGTTCAAGTTATTTGATAAAGAAATTATATATCTGTGAGTGTGCATGTGTGTGTGTGTATATGTGTGTATATGTGTATACATATATAAAAATGTATAAACTTATACATATTAAAATATTTTTCTCTTAAAATGGAATAAATTTAATGTCCCCAATAACGGTATAGATCTAGAATGGAAGAGCATGTTTATAAGCTTGCTCATAAACATCAAATATTTTTTTAAAGATGTGTATTCTAGTTGAACCAGTAATTGAATATAGGAAGCATAAACAAACCAGATGTTGAGCGTAACTGCTATGAACTAAATTCTGCACCCCTCCCATACAAATGTTTTTTGTTTTTGTTTTTGAGATGGAGTTTTGCTTTTGTTGCCTGGGCTGGAATGCAGTGGCGGGATTTCAGCTTACTGCAACTTCCGCCTCTTATTATATTTTCCTGGTAGATTGCCCATTTATTATTATAAATGCACTTCATATCTCTTATAACGGTTTTTGACTTAAAGTCTATTTTGTCTGATGTAAGTATAATGACTCCTGTTCTTCTCTGTTTGATTCATTTGCATGAAATACCATTTCCCATCCCTTCACTTTCAGATTATTTGAATCCTTTAATCTAATGTGAATGGCTTGTAGACAGTGTATTATGTCTTGTTTTTTATTTATTATTTTCCTCTATAGTTTATAGTGAGTTTAATCTACTTTCTCTTAAAGCAATTATTGATAGTGAATGACTTACTATTGCCATTTTGTTAATTGTTCCTATTTTTCTTGTGGTTATTTTTTCCCTCTTCCCTCTCTTCTTCCTTTCTGTTTGATTAATTTTTTTTTTCATATTGCTATGTTTTAATTACTTTCTTTTTCTTCTGTATATCTCCTATAGGAATTTTCTTTGTGGTTACCATGGAGCTAACATAAAACATGTTATAATTATAATATTCTATTTTAAGCTGATAACTTCAATTGCATTCAAAAATGTTACACTTTTACTTCTCTGACTACATACTTTGTAATTATTGTCACAGTTTATATTTTTTTATCTTGTGTAACCATTAACATATTTTAAATATACAGTTATTTTAAATATTTTTTTCTTTTCACTTTTGTCCTAGAAATAAAAGTGATTTATCCACCATGTTATGATGTTTCATTATTCTGTATTTGGCTGTATATTTACTTGTATCAGTGAGTTTTGTTCTTTCATTTGCTTTCAAATTGCTTTTTAGCATTCATTCATATCATTATTATTTTTTAAGTCTGCTGCTAACTCTTTGCTGAGCCAGAGGATGGGGCTATGGTGATTGCTAAAGCAAACCACAGTCCCTCATATCATTGGTCTCCAAGTACCTAAAGCATACCAGGTACCATCAATACTCTACGACATCCTGTTATTATTTTTGATGTCACGTTTGTAAGTTCTTAGGTACACTACTTTGTGTCTTTACTCCTCATACTATTATGTTCCTAGAATTTTTTCTCATTTTCTCAGGCATTCTTTATTGTCCTCTTTTGTCTTATACTATATTTTTGCCTGTAGAAAGTGATAAATCAACAGCCAAAATCAAGTAATTTTTTTTTAATTAGAAATCCTTTGGTATATACTCTTATGTTTCCTATATATACATTTCTAAATATATGGAAAATATATACAGTTTTAGAAATTGGAAACAAATATCAGTTTTTTTCTCAAAATCATTTTGAAAAATTATAAAATGTGATTATTGCTACTCCACTTTATAGCATTTACTTTTCCTAGATGAACTCCCTATTAGCAGGTTGTATTATGCAATTTATTTGTCTAACTAGCTCAATGGGGAGTTTGGTAGTTTTCATCACGACAAAATATCAAAATTTTTCTTAAAAAAAAACTGAGTGTATATTCCATAATTACATATACATGCTATTAAAAGTATGTAATATATCTATGAGAAATTAACACTATTTTCAATATTTATTTGCAACTTTTTATTTCTACAAAATATGTTAATCCTTTCAGAGGCATTGCAATAAAAAGCAAGGTCTCCAGTTGTACAGTGCTCATCTAACTTCCTATATGAGAGGCTGCATTTCTTTAGGTCTCAGTACCAGGATCAAGGCTGGGATTAGTCACTGTCTCAAATTCAATTTAATAGCCATAAATGTGGAAATATGGATGTGCTATCAGTGAAATTCCATTTTCACACCTGAGTTTATAGGCTATTTGAATGAGAAAACAAATAAAGTGAACAATGGTTTTTTGTTGTTGTTAGAAGCAGCAAAGTAATTAAAAAGACAGTGTGACATATTGCAGTGTTACTTTTCAGGGAATTGTGTGGTTTGCCAACTAAATCAACTCTCTGTTTACAAGAGTAATGGGACATATATTTACTCTATTAGGAAAACACAAAATGTGAGCATGTGAGGTTTCTGGAGAGTTTGATGACTTTTCAGGGATTTGAGCCATATCTCATCCCACCTTGACTGGCACAACCTGGTATTTCTAATGAGAAAATAAACTTTAAGAGATATTTTAAACTTATGTTTTTGTTACCTGGACATTACAGACTCACATTACTAAAAATACCATGCAAACTGTTTAACATGTTTAAGGTTGTATTTTACATGAACGCCTTTGAAACATTAAATAATTTTGTCTGTGATAATAAGTTACCATCACAATGATTATCCAGGTATACTTACTTCAGGAGCTACCAGACTAGAGATTTCTGTTCATTTTAAAATTTCATTGATAAATTACATTTATTGTTATATAAATATTTTAATAAATTTTTGATAGTTCCTCATTATATACTATGACAACTAAATGTAAAGATTTTTGTGGTCTGTTTAACACAGCTCTTACCTATCTTCTATATTCAAATGCATGCTCTTCAATGGAGTTATTTTTATTTAGAACATTGTGTGCTTTTTTAGTATGTGTTGCTTTAGCTCTTCAAAATATGATTCTGACTGATCTTGCTGTTTTTTGTTTTCAACCTCTTTTTCTCTCCATTCCCATAATATACCTCACGAGCCTCTAGAATTGTCTGTGTGTGTGCATATCCTTAATTCTTTTGAAAAATGAATGTTTTAAACTATTTTTTCCATCAAATAGATTTTTTCATCTGTGCTTATTAAATTCAGCCACTAACTTAGATGTAACCCATTTATTAATATGATTCTACTTTTTTTTCAGCCATCTGAGTTATTTCAATTATGTGGTCTTCCTTAGCAATTTGTTTGCCTAGTATTATAGCAAAAGTGAAAACATTAACAGAAGACATTTTCAGATTATTTAACATATTTCAGTCCAATTTTAAGCATCTTTGAGTGCCAGTAGTTTCATAAGTGATAGTAGCCAGTCACCAAGGTGAAAACCAGCTGCCATGTTGTAAATAACTTTATAGAGGAGCCCATGTGGCAGGGTACACTCACATGAGTGAATCATCTGGGAAATGGATCTTCATGATCCCATCAAGCCTTTAGATGCCACAGCCTTGTTCAACATCTTGACTACAACCTACTGAGATACCCTGAACCAAAATCATCAGCTAAACCATTTTAGGAGTCTTAATTTAAACATTTCCAGTATTATTCTAACTATAGTCTCTACCCCTAGTTTTTCTTCTTATATCATTGTCTTTACTTCTTCTTTGATTTTTAGACAAGGTATCACTCTGTCACCCAGGCCGGAGTGCAGTGGCACAATCTTGGCTCAGGTGATCCTCCCACCTCAGCTTCCTGAGTAGCTGGGACTACAGTCAGGCACCAGGCTAAATTTTGTTTTTTCTTTTTTTCTTTTTTTTTTTTTTGTAGAGACAACGGTTTCACCATGTTGCCCAGGCTGGTCTAAAACTCCTGGGCCCAAATGGTCCTCCCACCTTGGCCTCTAAAAGTGCTGGGATTACAAGTATGAGCCACCATGACTGGCCTTTGTGTCATTTTCATCTGTAGTCAGTATGCTTTATTTTCTCAGCGGAAGGTTTGACCTCTTTGCTCTCTCATTTAAAACTTTTCAGTGGCCCCTCATCAAGTTTCTTTGTTTTCTTATTTTATATTAGGGAGTACAAGTGGAGATTTCTGACATACGTATATTGCAAGTGGCAAAATCTGGGCTTTTAGTGTACCGATTACCTAAGTAGTGAACACTGTACCCAACAGGTAATTTTTCAGCCCTCAAGCCCCTACCACCCTCCCACCTTTTGGAATCTCCAGTGTTTATTATTCCACTCTGTATGTCTATATGTACCTGTTGTTTAGTCCCCCACTTATAAATGAGAACATGTGTTACTGAGTTATTTCACTTAGGATAATGGCCTCAATGGCCTTCAGTTCCATCCATGTTGCTGCAAAAGACATGATTTCATTCTTTTTCCTTGCTGGGTAGTATTCTATAGTACATAGATATACCACATGTTCTTTATCCAATCATCTGTTGATGGACACTTAGGTTGATTCCATGGCTCTGCTACTGTGAATAGCACTGTTATAAGCAAGAGTATATATCTTTTTGGTATAATTATTTCTTTCCATTTTGGTATATACCTAGTAGTGGGATTGCTGGGTTAAATGGTAGTTCTATTTTCAGTTCTTTGAGGAATCTACATACTGTTTTCCATAAAGGTTATACAAATTTTACCTTCTCATCAACAGTGTATAAGCATTCCCTTTCTCCACATCCTAGTCAACATCTGTCATTTTTTTACTTTTTAATAATAGTCATTCTTGCTGGCATATGATGGTGGTTTTAATTTGTATTTCTCTGGTGATTAGTAATGATGAGGATTTTTTATGTTTGTTGGCTGCTTGTATATCTTCTTTTGAAAAATGTCTGTTCATGTCCTTTGTCTACTTTTTAATGGGGATATTTGCTTTTTTTCTTGAGTTGCTTTAATTCCTTGTGGATTCTGGATATTAGCCCTCTGTCAAATGCATAATTTACAAATATTTTTCCCATTCTGTAGGTTGTCTGTTTACTCTGATGATTGTTTTGCTGTGCAGAATCTTTTTAACTTAATTAAGTCTAATTTGTCCATTTTTGTTTTGTTCCATTTGCTTTTGACGACTTGGTCATGAATTTTCTGCCTAGGCCAGTATCCAGAAAAATTTCTACTAGGTTTTTGTTTAGGATTTGTATCGTTTCAGGTCTTACATTTAAGTTTTTAATTTATTTTGACTTAATTTTTATGCATGGTGAGTGATGTGTGCCCAGTTTTATTCTTCTGCATATTACTGTACATTTTTTTCAGCACCATTTATTGAACAGGGTAAAACGTGTTTTTGTTGACTTTGTCAAATATCAATTGGTTGTGGGTATGTGGCTTTATTTCTGGGTTACCTATTTTACTTAATTGATTTATGTATCTGTTCTTATAATAATATCATGCTGTTTTGGCTACTGTAGCTCTGTAGTATAATTTGAAGTCAGGTAACATGATGCCTCTAGATTTAAACTTATTGCTTGTAATCACATTGGCTATTCAGGCTCTTTTCTGGTTCCATATGAAACCAAATTTTTTTTTCTAACTCTTTGAAAAATGACATGGTAATTTGGTAGGCATTTCATTGAATCTGTAGATTGCTTTGGGCAGTATGGTCATTTTAATTACAGAGATTCTTCCAATCCATGAGCATCAGATGTTTGTTCCATTTGTTTATGTCGCTTATAATTTCTTCCATTAGTGTCTTCTATTTCTCCTTGCAGAGGTCTTTTACTGCCTTAGTTAAATATACTCCTAGGTGTTTCATTTTATAGGTAATATAAATGGTATTGAATTCTTGATTTGGTTCTTAGCTTGATGGTTATTGGTATTGGCTTTATCAAATGCTGATTGTAGCAGCAATATAGTGGACATATGCTCAGGCTCACTATCTTCTGTGGGTCTGGGAATACAAAGAGATGTCTCAGGAGGATTATCTTGTTCCCGAGTTCTATTCTCTTCTGTTGACAGAGTTTTAAAATTTGATTCTGCAGTTCAGTGTTCCTTCCAGTAGATGACACTTGTGAGTAAGAGCTGGCACGCCCCTGGATACTCCAGTGAAGAGTGGAAGTACCGGCCCTGACTGGGGTGACAGCAAGAGCTTGGGTGAGATACACTGAAATCTCTACTTTAGGGGAGTGGCAGAGTTGGAGGGAGGCAGAAGAGGGGCATACACTGCATACACTAGCTCTTTGTCCTGTGCAGACAGGAAGGTGGCTTGATACACCATTGCAAAGAAAGGCTGGAGAGTGCGAGTCAAAAAAAAAAGCATGGGAAAGAATGTGGACGTTCTCTAGAAACAAAGACTGGCTTAGCTCCCTGGCCAACAACCAGCTAGGAAACAGGAACCTTCCAACAGCAGGAAACTGAATTCGACCAATAGCCTAAATGAGCTTAGAAGCACATATATTCCCAAAGCTTCCAGAAAGGATTGTAGACTGCTCATTCCTTGGTTTGAGCATTGTAAAATTCTAAACAGTGCACCTTCTTAATCTATGCTACACCCAGACTCTAATCTACAGTACTGTGTGATAGTTAAGTTTTAAATGTTGTGATAGTGTAATTTTAAGACACTAAGTGTGTGCTTATCTGTTATCGTAGCAACAGGCAACTAACACTCCAGCATCAGACAGCTCACTGACATTTTCAGAGCACATCTTCCTTTTTCTAGCTTTCTTTGCTTTTCTTAGCTCTCTTTCTTCTGTTTGCAATTATTTCTCTCTCTTCTTTAAATGAGAAACTCATTTTTATTTTTTCCAGCAAATATGTTTTAGAACCTCTTTAACAGCAAGATTGGATGAGTTTTACATCTGCTAGTGTCCTAGCGTGCCAGCAGCATCACTATTACTGCAAATTAGTGCAGTGGTTGATACAAGGGTACTAAAGTTAAATGGATTAGAAGTTATTTCCCAGCTCTACTCTCCACTAGTTGTGTAACAAAATGTTAATTCTTAAAATAGTCCTTCTCATATTAAATTGAAATCACCTTTTACTGAATTCTGGTCCACACTAGGAATTCTGAGTGCAGGGATCATTTTTATTTATTTATTTACTTTTTTTTTTTTTTGAGACAGGGTCTCACTCTGTCACCCAGACTGGAGTGCAGTGGCACGATCTCTGCTCACTGCAACCTCCACCTCTTGGGCTCAAGCCATCCTCCCACCTCAGCCTGGGAGTACAAGCACGAGCCACCAGGCCCCAGCTAATTTTTGTATTTTCTGTAGAGAGAGGGTTTTATCGTATTGCCCAAGCTGGTCTTTAAGGCCTGAGTTCAAGCAACTCACCCACCTCGACTTCCCAAAGTACTACATTACATCCCTGAGCCATTGCACCTGGCCAAGGGATCATGGTTTGTTCTTGTGTCTCCAGGTTTAGACATACTACCTGGTACCTAGTAACTACTTACTCTCTGTTTACCAAATGAAACTTTTATGTCAATGTGCTTTAGCACTTATAAAGAATATTTATGAATATTATCTTAATTGGGGCTCCCAATGAACTTATTCAGCTTTATATAAAATTTCTCTATACATGTATTTTATAGATGAGGAAAGCAAGGCAAGGGGTTAAATGTCCAAGTTAATGTATGAGAGAGCAGTTTTCACTCTAAAAGGTTTTAGTCCAAAGTCTATGTTATATGCACTCTGTCACAGCATATTATTAGCATGGAAATGCTTCTTGTATAGCAGACTTCCTCATTAGCTTTAAACATCAAACCTGGATATAAGGCTTGTTGTCATTTGCTTCATGGGATTTAAATTATGCACCAGATAATTCTACTGGAGACATAAGAGGCATGGTGAATGCCCCTACATCAGTGCTTGAGCACACCTTACACCTCCCAAATTAAAGTGGACAACTTGATTGGAATTAAGCACTGTACTCAAATGGGTCTTCCTTTATAATATGACTGTTCAGAGAATCAAAAATTATTCATGAGGAGCAAGAACTCATTGACTTTATACTGTCCTATCAAGAATCCTGAGAGCTGCTCACAAGTGAACCAGAATGAATAAAAGTAATTAAAGCAGTTACTGATAAGTATCAAGTCATTTCTTTTTATAAAGTTTGAATATATTAGATGAGCAATGAGGGTGTAGTTTTTGCTTTTATCTTAGGCAATACCAAGCAAGCTACAATTGATTTATTTTTTTCGGAATGTTTTTGCTCTGAACAGATAATATTTTTGACCTGTATAAAGACTTTTCCTTTCAACTGTTGTGTATCTTGATCTTATCCGTCCTTTGAAACTAGTACAGGTTCTTTCTCTATAACCTTCCCCAATTATAATGTGATCAATTAGGTTGAACTGTGCAAAAATGCTAACAACTATTTTTGACTTAAAAATGTAATTTATGTTTTAACTTAATATATTTGCTCTGAACACACCACCTATTATCTTCTTTACTCTTCTGATACTCAAGGGATTTGAAAGTGCTTTAGAAAGCTATTAAGTAATCATACAAAAAGCTCTAAATTAAACTACATACAGAAAGTTACCTACTTGTCTGTGTGTATGTTTATATACACATATTTTATATATATATAGTCTACACAATCTATTTAGAAGAGAAGGGAAATAAGTGTTAATTGAAAGCTTATTAAGTAAGTGTTTAACCCTTGTTAGGGGCTTTAGCCACATTCTTATTTTTAGCTATAATCTTTGAGAGTTAGATGTCATTTCATCAACTTTAGAAACAAAATAGATTCAGAAAACTTAAATAGCTAGGTAAAATCCATACAGGTTATAAGGAGTATAGCTAATTTTTAGGTCCAATCATCTGTACCCAGAACTCTCCCAAACATGGTCTTCACACTCTTTTTCCTTCTTCTTGTTGCTGATAAGCAACATACCTTTGGAAGATGAAAGAACCACTTCAAGGAAGAAACCAGGATTTTTAAAACATGCTTGATAAAGAGTACCCACTGCTTAGGAATGCATAATCCTGACACTTTACATGAATAAAACAATAAACTTCTATTACATTAAGCTATTGAAATTTAGAGGTCTATCTCTTCCAGCATCTAGTGTTATCCTAAGTAAAGCAACTGCTTTGCATTGTGTTCTAATTGTGTTCAATTTGTTACCTGAGCCTGAGTGTAAGATTTTGAGGAAAGAATCCTTATTTTAACATAGGTCTCCTTCTATTGTCTTGTGGAGATATGGAGAACCATTTCAATTTCCTGAGCCAGTGCAAATGGTTTGATAGGACTCCTCAGAGTACCAGCTTGAAAAGGATTCTGAGGCTGCATCTTTCTGGTCTAGCATATCTATTACATAAATTGAGAAAGCAGGGACACAGTTACACAAAGACTAATTCCCTTGGTTTCCTGGAGATCTTGACAGGGTAAGGCTTAGGTGTTATTAGTTCTGGTAGATTCCGTAGATCTTTGCTACTACTCAGTATGGTAGGCAATAAGAATGGCTCCCTGCGTGAGTCCATTTGTTTAAATGATACCTAAGGAGTGGGCTTCTGATCTTTGAATAGTGACATAGAGCTCTAAAACATTAAAACAAATGAGAGATTTCCAGTTTCCCCTACAAAATATAAAGAGCTTGAATTCATCACTCTCATTCTCACAAAAAGAAAAAAATCTGAACAAATTGAAAAACAACAAATCTTCTTAGATCTATCAGAGGATTGAGGGCACAAGGCAAACTGCCCCCCAAATTTAGAGAGACAGGCAAAAATAGAAAATCATACTGTATTTGTTCAATTTTTCTGTAAATCCAAAACTGCCCTAAAAATAGTCCATTATAAAATAAATAAATAAGAAAATGAAGATGAGGCTAAAAAACTTTCCCAGCTTCATCCAGTATAAATGCGAGATCTTATAATTCAAAACCTGTAATTTTTATTCAGGGTTGTTTGTTATAAAGCAATGTTGCTCATACAGGATGAGATAAAACATGAGGTGCAATATTATCTTAATATTATTGGCACAGATGAAATGTATGCAAAGGAGAAAACAAAGGAGATAATCGTAACAGTTAACATTTTTGAGATCTACAATGTTCAAGGTACTGTCCTAATCATTCTTCTTGGATTGCCTCAGTTCATTACTTCAGTTAATCTTCACAACAACCTTAGAAGGTATGTGCTATTACTATGCTTGTTTTATACGTGACAAAACCACAGTTAAGAAAGCTCAATTAACTTCACTGGTGTCACAGAGTAGACAAGTTTTTAGAATGGGATTTAAAGTCCTTCAGTTTAACATCTGATTGTGTTGTTGTAATACCATGAAAACTCTACTGCTGTCTCAAGGACAAAGAATGAAATGAAATGAACATTTAGTTTTGCTGATAATTGCAGAAAATTACTTAAGTAGACTCAATTGTAATCCATTGTTGAAAATCAAATTCTTCAAAATGACATATTTCAAGCATTTATTATATTACTGCCTTTATCTATTTAGTTGCCTACCTTAAAATAATCAGTAATAGTTCACTATGCTAAATGTGTATGAATAATTTTAAAAATGTTTTAAAAAATCTTATATTTTCTTTCCCTTACAAGAAAAATCTTGATCACATCTTGCTGCCCATATTTCAGTCACTGCGGTGTAATTTTATGGTATTTAAAATGATGAATTATAACTTTTCTTATTACTGTAAGGAATTAAGAGTAAGAAGATGCAATAAACTTTGATAGCTCTTAATCAAATAATTTATTTCTGTATTCATTTAATTGATTAAGAAAGCTCATTTTTAAAAAGTTTTCAACTTTTTAAACTTGGGATTCTTTATTTTGGACATTTCTTAAAAACTATTTGTTTTCTGACTTTTATTATTAGAACAATGACTATCATCCTTGTGTTTCCCAGATATCCAGTTTTTATTTGAACAGTAGATATCATTATTGTATTTCTCAGATGTAAAATGGTATTCTAACTTTATCTCCACTCAGACTAATACTATCCTCCTTTCTCTCACCTATCTCCTAGAGAATACTAGATATTACCCTCTGATAACCTTTTTACCAGCCCTTACCTCCAGTTTTCATAGGGCAGGTTCTTTGCCTCCCCCTCAATCCCATACCAGATCCCAATGAACTGAGTTTGTTTTTAAGTCCATCAATATTTCACCATTTTGTTGTAATATAAAAAAGATTACATGATGTAACAATTGGATCCTGTCTTTTTATAGGCTGCCTTTGAAATTGTTACTTAATTCATTAGAAGGTAAATAAAGAAAGAAGTACAAACATAACAAAAGAGCACAGACATTCAAATCCCATTCTCTTTAGTATTTTTTCTTTAAGGAAATTAGCAACATTCTTGATTAGGCAAGATCATTCTAAACACACGGAAGTGAATCTTAAAACATTGTATTTTCAAGAGGCTCAATACAAAAAAACAAAAACAAAGGAAATGTAATTTTCTCTTTCTGAAATATTCTCATTCCAATCATTTTTGGATATCTAGTTTGAAAATATTTTCTTCTAGTCTATAGCTTATCTTTTCATTTTCTTAACAAAGTCTTTCATAAAGTTTAAAATTTGGTAAAGGCAAATTTAATTTTTTATGCATTATGTCTTTGGCATTGAATTTAATAACTATTTTCCTAACCCTAAATCCAAAAGATTTTTTTTCTTGTTTTTTAAATAATATGATCTATTTTGAATTCATTATATGAGTTATAAGAGTTGTGTTGAGACTTTCGTTTTGTTTTGCTTATGAATAATCCAAATCTCTAGGACCACTTTTTTTTTTTTATTGGAAGAGGATGTGAGAGATTCACAGAGAAACTGACATAATTAGGTGTCCTGCTCTGGGTCAGGGTATAGGATCTAGGACCATTTTTTAAATGGTTCTCTTTCTTCTATTGAATTTTTTTTTTTTTTTACATCTTTGTCAAAAATCAGTTGGGCATATTTGTTTGTGTCTACTTCTTGGTTCCCTATTTATTGATCTTTCCTATTTTTTTGATCTATCTTCAGACAATACCACACAACATTAATTATGGTAGCTATGTAATAAGTTTTGAAATAAAATAGATTTATGTATATCACTTTATACATTATTTTCAGAATTATTTTATCTATTCTCAGGCCTCAGCTTTTTGATAAAAATTTTAGAATAAGCTCAACTATATATACAAAAATGCACTTTCTTGGAATTTGGTGAAACATTATTAAACTTATGTATCAACTGAGGGGTAATTGACATCTTTACCATGTTGAGTCTTCCAATTCATGAGCATAATATGTCTCTTTATTTAGGTATTATTTGACTTCTTTCATTAGTGTTTCAGTGTTTTCAGCATTCAAGTCTTATACAGGTTGTATAAAATTTCTATCTATTATGCTTTTTCAGTGATTGTAAATGGCGTTATATTTTTATTGTCTCTATTTACATGTCCATTGATGTTAAATAGAAATACAACTGAGTTTTATATGTTTATCTTGTATAACACAAAAATAGGAAATCTTGTCATTTAAAAATAGGAGCAGCTTTATTTCCTTCTTTCCAATTTGTAGGCCTTTTATTTGCTCTTCTTGCCTTATAAACTGGGTAGAATGTCAACAACTGTTTTGAATAAGAGTAGTGAAAACTAGCATTATAGTCATGTTTCTAATCTTAGGGAAAAAGCATCCAGTTTAATTACTAGGTACAGTGTTAGCTGTAGGATTTTCTTTTGTTTGTTTGTTTTTTTTGATGGAGTCTCACTCTGTCACTCAGGCTGGAGTGCAGTGGCATGATCTCTGCTCACTGCAACCTCCACCTCCCTGGTTCAAGCAATTCTCCTGCCTCAGCCTCCCAGGTTTCTGGGACTACAGGTGCCCACCACCACACCAAGCTTATTTTTGTATTTTTAATAGAGACAGAGTTTCACAATATTGGCGAGGCTGGTCTCGAACTCCTGACCTTGTGATCCTCCTGCCTGAGCCCACCAAAGTGCTGGGATTACAGGCATGAACCACTATGCCCAGCCAGCTGTAGGTGTTCTTATAGGTGCTGTTTACCAAGTTGAAGAAATCTCACTCTACTTTTTTGTTTCTGAGAATTTTATTCATGAAGGGGTGTTAAATCTTGCCAAATGTTTTTTTCTGCATTAAATTATGTAATTCTGTGAATTTTCTTTATTAGTTTATTGATATGGTATCATTGTGGTAGTTTTTACATATTGGCATTGATTAGTTTTTAAATACTAAATCTTCTATGAATATCTGAAACAAACCCAACCTGGTCATTATGTATATTTCTTTTTATACATCACTAACGTTTTATTAGTTAATATTTTTTCAGGGGTTTTGCATCTGTACATGTGGAATATTGATTTGTAGTTTCCTTTCTTTGTACTATCTTCAACTGGTTTTATTATCAGGATAATCCTAGCTTTTTCTATTTTCTGGAAAATATTTTTGATTTTTTGCTAATTCTTTTTAAAATATTTGGTAGAATTCTCCAGTAAATTCATCTGTGCTTAAAGATTTCTTTTTGGGAGAGTTTTTAATTACAAGGAAATTCCTTGATAATTATAGAGCTACCAATTACCTGTTTCATTTTGAATGAGTTGTGGTTCTTTGTGTTTTCCAATGAGTGGTTAATTACATCTACGTTGTTGAATATAGGCATGTAGAAATGTTAATTCTATTCACTTACTGTCATTTTGTTGCCTTTTAGACTCTCTGATAATATTATCTCTCTTTTTTGTTGGTAATTTTTGTAATCTCTATTTTTTTCTGAGTCTTGTTAGAATTTTGTCAATTCTATTAATCTTTTTAACATCTCTGTTTTATTTTGCTTTTTCAATGATCAATTTCTCCTCTTACCTTTATTATTCCTTTTTTATTTTTGCTTTAGGTTTATCTTGCTCTTCTTTTTCTAGTTTCTTGAGCTGTGATCATTGTGTATTGATTAGACATTTCTTCTTTTATGACATACACATCAGTACTTCAAAATAGTCCTCTGAGCAAAACTTTGCTTTGTCCAAAAACTTTGATATGTTGCATTTGCATTTCCTTCAGCTAAAAGTATTTGTTGATTTCCCTTGAGAATACTTTTTTGATCAATGAATTATTTTAAAATATATTGTTTAATTTTGAAATGTTTGTTATGTTTCTGTAACTGATATTCACTTTCAGTCCATTGTTGATAGAGAAAACAATGTGAATGTTATTAATATTTTTATGGCTAAAGATATAGTCTGTCTATCTTGATGGGTATTTTGTGTGTAGTAAAAAATAATGTGCATTCTGCTATGGTGGGGTATAGTATTCTACAGATGTTGCTTAAATCCTGTTTGTTGCTGTTTTAAATCCTTTATATTTTGCTGATTTTTTTTTTCTAGTTTGATAGAAGGGTATTGAAATCTCTAAGCACATATTTGCATATTTTTATTTTTATCAATTTTTGCTTTACATTATTTTACAGCTCTGCTCTTTGTTGCTTACACATTTAGGATTTCTATATCTTCTTGATAAATTAAATCTTTTATCATACATGATGTATCCCTTTGTCTCTGGTACACATTTTTTCTCTAACCTGTAGTTTATTTGATACTAATGTAGCTGCTGTTGTCTTATTTTGACTGTTTGCACAACATATGTTTTTCCATCCTTTTGCTTTTAACTTGTATATATCATTATATTTGAAGTTAGTTTTTTCTAGACACAAATAGGTGGTTTGTGTTATATTCAACTCTGCCTATCACTCGGTTTGTTGGTGTATTTAGGCCATTTATAAGTTACGTGCTTATTGAATAAGGCTTAAGCTTTCATTATATTTAATTATTTGTTTTATGTTTATTTTGTTTTAATTTATCTATTTTCTCCTGCCTTCCTGTGAGTTATGTGAAATTTTAAGCAACTTTTGTATAGCTTTTTAATTGATTTCTCACTTTTTATATTATATATACAGAATTTACCATAGTATAATGATGTTATGAGTCAAATGTAGAAATGTTACCTCCTTTTATATCTTTTGCCCTATTCCATTTATCATATAATTTTTATACATATTTTCTCTATGTACCTGAAAATCCACGTAAGACAGTGTTATCATTTTGACTTCAACTCTCAAATATTTTTAGAAATCTCAATAGAGGAACACCTATTTTATTTATTGACTATGTTCTTTGGTCAATCCTAATTTTCTTCTCCATGCCTGATATTCCAACGTTTCTTTTTTCATTGCTTCTTTTTGTTTAGAGAACTCTGCTTAATCAGTCTTTAAGATAGGTCTGCTCAAGAAAATTTTATTTAGGAATTTTTAAAATTTGGAATGTTTTAATATTTCCTTCACATTTAAAAAATATTTTTGTTGGATATACAATTTTAGATTGACATTTCTTTTGTTTCAACACTTAAAAAATATCACTTAATTTTGGTTTTCCTGTTTAGTTATTTTTGTTTTTTAGATGAAGTCTAGCTCTGTTGTCCAAGCCAGAGTGCTGTGGTGCAATCTTGGCTCACTGAAACCTTCACCACTTGGATTCAAGCGATTCTCCTCCCTCGCCTCCTGAGTAGCTGGGATTACAGGCGCCCGCCACCATACCCAGCTAATTTTTGTATTTTTTTTTTCTTTTTTTAGTAGAGACGGGGTTTCACCATTTTGGCCAGGTGGGACTAGAACTCCTGACCTCAAATAATCTGCCTGCCTCAACCTCCCAAAGTGCTGAGATTACAGGCGTGAACCACCACGCCTGGCCAATCTTCCTGTTTTTTTGTTTGTTTTAATGTGTAATCTGCTATCACTAGAATTGCTTTTGTCTTGAAGTTTCATGTCTTTGTCACCACTTTCAGTATTTTTTGACTGTGATTTTCAGAAGTTTGACTATAATTTGTTGGAATGTGGATTTTTTTGGTTTTATACTGTTTGCAGTTCTGTCAGTTTTTTGAACCTGCAGGTTTATATATATATATATATATATATATATATATATACACTATATTTTTTTTTTCCCCAAATTTGTGAAGGTTTCAGTGATAATTTCCTTCAGCGTTTGTTTAGCTTTCTCCTTTCTTCCCCTATTCCTGGAACTCTGATGACATGAATTTTAGATTATTTATTATGTTCCCACAGTTCTTTGAGTTTGCTTATTTATTTTTTGTGATGTTCTCTCTGTTATTTACTTATAGTTTCTTGATTCTTTCCTCTTTCATCTCCATTATGGTGTTAAGACATAAGGTTCATTAAGATTTTTTTCCCTTTTTTTAAATACTATTATTTCATCTTTTTCTGTTATAACATTTCTACCAGTTTTTAAGTTACAATCTTTTATTTATTTGCTTAAGGGTTTTTTGTTTTTTTTTCTGAGACTTTCCATTTTTTCATTTGTTCTCACATTTACAATTGCTGGTTGAACCATTTTATTATGGCTTCTCTAAAATTTTTGCTGACTAACCCTCTCATCTCTGTCATCTCAGTATTGTCATCTGTTGTCTTTTTTTAATTCATTGGTAATTTACCAGGTTCTTGATTTGACAAGTGAATTTCAGCTGAAACCTGGACGTGTTAGATATTATGTCACTAGACTCTGAATCTTATTTAAACCTATTTTAGCCAGTTTCCTCCTAGCAAAGGAAGGGGAGGGCACTCTATCTCTAATACCAAACAGGGGCAGAAGATCAGCTTCTTCTGTTGACCTTGGTTGATACCTGAGGTAGGGACCAAGGTATCAAGGTACTTAGTTGTTACTGCTAGGTGAGATTAGAAATTCTGGCCCCTCATGTAGAAATGCCTGCTCAATATGCAATATAAGTTATGCTATGTGGCCTCCACTAATATCATAGGGGGCAAGGGATAATCTTGTTAACCCTGGGCAGTGATGAAAGTCCTGACCCTCCATTAGGCATGTTTAGTTGGAAGTGAGAGGAATGCCTCATTATTCCCAGGTAAATGTAAAAGTCCAGGCTCCCCATACAATTTCCACTGTTGTCATAGTGTGTCAAGCCACAGCTTTCCCATAGTGTTTTACTGCAGTAGGGTGATTAATGACCAAAAATATGCTGCCTTGCTATTCTGCCTCTACCTGTTCCATTGACTGGAGAGACCAGGATGGTGTCAAGCTTTTTTTTTTTTTTTTGTCTGAAGCCATTGATATTTCTGTGATTCTGGCTTTTGTGATATGTGAGACAAAAAATAAAACTTAAGTAGTTTATAATAGTGTCCTCATATGTTTGTTTTTATATACTGTTCTGGATTTTTAGTTTTACTTAGAGAGTAGATAGGGAAGAGTATATTTACTCTACTTTCCCAATACCAGAAGTTCCTTATTTGTTGATTTTTAAAAGCATCTATCATAATGTATAATTTACTTATTTATTATTTATTTTCAGTCTATTTGCTATGCTTTAAATGTTTCTAGGTAAAAATTAATAGGTTAAAATTTAATTCTCAATGCGATGGTGTTGGGAGGTGGGGCCGAATGAAGGTGTTTAAGTCATGAGAGCTCTCATGAATGAATTAGTGACAATATAAAAAGGGCTTGTGGGAGGGAACCCATTCTCTTATTCTCTTCTGCCAAGTGAGAAACAGGCTCTCCTCCAAAGGATGCAACAACCAGGCACCATCTTAGAAGTGAAAATTGGACCCTTAACAGCCACCAAACCTGTTGATGCCTTAATCTTGTACTTCCCAACCTCTAGAACTGTGAGAAGTAAATATCTATTCTTTATAGATTATGCAGTTTTGTGGTTTTCTGTTACAGCAGCATAAGTTATACAGACTCTATTCCAACTAGAAGATAAGCTTCTTTTTGGCAGTGACCACTGTCTGTTCACTAAAGCCAAAGAGGTTTTCTTCTCCTCATTATTTTGGCGATTGTATTCATTTACTATTGGTCTTATAATAAATTGCAAAAAAAAATAGTAACTTAAAACAACACATATTTATTTTGTCACAGTTTTATTAATACATCTCAGAAATCCAGGAGTCTTAACTGTTTATTTTGCTATTTCTCACATGGACAGCATCTAGATGTCAGCTGGCCTGGGCACCTAACTGGAGGCTCTAAGAAAGAATTTACTTTTAGACTCATTCAGATTCTTAGCAACATTCATCCTCTTGCATTGTAGGACTTAGGTTCCTGTTCCCTGACTGTCTGGCTGCCTGGAGCCTTCCTCAGCTCTGTTAGCCATTTCCATTCCTTATCATGTTGTTCCTAAGCAGGAGCTTGTTTGTTGAGTTATTCTCATGTTTCTAACCTCTCTGTGCTTTCTGCTGCATCATTTCCACTTAGTAAAAGAAAGTTTTAAAGGCTCATTAGCCTTACTAGGCTAATTCAAGACAATTTCTCTATTTTAATGTTCATAACTTTAATTACATCTAGAAAGTCCCTTTGTCATTTAATGTAACATATTCACAGGTTCCAGGAATTAAGATATTAACATTTCTGGGGAGTCATTCTGCTTAATGTGGGAATGTTACAAATTTTCCTATAAAAATTCTTGAAATTTAAATTGCCATTTGCTATGGGAGGATCATGAACCCAAAATAGCTTGAAAAGAGGCTGGGTTATTGGTTGATGTTCAGGCATTGAAAAATCAATATGATATTATGTGATATCAACCTTTGCACAGTAGTGATGTGGTATAAAAAGCTGAAAACCAGAATTATTTTCCCTAGCACCTAATTAGATGCAAAATCAGAAACTTGAGGCCCATATAACTCTTCACTAACTGCAAACTGTTCGTGAATGTGCAAGCTGATCACAAATAAGCATGAAGATAAATCTAAAAGCCCTCTTCTTGTTCAAAATTTAGGTAAGTTCAAATGGTTTGTGTGTGTGTGTGTGTGTGTGTGTGTGTGTATGTGTATTATGGTTTCTATTGCATGGTATATTCCTTTTCCTTTCCAGAAACTTTCCTTTGTCATACTGTATGAGTCCGTATTCATGCTGCTGATAACGACGTACCCAAGACTGGGAAGAAAAAGAAGTTTAATTGGACTTACAGTTCCACATGACTGGGGAGGTCTCAGAATCATGGCGGAGGGCAAAAGGCACTTCTTACATGGCAGTAGCAAGGGAGAATGAGGAAGAAGCAAAAGCAGAAACCCCTGATAAACACATCAGATCTCATGAGTCTTATTCACTATCAGGAGAATAGCATGGGAAAGACTGGCCCCCATGATTAAATTACCTCCTCCAGGGTCCCTCCCACAATAGATGGGAATTCTGGGATATACAATTCAAGTTGAGATTTGGGTGGGAGCACAGCCAAACCATATCACATACCTAAACCTTCATTGTGTTTATTATTACTGTTGAGAGACAAAATCAAAGTAGCAGTCTTACCTGGAGGTTTCCTTGGCTAACACGAGAGTATATCAAAGACCTACCATACAATAGGTATCTATTTTATTCTGTTTCCTGTGGCTTCAGCTCGTGAAATCTCTTTTGATTTCTATCTCTGCTCAACAATAGGCATTTTATAAATTGTATCCCCTTTTTCTTTAATCTTTCACCCAACACTGCTAGAGTTGATTCACTTTCAGTGAATGAGGATAAAAGAACATTAAATTTATAGCTGGATGTTCTTGATTTTTCACTCTTTTAACCAAATCATAAATTTTCATTTTGTGCTGTATTGATCTTCACTATTATTTGACTTAAATGTGGTGACTTTTCTCACATGTTTCACTCTGCTTATGGCAGTGAGTCACATAGTTAAAACAGCTGACCTTTACACAGGAATTGCAAACTTCTGTTTTTAATGGAGTGTTTAAATTCTAATTTTCTTTTATTTACTTACTAATCATTTAATACGTGCATACTATGTTTCAGAAAGGGTTCCAAGGTTTGAGGCTATAGTAGAGGAGAAAACAGCTCGACATTTCTACTTTCATGGAGCTTACAATGTTTCAGCAGGGCAGAGCATTGTCCCAGAACTCTGAGAGCCATGCCCTGCACAACTTCAGGAAATGCTCTTCATATTAACCACAGCATAGGTGGTGTCCTCTGGAGGTAGATAATATGGCAACTTTAGAAACTTCATACCAACAATAAAATAACTAAATGATATCCAGTTTATTCTACAAATATTGTTTAGTGTGTACTGATATACATTCTAGTTACTTGGAATAGCTCACTGAATAAAATAGAAATTTTTCAGTTTCATAAATTTTATATTTCATTAAGGTCTTTTTCTTTCTGATTGAAGTATACCCTTTAGCATTTTTTATAGGACAGTTCTGGTATTGATGAAATCCCTTAGCTTCTGTGTGTCTGAGAAAGCCTCTAGTTCTCCTTCAAGTTTGAAGAATATTTTTACTAGATATACAACTATATGATAAAAGCTATTTTATTTCAGTACTTTAAGTATGTCATCCCACTCTCTTCTGGCCTGGAAGGTTTTCCCTGAAAAGTCTGTTGCCAGACAGATTGGAGCTCCATTGCATGTTATTTGTTCCTTTTCTCTTGCTGGTTTTAGGATTCTTTCTTTATCCTTGACCTTTGGGAGTCTGATTGTTAAATGCCTTGAGGTAGTGTCCTTTAAGTTAAATGTTTGGTACTTCTTGTACTTGGATATTGACATCTTTCTCTAGGTTTGGAAAAATCTCTGTTATTATCCCCTTGAATAAACTTTCTACCTCCTCTTTAAGGCCAATAACTATTATATGTGCCCTTTTGAGGCTGTTTTCTAGATCCCATAAACATGTTTCATTGCTTTTTACTTTTGTCTCCTCTGACTGTATATTTTCATATAAACTTCCTTCAAGCCCACTAATTATTTCTTCTACTCAATTATTTCCATTATTGAAATACTCTGATGAGTTCTTCAGTAGGCTTATTGCATTTTTTAGGTTCAGAATTTCTGCTTGATTCTTTTTAGTTATTTAAATCTCTTTGTTAAATTTATCTGATAGAATTCTGAATTTCCTCTTTGTATTATCTTGAATTTCTTTGAGTTTCCCCAAGAAAGCTATTTTGCATTTTCTGTCTGAAAGGTCAGATGTTTCTGTTTCTTCAGGATTTGTCCCTGGTGCCTTGTTTAGTTCATTTAGTGAAATCATGTTTTCCTGGATTGTCTTGATAATCGTAGATGTTCATCTGTGTCTTGGCATTAAAGAATTAGGTATTTATAGTAGTCTTTGCAGTCTGAACTTGTTTGTGTTCATCCTTCTAGGGGGAGGCTTTCCAGATATTCCACATATTAAAGACTTGGGTCTTGTGGTCTAAGCTGTGTCTGCTTTATGGGATACCCCAATCCAAGTAACTCTGTAATTCTTGCAGATTCATAGAGGTACCACCTTGACAGTCTTGGACATGATCCAGGAGAATTCTCTGGATTACCAGGCAAAGACTTTGTTCTCTTCCTTTACTTTCTCCCAAAGAAATGGAGTCGCTCTCTTTTCTCTGAGCCATATGAACCTGGGGGTGGAGAGACACAAGAACACTGCAGCCACCACCAGTATAACTTCACTGGATCAGACCTCAAGCCAGCACAACACTGAGTCTCAGTGAAGCCCTGCTGTAACTACTCCCTGGCTACTGTTTATGTGTGCTCAAGGCCCTAGGATTCTACAGTTAGCAGATGGCAAAGCCAGGTAGGTCTGTGTCCTTTATTTCAGTGTAGCCAGTTCTTCCAGGCCCAGGCAGGTCCAGAGGTGCCTTCCAGGAGCCAGAGACTAGATTTAAAAACCTTAGAAGTCTACCATGGTGTCCTACTATATTGCAGCTGCACTGGCACTCAAAGCACTAGACAAAGTTCTTCTCATTCTTCCCTTTCCTCACCAAAGGCAGAGGAACCTCACTCTGTGGCCACTGCCACCACAGGCCCATGAGAAGTACTGTCAGATGATTTCCAATGTTCCCTTAAGGCCCAAGGGCTCTTTAATCAGCTTGTGATGAATGCTGCCTGGCCAGGGACTCACCCTTCAGGGCACTGGGTTCCCCTTTGGCCCAGGGGAAGTCCAAAAGCCATGTCCTAGAATCTGAAAACCCAAGAGCCTGCTTAATGTTCTACCTACTTGTGACTGAGAAGGGACTTGAAGCCAGCAAGTCTCAAACTCTTACGCAAAGCTGTTAACATAGTACCTGGGTACTGCTTCTAGGACCCAGGGGGGTGGTACTGCTTCTGGGACCCAGGGGGTAGTACTGCTTCTGGTTATTCATGGCCTGAGGGCTCTTTAGTTAGGAGGTGATGAATGCTGCTAGGACTGGGTTTTTTTTCTTCGATGTAGCAACTTTCCTCTGGCCCATAGTGTGTTAGTATTGTTGTAGGGACTGGAAATGGGGCCTCAAAACTCTGAATGGTGCCCTATCTGGCTTGTGGCTGAGGTGGTATCAAAAACATGAGACAAAGTGTTCCCCACCCTCTGTCTTTGCTGCTTAGGTAGAAGGAAGTGGTCTCTTTTCGAGTTGCAAATTGTACAGCCTGGGACTAGGGGAGGGATGATGCAAGCACTCCCTTAGCTGCCCCAGCTGGTGTCTGAGTGGGTCACATGCCCCTAGTCCACTGTCTCTGGGTCCAGTTCCACACTAGAACTCATATAGAGGTTGCAGTCCTGTGGCCTAGACGGCCTTTTGAGTTTATTTGGATCCCTGGAGCATTTTAGCCCACTGTGGCAAGGCTTCCAGGAGCTATGAAGATGTGTTTTTTTGGTAGATAGTTATCAAACTGGTGTTCTTGTTGCAGGGGACAGGTGGAGATGTTCAATGGAGACTTCTCCTCCATTACCTTGCTCTACTCCTATATGTCATTTTAAAAACAGGTATTTGGTGAGAATTGCCATGTACATTTCTAGAAACCCTGGAAGATGTCAAGAGAAATAAAGCATATCTCCTTAACTTAAGAAACTATGGAAATAAAACTGTTGGATATGCAACAAATAGACATATGAAGAATGTGGTAAAATAAATCATTATATAGCATTAGATAACTTCATATAAAATATTAGCTTCATCATATAATATTAGATAACTTCATATAAAAATATTGGCTGAGACTAAAACTTTGGGTAAAATTCCATGAATGAGATTGCCTTAGGATATAGCTAAAAGTGTCACAAAAATTTTAGTAAGTATATATGGAATTCTACTATTTTAAATTAGTAAGCACATGGCAAAGAAAAAAACATAAATATTAACATAAATTAAAAGCCAAGAGTTAATAATGATCTCAAATACATGATTTGTATTTTTGTTTTCCGTTAGCTTTTCATCCTCATTTTCTAGCTTGAACAATGCCACTACTATCTACCAACTGCTACCAATGCATAGAAATATGCGTGGCAATTGAAGGCACTTATCAAATACTTGTTTTAAAAATGACATCTGAAGATTTTTGAAATGATGAGAATATTACTAATAAGCATCCTCTTCAGAAAGAAGTTCATTATACCTGTATATCATTTTTTATATTTAATAATAAATTGTAGCTTTAAACTATATCCTAAACCACTGTATTTGTTACTGTAAAATATGCTGACCCCCAAAAAAGCTATTGAAAAGGAACAAAGGCAAACAAATATCCTAAATTTCCCTCATAAATTATATCTATGTAGTAGAAGAAAGTGTGCTACATTTGTTCCTGCTTAGAGATAGGGAGTAGGAGAAACCTGGAGTAATAGAATTTGAGGGACCTAGTGTGGGCAGTGGGCATTGAGAAAAGAGTTTTCCAAATTGCAATAAACTTATAGAAAGTTATCAAGTATCTTTTTAGATACATTCTGTATCATTTAGAACATGTCTACCTTGCATGTTCAGTGCTCTATGTTCTATTTCAGTTACTGATTTTATGAACTCAGAATTACACAGCAAGTAGGTACAAAGCTGTGTCTCTGACTTTATATTAAACCATACAGGCCTTTATATTAAACCATAATTTATATTCCACCTATTTTCTAAAATAATTTGTAGCAGTTTTTAATGACATGCATGTAAACAGCATCACATATATCATGAGGTAGGAGAGGATATTGCCCATCCAGTCATTGCTTTTTGAATGAGTTTATTCACATTTACTCTACTTTGGGGCTTTCAGGCTGCTGGCAAAAGGTTGCAGAACTCATTCTTCAATAAGCTCTATAGCTTGAAGGAAATAGACAAAATGCAATTTAGTTAGAGTTTATTTTATACTCGGGATACCAACCCTGCCCTCACCTTCATTGAGTTTTGTCTGTAAAGTCAGAATAACTAGTTAGTAGGATCAGTTTCATCCAATGATATCCTCTTTCTTTTTTCTTAAAAAATGATGCATGTGTATATGTTATATGTGTGTTTGTATTTTTTTATTATTATACTTTAAATTCTGGGGTACATGTGCAGATTGTGCAGACTTGTTAATAGGTATACATGTGCCATGGTGATGTGCTGCACCCATCAACCCATCATCTACATTAGGTATTTCTCCTAATGCTATCCCTGCCCTAGGCCCCCATCCCCTGACAGGCCCTGATATGTGATGTTTCCCTCCTTGTGTCCATGTGTTCTCATTTTTCAACTCCCACTTATAAGTGAGAGTTGAACTTTCTGTTCTTGTGTTAGTTTGCTGAGAATGATAGTTTCCAGTTTCATCCATGTCCCTGCAAGGGACATGAACTCATCCTTTTTTATAGCTGCATAGTATTCCATGGTGTATATGTGTCACATTTTGTTTATCCAGTTTATCACTTTGATGGACATTTGGATTGATTCCAAATCTTTGCTATTGTGAACAGTGCTGTAGTAAACATATGTGTCCATGTGTCTTTATAGTGGAATGATTTGATTTATAATCCTTTGGGTATATACCCAGTAATAGGATTGCTGGGTCAAATGGTATTTCTGGTTCTAGATCCTTGAGAAATTGCTACACTGTCTTTTACAATGGTTGAACTGATTTACACTCACACCAGCAGTGTAAAAGCATTCCTATTTCTACACATCCTCTCCAGCATCTGTTGTTTCCTGACTTTTTAATGATCATCACCTAACTGGCATGAGACGGTATCTAATTGTGGTTTTGATTTGCATTTCCTTAATGACCAGTGATGATGAACTTTTTTTTTCATGTGTTTGTTGGCTGCATAAATGTCAACCAACATTTTGAGAAGTATCTATTCATATTCTTCACCCACTTTTTGATGGAGTTGTTTGTTTTTCTCTTGCAAATTTGTTTTAGTTCTTTCTAGATTCTGGATATTAGCCCTTTGTCAGATGGACAGATTGCAAAAATGTTCTCCCATTCTGTATGTTGCCTGTTCACTCTAATGACAGTTTCTTTTGCTGTACAGAAGCTCTTCGGTTTAATTATAATTTTGGCTTTTGTTGCCATGGCTTTTGGTGTTTTAGTCATCAAGTCTTGCCCATGCCTATGTCCTGAATAGTATTGCCTAGGTTTTCTTCTAGGGTTTTTATGTGTATGTTTAGACCAAGCACGAGCTAAATTTAAATATATTCAAAAATCCTCACAATACAATGGAAAGAGAAGACACTGGAACTCAGTTTCTCCAGCAATACTATAGATTACCAGTCAATGATGGCTATGGCACTGTCCTTCCTAGAGTGAAAGTCCTGTGAATGAGAATTCAGCAGACAGCCACATCTAATTTCTGCTGCAGCTCTGCTCTATCCTTGGGATTCCCTAGCTTCACCTACCTTTTTGATTACTGATGCTAGTGTGATCTTTATTTTATGCAAATAATTCACTTTCTCTTAAGAAACATGTGCTTCATTTTATCTCTTCCACTTTCCAGGTGTTTCCACTATTCTCGGTAGTCTGAAAAAAAAAAAACGTTTTGAGCACTGTCTATAACTTTATGTATCTGTGACTGTTACCAAACTTCTCTAGACCTCCTTTCATTAGTACCCTTTATGTCCTTTCTTGACAATACTCTGAGTACAATGCTTTCTCTCTTAAGCAGCTTTCAGCCATTCTCACTCCTCTCTACTCAAAACTTTTCAACTTCTGTTTTCACCTTGCACTTACTCTTTCCAAGTAAAATATGTATCTCAACCTGCGGTTTAAAAATCCATAAGATTTGAAGTAAAATAGAGATATATTCCTGCTGAGTGCATTTTCTCCAAAATTAACATTTGGAGCCTTAAAGTAGAAGCCCTTTTAAAAAATAAAATGTGCAGTCAAAAGAAACAAATTTAATTATGAGTCATTTTATTAGTAGCCCAAGTAAGAAAGGATATATTTAACATAGATTTGAAGACATAATGGATTTTCTTGATGCTATGTACTAAATTATACTCCCTCTCCACCACTAAATTCATTTATTGAGGCCCTTAACCACAATGTGAATTTACTTGAAAATGGGGTCCTTGCTTGAAAACCCTATTAATAATTAGATTTTGATGAGGTCATGATTGCAGAGCACTCATGATGGGAAAAGTCCACATGTAAGAAAAGAATGAGACACCAGAGTTCTGTCTCTGTGCAAGCACAAAGGAAAGGCCATGCTAGGATGGAGTAGGAAAGCATCCATTTGCAACTTTATGAAGAGAGCCCTCACTAGACTCTGGCCCTATTGGCACCTTTATCTTGGACTTCTTGTCTCAAGAACTGTAAGAAAATAAATTTAGGTTATTTAAGGCACTCAGGCTGTAGTATTTTGTTATGGCTGCCCAAGTTGAATAAGCCACTTGAAATACCATGTGTAAGTTTCATTTAGGACAGGAAGGACGATCATGAGTTTAGGAACTAGAGTTCTCTGTAAAATTGTCAGCTTCGTTACTTATTCACTGAGAACTTGAGCAAACTATTTAATTTTTCTTAGTTTTATTTTTCTTTATTATTATGAGTAGATAAGAATGTATCTTTATTGTGGAAAGACATAATTTTGGGGCTGCAGCAATGTCTGTATATAGATGAGTTTTTAAAGTTCATCTTGGTGTAGAAATGGCTTTGGAGATTCTCCCCACTCTTCACTTGTCACTCAGCTGGAAAATTGACATGACAGTATGGAGACCACAGGCCATGATGTGGTATGAACATGTTCTACAGTGATTAGCACTGGAAGTGAGTGAACAATATAGTAGGGATGAGGTTTGAAATACAGACAACCACAACTTACTCTTTAGAAAGTTTATTCAAATTTATAGCTCATACATGAAAGAAATTTGACAGAAATATTCCCAAATTTAAAAACAATCTTCAAAGTTCCTTCACATTACCAAATTCAAGGTTAAAAACTTTTCCATACAATTAAGAATAAAATCATGTTTTAGTAAACCATGTAGGAGAAAAATTAAGTTACTTTTATCTAAGACCTATAGGATACAATTTTTTAGAATTATTATTATTGAGGAGCTAATCAAACTATGCAGTTAAATAATATATGTAAATGTATTATAGAAATATGTGAGGCATGGCCTAACAAAATGCGTTTTTTTCTGAATTGCATGATATTTGTAGTGTGTTTACTTTTTACTAATTTTTAGTTTGATTTCCTTTATAATTTTTTCTTTTTCTTTTAGTGGACATGTAATAATTATACATATTTATGGGATACAGACTGGCGTTTCCATGTATGCATATAATGTGTAATGATCAAATCAGAGAAATTTTCTACTTACTTTCTCAACTTAAACAGACATTCAGTTGCATTCTCCACTAAAGTGTTTTGCAAAATTTATCTCATTAAATCTGGATCCACTCCAGATTCCTCAAAGCCTAGCTTGTGTTCTAAATCTTCTGTGAAACTTTCCATATCCTTTCTTATAGTGCTGGTCTATTCCTCCTCTAGAACCTTAGTGTTTTATATCACTGTGGCCATTCTCAGATGACTGTAAATATATATAAATCTATGTCTTTCAGTATTTACTGGGAGTCTTTTGAGGGCAAGAATTGTTGCCCTGCAAACTTATGTAGTCAGAGTCCTAGAACATAAGGGGTACTCAGGCAATGTTTGTTCAACTGTATTGTTGAAAAGTCATCCAAATTTGGTAAGACCAGCAGTGACATTCAAGATGGCTGCTTGTCAAGAGAGATCAGGTTGGAAGCAGATAGGAAGGATTTAAAAAGTGAAAGAGTGTGAGCAAGTAAAGCAGCAAAAGCAAATTATGCTCACACGTTTTGCAGTGGATGGTGCTATAATTTTGAAGTGAAAGGTTTCCATGACCACCGCTGTGGTAATTGGCATTAGCGCTGCATATTGCTGGCAATTTAAGTGAAAATTACTACCTTGTTTCGTACTCCTACTGTGATTATTTAAAGACTGAGCTATATCTCATGATTTAGAGCTATTAGTACCCCAAAATGGTTTTAGATATTTTAGTAGAACTTTTTTTAACTTTTCATCTTTTTTATCTTAATAGTCCGTCACTCCTGCCTTTTAAATGAGTTTTTCAGAATCTTGAGAAAAAACCCAACATCTCATACAGTGTTTATTCTCGAAAGGGCATATGGTGTTCTACTGCATATAAAGTCAACTTGCCATATTATGTCTGTCCCTGGAAACTACTACATGGTAGCATAAATTGTATTACCTACCTATGACATCAGACTCAAATAATTTTTGTAAGTAGAATCACATTTTTATCTTTATGTGTAAATTGCTGCATTTACCTGCAAAACTGGGTGTTTAGATACCTAACTAAATTGTGAGAATATGTTTGGTATGGTGTTACCCACATGACAGGTAGATTTGAACCTTTGATGAGGGTCACTCCAATGACTAAAGCCAAGTAGGATTTAACAAAGGGATTTGATAACTTGCAACAAGTCAGGAGGACACCAGGGGTAGTTCCCAAAGCAGTGCCTCCCCACGCCAAGGAGAAAGCAGGGATACTATTGGGCTGTCATTGTATGTAGAGGTAAATGCAGTGCAGGCACTGTCATTGATCATTCTTCTGCATATATCCCATGTATAGAAAACAGCAAGTCAGCTCCTCCCTGGGTGAGGGTTTTAATATGATAATGAGGAGAGTTTACCAGAGTTCATTTCCAACTGATTATTGTGTTTCCAAGGCTGAGCTTCTTCCTGGGACTTTCTGAAGCAATAAGAACCCAAGGTGTAATAATTACAAGTGGGTACATTTTCACAGTGTGTAACCAAAAACTTAGGGACTATAGGTTACAACAATATTACTTAAAATATAAGCCATGTAGGTATGTATATATCCACAAGGAGGGATCCTTGGGAATACCTTAAAATGATAGAATAAACATGTTTATTAATTTTAAGCTGATTGCTTTTTTTTTCTTCCTGTGGTTATAAATAAGAAAATATATATATATATATATATATATATATATATATATGTCTGTATATATATTTATACATACCTATATATGTGTATATATATTCATATATATGTATATTCATACATATCTGACAAAAATTTATAATAAATATAAACTAAACATAGATGTCTGTTAGCAAAAATATATATTAATAAGATACATTGAGAGAACCTGGAATTGGAGTAAAGATGTATGCTATGAATAACAAAGGAAATGGAGTAAGTTTCGACTACCTAAAAACAGAGGCTATCATTGTCCGTCTAAGTGAAAACTGAGGCCAAACAAGTCAACTGTGGGACTGTGGATTGAGAGTGCTATTTTATAGATTGTGTAGATAAAATTCACAAGAAAGAGCAATGTCTGGCTAATGATTGGAAGAGACTGCTCAATATCAGTTTTCCATAGACACAAGAAAGATGCTTTCAAATATAATTTATTGCCTATTATATGAAAAAATTATTTAATCAGGTTCCCTGTATAAAATTTGCAACTCATTTAAAATGTTGATCTGGAAAGGGGAACTATGAATTATAGATGAATAGTGGAGTCTTATTTGAATCAATTATTGTATTCCCCATTGAAGTTTTTGTTGTCTTTTGAAAATGGCATTCAATCTATTTCAGTGTATGTTAATAGTGTTAAAGGAAGGTAACATATATCTATATCTGAAATATCAATAACTTTCTTTAATACAAATTCCCTTATTATTGGATTCTCTTACCATTTTTTTTTTTTTAACACAGAATTTTTACCACAGAAAGATGAAGAACAACTGCCTTCTCTCCCACCATCTAGTGGGAGACCTGAATCATTTCACCTATCAGTTCCCTAACTCTACCACAAATTCTCTGACATGGAGGAAATTGTCTTGGGAAGTTGAATTTCCATACCAGGGAAATGGCAGTTTCCCTTTATAGTCATGGCATTTCATTCAATAGAAAATGATGATTTTAGCTTTGTGACAACGATAGTGACATATGTCTTTTCACTCTACTAGAAAGGGAAAAAATAAATTTGTCTCTCAAATATTTTACTTATTAATTAATATGTTTTTCTTTAATCAAAAGATTCAAAAAAGCATTTCTTAGTTTACCCTGGAAATTACAGCAACTTGAATGCAAAAAGTACATATGGTTCCCTGTATCTCAAAGATTTCCATTGGTGCTCTGTTGTCTATTAGATTAAATGCAAACCACTAATCAAATAAGCCAGTTTTAAAAAATAATGCACAGATTTAGAAACCAAATAATTCAGAATGAGTGGACTAAGGACAAAGAGAATCTAATTAAGGAGAAGATTCTATCTTGAATCTTCATTAGAAGTCGGTTACCCCCGGCCAGACACAGTGGCTCTTGCCTGTTATCCCAGCACTTTGGGAGACCAAGGCAGGGGCATCATTTGAGGTCAAGAATTCAAGACCAGCTTGGCTGTCATGGTGAAACTCAATCTGTACCAAAAAATTAAAAAATTAGCCAGGCATGGTAGTACACAACTGTAATCCCAACTACTTGGGAGGCTGAGGCACCAGAATCACTTGAACCCAGGAGTCGGAGGTTGCAGTGAGCTAAGACCGTGCCACTGTACTCCAGCCTGGGTGACAGAGTGAGACCCTGTCTCCAAAAAAAAAAGAAGTCATTTACCATTTACCTGGACATCTCCATTTCCTTCAGACTGTTTGGCTCACGCACTTTACAACTTTTAGTGCAATAATTCTTAAGACTTTTTCACTTAAATAATAGAATGTGGGCCAATGTTGCTAGTATATCTGGACATTTCTAAGGGATGTGTATTTTCTATAATTTTTCATTTCTGATATTGTCTTGATACCTGCCTTGTATTTGACTTCTTAAACAACTGTCTCTTCCATTCCAAGTTTGTGAGCTAGATAGAAGCCTGTATCAACAGTTTGAGTTAATAGAAGCAATATGTTGTTACAGATTACAGCCATAAAATTATAAAATTTAGTTTTAGCAATCCTTATTCCTAAAAGCCTCTCAACATTTTTTCCTATAGATAACACCACCTACAGTCCTCTAACTTGACTGCATTCTCTGCTTTCCTTGACTGCTGCCCTTTTATCTAACTCAAATTTATACCCATTTCTACAAAAGCATGTTAATTATCTCCATGTGCTGCTTTGACTTACCTAAAGGTAGCTGCTTTGAAATATCATCTAAGAAAATTTTCACTATCTGATTTTTAATTGAATCCTTGAAAGTTATGACAGTATCAGCATATTAAAACTCAGTCAAGGGCATTGTCCACATATTTAAAAAATATATTTTAGTCAATTAGAAAGACACATAACATTCGCATAAGTACTACTTAACTATGGATGACATATTGATATATATGTCATTCTACCGAGGTCCTAAACAAATTTCCTGGCATTCTTCTACCAATCTGTGATTACAGAAGATAGAAGACCTAATATTAACATCTTAGAACTTCCCTTTAAATAGGATCCATAATTATCATAAAGAGAAAAAAAGGTGTGACAAACTTGGAGCAACAGAATAAGGTAGTAGAAAGTTAGAGAACTATTTCTATGTATCCTTATTAAGGGAAAATTAATTATAATGACAGTTAAATGGATTGTGATGACAGGTGCTATGCAATTAAACCCTAAGCTCAAATGATTTTGAAGTATGACAGGTGCTAAGCAGAAAAACATTAAGAAAAGCCTCAAAATTATCTGCTTTAGTTTAATCCTGAGTTTGTAAGTTTTATTTATTTATTTATTTTTAGGTCAGTGAATTAAGGCCATGCCCATAGATTGTTTTTCTATACCCTCATTTTCTAACTGAGATTGTTTTTCTATGCCCTCATTTTCTAACTGACCATCAATGTATGGTCAGTTAGAAAATGAGGGTATAGAAAAACGGTAATCTCTTTTTCAAGGTAATAGCACTGAATCTTTTCTCCATTTGTGGTATATTTAACAGTATTTCTAAATATGAAGTATCTGGCTTGATTTCTTAACACTATTTGCATGAGTAAAACAACCAAGTACAAAAAAATATTAAGCTTGGGAGGTGCCAAGAGAGAAGCAGCAAAGGCAAACAGACAAATTTCCTTCCTTATTGTGTACTTCAAGCCAGTCAAGTTTTAATTTGCTTTACCATCAACAAAGTATGGGTTATCCCATTCTCATAAATTTCTTTAATATATTTGCTGCCTCAGCATTCATTTTTAGGCCTGACATGAGTTGTCTGAAACTCAGTCATACCGTATCATCTTTGTCCTAGTTAAAACTTCCCCTCCCAATGTGTTGTGATTGATTATCATTTAAACCACTTGTTCCTTAACCCACAGACCCAAAGCCCAACAGATCTCACAGCTGCTGACCATGGGAAAACCTAATGGTTAACACTAGAGTCATGTAAATAAGTATCCATCTCTGCACTTTTTTTTTAAACAAACCAATCCTCAACCTCCTTGGGAAAGCTTAGAGACAATGCCATGTATCTTAATAAAGACATAGTTGTACAGGTCCTTTCTCTCTCATGCTTTGCATACACTGGTTGAGCTCTCAGCCTCCTGCAGATTTCCTGTCAGCCCTCTACTGGCACCCCTATCCTCTCTTGGATCTGTAAGTAACAAACATATGCTATTTTACGCATTTTTGTTTTAACTCCTCATGGTGTCTCACCTGAACCTAAATTTCCCCCAATCAGGGCCCTCCTAGAGAGTGGTTACCTTGGCTTATGGCCATTCTTGACAAGGACACATTAAGAACAAATTAGAAAGAAACCATAAGAAACAAAATCATAAGTCATGTTACCCATAATATTTGTATGTAATAAATATTCCCTGAGCATTGAATCTTTGTCTGATACAGTCCTAGGGACATAATGGTGAAAAAGGTAGAGAAAATACCCACTGTCATGAAGAATATATTTTAATAGAAAAGACAGTGAAATAAATGAATGAATTCATAAAGAAAAATAAAACATGATAAATGGATGGACAGTTCTATTTCACATAAGGTGATCAGGAAATGGCCCTCTGAGGAAGGGATATGTGAATAAAGTCGTTAATGAAGTGAGGTTGAACTGTAATCATAGGTTAAAGGAGCTTTGAAAATTGTGATACAGATATACACATATGTGTCTATATGTGTACAGATATATATGTGTATGTATATTTACACAGAATCACACAAATACCACCTTCTTACTATTAGCTTAAAAATCCACAAAAGTAGTAAGTGTCAGTTCTGTCCGTGCTGTGATGGCCAAAATTATAGTGCAAAAAGTCATCTCAGAAAACTTTTTGGACTGGTATTGCTTTCTGGCTTTTGGAACATTTTTTAGAAACCCTATCACAAAACAAAAAACAAACAAACAAAAAACCCAACCAAAAAAATGAAAATCAAGAAGCCACTATCTCTGATATTCTTTCCAGCCATGGCACAAAAATAAGTTGCAATAAGAGCATGGAAATTGTCTTTTTTCTTTCCACTAACTTGGTTAGATGGTTAGCTAGTGACAGCCCATGGCAGTACATCAATAAGGTAGAAATTGTCTGTCTATATTAGAGATTTCTGCTCTTGATGTAAGGTCAACGAGTTGAGGCTTGCCAGAAATCTATTCACCATTGCTGCTGTATAAAATAATCTTAATGCCAATGCTGCATCCCAAGAAATGTTTTAAAAATAATTCATTTTTAAATGTATTCCAAAATAAATGCTCAATAAATATTTGATGAATGAGCAACTAAAGATCAGTTTTCATGATAGTCTTCCTGCTAAATATATAAGAAAGTACTAGTAAATTATGTTCAAAAAGCTCACAACTGCTGATGGCGGAGCCAATCTAAGCCTTTAATTTGTCAGAAAAGTCCAGGCAAGAAAAACAGTCAAGTATAGTTGAGGCAAAACACACTCTCAGGATGTGCCACAATATCAGTATCACAGTTCTATGCATCCAAGCAGTTTCAAATAAGCATACAGTGGTCAATATACTCTCAACCCTGTTCTGGAACAAATGCAGAACATTCCAATTATAACTCTGAGCCCACAAACCCATGACAGCAGTGAAATAAATAAATCGGCTCCGATGGAAATTGTAATATCATCATCCCTTATTCATTGAAAATCCTTTCCCATTTCATAGTATTTAATAGATACATTTTTGCCATTTCTCTTCTCACAAAATAGAAAATTAATTTAGAAGGATATAGTCAATTCTGTTATTTTAAAATTTTCATTTACGATTCAGGGGTGCACATGCAGGTTTGTTATATATGTAAACTCATGTCACAAGGCTTTGGTGAACAGATTATTTTGTCATCCACATACTAAACATAGTATATAATAGCTATTTTTTTTTCTGATCCTCTTTGTCTTCCCACCCTCCACCCTCAAGTAGGTCGAGTGTCTGTAGTTTCCCATTTTGTGTC
This sequence comes from Ateles fusciceps, assembly GCA_036589455.1. Taxonomy (NCBI): domain Eukaryota; kingdom Metazoa; phylum Chordata; class Mammalia; order Primates; family Atelidae; genus Ateles; species Ateles fusciceps. The sequence goes on along the minus strand of JAZHEH010000065.1, from coordinate 3,013,885 downwards.
CATGTGTTTTCATTATTTAGCTACCACTTATAAGTGAGAACATGCAGTATTTGGTTTTTTGTTTCTGTGTTACTTTGCTAAGGATAATGGCCTCTAGCTCCATCCATGTTCCTGCAAAGGACATGATCTCATTCTTTTTTATGGCTTCATTTTTGTACATCGACCACATTTTCTTTATCCAATCTGCTATTGATGTCTTTGCTATTGTGCATACTGCTGCGATGAACATACGTGTGCATGTGTCTTTATGGCAGAACAATTTCTACTCCTTTGGATATATGGCTAGTAGTGGGATTTCTGGGTTAAATGGTAGTTCTGTTTTTAGTTCTTTGAGGAATTGCCACACTGCTTTCCACAATGGTTTAACTAATATACAGTCCTACCAGTAGTATATAAATCTTCTCTTTTCTCTGCAACCTTGCCAGCATCTGGTATTTTTTTTACTTTTAATAATAGCCACTCTGACTGGTGTGAGATGGTACCTCATTGTGGTTTTAATTTGCCTATCTCTAATGATAGCGATACTGAACATTTTTTCATATGCTTGTTGGCTGCATGTATGTCTTCTTTTAAAAGTATCTGTTCATGTCCTTTGCCCACTTTTTAATGGGGTTGTTTGTGTTTTTCCTGTAAATTTAAGTTCCTTATAGATGCTGGATATTAGACCTTTGTCAGACACATAGTTTGTAAACATTTTCTTCCATTCTGTAAAATTTCTCTTCACTCTATACTTTCTCTTGCTGTACAGATGCTCTTTCGTTTAATGAGATCCCATTTGTCAACCTTTGCTTTTGTTGCAATTGCTTTCGGTGTCTTTGTCATGAAATCTTTGCCAGTTTCTATATTAAGAAGGTAGTTCTTAGGTCATTTTCCAAGGCTTTTACATTTAAGTCTTTAATCTACCTTGGGTTGATATTTGTATGTGGTATAAGAAATGTTTCCAGTTTCAGTCTTCTGCATATGTCTAGCTAGTCATTCCAGTACCATTTATTGAATAGAGAGTATTTTCCCTTTGCTTGTTTTTGTCATCTTTGTTGAAGGTCAGATGGCAGTAGGCGTGTGGCCTTATTTCTGGGCTCTATTCTGTTTCATTGGTCTATGTGTCTGATTTTGTACCATTATGATGCTGTTTGAGATACTGTAGCCTTATAGTATAGTTAGAAGTTGAGTAACGTGATTCCTCCAGTTTTGTTCTTTTTGCTTAGGATTGCCTTGGATATTTGGGTTCCTTTTTGGTTCCATGCGAATTTTAGAATAGTTTTTTCTAGTTCGGTGAAGATAGCCATTTGTAGTGATCATAATAGCATTAAATCTGTAATTTTGGGGAGGCAGTATGGCCATTTTAACAATATTAATTCTTCCTATTTAAAAGCATGGAATGTTTTTCCACTTTTTTGGTGTCATCTCTAATATTTTTTAGCAGTGTTTTTTAATTCTCTTTGTAGAGACCTTACACCTCCTGGTTAGCTGTATTCCTAGGTATTCTATCTTTTTGTAGCAATAGTGAATGAGATTGCTTTCCTGATTTGGTTCTCAGCTTGGATGTCGATGATGTATAAGACTGCTACTGACTTTTGTATGTTGATTTTTTAGCCTGAGATTTTGCTGAAGTTGTTATCAGCTCTAGGAGCTTTTGGGCAGGGGCTATCAGGTTTTCTTGATATAGAATCATGTAATTTGCAAACAGACATAGTTGGACCTCCTCTCTTTTTATTTGATCGACTTTTTATTTCCTTCTCCTGCCTGATTCCTCTGGCCAGGGCTTCTAATGCTATGTTAAATAGAAGTGGTGAATTTGCTGAAGATTGTTTTATGTCTGATTGCATGGTCAATTTTAGAGAATGTGCTATGTAGCAATGAGAAGAGTGTATATTCTGTTGTTTTGGCATGGAGACTTCTGTAGATGTCTATTAGGTTCATTTGATCAAATGTTCAGTTCAGGTCCCGAATATCTTTGTTAATTTTCTGCCTCGATGATCTAATACTGTCAGTGGGGTGTGGAAGTCTCTCACTATTATTGTACGGGAATCTAAGTCTCTTCATAGTTTTCTAAGAACTTGCTTTGTAAATCTGGGTGTTCCTGTGTTGGGTTCATATATACTTAGCATAGTTAGATCTTGTTGTATTGAAGAATTTTTCTTTTATAATCTTTTTGGCTTAAGGTCTGTCAATTCTTTTGTTTGTGCTTTAGTTGCTGAACATCTTTTTTTTTTGCAATTAAATCATAATTTTTAAATGAATCATTGTAAAATGAATAATTCCTTTAATAATGTGAACCTAAATGTCTAAACTCTTTCAAAAAAGGCAATACTTATTTTACCATATCAAATAAAATCATTCAATTATTTCATCCTGCTTTACTGTGGGGGAGTCTTGGTTTTCTGTTTGCTTATTTGTTTCCATAGTCACCTGCTAAGTATATCTTGGACTAAAATGAAGATATTCCCATCTGTCACAAACTTGTCCTGGATATACGGTCCGCTGCTCCAAATGGCTGCTGCCTACTCTTTCCACAGGCCTTGGCTCTTTTCAGTGCAGTTACCTTCAAAGTTCCTGAACATGAATCTTCCCTCAGGCTGCCACTGCTCTCCTCTTTATTGCTTTGTCCAGACTGTGGTCACAAGATCTTCCTTTAATTACCCATAATGATAGCTGAGAGCAGATGGTAAATTGGGAGGAGGATGAACCAAATGTTTAGAAATAATCAAAGAGAAGTACAACCCAAGAGTATCAGAAGTGATTTAAGATTTCATGTAGCCCACAGATTCGTCCCATTCCCATAGGCTCCTATAGAATATAGAACTATTTTTTTTTTTTTTTTTACAAAAGGTGTTAGTTTATACCTGCGTTTTCATGGCTCTTGCTACTAGGCATTATCAATGTCTTAATTGTGAATATATGAAAGATAAGAAATAGTATACTACTACATTTTAACTTGCGTTTTAAAAGCTTTGGATTAATTTAAAACTTTCAACATGCAATAGATATATTTATTTTTCCGTGATGTCTCCTCTTCATCTTTGTTTAATTTGTAGTCTTTCCAGCCCTTTTGTACATTATGATTCTATTTTATTTTATTGTCAATTTATATTCTACCAAATTTCCACAGACTCATAGCTTAACCACAAAACTAGAAAATTACTCACAACTTGAATTTCCTAGGCGTTCCTCTATCACATAAGCATCTAGACTCCTTCTGACAGATAATCATTATTGTTGCACACACTATTATCTGTCCTTCTACATTCATTTTCTCTCTTCTTGTTTTATTATAGCAATAGAATTTAAAATAGTCATTCAGATATCCAGCTAAAAGACATCATTCCCAATCCAGCTAGAAGAGGCACATGACTAATTAATTTTTTAGGTATAAAATATAAGGTGAAAGATTAGGTTATAAGTATACAATTTAATTTTTGCAAATGCTAAGGCTGTGTAATCTGTATCATTTACCAAACAGAGAATATCTTCATCTTCCCAGAGAGTTACCTTGTGCCCCTTGCAAGGTAATCTATACCCACATCAAAACAACCAGTGATGTAAATTTTATCACCATATCTTGCTTTGTTTTCTTCTGGAACTGGTATAAATGTGAATACATTGTTGTGTATGCCTTCTTCCATGTAAGTTTTTGAGATTGCCATGTATTTTAGTAGTTTGTTCTTTTTCTTTGCTGAGCATTATTTCATTGTATGAATATACCACCATTCTTTATTCAACCTCCTATTGATGGACAGACACATGGCCTGTTTGTAGTTTTTGCCTATTACGAATAAAATACCCATGAACCTTGTTATACAAGGTTTTACATATATATATGTAGTTTCATCTTTCTTGAATAAATAGCCAGGGGAAAGGGCATTGCTGAGTCTTAGGGTAGATATAGCTTCTTAAATAAATTATAAAATATTTTTTCCAAAGTTTTTAAAAATATACTTTGCCTGCCAATCAACCATCTATGAGAGTTCTGATAATATTGCATTAGGGGGTCAATAAATTCTTTCTGTAAAGGACTAGGTAATAATTATTTTTGTTTTTGTGAGCTATGCAGTCTCCATAGCAACTACATAATTCTGCCATTGTAGTGTGAAAGCATCTACAGACAATACATAAATGAATGAGCATTGATATGTTCTAATAAAACTTTTTTTATATTAAGAAAACAGGCCACAGACAGATTTTTCTCCTGGGTTACATTTGACACACCCTGCTCTGCATCCTCTCCAATATTTGGTGTCATCAATATTTTTTATTTTAACCATGCAAGTAGATGTGATTTTTACTTTGCACTCCTCTAATAACTAATGATGTTGAAAATAAAATCATAGGCTTATTGGCCATTTAGTCATCTTTCTTTCTGAAATGTCAGTTCAAATTTGATTCTCATTTTTATTATATTGTTTATCATTTTATTGTCGAAAGCAGATAAGTCTTTTCTTAGTGTATGTTTGTAAATATTTCTTCTCTCCCATTATGTGGCTTGGCTATTTATTTTCTTAGTGGTACCTCTTAGTGAACAAATGTTTACTTTTTCAAAAGTTCAAATATATTATCATATATATATATATATTTAAAATGCTTTTCTTAGTGTTTTCTGTTTTTCCTTTGTGAAATCTTTGCTCACTTATGATTTGTGAAGATATTCTCCAATTTTTTTTCTATAATTTGTATAGTTTGGTTTCTATATTTAAATCTATAATCCAACAATGTTAAATAGAAGTCATTACAGTAGATATTCTTGTCTTGTATCTGGACTTACAGGTAAAAATTGTCTTTCATGAGCTACAATTTTTTTTGAAAATGCCATTTATAAAATCGCAAAGGTTCTATTTTATTATATTTCTATGTTGATAGTTTTTATCATCAATCAATGTTGAATATTGTCAAATGTTTTCTGTTCATATATGAACATAATTACAGCTAGTAAATGCAAAAACTGGAATTAAAACTAAAGTACTCTATCACTGGGGCCTACAATCTTAATGTATATAATAAGTGATAAATTTGAAAAAACGGTTGTTGGGAATGTATACAATATATCTTCACATGTTTCTGAGTCTGATATGACCAAAGAAAGGGCACAGGCAAGACCTTTTGACTCAGTAGATAAAATAATTTTATTCAAGTTGAATATTCAACTCCAAGATTTTCCTGGAGTTATCCAAAGAGAGGCTGAGAACACACAACAATAAAAAAATGTCATAACAATGTCAGAAGTAAATAGAAATATGGAAGGTATGATGTGTAAATTCCTTTCTGTTTCTGAGTTTTAATGAGTAAATATTTCAAATATAAAGAAAGGACCATTGTGCATGATTTATTAGAATAGAATTGCTAGTGTGACTCAGTTCTTCAATCTGTCACTACAGCTATGAGTGAGACAATGATTTCTCTATAATTTTTCTCTTCAGTATTTATACACTGTGTCGTTAAAGTCAGCCAGTAAGTGGCAGAGACTGACTTTAGTGAGTTAAATTCAAGTTGGCAATGAGAGGAACAAGAACCAGTTCAGTACTCAGTGTTATTGAAATGAACAATAACCCTTAAGCTAATGTCTTGATGTTCTGCTGCTGATAAAGATGTAACAATTTTTCAACAGTTGTTAAAGAGGACCTCAGGAAATACACACCATCAGCTTCACAGAAATGAATTTGAACTTCAGATAATTCTATCTCTGGATGCACTGAGTATATAGACCAAATATACTTGTCATTTTCATGTGGGTTTCAAGCTGATAGCACCTCCATTCTAAACCTCAGGACAAGATTCAACTTCAGTGGCCTTCACATGGTCAACATTCTCCTCATTAGAAATTATCCCGAAGCTTTACAGGATCTTGTCACCATCGTATCTACCTTGATATTTTGTTTATTTAGAATGACAATATGTTAAAGGCAGTTCTTTTTGAAAAAAATTAATTTCAGATACATAAGTAACTACTTATATAAGTAACTACGTACTTTCTGATAGGGAAGTTTCACTTTATTACTGGTAATACTCCTAAATATTTATGTTACGTATAGTAAATAAAACACATTTTATGAACTGAATAATGTAGAGAAAATATAATTGCAAGATTAGGTTTTTTAAGTAGCAGGGCACATATAACATCTACAATTTCATGTGAAAATGATAGATTTTATATACTAATAGATACATGTTAGAATACTATTCTATTTTTCCAGATACTAAATGCTGGATTTATTGACTTTAGAGACCATGCAATTAGTAGCATATATGGAAAAGCATACAGAATAATAACAAATATAATGATAACTGAGATAATTCAAAAAGGCTGTATTATCTATACTTTAGTGTGTGAAAATCAACGAACTAAACACTGAAATCAGAGTGTCAAAGAGAAATCTGCATTCTCTTGTTCAATTAAGCATTATTCACCTTAGCCAAGATATGGAATCAACTTAAGTGTCCATCAGTGGATGAATGGTAAAGTGTGGTGCATATACACAATATACTAGCCATCCTTAAAAAAGAATAACATTCTGTTATTTGCAAAAACATGAATGAACCTGGAAGACATTATGATAAGTGAAATAAGTAAGGCACAGAAAAACAAATACCACATGATCTCACTGACATGTGGAATATAAAAAATTTTAACTCAAAGAAGTAGAGAATTGAATAGTGGTTACTAGGGGTTGGAGGTGGGTGGAGAGTTGGGGGAAATGTTTGTTAAAGGAGACAAAATTTTGCTTGGTTAGGAGGAATAATTTCAAGAGATATATTTTACAACGGTGACTGTAATAAATTATAGTATGTTTTGAAAATCTCTAGAAGAATAGATTTAAGTGTTTTTACCCAAAATGATAAGTATATGAGGATGAGGTAATACATATGTTAATTACTCAAATGAGCCATTTCACAGTGTATACATATTTTAAAACATCATTTTATACACAATAAATGAAATATAATTTCGTCAATTAAAAATGAAACAAAAAACATAAATATGAATATTTGAATATTATTCTACTTAAAGTTCAATTATAAGTAATTATAAATGTTGAACAATTAAGAAGCTAAAATATATGAGAAAAACTATGATTCCTCAAATAATTATGTGTCTGGCTTTTAAGAATTTATCTAAGAGTAAGCAAAAATATATTTTTATATTTGGAAACAGATGTTAACAGAATTATTAAGAATTGATATTTTAAAAATTGTTCTTATTTAAAAAATGAAGAAATGCTTTGACCTCACAATAATTATTAACATATTACCTAGAGTGATGGTTTTAGATAATGAAATAAAAGAAATAGTAAAATGAAAAAAAAAATCAGCAAATAACTAAAAACATCATGAAATATTTTATTTGTTTTGTTCTCACTTGCACCAAATGTTACAAACATAATACTTTTATGTTGGCTTTAATGTTTGGATACCTATGCCCAGGTTATAACCTGATCTATGATTCTTAGAACACAATTTTACAACTGTATGTATTATAATTGCTTTAATGTTTCATGTGTCATAATACAATCCCAAGTTATACAGAACACCAAGAACAGTTCAAAATATGGTGTACCTATTTTGCTCATTAATAATTTAATAACATGATGTACTCTGTTGACCCAACTTTGAAAATAACTCTCTTAAGAGCCATGTCACTTATAATCCAACACTTTCTCTTTGATTTAACTACCAATACCTTCTTTTCCTCAGTTTCATCCACTCTTGGGCATTTTAAAATCGGTACAACTTAATCAGCACCTATGGGATAACTTCTGCAACAGGGTGGGATAATTATGGCTATGTTAATCTTTTACACATTCGGAATAATATCAGTGTGATTTAATTTCCGTGTGATTGGATAGAGTATTTGGAGAATCCATATGAGCAACATTGCTCTTTTGTGTCAAATTGTCGATTGAACACCTGATCTATTTCAGCACTGTGCTAGGCATCTAAAGAAGTCTCAAAGAACATTTAGTTTTCTGGGGAAGACAAATATCTATAAATCTTTGGATGAAGCAATGTGCTAAGAATTATAGCATAATTAAGATGCTAGAAAACTATTCAAATACAAAAAAGGCAAAGATATCGCTAAGGAAATGTTATTTAAGCTAGATTTCTGGGTTAAGTAGAATTTTGCCAGAGGAAAGAGTGTTGAAGGTAAGGTGGAATAGAGTATTTTCCAGAGAAAGCATAGCAGATAAAAAGGCCCAAAGGTGAAAATGGATTGTTTACATGGTATGTTCATACAGATGCCACTATTATTCCACAATAACTGTAACGTTGCAGTCCACAGTCACTTTTATCCAGGGTGTAGATGTAACTCAGTTGGATTTTTCATCTGCTTTCACACTTTTGAAACTGCACTGTTAACACCTAGATTTTTATAACAATTGAAACTCATCATGAAGAAAAAAGTTCTGAGGCAAAGTGAAAAATTGCGTTCTTTTCAAAATGTTGCCCTGTTCAACTAATTAATCATAGTAAATGTGATATTGCTGTGAAGTTTTGGCCAATTTCAGACTAATATGTAACATTTGTTTTTGTGTTTGTTTGTATAGTTGAACCAATTATGTTAACTAAATTCAAGAACATCATTGAGACTTCTAATACTAGAGATATGTGATGAACTACATTTCCAGTCCTATATCAGCTTTCAGCATTGCCTGACACAAAAACAGCCAGCATCTTGACCTTTCTGAATATTGATTTGGGCAGTAGATCATGGACAAAACATAACACAGCCAGTAAACTAATCACAGAAGCACTTTAACCAGAATTAATAAGTGTTTCCTCAAGCAATTCCCAATTTCAAATATGGTAAAAATAATAGCTAATATTAGCAGGAGGCAAACAATAACAAAACTGGAGTTTAGGCCTCATTAATACTGTGGAAATATCCTTGCTGCTTAGACAGCAAAAGAGATAAATAGCTCATGCTTTTCCACTTCATCTTCTCCGTGTTTCTTGATAATATACTAGACGGAAGTTTCCTTCCTTTAAGTGGGATATTTGCAGGAATGGATTTGGTATGTAGAGACACAAAGCACTGAGATTTCCAGCAGCAAGAGAACTGAATGATGGCAAAAGTGTAAAAAGTGTTGACAGTTATCAGCTGTGCAATTGCCCCAAATACTCACATTCTCACTACTAATGCCACCATTGTCCTCAATTGAGATAACTTAATGCATTTCAATGGTTTAAAATTCGTCTAAATTCTAAATTTTTATTAGAAGACCAATGTTCTAGTCTTTGCTATAACATTTAACATTGATGCAAATTTTGTCAACATTTCCTACCCTATCTCAATTTTCTCCTCTCAAAGTGATTTAGTAACAACTTGCCTATCTGGTAAAACTGGTTCATTACGGGAATCCAGAAAATATAATAAACCTTGAAATTGTTTATTCATATTTTCTATGAAAAGTATATATGACTTTGTAATATATATATAGACACACATGCATGCACACATACACATAGACACACACATATCTATATATATCTGTCTACATATCTATCTATGTATCTATATGAAAGTTTTGTTTTGTCCTAGGAAGAAGCGTATTGGGGTTCTGATGAATGCCAGCCTAAAACACGCAGAGGAGTAAGGTAGGAATCAAGCTATTAATTATTAAAATTTATTTAGGTAACCCAGCTTGTACTTAGCTGCAAAGAATATTCAACAGTGCAATTTGTAGATTGAGATAATTAAAAAGTATGAGATATGTTGCATGAGTGTGTACATAGTGAAAAAATCTGGAAAAATGTTCTTTAACTGATACCTCAGGACACAGAATTCTCTGCTACAGAATTCACACAAAGCTATTCATATTGTCTGGCTATTTAAAGTAAATTTGTATTATTTTGTACTTAATGTATATATTTTAAAAAGCACTGCACAATATTGTCATGCAATAATGTGAAAATAGATATTTATTCAAATTGTTTTCAATCCAAGTTAAACTCAAATAGTGAAAACAATAGGATTGTTAGGTCTCACTGTGGGATTCTATGCAAACCCTACACAGGGTTTTCACATGCCCTGTCTACACAGTATTATCCATCACTCACATTCAGTGTTAAGACTGTTAAAGCAGATGATGATTCCTAAATTCAGTCTTCATCCATGGCTCATGGGAGAAAGCATCTTCCTAAGAATTATATGGATAGTTTCAACTTAGCACAACCTTGTTCCCTAATGGAATGGTTGTTGTATTAAATACATATGAGGCAAGGTGACTCTTATTGGAAATGTTTCTTAACTATATATATATATATATATTATGTATTTTTTTTTTTTTAATAAGACGGAGTTTCACCATATTGGTCAGGCTGGTCTCGAATGCCTGACCTCAGGTGATCTGCCCGCCTCAGCCTCCCAAAGTGCTGGGATTACAGGCGTGAGCCACCATGCCCGGCTTCTTAACTATATTTTTAAAGACAACTTTACCTTTAAATTACCGACTCAAAACCATAAATTTAATTCTTAGGCTTTAAATGATTTTTTTAAGGTACATACATATGGGTTATCAAATATCAATGCTATAGTAACATCCTGAAACAAAACAAGCACAAAGGTATAAAAGCCTAAACTGGAGGAAACTTGAAACCTTCATGTTAAATCTTAAATGTAGTATTTCTAACTTGTGAAGACAAATTGGTAGGCAGCCATTTTTTTGTGTCTTAAAATAACTGAGGGCATAGTTAAAATTTTATACATGAAGTGATTGCTTATTGACTGTTGCAGGTGAGATGTGTTTTTTTAGTTTATTTGAAATGTTTGACTGGAAAGGGGGAGAGGGGGAAAGCAAATATTTGAAATTTGGAAAACTCTAAACCTTTTGGTATGAAATTGTAACTTTCACTTACATTTTCTTTAAGGATATAAAAGGTTTAAAATTGATGTAGTTAAATTGAACAATAACCATTGGTGACTATGGAACAGGTAATTATAGCCTGCAGAAAAAGTTGTAATCTAGGAATTAAAAAAATAAGATCCTGAAGTTGTTTACCTGCATCAATTTCTGTATTTATGTGAATTTATAAACTGCAGTAAGTTTTGAATGAGGTTAACCTTCTTTAATATGTGTAATCGAGTCTGTAGACTGTGATCTCCCCAAACTAAAAAGTACAGTACTCGGGATTGTGTTCTTTATGGTTGTAGTGTTGATAAAATACTAATATGCAGAAAATAAAGGAATTACACAGTGCAAATAAATAAATTACCAACTCATATACTTTCTATGAAATAGAAGTTATAGATGAAAGATCTTCTTCTCTGCATGAAAGTGCAGAAGGTTGGAGAAAAGACTGTTCATTCCACATCTTCAAACCATAGAACAGAACAGAAAAGACAAAAAAGGAAATTAATATTTGGAACTCCCAATAATGTATTTTAATCATGCCATAGGCACTAAACTTAAATTTATTCTTTTTTTTTAAATTAAAAGTGCTTATAAATGAAGAGTATAAGAGTTTATTGTCATTTTCCACTTCAGAGGCCACTAGTCTAGACTAGGAAAGAGAATAACTGAAATTTCTCTCCTACCTACTTACTGTCTTACTCTTTTTCAGTTCTGGGCTTTGCTTAAGAATCATGTTAGCACACTGATGAGATACATAATATGGCATTGAGACATAATACACTCCCCCACTCCTTACAATTTAAAATTATCCTTGTAGATCTCTTGGGAAAGATAACTATGTCAGGATATAGCCCAAGATCACAACCACCTCAGGATCTATAGAAGAGCCACATTTATAACACTAAATCCTATCCTTCCGTTTGTTGTGGTTGTTTGTATTCACCACCTTCTTTCCTATCCTCTATGATAATCAACTCTTGACTTCATTTTGTTTTTAATCCCTTTAAGAGGTCAGCAACTTCTCTTGCTTGAATTTAGGTATAGGCAGACTAAAAGCCTAAAAAATTAAAGGAACATAACACTGGATATGGAGTTGCAAAGTTTTTATCACTCCAAGTCAAAGATATTCATGCAAGAGTCTCAAAAAATGTTTTCACAAAAGTTGTTATTTACCTCTTCCTACACAGAAATCTGGTCCTGAAAAACAGGAATAAATAATTAAATAAAACTATTGGGAAGCTATAAAATTCTTTAGTGACACCGTTTCAGAGACTCACAAACAAAATGAGGCAGAGGAGGTCTTAGGAATAATCTAGAACAGTTTTTTAACCTTTAACTTAATTTAATTTGTCTTTCTCCAAGGAGATATTTTAGACATTATTTTATAACTGTTCACCAGTTAAATTTTAACACTATAGAAACAGTATATTAGTTTATATACTATATGTACATCTGTGCTTTATACGTAAAAAGAATAATATTTATTTTGCCTTTGAAGAAAAAAATTCCCTTGTGGGCAATATTGTTCCTATTAAGAATGCATAACGTATAACAAATGAGAAGTACAATTAGAATGTAACACAAAGAAATGATGAATGCTTGAGATGATGGGTAACCCATTTACTCTGATGTCATTATTACACATTATATGCCTGTATCAAAAAATCTCATGTACCCTATAAATATACACTATGTACCCATAAAATGAAAAATAAATAAACCTTAAAAACTGGGGAAATCAAAGCTCTTAAAGGCAAAGCAATTTATCTATCATTACAAATAAAATTAATAATGAAAAACAAAGTAGAATTCTGATATACTGTTTTCCAATGGATAGTGCTTTGCACATAGTCACCTTGTGACACCAAATATGAAAATGCACAATTCTGCAAACAATCAAATAGAATTTTGACTGGATAAGCAGAGATGTAGAGCAGTAAAATAAGTATTAGCATTAATGTGAATTCATAGTTTAAAGTTATTTGAGAAAAGTAACTATGATTTATTGTAATTGTTAATATCCTTATGTACAAGGTATCAATTGCTCTTCTCATAATCATAATGTAATGATATAATCTTCATAAAAATGTGACTTCCTTCAGAACAAATACTTTGTTTATTAGACATTTTAGGAGAATTACTTTAATTCAATTTTTATTATAAACTCAAAATTAAAATGTCATAGCTCAATGTATAATGGCTAACAATAAATAATTTAAAAATGTCTTACCCACAATGAAATTCTATGAAAATTATTAAATGAACCTGTCCTAACTGTACTGTCAGACAAATAAATTTTGTATATAGTTATATATTATATATTTATGTAGCCTAAATTTATATATTTATATTATAAAATATAAACAATTGATCTATAATATAAATCTGTATTTATATATAATATAAATATATATGGACAGTGAGAAAAAATTAGTTCATCAATGATAGGAAAGTTTGTCATTAATTTTTATGTTTATTTCTAATATTTGTTATTTATTTTAAGGATCAGAAGGCATATATTTTTCTTGTGAAAACTATTAGAAACTATAAAAATACAACTATAGAATTTGGTTCTTTCTCAAGTTCTACTTTTACAATAAGTGGCAACACCAAAAACTAGAGAGACATTTTTGACCCTCATTTCCATTATGCAGTTTAACAAAATGTTTCACTGAATGAACTTTTACAATATGTATTTACTCACTGGTTTCTATGTCTGTTTTCACACCTTACACTAAGCTAGCGAAATTTATGACCGTAACTTGTTGTACTGATCCCAGTTATGGATTTTGCAGGCATTTATCTCATTAACAGCCAAATTCAATGTTTTTAAAGGAAAAAATAAACCATGAAGTTAAAATCATTTAAAATTGTATTTTATATAAATAATATATAGTATTTATTATATAAAAACATTTATTCTATATACTATTTTATATAGAATATAGTTATATATTCTTTATGTTTTCCCACATGTTACTGAAGTCACTTTTTGGATTTCAATGGGTCACTTAGTAACTTCAGACTCCTGAATGGTTAAATAAAAAATGCCTAAAATAAAAAGACTAGATTAAAATTCTGGTTGACATTTGACCTTAGTCAATTTACTATAACAATTTGTATCTCATTTTTATCATCTTAGAAATGGTCATAATTATAATACCTACCTCATAATGGTGTGAAGTTTAATTATATAATTTTCAAGCTATAATTATAATTAGCAATACTATAATTATCAAGCTTATAACAATGCCTGTCATATAGTAAATAACATAGTTGTTAGACATCATTTCCTCACCCACCAAAGTCTCTGAAGTAGAGTATCTCCAATGTTCTTCCAACACCAGCTTCCTAAGTTTATAATTCTACTTTGTTTTTTTCTCTACAATAGTTTTCACTTACTACATTTAAGGTAGCTTTCCTGTGAGCCATATATTTAAATATTGTATATGTTTATTTCATATTGCATATTTCAAAACAAACCTTGATTTACTAATACAGATTCTATTGTTTTTAGTTCCATATTCATATAGCATACAAGTTGATAACATAAGTTTTTAACATAATTGTACTTATCAGTTTTTCTAAAAGATTTTAAGTTAAGATGGGTTCTTCTTTAATTTTAAATTTTGAATCAAGATTTCCTAGCTTCTCATTTCAGTGATAAAATTTGACTCCAGGTTCATTTAAGGAGAATAAGAAGAGAAAAGAGAAAAAAGTTAGAGCAATGTGCTTTTTTTCATATTTGTATTCTGTTCTCTTTCTGACCATCTTTATTTATGCTAAGGCAGGGAGGATCACTACGTTGTGTCTCCACAACATTTATATGTTGCGAATCCCCAACGTGACTGGATTTAGAAATACAGTCAATAAAGACGTGATTGTAGGTAAATGAGGTCATAAGGACTAGCACTCCTATAAGAAAAGGAAAGATGCCATAGCACTCTCACTCTGTCATGCAAGGACACAAGAAGGCAGCCCATCTGCAAACCATGCAGAGAACCCTCAATAGAAACAAAACCCTGCTGAAATCTATCTTGGCCTTATGGCTTCCAGAACTGTGAGAAATAAATTTCTCTTGTTTAACTCAATATTTTGGTATAGCAGCTTGAGCAGACTAATGTAACATTTTACTCATTTCAAGTTATTAATAATATTTATAAAGTATTCCCTTCATGCCAGATAATTCTTAGTCTTACCCTGCCATAATTTTAGTAAATATATGTGTTGTTTTTGTTTTCAGATCATAAGAATATTTTTTTAAAAACATGGTTTTTCATATCTTTTTTCCAACCACATGTTTATCTTTAATGGTTTAGGATGACTCAAAGTTCTCAGTGTTTTTTAAAGATGTATTATTTGCTTTATAAAAGTATTAGAATTTTGCATAAAATCCATTCTCAGGAAACATTATTATATCTTAAATAGGTAAATTGGAGATTCTAGTAAATACAGTGAAAAGTTTATGGATGAAAATATAGAGCCAAATACTTATTCTTAACATTATTGCATAATGAGAGGAATGCAGAAAATGTAAATTATATTTAACTTACAAAAAATTGTGAAAAGAGTTTAGACAGAGCATTATCTTATGAATAAATAGCCACTTCTGTGCTCTACAGAACTTATTTAAACAATAGAGTGAAGGGTCCTTGTAACTTAATATAACCTGGAATGACACAAAACATTTGGTGGTCTCCTTTGTATAGCATAGAAGGATACTGAAATATTCTGTAGACACTCTGTAGAATGCTGTGCCAAGCACCTGATTCCATATTTTTGTCCTCATTCACACCATATTAATAAGATGCTATGTATACTAGATGAGAAAAAAAAAGACTAAAATGTTCATCTATTTGCCTGATGTCACACAGCTATTACATCCTAGCCAGAAATCAAATTTAAGCAGTTGACCCAAGAACCCACATAGTGAAGTGTAATTATTCAGTCCTCATAACATATAATTGCTTAAATATACAATATTTGTTTACATTATTTGTTAATGATAGTCATGGAGTATTTTGCCCAATTTTCACCATTACAATAAACATGTATGTTTGATTTTTAACTTTGACATGGTCATATTTTTTAGCTAAATGCGTGGTAATGAATTCAAAATGAAATATAGCTCCGTATTTTCTCTCCCAAATAAAACCTGTTTGTTCATCATTCTTCCTCTTGACATCTTAAAAAGGGCAAACAAATTTCCATGACTCACTGTGCAATTTCTAAGTATGCATAATAAATAAATTTAAAAAATAAAAAGGAAACAGAAGAAAAACATATTTGAGCACAGTGAAATGGAAGAGATAACATCTAAGTTCAATAAAAGCAGGAACTACAAAACTTTTAATTTGCCGATAAGTACTCAAAATTATTACTCTAAGTAGTTGTTGAATGACTGAATAAAAATAGATTCTTTCCACAAAATTGCATCACATATTAAGTTAAAAAACCAACCATAAATAATAATCACTGCCATTATGTAAAAACAAAGATGCACCAGACCGAGCTAATTATTTTATATGGATTTTGCCATTTAATTCTGATTTTTAAAAACTGAGTATTATAACTGACTCCCTTATATAGGACTGAAAAGACAAATTTATTTTATTCAAAGGAACAAAGCCAGACTGGGAGTAGAGTCAAAATTGTAATAAACAGCAAGTTGGGGGGGGAAAAAAGAGGTTTAGTCTGAAGACTTCTGCTCTCTGGGAGAAACAGCTTTTAGGGATAGTGAAGAATTAGGTTCTGGAGGTAGACAGGCAATCACTTTACAACCATTGAAGCCAGACATTTTGTATGGTGAAAGCTGCAGGCAACACTGAACCTGAGAATCTTTATGATCTTCTTGTAACCTTTGGTCTCATAATGTTGTAAGACAGCGTGTTATTTTCTTTCATTCATTTGTACTTGCACATATGTAAACCTTAGGCCAGGAATCCTATTTCTTTGCTTCCATTTCCATTGTTATCCAAGCCTGGGCTCCAGTAATATTTCTTCTTCTATATCCCTATTCCTGCTTTGTCTTAAAATAGTTTTTCTCTCCACCCAAGATACTATTGACTGCATTATAATGCCTCTATGAAGTCATTATGTTTATGTATGTCTGTCTCTTTTGCCAGCTTGTGAGCTCTGTTGTAAATCCCTGGGGTTAGCATTGTATCTAATATACAAAAGATCTGAAATAAATCATCAGTACATATTAAATCAAAGGTGATTCAAACAAGAACTTTAAACTGAATTGTTTAGCTCAGCAAACATAGGGCAAAACATATTATGAAATTTTAAATAAATAAAAAGAAAATTTTTGTTGAAATAATAAGGAAGAGAAATAAATGTTCTGCTTCTCCAGATTTAAGAATGCAGCGATTAAGGAGGAATCCAAGTGCTTTATTATTCTTTTGAGATCTACTGTTGACAAGTGAAAAGGCTTTTGTATCTTTATAAATATTCACACTAGTAACGTTATCCAGTCACCTTGGCTTACTTATTTTAGAAGAGGTTTTAGAGTGGGTGATGGGGGATGTTCAAGGTCTATTTTCCATTTTTTTGTATATTTGTTTTAAATGAACTACAGAAGAGAATACAATAAAAATGTACTCAATTTGTTTTAACACAGTATGAATATTTATTGGAGAAATTTATTGGTCTTAAGACAAAAATGATGAAGTAAATATTTGACTTATGTTATTTGTTCTGTATATCTCTGGGATTTTTCATGATGTTCTAGTTTCTCCTTTGGAGAGGAAGAAGCTTCCAGTGGAACCTGGAAAAAGTTTCTAGATGTAAAGGGAATATAGTTGATCTCTGAGAGTTTAACTAGTAAAATCAATACAATGAGATGAGGGTGAAAGTTTTCTAAGCCATGTGAAATTACTATCTGGATGAATCTGTTTAAAGAAACAAAATATCAACAGAAAGAACTAGTCAGTTTAGAAATCAAGATTTATAGCATCTACTCCATTCTGACTTTAATTTCTTGCTTACCAAAGATTCCTCTTATTACTATTTTGACTTTTATATGCCTAGATATAATAAAATTGTGTGTATATGTTTGGAAAGGTTTTGGGGGAATCCCTAGCCATGAGCATTTTCACTTCCAGAACAAGACTAATAAATAGATCCTGAGCTGTGATATATTCAATAAGAAAATGCCACATTGTCACATGACCTACTGCTGAAAACACTCTTTTCATCTCAGTACCAATGTAAATGATCTTCCAACTTTGAGTTTTCTTTGGCTTTTATTCTAAATGCTTGTGGCTATCTCACTATATATGTTTGCTTTTCTCTTCGAGCATGAAAATCAGGACCTTAATAGCTACAGAAATGATATTCATTTCACTTTTCTAGAATCTATTGCATAGACTTGATTTTTATGGTTTGGCTCAGATTCAACTATTAAACATTTCTTCAAATGTGAACAATATGACCCAGCTCTCAAATGAGAGGTTTAGGTGACTGCAGTAAATGTAACAAAATGCCACTTCATAAAACATTTTTACCTTGACAACATTATGCAAGCAAATGTTACAAGAGAATCATAAAGATTCTCAGATTTAGCTTTTGCCTGCAGCTTTCACCATATAAAATGTCTTGCTTCAAAGGTTATAAAGTGATCACTTGTCTACCTCCAGAACCCTAATTCTTCACTATCTCTGGAAGCTCTTTCTCCCAGTGAGTATAAGTCTTCAGACTGAACTTCTCATTCTTTTTTTCAATGTGGTGTTTATTACAGTTTCAGCTCCGCCCAGGTGCCCCACTCCTTTAAATGAATTAAGTGTGTTTGTTTTGGTCTTAAAATAATACTCTGAAATGAATGTAATATTCCAATGACGTTCTGATTCTAGCACAGAGCATTTTGATTTCTATCTATTATTCAGAAATCTTGTAACAGCAATTGTTATTTTGAAGGTATGGAGAGGGTATGCATATCTCACTGTTGACAGATAGGGATTTCCTTGTAAATCCCCAAATGCTTTATTATCTTACTTGAAATAGTGGTGTCATGTCCCACTGATTCTACATCCATGCGCCAATGAGTTACAATGAGGAGTCTTGTCTTTTCTTATTAACTATAAAATCATAGTTGTGTGTTACAATAAAATTTCAGGGTACCTTTCTGAAAAGCTCCCATATTGTGTATTTATTAATGAAGTTGCTGCTATGATCTCAAGAAGCTGTGGATAATCTCATTTGAGGTGTAATCTTGGATATTTAGGAGTGTGTGTGTGTGTGTGTGTGTGTGTGTGTGTGTGTGAGAGAGAGAGAGAGAGAACAGACAGACAGACAGAGAGATGGGGGATGGAAGTGTGGGAGTGGGGCTCTGAAATAGAATCTTGCAATTCCTTAGAAACAACTTAGTGGCTAAAGTCTGTTCCTGGCTCTGCTTCTTGATGGTGATGCTTTGGGGAGCTCTGACACTGTAGAAACTATACAATGTTGTTATTATGTGACTGAAATCTCTATTTTCTATATTTCTAGAAATATATATAAATCTATATTTCTAGAAATAGAAATTATTTCTACAGGAAAATTTAGACTTCTTTAGAAGGGACTGCATGTTTGGGGAGGGATGTTATGTGGGTCTCTAAGATAATCATGTATCATTATGGCTGCATAAATAATTACAGTATACATTTTCCTGGATTATGGTCTTGAGAATCACCTACTGTTTCATAGTACCCACAAGGTAACTGGTAAAGATGGGTTTAAACAAGGTGAAAAAGGTCACGTTTCCAAGTGGTTAAGTACATATGTTACTGGGAAGTGTGGGGGTCGTCAATTCTTGTATTCTTGGAGCAAAGAATTCAGCCAAGAGGCCAATTAGTAAAGCAAGCAAAAGCTTTATTAAGGAAATAAAAGCAGATTCCAAGAGAGGAGTGGGATGACCCTGCTGGGAGCAGCCACAAGAGTTCACACTGTGGTTTTTGTTATGTGGGACTGTTTCTTTAAGGCCTAGCTTCTGTCTTAAGTCCCCACTTTTGTCCCCACCTAGTTCCCCACCCATGTTTGTGAAGAGGGAGGAGGAGGGGGAGGAGAAAGAAGAGAAAAAGACGAAAAGGAGGAGGTGTAGGAGGAAAAGGAGGGAGGAGGAAGAAGAAAGAGAGAAAGGTATAAAACAATTTCTCAGAAAAGAGCATTGTCAGCAATGACCCTGATTTTTGCAATATACTTGATATGTTTCTGGAACAGTAAAGAGGTCAGAGAGGCTCCAGTGCACTGAGGGGTGTAGGAGAAAGGTGAGAACAACAAAGTAGACAGGACCCAATCACATGGACTTTGTATTTTATAGTTTGGAAATTAGATTTTAATCTGCAAATGATAACAAGCCTCAGAAAGTTTGGAGCAGAAGTATCCTGAATATTAAATTTTAAAAGAATAATTCTGAAAGATTTGTGTAAGATAGACTGACAAGGCATATAACAAAATATGTCATTTTTTTCTCACATTTTTAAGGTTTACAAGATAAACAAAATTTCAATATACATTGTTTGAAGATGTGTCTTCCTCTGGAATCATCTAAATTCTGCTATTCTCAGTCCATTTTACAATGGGCATCCAATTTGGATAGTCACTGTTCACTATGATAGTCTTTTCTAAGTCTTGTTTTGAAATGATCCACAGAATAGGTAATTTTCTGTACCTTTTCAATATATTGTTATCAAATTTTTAGTCTGATCGCTATACATTGAGTAACTGTATGGCTCCTAATATATCTTGGCAATGTGGTAGAAATTTGATGGATAACTTCAATATTCCTTGTAAAAATGGGAAAAATTAAGAACAAAAATATAATTGACTCTCCAAGTGTGTGTAAACTTACCTGTTTCGAAAAACCTGTCAATGAAACTTTCTGTTCTTTCATTTAGCTGAAAAATCATAATGGTAGCATTGCCTTGAGCAAGGCGGTCTTGACATGGACAGATAAATTTGGAGAGCATCTGTGCAGAACATAACTGCTTCTGTGAAGCACAAGGCTCCAGGCTGATTTTGACCTTGCAGGCAGGGAGTGTAGTAAGTAGTGACAGATACTTCACATCATGCAAATGGCACCAAGCAATAAAGTTCTCATGTGCCTTTCTGAATAGAATGGGCACTTTGGCCCCACATTGCCCTGTTTTATTTTATCTGATCTATGAAGTTACCTTGGTGAATACTGTTAGCACTGAAATAGAAGGTTAAAACCAAAATAAGGGATAACATGTTGTTCAGAATGAGATAATGGCATGAAGATGATACTAACACTGCTTTCAAGCAGTCAGAGCAGGTTTGAACATATGGTAACAGTTGGATAATGAATGAGATAATGAATGAGACATGACAAAATTGGAAAGAGATAGACTAATTGTGGCTACATATGGGGCTAAAACCCAAAGATGTAAACAAAGTGAAAGCAAATGAGTATCAAAAGTTTCGATCAGTTGGGAGAGTGTATTTCTCATAGTCAGTCATTTCATATACTGACCTTCTTTTTGTATATCCATGCTCCATTTTCAAAAACTCACCACAGTCCATCCAGAAAGAAAAGTTCTCTGAGCCCAGCATCTAAATTGTTATCAAGATCTTAGAATAAAACATTATTTTCAAATTCATAAATTATATCATTTTGCAAATTCTTTTGCATTTAATCGACAGATGTAACAATAAAAATTTGAATATGAACTTCTGAAAAAAATCCAGATCATTAAATAAAAATCACATTTTGTTTATTCACGTCTTTTTTATTGACAATAATGTAATGCCTTAATATTTGGCATAAACATAGATATTTTCTTATAAATATTTTAATTTAAGTAATTTATTATATTTAATTAAATAGTGTTTTATTAAAAACATGAAGATCATATTACTTTCTAGGAAATCAACATAGACTATTTCATAAAGGGCTACAAAACTATGAACTGAAAGTGTATTTTCTGTGCTTTAGGCCACTGAAAAGCTCTATTAATATGGCAAGCTATGTGACTATAAAACTTTTCAAGACAAGGTCTCAAAAATATTCAAAACCATATTAAGAATATGATTCAGTTAGACAAAGACCTTCTAAGAACCTTAAAGATGTACTTAAAGGTAATCAAGAAACTTCCAATATTTGCAAACATTAATTTTAGAATTGCTATGGACCAGTATCTCAATGCCTCCAATTTTCTCCCATTTTTAAATGATAATATACATAGTGATTATTTTATGCATGTTCTACCATTGTACCTTAGTTGTGTCAGGAAAGATTACTCTTGTTAGTTTTACAGGTGAGAGGACTTGTATTCTAGCAGTCATACTTAATGAGCTATCCCCAGGGAGCATCATCTACATATTGTTTTACATTTCACTCAATGACAAGTTTCTGGACCATGAAAGGGAGTGAGTTTATGTTGCATAAATATAACATGAGAGGGAAGAACGTGAATCATTGTGAACCAGAGAGCACGCTGTGAAACACAGATTCCAAGATAGTCCCAAATGATCTCTGCTTGCCTCTGTTATTCAAATCTTTGTGCTGTCTTCTCTCATATTGTACTAAAGTTGTTCCTGTGTAACTAGTAACATATGGCAGAAGTGATGGTCTGTCACTTCTGATTTTGATAGGTAATAAAACTAGACTAAAAAATAAACTAAGATTCCACCATTCCAAATGAAAGAACCTATTTTTTTTTTGTGTTGCATATCTTTGAGAAATACAAAAATACTGTAGTTTCTCTCTTGATTTCTTTTGTGCTGTCTCTCCCTCTCTCTCTCCCGCCATCTCTCTCTGAAAATAGGAAGCTACTGTTTGGAAAAGTCCTGTGAAGATGCTCACATGAAAGGTTGCTGAAGCATGCAGCCAATAGCCAATAAAGAACGAAGGCCTGCCAAGAACCACATACATGGGCTTAGAATAACATTCTCCAGCCCAAGCAAAGCCTTATGATGATTGAAGCCTTACTCTACAAACTGACTGTAATCTTGTCAAAGATACTGACTCAGAACTACCCAACTGAGCATCTACTGGGTCCTGGAAACTGTATTAGACAGTAACTGTTGTTTTAAAGTGTTAATCTTGGGGGTAATTTGTTTTGCAGCATTTGAAAATGAATGCCTAGATCAAAATTAAAATTTACCTTTTTATGGAAGATGATCCTTCCATTGCAATTATATATTGCAGTATGATAATTTATAAATTGCTATAATGTGAGGGCAAGTATGTTTCCTTTAGATCTGTTTCTTCAGGGGTCATCCTAGTATCACATAACAAATACTAAATGTTTACAGAAAGGAGGAAGGGAGATAAGAAATAAAGTAATTGTTTTCTCTAACATTTTTGTCAAATTTTCAGACATAAACTAGACTAAAAAATAAACTAAGATTCCACCATTCCAAATGAAAGAACCTATTTTTTTCTGTGTTGCATATCTTTGAGAAATACAAAAATAATGAGGTCATGAGTAAGTAGTTAAGCAGGTCCCAGTTTAAAAGTTAAAGGCCAGATTGCCTACATAGTTGTGTGTTAGGTAGAGAAAACCGTTCTCTATCTCAAATTGCCACCTCATTTAAAAGAAAAAATAATAATTAGTTTCTTTATAAAGTATTGTGAAAGAGAAAATATTTTCTACTGCAATTACTAAACATTTTCACTGGACATAAAGTGATCTTTACCTCTAATGTAATTTTTTTTCCTGTTTGAAAAATAATCAAAAAGACATCCTCAAAGAAATAAATGGTGGTTAAAAGTGGCATAAATAATACTCCCAATATGTAGTACAATTATATGCTTTCCAACAAAATTCAAGCTGAGATAGATACAAACACCAAAGGAGCAGACTTAACAGGCAAAAGAGAAAGGCTCTAATATAATTCCTGACAGAGGAGCTCAGCTCTGCAAACTGGCAATCCCGTCAATCCTCTTTTCAATTAAAAGTATGAAGGGAGGGGGAACAAGGCATACGCACTGGGGCCTGTGGGCAGTGGCTAGGTAGAGCATCAGAACAAATAGTTAATGCATGCAGAGCTTAAAACCCAGATGATGTGTTGATAGGTGCAGCAAACCACCATGACACACATATACCTATGTAAGAATCCTGCATGTTCTGCACATGCATCCCAGAACTTAAAGTAAAATAAAAAGTTATTTTAAAAAGTATGCTCCCCACTTTCTTCCCACACCTAGGGAGAAGCCCTCTGGCAATCGTGAGGAAAGAATTATAGGGCTTAATGTTATCAGGTAATCAGGTAACCTTGATATGGTCTCACTAATATAGGCTGCCCCCAGTCAGACTAGATCATTGATGTTCTTCTAACTAGTTCCATGCTTTCCTACTTCTTTGTATTATTCTCTCTACTTGGAATATTTTCCTTTGCCTGTAACTCACACATTTCTCACTTCTAAATATTGTTAATTTTGCAATCTTTAAAGGTCATTTTTCACATGAAGAATTACCTAATAACGATAGAACTTTGTCCTTTTAAATCTCTTGGAAGACACGAGCAATACAATTTACAAGGATTGTATAGAGTATTTATTGTGTTATGCACCTACGCGAATCACAGAACAGGATTTGATGACCAAACACTTCTAAAAGAAGCCCAAGCTAAACACTGTGTTTGAGGCAAGAGAAGGGAACTAAATGCTAAGCAAGTGCTTTTGTACTTCATTCATTATATCTTATAAAACCTTTAACATTTTTAAAGCTTGGAATAAATTAATATGATTATGTAATTAGTGTTAAGAGTTCAAATATTACTTTATACCAAAAATTAGCAACATTTTAAATACAAGAATTAGTAAAAAATAGTCACACACATGATTTAATGAGATAGAATCTACATTGTTAGAACTTCAGAAGAGACATCTAAAATTACTACTAAAATCCCATAACAGTGAACCTGGAAAAAAAATGAAAACTGCTCATTCATGCTCAAAATATATTTAAATATATGTAAATGTATGATAACCCATTGAAAGGATTTTAAAAACTTTGCAAACAACAGAAATTCATTTAGCAGCAATGTAATCTAACACAACAAAGCAATGACCAAAATAACTGTATAATCATTTTTATTAAAACCCTAAATCATATGGAAAAACAATCTTTTAAAAAAAGCTGTTGTCATTAACTTAGGGAAGATTAGACTCTCTAAGGCCAGTTGCAACAGAAAACAGGAAGAATCAAGCTCTGTGCCTTCACATCCGACTTTATAAAATGAATTTAGTGCTTATTTGTATTAGTTAATGTGCCAGGCACTTATGGTACAAAATAAATATGATATGAGCTTCATCTTAGAGAGCACAATAGTTGAGAGAATGTGATAACAACACAGAAGTAAACATTTCCCTAAAGTAAAAGACATACAATCAGATAGGCGTCTGTGCAGGGCTTCAGAACTCCCTTTAACTAGGATTCTCAGAGTAAAGTATCCATACATTTCGGATAGAGGAGCAGTGGGAGCATGTAAAGTATTGTATTTTGTATATTATTAGGCATTCGAGGCTGAGAGAACAACATGAAAAAGAACAGAAATGTGCTACATGGTAGTATAAGGCACCACAATCAGTTTGGTATGATTATAGCATCACCTAAAGATAAAACCAAATACATAAATTGTGGAGCACAGTACGAAATTAAAATGTTCAAAAATGCTTAGGAATTTCAATGTTGTTTCTGAACATTAAAGTAAGTGCTGCACCCTCTGAGCATGAGGGCCTCAGTTCACATGCCAAAGGCCCATACGCCATATTGTGGTTAAAAATTGAGCTCAAGAGTGAAGCCGACTTAAATTCACATCCCAGCTCTTCTCTTTATATTGTAATTTTAAAAACATAGAAATGCTGTCTACAAAGTGGCAGTGGGAAGCCCCACATTTAATTCCTGTTATATAAGAAGTCCGAAAGAATAAAAACTCTAGGTAGAGATCCTTGAAGTAAGCCTGCATCCCCAGCAGAGAAACTTAAAGTGAAGTTATATCCTAAGAGGAGAGTGTCAGGTCTTAGTTGCAGACAAAGGAACAAAGGAGGATTCATCACACAGAAGAACCAGAAGGTACAGGGAACCAGAAGATACAGTCAAAAGATCTGGGAGGAACATCACCTGAGAGGAAAAATAAGAGAGGGAGACAGAGAGAACGAGAGAGAGAGAATATACACGAAGAAAGAAATGTGCAATTGATCAATGGAAATTAGTAATAACATCAAATTGTGGAACATGGTTCTCTACTTTTACATTTATTTTGATGATATGATGATGTCTATTTGAAATATTCTGTAATGATCACTTTATAACTCTATTTTTGCTATTTTACTGTAGGTTTAAGTTATGGGCAAACTCAAATTCAGTCTTATATAAGATTATTTAATTTATTAAACTAAATTTCCATAACATGGCTGATTTGCTACTGTAATTAAACCCAATTATTAAGAATAATTAAAATGTGATAAGAATAGTGATTTATAAAAATAATACCACAAATAAAAGCAAAGACTACTTTCTGTAAATTAATCTATTTACTAATCAGAAAGAACACCAACACAAAAAAAAATCAACTAAATTTTGTCCTTTTGGTTATTTAATGTAGACATGCAATTTTGCCTTTAAACATATTACATTCCCCTTTGAATCTATACATAGAGAAAAAGGAGCAGGAGAGAAAAAGAAATGAAGCATTTAAGTGGAAGAAGGGAGTAAGTATACATGGTATATGATGTGAAAACATAGTTTTAAAACACAGACACAGTAAGAACTAATCAGTGTTTGCTGATCATCCGTCTTGTAACAGACTTGATCATAATAGTAAAGCAAAACATCGTTACCGTATATCATCTTTCAAAGCATGCTGGTAACCAGAAATATGTCCATGGTGAAAAAGGAAGCAGGGGAAGGAAGAGAGAGGAAGGAAGAAGAGAGAGACAGAGAGGGAGGGAGCGGGGGAGAGAGAGACAGAGAGAGAGAGAGAGAGAGAAAGTGGAAACCAGCTCTGAATTGAACACTGTCAAGAAGCAGGAGCAGTTTAGTAATTGTTACTGAGCAGAAAGAATGAGTTATGTGCTGGGAATACCCTTGGTGAAGAAAACAATCACTCAGAAAATGGATTTATTTGTCATTTTGGCTGTATCTTCTTAGAGACATGGTTTTCTTATGGCCCAGGCACTGTCCAAAAAATACCCCCAAAAAACAAAACAAAAAAATCACTTGTTTATATCCTATTAGAAATGTTATAGTCTGACAACCAGAAGAGCTAATTTTTACTAATTGTACCATTAGAAAAAAAAAGCAATTTGAGGCACAGAAAGAATACAGAATTTAAAATAATTATTTAAATAATCACTTAATTCATTATAAGTTTATTTAGCACTGAAATCTGGTTTCTTGACTCTCAAGAAAATAATATAATACAAGAAACTCATGCTAACATGAAAATAATTATAAACATTTAGTTGATTTTTTTGTGTTGGTGTATTTTCTGGTTAGTAAACAGATTAATTTACAGGAAGTATCCTTTGCTTTTATTTGTGGAAAAATATTTATAAATCACCATTCTTATGAAATTTTAATTAAATATATTATTAGTAATTGGGTTTATGTATATATGAAGAAAAGCAAGTTTGTTCTGCAACAAAATCACCAATTTTCAGTTTTCCCCTCCTTAAAGATACCTGCAAAAATTATTATATTAAATAATTACCCAGAGCATGAGAGAACTCTTCTGCTTCATTGCATGGCAAAGCTACTCAGCTAAGTGTTTCAG
Organism: Ateles fusciceps; assembly: GCA_036589455.1. Classification (NCBI taxonomy): domain Eukaryota; kingdom Metazoa; phylum Chordata; class Mammalia; order Primates; family Atelidae; genus Ateles; species Ateles fusciceps. Next base: position 2,986,322 of record JAZHEH010000065.1, on the reverse strand, counting down.
CCACTGGCCTCCTACATTAACACAGCTCAGGGAAATGGCCCAAAGTGTAAATAGAAGCTCCAGCTCATTGGAAGGGTGCTCAACCTGAAACTCAAAGGACTTCTTGGTAATGTACTTATTTGTCATTGTTAACAAAGAAGTTTCTTCTCATTTGTAAAGTCATATATAGAAGCAGAGAATATGGTATATTCACACAAATCCTCACCCTGAAATGAAGGTCAGAATGGTGCATTAGCCACAGTCTCATTGCAATTTAAAGATGAGATATCACCTTATGTGAATTTTCAGGATATAGAAGGTTAAATGAAATTTGTTTGGGGTCATTTTTTTTTAAACAGTGAAACACTCCATTCCTCATTTGGGTGTCATATGCCTGACAGCCGGTTTTATTCTTTTTTTTTTTTTTTCTAGTTTTTTGCATATTAGTCCAAAGTGCCTTTATGCAAATACAAGAAAATATGACTATATAGAATATTTGCTCCCCCACACAAGCTAGCATATGATATGCACTCTTTGAGCCCTTCCTTTTTTATTTCACTTCATTTTATTTTTAAATTTATTTTTTATTTCAATAGGTTGTTGAAGAACAGGTGGTGTTTGGTTACGTGAATAAGTTCTTTAGTGGTGATTTCTGATATTTTGATACCCCCATCACTTGAGCAGTGTACACTGTATCCAGTGTGTAGTCTTTTATCCCTCACTGGCCTCACACCCTTTTCCCTGAGTCCCCAAAGTCCATTGTATTATTCTTATGCGTTTGTGTCCTCATAGCTTAGCTCCCATTTATGAGTGAGAAATGCAATGTTTGGTTTTCCATTCCTGAGTTACTTCACTTCCATCCGGTTTCTGTGGATGGCATTATTTTGTTCCTTTTTATGGCTGAGCAGTATTCCATGGTATGTATCTATACCACATTTTCTTTATCCACTTACTGATTGATGGGAATTTGTGCTGGTTCTGTATTTTTGCAATTGCAAATTTTGCTGCTATAGACATGAATGTGCAAATATCTTTTTTGTATAATGACTTCTTTTTCTCTGGCTAGATACTCAGTAGTGGGATTACTGGATCAAACAGTAGGTCTACTTTTGGTTCTTTAAGGAATCTCCACATTCTTTTCCATAGTGGTTTTACTAGTTTACATTCCCACTAACAGTGTAAAAGTGTTCCCTTTTCATCACATACATGCCAGCATCTATTATTTTTTGATTTTTGATTATGAACACTCTTCCAGAAGTAAGGTGGTATCACATTGTGATTTTGATTGCTTTTTTCTGATAATTAGTGATGTTGAGCATTTTTTTATATGTTTGTTGGCCATTTGTTTATCTTGAGAATTGCCTATTCGTGTCATTAGCCCACTTTTTCATGGGATTGTTTGTTTTTTTCTTGACTAATTTGAGTTCCTTGTAGATTCTGGATATTAGTCCTTTATTAGATGTACAGATTGCGACGATTTTCTCCCACTCTGTGGGTTGTCTTTTTAATCTGCTAATTGTTTCTTTTTACTCTGCTGATTGTTTCTTTTGCAATGCAGAAGCATTTTAGTTTAATTAAGTCCCATACATTTATCTTTCTTTTTGTTGCATTTGCTTTTGAGTTCTTGGTCATGAATTCTTCACCTAATCCAGTGTCTAGAAGGGTTTTTCCAACGTTATCTTCTAAAATTTTATGATTTCAGGTCTTAAATTTAAGTCCTTGAGCTATCTTGTGTTGACTTTTGTATGAGGTTAGAGATGAGGATCCAGTGTCATATTTCTCCATGTGGCTAGCCAGTTATCCTAGCACCATTTGTTGAATAGTGTGTCCTTTCCCCACTTTAAGTTTTTGTTGCTTTGTCAAAGATCAGTTGGCTGTAAGTATGTAGCTCTATTTCTGGGTTCTTTATTCTGTTTTATTAGTCTATGTGCCTATTTTTATACCAGTACCATGCTGTTTTGGTGACTATGGCCTTATAGTACAGCTTGAAGTCGGGTAAGGTAATGCTTCCAGATTTTTTTTTTTTTTTTTTGGTTTCATATGAATTTTAGGATTGTGTTTTCTAGTTCTGTGAAGAATATAGGTAGTATTTTAATGCAAATTGCATTGATTCGTAGCTTACTTTTGGCAATGTGATAATTTACACTATTTTACACTATTCTACCCATCCATGAGTATGGATGTGTTTTCATTTGTTTGTGTCATCTATGATTTCTTTCAGCAATGTTTTGTAGTTTTACTTGTAGATGTCTTTTACCTCCTTGGTTAGGTTTATTCCTAAGTATTTATTTGTTGTTTTGCAGCTATTGTAAAAAGGGTTGGGTTCTTAATTTGATTCTCAGCTTGGTCACTGTTGATGTATAGCAGAGCTATCGATTTGTGGACACTAATTTTGTATCTTGAAATTCACTTACACATCTAGGAGGTTTTTGGATGCATCTTTAGGGTTTTCTGGGTATACGATCATATCATCAGCAAACAGTAACAATTTGACTTCGTTATTTGGATGTCCTTTATTTCTTTCTCTTCTCTAATTGCTCTGACTAGGTCTTTCAGTAGTATGTCAAATAGAAATGGTGAAAGTGGGCATTCTTGTTTTGTTCCAGTTCTCAGCGGGGAATGCTTTCAACATTTCCCCATTCAGTATAATGTTGGGTGTGGGTTTGTCATAGTTGGCTTTTATTACATTAAGTTATGTCCCTTCTATGCCGATTTTGCTGAGGGTTTTAATCATAAAGTGATTCTGGATTTTTCTTGTCTCTAATGAGATGATCTGTGATTTTGTTTTAAACTCTGTTTCAGTTGTGTATCACATTTATTGATCTCCATATGTTAAACCATACCTGCATCTCTGGTATGAAATCCACTTGATCATGGTGGATTATTTTGATGTGCTGTTAAATTCGGGTAGCTAGTATTTTGTTGAGGATTTTTGTATCTATGTTCATCAGTAATATTGGTCTGTAGTTTTCTTTTTGTGTTATGTCCTTTTTTGGTTTTGATATTAGGGTGATACTGGCTTCATATAATTATTTAGGGAGGATTCTCTCTTTCTATCTTATGGAATAGTGTCAATAGGATTGGTACCAATTCTTCTTTGAATGTCTAATAAAAATCAGCTGTGAATCTATCTGGTCCTAGAATTTTTTGTTGACAGCGTTTTTATTACCATTTCATTCTTGCTGCTTGTTATTACTCTGATCAGAGTTTGTATTTCTTCCTGATTTAATCTAGGAGGGTTGTATATTTCCAGGAATTTATCCATCTCCTCCATGTTTTCTAGTTTACATGTGTAAAGGTGTTCATAGTAGCCTTGAATGATCTTTTGTATTTCTGTGGTATCCATTGTAATATCTCCCCTTTCATTTCTAATTGAGCTTATTTTGATCCTCTCACTTCTTTTCTTGGTTAATCCCACTAATGGTCTATCAATTTTATTTCATCTTTTTACAGAACCAGCTTTTTGTTTCACATAACTTTTGTGTAGTTTTTTTTTTTTTTTTTTTTTTTTTTTTTTTGCTTGTTTTCAATTTTATTTAGTTCTGCTCTGATCTTTGTTATTTCTTTTCTTCTGCTGGGTTTGGGATTGGTTTGTTCTTGTTTCCCCAGTTCCTTGAGGTGTGCTTACATTGTCTATTTGTGCTCTTTTAGACTTTTTGATGTAGACATTTAAAGCAATAAACTTCTCTTAGTGCCACCTTTGCTGTAGCTCAGTGGTTTTTATAGGTTATGTCACTATTATTTTTCAGTTCAAAGAACTTTTTAATTTCCATCTTGATTTTATTGTTGACTCAATGATCAGTCAGGAACAGGTTATTTAATTTTCATGTATTTGCATGGATTTGAGGGTTCCTTTTGGAGTTGATTTCCAAATTTATTCCACTGTTGTCTGAGAGAGTACTTGACATAATTTTAACTTTCTCAAATTTAATGTGATGTTAATCAGTGTATAATCTCATATCCTGCTTTACTGTGTTACATGATACATTAATTAGCACATAATCCCAAACTTGGTTTATGTACAAATCTCATATCTTGCCCTAGTGCATTTATATGTTCTTAACAATGTTCCCTTCTTGGCATGCTTATCTCGTGTTGTTTCTTGATATTCACACTGTTTTTTACCTATATTTTCACCAGTTTTTTTTTTTTCCTAAAGGATTGCCCAATTTTCTCAATCCTGTTGCCAGAGACACTTGCAAACACTAACTTTAGTTTGTTCTTAAATGCAAGGAAACTGTTGGATTGTAATAACAAAATATCAGTTCTACTGTTTATCTTGGGTTATTAATTTTCCACTCCTGTCTCCTAAATGTCATAATGTGCTGAGTATGGTAATTGTCATTGTATAATTTAAAAATGCTAGCTATTATAATCATTACTGTTAATGAACAGATATCTGAGTAATGGACCAAAATGAATTGTGGTTGTTTTGGGGGCTAGAAACTCTCATTAAATGTCCCTGTGAATTTAACCTTTAGTATCAGGAAAGTTAATAAATTTGCCACCTACGGAGGCATTTTATAATCCCAAGTTAGTGCCAAAATGTCTCGCTTAATTTTCAGACCTCCTCCTTTCCTTCTTGCCAAAAGCCTTTAGTTCATATGATCTCTCCAGCTGAAATATCTGCCCCCAATTTTGACCACCTAAAGCCATATTTTCTATCAAATTAAAAATAAGTGCCAAGGCTTTCATGAAGCTTTCAAAAGTCTATGCTTAGTTGCTCAGTGTCAAATGTCAAGTGTCATCTTTGAATATCCCTCATTTTACTCCCTCCATGTCCAATCCGTCAGCAAGTTCTGTAGATTTTTGAAAAACTTCAAAATATTTCTCAATGTATCTCAAACCTATACACTCCTTTACATTTCCATTACAAGGGTCCAAACTGTGATCATCTTTCTCTTCTGCATTAATAGGATCCACTATCATCTGACACCCACTCTTAGTTCATGCTCCATATAACAACCTACCAGACATTACAAAAAAAAAAATAAAACTAAATTTATCTTTCTTTAGTTTATCATCCTTTCATTTTACATAGATTAGTATCTCAACTTAGAATAGCCAATATGGTCTTAGAAAAATAGCTCAGTGTGCCATCTCTCTGCGTTCATCTATATTTCTTTTTATTGCCACATTGAGCTACGCTCCAGTCTCTTTCTATTTTGAAATGAGAAGAATTTTCTTCATAAGGATATTTGAACTTCTCTTTGCCTAGAGTGCTCTTCCCCTAGGTATGCACATCATTAAGTCTTGGCTTCAATTCACCTCCAGAGAGGGCTTCTTTAACTACCCTTTTTAAAGCATGCTGTTCACTCTCTGCTGTCTCATAGTCACTTTATTTCAAATCATCTTGTTCTATCATCTCTATGATTTGTCATCACTTGAAAATTTTTTAAATAAAATATGTTTATGTACAGCACTATGTAGCTCCATGTGAGTATTTTGGTTTATTGCTGTATTTCTAAATCTAAAAGAGTTTCCTGGAACATAGACTAAAAGAGAAAAACTGTTTTTTAATAAATAACTCCAAACCAGACATTATATTTTTTTACTATGATTTCTTATAGTATTTTATTTTCTTCTAGTTTTTAAAGCAGATTAAATTTTCTTTAAATGTAATATTTTCTATGTGTAGTCAATCAGCTCAACCAAAATATAAGTGTATTGAGGACACATTGAATGTCTTCTAAATCTTTGTCTTCCCTATGGAAAACAGAAGGTAGAGGGGAAAAGAAAAGCATTAATTAAAACTTAACATGGGTTAACATTGTGCCCTCAATAATTAATAATTACAGTCTGGAAATTTTTTTTCTGAAATTAAATTTGTGTATTTGTAAAATGGCTTTAATAATAGCCCTTAGAATTATTAAAATTAAATTACTACTATATCAAGTATCTGGGAAGTTGACATCCAAATGATACATGTATGTATCAATTAGTTTTTTTACAATGTCTGATACATTTTCTAGGACATAGACATAAATAAAAATTTACTTATTAATAATAAAGCAAAAACTTTTTTGAACACCTATTATGCTCTAGGAATTATACTATTTCTCTTGAATTACCTTCCATTTTCCTAATAGCTCTGAAATAGAAATATTATCCTTATTTTATAAAGAAACTGAAAATGTAAGATAATAAACAATTTTCCCTAATGAGTTGACTGTTATGTAGAAGATTAAATATCTGAAACCGTATTTGTCTTTGAAATAGATAATTATTTAATTCATTTATGTATCATTTATCTAGAATTGTGAGCATGTTTTTAGATTGGGATTAGTATTAAGAAAAGTAAAATGTAAATTCTAAAGGGAAAAGTTAAATCATTTCAAGTTAAAAATTTATCATTTTTTAAAAGTAAAAAATTTTAATCATCAACATTTTATTAAATTTAATTTTAATTAGAATTTTCTTTCTTATGTGTCTTTAGGTTAGGTATAAATAAAACTGGCATAGTATATGGATGTGGTGGGTCACGCCTGTAATCCCAGCACTTTTGTGAGGCCAAGGCCGTTGAATCATGAGGTCAGGAGATTGAGACCACCCTGGCTAACTAGGTGAAATTCCATCTCTACTGAAAAAAAAAAAAATACAAACATTAGCTGGGCATGGTGGTGGGTGCCTATAATCCCAGCTACTCAGGAGGCTGAGGCAGGAGAATCACTGGAACCTGGGAGGCAGAGGTTGCAGTGAGCTGAAATCACGCCACTGCACTCCAGCCTAGGCGACAGAGTGAGACTCCATCTCAAAAAAATAAATAAATAAAAATTAAAAATTAAAAATATAGTTTCAACAGATTTATTCTTTATCTTGGGTTATGCTATTTTTGGTATGCAAACATTTTAATTACAAATTATAGAAAATAATGGTAAAGTTAACTCACCAGTTTTCAGCATAACTCGTCATTTCAGATCATGTTTAGAGATAATATTGCTTTATTAATTAGATAATGTTTATCATGTTTATATTCTTTAAATAAAAAGAATTAAAACTTTACACTACTGTAAAGTTCCTAGAATAGGACATTTTCTCTTCTGGACAATTACTCTCATTGTGTAACTTGTAAGAGAAAGGAATAACTATTGAATTTACTTCAAAATGAAATAGCTTTCAATTTTGCAGTACTACAGCTATGTAAATCTTAGTCTTTTTCTATGAAACACAAACTAATCTCAGGGTGATGCCATGGAATTGATATATAATCTACCAAACTGACCCTCTGAGGGATGTATTATCTGCCAAATAAATTTCCACTTTGCTGCATTTTGATCCATTTGTTGGGCCATAAATTCAATGAGCACTATGTTCAGGGACTGATTATGCTTATTTAACAAGGATATTCCTCTTTGCAGTCAATACCCTGTACTTTTCTACTTATCAAGATGACCTCTGCAGCTAGGAACTCTTGCATAATTCAGTGTATAACAAGATGGAAAAAGTTATAAATAATTACTATGGACTCCGTTTGTGTGACTTTTCAGCTTCAAAATTTCTCTGGTTTTGACTTCCTGGATATTATTTGTCAATAAATTTCTTTACAAAAATCCTTTCCTTTTTATTTTTATAATTTTTTTTTTTGTTAATCTAGTTTGCTGCAAAGGAAAAAGATGAGGTAGAAAGCTCTTGAGCTTGCTACTCATTTCACATTTAATCACTGTTTAGAATATCTCTAAACTCACCGGCACTCCCTTTTGCTACCCTGTGAGCAGCATAGCCAGTGGAACTTAAGTCAGGGGGCCACATATTCCATTTTCCAAACCAACTCATTTTTAATCATCAAAGAGAACAACTAATACTTACACTAGAATAGCAGGTGTGTTACAGGACTGTCCTCTGCAATCTGGGTTATATGTCAATGTAAGCATAAGGAATGGGTATGAAATCTGTTATTAGATATGCCTATAAATCCCACTTCGGCCCCTTACTGGCTATGTGAATTTATGTATATTACTTAACCTCCCGAGACTCAGTTTTCATAACTGAAAAATCAAAAAAAGGAATCTGATTGATCTTATAATTTGTTATAATTGTACACTAAAATTATATGAAGTACAAAGAAAAAGCGGGCTCAAACATGTTAGTTATTTTATTGCTATATTTCTATTCTCCATATTTACAGTAACATCTGATACATGGCTGGTGATCAATCAAGATTGTTGAATGAATAACTGACTGAGTGAATGAACAAAGTATTCAACTAATAAGTGCAATGACAAATGAGTGGACATATTAATTGAATACTAAATGAAATCATAGGCCCCACTGCAGTAGTCCTACACATGATAGATGGGTCAGTAAGCTGATAAACCATGTGTCCTTGTGAAATGTCATTCAGACACAAAGAATGCAATAAAGGAAACAATCCAAAATTTAATAATATCAAGCAAAAAAAATCTAAATTCTATCCTGTATATATTTAAATCTCTAGGATGATTGTAATCATTATTTTTATGCATTTGTGTTAATCCTATGAAAAAGATTATGAAATTTTCTACTTTTAATTAAGAAATATTCTTGTTCTTTTCTCTGTTGTGTCTTAATAGATTCTTAAGTAATTAGAATAGGCTGTCATGCTGTATGAAACAAATAACCACTGAAAAGTAGCAGTGACTTATATTCCACGTGTGCACAGGCCTTTGTGGTTCCGGATGATTCTATAGGGCAGCTGTCCTCAAGAAGTAGCTAAGCAGCTGAAGGTGCCTAGAACTTGTGGCTCCATTATCTCATCACTTCATCTCTGATCTCTATTTGGTGAGGTATTGATACCTGTTGCCTGCTTTTTTTGTTTTTTTTTTTCTGTGAAATCAGTAATACCGGATATTTTTCAAATTATACTGTAGCAATTCAGGACACTGATTATCCACCTTGTCCATCTCAGAGCTTGTTTTTATTACTGTTTACTTATTTGTTTAGTGACTTTGCTAAACTATTTTAGTAAATACTATGCCCTGCATATTATGCAGCTCTTGATGTTGCTGCTGAGAGGATGCAGACTTGGGCATGTGCACAGTCATCCTAGAATGACAGCGATTGTAGCAGGCTCCTTTTTGCATCTTTCTTTCATCTCTTCGCTAAGACGTATGCCTTTGTATAATAGGCACCTGTTAGCCTCCACTCACTGCCAGCTGATTGCCCTCTATTGTTTTGGCAGTGCCTTGAGGCATAAATTGTTCCACACTCTGATCCTATTAAATTTGGGCTGATTTGCAGGAATAATTTTTGAGACTGATCTTTTAAGTTTATTTTATTTTATAATCTTTGATTCTTTCTGTTCTTATAGTCTGTCTTTTTTCCATGGTAAAATATCTGCCACTACTATGGAGTTCAGGTGACAGAAAGTGGCTGTCTTTTCTAGATTGACACTTACTTTACAAACTATGGTGCAGAGTTGGAATAGTAACCTCTGGTTTTCTTGGCTCTGGTTTTATTATGGTGTGGAACCTCCACTCCATGAGTGAACTTGGGCAAGAGCAATTGGGGCACCAGTATTCAGTCTGCTGGGGTGGAGCCTCCACCCTACCAGTTAGGACAGAGTGGAGGAAAGGAGTCCTTCAGTCCTTACCCTTTCTTGCCTGGAATTTAATCACTCAAAGAAGAAGAAGGGGAGGATGAGTAGTGATGGCAGTCTTCCCATCCTGAGAAAATGCCATAGCTATAGGCCAGAAGCTAGGAGGAAAGGGAGTTTCATCTTTTTGGTAACTCTTGCCTAGAGCAGAACTTACATTACACTAGCTTGGGAGGAGGGGAATATGTTGCTCAAATCCCACAAACTCCATTCTTACCTAGATTTAATGTTTTCTTGAATAAATATCTCTTTATTTGGTCTATGCTCTTAGAACAATTTCCAAGTATATTAAATTTTTGTTGTGATTTTGATGTTCTGTCAGTTATGTTTGTTTTGCTGCAATATGTATTGTTGGGAGCTGCTGAGACTGCCGTTCTTCACTTAGGTACCTCTATTAATGCTTTATACTCTTTGCTAGACATTACAGTCACTTGGGAAGCTTTATAAGAATATAAGCTTTAAGAGAATACCCAAGCCTGCAGATATTCTGATTTAATTTACTGAAAGACATTAAAGGAAACTAAAATTAATGGTCATGGCCACATTTAGTAATAGAGTAATTTTGTCTCCTGTTATGTAGAGGTAGTAGGTATATATAGTCTGTGGGACTGTATATAAATATATGTTACTACTCTCTCTCTCTCTCTCTATATATATATATGTATACACACAGACTATTACCTCTATATAGTCTGTGGGACTATATATATATATAGACTACTACCTCTCTCTCTCTAAATATATATATATATATATATACGCACACACACAGACTATTACCTCTATATATTGTCTGTGGGACTATATATATATAGACTTATATATATATATATATATATATATATATATATATATTCCCACAGACAATATATAGAGGTAGTAGTCTGTGTGTGTGTGTGTGTATATGTGTATATATATATATATGTATATATATAGCTATATATATACATATATATATGTATATATATAGCTATATATATATGTATGTATATATGTATATATATAGCTATATATATACATATATATATATATGTATGTATATATGTGGGACTATATATAGAGAGTCCCACAGATCCTGAAAATACAGAGAACTTCTTTTCCTTTCTCTTTTCAAAGTTAGATAGAGACATGTGACCAGGTATTGTAAAAGCTAAGAAGTAACATATCATTTTGGGGACTAAATATTTAAGCACTGATGCTCAATTTCCACCCTCTTTAAAGTTATTTTTTCTTGCTCTGGTAAATCTTGAAACCCCATCTTGAGGTGGAGGTGTTACAAGAATAGATCTAGCCTGGAGTTCTGAATCCCTGACAGAGGTCAGTGGCCATAAAGAAGTATCTGAGCCTATAAATAGAAATAAAATGTTGTTGTGTTAGCATTCTTATTTTCGTAGAAACATTTAGTTTAACATGACTGATAGGATCCTTATTACCAATTCTGCTCAAAGTGGTTTATAGGTTGAATGCTATTTGAATAATGATTCCAACAATATTTTGGAAAAACTTGACAATTTGATGCTAACATTTACAGGCATAAGCAAAAGATGTGTTAAATAAGATGAAAAATATGCTAATAACAATAGTTTTGTGGAAATTGACTATATGAATTGAAGTTATCTTATCACAACCAATTACATTTGAGTTCAAAGGCAAGGCTGTGGAAAAGACAAGCACATGGAGCACAAGCATCTGCCCACAGATTACCTGCAAGCCAGCTGCCAAAGGACCTACTATAACCTCTAGATCAATTTTACCTAGTAGCTACTGAAACAAAATGCCATAACCCTAAGATTGGTTTCACCTACTGTCATCACTCATCAGTCAGCTACCAAAAACTTGGCTAACACCAATAACTTCTCTTATATAACAATAGGCAATATTTCTCTTTAAATGAAACCCCCAATCTCTATATTCTTTGGACATACCGAAGACCACCCAGGTCTGTGGGTATGCCTTGAATTGCAAATCTTTTTCCCAAAATAAAACTTTCATTTGAAGATTCATCTTTATAATTTATTTGCTTTTGCCCAATCATTTGACTACATTAAGGTTAAGAACAATGTTCCTCAAAAGATACCTTAAAGCAACTATAAATCCAAACTATAAACAGAAAGTAAGTATTTTCCAAAATCTATGACTTACAAAGGATTCATATCACAATATATGAGGTAAAACTTTATAAGAAAAAGGCAAAAAAGCAGATATAAAAATTAGCATTTCATAAAAAGGAAAATACGAATTAGGTATTCAATCTCACTAGAAATTCAGAAAATGAAAATTAAGACCATAATGACATGCAGTTTTTAAATCATTCAATGGGATTAAATAAACAATCTTAAAAAAATGTTTGATAGGTTTTGTTTCAACTCAGTTTGTTATACACTATTGCTGGTAGTATAAATTCACCATTTACTTTGAAAAAACCTCTTACACTGTCTTTTAAAGTTGAACATGCATAGAATCCCATAATTATACACCTAAGAAATATGTATGTATATGCATTCAATAATATTCACAACAGATGAATATAATAGCAAAACTATGTAGGCATAACCATGTGTTGACAATAGAAGAAAATCATATATTTACACAATAGAATATTATACAACAATACAAAAAAATGAACTTCTGTCATATGTAAGAACATGGATAAATCTTTAGAATGTAATATTGACTAAATAAATGAAAGAACCTTGAGACACTATTTAATATGATCATTTTTTAAGTTTCACAGTGGCAACATTAAATAACATATTGTCCTTATCTCAAATATTTGAGATGATGGATATCCCAATTACCCAAATTTCATCACTACACATTGTATTCTAAATATCACATGCACCCTGTTAATATGTACAACTAATTATGTATCTATAAAACTTAGAAATTAAATTTTTTAAAAAAAACGTCATTCTCCATTTTCAATGGAAGTAAACATGCATGTCAGTGATTTTTTATAACAACTTTGATAAAAGTAAATGGAGGCCAAGTCCAGTGGCTCATGCCTGCAATCCAGCACTTTGGGAGGCCAAGGCGGGTGGATCATGAGGTCAAGAGTTCAAGACCAGCCTGTCCAAGATGGTGAAACGCAGGTCTGTACTAAAAATACAAAAATTAGCCAGGCGTGGTGGCTACTTGGGAGGCTGAAGCAGAGATTTGTTTGAACCTAGGAAGCAGAGGTTGCAGGGAGCGGAGATCACGCCACCGCACTGCAGTCTGGGTGACAGAACATGACTGTCTCAAAAAAAAAAAAAAAAAAAAAAAGTAAATGGAGACTGTTTAATTGTTGGCAGAATATCACGTAAATTTTCTGAAGTCATTTTGTTCTTAGACAGATAGTGTAGTGAAAAGAGAAATTAGAAAATCTTTGTGAATTATAATATGTATTAAACATCATTCTGTAAATATTTTATTGTATACTTGAAATCCAATATTTAGGATAAAGAATTTATAGTTTTTGCTTACAAAAATTTAATTATGCTTAATTGCATGTATGGCTAGTGTATATTTTAGAGTGAAACACACTTTCAAAATTTTGTAATAATTTTACTACAAAGACGTTCTAAAGAAAACCAATAGATGATCATTTCATTAATTTCCAGGTGAGACTTTAATTAGGTATATTATGAAAATATTATCATTCTCAAAACACAAAACATGCAGTGTTAATTTTTTCCTAAGCATCATTTATAGAATGTGGGCATGTGAAACATATAAGAAAATGGAGCAGAACTGATAATTTACAATTAAAGGTTACCCATCAAATAAGTAAACATTGGAAGTTTATATAAGCAGTATTAGAAGAGTTTCAGAAACTTTACCATATCTAAAACTATTCTAGTTTTTGAAATTGTGCTATCACCATTCAGAAAGACGAAGCTCTTGCTATTTTTATGAACAACAGCCATTAATTAGAAGATGTCCTCAATATCTCAAATACATCTGCTGGAGACAGATGTTGCACTTGTGTGTAGAGCTAGCAGCAATTTATACCTTTGTTGCCCTGGATAATAATGTATTTTTATTAGGCAAGCTGTTTTCCTTTCATTTAAAATGGACTGCTAAATAAAAATGTACTTACATTTTTTACAGATTGAATTAATAATTTTTTATTATTTTTAACACTGTATAAAGCAGCTTGAACTTATTGTGCCTTGTATTTTCTGTGAGAAGTTTGAAAAAATTTTAAAAATATTTTCTGTACTGACAGTGAAAGTTATAAACTACACTCACAAAGAAACTAGAAAAATATCACAAAGAACAACAGAAACATGAGTATTAATAAAACATAGGTGGGTGGCTTTGGTAATCACCTTCTGCAACCATTCAGCTGTTATTTTCTTTAACTTTCCATATATAAAGTCAACGTTTTTATTAATAACTCTGTAAGCTAATGGCATATTCATTTCTATACTTCTTTGATTTGCATCTTTAAAAATGTGTACATCGACACACCATAAGATTTTACATGAACAATACTAGAAACTGGCATTGACTCTCACTTTTTGTTTAATTTTCAAGGCTTCTCTCTCCAAGCATGCAAATATTTTAGAACATTATAATACCATTCATTCTCTTCATTATAGGTCACTTTGCATTTTATTAACTTTATCCTATGGAGAATGAGGTTAATAAAATGTGAAGTGAGCTGTAATATCATCATAGTAACATCTACAAATCTAAGACAATGCTAACAAATATTTAAGATGGGCATTCAATAAATAAAGTTTGGGAAATGTTAAGTTAGGCAAAAATAAACAGACACCTTTCCTGAAGGATTTCTCATGCACATAATATGATTGTACAATATTAAGCTCTAGGATTAAGATTTACCATGTAGTAGTTCATGAAAGTATTGGTTCATAAAAGTCTTTGTTATTGCTGTTTTGAGACAGGGTCTGGCTCTGTCACCCAGGCTACAGTGGAGTGGAACAATTATGGCTCACTGAAGCCTTGACCTCCCGGGCTCAAGTGATCCTTCCTCCTCAGCCTCCCAAGTAGCTGGGACCACATGCACATACCACCACATCCATCTAATTTTTGTATTTTGAGTAGAGACAGGGTTTTGCCATGTTGCCCAGGCTGGTCTCAAACTTCTGAGCTCAAGCAATACTCCGACCTTGGCCTCCCAAAGTGACAGAATTATGGGTGTGAGCCACGGCTCATATAATTCTATTAATAACTTCAAGGCTGGTGATTTCAAGAGAAATAGTTTGGAAAAAGCAGTTTCTGAAGATTAGTCAGAGCAGGCAAGTAAAAGAGAGATAAAGATTTGGGAGGCTGCTGTTCAGGCAAGGTGTGAGATCGTATTTTTGAAGTGTATGGATAGAAATTTATCATTATTATCCATCTAGGACATTCTAACCAGTCTTTCAACCCCCCAAAAGGCATATCCAATACGAACAAGGAATGGAACAAGGCAAGACTCAAGTGTTGTTATCTACTTTTATACCAAGTCATTTTCCCCTATTTTATACATTTCATTTTCTTCATAGCATATATTTGCTAATATTATCATGTATATTTACTTATTTATTTTCTTACTGTCCCATTAGATTATTTAGCCCACTTGTGCTAGAGCAATGCCTGGCATGAGAAGGTAGGCATTCAGTCTACATTTTTGAGTCAATAATTTAATAACAAAATGTGGTAATGTATAGCTTGAGGTTTTTAAAAAAGCATGTATTTTGCTTTTTTAGTTATTCAGTTATTTATTGATTTATTTATTAATGCATTATGATTTGAAGATAGCAATTGTTTCTCCACTTCACCTTTAATTTTGCTATATATTACTTTATATTATAGGAGCCAATTTCTGCAGAAATTGCTGGCTAAAAATAATGGACCATAATTTGCTAATTTTAATTGTAAAGATGTAGTGTTATTTGAATTTAAATTTATGTAATTGAATTCCTGTTATTAAAATGAACATTAAAATAAAAACATTGTCTTATGTGTATTGGTGCATATTTCTGAGGCACTTTTATCTGGTTTTCCCATAGATAAGATGAGGGAGTCATGAGACAAGGAGGAAATGTGCTTGAGAGCGAAGCAGCACCCCCCTGGTTAGGATACAGAGTGTATTTTTGCAATAACCTTTAAAATTAGGAGTACTACATTCTGAAGCACCTAAGTCAAGAATTGTAAGTTTGAACTTTATCCAGTTGTCAGTGAGCTTGAAGGCCAATGTTGTTTACTTCTTAGCCAGGGAAAAAAATGATTAAATTATGTATTCACCCTCCATTGATTGCCTTTTTTTCATCTTCTGAAAATTGTTAATGCTTTTCTGAGGAAGATGTTTTGGAAATGCTTGGAGGGTAAATTGAAACATAAAATATACAGAGAAAAAGATTCACATAACAGCATAAAAGTTAACAACACTCAGGTCTGAGTTCAAATTCTGAGTGTCTAAAACATTAGCAGTTGGCCACGGGCATGTCAAGTCCTCTCTCTGAGCCTCACCTTCCTTGCCAGTAAAATGAGAGATATCTATACCATTTTTTTCCAGAGGAGTAAATGATGTATTTACAGCAATTAGCACAGAACTCCATACATGGTATTCACTCAGCAAAATCTATCTTCCTATCATTTTTTATTGTAATATTAATAATAAAATAATTGACTATTATACAAATAATTAAATGAGTTATGATATTTTATGTCATATATCTTCAAAATTTTAACAACATATATTACTTTATTTCATTTATAATTTTTCTTGAAACTATACTACTTTTGTATTTTAGCCATTTTTGTCATTTTTGTTCTTTTCTGAATTGTATAGCACCCCATATCAATGGCATTCCTAAAAATATATACAGGTTAATGTTAGCTATCACCCCCAAAATTTTAAATTTAAATTATTTATGAGCACATTGTGATGTTTAGCACAATAAATAAAAAATCAGACAGTTTATTAGCTGGCTTTCCATCCGACTTACCTATAATACAAATCTGAAAATGGATATAACTTTGAATGCAGAGAATCACTCCTGTTAGATGCCGTATGCATTTGTTTTTCCTTATTGTGCATTACTGTGATCAGTAATAATAGTTTTACACAGAATAGGAAGAGGGAGACCTTGGAAATGTTCTGTTGTGAGGATAACCCAGTGTTATGAGCCCTAATATCTCTTCAAAATTAAATGAGAAGAGTAACCATGAAATGGGATCTAAAGCTTAAAATAAAGAGGCATTTAAAAACGAATGTATTATGGAATTCCAAAATTGAAAAAAATGACAGGTCCAATATGTTTAATGCTTATAAAAAAGATCAACCTTGTATTCTGAATATGGTAAATGAAGTATTTTAAAAATTACGGATATTAAGTAATCTTTTTTTTTTTTCCAATTCAAGTGAGAGTGTGTCTTATAGCTATGCAATTGTCAGGCTTTGTGGAGATAATGACAAATTGATTTTACTGTCAGTGACTTAAAACAATAACTAAATATAGATTGAGTAGATAGCAGCTAAATAGTAATGTTTCAGCAAAACAACTTGATGCTTACATAAAACCATGCAACTTCAAACTCCATGAATGTAGAAGAATGGAAAGATAAAATCAAGGGAATTTTCTTCATCTGGCCTGCCACTGGCTTGCTGTGTGTCCCTGGACAACACTCAGAGTGTCAGTTTCCTTCTCTGGAAGATTATCCCTAAAATCCCTTCCACTAAGCAAATTCTTTCATTCTACATTATACTCTTTTCTTCTCTTTTTCGTTTATTTATCTCTCTTCCTCCTCCATTTCTCTTTTCTTTCCTATCATGCTTTCTTTCTTCCTTTTTGATTTGTGTGTGTATGTGTATATACACACACACAAAAGTATATATAGACACACACAGTTGGAATATAAATATACATATTTTATTATAATCATATAATTTTTAAATGATTGCTCAATCATTAGAAGGTTTTGAACTACAAAAAATTTAAAACTATGTTTGAGTTTTAAATGCAAAAGATAGAAGAGTGAGAAATAGTTTTATCTTTGATTTTTATGCATTATCTTATCATTAAGTTAATAGAATAGGGGATTAATGATCCAAAATAGAAATAGCCTATAATTCTTTCACTTCTGGCTAAGTAATTTAATTGAGTAGAAAATAAGATAGATTAGGATAAACAGACATATGTACATTCTAAAACATAAATGGATTTGCATTTGGTTTTATGAAGGAGTTCATTTTAAAATGCCACAAGTTTGTCCTTCCTCCCTCCCTCCCTCCCTCCCTCCCTCCCTCCCTTCCTTCCTCCCTTCCTTACTTCCTTCCTTTTTTCCTTCCTTCCTTTTTTCCTTCCATCCTTCTTTCCTTTCCTTCTCTCTCTTTCTCTTTCATTATTTTCTTTCTCTCTTTCCCTTTTTCTTTCTCTATTTTTTTTCACTTAAATACCTTGGTATAACCTGGATAATAAAATTTGCTTTCCTCCAAAGGAAACTTGAGTAAAAAAATTGGAAAGATCTACTTTGAAATAAAAATGAGAAAGAGAGTAGTTGAAGGAAAGGGAACAAATAGCTAAAGCAGAGTTTAAAAAACTTTTATCTCTGGCTGGGTACAGTATCTCATGCCTGTAATCTCAGCACTGGGACGCCGAGGTGGGCCCATCACCTGAGGTCAGGAGTTGGAGACCAACCTGGCCAACAGGGCGAAACCCTGTCTCTACTAAAGATACAAAAATTAGCCGAGTGTGGTGGTGGGTGCCTGTAATCCCAGTTGCTCAGGAGGCTGAGGCTGAGAATCCCTTGATCCTGGGAGGCACATGTTCCAGTGAACCAAGATCGTGCCACTGCACTCCAGCCTGAGTGACAGAGCAAGACGCCATCTAGGAAAAAAAAAAAAAAGCAAAAAACTACTTTTCTCTCTGGATTACTGCTTCTATCAGAGAAGAATAATAAGGTTGTACCTCTAGTAGGTCTATGGGAACCCCTGGAAGTAACCCATTTCAAGTACATTTGTTTGAACTCTCAAGTTATTATTAAAGAAAGCAAATCCTGCATTCTGCTATGTAACCTGGCTGCTTACTATTATGTATAATTAATAGTTTAATTAAATTAATTATTATTAAATTATACCAACAAAGTTGCCCCCCCAAAAAGAATCTTAAAATAAATATTGTTACAGAAACTTTCCCCATGTTTATTCTGAGACTTCACTAAACTCCTGAAATGCTAGAAAACACCTTAACTGCTTATTAAATAAGCAATCTTAGACATGGCCTTCCTACATAAAAACAATTTGCCTAATATCCTTGGGACTGAGCCAGTAAACAGTGCAATTGGTAGTTTTTAAGAATATGAGTTATAAAAATAAAATCACATACATTTTGAAATAATGAAAATCTTAAATCCTCTGCTCATATGGTTAATAAATTTTTGTTTTTATTTTTGAGAAATGTGTCAAACTTTAGCCCATTTTACTATGTTTTTATTTTTAGAACCTTTATAAAATTTAAATATAAGATTATTCACAATTGTACTGTGAATTATGCTATAGATATTTTTCCTGTATTTTCATCAAACTTTTATTATTATAATGCTGTTATGAAAATTTTTAAATTAATCAAGCTCATATTTTTCTCTTATATGTTTGGATTTTACAAATTCACTGTACTTATTTTCTAGTACTCATATTCTATCTACTGTTTACATGACTTCATTTGGGATTTAGCCTTCTGAATAGTTTAAAACATGGATTTATCAGTTTCCATTTTCCACATGGCTATCCAGTAATCCCAAAATTTGTGAAAAAAGGTTATCTTTTCCTCACCAATTTCAAGTTTGCCTTTTGCGTTTATTAATTCCCATAAGGAGTTGGATTTATGTTTAAATTTTCTATTCTGTTCCCTTCACTATCTATCTATCCTTTCAGTGTCTCTACTGTTTCCCCCTTTCCTCAGAATTTTCAATGCTATTTTGCTTGATTGTCCTTCTAAATAGATTTTAAAATTATATTGTCTACTTTTAAAGACAAAAATACTGAGGCTATTTTAATTGTGTTAAATGTATACATTAATTTAGGAAAAACTAATAATTCAATAAGATCAGACTATTTTATTCAGTAACAAAATATTATAGTATATTTGATATATTTTAATGTATCCAATAGTTATAAAATTACAATTTTGGAAGCTTCTTGATAAGTTTATGCCTAGGTGTTTTATGTTCTTTTTGCTTTTTTAAATGAGATTTTTCCAATACGTTTTCTATCACATATTCTGATTTTTAATGTTTATGTTCATATGTATTTGTAAGAGTGTGCTACACACACATTCATACATAATGTAAAAAGAAAAAAAATATTCCATGAGCAATTTATGTTTATTTTTATTTTTTTTAATTTATTATACTTTAAGTTCCAGGGTTACATGTGCAGAATGTGCAACAATTTATGAGTAAAATAAGAAATTTAAACTTAAATGCTATTTGTATGTATGCTCTCTTGTTTTATGAAGCATCCTATACATGCCAATTAGGTCAAGTTAGTTGATAGTGTTCTTTAGGACTTTTGTGTCCTTATTAATTTTCTGTCTGCATGTTTGGTTAATTATTGAGAGGAGCACTGATGTCTCCATGTATAATTTCAGATTTGTATGTTTTTATTTTCAGTTATATTAGATTTTTATGTATTTTTAAGTTACATGCATATAGATAGGACTGGTATTTTTTCTTGGAGAATAGACACCCATCTTTGTCATTATGAAATGATACTGTGACTCTGATAATATGTATGCTATAGAGGATGAAATAAAGACAACAGCATTATGTATGCCAGATACTGTGTTAATAATACAAGTTTTGCATCAATCTAAGGGAGATTGCTATTTTATAATTGATTTGGCTAATACTTTCTTTCAAAAAAGCCAAAGACAATTTTCATTTATTTTGTTAGCTTTCAGTAACTTTTACCATGTTCCAATAGAGAGAGATATATTATTGTAAGCTGCTTATTGTAAACTTAGTGAGGAAACATTTAAATGTGACTCTATTGAAAGATACTGTTATCATGAAATTGATGGTGTTAATATAATGTTAACATCTCAACATGAATACCAAGCTAATAATGAGTTACAAATTCCTATTAATCATATCACCACTGGAGAGTAGCTAATTAATCCAACTAATATACAAAGCCTAGCAAAAACATTAAAATTCTTAGTCATAACTTGAGCCAGTGCAACTAGAGACATTTCTCAACCAAAGCCTAAGTTATCTTCCAGCTCAAAAACAAAAGCAAAAGGTGCATAAATTGATGGAATTGTTTAGTTTCTAGAGAAAGAATGTACTGCTTCTGTTATATTATTAGTCCCAATACATCAAGTTACTATGAAACAAATGCCAAAGAATCATAACAATAAAGTCCACAGAACCTTACAATTCCCATGCTCAAATTATATTGGAAAGGTCTGTAATCTGCAGTTATGTTAACTCAGGACTTTTTGCAGAAAGCTGTGATCCTTACCCAGTGTGACTACTGGCATTTTAAACTAGAAAGTGTATGACACTTCAAAATATATCTAATTAAACGGTAAATTTTGGCCTGTACCTACACTTTAAACCACTGTGGGAAACAGTGTGGAGATTCCTTAAAGACCTAAAAGTAGATCTACTGTTTGATCCAGCAATCCCACTACCAGGTATCTATGCAGAAGAAAAAAGTTATTATACAAAAAAAGACACTTGTACACACATGTTTTTAGCAGCACAATTTGCAAACATTGTATGTTCTCACTCATATGTCAGAGCTAAGCTATGAGGATGCAATGGCATAAGAATGCTACATAGTACTTTGGGGACTCAGGGGAAAGAGTGGGAGTGGAAAAAAATTATAAATAATTTTTTATAAATAATTTTCAAAAGTAGTTGTATTACAAAGACTTAATATCCATTTGAGATCTAGAATATTCATTTAGAGGTGTGAAAAATTCATTCCCACAAAAAGGTAAATGCAGAGAAGTGATTCCTTGTCAAAAAGCATGCAACAGAGAAGGGCACTGGGCATGTCCTTTGCTATGTTTTGAATGTTTGACCTGTCCAAATCCCATGTTGGAACTTGACCCCCAGTGTTGAAGGGGAGAATAATGGTATGAGTTGGACCTTCTTTTACTTGTCTAAAGTGAGACTGACAATTTCTGCCTCTTCTATAGCCAATGGATAAAACAATTCCACAATTCCACAATCGTTTTATCCATTGGCTGTAGAAGAGGCAGAAATTGTCAGTCTGTACCTCTCCTACTCTAGTTCATTGGATTGGAAATGAAAAAAGAAAATGACCAAACTTAAATTGATGCCAGCTATCTGGGTCACCTCTCTGACTAAATGTAAAGTACAGGAGAGTATGGGTGAAAGTCAGTAACAAATGTGACTAAGAAAATGCTATTATCTCTTACATATATTTATGTATGCCCATAAATGACAGAGAGAGATGTTTGACTGTAGAGAGCTACTTTGAAGCTGAAGTTCTTGAATGGAACTCAGCAGATAAGATTTCAATTTGGGGTCAGTTGAAAGATGTATTTTGATTACAGTTATATAACTTGTAAATGGACACTTGGAATAATTCTAATGTTACTGTGTTTTTGCTCTTCATTTTGAACCCCTTTGGAAGGTAACACAGAAACTATTGACTCCAATATGTAAAGAAATGACTTAGTTCAAAAACAGAGTTACAGGCTACTGTGTAACTATTAAACTAGGTGATAAGATTTTGAAGACAGACCTGTATGGTGAACATAAATATCTTCTGTGTGCCCAAATTTGATAGTATTGCATGACCTGACAGCCATAGAAAGCATTTGTTTTTGTGGTAAATGGTGGGCAAAGCTGAGGAAAAAAATACTGTACTTGAAAATCTGACATCAATGTCAATTTCTGAGCAATTTTGTGGGCTCACATACCTGCCACTTATAGCACCAATGTTTGCAGACTGTCTTGGGGAATCTCTTTGGCAAAATCAAACAAAAGTTTGTATGGGTTGAGTACTATACATATTGCTATCCCAAGGAACTGAACATTTTGAAGTACAAAATATGCTGAATAAATAAACACTCGAAAACAACAAAGTATTTGGCCAATAAATCAACATTCGGAAAAACCCTCTTAAGTTTCCTTAAGCAAAATTGGTGCACTATTTGAATCATAAGAGAAGATGTAAGTTCTTTTAACAAAGACAGCCATACTGAGCAAAAAGATATATTGACTGACATGGATTGCTTATGGATGTTACTTTAGCAATAAGAGAAAGAATAACAAGTAGACTAAAGAATCAGTACAGGTTTAGAAAAATGGATAAATCACACTAAAGAGATAACATGCTAGAGAATAAATACAGGAAACTCACCAAAAAGGGTCTGTAAAATACACTTCTCCAGCTGAGGGAAAGTAGCAGGGGGGAACTAAAGGACAGTAGCCTGAGATTTCATTAGTAGAAGCACAAGAATAAACTTCAAAGACTTATTGTTCCTCTGGTCTATGGAAATGTATAAATAGAGGGTATGATTTAAATTGGTGCTCTGAAATTTTCAAAATTCTATACATAAACAAAATCAGTCATACCCAATAGTGCAGTTTGTCAGAATTAGAAACCTATTAAACTTAGCTAAAATTGTAGTGGTGGGAGAAGAATTATTTAAAAATAACTCACAAGGAGGTGGAGCAAGATAGTGGAATAGAAAGCCCCACTGATAATCCCCTCCACAAGGACACCAAGTTAACAACTATCTACATAGAAAAAACAACCTCATAAGAACCAAAAATCAGGTGAACACTCACAGTACCTGGCTTTAACTTCATATTACTGAAAGAGGCACTGAAAAAATAGAAAAAGAAGTAATGCATTACTGACATCACCATTCCC
Organism: Ateles fusciceps; assembly: GCA_036589455.1. NCBI lineage: Eukaryota > Metazoa > Chordata > Mammalia > Primates > Atelidae > Ateles > Ateles fusciceps. Next base: position 2,962,920 of record JAZHEH010000065.1, on the reverse strand, counting down.
CAACCCCTGGCTGGGTGGGTGCTGAGGGAGGGAGAACACAGCAATTGTGAGGCATTGAACTCAGTGCTATTCTGTTAAAGCAGAAAGGAAAACTAGACCACATTCAGCTGACGCCTTCCTACAGAGGGAGCATTTAAACCAGCACTAGCTAGAAGGGAATCACACATCCCTGTGATTGGAAAATGAATGCCTGCAAACCTCACCACCTAGGGCCACAGTGCTGCCAATCTCTAAGCAAATTTGAAAGGCAGTCTAGGCCATAAGGACCGAAACTCTTAGGCAAGTCTTAGGGCTAAACTAGGACCAGTGACAGTGGACTGTGGAGGCACATGACATGCTTAGACACCAAGTGAGGAAGCCAAGACAGTGCTGGCATCACCTCTTGGGGGAGGGCATGCTCTCCTTCCCTAAACCTAGGCTATACAACTTGTGACTCCAAAAGAGACCCCTTCCTTCTGCTTGACAAGAGAGCAAGGATTGGGGAGGACTTTGTCTTGCATCTTGGATACCATCTCAGCCACAGCAGGATAGAGCACTGATCAGATTCATGAGGGATCCATTCCAGGCCCAAGCACCCAGATGACATTTACAGACACACACACCTAGGCCAGAAAAGAACCAGCTGCCATCAAGGAAATGACACCATCCTGCCAGCATTCATCACCTGCTAACCGAAGGGCCCTTGGGCCCTGAATAATCAGCAACGATACCCAGGTAGTACATCTAGGGCCTTGGTGAACCTCTGAGGCTTGCTGGCTTCAGAAGAGACTCAGCACATCCCCCAACTGTGACACTTACGGGGCAAAACTCTTGCTTAAGAAATGCAGAGGGAAAAATAAAGAAGACTTTGTCTTGCACCTTAGGTACCAACACCACCACAGCAGGGTAGAGCACCAAGTGGGTTCTTCGGGTCTCCAGTTTGAGGACTTGACTCTTGGATAGCATTTCTAGACTTCCTCTGAGCTGGAAGGGAGCCCACTGCTCTGAAGGGTGGGTCCTAGGCCAGACAGTATTCATCACAAGCTGACTTAAGAGTCCTTAAGGAAAAATAAGTGGTAGTCTGGCAGTACTTTTGGCTGGGGTGGTGATGACTGAAAAGTGAGGCTCCTTTGCTTTTGGAAAGGGGAGGAAAGAGTAGGAGAAACTGTGTCTTGTGATTTGAGTGCAGCAGCAATACAATAGAAGACCAGGTAGACTTCTAAGGTTTTTGATTCCAGTTCCTGATTCCTTGATGGTACTTCTGGATCAACCCAGCACCTGGGGGAACTCACCACCCTAAAGGGAAAGACAAAGGACTGAATGGTTTGCTGCCTGCTTATTGTAGAGTCCCAGGGCCTTGAGCAAACATAGACAATAGCCAGGGAGCCTTTACCATAGGTGTTGGGCACTCACAGTGCTTTGCTAGCTTCAAGTATGTCCCAGCCCAATTATAATGGTGGTGGCCACAGGGGAGCTGTGTCATTCCAACCCCAGTTTCAGGTGGCTTAAAGAAGAGAAAGAGACTTCATTTGTTTGGGAGAAAGTGGGGGAAGAGAACAAGAGTTTCTGCCTGGTAATCCAGAGAATTCTCCCAGATCTTTTCCAAGACCACGCAGGCAATACATCTATGAATCTTGAAGAACCACAGCATTGCTGGGCTAGGGTATCAGCTAAAACATAAACAGGTTAGATCATAACAACCAAGTCCTTTCAAATATCTTGGAAGCTTTTCTAAGAAGGATGACTACAGATAAGAACAGACAGTGAAGGCTACAATAAATATGTGACTCTTCAATACCCAGACACCAAAGAACATCTACTAGGATCAACACCATCCAGAAAAACATGACTTCACAAAATGAACTAAATGAGGTCCCTGGGACCAATGCTGGAGGAACAAAAATATGTGACTTTTTAGACCGAGGTTTCAAAATAGCCATGCTGAGAAAACTCAAAGAAACTCGAGGTAACACAGATTTTAAAAATCAGATAAATTTAACAGAGATTGAAATAATTAAAAAAGACTTAAGCAGAAATTCTGCACCTGAAAAATGCAATTGATATACTGAAGAATGCATCTGAGTCCTTTGATTGAATGGATCAAACAGGAAAATTAGTGATCTCAAAGATAGGCTATTTGAAAAAATACAGAGTAGACAAATGACAAAAAAAAAAAAAAAAAAAAAAAAGTGAAGCATCCCTACAAGATCTAGAAAATACCTTCAACAGGACAAATTAAAGCATCATTGGGCTTAAATAGGAAGTATAGAAAGAGATAGGGGTAGAAGGTTTATTCAGAGGGATAATAACAGAACATTTCCAAAACCTAGAGAAAGATATTAATAGCTAAGTACAAGAAGGTTATAGAACACCAAAGAGATTTAACCCAAAAGACACTACCTCAAGGCATGTAACAATCAAACTACCAAACGTCAAGTATAAAGAACAGATCCTAAAAGCAGGAAGAGAAAAGAAACAAATAACATGCAATGGAGCTTCAATATGTTTGGCAACAGACTTCTCAGTGGAAACCTTACAGGCCAGGAGAGAGTGGCATGGCATATTTAAAGTACTGAAAGAAAAAACTTTCATCCTAGAATAATTTCTCCAGCAAAAAATATCCTTCAAACATGAAGGAGAACTAAAGACTTTCCCAGACAACCAAAAACTAAGGGATTCATCAATACCAGAATTGTCCTACAAGAAATGCTAAAGGTTATACTTCAATCAGGAAGAAAAGAACCTTAATGAGCAAGAAATAATCACCTGGAGGCAAAAATATACTGGTAATAGTAAGTATACAGAAAAATAAAGAATATAAAAACACTGTAACTGTGGTGTGTAAATTAGACTTATTCTAAGTAGAAAGACTAAATGATGAACCAATCAAAGTAATAAATACAACAAATTTTTAAGACAGTACAATAAAATATAAATAGAAACTGCGAAAGTTAAAATGTTGGGGCAGGAAGTTAGGGTGAGCTTTTATTCTTTTTCTTTCTGCTTGTTTATGCACTTAGTGTCCGGTTGTTATCAGGTTAAAATAATGGGTTGTAACATAGTATTTGCAAGCCTCATGGTAACCTCAAAGGAAAAAATATACAATAAATACAAGGAAAATAAAAATCAGCTAAAAAATTTCACTAGAGAAAATCATCTTCACAAATTGAGAAGAGGAAAAAAAAATAAAGAAATTAGGAAGGGACCACAAAAAAATAGAAAACAAATAACAAAATGACAGGAATAAGTCCTTAGTTATTAATAACAACATTGAATGTAAATGGGCTTAAGTCTCTAATCAAAAGATATAGATTGGCTGAATGGATAAATAAAGAGAAAAGACCCATTGATCTTTTTCCAACAAGAAACACACTTCACCTATACCGACACATGTAGACAGAAAATAAAGGAATGTAAAAAGATATTGCAGGCCAGTGGAACCCCCTAAAAAGCCAGTGTCACTATACTTGTATCATACAAAAAACATTTTACAAAAAACTACAAGAGACAAAGAAGGTAGTATATTATGGTAAAGGGATCAAGTCAGCAAGAGGTTATAACGATTTTAAATATATATGCATCCAATACTGGAGCACCCAGATATATAAAGGAAATGTTATTAGAGCTGAAGAGAGAGATAGGCCCTAATAAAATGGTAGTTGGAGACTTCAACACCCCCACTTTCAGCATTTGATGAAGAAAATCAACAAAGAAACATCAGACTTAATCTGTACTATGGACCAAATAGATTTAATAGATATTCACAGAACATTTTATTCAGGAACTACAGAATATACATTATCATTCTCAGCACATAGATTATTCTCAAAGATAAACCATCTCTTGGGTCACAAAACAAGTTTTCAAATATTCAAAAAATTTAATTAATAATATCAAGCATCTTCTCTAGACACAATGGAATAACACTTGAAATTAACATGACAAATTTTAGAAACTATACAAATACATGGAAGTTAAACAATATGCTTCTTAATGACCAGTGGGTGAATGAAGAAATTAAGAAAGAAATTAAAAAATTTTTGGAAACACATGAACACATGGTAATGGACACATGAAATATTAAAACCTGTGAGATAACACTAAAAGCAGTAGTAAGAAGGAAGATTATAGCTGTAAGTCTGTAAGTGTCTTCATCAAAAAAAAAAAAAAGAAAGAAAAACTTCAAATAAACAGTCTAGCAATGCATCCTAAAGAATTAGGAAAGCAAGAGAAAACCAAATTCCAAATTAGTAGAAGAAAAGAGATAATAAAGAACAGAGAAGAAATAAATAAAATGGACATAAAAGTGTATTAGTCCTTTCTCATACTTCTATAAAGAACTACATGAGACTGGGTAATTTATGAAGATAAGAGTTTTAATTGAGTCACAGTTAGGAATCATGGCTTTAGGCCTCAGGAAACTTATAATCATGGTGTCAGGGTAAAGTGATGCAAGCAGCTTCTTCATATGGCAGCAGGAGAGAGAGAGAGGAAAGTGGGAAGTGCTATACACTTTAAAAAATCCAGATCTTGTGAAAACTCAAGCATGATCATGAGAACAGTTAAGGGGAAGTCTGCCCCCATGATTCAATCATCACTTCCAACCAGGTCCCTCCTCCAGCATGTGAGGTTTATAATTCAACATGAGTTTTGGGTAGGGACTCAGAGCCAAACCACATCATTCCAACCCCAGCACTTCCCAAAGCTTATGTCTTTCTCATATTTCAATACCAATCATGCCTTCTCAACAATCCCCAATTCTTAACTCATTTCAGTATTAACTGAACATTTCAATTCTGAAGTCTGAGACTACGCAAGTCCCTTCTGCTTACGAGCCTGTAAAATTAAAAACAAGTGAGTTACTTCCAAGAATCAATGGAGTAGCAGACATTGGTTTAATAGACCTGGTCCAGGAGGGAAAAATCAGCCAAAACAAAGAGGTTATAGGTCCCATGCAAGTCCAAAACCCAGTAGGGCAGTCATTCAGTCTCAAAACTCCAAGATAATCTCCTCTGACTCCATATCTCACATTCAAAGCACACTGATATAAAGGGGGCTCCCAAGGCTTTGAGCAGCTCTGCCCCTGTGACTCTGCAGGGAATAGCCTCTATAGCTGCTTTAATAGGCTGGCATTGTGTGCCTGCAGCTTTTCAAGACTAACAGTCCAAGCTGTTTTTGGGTCTACCATTCTGGGATCTGGAGGATGGTGGCCAATTCTCACAGCTCCACTAGGTAGTACCCCAGTGGGGACTCTGTATGGGGGCTCCAATCCTGCATTTCCCCTTTGCCCTGCCCTAGTAAAGGTTCTGCTGCACTTGCAGCAGACTTCAGCCTGGACATCGAGGCATTTCCATACATCCTCTGTGTAGTTTTACATAGAGGTCCCCCAAATCTCAATTCTTGCCTTCTGTGCACATGCAGGCCCAATACCACATGGAAGGCACCAAGGCTTAGGGCTTGCACCCTCTGAAGAAATTTCCCAAGCTGTATCTTGGCTCCTTTAGCCACAGCTGGAGATGGAGTAGCTGGGATACAGGGCATCACGTTCCAAGACTGCACAGAAAAGGGGGATCCTGGGCTTGGTTGGGCAACAAAACCATTTTTCCCTCCTAGGCCTCCATGCCTTTGATGGGAGAGGCTACCATGAAGGTATTTCAGAAAATACTTTGTAGGTATTTTTTCCATTGTCTTAGCTATTAAGATTCAGCTCTTCTTTACTTACGCAAATTTCTGCAGCCTTGAATTCCTCCCCAGAAAAATAAGTTTTACACAATGAACATGCTGCAAATTTTCCAAATGTTTATGCTCTGCTTCCCTTTTAAATATAAGTTGCAGTTTCAGGTCATTTCTTTGTTTATGCAAATCAGCATAGGCTTTTAGAAGCAGCTAGGCCACATCTTGAATGCTTTGCTGCTTAGGAATTTCTTCTGCCAGATGCCCTAAATCATTTATCTCAAGGTCAAAGTTCCACAGATCTCTAGATATGGGACACAATGCTGCCATTTTCTTAGTTAAAGATAGTAAGAGTGATCTTTGCTTCAGTTCCTAATAAGTTATTCATCTCCATCTGAGACCACCTCAGCCTGAACTTCACTGTCCATATCAATATCAACAATTTGGTCACAACCATTCAGCAAGTCTCTAGGAAGTTTCAAATTTTCCCTCGTCTTCCTGTCTTCTTCTGATCCCTTTTAACTATTCCAACCTGTGCCCAATACCCAGTTTTAAAGTCACTTCCATCTGTTCAGATATTTGGACTGTCCCACTTCCTGGTACTAATTTTCTGTATTAGTTCATTCTCACCCTGCCATAAAGAACTACCTGAGACTGAGTAATTTATTTAAAAAAGAGGTTTAATTGAATCAGTTCCATGGGACATACAGGAGCATGACTAGAGAGGTCTTGGAAAACTTACAGTCATGGCAGAAGGGCAAAGGGGAGGCAAGTATCTTTTTCACATGGTGACAGGAAAGAGAGAGAGATTGACGTGGGATACACTACACACTTTTAAATGACCAGATCTCATGAGATCTCATTCATAAGCATGAGAACAGTAAGGGGAAAATCTGCCCCCATGATTCAGTCACCTCCCATCAGGCCCCTTTTTCAACACCTGGGGATTGCAATTCAACATGTGATTTGACTGGGGACAAAGAGCTGTACCATATCAAATATACAAGCTCAATGAAACAAAATGTTGTTATTTAGAAAAGTTAAAGAAAATTGACAAACCTTCAGCAAGACTAACATCAATAACAACAAAAAGATACAAATAAAGTCAGAAATAAAAGGAGACATTCTAACTGATAGTGCAGAAATTCAAAGGATCATTAGTGGCTACTGTGAGCAACTATATGCCAATAAATAGGAAAATCTAGAAGAAATGGACAAATTCATAGATTCATAAAACCTGCTAATATTGAACCAGGAAGAAGTTCGGACCTTGAACAGACCAATGACAGGCAAGGAAATCAAAGTCCTAATAAAAAGTCTCCCAGTAAAGAAAAGCCTGGGACCTCATGGCTTCACTGTGAAATTCTACTGAACATTTAAAGAACTAATACCAGTCCTAGTCACACTACTCAAAAAAAAAAAAAAAAAAAAAAATAGAGAAGGAGGGAATACTTCCAAACTCATTGTATGAAGCCAGTATTACCTTGATACCAAAGCCAGTCAAAGATATTTCAAAAAAGAAACTACAGGCCAATATCTCTGCTATTGATGCAAAATTCCTTAACAAAATAGTAAACCAACTTCAAGAATACATTAAAGATCTTTCATCATCACCGATATTGTTTTGCTGTGTTCACACAAATCTCACCTTGAATAGTAGTTTTTATAATCCCCATGTATCATGGGAAGGACCTGGTGGGAGGTAATTGAATTTTGGGATGATTACCCCATGCTCATGATAGTGAACAAATTCTCATGAGATCTGATGGTTTTATAAGGAGCTTTTTTCCTTTTGCTCAGCACTCATTCTCTTTCCTTCTGCCATGTGAAGAAGGATGTGTTTGCTTCCCTTTCTGCCATGATTGTAAATTCCTGAGGCCTCCCCAACCATGCTGAAATATGAGGCAAGTAAACCTCTTTTCTTTATAAATTATCCAGTCTCAGATATGCCTCCATGAGCAGTATGAGAACAGACTGACACAATGGCCAAGTGGACTGTATCCTATGGATGTGAGGAAGGTTCAGCTTACAAAAATCAATTAATATGATACATCATATCAAAAGAATGAAAAATAAAAATTATATGATCATTTCAGTTGATGCTGAAAAAGCATTTGATAAAATTCAGCTTTGCTTCATGATAAAAACCCTCAAAACTGAAGATAGAAGGAACAAACCTCAATATAATAAAAAATATGTCGGGGACGGCATGTCTGCCGGGGAACTCTGGCCAGCAAGAGGGTCCCAATACCTGGAAGAGAGAGTGCGCAGAAAAGATAGGAGACAGAAAAGTAGGGTCTGGAGGGCTGAAAGGCAGTGCCTAAACAGCAATTTTGTTTGTGCATAGGGTCCCAATATATACTGTTAGCTTTTAGACACTGACGTCAGTCCACATTGTTTTAGCTTAAACATTAAAGGGAACAGAAGGTTACAAAATTTGGTAAAGTAGATAAGATACAAGTTAAAAGAGAACAGTACTGAAGTCACAAAATAACCACAAAATGATGTAAAACAAGCAGATGCTCTTCTTATTATCTATTGTTAAAGAGTTTTATATTTATCAAAGTAATGTTCTTTAAAGGTCAGGCCCACCATAAATTCCAGGAACAGTAATCTTAAAGAATTACATGAATAATAACATGGTTCAAGCAGTACTTGATAAACAGAGTCACAAAACTAGTCCAAAGCAGGAACCGAGACAAAACACAATGTCTTAGTAAAACCACACAGCCATCACCAGGCCACTGTGTAAGTACCTAGAAGTTCAAAATAGTCCTTTTTCACAATCCCTCATCCTTAGTTCCTGCTTTCCGATAGCTCGACTGCCTCTAGGAGGGGAAAAATGCTTCTGGGTTCAAGCTCACATTATGGCGGAGGCACTCTTGGGGGTCTCTACGCTGGAGCGAGACCCACAAAAATATATATTGGAGAACTGCTGCAAGAATCATCCTGAAGGGCAAAAAATTTGAAAAACTTTCCTTTATGATCTGAGACATGCCAAGGATGCCCACTTTCAACACTGTTCAACATAGTACTGCAAGTACTAGCTGGAGCAATCAGGTAAGAGAATGATATAAAGGGCTTCCAAATTATAAAGAAAGGAGTCAAATTATCCTTGCTTGTAGATAATATGATCTTATATTTGAAAAAAACCTGAAGATTCCACAAGAAAACTGTTAGAATTAATAAACAAATTAAGTTGCAGGATACAAGATCAATAATCAAAAAACAGGAGCATTTCTATATGCCAACAATGAATAATGTGAAAAAGAAATTTTAAAAGTAATTCCATTTACAATAGCCAGACATACAATTAAATACCTAGGAATTAATGAAAGAAGTGAAAGATCTCTGTAATAAACACTTTAAAACCCCAAGAAATGAAGTTGAAGAAGACACCAAAAAAGGAAAAATGTTTTATGTTCATCAGTTGGAAGAATCAATATTATTCACATGTCCATCCTACCCAAAGCAATCTACAGGTTCAATGCAATCCCTATCAAAATACAATAACATCTGCACAAAATAAGATTTTTAAAAATTCCAAATTTATATGGAATCACATATAATCTAAATTTATATGGAATCACATATTATTCCATATAAATTCTCCAATTTGTATGGAATCACAAATGAACCAGAATATCCAAAATTATCCTGAGCAAAAGTAAAAAACTGAAGGAATCACATACCCTGACTTGAAATTAAACTATGGAGCTATAAAAAACCAAAACAGCATGGTACTGGCATAAAAACAAATACATAGATAAATGGACCAGAAATAGAGAACCAGCAAAAAAAATCCACACACCAGCAATGAGCTCATTTTCAACAAAGGTGCCAAGGACATATATAAGGGAAAGGACAGTCTCTGTAATAAATGGTGCCAGAAAAATCTGGATATCCATATGCAAAATACAACTAAACTTCTATCTCTTTCCATATACAAATATCAAATCAAAATAAGTCAAAGACTTAAATCTAAGATCTCAAACCATGAAATTACTACAAGACAACTTTGGAGAAGATCTCCAGGACATTGGTCTTGGCAACACTTTCTTTAGCAATACCCAACAAGCACAGGCAACCAAAGAAAACATGAACAAATAGAATCACAAGATAAAAGGCTCTGCATAGGCTGGTTTCAAACTCCTGACCTCAAGTGATCCACCTGCCTCGGCTTCCCAAAGTGCTGGGACTACAGGCATGAGCCACATGGTGAAAACCTGTTTCTACTAAAAATACAAAAATTAGCCAGGCATGGTGGTGTTCACTTGTAATCAGAGCTACTCAGGAGGCTGAGGCAGGAGAATCACTTGAACCTGGGAGGCGGAAGATGCAGTGAGCTGAGATTGCACCATTATACTCCAGCCTGGGGGACAGAGGAAGACTCCAAAAAAAAGAAAGCTCTGCAAAGCAAAGGATACAATCAACAAAGTGAGGAGACAGCTTACATAATATGTGAAAATATTTGCATACTACTCATCTGACAAGGGATTAATAACCAGAATATATGAGGAGCTCAAACAACTCTACAGGACAAAATCAAATAATCTGATGAAAAGATAGGGAAAATATTTGAATGGACTTTTTTTTAAAAAGAAGACATAAAAATGTCAAATATCATTGATCATCAGAGAAATGAAAATCAAAAATACAATGAGATAGCATATCACTCCAGTTAAATTGGCTTATATCCACAAGACCAGCAATAGCAAATACTGGCAAGGATTTGGTGAAAATGGAACACTTTTACACTCTTAGTGGGAATGTAAATTAGTACAAGCACTATGGAGAACAGTTTGTATGTTCCTCAAAAAACTAAAAATTTTGCTACCATGTGATCCAGCCATCCCACTACTGGGTGTATACTCCAAGAAAGGAAATCAGTATATTCAAGAAATATTTGCACTCCTATGTTTGTTGCAGCACTGTTTACAATAACTAAGATTGGGAAACAACTTAAGTGATACATAAAGCAACTGTGGTACATATGTACTGTGGAGTGCTGCTTATCCATAAACAGAATGAGAATCAGTCATTTTCAACAACATGATAGAACTGAAGTGTTAAGTGAAATAAGCTAGGCAGAGAAAGACAAACATTACATGTTCTCACTTACCATCTAAAAATCAAAACAATTGAATTCATAGACACAAAGAGTAGAGGAATGGTTACCAGAGGCTGGAAGGAGTAGTTGGGGGATTGAGTGGGAGGTGGGTTAATGAGTACAAAAATGATAGTTAGAATGACTAAGACCTACTATTTGATGGCACAACAAGGTGACTACAGCCACTAATTATTTAACCATACATTTTAAAATAGAGTGTAATTGGATACTTTGCAACTCAGTGGATAAATGTCTGAGGTGATGGACACCCCATTCATCATGATGTGCTTATTTCACATTGCATGCCTGTATCAAAACATCTCATGTACCCCATAAATAAATACGCTTACTATGTACCAATAAAAATCAGAAACAAAAAAAAAAAGTAAGTTAAAACAGAAACTTGTATTGCTGCAACACTGGAGTATCAAATAAGTTTTGTCCACATGAAACTTGAAATACAGACTTAACTAAGTCCTTATTTTATTCCTAAATCCATCACAGCATTTTGAATGTAAACAAAAACCATTTTCATTGAAAGAGTCAAGAAAATATTAGTCCATTTATAATAGTAAAATATTGTGGTAGTCATGAGATGTCTGAGGAGCAACTTGGTTCTTTCACTGCTTCTAACACAAATAATCATCTAGTTTTCTGTGCGTGCTCAGCAATAAATAAGACACAGAAGTTAATGCAACAATTTGACTTTTTAACAACTATAGGGATTTGCTTTCAACTTATGGGTTTTAAATGTACAACCTTTTCTTACTTTATTCATGAAGTAACACGCACAAGAATATAGCTTGTGTTTTCCAAGGAGTGAACTTTCCTTTCCATAAATACATCTGTGATAATAGAATTTAAAAAGGATTATAATTGTGTCAGCACCAATTTTCTAAGATGCTGATTTCTTTTCTCAGAAAAGTTAAATCCAGAAAAATGTGTGGATTTGAAGTTTGTTGCTACTTATAATAGATACTAAATAGATGTTCATTTCTTGGTAATCCAGTTCAAAAGCAAGCTGAATCTATTTTTATTTCCCTTTTTTTTCTAACTTATCTTTGAATTATAGAAGAAAGCAATTGCTTCTCTTTGTAATGAGGATCAACCTCAAGAAAGGTGAACACTCTGTATCATGATACTCAACTGAAAAATAAAGCACAGATACTGATACTATTCTAAGAATTAATAAATCTTTCTCAGGATGTGAAGTTACATGGCCTCATCAAAAGTTAACTGAAAAGGGCCTCAAAGGACTAAGATTAGACGCAAGTATACCATTGATTTGCTGATGTTCACGAGGATGTGGTTCTATAAGCTTCAGTAAGAGCATCTTTAAAGGGAAGTTAATAGGTTAGTTATATGATTTAAAAATCATGTCCTTTTCTAAAAGCCTTTTATATGATCCTAAAAGCAAGGAACTGGGCTGTTTCTACATTCCCAATTTTAGAAGTTTTTGTTATTTCTTTAAGAGTGCAATTTTGCTACTTCAGTTACCATTCTGCACATTTAAGACCAAATTATTTGTAATGCTCATGTGCACAGTTTCAATGGCCTAGTGATGAGGAGTACATGTGCAATGTCAGTTTTTCCTTCCATTAAATTTACGGTCACTGAAGTAACTTTAAATTAGAAGAAATGGTTTTAAAATGTCATGTTAACAAATAATCAGTTATAGATATGGCTTCATTATACTGAGATTTATTTGCATGATGAACCTTCTGCTCATTGTTCAGATAACAATGCACTAGTAATGAAGCCTTGGGATTTGTTGGCCAAGTTGGATATCGTTCGATTCACGCACCCCTCACATCAGTCACATCTGAACTTTTAGTTTGCCTTAGTTTATTTTAAACAGAATTCTAATGACTGCAATTAGTGATCTAAAGATAAGTACTTTAGTTTCTTCGGAAGAAACTAATGCATATAATAACAATTTGTGTCTCTCTTATATAATTTATCTTTTCTTTGATGAAGCAGCAAAAGGACATTTCAGTGGAATCTAAGTGAAATGTTCATGCTTGCTGATACCTCCCTTGTATGAATTAAACTTAATCAGCAAATCTAGTGGAAAATTTAAGTTTGTAAGTTGGACAATTTGTACTGTGTAATTATTGTCATTCAACACAAGCCATGTTCTCAAATTTAGTGACATTTATTGCATTGTATAAATAAGCTGAGTCACCTGTTTGCATGAGATAAAACTTTACTAGGAACTAATTTGAATTATCACAAAATGAAAACAATGGCTTAATTCCTGTATGACAAAAATCAGCTCAGTTTCTTTGCAAATTCATGGGTTTAATATCCTGGAATAATTTTACCTATTCACACAATATTTAAGAGTCTCACTTTGTATGAGCCTTTTAATTTTATACATTTGTAATTTTACCTAATATCATTTAAAATAAAAGATTTCTAAAGTATAGCCACATGACAATCTACATAAAGAATCTAAAGCATACATTTGGAAAAAAATAAAATCCTTTTGGAATAATTTTCATTCAGTGCCTTAGAACCTGTAGTAGAGCCTTAAGGTCCAATGAGTCAGCATACACTTTTGTACATACTTGAGGTTTATGTGGCCAGTGTAGCATTTCGGTGTTCTCAATCTTTTTGTTTTCCTTGATCCTGAGACTATATACATAACAATTTCTGGTCTCAGCACAAACTTATTGAAGTGTGATTTCCTTTTACTGTTATAGGAAGGGCGATTCTTATTGTTATGAATTCCTTTCCCTTTAACACTATTGTCTACTGCTGAAGTCTGAGGATCTCACATGATGTTGAAAACAAATTTGTAAAGTGATCTGAGAAATAGAAATAGCTATCTTACATCCTTGAAATTTATGTTCATAGTATTTTGTTTAAAATGTCTTCAATTTACATTTTAATGTTATTTCAATTAAGTTAGGCATTTGAATAGGCATAAAAATTCCTTTCTGCTTTTATCTGCATAACTTAAATTCTGTAGACTCTCCATTTGGTTATCACTGAAATAAGCTAATTTTCATTTAACAAAACAAATTTCTCCTCTTTGTAGGACCCAAATGTGAGATTAAGTTAGTTTTGAAAAATAATTTTAAAACTTAAGTGTCCTTAATTATATAAATATCTAGAAACCAACACTGAACATATTTCACTAAGGGTAAACAAGTTTTATTCAGAATATTAGCAATATGTTTTACCAAACAATAAATTTTGGGATATTTTATTCAACAGGTATTAAACTTTTCCTGCTATATATTCATAAAACTGCATCAGTATTTTATTAAAGAACATATTTAAATTGTATATTTTTTGTTGCTTTGGTTTCTTTCAAATTATCTGTGTTGGAATATGTCAAATGCTAGCTCCCCGAAAGAACTACCAAAATAATTTGTTGATAAGGGAAGCTGAGTATATCACTTATAGCAGTAAATGGGGTCACCTTTTTGACAGAGCCTTTGTGGCATCTCAGAATGATGAGAGCGAAGTTTGGATATTTATGAAACTTTTATTAGGGGTCATGTTTAAGGCAGCTTTTTCATGTGGGGACTTGAATTGACTTGGTAAGGACTATAATATGAAATTTAGAATTGGTGGACTCGGGGTGGTAAGACTTGCAAGATCAGATTTTTATAGCAAGTCTGAGAAACCAACTGTCATTTGATGCTATCCATTAAAAAGTTGAGTAGTCTGATGTTTGTTTAAAAAGACTTGCTAAAAGTTCCTAAAAAATGTTCATTTAAATAGGTTTTCAGAAGTCTCCTAAAACAATGGTATCATTATTTCCGTCACTGATCTTACCAGGCAAGGAACAAGAGTTTCTTAGAAGACCAAAGTTTTGTTAATGTACACAGTAAATTACACAGGGTAGATGGTTTCGATTCTCAGTATCTCTCTACTCCCAACTCCTCCTAACACCAACCAGCCCCAACCAGCTACCACTTGTGATCACTCTCATCTTGATCTAAATAATATATCGTTAACAGCTGGGAACATGATCAATCCCAAACTTCACAGATTATTTATTGGATGATGCTCACCTATCTGTTTTTCTGGGATAGTTGTTTCCACTAAATAAGGCCTAGGTTTTTCTGTTCTGTTTGTTTGACAATCATTTGTTGGATCATTGGATAAAGTGGAAATTGCACAGTAGAATACAGGACTCCAGAGATTACATATCTGAATACTGCAACATAGGCAAATAGTGGAAGAAAGATTATCGCTGGGTTTTTTAGTACATTTATCAACCAGGAGCAAAGAATACCCAAATTGTCTACATAAAAAGATCTTATTACCAATATAAAGAGCCTGCACAACCAGATAAGGATGATTAGCTCATTTTTCTAATTTTGTTTGTTTGCTTCCCAAATATTTTTATTAATATTTAAGAACCCAGAAAGGTATGCATGGATATAACAACATCTTTCTCCACATAGAATAGCAGAGATTCCTCTCAAAGGCTAATATTGTATCTAAAATGTCGCTATTCTGAACATGTCCAATTCATAATCCTGTTGGATAATAAGAGCTCTGGCACTAGGAACATTCTTTAACTCTACTGCTGTTTTCTAAGCAAAAGAATGTTGGAATCTTCCTATTTCCTGAGCCTGTTGCAAAGCATGAAACTGAGGAAACTTTCAATTCAGCATTCCTCTTGAATGGCTGGGCCAATTGAGGCTAAGTTTTTCTCCTTGTATTAATTTATTCAATGATTTTATTTTTCATCCCAGAGGGAAAACTAATATGAAGACCGTGGGTGATGTCAGAGACTATCTTGAAAGGAGGCACCAATCTACAAAGTTAACAAATTCCTATCTAATCTCCAGGTTGTAGCCAGTTGGCTTTTGAGCTTCAAATATCTTATCTGTTGTTAGATTTCGTCCAATGATCCAGTCTCAGTCAAAATACTTCTATGAGTTTTTTAATTGTATTATAACTCTTTGGCACTCCTAATCTTTTGGATCTTCAGTTTTTAGCTTGATTTACAAAAATACCAGCAAGTCAACATTTAGATCATCTAATAACCACATAAGTTGGGGGAATCTTCAATAATATCAAAGAAGAGATCAGCAAGAGAACATTTAATCCAGTAGCTTCATCTGTACTTAAAATCCCTCTTTATTAAATTAGTGGATGTGGTATTCCAAAATTGGAAAAAATGTTTCTCAATTGAGGCTTAAGGGTGACAGTGATGGGCTATGACATCAAGACTGTTTGAGGATTATTAGAGATATTCATTACCTGACTAGTGAATCCAAATGAGAGGGAATGTAACCAGCCAGGTTTAAAATTGATATTGTAGCATCCCTATTAATGAAAGCATAATGTAGGGTTGTATTTTAATGTTTAGAAAATATTTCTTCTTATAGATTTCGAGGTGAAATAGGAAATAGAGTGCTGATTCTTTCTCACAGTTACTGTTTCTCACAAAACTTGTTCAAATATATTACATAAATAAAATTTCAAAATAGATATTTGGCATTTTAAACTACAGAAAATGTGGTGAATCTTCAGATGGTATAAATATGAAAGATTTCTAGTTTCTAAGATATTTTATATGATCCACAGTATGTAGACATAAACGCTAATAAGACCTATGAAGAAACAAATGAAGAGGTCAGATATAGGATGAAGTCTTGGGATAATAATCCAGTTCCATTTAGAAATACATGCAAATAAAAGATCATAGAAAATAGTAAGCTGTTGTTGAGAATAATTTCAGCAAGGCAAAATTGAATTTATATAATTCAACACAAAGCAATAAATCTAAGAAAAATAATAAACTCTATTATTCATTCTTTAGTGACTATACTAGGCACTTTATCAGAATTACCTCAGTTCTCTTTTATAATCCATCCAAAATTCCTATGAGATGAGCATTGTCAGTATTACCATTTACAGGTGAAGATCCTAAACCATGAGAAGTTAAATGAATAGGCCACAATTACACAGACAGTAAATGTAAAATCCCTGATTAGTCTACTTGCAAAGCTATATTCTCCACCAGGATATGTGACCTAATAAGGAGCTTCTAATGATACAGACACAAAGTCATAGAACCATAGGAAACTTTCTCAGTGGATATCTGATCCAACCTTCCAGGAAAAAGTTGAAATCCAGTCTAAAAATACTTCCATTTAACCTTTTAAAAATACTTTCTATCTTTTGAAAATTTTGAAAACTTATGACATTATATATCTATATGTGTATATATATATGCTTACATAACTTTATAAAATATATGACATAAATTTATATGAAACATATGTTATATAATCTTTATATAAAATTATAATCTATAATTATTAAAAATAAAGTTATATTTGTGTTTATATATACAGGTACATATGTAAACACATATATTTTTAAGAGCTTAGTAGGTTTCAGCTACATTTTAGGCTCTAAGATTTCATGGAAAAAATAAGCATTGATAATGTTTTTGAAGAAAATAAAACACAGTGATGGAGAAAAGTGACCAGTGGTTACTTTAGATACAATTATAAGAAGCAATTTGTGTAATGGAATTTCACGTAAGGTAAAACAGGAATGATAATACAAAACCAAGCATATAAAAATGAGGAAAAAAAGGATACTTAATGCACCCAAAACCATTCTTACAAATAGTCTAAGGTTGGCAATAAACTACAGATAGTATATAAGGAAAAGGAGATTTGTGTCTTTACAGCAAACTACATGAAGGTAAAAACTCTGAAAAATAATGTTTGAGAAGTAAGCAGAGGAAATAGTTTATATGGCCTGCCATGACTTGTTGAGAATTAAAAATTTTAAGAGTCAGTGGAGGGTTTTGAGTAGAAAATGATAATCTGCTTTATTTTTAAAAATAATTCTGTATTATTTGAAATGTGTTTCTTATTGCAACAGCTCCAGAAAAGAATGGAAGCAGACAAGTCCGTTGCATTATACCAAATGAAATATAATGGTAACTTGGACTAGGGCTACCCAAATGGAGATATTCAGAAGTGGATAGTGTTGGGATATGTTTTGGAGTTAGCTCTAAAAGGACTTGGTCATGGAATAGGTACAGAAAGAAAAGAAAGTGTGAATTAATCTTAGATTTTTAGTTTGAGTAAATGGGATTGCCATATACAACGATGACAGTTACTGGAGAAAAACATTTGCCTAGGGAGAAAATTGAGGGCTCCATGTTGATATTGATAGACTTAAGTGATGACAGCTTTTTCTTTGTAGTATTTGCTCATATGCTTCTTCTAGGCATGCCATGGTCAAAAAGATTTCTGTTTCCTATATATAGCAGCAGTTATTGGATGTCCCCTTTCAGGTCATTGACACTGGTGTTCTACTGTCTCATGACTTGTTTTCCTTAGCTTTTTTTGCCATCCTTCAAATATAATTCACTTTTATATAATTATCCAAAATGAGGGGCTACATGTAGGAAAACCAACTGTTTTCCTTTAACATTCACGCCACTCTCAATACTTCACTCTGTGACCAGATTTGTGTGTTTGTGTTTTCCAACACTGATCAGTTTCTGACACCAGCTGGGTTTCCAACGTCTCAATTCAATTCAATTCTGTCACTGCAGGTTAAGAGATAAATTCTATAACACTGGCACCCACTTCAGACACAATAGCAAATAGTAAGTCTCTAGATAACCCACAACTTCTGCCTGACTTGGATGTAGCTTGAAGGTTCCCATAACCCCTCCATTTTTAGGTTTGGTAATTTGCTAGACTGGTTCACAGAACCTAGAAATATAGTGTGCTTTCAATTGCCTGTTTATTACAAATGATATTCTGAAAATACAAATGAACAGCCAGATAAAGAGATATACAGGGTGAGATCTGGAAGGATCCCGAGCACAAGAGCTTCTGTGCTTGTGAAGTTGTGATGCACCACCCTCAAAGTACACGTATAATTCTCCAACTTGGAGGCTCTCAGAATTCCATCATTCAGAGAATTTGTAGTGAGGGTTTCATCACATAGGCATGATCAGTTATTCACTCAATCTCTAGCCCCTTTCTCCTTCCTAGAGAATGGAGGTGGAAAGGGGCTGATAGTTCCAAGCTTCTAGTCATGATTTGGCCTTCAGATGATCAGCCCCCTATCCAGCAACTCACCAAGATTTGTTTTATTGGAAAGAAACACATTCCTGTTGTCCAGGAAATTTCAAGGGATTAAAAGCACTGAATCAGGAACTGGTGTAAAAATCCAAATATTAGGACAAAAGATGCACCTATCACTCTTATCACTTAGGAAATTGTGTTTCAGGAGTTCTTTGCCAGGAACTAAAAATAGAAACCAAAATATGTATTTCTTATTATAAGTCACAATATCACAGGTGTAAGAGGTAAACATAGTAGGACACAGAAAAGAATTGTGAAATATTTTAAAAAGCTGACTTTTTCAGCTTTTATGTGAAGTTATATCACATAAACTTTCTTTGTAACATTGACAGATTCTAACATAGTCAACTCTAATGAGTCTCAAAATATGAAATTATGCCTCTAAACTATAAAGGCTTTAGTGAGGAGGATAGTTTAGAAACCCACAATATAAATCACTTTATTAATAGGTTTGAAGATAAAAATAATAGTTATTTCTACACATACAGAAAAAGTCTTTAGCATAATTCAGCACCCACCTCTCGTAAAAGCCACACAAGAAAATGGGATTGGTCAACCTTGTTTTAACAGGAACATAGATAGAGACTTTGTTGTTGTTGTTCCATCCTTTTTTCTCTTCTTCTGGGACTCCCACATCAAATACTCATACATTTGATCAATGCCAGATAGTAATCTGATAAATAATGAAGTCTAAAGAATCCTAAATATTTAGTATAAATTTTATAGAAAGCAAGAAAAAATTATAATTTTTATTATATCATCTCACTGTAGCATGATCTCTGCATGGTCATTAGTACCTAAGCTTTATGGGGAAATCAAATGCTGTAGAATCAATCTATTGGTTAGAAGTATTTGCAAAAGACCTATATAATGGCTTTATATTAACCAAAGCTGTTATTATTTAATGCAGTTAACATTCTTGAGGGGATGAAATAATTTTATTACAAGCCTATATTTCCCACTGTGTCTAGTCCAGTGAGAACCTACACAAAAGTCTTTTGCTGATTGCTTTTATGTCCCCTGATAACCTTGCCATTTAATTCTCTGTCTTCCCACAGCCTACTGTAGTTATATTAGACAAGCTCCAGAGAGTAGAGAAACAGTATAGTATATTGTGTATGTTCATATTAATAGCTTTTTATTAAAAATACAGATTATACAGGCAACATTGTAATAACACAAAAATGCAAGGGAAAAACTCAGAATAATCCTACGTCCTCAACAAATCAACTTTCTTATTCCTTTGTTGCTTTCCAGCCTTTATTAATATGCTTTACAATTTTGCATACCAATAATAAGTGGGTTAAAATTTAATGCTCAGCATTGATTACATTTTAACAAGACGTATCTGAATGTCAGTTATGTGTATGATACCCAGCTACAAGTGGAGTCCTGGAAATTCATAGAGATATTGAGTTTAATAAACAAGTACTTTGAAATGTCTATGAAACTAAGGATAGAAAAAAATGAGGTAAAATGCTGTATTTTTAGGTTGTGAATAATTAGTCTCTTCAAATTAAGGCTGACAACACGTATGTATGCTTATTTTATTTCTTAACAAGGCTATTTGAAGAAAATGCAGCCCAAAATCGCAGAAGAAATGACTTCAAAAACCTGGGTTGAAAATACTTTTAAATCTGGTAATATCCAAGAAAGAAGGTTAAGAAATAAAATAAGATCACAGTATCAGTTATATATTATATGATTATTTTACTTGGTTGATTATTTTTACTCTCTTGTCCCAAAGAAGATAGTTTGGATCTCAATTGCCAAATAGTAAAATAAGAAATATGGTCAAGATAAATAATATCAAAGTTATTTTCTGCTCTAACGTTCTAGATGGCACTATATTATATGACTTAAATAATGTAGCCTAGAGAAACATACAGATTGAATCAATTCCCAAGTCACCTAGACTTTTATTTGGTCTTTTGTCTGATTGTATAAAGTCTAAGTGGTTTTTTTAATATGTAAAAAATAATCTAATTGTTTTTACAGAAGCCACTCCTAAGGGGATAGACTACTTGCATTCCCTCTTAATATGTAGCATAAATATTTTCTTTGCTAATGTACTATATTTGACATTGATTCTACTATGGCGTCTGTGTCAT
The DNA here is from genome assembly GCA_036589455.1 of Ateles fusciceps. NCBI lineage: Eukaryota > Metazoa > Chordata > Mammalia > Primates > Atelidae > Ateles > Ateles fusciceps. Next base: position 2,941,954 of record JAZHEH010000065.1, on the reverse strand, counting down.
GTGCTTGTTCCCTTTTTTAAATATTCAGTCACGTCTTGAATTTTTAATAGGAAGATAATGTAATCTGAGGAGAAGACTGGAAAACACTGAAATTATTTCTTAAATCTCTTTCAGTCAAATATAAATATTTCCAGTTAATACAATCTTTTATTCTCAGGAATAAAAAATCAACTGGATTCAATGTGACAAATGCCAAATCTTTACAAAATTGCTATAGAGATAGAATTGTTTACTTGCAAATGTAGAATGCAAAATTGACACAAGCAAAAATTCATAGTGAAAATGTACTGAGCAAAAACCTTTAGTCATGTGCACTCTTAAGTAATTTTCATATACAATTCCTTATACTCAAAATAGCCCTGAAAATATTGCATTATTCTAATTTATCAGTAAAAACCAGAGGGCTAGTGTGATTAAAAAGAATTACCTAAAATTTTACACCCTAGAAGTGAGTAACAGATCTGCATTTTACACACAGATGTTTCAGTTCAAAATTCGGTTATATTCATGCCCAGTAAAAAATTGGAACTCTTTTCCATTATTACCAATGAAGGTTATATTGGAGAAAGTACCACCCAAACCTTTCCAATTAATTAGCAGAATGATTTACACATTTACATAAGCACTAACAATTAGATTACTTTCAATCTGTTACTGACTTTAAGCCACTAACTTTCAATGACTGATATAGTTTGGCCTGGCATCCCCACTCAAATCTCAAGTTGAATTGTAATCTCCAGTGATGGGGGGAGGGACCTGGTGGGAGATGATTGGATCATGGGGATGACTTCTAATGGTTTAGCACTATCCCCCTAGTGGTGTATTGGTTGAGTTCTAGGAGGTCTGGCTATTTAAAAGTGTTTAGCACATTGCCTTTCTCTATCTCTTACTCCTACTCCAGCCATGTAGGACATGCTAGCTTTCCCTTTGACTTCCACCATGGTTGTACATTTCCCAAGACCTCCCCCAGCGAGGCTTTCCATACAGCCTGCAGAACTGTAAACCAATTAGATCTCCTTTCTTTGTAAATTGCCCAGTCTCAGATAGTTTATAGCAATGAAATTTTATTAGGTGATAATATACTTAAGAAAAGCAGCATACACATTCTTCCTTTGCTGAACAGAAAATTTTCATTTGACTGGCAAGTAATGTGTGGCTAGAGCAGCAAAATCCACTGCACTAATGGTATTAATAACTGGGCATTAGTGATGGTATTAATGAATGAATAACAACTTCTGAATTCAGAAACACCTGAGTGGGAATTCTGATTCTGTGTGAAGCCTTGGTTCATCTCTCAGATTGATAATTAACTAATATTTAAACTTGACATAATGCTTTTTAATCATAATATTAATTATTAAATAAAATAATTTGTATCTGATATTTCAGAGTTCTGAATAGGTAATTAATACTCAATCTTTTCTTATTTCTTATTTCTCTAATCCTTGGATTTCCCAAATTGAACATTTTATGGCATTTGGATTTCTGATACTTATATTCAAATAGCTATTTTAGTTTATAATAGAACAAGATGGTTTTATATGCACATTTCTAAAATAGGATCATTTATGTTGTCACATATGACAGAATTTCTTTCTTTTTTGAAGCTAAATGATAGTACATTTTATAAACATACCACATTTTAAAATCTATTCATCCATTGAACATTTAAGTGATTTTGGTTTCTTGACTATTGTAAATAATGTTGCAAGACATGTGAAGTGCAGATATCTCTTCAACACACTGGTTTCAATTGTTTGGATGTATACTGATATGGTCTGGTGGTGTCCCCACCCAAATCTCATCTTGAATTCCCACTTGTTGTAGGAGGGACCCAGTGGGGAGGTATGAAACATGAGGACAAGTCTTTTCCATATTGATCTCATGAGAGTGAATATGTATCATGGTTTTAAAAAGAGGAGATATGATGGTTTTAAAAAGGGGTGTTTCCCTGCACAGGTTCTCTCTTTTTGCCTGCTGCTATCCATGTAAGATGTGACCTGCTTCTCCTTGCCTTCCTCTATGAATGTGAAGCTTCCCCAGCCATGTGGAACTTTAAGTTCAATTAAAACTCTTTCTTTTGTAAATTGCCCTGTCTTGGGTATGTCTTTATCAGTAGCGTAAAAAAAAGACTAATACATATATCTAGCAGTGGGATTGCTGGGTCACATAGTAGGTCTACTTTTAATTTTTGGTGGTACTTCTGTACTGTTTTTCATAGTGTCTACACCATTTTACATCCCACCAACAGTGTGCAAGTGTTAAAATTTCTCCAGATCCTCAACAACACGTTATCTTTTGTTTTTGTTTATTTTAATAATAACCATCCTAGCAAGTGTGAGGTGATATCTCAATTGTGGTTTTGATTTTCACTTTTCTGGTGATCGGTGATGGTAAGCATTTTGTCATGTAATTGTTGGCCATTTGTATATCTACTTTTGAAAAATGTCTAAGTATAAAGTTTCAGTTACGCAACCTGGATAACTCTACTATAGAACTACTGTAGAGCATAGTGCCTATAGTTAACAATAATGCATTGTACACTTAAATATTTGTTACACGGTAGACCTGAAGTTGTGTTTTTTTTTTTTATTTTCAACTTTTATTTTAGATATGTTGTTGGATGCATGGTTTATGAATATTTTCTTCCATTATGTAGGTTATATGTTCCTCTGTTGATAGTTTCTTTTGATGTATAGAAGTTCTTTAGTTTAATTAGGCCAATTAGGTCCAACTTGTCAATTTTTGTTTTTGCTGCAATTGCTTTTGAAGACCTAGTCATAAATACTTTCCCAAGTCCAATGTCCAGAATATTGTTTCTTAGGATTTTTTTCCAAGATTCTTAAAGTTTGAGATCATACATTTAACTAGTTTATCCAGTTGGAGTTAATTTTTGAATATGATGAAAGGTAGTTGTCCAGTTTAATTCTTCTGCATATGGCTAGTGAGCTCTACCAGCACCATTCATTGAACAGGTAGTTGTTTCCCTATTGCTTATCTGCCTCGACTTTGTGGAAGATGAGATGGCTGTAGGTGTTGGCTTTATTTTCAGGTTCTCTATTCTGTTTCATTAATCTATATATTTATTTTTTTTTTACAAGTGCTATGCTGTTTTGGTTACTTTAACCTTATATTATCATTAGAATTTGGGTAATATAATGGCTCTAGAGTTCCTGGGCTGATTCTTTCCCATCTGAAAGGCTTGTTGTTCCTTTAACTGTAGTGTAAGTTGAGTATAGTTAGTTGTCTCCATTTCTGAATGTTTTCAGAAGGCCAATGCTCTGTACACCGTCTATTTGTGGCTGAATTCATGTCCTTGGTTTTACAGTGGGGTATATTAGCAAAGTATTTTTGATGTTGTAGTTTGGGCTGTAATCTGAATGATGACAATTAAGGATAATGGGAAGTTGACAGGCTCTTACTCTGCCATGCAGCTCCTCTGTATTTCTTAATATTTGTAGCCATTCTCTACAGTGCAGAGGAAAGAGAGAGGTGACTCTCTCACCAGGTCTGCTCCTGGGCAGAGCCCTCTTTGATCACTAGCACTGCACTCACATTTCGTTAGATGTTCTGAGCCATGGGGCTCCCTTGGGAAGTGGGTGGGGCAGGGAGAGATAGTCCATACCTTTTCTGGGCCAGCCCTGTGGGAGAGAGGCATGACCCAGGCTCACAGCAGCCCACGAAGCCATGCGACTTACTCCCCACAGTGCTCTGACTGTGGACTTTCCTGCTATAGTACAAGCCTCAGGTTTTGGCTCAGCATTCCCAAGCTGCACACCACAGCCCTGGGCCACCTCGATCAGCTAGTGACTTCATCCTCTGGACCTCCAAAGTTGGATTCTGGGTGCACTGAGGGATTTGAAGTGGTGCTCCCAGGCTGCTGGAAACATTCTCTGGAGGAGCAAAACACTAGACTGGGCACCAGAGGCTACTCTGTGCACACACTCTCATGAAGTGGCCAGGCAAAAGCCTGGGAAGAGCTTGCAGGGAGAAGAGCCTGCAGAACAGATGTTCCCCAGTCCCCACTTTCTCCTAGCTCAGTGGTCAGCTGTGACTAGAGCTTCTTGGAGGGAGATGGGAGGCCTTGGTAGATGGGCATCTATGTCCATAAATTGCAGGAGTTGTGCCATGTACAAAGGCCTCTAGCTCCATACCCCCTGAAGCTCTGTCTCTGCCTGCTCTCTGGGTATATCCTCCTGTCAGTTCAAGCTTTCATGAGAACTATGGGGACCCCATTAGCTAGGATCTTAGAGGTCCATGGCAAGAGTAGGTGGTCTGACAGATCCTTCACTTATCCTTTCCCCAGGAGCTGTTCAAGGCAAAGAAGTAGTCCTAGCACTCAAGTACCCTACATAGGATTTCAGCCTCCACCCTCCTCAGCCTCAGCATCTGTATCATATTTCCATCCACTCTCAGGTGATTTCTCTTCAAAGATCTCTTGAAATTATGTTAGTTTACTCAAACACTTGTCTTCTATTGGTGGGAGTGGTGCCTCCTGGCTGCATCTGGTCAGCCACTTTCTCCCCCCTGTTAAGTGTTCTTACACAAACCAAGAAGGGAGCAAGAGGAAACATTAGAGGTGTTGAATATAATTATTACCTTGATTGTGGTTATGGTTTCATAGGCATGCATTTGTTCAAATCCATCAAATTGTATCATTAGATATGCACAGTGTTTTGTATAACAATTACCTCAATAAAACTGTTAAAGATATGTTCACAAATACAAATTCAAATATCTCATTAAGCAAAGAAAATATTTTATTTTTCTTCTGCTTATATAACCTTTTAAAACATGGGATGACTTATTTCATCAACATTCATATACACTTCTGAATTCCATTCAATTTAACCTAAAATTCCATTTAAATATACTTTCCTATATGACCAAAAAAAAGGGAATTATTGATAAGTGCTGAAATACTGCATGCTCTTTCTGAATTGCCTAGAAAACAGCAGCAGTTCTGAGATTATCATAGTTGACAAATTCCTGAAGAGCTGAAAACTCAGATAAATAACTAAATTTTAGACAATAACAGTACTATAAAACAAGTCAAAGTATTTCCTTTGGATCTTAGCATAAAATAAAAATATAAATCAACTAAAGAAACAAAGTAAATAAGATAAAATATTAAAAAGCAAACTTGGTATTCTTTCTGGTTTGTCGCTTGGTTTCCTTCATTATGAAAAACTGTATTGGTGAATGGGCAATGCAGATTTAAAAGTGTTTGATGCTTTAGATTATAAAATTTGGATAGAAAAAATCCTCTTCTTTAAAGTTTGAGACAAGCATTAGTGAGTTTCACACAAATGCAAGATTTAACCTAAATATGTTCCCTTAAATAGAATGAGTCTATAACTTAATATCCATGTGAGATATTTCTGAGAGTGAAAGGTGATCCTGTTAGAAATCAATCCATGGTAATCAGTATATACTAGGCCAGCCCTTGGCAGACCAGAACATATTCTTGGCACACTGCAACCTCCACCTCCCGGGTTCAAGCAATTCTCCTGTCTCCGTCTCCCGAGTAGCTGGAATTACAGGCATGTAACACACCTCCGCGCACCAAGCTAATTTTTGCATTTTTAATAGAGATGAGATTTCATGATGTTGTCCAGGCTGGTCTAGAATTCTGTGATCCACCTGCCTCCCAAAGTGCTGGAATTACAGGCATAAGCCACCGCGCCGGATCCCTGGTTTAAATTCTAATAGGTGTAACAACTATAACCGTTACCAAAACTGCTGTGCAAATTGCACAATCCATACTGGATTGTATTCCATATGTCACTACTCACATAACATTCAATGAAAAATCTGTACCCTAGAGTTATGGACTGGGTCCTTGCATCTAGTTTAGCGCTTATAAAAGTCTCTACGTAGTTTAAATTATTTATTCTTCATAACAATTCTGAGGTAGTTATTATTATACTCATTTTACAGGTGAAAAAATAAACATCTTTAATTAATCTTTCTGTAATCTCACAGCATGTAACTGATGCAATTGGTTTGAGCACAAAAAACTTTCCCTCTGTTTCATACTTTAACCATTACACTATACTTTTCTCTATTAATGCTTTTTCTCCAGCATGTCTTTCTCAGTACCAAGCACAATGCTCTGTAAGTATAAACATTTAGAAATTCAATATACTTACCCATAATTTATTCTATTCAAATTATTTTCATTGTATTAGTCAAAATTATGCATACAAATTTTACAGTAGCGAATTGATATGCACATAGAATAGTTTGAATGACAGACTGCATAAGTCAGAGCTTCATGACTACTGCTTTTATTTTGAATTTTAAAACAAATTACATATTCTTAGAATACATTCTTATGTTTATTATTCAGCTACATAAATTTCCACTCATTTAAAGATTCAAAACATCTCTCCCTTGACGTAATCACTCAGTTGACAGTAGTTCGACCTGGTAGTCACTACTCAGTGATCTAAACATACCCTCCAAAAATGTTCCTTTAAAAGAAAAATTAAATCAGTCTCAATTTTAAAACTATATCAAATGTGAAGTCAAATGTATGTTTAGTTTTCCTAAACTTATGATTTTTAAAATTAATTTTAAAATATTTATATACAATACTCTGCATTCAAATTGAAATCTGAATACACAAATCACCCAGGAGATGAGTGGATGCATAATGGAAAGAAAGTAGCAAGTGAAAAAGGAAGTGAATTAATGTGTTAAATTTTAAATATTTATTATGAATATGTCTCCTTCCTCTTTTAAACAATTACTCTCAATAGTTGGATAATGCAAAATGATGTTAACATGGCAAATATTTAAAGATTTACCAATATATATAAAGCTTAGAAAAACGTGCCAACTTCTCAAGCTCTTTTAATAATATTTAGTCTTAATTAACAACAAATAGACTCACATTTATCTATCTACCTATCTTAATTATTTTTCAGATAAGGAACCTTAATAATTTAGAAACGTATATGAAGACTGGCTCTGGATACATAGATATAAACGTATATACATACATATATTACGTATATATATATACAGATTATTATTATTTGATTCTTTTGTATCTATTGCTTTTTCTATCTATTGCTATGTCATGTGAAAAAGCATAGGGGAGGTCAACATATTTTTAGCCCATGTCTTGACTTATCCCAGTGTACACGACAGTAATTAAGCTCTGCTCTACACAAGCAGTACAGTAAAGTTGTAAGAGGGAAAGATAGGCAGCTTAATGTTAATTTTAATAATAAATGGGTAATTAAAGAGTGACAGTGCTCATGTCATATAATGAGTAATTTCGGACTTGTTAGAAAAAGTTAATTAAGCATATATTTTAAAACTATAGGAGTAGCCGCTAAAAGTATAGCAATAAAATATGTATATTTCAGAAAAGTGGAGGAAAAAAGATTAGAAAACCATTAATCTATTTTAAAAAAGAGAAAAACATACAATAAATTAAATAATGATAATGAATGAAACATAGATTTGCTTATTAAATTATGCCTAATAAATTTTTTAGAATAAATATTTCTACATGTTCAATATGTTTAGCAATTATTTACAGAGTAAATAAGCACTTGGTAGGATATCACCCAGGCCTGGGTCCTCTTCCTTGCCTTGACTATAATTGGCTTTGTACTGTGTGGCCTTAAACAATTCATCTCAACATTTCTCAATTCCATCTCTCATTCTAATTGTAGTTCTTCAGTTGGCAAAAAATATATATTTATATAAAAACATAAATAAATACACACACATATATGTATATAATCACATATATATTACAAACTTTCCAGAAGTTAAGCAAAGGATTCAATTCATTAATACATTTATTAACATATATATATACACACACACACATATGTTTGTACAAAAATTTAATATGTACAAAAATTTAATATGTTTTGTATATACATATTAATATGTTATATATATACACACACATATATAAAGCATATATTAAATTTTTAAACATCACTGTAAATTTTCTCTAGCAAGATATTTAACAATTACCTTTTGGATCCTAAAATACCTAACATAATGTTTTCTGTTTGGAAAGTGTTGTCCTATATTTAAATGTTAAATCAAGATTTTTTTAAAATGGGATTTTGTGTGGAGAGTTCAGACTACACATGAGTAGCAGCAAAACTAGTTTTCATCCTGCTTCTTTCATCTCTTAATTGCAAGGATTCTCAGCCTGAAGAAATAAAACAGTTAAACCACTGTGGTGGAAATACAAATACCTTGATGGAGAAGAGGGTATTGGACACAGATCACTGGTAAGAATTGCCCAGCAGAACACATTTTTAGTTCCTTCTAATAAGTGTTGTAGTACTGACTGGTCTAGAAAAAAGACCACTCTTTGGTGCTTGCTTCCTATAGTCCTGGCTCCTATCAGTAATGACCAGGCATTTCTAAGGTAACTTTCCAATATACCTGCAAATCTCTCTATTGTTCAAATTACATGGCTAAAAACACATCCACAGCTAATATCATAATGAATGGGCAAAAATTGGAAGCATTCCCTTTGAAAACTGGCAAAGGCAAGGATGCCCTCTCTCACCACTCCAATATAGTATGGGAAGTACTGGCTAGGGCCATCAGGCAAGAGAAAGAAATACAGGGTACTCAAATAGGAAGAGAGAATGTCAAATTGTCCCTGTTTGTAGATGACATGATTGTATATTTAGAAAACCCCTTTGTCTCAGCCCAAAATCTCCTTAAGCTGATAAGCAACTTCAGCAAAATCTCAGGATACAAAATCAATGTGCAAAAATTGCAGGCATTCCTATACACCAGTAATAGACAAACAGAGAGCCAAATCATGAGTGAACTCCCATTCACAATTGCTACAAAAGAATAAAATACTGAGGAATACAATTAACAAGGGATGTGAAGGACCTCTTCAGAGGAGAAGTACAAACCACTGATCAAGGACATAAGAGAGAACACAAACAGATGGAAAAACATTCCATGCTCATGGTTAGAAAGAATCAATATCGTGAAAATGGCCATACTGCACAAAGTAATTTATAGATTCAATGCTATCCCCCATCAAGCTTCCAATGACTTTCTTCACAGAATTGGAAAAAAACAACTTAAACTTCATATGGAACCAAGAAAAGAGCCCACATAGCCAGGACAATCCTAAGCTGAAAAATTAAAAACAAAGCTGGGGCATCATGCTATCTGACTTCAAACTATATTACAAGGCTATGTAATCAAACAGCATGCTACCGGTACCAAAACAGAGATATAGACCAATGCAACAGAACAGAGGACTCAGAAAAACACCACTACAACCATCTGATATTTGATAAACCTGACAAAAATAAGAAATGGGAAAATGATTCACTATTCAATAAATGGTGTTGGGAAAACTGGCTAGCCACATGCAGAAAGCTGAAACTGGATCCTTTCCTTATACCTTACACAAAAATTAACTCTAGGTGGATTAAAGATTTAAACATGAAACCTAACATCATAAAAACTCTAGATGAAAACCTAGGCAATGCCATTCAGGACACAGGCATAGGCAAGGACTTCATGAATAAAACACCAAAAGCAATAGCAACAAAAGCCAAAATAGATAAATGGGATCTAATTAAACTTAAGAGCTTCTGCACAGCAAAAGAAACTCACTAGAGTCAACTGGCAACCAACAGAATGGGAAAAAACTTTTTCAATCTACTTATCTATCAAATATCCAGAATCTACAGAGAACTTAAACAAAGTTAAAAGCAAAAAACAAACAACTCCATCAAAACGTGGGCAAAGGTTATAAACAGACCCTTTTCAAAAGAAGACATTTATGCAGCCAACAAACATATGAAAAAAAGCTCATCATCACTGGTCATTAGAGAAATACAAACCAAAACCACTTTGAGATACCACCTAAAGCCATTTAGAATGGTGATCATTAAAAAATCAGGAGACAGCAGATGCTAGAGAGGATGTGGAGAAATAGGAACGCTTTTGCACTGTTGGTGGGAGTATAAATTAATTCAACCATTCTATAAGACAGTGTGGCAATTCCTCAAGGATCTATAAATAGAAATACCATTTGACCCAGCAATCCCATTACTGGGGATATACCCAAAGGATTATAAATCATTCTATTATAAAGACATGTGCACATGTATATTTATTGCAGCACTGTTCACAATAGCAAAAACTTGGAACCAACCCAAATGCCCATCATTGATAGACTGGATAAAGAAAATGTGGCACATTCACAGCATGGAATACTATGCAGCCATAAAAAAGGATGAGTTCATGTCCTTTGCAAAGACGTAGATGAAACCGGAAACCATCATTCTCAGCAAATTGACACAAGAACAGAAAACCAAACACCACATCTTCTCACTCATAAGTGGATGTTGAACAATGAGAACACACGGACACAGGGAGGGGGAACATCACACACAGGGGCCTGGTGGGTGGGGGCTAAGGGATTAATAGCAGGAGGTGGGGGGATTGGGGAGGGGTAGCATCAGGAGAAATACCTAATGTAAATGACGGGGCGATGGATGCAGCAGACCACCACCATGGCATGTGTATACCTATGTAACAAACCTGTGTGATCTGCACATGTACCCCAGAACTTAAAGTAAAATAAATAAATTTTAAAAAATTAAGTATAAAAAAATTCAAATATGTCATTTGAAATTAAATCACAACTACTGTGAATAAAGTACATCTAGTTACCAATAAGACTCCAGATGTGTCAGTAATTTTATGGTACAAGCTCATGATCAAAGGGAGGAAGTTCTGTGAAATACTGGCATTGGCTTGGTGAGCTCAGGTCTTCCAAAAGTGGATGTTCTTCCTAAGGACTCTCTTACCATAAGAAGTATAAAGAAACCGTGGAAGCACGATTGTAAAGTGAAGGGCGCTACACATTACGTCCTATATTATTTTATGTTTTATCTTGCTTTCCTCCTTGAGTGTTCTGTTCCTCTCTTTAATTTTATAAGAAAGGACAATCTTCCTGATAATTCTTTTCTTAATAGGAGTTATTGTCAACACCAGTAACCCCAAGTCTGAAGATATAGGAAACTCTGTTGAAACAAAGTTGCACATCATTACATTAGAAATTTTAACACACTTATATATATTATTTAGTTTCCTCTTGATGTATGTTTTTGATTGTATATGTGTTATTCATATTTCATATAAAATATTCTAACTTCATGAATATAGCCATAATTCATGCCAATGTCACATTTTTCCTCATGTTTTTCTATATTTTTTGAATAACAGATTGAGCTAAGAGAATTTCAGGCTCACTGACTACCTAGAATTACTTTTCCCTGCAGAAATAAAAACAATTTATTTTTATCATTGCAAACTAAGCTGCTTCCTTGGAGACTGAATCTCATTCATAGCAATGTTGAGTAGAGGATACAATATTGCATTTGAAAAGGGTATCAATTGCCTTGAAATTCTTATTACCCAGAGAATTTTTAGAACAGATAACTGTGCATCCTGCCAAAGTCAAAATACTAAACTCTCATATTTATCTTTACCCTTTTATCTTTAACCTTTTTCTATTTATGGTGTTTTGGACATAAAGATCAGTGCCACACGGATAACCAGTACCATATCTTCCAAAATGCCTGTTTATGTAGATAACGTCTCTATTTAGATCTCTTCTGCCAAGTGGAAAACATATATGCAGGGAGATTCCCTGTCAATGTACTTTATTTTTTCCTCAATTAATGTACTATTTTCTCTGTCAATTTTCTCTTCTAATGTCAAGGAAGAGCTACTTCATTACAAGCAGTGAGCCTGATGAGTGTGGCTTTCTCATAAAACTTTTTTTTTTTTTTTTTGAGAAGGAGAATCACTCTGTCACCCAGACTGGAGTGCAGTGGAGCGATCTCAGCTAACTGCAACCTCCACCTCCTGCATTCAAGCAATTCTTCTGCCTCAGCCTCCCGAGTAGCTGGGACTACAAACATGCACCACCATTCCCAGCTAATTTTTGTATTTTTAGTAGAGATGGGTTTTTACCATGTTGGCCAGGATTGTCTCAATCTCTTGACCTTGTGATCTGCCTGCCTTGGCCACCCAAAGTGCTGGGATTACAGGCATGAGTCACACTGTGCCTGGCCTCTCATACAACTTTTAAATACAGAAGAGCAAAACTGATTTAGGAGTAAGTTTTCTGAAGATGAAAATAAAGGAAAGCCCAACAAAATATGAAGTCTAAATATGCATAATTTTTCTTAAAAACACTCTGAAGAAAACCCTGGAAGTATAAGTCTTAGCAACTGTTTCTGTTTTTCTATTACTGCCATGTCTGCATATTCATTAGCTCCTCAATTTCAGAAAAACAAGCAAATAAACATAACTGTTAGAACAGCATCCTTATTGCCTTTATGTTCAAGCCACATTTGACACCCTGCTTCATGTTTTTGAGTCTCATGCTTTGAGATCCTATTAAGAAGATATGAAATTTTCCATTTCTATCCCCCTGAGATTCATATGCTGAAGCCCAAATCTCCAGTGTGATATATACTCGAAGGTTGGCCTTTTGGGAAGTAATTATATTTAGATGAGGTGTTGAGTCTAAAGCCCCCATGATAGAATTATTCCCCTTATAGAAAGAGGGAGACCAGAGCCCCCTCTCTCTCTCTCTGTCACGTGAGGATATATCAAGAAGATGGCCATGTGCAAGCCATAAGAGGGCCCTTACCAGAACTAAATGGACTGGCACTTTGATCTTGGACTTCACAGCTTCTAGAACTGTGAGAAATAAACATTTATTGCTCAAACTGTCCCATGTATTGTACTTTAGTTATTAAATGTTTATGGGTACTTAAGAGTTGTACATATTTGTAGGGTAGTATTTGGTTATAGCAGCCTAAACTGACTTAATAGAGAGTCCTCACACATCCACCCTTAAGAAAATACTTATATGTAAAGACTGTGAAAAAGATTTGGCTATTAGTCAGATACCAACATTTACTACCTCTATAGCTAATTTTTTTTCTGACTTTATCTCTCCCTTGTTATTGATTCATAGTCAATATAAGGTCCTGTAAAAATACCCAGTATATTGGTTCATCCAAAATAGAACAATAAATGTTCTCAGAATTTGTTTATAATAATTCGTGTTTCAGTAAGATCTTACAATTAAAAATAGCTTGTTACAACACAAATAATTATAACTATGATATTATACATTGAGCATCCCCAACCCAAAAATCCAAAATTTATAATTTTCCAAAATCTGAAACTTTTTGAGTGCTGAAAGGACACCACAAGTGAAAAATTTCAGACATAAACATCTAGCACAACTTCATTTTATGCATAAAATTATGAAGAATACTGTATAAAATTATTTTCAGGTTATAGGTATCAGATGTATATGAAGCATAAATGAATTTTATGTTTAGACTTGGGTCCCATCTCCAAGATATTTCATTATGTATATGTAAATATTTTTAAATTAAAATTAAAAATCTAAAATTTAAAGCAGTTTTGGTTCCAAGTATCTCATAATGAATAGTTAATCTCTATTTAAGATACGTGAAATAATTATTAGGCTGTGGTTTGAAAAACAGAAAATCCTGCCAGAATAACCTAGTAATAAAAATTATATATGTAATTTTCTTTAAGGTCTTTATAAAACAGTGACAATATTAAATACGTAACAAAAGACTGTGCAGGTATTTGGGTTTTTGTTTGTTTGTTTGTGTTTTTAGAAAGTCACCTGGAGTGGAAGAATAAAAATAAAACATAGATTTTTGTTCCTGTTTAGAAAACAGATTATTTTTCTCTTTGATAATCTTTTTTAACACTTTAAGTTATATTCTCAATATCTGTCTTTTCTGAGCCCAAAAGCCACATAACTTAGAAGAGACTCTTCCCTCATTCTTCCCAAACAATGTGCTAAAGGTTAAAGGTCCAGCAACCTATCAGTCATGGATAAGGTTGCCCAGCAACCATTACCTCCCCGACTTTGGAGCTGACTCAATCTGTCAGTCCCAGGAATAACTATGCTGTAGATCAATTATTAAGACAGACAATGAAGACATAAGAAAAAATGTTAACCCAGATGCCTTCAACCCTGCCCTCAGCTTCCCCCACCAATGCTTGTCAGTGCCCAAAGTCTGGAAGGGGCCACGGTGGCAGGGCCTCAGCATATGTACAAGCGGCCAGGCTGTCACAGTGCCTGGGCTCAGCCCCAGCCCTCCTATGAGATCAGAGCTGGGGTTGGGAGGGGGGAAACAGGCAGGCAGTGGGATCAGGCACCTCCAAGGCTGGAAGGGAAATGTGGAGGCCAGTCTTCATGTGCCCCCAAGAGTGCAGAGAGGCCTGGATCCACAGGGGTAGCTGCAGCTGTGAGGGGAAGTGGGTCAGAGCTCCTGCCTGCCTTCACCCCCAAGAGCATGGGGAAGCCTGGATCCACAGTCCTGACTTGCGCAACTGCAGCTGCACCCACCTGGGAGAGTGGGGCTGCTGCCTGCTCCCCACCTCCTGCTGGCTCTGTGGAGAGTGCAGCCCAGCCATGTTTCCTCACAGCCTCGGGTGGGTACTCCAGGACCTCAGGGCTGGCAGCCAGCATAGGGGTAGTATCTCTGCAAGCTCCACCAGTGGCTCCAGCACACATGGGTGGGCAGGATCTCCCCCTCACCCAGCTTGTGGCCCTGCCTAGGGTGCCTCTAGAAGCAGATTGCAGCCCCCAGGCCTGGCCCTCTGGAGTGTCAAGACTGGCAGTCACCCTTTGTGGCGGACCCCAGGGACATGGCCCCTGACAGCCCTGTTCAGAGCCTTCTCTTGAGCTGCAGGAACCTCCACCCTCGGTGGGTGGGCCGACTGCCCTGCCAGAGGGTCCCTGAAGTGTGCTCTGCTCTCACTTCCCACCCTAATCAGAAGTGCAGCCTCAGCTCCTCCTCCTCCCTTTGCCTTTCCCCGCAGCAGCAGACAGCAAGAGGGGCAACATGGGTCCAGGGCGGAGGCCCCAGGTCTAGAGGCAGTCCTGGTTAGGTCCCCTGGCTGTGCAAGGGTAGGGGTGGCACAGTCAGCTGTCTCAGGGATGCGGGGCTCAGGGATTCCACCCACATCCACCAACTGACACCACTGTCTGAGCTTGGGGTGCTCAGACACACCGACTGCCTGCTACTGCCTTCCAAACCAAGATTCAATGTTTTACAGAAACAAGAAAAAAACAAAGAAAGAAAGAACAACAACAAAAAAAAACTCCATAGTTTGCCTAAACAATGAAATAAACATAAATGAGGAAAAAAAAAAAAAAAACCTGTAATTCACCTGACAACCCATTTTTGCCATAACAAATGAGAGCAAAATTTTGGATTCTTTTTCAAAAAGATGAATATGGCATTTTATTTTTTAATGTATTTTTCTTTTATTCATTTTTTAGTTTTTCCTGGTGTTGGTCAATAAAAAATAATTTAATCTCCATAAAAGCTGGCATTTGTGAAAATAAGAAAATAGATTACATGGTTTTCTTCACCCCAAACATAACACTTTTACTTATAAAAAAAAATCAAGATGGTCTTCCTCTCTGAACAAATTATGTATGATCTCTGAAATATTTTCTCATTTCTTACAACCTATATTTTGAAAAGTGTGAAAATGAATTTTCTTGTGGTGTCAGTGTGCACTTAAGGGCTTTGCAAAATAAATCTCTGCTTGTTGGGAATGACTGGTGCTTTGTTTATTGTGAAAAATATATAATAATTAAGTAATAAAATATGCAGAGAAGTAGGATAATAAGCTTTTGAAGATGATAGACCAGGATAGTTTAATGTTTCCTGACTAAATGCCTAGAAGAATAATACTTCATGTTGCTGTTGCTTAGTAGAACATATTTATTCTGTAGGAGCTCTTTTATATCTTGATTCATTTTTCTTTACCTTCTATGAAACTTCTGTAACCAGCATGCTTCTAGATAATAGCTGCAGTTCTCTGCTCTGTTCCATGGTATAGAAATTAATAGATTTAGCAAAATCTTACGTTTCTCAACTTGCTTAAATTCAATCAGGCTCTAAGGACATACACTTTTGTGTCTAAATCGCTTAGTAATCCTTCAGTATGAGACCTTCCACCTACTTAGTTAGAATTGCTATAATAAAAAAGTAAATTAAAATCTCTGTAGAAATCATGGAACTTGTTGATCCTTCTCATTGATATCTTGGGAGGAATATATATTCTGAAATACTGATTTTATACATGTTGCTGCAGAGCTTCAAATTAGTAAGTTCTTAAATGATTCAGTCCATGTTTCTTTTCAAAAATACATAATTATTGCTACATGTCAGTTTAATAGCACTTTGTAAGCATTAAGCAAAACACTTAGGGATTCTTTACAGCTATATCTTATTGGCTCAGCAAAAAAATCTGAACTTTGCTTTGTTAAATTGTGAATATTTATAACATATGCAAGGACTGGGAATATGAGATAAGGTTTGGCTGGGGGATCAAAAAATGGGAACTTTATATAGTTCAGAAAATCTACTAGAAATGCACATGCTGAATTCCAATGTATTATTTCTAAGGTATGTGATACTGACTGACATAAAAATACAATTACATCATGAATATTCATCATCTCTCTGGATATTTACTTATGTACATTAAGATTCAGGTAATTAGGAGAATGGAAGTATTTAAATGAGAAATTATAAATTATAATGTTATAGGCCTTAGATATTAGGCAGTATAATTCTTCTAACAGCAGGAGAGGCTGAAACAAGGCTGAGGAGAATTTGGGGCTTAAAACCTGGTGTAGACAATATCCTATCAGGGTGCTTACAACATCAGAGTGCCATGACTGGCTTCTGGGGAAAAGAGAGACCATGCAAGATGGGATATCAGGGAACCTCAGGTTCTCTGAGGATTCTAGAACATTTACCACTGTAACATGGGCTAGCAGACACAGAAGAGAGCAAAGTATCTTCAGAAAAGAAGGGGGTCACTCCTCACATTTTAAAATTAAGAAAGCTTGAGGAGAGCCAACCCCCAAAAGTACTAGGACCATCTAATTGCTGGCACAAGTTATGTGAAAACTGCTATGTCCCCTGGAATGGGTAGGGAACCTGGGCCATGTGATCATCATATACTGTATTTCACATTGATGTGAGAACTAGAATGAGGAAGATGGGACCAGAGTCCCAATCCTGCTCATTCCATCTCATCAGCAAGCATATAAGACAGCAGATAATTGGCATAGCTAATAGGAGAGAAGTCAAAATCTCAAACACACCCCAAAGTGCTAAGCAAAGACTAAAAGAATACCATGATTAATAAAAACAGTGGAACACCAGTAGAAAATATTCTAGAAAAAAATGTATACAGCAGAAACAATGTTAAAAGCAAAATGAGGATGTATAAACCAGAAAGTATTCCCTTAATCAAGCTGGTTAAGAAAGTTTTAAAAAGTTTTTCAGTGAATTGGAATCAGATATTAGCATTGAAACAAGTAGCAGATCTGTTTTGAGGCGTGGTATATTTATATGTATAACAGTATGCATTTTGAAAGCAGACTCAATTGTTCTAGAAAATCATTTTTTTATCAAAAATTTCCAAGAGAAAGAAGTTGCCAAATATTGCTTTACTGTGGTGTTTATATCCCAGTTTATTTTTTAAATGATATTTTTGTATAGAGTGATGCGGATTTTTATATAGACCTATACTGGATAAACCTCACTATCCACTTTTTTAAAAATTACAAAATATAAAAAATTGCTCAATGTTACTACTTATAAAATTTTACTTCAAAAAGTTTTTTATCTTGAGTGTGTTAGATTATATATATACAGTTAATACAGAGTTAAATCTGATTATGTGTTATAACTATGTACAGTTTCTAAGATTGCGCTAGAGAAAGTAGTGAATGTGGCAGGCAGAATGCCTGAGACACATAAGCCTGTCCATTCTGATTATTCATTTTTTGGACTCCCCATTGTTCTTGTCCCACATCTGATTTGAAAAATGGCATCCTTCTGTATCAAGTTGTTTACTAACAATTACAGAGATAATTACATCTTTGTAAGCATTTGTTCAAATTTAATTGTGGCTGAATCACAGGTTCAAATTTTAGGAATATTTTGTTTCCTCAATGTGCATTTAAAAATCCTGACAATAGTTATTTGTGCACAGCATTTTTTAATGTGGGGCTGCAATTTTTTAACACGTGTTCATTCTTCTCTTAAATATACCATCTGTTAGGTCTCTTTGTTCTTGTGTCAGTGTCTGGTGTTTTCCTGAATTGGTATTTGAAGGTGCTGTGGTGAGGAGGGGTACTTATAGTTTATACTTGCCTCAGTTCAGCATCAAAGATGACCTTCAGATTGAATATGAGTTGGAAATGATACCCAGGCCAAATAGGCAGTCGTAGCCACCTTGAAAAATCATTAAACTAATATTTGTCTGCTACTTGGGCTTTTAATATTTAATCACTTCAAGCTATTACTAGGATACACAGAGATCATGGTCACACTGGTAGTAAGAGGGAAAGGAAGCACTTGTGACATTTTACTGTGATAATGTTTGTGATATGACTCCCAAGAACTCTGTAAAACCCCATGAAAAGAAATGTTTGGTGGGTTCAGAATTTCTTTGTGTCAGAATTCTAAGCATTTTTTTGCCAGCTCAGGAGTACACATAAAATTTGGCTAAAGTTCATCTGGATTATACTGATCTCTATCTATAGTAAGTTCTTCTTTGAATTGTTCTGCCATGGAAAATAAGAATTGTGGGACTCTGTTGTCCTATGTATCACTTGTCAGTTTCTGAAGTTTAATTAAACTAGGCTTCTTTGTTTCCTCAGCTCTTTGGTAAGTTCCAAAAACTATGAGTTATCTAGATTTTTCTGGAGCCTTGGAACAAGTAATGCTCTTTTTTTTTTTTTTTTTTGACTTCCTAAGTCTGTATTATAAACAGAACTACTGTAACAGTTATTTTTAAAGTCCTTTTCCAGTCCTTCTAACACCTAAGCCACCTGTATGTACGATTACATTAATTTTTTTCCTCTTGATTATATCATATTTGGTTGCTTCTTTATATATCTCATAACGCTTTTTTATGTCTTAAGCATGGTGTAAATTTTCTGAAAGCAGAATACATGCCTCTTGCTAGGCTCTCAGCACTCACGAGAATTCAGAAATTTCCCGTGCTTTTTGCTGTAATTCTCAGCCATCGACTTTCTAAACTGTGTGAGACCTCTCTTTGCTGTTAGAACTTCACTGCTAGTGTTTCTGGGACTGGGAGAAGGGGATGGGGAAGTAGGGAACGGGACCTCTACTGGAGGTCCCTGTGGGGTTCTATTTGCTCTCCACTGCCATTCCCAACTTTCTGCATCTGAGGAGATTTCTTCTCCAAACGTTAAAGGGCTGCTATACTCCAGTGATGAATTAGTATTCCTCAGGGGGAATTTCTTTGACATCCTCTGCACTCTGGTCAGCATTTAGTGAACTTCTATTTACTCAGTTAAATATACCTACAGCACTGCGCATCTGTCTATGGTACTTAGTATTTGAGTTTTACATTTACTTCTGTAATTACTTGTTAATGGTAATCTGCTTGACTAGGTTATAATTTCTCTGAGTTCAGGGATTTTGGTTTTGTCTATTTTTTTGGTAATTTTTCTTGTCATTGCCATTGAACCCCAAGCACCTAGCACAAAATATTATATATAGCACACTCAATAGATATTACACAAATGAGTAGATATATGGTATAATTACATATAATAAAGATATTAAACTCCCTATAATAACTAAAATATAGGACTGTTGGAACTATAAATTAATATTCAAAATAGAGAAATGAGAAAGAGACTAAAACAAAAATAAGTAAGCTGTAACTTACTACACATTTGCCAAAGCAGATGTGATTTTTATTTTGAAGTTTCTTAATGGCAAATCAAAAGAGAATCATTACAGAAAATATGTATGTTCTAAGGGAAGCTTAATTCCTAGCAATTAACTCCAAAAGACATCTTTTTACCTGGACTTCTCACATGATAAAATTTTCTAGAAATTTTTTTCTTCTCTCATTTTCTGAGAGACATAGCACGTAACTTCGGTATAATAATATTACTGACAACAAAAATCATTATAGGAAATACTTATGTGGCACCTACTCTGAGATAATGCAATTGTTCTATATCATTATCTTATTTAGTCATCCCAACTAGTTGCAGGAAGAGGGACAATCATTATCCACATTATAATCAAGATAAATCTTTATCTAAAACACACAGAGGCTAAGATTCTGCAGCTAACAAGTGTTGAAGATTGTATTTATTGCTTTATCTAATATGGTCAAAATGATAACCAGCACTAGTGAGGAAAAGAGATTGTATATGTATTATATATAAAATATAATTTTATATATGTATTTATTGCTTTACTAATATGGTCAAAATGATTACCAGTACTAGTGAGGAAATCAGATTTTATAATATATATAATCAGATTTTATATATATTATACATAATTCTATATGATATATAGATTATATATAATCTGTTTTCTATAAATAATATGTAGAAAATCTAGAAATGGTTTGCACTTCAGTTTTTGTTTGCTCTTTCTTTGCTCAAGATTTTTAAAACTAAATTACCTAATAAGCAAATTGAGCGATTGCTATATATTTCCCTTCTATTGCTTTAGCTCCCTATACTATATTGCAGCCATTATAAAAATAGTAATATAGGAAAATGAATGTAATATGAAAAATGAGATAAATATAAGTGTTAATAATTCACACTTTGGGACAATGGATGTATTACTTTCCTTCTCTAAAATCTATTTTGCTTAATAGCTATTGTTTGATTCAGCACAATTCAGAAAGAAATATTGATTTATTATGTAAAATGGCTTAATTACTCCCCTCAAATAATTGAGTTACTTGCCTAAATAACTGGTTTCCCCAACTATAAAATATTTGAACCTGGAGAAAGAACCTTAAAAGTATGTAGAAGATATCCAATTCTATGATAAATAATTAATAATAATATCAAGTGTACACTCTTTGCTATGGGCTAAGGACTTTCTTTTATTTGATCCTTTAAGCAAGTCTATGAGGTATATATATATTTTTTCAATTACCATTTTAGAGTGGTGGGAATTTGGGTTCACATCACTAGGAAAACACAACCTCTAAGCTGACTTGAAAACCCAATCTCATAAGCACTACAAAAGAGGTGGAAATGCCAGCATAAAACAAGAGGGTGGAAAGGGGGAAATACGTCAGTGACTTTTACTTCATCTTTTTGAAATCACAGCGTCCCCCTTCATAGTATGGTAACAAATTTTACCGTCCTATAGTTATTATAAAAGATTTCCTCTACCCTTCTTCAACTATGTCTCCACTATTCCAGTAGCACATATTACACTTTTATATTGGTCATTACAATATTGTTACCCTTTTGTTTAACAGAAGCAAGTATGTTAAGGAGTATCATTGGACTCCTAAATGTTAAATATGATATTTAAACTAGAAGTGTAGACATAGACTTCCAGCTAAAGGTTGCATTATCATATTAAGAATTAAAGTAAATGTTATCAGTAAATAAAAGTAAGACAAATTTGAGATGTGGAACTTTGCCCTATAGAGTAGAAGAAAAGGGAGAAAGCACCCAAAAATGCAGAAAGAATGAAATCTCAGTAATTGATGGCTGTATCACATTTTGTAGTTTACTAAATACTTTCACAATATTATGTCCTTTAATATAGACAGTTTGCATTTACATAGATGAAGCAAATTCAATCTGAGATTGTCTTGGTCATGATAAAGACTCAAAACAATCTATGACTTCAGGCTTTCAAATCTAGATGCCTTGGTTCTTTCGATATGGTCCTATTCAGCAAGCATGATTTAACAGGCACCCCTTCCAAAGCATTGCATACAGGACTGCAGTAGATAATAACTACAGATACAGAGTCTCAGTAGCTCATAATGAAACAAATCATTACATGTAAATACGTTATTAGGTTCAAAGATCATACTGATATTGCAATAGAGATGGAAAAATATATGAAGAAGCAAGAGAGACATAAAATTCCTGGGTATATCCACGAACGCATCTTGGAGACTGTAAATGTGAATGGGCAAGGAAAAAGTATTATCTTATATGGAGGCAAAGAAATATTTTAGGCAGAAGTAACAACTTGCTCAAAAAGCCAGAGGCAGAAAAGGGGAATGACGTTTCAGAGGACAGCCTGAAAGTTAATAAGGACAGCCTGGGGCACAAGGGAAAATCAGCTTTAAGACTGAAAATGTAGAGAAGGAACAAAATGTGCAAGGCTTTGAACAAAAGGCTGAAGATTTCCAACTTGACATTTTGCTCAGAGCCAGCCTAGGGCTTACTTTTCTAAAACTTAGCCGAGACAACACAGATAAGAGAGAATCAGGAGGCATTTGCTTGGACTCACTTCACAGTGTCCAACTACTGTCAAATATTTGATGTGTTTCAGAACGTGCCTTTCCCTGGCTTTCAAATGTGGTGACAAAGGATTTGGACAAGCATATTTTTAATGCAACCAAACTCAAATTTCTCTAGGAAATTTTATTGAAAAGTATTGTGATCAGATAAAAAATGTAAGATTCTCTTAATCAAATGGCAAAGTTTGATGGAATTCTGAAAATCATCTTTTTCCTGGTTTAAAAAATATCCATTTTTATAAAATTACGTCTGCCAAGTATGTAATAAATGTGATTAGTGGAACTAATCATGATAAATTCAGAGCTTAGAGTCACTAAATTGAAAACATAATCTATTACCTAATCTCATATATGGTTTAATAGCTAACATATCACCAGTAAAGATTTAAAATCCCAAACACTACAATTTCCAGTTAAGAAACAATTTTAAAGCTTACATTTTTGAATAGCACTTTAAAGCAGAGAAACAGAGCACACTAAAAAGTTCAGTATAGTATATTCTCACCCCGTGCTGATGGTCCTGATATTATTCTGTCAGGAAGACAGTCATTTTCTTTTCTTATAGCAAAAGACTTTCTTTGAGAAATTTACAGTCCTTCAACTGTGACAAAGCTAGCCAGAAAAAGGAAGACAGGAATCCTTTAATGTGAATGTCAATAGAACAAAAATTGAGTGTAACACAAAGGCAGTAAACTAAGGGATAGGAAAGACATTGTAGACTTTAAGCAGCACCAAACTATAACAGCAGCAGGAAGAAGACAGCATTGGAGGATATATAGAATCCACCAAGAACAAATTCTCATTCCATAACGTTTCCTTTCAAAATTGGCCTTTCCCATTTCAGGTCTGATATCTCCTTAAAATATTTAACATTTTGGTTTTAGTGTTTCCGTGCAAACTTCCACCAAGACATTCAAGGCTCCCCATATACTGACTTACCTACTATTCCAGGCAAAACCCTCAGCTCACTACCAATACTCCTTGTTCTCTGACTACACTACATCATGTACCATTCCATAAATATGCCTTATTCTTTTCAACTGTAAAATGGTTCTTACCTCACAGATGTAAGGAGTAAGCAAGTGAGGCTGCTGTAGTATGCCTGACTTGGCACAAAGGGTTTTCAATAAACTCATTGTTTAAAACAAAAAGATAACAATTACTTTCACTGTAAATGAGCCAAAACTTCAAAGAATAAGAGCAAGACCTCTTGTGACACGGAGAGAGAAGAGGTCCACAGGAGAGCCTGAAGAGGAAGTTGGAAGCAGCCCAAAGAGCAACCAATCATAAACAGAGTATTTGCTGTGTGATGTATGGACTTGTGTTTGTGCCTGGCTTCCTGTTGAACCAACATATAAATTATAATGAGGTATACTAATTGATATATTTAAGATACTCCAAAGTGCTTTATAAAAAAGAATATTGTAGGGACTTAGAAGAAGTAGAGATATACTTTCTTAGAGAGTAAAGAAACATTCAGAAGAGAAAATAGGAGCACTTGATGTCTTGGAAAAGCCACCCAGTCCAATCAACGCCCTGTGAGAAACCTGACACCAAGAAAGTTGAAAACTGCTTGAGATCACATAGCTAAAAACAAAATTTAAAGTGGTTTAATTTTAAGCCATACATATAAAGATATAAAACAATATCCAATGCTGGGTTCATTGCAAGTACTGAAAACATGCTAGCAAGAACTACTGTAGTCACTATTATTAATGGTTCTAGAATGGATTTGAAGTCCGTGTTTTTTAGTTTCCAAACTAATTGTCTTTCCATCATGTCTCATAATTCTTGGGCTGACCCTACTTATGAAGTACACTGCTACTAATATTTGTTTAATTCTTTTAAAATTATCTTATTATTTTCTTCTTCTGCTAGAGACAATATTCAATCCATCCTTTGCAAAATGTCTAGTATCTGAATTGTAATCAATTTAGTACAACACAAAATTAATTAAGGCTAATATTGTTTTAAAGGAATATTATTTTGATTCCTATTCTTCACTTACTACTTATAAGTTTAAAAAGTACATATTTTGCGTAAAATGACTTTTTATTTTCTGTGACATAGTTTTGGTGTCACTACAGTTTTTCCATGACAATTACTTTGCATGTAACCCAAAGCAAAAGCCAGAGCAGATTAAATGTAAGCATTTTCATTTAAGATTTTCAACTTTTGTTATCCAAATTAAAAGATGAGATATAGATTTTTTACTTCTATTACACTGAATAATAGTCTGTTAGCCATACATGATAAAATTTACATTTCAAACTTATAGTACCATTAAAACTGAAATTGTGATCCACAATGGGTGATAGAAATTTATAAAATAAGGATGTAAAAAAACTTACAAACTTTGAACAGATTATTTTTTAGGTAACTAAACCTTAGTGGAGTTAGTTGAATCTAAATTTTCTATTATTTAACCTTGGATAGAAAACTGAACATAACTCATGAACCATTTTTCTGCAATCCCTAATCTCTCCAAATTTAAAATTGTATTCACCCTTCAGGTATATTTCCATTCTCCATGAAAAACAATAACAAAACACCAGGATTAAAAAAATATATTTAGTTAGCACATATTTTATACCAGACATGCTATTATTTAATCCCAGTGGCAACCTATATGATTAAGAAAAAAAAGGCTAAAAACTATTGTGTCTTACACAAGTTAGTAAGTAATAGAGCTGGAAATCAAACCTAGGCTTCATGCCACATTTTAAATGAAGAATTTTAAATTATTTGTTCTCAAAATACTTTTCTCTTTAAAGTATCTTTGCATCACAGTCAACAATTTGCTTATGAATATTTAAGAAAAGGTCAAGACTGTCCCTTGATCCCATCTGTTGCTGCCACACACTGTACAGCATGTTGCATGTGGTAAGGACACAACAAAAACTCAGGTTGTTTGTTTATTTTGTTTTGGTGTGTGAGTTTTAATTAATCCCTGAGGAAGAAGTTTATCGCAAAGCATCTTGTAAATCCTGGCTCCTGATGCCAAGGAACAGATGTAAAATAGGCAGTTGGCAACCAGCATGATACTTATTTATTTTTGACAGAAACAACCTTAATGTTCTCCCTCATCTTCACTAAACTTTACACAGTCTTCTTCCTGACTCTAGGCCTTTGACTTTTTCTTAAGACAATTATTTTAGAAAACTTGTAATTTTATATTTTTTATTTGCCCTTTTGTGATGAAAAATCTTTAAAAATGTTTCTTGATCATTTTGTTGCTGTTATTGTTTTGCTGTTGTTTTCCTTCAACAACTCAAGTATGTCTTTTTCCAAGACCTGGGAGGCATCCCTTTGAAATGTAGTGATTAAGGAAGATAAGCACCCGCAGTTTCCATGGGATAGTAGGATCTCACCTTTGTGCCTTTCTCCAGGTTGTAAAACTATCTCCTGACACAAAGATTTGAGGAACTTTACTTTTTGTTTGGGTAAAGCCAATGAGTAAACACAGATGGCCTGTATGCTCCCTATCACCACAAAGCTAAAAGTCCCCACCTTTTGTTTCAGTGCAGTTGAGGTTAGGCTGAGCTCTGACATCTCTCCTCTATTGCAAATGCCTTGAATGAATCGGCTTTGCCTGTTTAACATTGTTTGGTGCAATTTTTGCTTTTACAGTTTCTTCTCACTATCACAGAAATAGAAAACAAGGAACTACATTTCAGATATTTCTCCAGTAGGATCCTAATTAGAGAGCACCAATGAAAGGCACTCACATACAATCTGCAATGCTGAAGGAAAGCATAAAACATTAATATTTTCTGACATTAGCAGGCAGATGCATGGAGATTGTCAGACATCTGGTCATTTCTCTGCAAGTTGCCTACATTAATGGGTCAATGTACTATGACCATCACAGGCAGTTTTCTGACTGGACAGTAGTGACTTTCTGATTCTCTGAGGGCTATGAATGAACCTAAAGGTAGCTTTTACTAACTAATCCTATGGCCCTATGACAACTTTATAAGCACTTAATTATCTGTGTTAGTCTCTTCTTTCTTGAAAAGACCAGAGGGGTTCCTATATTCCTAACTGAACCCTGACTATACCATAAAAAGAAAAGAAATAATTCAACAAGTTTGTTTTTCTTAGTTAGAACCTAGTTAAAGGAACATATCACTATCCTAGTAAAAATTGGGAGAAACTTAGATTCTAGAGAAAAAAATTTCCATAACATTCTTTATCACCTTCTAGACATTTTCACTGGCATAGCTTCCTTTCATGTATCTGGAGGCAGTGACCATGTTTCTCCACTGGACAAAATTATATTAACAAAACTTCATCCCTGATGCCTCTATAACAAGACCAAAAACAAACACTATACCTTTGGGACCTTTTTCATCAATCCCTTTTAACAGGCTTCAAATTTTCCTACTGAGTCTTGCCATATATACTTTGTTTTAGCTATGTTACCTCACTGAAGGCTACATTTCAAAACAATCCCTTTCTGTGCTATATTCACTGATTTTTTTTTTTCTCTTTCCAAACCCTAATTCCATCATCTCTAATTTTCTTGCCCAGCTAGTATGATAAAACACATGTTGAAAGGGGAATATAAAAATCTTTTAAACTGCCAGTTGAAGAGCTCAGCTCAGGAGGTTCATGATTTAAAAGTTCTTATCAGTTGATCTTTCAAATTAAATTCATTTCTGCTAAGATTAATATATAAAAATAGAACTTTTTCTTCCACAAATTGAATTATGTTGGTTTTAATAAGTAGAGTGACCTTTACAGTTGTTTAAAGGAAACGATTTTTCTTAAATATGAAAAGACTATATTTTTCTAAGAGAATATTTCTATATTTCAAGCATTACTTTACAGAAAAATTACATTAAAAATATTATTTTTTAATTTTTTTATTATTAAGGGATCTGGACTTAGTAATAATACTAATAGAGGTTATTGTGACTCATCTTAAAACTCCAAAAATGTACACTTTTATTGTGTACAGTATTTTACTTCTTAGGAAATTCTAATTTGGTAGATTTTTTTCTTTCTTTTAGGTAACATTGCAATTTTGATTTAATATTGTGGAGCTTTGTTCTTTTTTATCCTTCACATTCTTGAAAACAACAACAAAAAGCTGGAATTGTAAAGACTAGCATTTAATCATCTCTACAAATTTCAAAGGAAAAAGTCACTTTGCTACTAATGAATGTGATGAAGACCTCTTCTCTAGATCTAAATACACTGTGTGACAGTTAATGAAAATAGCATAAGAGTGGAAACATGCAGGGAATTCATGTTTTCTGAAACTAAAAAGGTGAAAGTACTGGGGTCATAGAGTGACCATCTAGAAGTGCTTGAACATCATAGAAATTTTTCCAAGAAAACAGGAAATTAAAAAATATTATTTGTCTTAAATCTTAGTGTTGTTATTCTAATTATACAATATATCATTTAAAATATAGATAGTCTACCTAAATTTCCTATTTAATACCAAACTATCTTAGGTAGAAGAGTTTACTTAGTTGAATAACCCAACATAAAAAATACCACTTACGGTGTAAAAATAAGTGAATATGTCTGATTTAATGTATGTACTTAACTATATATATTATCTGTTTATAATTTCTTTGTTTAAGGGATTATTTAGAATAGCAGCAACAACAAAAAAAACTGTTTAAATGCCTAAAATTATGTACTACCATTATACCTACATTTCTGAATTGGCGCTTTTATTAAGAAAGTATGAATTGAGCTGATACTTTTCATTTTTCTGCACGCCTGTTATACTCATGCAAATTAAAAATTTAAAATATGCTAGGCATCTTCATACTTCTGGGAAATATATATTGTTGTTTATTTCGCAATTATAAATTAACTAATTATGGGAATGAACAACTGTTTAAAAGAATAAAATAGATATTTTCTATTCACAAGAGAGAAAAGATTTTTCTAAGGAAGATCATACTGAGATTAAATAACAAACAGGATGAGTAAGTTCTTTGCTTCATATACCAATTTCTTTTGTATACTTGATAACATTTCACAGAGAAAACATCTTTCCTATCTATAATATGACAGGCTTACCAGTCATTTGATAACACATAATTTTTAATTAAAATAACACAGAATTAGAATTTAAAGTTACCTGAATTATATTTTTATAATTGTACTGTGTGTGTGTGTGTGTGTGTGTGGAGTGTGTGTGTGTATTCATGTATAGACATGGGGTGGTTAAAAGTAGGGACTCTTGCTCAAATGGACAACATTGCAAATCCTGTCTTACTCTCTTTACTTTCGTGTATTTAAATATATGATCGTAGAATATATGATCTTAGAAAAGTCATTTAGCTTTCTCTACCTTAATTTCCTCACCATGTAAAATGAGAAAAATAAAACATACCTAGAGCTACATATCTGTTACATTAACAAGATAGAAGGTGTAGAAGTCTATACCAAAATTTGACATGTATATGTTAAAGAAATGGAAGCTTAAAAACATTTTAGAAGTATATCTTCTAAAGTTGATCTATACTTAACTTTAATCTCTGGGAGGCTATTTTTGCAAGATTTTCAATATTTCATAATATGTTTGATACACTTTAGTATACAATCACTGTTGCTTTCCACTATTGTACAAAGTAACTATCCAGAGCTGTATAACCATAAATTTTGAGTAAAAAGTAATAGCATTAATTGATGTGGAAAATAGTGAGTTCTGCGCCACATAATCAATACATATACATGATGGCAAATGACCTTTCTAAGTTACCAAAGAAATGAATACATTTGGAAGTAGAGCTAAAGTAATGGTCTCCAAACATAGCAGCACATTATAGTTATCTGAGAGCATTTAAACATACAGATAACTTGGTCTAACCCTGATCAAATAAACCTAAACATTTTGAGGGTAATTATTGAGAAATATGAATTTTGAATAAAGTTTACCTGGTAGTTTTGATGAAAATAGTCTTTAAGAAGCAATTCAAACCATTGAATTAGATTTTTCTTTATCTACTGTAAGAATGTGAAAAAAAATCCCAAGATTTTCCTTTACTAAATTTATAGCACATAAAGCACATTTTAGAACTTTATTTGGTTATGGACTCCTACATCTTTAATATTAATACCAAAAAAATTGTTCTCTATCATACCTTAATACCTCTTAGCCATCCGGTAAAGGTTACAGCATTTGAAGAAAACAAATTATTTATTTTGAGTTCAAGATTCATCTGTGCTTGCTTTTGCACATACAAAAAAATTATGGAAAAATTATAATAGGTCAGGCACTGTATTCTTCAACTCCATGATAGTCTAGAATCATTGTTCCAAATTCAGGCCTATGCACCCCAAATCTGCTAAACTGCTCTTCTTGGGCACTCAGCCCATTGAAAGTCCTGCTGACCTAAAATTCTGTTTTCACTGGCAAGAAAAAATATTGGGAGGAAGGCTCAACATGCAAAGGCTCAGCATGACTTGCAGTGTGGTCCCTGTCTGCATTATTGCACAATGAATGGCAAGAAGGAGACAGTAGCCATTGTCAGCCCCAGCCCAGGGCTGTCTGCCTCAATTTAATGTATATGCGAAAATAATTTCTATATAGTTTACAGTTGAGGCTAATTATGCTAAAAACTCAAAAGCATACCAAACATGCAGAGATGCTAAATGGAGTGAAGAGCATTGGTAACAACATAGGTATAAGATATGAGAAGGAAAAAAATGATTCTTTAAATATAGTTAAATATAATGTAACAGATGCCCTTCTGTAAATACAGTAACTTCTCATTCAGCCATCTGTGCTCCAACTTGCTTCGAGAAAAACATGCATTTACAAAGTTTTACTCCATTTGCAGGAAGCTACCCTTGCTGGGTTCGCATGTAGGCTGTTTCTAGATTCCAAGCTGTTTTCATTCAACAAGCATGCAACTTGTGAAACGAGAATCAAAGCACATATTTACTTAGTTTGCAACCCTGTGTCTAAATAAGATCCCATGGAGTCTCTGTGCTTCTTTAACCCCATTGTTTTGTTTAACTGAACTTTAGTATTTTGAGATAATTGTAGATTCACATTGTAATTGCAGGAAATAATACATTCTCTGATATATTCTATTAGGTATTATCTATATATCCAATGTTGATATATAATTTATGTTTGTTAAGAGATATTCTGTACTCCTTACTCAGTTTCCCTTAATGATAATATCCTGGAAATCTATCACAATTCTATTTTTACCCCTGTAATAAAATTATCTTGTTGATATACTAAGAGTCAACTCTCTTAACAAATCAGCTAACATAGAGGAGAGACAGTATTTTTTTCACCTTTGTATAATCACTGACTATTTAATAATATAGTGACAGTTGCAACTGAATTACTATTTGGAATTACTGGTCTTTGGAATGACTACCAGGGCTATGTTATAAAGAGATAAGGATCCAGGTGGTGGTCAAATTTCTGTTTCTTCACAAGGTAAGGTCATGTTTCCCTTCATGACCAATGACTAAAATCCCAGTGGAACCAACTTGACATAACATTTTGTCTCTGAACTAAAACAAGGGTCTATTTGATAATTTTGGTTAAAACTAGAGTCAACATAAAATGTTCCAAATGACCTGCTATGGATTCCAAAATAAGTATTCCATACACTTATATTTATAACCATTGGAACAAAGACTTTTAATAATAATAATTATATGTTTATAATCAACATATAAAAATGTAACTACTGTATTTCCTTTGACTTTTATTACCTTCCAATCTTCAGATTTCAGGGAGTGAAATATTTTTAACATATATGAATAAATAAATGCATATAAATATATGTACTTATCTATAAAAGAATTATGACGCTTTGATTTAAACTATTTACAATAGGCATAAAATGTTAGTTAATTCAGAATGTAACTTACATTATGTTTGGCACATAAATTAGATTTCTTGGTTTATTCTGCTTCTCCCATTAACTGCTCACATTTTAACTTTTTTTCCTACTTTGCTACCAATAGGAAGCAAGTAAAACATCATATGTTCACATTCAATTTTTGCTTATTAACAGCTCTGGGAATTAAAATAGAGTACAATGAAGATGTACTTTTTTGAGATTTATTATAATAGTTCTATAAGCCATAGAGGTGAGTGCTAAAGTCTTGACATTAGTCAATGCAATTAAATTAAAATGATTGGCTAATAACAGGGAAAAATAACACCTGGTTCATTTAAAGACCCCTTTAGCCCCTGCATTAGTTTTCTATAGCTATAGTCACAAATTATTGCAAACTTGGTGGCTTAAAAAACACAAGTAATCTTACAGGTTTGTAGCTTATAATTTTGTGAAATGGGTCTCATTGGGCTGAAATTAAGATGTCAGCAGGGCCTCATTTGTTTCTGAAGGATCCAGGGAAGAATCTGTGTTTTTGCCTTTGCCAGGTTCTAGAAGTTTCTTGTATTTATTGCTCATGGCTCTCTTGCTCCATCTTCAAAGCCAACAACTACGGGCTGAGTTCTTACACACATGACTCTGACCTCCACTTCTGTAATAAATTTTTTCTCTGGCTCTTTCTTCTGACTTCTCTTTCACTTTTAAGAACCATTGTGATTACACTGGGCTCAACAGGATAGTCCAGAATAATTTCCCCCATCTCAAGATCCTTAATTAGATCTCTTAATCAAGGTTCTTCTTCATTTAAGGTGAAATATACTTAGCTTCAGGAAAGAACAAATGTGGAGGCATCACATTACCTGATTTCAAACTATATTATAAGGCCATAGTCACCAAAACAGAATGGTACTGGTATAAAAACAGGCATCTAGATGAGTGGAACAGAATAGAGGACCCAGAAATAAACCCAAATGCTTACAGTCGACTGATCTTTGGCAAAGCAAACGAAAACATAAAATGGGGAAAGGACACTCTATTCAACAAAAGGCACTGGGATAATTGGAAAGACACATGTAGGAGAATGAAACTGGATCCTCATCTCTCACCTTAAACAAAAATCAACTCAAGATGAATCAAATACTTAAATCTTGGACCTAAAACTATAAAAATTCTAGAAGATAACATTGGAAAAATCTTTCTAGGTATTGTCTTAGGCAGAGATTTCATGACCAAGAACCCAAAAGCAAATCCAACAGAAACAAAAATAAATAGATGGCATTTAATTCTGAAGAGCTTTTGCATGGTAAAAGGAACAGTCAGCAGAGTAAACAGACAACCCCCAGGGTGGAGAAAATCTTTGCAATCTATATATGTGACAAGGGACCAATATCCAGAATCTACAAGGGCCTCAAACAAATTAGCAAGAAAAAAGCCAAACGGGACAGGCCTGGTTTCTTAAGCCTGTAAACCCAGCACTGGGAAGCCGAGAAGGTGGATCACTTGAGGTCAGGAGATCAAGACCAGCCTGGCTAACATGTTGAAACCCCCAACTTTACCAAAAAAAAAAAAATGCAAAAATTAGCTGGGTGTGGTGGTGGACGCTTGTAGTCCCTGCTAGTTGGGAAACTGAGGTGGGAGAATCTCTTGAACCCAGGAAGCAGAGGTTATAGTAGGCCAAGATTGTGCCACTGCATGGCAGCCTGGGTTACAGAGAGAAATCCATCTCAAAAAATATTAATAATAGCAATAATAATAATAACACTATGATACAATGAAATTGTAGATTCATTATTATTACTTTAGTGTCCAATTTTAAACCTGGAAGTTATCTATGACACCTTTCCTTATCTGTCCCCAACCTTATCCCCCTCAATTAACAAGTCTCATTGATTTTACCTCCTAAATATATCTTCAATCTTCTGCTGCTACTACCCTGACCTAACAGACTTTACACTGCAAGGGTATTAAAGTCAAGATTATTCTATTTCTTACAGATTTAATGCAGTGAGTTAAAAAACTGATAACTGATCAAGAGAAATATAAGCAGTTCCCAGTCTAGGACAGCAAGAATAAAAATGAAAAGAGAAGTATAACTCTTGCTGTTAATGATAACATAATATATAATAATTAAGATTGAATAAACTAATATTTTACTATTTTGTGATATATAGGAATCTTTAAAATTATGTGGTCTCTCTGTGTTTACATTATTACTGAAGCCCAATATTAATGCAGAAGCTTTCATTTTTTTAGAAAGCTTGGTATTAATATTAATTTTGAATTTTGATATGAAGATTAATTTTATTAATATTAATTTTGAATTTTGATATGAAGATTAACTTCATGAAAAAGGAAAGTGATACCTATTTTTACCTGGGAAAAGAAAAAAAAATGAGAACTGAAATTTTTATTGTAGGCCTATTTTGAGGAAAATTAAAAACAACCTAAATGTTAAATGTGTGAAAATAAATACAATATATCTGCTAAATAAAATATTAGGAAGTGGGAAAAAGTATACATCTTTATTTGGAGTACCTATCTGATCAGCTATTCAGGCATAATAGAGGGTCTTAGGAATTTTCTTTTTCTGTGTTTTTTTTCTTTTTTTTTCTGACAGATTCTCACTCTGTTGCCCAGGCTAGAGTTGAGTGACACAATCATAGGTCATTGCAGCCTGGATCTCCCAGGCTCAAGTGAAGCAATTCTCCTGCCCCAGCTTCCCAAGCAGCTGGAACTACAGATGAGTAGACAAGCCTGATAATTTTTTTACATTTTTAGTAAAGTCAAGGTCTTGCCATGTTGCCCAGGTTGGTCTTGAACTTGAGCTCAAGGGATCCTCCTTCCTCAGCCTCCGAAAGTGGTGAGATTACATGTGTGAGCCGCTGCACCTGACCTCTCTTAAAAATTTTCTACAACACTAGCAGCCAGCATGGGTTCTTGTATAGACTAAATGGGATATTGGATTTGGAAGTGACTCATTAAACTAAAAATACTGTTTATTATTGTTGAATGCCAAATTGAGTGGTACAGACTGAAAGCTTGTTGGAAGAGTCTAGATAGGCAGGTGGAGATGAAAGTG
This sequence comes from Ateles fusciceps, assembly GCA_036589455.1. Lineage (NCBI taxonomy): Eukaryota > Metazoa > Chordata > Mammalia > Primates > Atelidae > Ateles > Ateles fusciceps. The sequence continues at coordinate 2,907,625 of JAZHEH010000065.1, read as the reverse complement.
AGAAGGCATTATTTCATAACTCATCAAAAGCCTGAACAAAGACAAAGAGGCAGGGTAAGCTTGTTAGTGTAGGAAGAATGAAGTAACTAGAGAAAAACAAAATCTATTCCCAGAGTCTTCCTCCAGATCCCTAAAGCTGTTTTGTCTTCTGAAGGGCTACAGTTTCTCAATCAGTCTCTTAGCAAAGACATTCATGTTGAGTAAATAAACTGAAATGAGACTAGCACCACCTATTGCAGGCAAAAGCAAAAAATAAAAGTAAGCTTTAAGAAAATATAAATGCTTGTGGTCTATAGACTTATAAATGGAAAGATTAAAGGTAAGAACACTCAGCCTTCCCAATAAGCAAAGAAAAACAGTAAAAGGGTGGACACTCCAGGTTGAGAAACTTACTATGTATAGGAAAACAAACAGAGGGAAATAAAGAAAGAAACAATTTAAAGCATGTGTCAATATAATTGGTACTTCAAAGACAACAGGGACTATAAAAGATGATTTCATGATTTAGACCTCATAGAATAATTGAGTGGATTTGAACAAACAAGAAAAAGGATGAAAATGACTGTCATCTGTTTGCATCTAGCATTGTTATCTCATTTTTTGGTAAATAAACAAAAAAGTAAGACAGTTTATTGTATGTACCTGGCCTAGTCCACATGGGCAAAAAATGGACAAAAAAAATAGAAAGTTCATTTATCTCATGATTTTTTAATAGTGTTGTTGAATGAAAGGAGGTGAAGTATAAAGAAATGTTTATTTTAAATGAAATGAAATGAAGATTTCCAAACATATTAGCAGATTTTCAGATGTCCGAAGTAACAGCAGTCACCTAAATCCGCAAATACCAAACTTTCCTGAAAAAATACGGTCTCCCCCTGCCCAAAAATAGATTAAATAAATCTGTGAGACTATAATATAGTATGTTAATGACATGTAAATTAAACATAAAAATTCATAAACAAGCTAAAATGCTTATGAAAATTCAGTATACCATATCACTGGGCCAAAGGTGTATTGAAATGGCATTATACGCAAGAACAAGTTTCAAAATGAATAAGAAGTCTAAACGTTGTAAAACAAATAGACAAGAATATGAAAGTACTAAGAAAACATGAGTGAATTTCTCAACGATTTGAGCAAAAGAGAATCTTTCTAACCATGGTTCAAAAACCAGATTCACTAAAAGAAAAAAAATTGATAAATTTTACAACATCTACACATAAAAACTTTTGATGTGTCAGTGATTATCAAAAGCAAACCTAAGATAAGTAAGAAATTAGGAGAAGAGATATCATAACTAAAGGGATACAATTTACAATATATTAGTAGATGTGAAACATTGAGGAAGAAAAGCCAAAACATGAAAGAAAAAAAAATGGGAAAAGTGAAAATAAATTTAAATAATAGAGATGTAAAGTGGACCTTAAAATATGCCTATTTTTTTACTTTAAAAATGCATATCTATACTTTTCTGAGTAACTTCTTATCATACTGGAAATATTAAAAGTTTGACAACATTCTCTTGGGGAGGCTGCAGGAAGAAATTACTGTCATAAACTGCAGGTATTCATGCAAAGTGGTGAATGCTCTTCTTTTTGTTGGCTGAATCAGCCTTGACCACCAACCCTCTTCCCCAACTACCCTGGCACAAGATTAGCCAGAGGAGCGCCGGAGGGATTTTAGATACCACTTTCCTCTTGGCATACCCGCAACTATTCAAAGCCACTCTGCTTTCATTATTTACTGAAAACTATGCAATCTTTCTTTAATATTACTTTCAATTGTATTTGATATAAGCAGCCCAATGGCCCATTTGTATTTCTGAAAAGCTAAATTTGTTTAGAAGGATGCTGGAAAGCCTTTTAAACCACTCTGGTTATCTTATTCTTCTCTGAACTTCCATACTTACTGACTACACAGTACCCTTCATGTGCTAGACTTTCAAAATTAGAGTATCATTTCTATACTTAAAAAGGCAAAATAAAATATATGCAACATAATCTTTAGACTTTCATTTAGAAAAGCTGACATTATCAGGAAAGATTTTTTTCTCACCAAATCAATGCCATTCTCTATTTTAAATCACACAAATTAAATTCATTTTCAAATAATCCCCTTTACAATGTGCTCGTGACTTTCATAATCAATCTTATTCTTAATAGTTTCCAGTTATATTTAGAAAACGTATTAGGCCATCATAAAATAGATCCAAAGCTAGCAAACCATTTTATTTTAACAGGAATCTGTTAACTTTTAGATTATAGCTTTCTGTAGGTATCAATTACACTTCCTATAAAACTAAGCCCATTTTCTCTTCTCCCTGGGCACATAGCTATATTATATGGCTCAGTGTTCCTTGCAGAAATGTGACCATATAACTGAGTTTTAGCCAATGGAATGTGAGAGATGTGATGTGAGCTTCTTCTAGACCTAGCTTGTAAGACCATTAATGGATGATCCCTATGCCCTTTCCTCTTCTGCTTGCTTAATGCTGTCATCACTGTGAATTTGGAGGCCCTCTAAAAAGGTAGTAAGCCATGATGTGGAAGACTCCTAGATGCTCAAATCACCTTCTAAATGGAGGGGAGATACCTGCCTATCAGGAAAAACTCATTTTGAACTTTAAGGAAATCAGCATTAGTTACTTATTATTTTTTTCCATCAATTTTTTAAATTCTTTTTGACTTTTTCTCCTGGTCTTCTGTTATCCTTTCTGCAGGTCGCTTCTTCAACCCCTTCATTTTCCTGGTTTATAGTTTGCTTAGGTCTTGCTTCTGCATATGAATCCTTCCATAAGTTGTACCAAAACTATCATGGGAGATATTTTTCTTCTTCTTTGGCTTGAGAAGCTTTTGGCATTTTCACAGATAATTTATAAAGGTCATCAGATGCCAGGTGTGTCCTCAGAACCAGATCCAATGAGAGTCCCGTCCCATCTCTTCCAATTCAATCCGTGGTGTTCGGCAACCAGATTTCTTCAACAGCAGCTTATAACTTCAAAAGTAAATCTTCCCATTCAGTGCAGTGAAGTGCAGAATATACTCAGCCAGGCAGATATTGGATACTGTGGAGCCTCTGAAGAAATCAATAAAAAGACTTTTTAGTCTTCTATAATCTGTTACATCAAAATCATCACCAACAAATATTAACATGGGTTTTGTTCCCCTCAGGACATTTACTGTTCTTAATGTCTTTTAGAGAGACAAAATTCTCAATACCTGATTCAATCATATACAGCACATGATAGTCATACATATGACCTATGACTAGCTTATTTGGCCGCTTCATATTATGGGAGCCAAACGTGAATAAAGAACAATCTGACTTCTTTGGAAAGAATTCCAGTGATGTCTGATCCTCAAAAGGTCTTGTAATATTTTTCTTTTTATACAGTACACCGCATGGTTTTTTCAGTGCATACACATCTTTATATATACATATATAATTGCATTTTAGGTTTTGGGGTACATGTGTGTCACTGTTGCATTTGCATTTCTCTCTTTAATCAGCATGGCATTTTCAATATTTTCATTGAGCTTCGGTTCTCTCTTTTCAACGAATCTCTTGGCTCTTTTCATCTTGGGCTTTACAACTCGATCCAGAGCATCCATTGCTACCGCTACCTGCAACTCTTAACTGGGTGAATGCCAACATTAGTTATTTTTTAGCAATCATGGATTTTGGACTTGCTCTTATAGAAACTATCATTAACAGAATGAAAACACTGCCATCTAAAAGAAGAAAGATGTCTTACCAGAAAGTAAACAGAGATGTCTTACACACTGATTGGCGCTGCATTATGCACATTGAATGAAGGAATGTTTTGACAAAAGTGTATTTTATTGATCTGCATTTTAATCCAAATGTTTTGTCTTCAGCAAAGTGAGAAGAAGAAAGAGATGGGACATAGGTGGAGGTAAGGACAGATAAGTTGTTAAGTATAAGAAAATGATGGATCAGGTAGATAAACAAGAGTGTGGCAAAAGAAACAAGGAGAATTAGTATTAATCACACTCAGTTAAGGTGCTTTAAACTGTTACATTCCTTCCTTCCCACATCTCTTCTGAGGAACTTATTATTACAAATATAAACAATGTTGTCTTTTGCTTTTCACCTTGGTTTGATGCCGTATTTTCTTGACCCCATTTTACTTAGAAATATTATGTCATAATTCTGATTTGAGAAATGTTTTAAGTCTCAAGATAGCTAAAAGATTAAAACTGAAAAGATTATGTTGTTCAAACTTTCTGTGAATCCCTGAAAGGTCAACTTTTTATAGAGATTTGATTGATTTTTGAGTGAACTTTTAGTTGTCAGAAATAGATCTTCTGTCTCAAATGATTCTGTGCAACCTTTATAACGTTTATATCTAAAAGTACTGTGCAACTGCTTTTTGATGATTTTCAAAGAAGTTAGGATTTGATGTGAAAATCAGAGATTTTTTTTTTTCATTTGGGGATAGAGAGATGAGGATTCTAGGCAAGTAGTTGGCAACTGAATCATTAAATTGTCAATATTCCAAAAACTGTTTAACTGTTCGAAATATAATTTGAAATAATCTTTCCAGTAATTTTCAGTGATAAATCACTTAACACACTGGCAATTATAGCAGACCCATGTGATCTCTTTATACATTTAAACTTTCCTTCCAAATAAGCTTTTAAATACCTATGTAAGAATTCTTTTACATCTAACAAATTGTGATGATATTTTAATCTATATCAGTCAATGAAATAGACAGTATTTTCTTGATAGTGTATGGATTATAATACACTTATATTCACTTATTTTAGAAAAAAATAGACAATGGTAGAAACTTTAGAGAAATAGATTTTAATTTTCAATTATCTAAGATCAAGCCACAGTGGTCTTTTCTTGATATTGAGTAATGTTGAAGGTAGTTTTTTTTATTTGGAAAATAAATTTTGGAGACAAGAAAAGTATCTGGTTTTAGGTTCATGCTTAAAGCAATTTTCAGGAAATATAATATTTCAGTACGCCATTAACCTGACTTTTTTTCTGTGTAGACGAAAGTAATACACTCGGTATTTTTCATACAAGATGGACAACTTTGGTGACAAATAAATTCGCTTCATTCTTTTGACCGTCAATATCTTATTATTCTGGCAACATATATGAAGTGAAAAGCCTAACATCCTTGCACGACATTTTGTATATTTATCCAGGATTCTGCTTGAACTTAGGTTGGTATTTATATGTATAAAGAAAACCTATTCAAGAGGGGAAATATTCAGTTATTTAAACTTATTTAAAAAAACTAGGAAAATATACTAGCACTAAGTACTAGGAATATTTGCAGTAAAAGCCAAAAATATATTATATAACAGTAAAAATTTGTTATATCTATTATTTTTTGGGTTATATATTTCTGGAACCATATTCCAATTTTTTAATTTTAATATTAGTTAATAATTTTGTACATTTACCAGGTACTCTCCATTTAATCTTGGCAACCATCCTGTGGGATAGACATTATTGTTATACAAAATATAACAAATTTTACAAAAGAGGAACTTTTTTTCTTAAGAAATCCTTTCTTGGAGCACATTATGTGCCATACATTGTATTGAACATTGAAAAATCACTTAATCCTAACGATTCTTTGAGGTAGGCACTTTGACTATCTTCACTTTAAAGATTAAAAATTGTGGTTGGAAAAGTTAAGTAATTTTCCCAGTGTCATACAACTGCTAAGTAGTACAGCAAAATTACAAAATCAGTCTGGCTTCAGACTACTGCTTCAAGCCTTCTTCTCAAACATCATTTTGCATTTATTATTTTCCTCTATTATTTTCATTAAGAGGTTACGGAACCTTTTTAGGCCCCATTTTTTTTCTAATTTTCCCCATTTCCTCCATGAAATTTTAATAGCACAGATATACTTTTTAAGTATTCTATGTCTATATGTGCCTTGTGTATAAAAGAAAAAGATTTTGTTTATACCTCAGGAGGCAATTTTTGCACCTATTGGAAAGATAGCATTTTTGCTGTGAGGGTATGACTTACAGGGATAGAAAATAGATTTAAACTGAGGCCTCTTTGCAATATCACCTTTAAACTCTAACAGAGGGACCCCTTCCCTGGCTCCTACACATTAGAAAATCCTACTTAAGTCCTCTGTCCATGTCTCTTGCCATGGGGCAAGGAAACCAAGAGACTCATGGATATACAATCCCATGCTTTACTTTTCAACTGAACTAAAAAATCAGATAATAAGAATTTCCAGTTAAATTGGACTGGCTCCTGCTTCTACTTGGGCCAGAAGTTTAAGGCTAAATGTATGGTATCATGTGCACCTCTGGCCATAAGTGCAGTGGTTACAGGAATCTTTAAACAGAATTTGTATATACAAGCTAGGATGTTCATACATGTGTGCAATAGGTCTTCTGTGATGCACAACACAGCAGGCAGAAAAAAAAGTTAATAGTCCATAGGCCAGGATATGGGTGCCAGGCTTCTTCTGGTCATTCTCATGCAGAACTTTAAGAAGTTTGAGAATTCTAAACTGGAATATGGTCTTTAAAAAAGAATGTTATAGGCCAAGCGTGGTGGCTCATGCCTGTAATTCCAGCACTTCAGGAGGCCAAGCCGGCTGGATCACGTGAAGCCAGGAGTTCGAGACCAGCCTGGCCAACATGGTGAAATCCTGTCTCTACCAAAAATACAAAAATTAGCCACACATAGTGGCACAAACCTATAATCCCAGCTACTTAGCTGGCTGAGGCATGAGAATAGCTTCAACCCAAGAAGCTGAAGTTACAATGAGCTGTGATCATGGCACTGCCACTCCAACCTGCATGACAGAGCGAGACCCTGTAACAACAGAAAGGAAGGAAGGGAGGAGGAAGGGAGGGAGGAAAGGAGAAAGGGAGGAAAGGAGGGAAGAAGGGAGGGAGGGAGGCAAGGAAGAAGGGAGGGAGGGAGGCAAGGAAGAAAGAAATGAAGTTATAAAAGAATATTATTTAATATTTTGTTAGCCTGATTTATAAGTTTCAAATATTGTGACACAGAGCATATAGACTTTTCATTGTACTCTTACATCAGGAAAGAAGTGATCTTCCCTTTCTAACTCCAGAAGAATACACAATCTTAATCCTTATGTTGAGTGGCTTCTTCAAATCTAGATGGAAAATGTGTTGATGAAAATAACCAAGCATTGATTCTTGCTTTCCTGTGTTAAAGGGAAGAAGCATCCTCTCCTTGATTATATGTTATTTGACATTTATTTGAAAAGTCTTTGTAAATTGTATGTGTAAGCAGTATACAAGAAAGAATGAGGGAATCGTTTTGTGAGCTCATGAGTGGTACCTTTGAGAATAGTGTCCTAAAATGGAGTCTATTTCAAAATTTCCTAGAACTATGGACTTTTTTCTGTACCACTGCTTTCTCCAACTATTTGTTGATGGTAAAGAAATTCAGTGATTTTCCTTTACTAACTAGTCTTTAAAGCATCATTTATGAGATTTGGCAGGCTTTCCTGTATATTTCTGTTACTGTAATTTAGAAGTTTCAAGAGTTTTTATAGATATCCTATCATGTTGACAATCTGTCTTGTTCAAAGCCTTCTTGCAGTTTAAAAATTACAATGTTGTTGATCTGAAGAAAGCTTCCAATTTTCAACAAAACACAACTTAAAAAAATCAATATTATAGTAGCTCGGTGCTTAGCAATGATTTATGAAGAATGGAAAACAAACATAGCAAGAATAACCAGAGAGAATAAAAAAGAAAAGATATTCATTCAAGGTCAAATTTTCTTGATAGAGAATTTCCAACTAAAAAATCATTAAAAGTTGATACACATTCATCTTGAAAATGTTCTTTGAAATTTCTGTTTATACATGAATAAACCCAACACCTGCATCCTCTACAGGAAAGCTGTATGCTTTGAGAAAAAAAAATGATAACATAAAAATTGTTCAGAAACTTTACATATTCTATTAAAAAGATTTCTATCTAATCATTTTAATAGCTTTTCCATTAGAACATTGTGATTTTATGAAGTTAAAATTAAGGTGCTGGTTATATCCAGCACTCTGAAAATTATTCTTAATTCTATAGAGGGAAGCCAACTTGAATATAGACCAAGATTTTAGCTGTTTTTGCTTGTAAAATCTCCTCACCAGAATGCTACTAATACTTCTGAATCAGCCAGTTTGAAAACTAGCTAATGTTACTTGCAATGATGCTAAACTGCTGGTGGATAAATGCTACGCAAAGCATAACTGAGGTGATTTGTGTTACTATGTGTTATATGCATAGTGTTACTATGAATATTATATTTATTTTCTGTTTATTTGCCAATGACTCAATTTAGTAAATCTTAGAGCACATGGGAGAATTTGTTAAGTCTCACTTTTGAATGGAAAATGAAATAAAAGTAAATTCAGATGTCCTTGAAAAAGTACTTTAAGAACCATAGTGCAATTACCTTTGGAATAGTGTCATAGTGACATTAACAACATCTGACAATGCTGACATATATTAATGGTAGATTCTAAATACAACAATAAATAGGACGTGGTCCTTGCCTTGCAGTTTTTCATAGGCAAATTTCTGGTTATGGGTTAGAGAGTGATGTCTGGACTAAGCCTGCTGGTGTGTACAATAATATACGTGTCTTTTGTGATCACACTCATTAAATATCCAAATACAATCATGGTAGTTCACATTCCATTAATGAGGGTCAAAAGTCACTTTGGAATAACTTGATATTAAAATCACAGAAGTGAGATGCTGGTTATATTCTGTGAGGGTTACTATTGTCAACTTGATTGGACTGAAGGATGCAAAGTGGAAAAACAGTGCTTCTTTAATTGTCCCTTTTCTTCTTTGAATAATGAATGCTTCTCATCCACATCATTATAACCATTTACTTCAGTATCTTTTATATTTTGAAAAAGTTACCTGACAGCTTCTAGTTACCAGCCATTTTCTTTGCTCCCCCTTAAGTCATATGCTTAGAAAATTTTCTACACTCACATTCTTAACCTCCTGTCTTCCAGGTATCTCTCTTGAAGCCATTTAAAATGGGCCTTTAATCCTCTACTCCACAGAAACCATTCTATTTAAAGGCATACTGGAATCACTATGTGAAATAGAACACCACCACAAAGGGTTTTATCATCTGGCAAAAAGAGACTTTCATTTTCTGTCAGGTGTGCATTTAGATAACCAGACCATTATAAAAATATATTTTTGAAAAAATATTATTTATAGTAATGTATGGAAAGATAACAGAGAATATTCACAGTAGTGTATGTGGCAGTAATAGGTTGGAAGCACAGCTGGTTAGGAAAGGGATTTTTCTCAAACTTGTGAATCAATCTACATACAAAGCAAACAGAAACAAGATGTTGCATACCTGCTTGAAGACTCTGGATCTTGATTTTTGTTATTCCTATAAAAATTAAACATTTAACAAAGCAAACAGGTATCAGGTTCTTAGCATTCATATACAAAGAAAGATATTTTGTATGTATTCATACTGGTCAGAATTATCACATGAACTTTGGTATATTCATGGACATCTTAAATTTAGAAAAAATTTAAAGGTTATATTTTTGTAAATTGATGCCTTTTTTTGCAAAACAATATGGACAAACACAGTTGGAATGATATTGTTATTTATATTCTTTGATACTTATAATTTCACTTCTAAAAATTTATCACATATAAATAATTAAACAAGAAAAATAAGAAATGACCAAGATTTCGCTGCAAGATTATCTGAGGTAGCACAAATCTTAAAAAGATAGTTACAGACTAACATAGAAAAAAACAACAACAAATATCCAATAAAAGGAAGATGTTGGTATAATGTATGTGTATGTTATATAATATGATGATGTCCATTCAGATACAGAAGAAATGTTCACACTATGGTTTCAAAGCAGAAATAAATAATGTGCAACAAATAATATAATTGTAATAAAATGGAAAATTACTAGCATTAACCTTCTCACAATATTATTATCATTGCTTTATTTTATTTATAATTATAAAAAACCACACCATTGCATAATTGTTAGATTTGGCACTTCAATTTAAAACATTTGTAGATTACATAAAATTTTGCTTACATAGGACTGTTTCTTATTTCGGTGATATGCACTTTGGTAATATTTTACCTTTACGTAAATCTTCAAGACAGAATATTTAATACTCTAAATTTGGGGCTTGAATTATAATTTACTTTGAACAGTGGAAAGAGACAAAATTAATAATGTGCTAAATTTGAGCTTGTAAGAGGCCACGAATATTTCCACTTGCTAATGTAATCCTCTGCCATTGCCTTGAGAAGAGTGTGTCATGAGTAGTTCACTGGGACCAAGAAGGGATAGCCATGTAAAGCAGAGCCTTCCAACCTGCCCACATACCTGAAACATGGAACAGAGCCACCTCACTGAGCCAATTAAAGATTATCCAAACTTCTTATAAACCTAGAGAGTAAGAGTAAGCTTGATCCTGAGAGCAAGTGTTGCCCCAGAAAACTGCATATGAGTAAGCATTATAATTTTTTTAAGCCACTGAAGTTTGGGGCAGTTTGTTATCCAAGCATTCATACAAAAATAGCTAAATGACACACATAGCTATTGCTTGCCACAGCAGGGAAGCACAAAACATAAATAAAAGTACCTAAAAGGAAAGAATAGAGTGCAGAATGAGATGAGGCAAATCAGTCAAAATGAGTCTTACATTTGAAAAACTGGGCTAGGTAAAACACCTGTGGATTTGAAAATGTGCCTACTGCAAATTTCTTTCTGGCTATGTTATAGACTTGTGATATCTTCCCTTTTCTGGGATTTTGGAATGCAGCATGAAGCTGAATCTAAAAATGTACACTTCTTGTGTTTTGTTTTATTTTTTAACAATAAGGGAACATGAACATGTAAATTTTTTATTTTTATAAGCTTTATTTTTTGGAGAAAAATGGAGTTAGGGTTTATTTCTAGGCAGCAAAACCATGTATAACAAGGTTTTTGAGTTTCTGTGATACGGTTTGTCAGTGAAAAAGTTTTACAGTTAGTAGAAGTGGCCATTTGAATTTCATGAAAATCCTCATATTTTCATTTAAAATGACTAACATATTAACTTGTCTTATTTTTAAGACGTGGGGTCTCAGTCTATTGCCCAAGTTGGAAAATCATAGCTCACTGCAGCCTCAAACTCCTAAACTTAATTAAACCTCCCAACTTAGCCTCCAGAATAGCTAGGACTACAGGTGCACAACACTATGCCTGTCATTTTTTTTTTTTTTTTTTTTTTTTTTTTTTTAGTTTTAGTTGTCATTTTTTTGTAAAGACAAGGATCTCACTTTGCTGCATATACTGGCCTTTAACTCTTTGCTTCAAGCAATCCTCCTGCTTCAGCTTACCAAAAGGTTGGGATTACAGGAGTGAGCTACCATGCCCAGCCTTTTAAATTTTTTAAAGATTTTTCTGATTGACATGAAAGTATTCATTGAGTGAAAGAATGAATGACTTTATAAAATAAACTGGTGAGCATCATCCGGGATTGCTCATCATCCAAGAACTTTGAAAATAAGAGAATGGGAACAGTGAGGACCAAACTCTACAAGTCAAACAATAGTTATAAAATTTTATGAAGATGGGATTTCCTTTGTTTCTTCATTGAAACTATGACTAAGACTGTCTTGGCTTTACTATAATCTTAACAAGACCTAGCCAACTCTATATTTAGTCACCAGTCTTTGATAACTATAAACTGTGAGTGGAAGTACAGTATTTAAATATATCTTGGCTTTAAAAAGTAGATGTGTTTGAAACTAAAACTCTTTGTCGTAAGATTTGTACCTTTATATCAAATATTATGCAACTCATTCATGATTTTATAGGGTTTTTAAAAAACGTATCTTTATTTTTAATCTTGCCAAAGGAAAGGATTATCTTATATTTTTAGAACATCTGAACAATCCTAAGGATTATCTCACATTTTTAGGACATCTTAGCAATCCTAAAGAAAGGCTCTTATAAAAAAGCATTTGTGGAGCCAGAGCATTTTTAGAATTGCAGAGATCCATCAGTTAGAACAATGTTTTACTCTGTTTTTAAAATAATGTACAGTGTTTCCTATGACATGTCATACATAAAAGCTATCTTTTTTTTTTTTTTATTGCATTTTAAGTTTGGGGGTACATGTGAAGAACATGGAAGATTGTTGCATAGGTACACACATGGCAGTGTGATTTGCTGCCTTCCTCCCCCATCACCTATATCTGGCATTTCTCCCCATGCTATCCCTCCGCAACTCCCCCACCCCCCACTATCCCTCCCTTTTTCCCCCAACAGACCCCAGTGTGTGATACTCCCCCTCCCTGTGTCCATGTGTTCCCATTGTTCAACACCCGCCTATGAGTGAGAACATGCGGTGTTTGATTTTCTGTTCCTGTGTCAGTTTGCTGAGAATGATGGTTTCCAGGTTCATCCATGTCCCTACAAAGGACACGAACTCATCGTTTTTGATGGCTGCATAATATTCCATGGTGTATATGTGCCACATTTTCCCTGTCCAGTCTATCATCGATGGGCATTTGGGTTGGTTCCAGGTCTTTGCTATTGTAAACTGTGCTGCAGTGAACATTCGTGTGCATGTGTCCTTATAGTAGAACGATTTATAGTCTTTTGGATATATACCCAGTAATGGGATTGCTGGATCAAATGGAATTTCTATTTCTAGGTCCTTGAGGAATCGCCACACCGTCTTCCACAATGGTTGAACTAATTTACACTCCCACCAACAGTGTAAAAGCGTTCCTATTTCTCCACATCCTCTCCAGCATCTGTTGTCTCCAGATTTTTTAATGATGGCCATTCTAACTGGCGTGAGATGGTATCTCAATGTAGTTTTGATTTGCATTTCTCTAATGACCAGTGATGATGAGCATTTTTTCATATGTTTGTTGGCTTCATGTATGTCTTCTTTTGTAAAGTGTCTGTTCATATCCTTCGCCCACTTTTGAATGGGCTTGTTTGTTTTTTTCTTGTAAATGTGTTTCAGTTCTTTGTAGATTCTGGTTACACAACACATCTACAACCACCTGATCTTTGACAAACCTGACAAAAACAAACAATGTGGAAGCGAGTCCCCTGTTTAATAAATGGTGTTGGGAAAACTGGCTAGTCATGTGCAGAAAGCAGAAACTGGACCCCTTCCTGACACCTTACACTAAAATTAACTCCAGATGGATTAAAGACTTAAACATAAGACCTAACACTATAAAAACCCTAGAAGAAAATCTAGGCAAAACCATTCAGGACATAGGTGTAGGCAAGGACTTCATGACCAAAACACCAAAAGCAGTGGCAACAAAAGCCAAAATAGACAAATGGGACCTAATCAAACTCCATAGCTTCTGCACAGCAAAAGAAACAGTCATTAGAGTGAATCGGCAACCAACAGAATGGGAAAAAATTTTTGCAGTCTACCCATAAAAGCTATCTTTAAACAATTTATGCATTTTCAAAGTTCTAATGACAGAATCCCCAAAAAGTGGAAAAATGTCTAATAATGATTACTCAACCTTATAAAATTTTCATATAAGCCTAAAGAAATCATGTCCTATAATAGTTTGCAAATAAAATACTTTTCTATTTATCAATAACACATTTTTCTTTTTCTCTCTTTTGTGGAAAGTCTCACTAGAATTACTGGCATTTGTCCTCTTTATAAAGTTATTGGATGTTCGCTCTAGTAATAGCTTTAGTAAGTTTTTTTATTTGTTCTAAATAATATACAATGCAATTACACTTGCATTTACATTCTACTTCTATGACTTTCAGCAACTCAATGAGTTTCTTAATGTGATACAGTGTTATAAATGTGATTTTATAGTAGTTAATAAAATAGGGATTTTGTTGGCATACTTATTCTTTTCAATGTAAATAATTTTTCTTTATTAGTCTATTATACTATACGATGTTTTCCTCATTGTAAAAAGTGTACTTTTAAAATAGGACATAATGAAGGATTCATTCATTATTCTACTCATGTGCAACTGCTCTTTTGAAATATTATAAATATGCATATAGTCATCACATTTAAAAATTCTTATACAAAATTGGATTGATATTCTTTACAAACTCGATTTTATAACAAGTTAGTAATAGAAAAAAACTTTAGGATTGAGTTATTCTCAAATTTGTTAAATATTTGAAGCCACTGTATTAGTCTGTTTCCTACTGCTGTAAAGAAATACCTGAGACTGTGTAATTTATAAAGAAAAGAGGTTTAATTGACTCACAGATTCACATGGTTTGGGAGACCTGAGGAAACTTATAATCATGGCAGAAGGGGAAGTGGGCACCTTGTTCACAAAGTGGCAGGAGAGGGAAAGAGTGTGTGAAGAAGGAACTGTCAAACATGTATAAAACCATCAAATCTCATGAGAACTTACTATCATAAGAACAGCATGAGGAAAACCAACCCCATGATACAATTACCTCTCACTGTATCCTTCCCTTGACACTGGGGATTATGGAAATTACAATACAAGATAAGATTTGGGTGGGGACCCTGCCATACCATATCAGCCACTAATATGTATTATTTCAAAAATATTTCATTTTTGAAGCTTAAAGTTCAGAGAGTACAACAACATGATGCAGAACCAAAAGCACTGAATATAAGCAGCTGCTAATTTGAGTAGTACAAGAAATACATGCTGTTTATGCCTGCACACTGGGCCAAGGGCACTTTCTATAATGGCACATAGAGATATGCAAACTGCCTCAGCAGTCTCTTAATGGGGTTCAATGAAAACAGATATTCCGTACCTTCATGGTCTCCAAAAACAGTGCCTACAAAATTACTCAGGAATTTAAGCTTTAAAAGGCTTCCAAGAGACACCTTGGAGATAAAAGCAGGCCTAGGTACTAGGCTGGTTACTCAGTACCCATTGGGAGAAACTAGAGACTAAAATGATGTGTTTCCCATGAATCATATCTCCCCTTGCCTGCCCTTCTTCTTTTCTTTCTTGTTTGTGGTAGAAAAGGGATAGTTCTGTGGAAATAAACAAAGACAAAACCCCAAAAAACAAACAAAAAAAAACAATCAGCTGGATTTAGCTCTCAGGCCATCTTTGCAAATATCTAATATAAAAAAGAAACTATATGCAATCCATATTTCACATATAGCTAGCCCACACCTAAGATAGATTAAATTCACCTTGAATCCTCATTCCTTGATTTTTGGGCAGTTCAGTGACTTAACCTAAAAATTTTCATGAATTCCCAGACGTTCACATTCTAGAATTACCTCTGCCTCTTAATTAGTTAAGTTGAGTCATGGTCTTATTCTATGTATTCATTTAAGAATTTGTTCCACAACAAATGTGTTGGCCCACAAAAGAAAACCGTCATTTGTTGTGTTATTTGTTGCAAATAACAGATAACCCAACAAATTATGACTTCACAAATGGATGTTGTTTTCCTTACATTATAAGAAATGCAATGATATGAGCCCCAACCTGGTAGAGCAGTTCAATAATGCCATAGGCAAGACAGAATCTTTCATATTTAGTTTGTTGTTTTCAATATACATGTTTTTCTCATGATGGTTATCTCCTCATGTTACAAGTTTTCTGGTACACATTCAGATTTTCACTCTATCCAGGCAGAAGAAAGCAGAAAGGCAGAAGCTAGAAGGCATGCTAGTGGATTTCATCCTTTCAAATGGGCATTCCAGCAAGTCTTAACCAACAGCTTGTACTGTACCTCCTTGGAAGGATGATTTTAATAATGTGGAATATAAGACAGTATTTGGTGGGGGGGGGGGGGCGGGGGGGGGGGGGGGGGGGTCTTCCCAAAGATGGCTGACTAGAAGCAGCGCTGTTAAGAGGCTCCCATGGAGAAAAGCCATAATAAGCATGTGAATCCTTCATTGGCAACCAAGGTTCTCTCATCAAAATTGACTGAAGGCAGGCATGACCCATGGAGAGAAGAAGAGCAGTGTGGTGTGGCAGCACACCTGAGAGCCACACGGGGAAGGGGGAACCCCCTGCCCCCAGCCACGGGAGGTGGTGAGTGAGCGCAACCCAGTCAGAGAAACTGTGCTTTTCCACAGAACTGGGCAACCCACGAATTGGTGTATCCCACTCAAGAACCCATGCCACGGGGGCCTAGTGTCCCAACCCCAGAACATGAAGATTCTTATAGCCTCTCTGCTGAGATCTGCTTAAGCCTACTGAACTCCTGGGGAGGGGCAACAGTCCCAGCTATGGCTGCCTTCTGTCTAAGCCCTTAGAGCTCCTTGAGGGAGAGGCAGGAGCCAGCCCTGGGACTCGCAACTGCCTAACGTGCTAAGCTCCCTAGGCAGAGGAAGGATGGTACCCATCTCTATAGCTTCAGCCTGCACTTTTGCCCTGCTAGAGCCAGGGAAGCTGGATGGCTTGATACCAAGACTTATCCCCCGATAGCCCAACATACTAACTGTGGCAGTCTGTGGGCAGAGTGTCTCTTCAGGCCTGACTCTGACTCATCCTTCTTCACTGGGTGGAGCTTCTCTACAAGATCTTCATTAACTGCAGCCAGTGGTTCAGGGAGAGAACTCAGATCTACCTGGGCCTGAGCACCTAGCAGGAGGGGGTGGCCACAGTCTTTGCAGACCAGTAGACTTAGCCTCTCCTCCTGGTAGTTCTCAGGAGTCCAGTCAACCCAGATGAGTAGGTTTCCCCGCAAGTAAAACACACCCTCTCCACAAAGGGACAAAGTGCTTCATTAAATGTGTCATGCTCCCCCATGCCACTGAACTGAGTGAGACCCCCCCAACAGGGGTTGTCGGACACCCTATATAAGAGCAATCCTACTGGCATCAGGTTGGTGCCCCTCAAAGTCAGAGGTCCCAGAAGAAGGAGCAGGCACTGATCTTTGCTACTTTCCAGCCTCCTTGAATGACATCTCCAGTCACAGGAGCAAATCAGATGAACAGGGTGTTAAGTGAACCCACCAGCAAACTGCAGAAGAGAGATCTGGCTATTGAAAGAAAAACAAACAAGTGGAAAGTGACAACAACAGCATCATCAACAACAACAAGAAGCCCACACAAGATCCCCATCCAAAGGTCAGCAGCCTCAAAGACCAAAACTAGACAAACTCATGAAAATGAAAAAGAATCAATGAAAAAAATGCTGAAAACACAAAGGCTAGAGTGCCTCCTCTCCTCCAGATGATTCCAGCATCTTGCCATCGAGGGCACAGAACTGGAAGGAGGATCAGATGGATAAATGGACAGAAGTAGGCTTCAAAAGATGGGTAATAAAAAACAATGATAAGGAGCATGTTCTAACCCAATGCAAAGAAGCTAAGAACCTTGATAAAAGATTAGAGGAATTGCTGACTAGAGTAACCAGTTTAGAGAGAAACATAAATGACATGAGGGAGCTGAAAAACACTGCACAAGAACTTCATGAAGCATACGCAAATATCAACATCTGAATTGACCAAGCAGAAGAAAAGATATCAGAGTTTGAAGAGTGCCTTACTGAAATAAGACATGCAGAAATGAATACAGAAAAAAGAATGAAAAGGAATGAACAAAGTTAAGAAATATGTGACTTCATAAAAAGACCGAACCTATGACTCATTGGAGTACCAGAAGGATTTGGGGAGAATGGAAATAAACTGGAAAACAACTTTAGCATATTATCCAGGAGAACTTGCCCAACCTAGCAAGACAGGCCAACATTCAAATTCAGGAAATACAGAGAACACCATTAAGAAACTCCATGAGAAGACCAAACCCAAGATACTTAATCATCAGATTCCCCAAAGTCAAAATGAAAGAAAAACTAAGGGCAGCCAGAGAGAAAGTCCAGGTCACATACAAAGGGAAGCCCATCAGACTAACAGTGGACTTCTCAGCAGAAACTCTGCGAGCCAGAAGAGATTGGGGACCAATATTCAACATTCTTAAATAAAAGGATTTTCAACCCAGAATTTCATATCCAGCCAAACTAAGCTTCATAAGGGAAGGAGAAATAAAATCCTTTCTAGACAAGAAAATGCTGAGGGATTTTGTTACCACCAGACCTGCCCTGCAACAGCAGAGAAATGTAAATCAAAATGACAATTAGATACCATCTCACACCAGTCAGAATGGCTATTACTGCAAAGTCAAAAAATAGTGGATGTTGGCAAGTTTGCAGAAAAAAGGGGAATGCTTATACAATGTTGGTGGGAATGTAAATTAGTTCAGCCCCAGTGAAAACAACTTTGAAGATTTCTCAGATAACTAAATATACAGCTATTATTTTACCCAGCAATCCCATTAAAGGATATATATGCAAGGGAAAATAAATCATTCTTTCAAAATCTTGCCTGCACCCATATGTTTATCACAGCACTATTCACAATGGCAAAGACAGGGAACCAACTTAGGTGCCATCAATGATGGATTGGATAAGGAAAATATGGTACATGGAATACAATGCAGCCATACAAATAATGAAGTCATGTTATTTGCAGTAATGTGGATGCAGCTGAGGCCATTATTCTAAGTGATTTAATGATTTAATGTAGAAACAGAAAATCAGATATTGCATGTTCTCACTTATAGGGGAGAGCTAGACATTGCATACACATGGGCATGATGATCAGAGACATAGACACTGGGTACTCCAAATGTGGGTGAGCGGGAAGGAGAAAAGGGCTGAAAAAATTCCTGTTGAACACTGTGGTCCATATATGAGTGATGGGATCAATCGTACACCAAACCTCAGCATCACACAACACAACCTTCTAAGAAACCTGCACGTGTACACCTGAATCTTAAAAAAAAAGAAAAAAAAAGAAAACCCTGAAAATAAATTCATGTAGTTACAGCCAGGCCATTTTCATCATAGATCCTATATTAGTCTGTTTTCACACTGCTGAAAAGACATAGTCACAACTGGGCAATTTACAAAGGAAAGAGGTTTAATATGAACTTACAGTTCAAGTGGCTGAGAAAGCCTCACAATCATGGCAGAAGGCAAGAAGGAACAAGTCACCTCTTATGTGAAGAAAAAAGAGCTTGTTCAGAGAAACTCCTCCTTATAATACCATCAGAGCTCGTGAAACCACCCACCACCAGGAGAACACCATGGGAAAGACCTGCCCTATGATCCAGTTACCTCCCATCAGGTCCCTCCAGCAACACATGGGAATTCAAGATGAGATTTGGGTGAGGACACAGCCAAACCATATCATACACCAAGAACATACATTGGAGAAAGGACAGTTCCTAATAAATGTTGCTGGAAAAGCCATATATCTATATGCAGAAGTGTAAAACTAGACCCCCATTTTTCACCTTATACAAAAATGAACTCAAAATATATTAACAACTTATATGCAAGACACAAAACTATGAAACTACTAGAAGAAAACATTGGGGAAATTCCCCCAGGGCATTTGATTGGACAAAAATATTTGGAGTAAGATCTCAAAAGCAGAAGCAAAAAAAAAAAAAAAAAAAAAGCAAAAGTAGATAAATGGGATTACATAGAGCTGAAAAGCTTCTTCATAGCAAAGAAAACAAACAACAAAATGAAGAGACAACCTACCCAATGGGAGGAAATATTTAGAAATTAGTCTATGAAAATCCTTATAGATTTATAAAGATTTATAGATTTATAAAGTGCTATCTTTGTAGCACTTGGAACATTGTGGTTGGTTGCATAGCCACCAAGCTAATACATAAGCTGAGATACTATAGGACATATGTTGTGATATTTAGGATGTTTTAAAAATGATTTGAAGACAAATAATTTATTTATATCGATGATTTCTCTTCACAGCTTTGGAGTGGATGATAAAGTCCTTATTGATGTTTACTCTCCAAAAAGTAAATCATAGATGTTTATTTTATGATATATTAGAAAACATTATATCAGATATTTCATAGTTGCTTTAAAGGAAAAAAAAGCTAGTTTGAAAAAAGTGTGTATTTTGTTTTATTTTTATGTATTTACTTCCAAACTTCTTGACGTTTTGGCAGAATTCATCTCAATGTGACAATAAAATTGAGGAATTTATTCAAGGCCAAAAGGAAAAGGTCTCTCTCCAATCTGCTAAAATAGAGTCATATAATATAATATAATATAATATAATATAATATAACATAACACAACCTTATACATATATAAAATATAATGAAATTATGGAATTGACATCTCTTCATCTTTGCCATATTCTCTTTGTTAGAAGTGTATCATAGATCGTGACTGAATTCAAGTGGTGGGGATTACAAAGCTACATAGTTGATTAAGGGTAACTTAGAGTTCAAGATAGAATGTGTCTGCCTCAGAAATGACCATCAACATCTCTGTCCCTGTTTCATTGCATCATATTATAATAAGGATAATATATACAGCCATAGTATAATACAGGAGTGACAACAGCAGCAGCAGAACTAGGACATTCACATGAAGGATACAAATCACACCAATACATTTTTTTTTTTGTGCAGGATCCTGGGTCACAGCAGGTGAAAGGTATCCACTTCATGTGGAGAGAGATGAGCCAAAGGTAGATGTAAATCTCACTTTAGAAGTGCCGCCTGGCTTTGAGGAGTCTATAGACACAGCCTGTAGTGATGAATGTCAAAAAAAAGAAGAAAGAGGAATTTAGCAGGAAACTATTCTGATTGCACCACAGAAAGTACTGCTGACTTGCTGCGATATCTGTTAAAATAGAAGGCTATAGAATAGATGTCCAAAACAAAATTTATCACACTAGAAGCTCTCAGTCAATATCCATGCTGGTAGCATAGTTTGCAGCTGCATGTGTGAACAGAATAGAATGGGCTGGAATAATCTTTACACAGTAGTAGCTTCGCTGTGATCTTTTACTTTCTTGTTATAGTATCTGCTACATTAAGTGATCTTTAACCTGAGGCACAATTTTTATTGCATCCTTAACAAGTGCATTTGAAAAATCTCAATGTATAATGACCACAAAAAAAGTTTGTATCAATTGAGTTTTAAGGCAGCTAATTAAACTAGTAGAAGTATATAGGAAAATCTATTAGACTTTTCATTTGCCAGACTAGAAGAAATAGCAATCAATATAATATTTACAATTTATCTTTAATGTGTTAATCTTTATGCACTAAATACCTTGCTTCTCATGTATTATAGCTAATGCTTAACAAAATCATGTCACAAAAATAAATAAAGTTAAATTTAATACAATTTTCTCATGGCTGTGCAGCTAGTAGGAAGTAGAATGGGCCTTTAAACCCAGGTTTGTCTGGCAAAACAGTGTTTGTCATGATACCAATCATAGTTTGAACTAGTAAAAAATAGATATTTTCTTCTAAGGATTATAGTCATGAGGAAGAGGAAAATGGAGAATCATAATGAAGAAAAATTACAAGTCTCATTTCATCAGGAGCAAAGAAAGAATTGAGCAAATGTTTTTCTTATAGCATCAGAAATAACAGTTGAGAAATGTTACACTGAATAGAAGAATGTTAACTAGGTAACTTAAAACTTGTAATAAATTTTGCTTCAGAATCTTACTATCGGCAACATTAATAAAGCAAATATTTTTAGATTATTATAAAATTTCTTCCATCAAATGAAATTATGGAACCATCTCAAAGAATGTCAACTTATTCAGTTAAAGATTTATTAAGCATCTAATGTATGTCAGATAATATGTTAAACATTATAGTTAAAATAGTTAACATTGATTCCTCTGCTTAAGTGGCTTATATTCTAATGAATGAAACTTTGAAAGCATTGTAGCTATATAAACAAGTGAAGATATAAATAATTACAGCTTGTTTTCCACCATTTGCTTTACCATCAGCCTGACATTTATTCACCATTGTCTTTGGTTTGATGAAAAGGAGTTACATAATACATTTAAGCTTTTATTCTAACATCTGTCTGCTGTTTCAGATAAATTCTTACCCACAATAGTCATATTTAAAAAGGATTTCTGATGAATAATAATTTCTTTTTGGAAATGCAATGCAATGCATTAGTAGTACAAGAAATATAAACCATACTAACTTAAGTAAATAGTTTAATAGAGTTTTTAAGATAATTATGTACTTTCATAAAATATTTGGACATACACATGACACATAGGAACTGAAGTAATATACAGATCCTTGCTCAGTGAAATAAACGATCATTAGTTAATTATTCACAGGAACATGGGGAAAAGCATGTACTTTTGATTGAGACCTGGGTACTAGCAACTGGCATGTTAAAGTTGATCTGAGAAATCTACCTGTATTTACAAGACCCAAGTGCCAATACATTGCTTTAATTGTAATAATGTCAAGAGTTATTATAAATATTAAAAAGTGAGAAACTAAAGGTATTCATGATGAGTTACTTTAATTATTTTATGCCTTTAAAAACTTGAAAGGACACAGAGAAGCTGTCACCTCAAAGTTGTAAGAAGCTCCAAATTCTATTTTTTTAATCTTATTTGTTTTTCTTTGGCATGGAATTGCTAGAAAAATGCAGAGAAAAGTGTTTCCAGATGCCTTTCCCATGGCCCACAGTACATCAACAGCCCACAACAATATGTACCATCAACATATGTTAAAACTATTTGTGTTAATCTGTCTTGTGTTGCTATAGCAGAATACCTGAGGCTAGATAATTCGCAAAGAAATTAGGTTTATTTGGCTCATAATTCTGGTACCTGAAAGGTTGAAGGCTGAGCAGCTGTATCTGCTGAGGACCTCAAGCTGCTTCTAATCATGGCACAAAGCAAAAAGGGAGCAGATGTGTGCAAAGAGACCACATGATATGATAGGAGGTAAGAGAGAGAAACTGAGAAAGCCAAACTCTTTTCAACAACTTGCTCTCATAGAAGCCAATTCATTCCCACCTGAAGAAGAACTTACCCCATGGGAGGGCATTAATCTATTCATGAGGGATCCCCCCCTCATGACCAAATGTCTCCACTATGTCCAATCTCCCAACGTGCCACACCACAAATCAAATTTCAACATAAATTTTAGTGGAGACAAACTAAAAATGACGACACTATTACTGAAAAAATGACTTGAGATTCCTTCGTGATTTCTTGCCCTCATTAAGTAAGCATCTGCAGTTATCCAGAATACAAAGTATATTCTTTTTGTTGAAGATTATGCCAAAATGATCTTTGGATATTTCATTGAAGAAAACAGACCTAACCAGGCAAAAAAAGCAAAAAAAAAAAAAAAAAATTAACATTTGCCTAACTTCTGTTTCTGTCATTTTTTATCTATCCCAGTTCTCCAAATAACACACTTAAAAAGACAACTTAGTTAGTAAGAACTGTGAATGGAGAACATTGTATCTCCTGAAGGTGATCAGTGATGGATGTGCTTTTTATGGCCTTTGATTCTAGAACACAAGTCTCAGATTTTGTGTTTCTTAGAATACCACATAAGAATAAAGAGAATAAGAGAAATACATACTAAAAATTAGGCTTATTCTGCATAAAAAAGTCATGAAACTTTAGTGATGGATGAACTCTGTCTTGCTCCATTTCTTCATTTTAGAAATAGGGTCCCTAAAATTCAAGGAACGTAAACAATCAGCCTAAAATCAAACAGCTACTAGAAAAAAGGGGCTTAAAACAATAGATCTCATTTCTGAGTGGCACTCTTTCTTAACTAGAAATATTGTAGTTGACTATACATAAAAATTGTAAACATAATGAATTGGCAGGAATAGGGAAAAACTACAAGACATGAAACTGAAGTGCATGTTTTTCTAAATAATGTATTATTTTTCTTTCTACGTGGTTCTGTATTATTTTGTAAATGGACAATTTCTTCTATATTTAGAAGTTTAATTTCTCTTTATATCTGGGACATGAGATATATTTATTAAACATATTTTGATTTGCCCATATATTTTTATTCATACATTAATTTATGCATATAAATGCATTGATAGTCTGTTACAAAAGATTTGATACAAATGAATATGTTTAGCAAGTATATGTATGTATGTATAATACTCAAATGAACATTTGGAAGCCCATTACCTGACTTAAGAATTTGAATATTACTAATATACTTGGTTAACTTGTGTGTCCTTCCTGAACCAATTCCTCTCACTCTTCTGTGTCTACATCCTCAAGAGATAATAATATTTTTAACTTTTTGTTTGTTTGCTGTGGTTCTATTTTTAAGTTATCCCTTTGCTTTTCTTCATAAAGTCATATACCATTCATTTTTACTTGTTTTTGTCTCCATAGATATTACTTCATGTTTATGTTACATTGTCATATTTGGTAAAATCCAAACACTCTCATGTCAAACAGAATGTTAGAAAGCTAAAGAAATAAAATTGAGCATAATGTCTAAATTGATTTGAGAAAAAAATTGTCTTTATGCTAAGTGTAGGTAAAAAAATTCTACATTTATTTTTATGTTGGTAAAAAACATATAACATAAAATATACTCTATTAAATTTTTAATTACACAGTACAGTATTATTGACTGTCTGTGCATTGTTGTAGAACAGATCTCTAGAACTCTTTTATATTGCATGACTGAAAACATATCCATTGTACAACAAATTTCTATTTATCTCTGCACTCTGCTTCTAGCAGCCACCATTCTATTTTCTGCTTGTATAAGTTTGACTATTTTAGATACTTCATGTAAGTGGAATCATGTAGGATCTATTCATCTTTGAGTGACTTATTTCACTTAGCATAATGTCTTTAAGGTTTATCTATGTTGTAGCATATGGCAAGATTTTCTTCCTTTTCAACATGGATTAATATTTCATGGTATGCATATATCACATTTTCTTTATCCATTCAGCTGCTGATAGACATTTAGGTTGTTTCCACCTCTTGGTTATTGTGAATAATGCTATAATAAACATGGGAGTGCAAATATTTCTTCAAGATTGTCTTTTCAATTATCTTGAATATATACCCAGAAGTGAGATTGCTGGGTTAGTTGGTAGTTCGATGTTTAATTTTCTAGCTACCTTCCATGCTGTTTTTCATAGCAAAAGCACCATTTTACATTTCAACCAACAGTTCAAAAGTTCCAGAGAGAAGACGAACAAGATGGCAGAATAGAAAGCTCCCCAGATCATCACCCCCAACTCCACCAATGATCCCAAGTAAAAAACTATCTACAGTTAAAAAATCACTTTTGTAAGAACCAGAAATCATGTGAATACTCATAGTACCTCCTTTTAACTTCATATCCCTGAAAGAGTCACTGAGGAGATAGAAAAAACAGTTCTGAATGCCAGTGCCACCTCTCTCCCCACCCCCAGCAGCTGCAATGTGGTGCAGAGAGCCTCTTTGGGCACTGGGGGAGGGAGAACAAAGTAATTGTAAGGCATTGAACTCAGTGCTGTTCTGTTAGACCAAAAAAAAAAAAAAAATTAAAAAGCAGACCAACTCAACTGACACCAGCTCAGAGAGGAAGAAGCATTTAAACCAGCCCTGGCCAGAAGGGAATTGCCCATCTCAGTGATCAGAAATTGAATGCCTGCAAACCTTGCCCACCAAAGGCCAAAGTCCCCTCCGTCTCTAAGTTGAAAGGCAGGCTAGTCCATAAGGACTGCAACTTTTAGGCAAGTCTTGGCGATGAACTAAAGACAGTGGACTAGGTGAGGGCGGTGGGGTCGGTGGGGGGGGCATGTGACATACTGAGACACCAGCTGTGGAAGCCAAGGGAGTACTGGCATCACCCACCCCAGGCTGCACAGCTCCTGGCTCCAAGAGAACCCTTCCTTCTGCTTGAGGAGAAGAGAGGGAAGAGTGGGGAGGACTTCATCTTGCATCTTGAATACAGTCTCAGCCACAGCGGGATAGGGCACTGATCAGAGTCATGAGGCCCCCTTTCTAGGCCCAAGCACCCAGATTACATTTCCAGACACAACTTAGGCCAGAAAATTACCCATTTCCTTGAAGGAAAGTACCCAGTCCTGCCAGCTGAAGAGTTACCTGCTAACTGAAGAGTCCTTGAACCCTGAATAACCAGTAGCAATACCCAGGTACTACATCTAGGGTCTTGGTGAGCCTCTGAGAATTGTTGGCTTCAGGTGAGACAAAGCACATTACCAACTGTGATGGCTACCAGGCAAAACTCTTTCTGCTGGAGAAAAGCAGAGGGGAACGTAAAGAGGACTTTGTCTTTCTCCTTAGCTAAAAACATAACCACAGCGGGGTAGAGAATCAAGCAGGCTCTTGGGATCCCCCAATTTCAGGACTTGACTCTTGGACAGTATTTCTGGCCCTGCCCTTAGGAGGGCAGACCACCGTCCTGAAGGATGAGTTCCAAGCCAGGCAGCATTCACCACAAGCTGACTTAAGAGCCCTTGAGCCTTAAGGGAACATTAGTGGTAGTCTGGCAGTGCTTCTCATGGCAAGAGTTGGCAGTGGCTATAGGGTGAGGCTCCTCTGCCTCTAGAAAGAGAGGAAAGAGTGGGAAGGACTGTGTCTTGTGGTTTGAGTGCAAGGTCAGCCACAATATTATTAAATACCAGATAGATTTCTAAGGGGTTTGATTCTAGCCCCTGACTAATGGAGGGGAGTTTTGGACCCACCCAGTGCCTGGGGACCTCACACCCTAAAGGGAAGAACACAGGCCTGGCTGGCTTTGTCACCTGCTGATTGCAGAGTCCCAGGGCCTTGAGCAAACATAGGTAGTAGCCAGAGAATGGTTCCAGTAGGCTTTGGGCAAGACCCAGCACTGTGCTGATTTCAGGTCTGACCCAGTGCAATCACAGCGGTGGCAGCCATAGGGGTGTGTGTGTGGTGTTATATATAGCTTTAGATTGTTCAGAAGGGAAAGAGACTCCCTATGTTTTGGAAAAAGGAAGGCAGAACAACAAGAGTCTCTGCCTGGCAATTCAGAGAATTCTCCCAGATCTTGTCCAAGACCATCAAGGAGATCTCTCTCTGAATTTGAAAGAATCACAGTGTTACTGGGCTTGAAGTGTCTCCTAAAGTAGAGATGGATTAGATCACAACACTGGAGTCCTTTCAAACATTTGGAAAGCTTTCCCAAGAAAAATGGCTGAAAATAAACCCAGACAGTGAAGACTATAATAAATCCTTAACTCTTCAATGCCCAGACACCAAAGGACTTTTACTAGGATCAGCATTACCCAAAAAAGCATTTCCTTGCCAAATGAACTAAATAAGACACCATGGATCAATCCTAAGAAACAGAGATATGTGACCTTTTAGAAAGAGAATTCAAAATAGCTGTAATGAGAAAAATGCAAATAAATTCAAGATATCACAGAAAAGGAATTAACAATTCTATCAGATAAACTTAATAAAGATATGAAAATAATTTTTAAAAATCTAGCAGAAATTCTGGAGCTGAAAAATGCAACTGTCAAACTGACTAATGCATCAGAGTCTGTTAATAGCAGAATAAATCAAGCAAACAAATTAGTGAGCTTGAAGACAGGCTATTTGAAAATAAACAGTCAGAAGAGACAAAAAGAAAGAATACAAAATGAAGCACTCCTGCAGGAACTAGAAAATAGCCTCAAAGGGGAAAATCTAAGAGTTATTGGCCTTAAAGAGTATGTAGAGAAAGAGATAGGAGTAGAATTTATTCAAAGGGATAATAACAGATAACTTTTCAAACTTACAGAAAAATATCAATATCCAAGTACAAGAAGGTTATAGAAAACCAAGCAAATTTAACCCAGAAAAGACTATCTCAAGGCATTTAATAATCAAACTCCCAAAGGTCAAGAATAAAGAAAAGATCCTAAAAGCACCAAGAGCAAAGAAACAAAGAATATACAATGGAGCATCTATATATCTGGCAGCAGACTTTTTTAGTGGAAACCTTACAGGGCAGAAGACAGTGGGATGACATACTTAAAGTGCTGAAAAATTAAAAACTTTTATCTACTTTTCTCGAGCCCATTTGCTGAAGAGAATATCCTTTTCTTGCTGTATATTCCTGGCACTTTTATCAAAGACAATTGATCATATACACAGGGTTTTTCTGAGTGTTCTATCCTGTACTATTGGTGTAAAGTCCAGTTTGTCTTTATGCCAATACCATACTTTTTTGATTACTGTGGATTTATAATGTTTCAAAATCAGGAACTATAAGAGCTCCAGATTTATTATTCTTTCTTAAGTTTGTTTTGGCTACTCAAGGTCCTTTAAGATTGCATATGAGTGGAAGCATTTTTTTCTGTGTCTGTAAATAATACTATTGAGATTTTGATAGAAATTGCATTGAATCTGTAGATCTTTTGGGGTATGATGAATATTTTAATAATGTTAAGTACTCCATTCTATGAACACAGGATGTCATTCTATATATCTGTATCTTCCTTAATTTCTTTCAGCAATATTTTGTAGTTTTCAGAGTATAAATAACCTCTTTGGTTAAGTTGATTCTTAAGTATTTTTATGCTATTATAAAGAAACTAGTTTTTTTTCAATTTCCTTTTCAGATTGTTCATTGTTAGTGTATAGCTGATTTTTGTATGTTGATCATATATACTGTAATATTGCTGAATTTATTTATTAGCTCTCTATTTTTTTTTTTCTGTGTGGAAGATTTAGAGTATTTTATGTATATGATCATGTCCTCTGTAAATAATATTATTTCTTCATTTCCAACTTGGGTGCCTCTTTCTTTCCCTCCTTCCCTCTTTCCTTCTCTTTCTCCCTCCCTTCCTTCTTTCCTTCCTTTCTAAGGGCTGTAAACCTTTCAGTACTGTGTTGCACAGAAGTGATGGGAGTGAGAGTCCTTGCCTTGTTAATAATCTTCAAGAAAATTCTTTTAGTTCTTTACTGTTTACTATGATAGCTGTGGGCTTTTCATATGTGGACTTTATTATATCAAAGTAACATTATTCTATTTCTAGTTTTTTTGAGTAATTTTATCATGAAAGGGTGTTTAATTTTGTCAAATGCTTTTCTTTTGCATCAGTTGAAATTATCATGTGACTTTCTACTGGTTTGCTGTTAGTTTTTTTTTTTTTTTTTTTGAGAATGTTCATGTTAGTATCTATCAGGGATACTGATTTATAATTTCTTTTTTTGACTTACTTTGGTATGAGAGTCATACTGGCCTAGTAAAATGAATTTGGAAGTATTTTCTTTTCTCCAATTTTTGGAAACGTTAAATAAAGTTTGGCATTAACTTTTTAACCCCATAAATATATAAAAGTACTATGTAACCAAAAAAATCAAAATGAAAAATAAAATAAAATAAATGCTTGGTAGAATTTACCAGTGAAGCCATCTTGTCCTGAGCTTTTCTTTGTTGAGATATTTTTGATTACTGATTTAAACTTTTTACTAGTTGTAAGTCTGTTCAGATTTTCTATTTTTTCATAAATCAGTCTTGGTAGGTTGTATGTTTCTAAGAATTTATTTCTTCTATGTTATTCAACTTGTTGCTGAATAATTCTTCATATTTGTCTCATATAGTCATTTTTAAAAAATTCTGTGACATCAGTTGTAATGTCTCCTCTTTCATTTTTGGTATTAGTTATTTGAGTCGTCTCTCTTTACTTTGTAAACATAGCTAAGACCATTTCAATTTTGTTTTTCAAACATCAGGTATCAGTTTTGTTATTTCTTTTTAAATATTTTATATTATTTATTTTATTTATTTCTGCTCCTAATCTTTATTATTTTCTTCATTTTGCTACAATTGAGCTTAGTTTCTTTCTTCTTTTTCTTTCTTCTTCCTTCTCCTTCTCCTTCTTTTCCTTCTCCCTTAAGGAAGGGGTCCCCAAACCTCACCCCACAGCTACCAGTACCAGTCTGTGTCCTGTCAGGAAGGAAGCCACACAGCAGGAGGTGAGCAGCAAGCTGGTTAGCAAAGTTTCCCTCTGTATTTATAGCAGGCCCCCCATCAGTCTTATTACCACCTGAGCTCCACCTCCTGTCAGATCAGCCTCAGTGTTAGATTCTCATCAGAATGCAAATGCTATTGTGAACTTCCTATATTAGGGATCTAGGTTGCACTCTCCTTATGAGAATGTGATGCCTGATGATCTGTCACTGTCTCCCATCACCCACAGATGAGACCATCTAGTTGTAGGAAAAGAATTTGAGGATTCCCACTGATTCTACATTATGGTGAGTTGTATATTTTATTATATTTTACAATGTAATAATAATAAAAAAATAAAGTGCACAATAAAATGTAATGCACTTGAAATCTCAAAACTGTCCTCCTCAACCCCTGGTTCATGGAAAAATTGTCTTCCAAAAAACTAGTTCCTGGTGCCAAAAAGGTCACTGCCTTAAGGTAAAATATTAGATTGTTTATTTGGGATGTTTCTTCTTCTTCTCTTCCTCTTCCTCCTTTCTTCTCCTCCTCCTTCTCCTCCTCCTTCTCCTCCTCCTTTCCTCCTCCTTCTCCTCCTCCTTCTCCTCCTCCTTCTCCTCCTCCTCCTCCTCCTCCCCCTTCTCCTCCTCCTTCTCCTCCTCCTCCTCCTCCTTCTCCTCCTCCTTCTCCTCCCTTCTCCTCCTCCTTCTCCTCTTTTCCTCCTCCTCCCCATTTTTCTTCTCCTTCTTCTCCTCCTTTTTCTTCTTTCTTCTTCTTTTCCTTCTTCACCTTCCTCTTCCTCCTCCTCCTCCTCTTCCTCTTCTTGTTCTTTTTCTTCTTCTTCTTCTTGTTCTTCTTCTTCTTTCTCTTCCTCTTCTTCTTCTTTTTTTTTCTTCCTATTCTTGTAAACATTTACATTTACCACTATAAGCTTCTCTCTAGTACTACATTTTTTGTATCCTGTAAGATTCGGTATGCTTTTTATTTTTTTTATTTGTCTCAAATTATTTTCTAATTTTCCTTCTGATTTTTTCTTTGACCCATTGGTTGCTCAGGGGTGTGCTGTTTAATTTATTTTTAAAAAATAATTTCAACATTTATTTTAAATTCAGCAGGGTACATGTGTGGATTTGTTATGTGGAGTTATGGTATAATGCTAAAGTTTGGAATACAAATAATCCTGTCTCCCAGGTAGTAAGCATAGTACACAACCGTTTTGGTTTTCTTTTAACTCTTCCTTTATTCTTTCCTTTCCCCTGTAGTAGTCCCCAGTGTCTATTGTTGCCATCCCATCTTTCTTTTTTTGTTTTTAGATAAGGTCTTGCTCTATCGCCTAGGCTGTTGTGCAGTGGCATGACCATGGTTCATTGCAGCCTCCATCTCCTGGGCTCAAGCAATCCTTCCAGCTCAGCTTCTCAAGAGCTGGGACTTGCAGGCACACACCACCACACCCAGCTAATTTATGTATTTTAAATATAGATAGATAGATAGATAATTTTAATAGAGACGAGATCTTTGAATGTTGCTCAGGTTGGTCTCAAACTCCTACACTCAAGTAATCCATCCACCTCGGCTTCCCAAAATGCTGAGATTACAGGTGTGAGCCATCATTCCAGGCTGGCTATTGTTCCCTCTTTATGTCCATGTGTGCTCACTGTTTAGCTTTCACGTATCAGTGAGAATAGCCAGTTATTTGGTTCTTTTCTTGTTTAATTGTTTAAGTTCCTCATGGATTATGAATATTAGACCTTTGTCAGATCCATTATTTACAAATATTTCCTATGATTCTGCAGGTTGTCTGTTTACTCTATTAATAATAGTCTCCTTTGCTGTGCAGAAGCTCTTTAGTTTAATTAGGTCACACGTGTTAATTTTTGTTTTTGTTTCAATTGTTTTTGAGAGCTTAGTCAAATCATTTTCCAAGGCTGATATCCAGAATGGTGTTTCCTAGATTTTCTTCTAAGATTCTTACACTTTATATTCTTATACATTTAAATCTGTAGTCCATCTTGAGTTAATTTTCTATATGGTGAAAGGTAGAAAAACAGTTTTATCTTTATGCATATGGGCAGCCCAAATATTCTGACACCATTTATTGACTAGGGAGTTCTTTCTCCATTGCTTATTTTTGTCAACTTTGTCAAAGATCAGAAGGCTGTAAGTGTGTAGCTTTATTTCTGGGTTTTCTATTATATTTTATAAGTCTGTGTGTCTGGTTTGTAATAGTACTATGCTGTTTTGATTACTGTAGCCCTGTAGTATAGTTTGAAGTCAGGTAATGTGATGCTTTTAACTTTGTTGTTTTTACATAGAATTGCTTTAGCTGTTGAGGCTCCTTTTTGGTACCACATGAATTTTAGAATAATTTGATCTAATTCTATGAGAACTAAAATTGGGAGTTTGCCTGGAATAGTGTTGAATCTGTAGGTTGCTTTGGGCAGTATGGCTATTTTTAACAATGTTGATTCTCCCAATTTATGAACACGGAATGTTTTTCCATTGTGTTGTGTGTGTGTGTGTGTGTGTGTGTGTGTGTGTGTGATCTCTAATTTCTTTCAGCAGTGTTTTCTTCTCCTTTTAAAGATCTTTTACCTCCTTGGTTAGATGCATTCCTATTTGGGATGTGTGTGTGTGTGTGTGTGTGTGTGTGTGTGTGTGTGTGTGTGTTCATGTGTGTCTATTATGAAAGGGATTGTTTTCTTGATTTGGCTCTCAGCTTGAATGTTATTGGTGTATAAAAATGCCACTGAATTTTATACATTTATTTTGTATCTTGAAACTTTACTGAAGTTATTTGCCAGTTCCAGGAGCCTATTGTCAGGGTCATTAGGATTTTCTAGGAATAGAATCATATTGTTGTGAAGAAGATAGTTTGACTTCTTTTCATATTTGGATATCTTTTCTTTGCTTTTCTTGTCTGATTTAATTATCACATTTATGAAATTTTCAGTTTTTCTTCTGCTCTCAATTTCTAGTTTCATTCCATTGTCATAACAGAAGTTACTCATTATGATTTCAATCTTAAATATGTTAAAATGTGTTTTGTGCCCTAACATTTATCTTGAAGAATGTCTTGTGTGCACTTAAGAAGAATGTGTATTCTGTTCTTTGGAGGCGTAAAGTTCTGTACAAATCTGTTAGATCCATTTGGTCTATAGTGTTGTTCAAGTTCCCTGTTTCCTCAGTGATATTTATGTCTGATTTTTCTATTCATTATTGAATATAGGGTATTAAAATATTCTACTGCTATTGTGTTGTGGTCTATTTCTCCTTTCAATTCTGTTAATGTTTGCTGCACATATTTGGGTACTTCAATGTCAGGTGAATGTATATTTATGATTGTTTTATTTTTATGGAGAACTGATGTTTTCATTATTACATAATATCTTTCTTTGTCTCTTGTGAAAGTTTTTGACTTACAGTCTATTTTGTCTATATAAGTATGACCACGCCTGCTCCCATATGGTTACCATTTGCATTGAATAGCTTTTTCCATCCTTTCACTTTCAATTTACATATATCCTGAAATCTAACATGAATTTGTTATAGAGAGAATATGGTTGGATTTTGTTTTTGTTGTTTTTAAATCTGTCAAGCCACTTTGTGTCTTTTGACTGGGAAGTTTAATCCATTTACCTGTAAAATGATTACTGATAGGGAAAGAATCACTACTGCCATTTTGTTAACTGTATTCTGTCTGTTTTGTAGGTTTTCTCATCTTATTGCTTTGGTAATGGTTATTGTTCTTTTCCCCTCTTGTCTCCCTCTATGTTTCATTAATTTTTTTTATTATTACATTCCTTGATTTCTTTCTCATTTTCTCTTGTGCATCTGCTATAAATATTTTCTTTGTAGTTACCATCTGCTGTACATAAAACATCTTACATTTATAAAAGTATATTTTAAGCTGATAATATGATCATTTCAACTGCATAAAGAAACACTACTTTTTGCTGCCTCCTCCCTGACATACTCATACTTTATGTTAAGTGGTTCGTATATTGCTTTTAAATTAATATCTCTTTGTGAGAAGGAGGGTCTTATGCTTCCATTTCTGTCATCTTGGTGATGTTACTCCTCCAAGAAATTTTACATTTCTGATAAATAGCACTTATCCTCATGAATTAGATGGATAATTATGAAGAAATACATTGATTCAAGAAGATGGCTACTTTAGATATAAAAAAATTAAAAACCTGTATATATTGGTCCACTTATTTTGTTTTTTTTTCCCTCTCTTTTAAAAAATATTGTTTATTATGCTTCAACTTCTGGAGTACATGTGCAGAACATGCAGGTTCATTTCATAGACATACACATGCCATGGTGGTTTGCTGCATCCATCACCCTATCATCTACATTAGGTATTTCTCCTAATGCTATCCCTCCCCAATCTCCCCAAACCCTGCTATCCCTCCCCTAGGCCCCCATCCCCCGACATGCCCTGGTGTGTTATGTTCCCTTCCCTGTGTCCAAGTGTTCTCATTGTTCAACTCCTACTTATGAGTGAGAACATGTGGTGTTTGGTTATTTTGTTTTTTAAAGTACCTATTAGCTCTCATAGTTGGATTAACAACTTTACTTGAACTTCCCTATTCTATAATAGATACAAGATGAAATTTTTTTAATCTAAGTGAAAAATATAAGAAATTAAAAGTTGTCTGTGAAGATAGGTCAGTCATCATTAAAACTGAATTTCTGGTTAGTTATAATACTTATCCACAAGAAATCTAAAAATACTGATATTTTCTGGAGAAAAAAAAGTATACCCTGCCTTAAATTTAAAATGTATGTAAGTATACATGTCTGTTATTCAAATTAGATTATCAGACTTCAATTTTATAACAGTCTTGAACACTAATGACTAGGAATAAACTAAGAATGGAGGGGATTGCTGCTTTCTTTGCCTATAATGTCAAAGATTAATAAAAAGAGTTTCAGCTTGATATGGTGTGGCTCTATGTCTACACTCATATCTCATCTTGAATTGCATTTGCCATAATTCCCATGTATTGTGGGAGGAACCTGGTGATAATTGAATCATAGAGGCAGTTTCCCTCGTACTGTTCTCTTGGTGGTGAATAAGTCTCAGGAGATCTGATGCTTTTATAAGGGGAAACCCTTTTACTTGGTTCTCATTTTCTCTCGCCTGCTGCGATATAAGATGTTCCTTTCACCTTCTGCTATGTTTCTGAGACCTCCCCAGCCATGTGGAACTGTGAGTCCATTAGACCTTTCTTCCTTTATAAATTATCCAGTCTCAGGTATGTCTTTATAAGCAGCATAAAAACAGACTAATAAAAGCTATATTCTCAAATGCCTGACATCTATGAATATAGAGAAAAGCATGCTTAAACATTCCAGAAAACAACAGTGCATTAACATTTGTTATGGTAAATAGAGAAATGTAAAAAGACTGTACAGAATAATTTTGGAGGCTAATATTTATCTTATCAAAATGAAAAGTTATTTAAAATGGCATGCAAAAGATGCAGTAAACATAAGTACATTGCATAGATAAAACCTTGGAATATTGAATAGAATTAAATGCCAACGTGACCTTTTAATAGGTATATAAATTTGGACCATTTACTTATCCTGCCTAAGTTTTAGTGTGCTTAGCTACAAAATGAAAATCATAAGTTTGACTCCATAGGGTTGTCATGAGTATTTAAGAAGATAATACATACAAATTTTATAGCACAAGCCCCGGTACATATTAGAAGGTTTAGTAAATTATAGTTGTTGTAATTTGTCAGATTAGCAAATACCATAAAAAGTATAGCCTTTTGCAATTTAATAGGGAAAAAAAACTCACAACATTATTTTAAGAAATAATATATCCTACATCTTTTTTCCCCTTCATATCTTTAATGCCTCCTTAATTCTATATTTTGAGCATGAGAACCAAGTGAAACTATGAGAGATATGAAAAGTGGTAGAGAGAAGGCTCTTTCCTCAAAAAACTTACAGTCTGAGTTAGACTTTTACATAAATGTGCTAATACAGAGAGACATAATAAAAGTATAGTGTTTGAAGAGGTAAATTCTAGAAGGATGATCTGGTATAATTTTAACAACATAGACCCAGCCAGTTGAAATATTATTGTCTTTGTTCAACTCACATATTTAAAAATTTCCATTTTACCTACAGAAAAAAGATAATATAAAAGGACTGGTATGTTCTGCTAAATACTTCTAAAGTCTTCAGAGCATTTTAGCTTTTAAGGAGTCATATGTGCTATAATTGATGCAACTTGCTATTCAAAAAAAAAAAAAGCAGTAAGTCTAAAGAACAAAAGACAGATTCATGCTCCAGTAAACCCAAGCAAATATCTTGGTCTCATGAATATGACAAATTATTAAGAATAATTGTACTTTGAGAAATTTACATGTTGATGTTGAAAAACTTACTGGTGATGTGATGAGGAAGCTTATACTTGTTGCTAACTGGGGTAACAGTTACATGGCGTTCATTGAAGCTGAAATGCCTTTTATTTTTCCAAACCTATCACCATGCTACTCTTCTGGAGCAAAAAATTGTAAATTTTGGGTTTTAGAATGACATTAATTATCTTCTGGGAAAGGATTTGACAATAATTTTAGTTCTGTATGATACCAAAATGCTTCAAGGTTGAAAATTAGTCTGTATTCTAGTATGAGATGCTTAGCCAAGATTTTTGATTGTTGAATCATCTTAAGTCTTTCACTTCACATGCCATCACCGTACAGATTTAGTCAAATACTAATCTTCTTTCTGAGTGTTATTTATTATCTGTGAATGGAAATATATAAGCCAAGTTAAGGTCAGAGTGTTTTGTAAATATTAAATAAGGTATTAATGTCAATTTAAAAGTTGATATCTATTTTCTTTAAAGATGATCAAATTAGTGAGCTCCTTAAACACCCAAGCATCTTGCAGAGTTTCCTACAGTGGTTTCAAGGCCTGAAAAGGGACTGGTGGTGAATGTTGAGACAAGCAAGCGGGAAAAATACTAAAATGTTAGATGTGCCGATATTGTCCTTAATGGTTTATATCATGCTATGTCATTAAGAGTGTTTTTTTTCCAATGCTTAATTCAGAATTTTTATTATTATATTCAGGTTTTGAATCAAGCATAATTATCTGTGAATGGTACTGAGTAGAAATCTCATTTTATTAATATATTTATTTCTATTTAATTAAATAATTTTTCTAGAGTCATTATATGAATAATGTATACTTTCTCTCTGTCAGTGCCATCACTTTCTGAATCTGAATCCTTTTATTCCCTACTGCAGGCTTCTTTTGTCATGGAAAAATTATTTGACCTCTCATAGATTAAGTTTCATCCACAAACTTCATTTTTAAAACAAGAATGTATCAATAAGTAATGTTAGAGGCTAAATAAATCCCCAACACAGAATTTCCACTGGGACACTTCCTAGTGGAACTATGAGAAGAGGATCACCATTCCTCAGACCCTGAAATACTAGATCCACTGACAGCTTGCATTGTGCTCCTAGAAAACCCCCAAATACATATGTTAAAATCTTAACACCTCAGTAGCTCAGAAGGTGATCATATTTAGATATAAGATTTTTAAAAAGGTAATTAAGTAAAATTGAAGTCATTAGGGTAACCCTAATCCAATATAGCTGGTGTCCATATAGGAAGAGGAAATTTGGACACCAACATGTACAGAGGGAAAACCATATGAAGACATGGAGAAGATTTGGATTTGTGTCCCCCACTCAAATCTCATGTCAAACTGGAAGAGGGGCTTGGTGAGAAATTAATGGTTCATGATAGCAGATTTTCCCCTTGCTGGTCTCATGACAGTGAGTGAGTTCTCATGAGATTTGACTGTTTAAAAGTGTGGGGCACTTCTATTGCTCTCCCTCTCTCCTGCCACCATATGAAGGAGGTGGCAGGAGACTTCATCATGTGAAGGAGGTGGCAGGAAACTTACAGTCATGGTGGAGGGAGAAGGGGAAGCGAGCACTTTGCTTGGTGCTCGCTTCCCCTTCTCCCTCCATCATGACTGTAAGTTTCCTGAGGCCACCCAATCATGCCTCCTGTTAATCTTGTGGAACTGAGGGTCAGTGAACCCGCTTTTCTTCATAAATTGCCCAGTCTCAAGTGCTTCTTCATAGCAGTGTGAAAATGATCTAACACAGAAAATTGGTAAGAGAAGAGTGGGGCACTGCTATAAAGATGCCTGAAAGTGTGGAAGCTACTTTGGAACTGGGTAATAGGCAGAGGTTTGAACAGTTTGGAGGACACAGAATAAGACAGGAAGATGTGGAAAAGTATGAAACCTTGAGACTTGTTGAATGGTTTTGACCAAAATGCTGATAGTGATGTGGACAATGAAGCCCAAGCTGAGATGGTTTCAGATGGAGATATGGAACTTATTGGAAACTGGATTAAAGGTCACTTTTGCTATGCTTTAGCAAAGAGAGTGGCAGCATTTTGCCCTTGCCCTAGAGATCTCTGGAATTTGAATGAGAGAGATGATTTAGGGTATCTGGTGTAATAAATTTCTAAGCAGCAAAGCATTCAAAATGTGACCTAGATGTCTTTTAAAGTGTACGCTCATATACATGAACAAAGAGATTATCTGAAACTGGAACATATATTTTAAAGGTAAACAGTGCATAAAAGTTTGAAAAATTTGCAGTCCAGCCATGTGTTAGAAAAATAAACCCCATTTTTTCAGGAGAAATTCAAGCCCAAGCTTACTGCAGATATTTGCTTAAGTAAAAGGGGCTGATTGTTAATAGCCAAGACAATAGGGGAAATGTTTCCAAGCATTTTAGAGAACATCAAGGTAGCTCCTCCTATCACAGATTTCAAGGCCTAAAAGGGAAAAATAGTTTCCTGGGTCAGGTCCAAGGCCTAGCCCCTCTGTGCAGCTTCAGGACATGATGCCATGTGTCCCAGCCAGTACAGATCTAGCAGAGGCTAAAGGGGGCCAAAGTACAGCTCAGGCCATTGCTTCAGAGAGTGCAAGCCCCAAGCCTTGACAGCTTCCACACAGTTTTGGGCCTGCAGGTACTCAGAAGGCAAGACTTGAGGTTTAGGAACCTCCTTCTAAAGTTCAAAGGCTGTATGGAAACTTTTGGATGTCCAAGCAGATGTCTGCTGTAGGGGCAGAGCCCACAAGGAGAACTACTACTAGGGCAGTGCAAATGGGAAATGTGGAGTTGAGGCCCCAATACAGAGTTCCCACTGTGACGCTGCCAAGTGGAACTGTGAGAAGAGGGTCATCATTCTTCAGACCCCAAAATATTATACCCACTGACAGCTTACACTGTGCTCCTAGAAAAGCCACTTTGAGAGGCCAAGGTGTGTGAATCACCTGAGGTCAGAAGTTCTAGACCAGCCTGGCCAACATGGCGAAACTCCATCTCTACTAAAAATACAAAAATTACCAGGTGTAATGGCAGGCACCTGTAATCCCAGCTACTGAGAAGGCTGAGACAGGGGGAATCATTTAAAACCAGGAGGTGGAGGTTTCAATGAGCCAAGATCACAACACTGCACTCCAGTGTGGGTGACAAGAGTGAAACTCTGTCTCACAAAAAAAAAAAGAAAAGAAAAGCCGCAGGTTCTCTTTGCCAGTTTGTGAAAGCAGCCTTGGGGCTGTACCCTGCACAGCCATAGAGTCAGAGCTGCCCAAGGCCTTCGGAGCATACCAATTGCATCAGCATGGCTTGGCTGTGAGACATGTAATCAAAGAAGATCATTTTGGGGCTTTAAGATTTAATGGCTCCCCCTGTTGCATTTTGGACTTGCATGGGAGCATTTACCGATGCCTGTACCCTCATTATATCTTAGAAGTAACTAAATTGTTTTTGTTTTACAGGCTCATAGGCAGAAGAGACTTACCTTGTTGTAGATGAGATTTTGGACTGTAGACTTTTGAGTTAATGCTAAAATGAATTAAGACTAGAGAACTGTTGAGGATGGATAATTGTATTTTCAGCATGAAAAGGTCATGAGACTTGGGAGGGGCCAATAGCAGAATCATATGGATTGGATTTGTGTGCCTGACCAAATCTCACGTCAAATTGTAATTCCCAATGTTGGGGGAGAGGCTTGGTGGGAGGTGATTGGATCTTGGGGGACAGATTTCCCCTTTGCTATTTTCATGATGGTGAGTGAGTTCTCATGAGATCTTATGGTTTAAAAGTGTGTGGCACCTCACCTTTCCCTCTCTGTCTCTTCTGCCACCATGGGAAGAAGGTGCTTGCTTTCCTTTACCCTCCACAATGATTGTAAGTTTCCGGAGACCTCTCAATTATGGTTCTTGGTAAGCCTATGGAACTGTGGGTCAATTAAACCTTTTTTCTTCATAAATTACCCAGTCTTGGGTAGTTCTTTATAGCAGTGTGAGAATAGACCAATACAGCCATCTTTAAGTCAAGGAGAAAAACCAGCTCTGCCAATGCATTGTAGCCTCCATAACTGTTAGTAGATAAATTTCTGTTCTTTATGTCACTTTACTATGACAGTCCTAGTAACATAATACAGGTGGTATACTTCAAATGTACTAAAAATGTGTTTTTCAATTTATCAAGTGGTATGTAAATGAAAAAGAGCATTAATACAATTTATAAAACTACTACAATATTTGGCCATCTGTTTTATTTCTTGCTCTATATTTACATAAAATTTTAAAAGAAAACAACTAGTTTATGAACATGTTTTCTGGAACAGATACAAAATATGTGCCTGTTTTTTTCACACTTGAAATCAAGTATGAAAACTGGAAACGGAATCCCTCCCTTTGGGTTGCTTGAACTCTTTTCCTCTGATTTATGTCCTACAACCCCTATTGCCATGCTTCAGTACTGAGCAGACACATAATCCATCTTTCTTTGTTTTCAGATGATGTAGTTGCTGACTGGAGGTTGCCTATATCTGTAGTCTTTGAAAAGCTTTTCATCCCTTTCCTTTTTTAAATCCACTTTCCATGATAATTAGTGCTCCATTTTGTGACCAACCTGAAATCCTGGGCCTACAGAGTTCAGGGTTGTTCTTGCTTGTAATGAAAAATGAATTGGAAGATTATAAAAGAGTTTGGAGGATCCCTGAAATTTCCCTGGCTTTTGGTCTCAAAAGGAGTTGCCATTTAATGCAAATACTACCTCTCTATTGCTGGGTACCTGTAAAACATTCACTTGGCTTTCCTGAGTCTCAATGTCCCTATATGTAAAATGAGAATTTAAAATATCTCCATTTAGGTGTTGTGAGGATTACATTAGAAAATGGCTGTAATTGGGAGTGGTGGCACAATCCGGTAGTACCAGCTATTCAGGAGGCTGAGGTAAGCAGATTGCTTGAGCTCAGGAATTCAAGACCAACCTTGGCTTTTGAAAACACTTAGTTGATTACTTTTTATATTACATATACTTGGTAATTCTAATAAAGAATTCCCACTTGGCTTCATTCTGTAGACCTTTAACTTTTTGATTTTTTTAATTTTATTCATACCTGAAGCTTTAGCAACTATATTTTTTAAATGTATATGTTATCTCAATCTCTCATTATATTTTCAAGAGGAGGGATGGTGTTTTGCTCTGTGCTATATGGATACTGCCATTTATCATCTGCTAAGATTTTTTAATAAAATAATAGAAACATTATTCTTTAATAGTTAGAATGAATCTTGGAATGAAAAAACACAATATTATTATATTTTGACTGTTGCCACTCTATTTATTGCTGACATACCCAGAAGAGTCTGTGCTGACTTATATTTTAAAAATCAAAAACAATGAAGATAAAGAAAGGTACCACAATGTCTTATTCTATTTGATATCCCATATGTGTTATCGCTATAATTATAAACCAGCTCTAGAGTAACTATACAGTGAAGAATTAAACCACAAAATGGGGCCTTAATGTGTTGTGTTTCTCCACTTTTTAAACTATAATTACTCTCCAAAATCATTGGCCTTTAAACCTGAAGGGCCATAAAATCTTGTTTTTACCTATTACAAACGCTGTTAACCATTCATATTTTGGTTGAACACTTAGCCTACACTGAAAAGAGATAAATTCAAAAAAACTCTTTTTGTTACTCTTTTAAGATGTATATGCCCCTAGATGGGATATAGTCATTCATTTATCTATCATATGTTTATTTGATGCCAACCAGTCTATCTTGGGCTACATTTTCTGCTATGAGAATAAAAGACATTGTCTCTCTATGCAAATAGTCACAGTCTGAAGAAGGCATCACACGAGTAAACCAGATATTACTACTATAATATCACATGTAATTTGCATATATTTGTATTCTTTTTTTACTTATGATTAGAGATAAACTTCCACAATATATGGTAATAGTAATGTAACTGGGGGAGCATCAAAATCCACAGCTCCCAGATCTGAAGAGGTTCTTAGCCTCGCTAACCCTGAAGAATGGAGAAAGGGGCCCTGGAGGTGCAGTGAGTTTGCTGTTCAAATAAATATCGTGTACCCAAAGAGTTTTGTGGAAAAGTGATTTATTAGACACAGAGAGAGAAAGAAAGACAGCTCCCACGCTGTAGTGGGAGGAGATCCAGAGAAAGAATTCCTTCAGGTAAGGAGCAGATGAATTTTAACCCTTGAGTTATTCCCTCCCCATTCATGTTCTCATCCAATGAGAGGAGTTGTTTCAAACTTCCTCTGGAGTGATTGATCTTTGACTCTGACACCAGATTGGCTGCTTGGTCCACAACTCTGAGTTATAGAGCCCCCTCCTCCCTGAGCTTTGGGGTAATTTTTAAGACAAAGGAGCTCACATGACTTTCACCACCTATCCTGCAGGCGAGAAACCTAGACAAAGAACTTTACATTTGAAACCCCTCTGGTTTCCGGATGGAGGCATGGAGCCGGGGGAAACTCCTGCCTTTGAAACCACGCCCCTCACGAACCCGGGAAAAGAAGTCACTCAGTAAGATAAATATTTCTTGGACTCAAAATTAGATTAGGATATTTAAAAGAAAAACATAAAACTGTTCCTTGAAGAAAGCTAGGAGTAGAAACTCTTAGATTTTCATAGTTTGTAATTATTTAATTATTCATATTTTAGAAAAATTGCCTTGAAGGCACAGTTGAGAGTCAGTTAGATTTGGAACATCTAGAGGTTGAAGCACTGTAGATTAATGGGGAGGCCATTGAAATATCCACCTAAGATGTAATGATTGTCATTCTTTTTTTTTTTTTTTTTTTTTTTTTCGAGATGGAGTCTCACTCTGTCACCCAGGCTGGAGTGCAGTAATGCTATCTCAGCTCACTGAAACCTCTGCCCCCCAGGTTCAAGCGATTCTCCTGTCTCAACCTCCTGAGTAGCTGAGATTATAGGCGCGCACCACCACGCTCGGCGAATTTTTGTACCGGCTAATATTTGTATTTTTAATATAGATGTGGTTTCACCATGTTGGTCAGGCTGGTCTCAAACTTCTGACCTCATGATCTGCCTGCCTCACTCTCCCAAAGTGTTGGGATTACAGGCATGAGCCACCACAATTGGCCATGAGTGTCATTCTTAATCATGTACATTTAAGCTAGGTACACTCATCCATCGCCCATTATCTGAAGGGAGGTAAGTAGAAACAAGCATCAAATTTAAAGAATATTAAAAAAAAAAAAAAAAAAAACAGCAGTCAAGAATGTTAGTATAGAAATGAATGACAAAAAAGTTAAAAATGAATTGCAAAACTTACAAATTCCAAACCAGTAGCAACCTGGGGCTTATAATGAAAGTGATGAAAAATGCAAGCTGGGTTACTTTTGTAAGTTTTTTTTTTTTAATTATTTTCCAAAGATTTAGGATGCAACAGAATAATCATAGACTAAGGGCATTAATTCCAGGGTAGGAATATGGAAGGAAAGCAGCTATCAGAATTCAGAGGGAGAACTACTTTAATAGTGGGACATAAAAGAGACTTCAGGGAAAGAATCAGGATAATAAATGTTTCTGTCTTACTTTCTCTTTATCCCTGTGAACTCATGCAGATGCCTAATTGGCTGAACTCTACCAGAAGCTAGTTTCCAAGGAAGACTGATGACACTCCCTTTAAAAGTCAGATTCCTAGAGCACAGAGCATAGTAGGGAAGGTGGAGAAAGTGTATCAAATGGCAAAACATTAGCCAAAAATTACATAAGACACCATGGGAAGTATATATTTGCAGGAAAGCAACCTCTAGTAACTGAGGAGTGTGCAGAGTAGTTGCCTCTATTATATGACATTGTTAAGATCACAACTACTAATAATAAATCAGGCCACCACTGAATGTCAAGTTCTTGATACTTAAAAAATACGTAATAACTTTTTCATCAATGAATTAATGGAATGATGAATGATTCAGCTTACTTTTATTTTCTTGTCCATGCTTCTTCTCTTATTTATGAGTATACTGTTATCTTCTGGACTTGAATATACTCACCTCCTCTCCCATACACACTATATCTACATGTATGTATGTATGTGTGTGTGTGTGTGTGTGTGTGTGTGTGTGTGTATATATATAGTCACACAGTAGGAATGTGAGTGATGCTCATTAAAAAACCATAATATCACAGTTAATTTTTATCTACCAAAATCTTTGTATTCTTCAAGGACTATATATTACCAATTTTTTAAACACATAGCCTGTTGGTTATATTTAGATTAAAACTTAGTACTTGGAATATATTAGTTGATCAATAAATGCTGGTTTAGATAAAATAAATTGCATTATTAATTTTATTGAGATTTGTCCAATAGGTAAGTCTGCATCCTCCATTAAATCATGAGGTATCTGTGGTCAAGGACCAGACCTAAGTCATATTTATACCCAGAACGGTGTTTTGTATGTAACAGTATTGAAATAATTGTTTGTTAATACATTTATCAAATGTAATATTCATTTAGTGCAGGGAGTGACGTGATACATGTTGAAACCCTTGAATGCAAATTGGTCTCTTGTAAAGAAGTTGCAATAGAATATAGAGAGGCAAAG
Organism: Ateles fusciceps; assembly: GCA_036589455.1. Taxonomy (NCBI): domain Eukaryota; kingdom Metazoa; phylum Chordata; class Mammalia; order Primates; family Atelidae; genus Ateles; species Ateles fusciceps. Next base: position 2,862,866 of record JAZHEH010000065.1, on the reverse strand, counting down.
TGTTGGAAAATTTGATACAATGAATCCAGAAAGGTTGTCAAATAATTTGTATTGGTGATATGGAAGAATGCAACAAAGAATCATTTACATGGCTAAATGTAAATGAGTGTGACTCATTTAGCCATGTGACTAAGTCAGGCTCACAAGGTAATTTCTCTAGAGTAAAGTAAGCTTAATAGTAACCTTAATTACATCTTCAAAATCCCCGTTCCTATATAACATAACATAATCTTGGGCATATCAATAGGGCACATAAATCATCTTAAAATTCCTTCCACTAGAGGTAGAAAAACACAAGAGGTAAGAAGACATCATTATAAAACTTTGAAATGAGACCTGAGGTAAAAGGGTATTCAAAGGATGCTGGTCTAGAGACCATCTGAATTCCATAGTCCTCAGGGAAAACTTAAAAATAGACTTTTCATTCATATAGCTTATAGACATTTTCTCTTATAGATAAGCAAAACTCAAGACGTTAGACAAGTAGACAGTAGAAACAGGTGTCAAAACGCCAGAAAATAATTTTTCTAAAGAACAATAGCAGTGTGATTCAATAACCAAAAATTCCCAGGTGACTTTGTTCTTAACAATACAAGTATAATAAACCCAGTCCTTAAGAGTCTCAAAAAACATGAGAATGCAATTCAGCATCAATTTACCTCCCATCCATGGACAGAGCTATACCTCAAACAGATATAAGAAGTCTCAGATGTGTGCATTATTATGAAATCTATGGTCTGGTCAAAAGTAAAAGAACTTAGATAAATATTTTTGAAACTCCATATCTATCAATACTGTCCAGCTGAAGACTACCAGAACCAGGCTTTTAGTTTAATAATATAGGATTTATTAGTTTGTTCAATGATTTCTCCCTCGTTGAACAAACTGATAAATCCTATATTATTAAACTTATTAATAACTATATTAACAATAACTATATTATAAACTATTATTATTGAGAAATCCCCTTGAGGAAATATGGGGCATCTCACTGAAAGTGTACAATAAAAGGCCTAGATACAGAATTTGCTGTGGTTTAAGGCTTTTCTATGAATTGATTTTGTCAGCAAAGATAATCCTGTGATTGGTATCTTTATAGTTCTAAGGTCAAGATATACGACAAATTTCAAGCTGTAATTTGTAAAGAAACAGTGAAAGTCAATTCCTTTTTCTTTTGGTTTTGACAATGTGTCTGTGCTTTTATGTTCAATGGTAGTCTGTGGCCTAGCTTGAGTGCCAGGCCAAGTCTTGGCTGTCAGTGCTGCTTTTCTTCTTCTCACTAGTGAGTGATAGAACCAAGCCCAAGTCCAGGCTTCCATGCGATAGGGTGAGATAGAGGAAATTTAATGGTGAATATGAGCATCACTATCCCCCACTTGCTGTTATCCAGTCATCATCTTCACCACAGTTTATTATTGTGGTCTGGGCATGGTGGCTCAGACCTTTAACCCCAGCATTTTGGGAGGCCAAGATGGCAGGATCATTTGCATACAGGAGTTCAAGACCAGCCTAGGCAACATAGTAAGACCCTGTCTCTACAAAAAATAAAAAAATTAGCTGGGCTTGGTGCCACACACTTGTAATCCCAGCTACTCAGGAGGCTGTGGTGGCAGAATTGCTTGAGCCCAGGAGGTCGAGGTTGCAGTGACCTGTAATCACACCACTGCATTCCAGCCTCGATGACAGAATAAGACCCTGTCTCAAAAACAACAACAAAAAATAGTTTATTATTGTGCATGTACTTTGTGCCTAAAACTGTACTTAGAGATTTGCAATCATTATCTCAGTTAATCCTCACAGAAAACTTATGGACTAAGTACTGTTATTGTCATTACTTTACAGACCATCAAACTACTGACCCCAAGACTACACAACTAATAATTGGTACTTCGTTCACTCAATCACCCTAAATTACTTCCTCTCTATAGTCAAATTACAGCTCTACCAGCAGCCTAAAATTTGAATTGTTGCAATTTCTCGGCAATTTCACAAATGTTAGAAAGATTAAGTCACCTTTAGCATATTTAAGAAATGTAGAGAATTTGACACACTGCCTAGGACGGAACAGAACCTACTCAACAAATGATGATTCACTCTCCTATCCCTCTATTTAATGCAGATTATTTTCAATCAATGCAGAGCATTTATGCTTTCTTACAACACAACCCAAACTATGAGAAGATTATAAAATTGAAATTATCAAATCAATTCATCCCAATAATACATACTTTTCTGGGGAAGTAAATTTTTCAGTACTTTGTACTACCTAATGTTTCTTGATTCTACTGATATCTAAGGCAGATTTCAGGAAAAGAATGAAGAGCAAAAAAGTAACCAACTCCTTGCCATTCATAATATTGATGTATTTAAATTATCTGAGATCATTGAGTCTGTGATCCTGAACCCAGTTCTAGTCCATATTCTCCATTTAAAGCTTTTGTCATCCTTTCAAAAAATAAATATCTATATCATGAAATATTATGTTTTAAAAGCAGTTATAGAAGAGATATAGCATTTATCAAACAGAAATAGAATGAGGAGGAAATGAGAGCTTAATTATTTAAATTCATTTACAGCTTTTTAAAAATAATTCATTTCTGTTCAAATAAGTAAAAAGAAAAAGAAAAATATTTGAGGTAGACAGTACATTGCTGAGAGGCATCTTATTAATTTCTGCATTCTCCACAACACCTATTATAGGAGTCACATGTAGAAGCACTCAATAAAAAGAATGCTTGCAGAAGGGTTATAGCAGGTAGACCAGTAAATTGGATTATCTTGTTCTATATCAAAATCCCAGCTCAATGATCATCATTCAGGGTGACTTTGGGGATATTACTTTAACCTCCTGTGCTTCATTTTCCATATAGCCTAATAATACTTGCTTTTGTGCCCTGCATGCTTTGACAGTGTCAGAGTGTTATAAAGGCCAAGTTTTATTGCCAAATGCATTTGTATTCAGTTTTAGTCAAAAGCATTTCAGTTTCTTTTTTTTTTTTCAAAGAGGTATGTTCCCCTATTTAAATTGTTTGATTTTTTTCCTTGAATGGCTAAGTCCTCATCATAATTCCAAGTATTTGTTTACAGGCAGTTTGATTTCCTCAGACAGCATAGTAACAGTACACTGGGTGTGAATGTAAGACAGATAATCAAATAAAAAATGAAGGCCTGATTTAAATACTAACTTAAATGTTACAAGGACTTTAAAATTACTTGACAGGCTACAGTACAATAAATGGAAATGTGCCTTTGATAATTCCAATGAGGCAGTGCATGGAAATATAAGAAATCTCAGTAGTTATAGTCTGAAACTAAAGATCATAAAAACAAACACTAAGCTTCAGGACAAGATTCAGTATGGCAATTAAACTTTGGAAACTCATTCAATTGGACACAAGTAGTTCATAGTAGCCACTTCAAAAGTTACAAAGAATCAAGAAAAAGTAAAATGAACTAGACAGATGCCATCACTTTCAAATTTCACAGAAGGCAGAAAAAAATAGGTTAAAATGAAATTTCAAGTGTGGTCTAGAAAGTCTTCACAGATTGATGAGATATTTTGTGTGGTAGGCTTTTATAACAAAACTATGAATTTACACATAAAATATCTCTTTCAGTATTCATAAAAGTCTGTGCCTGACACTATCTTTGTAACCTGAAACAAAATATGCCAGTTGGTCAGGTTTGAGATGTAAGTATGCTGCTAAGAGTTAGCAGTGCTTTTAATCCCATTTAAAACACAAGGACTGAGAAAAATAAGAAAACCAATGCTATTTTGGAAGTAGGATAATGTACATTAAGTGGGCAAAAGAAAAATAAATATATGTTAAGTGACCATAATATACATATATATATACACACATTATAAATGCATAAACATGTGTATATGTATGTATATGCACATGTGCACACATACACTACACTAACTTACTTCTTTCTTACTCTGCTAAAACTATTTGAGCATCAGTGAAGTGAGTATTTGATGATAATTATTTTTGTGCGAAGCCAACTTTGGTGGGGATATTCGTAGAGACTTGAGCTTTGATTTCCATGCTTTGTGCAGAGGCATGTTTGAGTGATCAGGTTTCATGAGTCTTCTAGCTCTCTCTTAGATTTGTTGGTCTAGACCTTTGAGGAAATGCAGACACCCAAAACACAGACATCCAAAAACACATCAATAAAAAATTGATACAGTAAGTATTAATATCTTTTTTAGTGCTATTCTCACACTGTGGATTTTTCTAAGTTAATGAATTAAAAAAACAAAACAAGATAGTGCCTCCATAAAATGTAAAAATAAGCAGTTTTAATGAGAGGGAAACTTATGAAATTTCATATTACCATATTTTATTACAAACATTTAAAATCAGAACAGCTTAAGAGAAGCTTAGATAACATACTTAGTGTGTAGCTCGATTGTTAGTAGCAGGTATTATAGCTCTAACACTTGACACTTAACAGTTGATATACATTGATTTAATTAAGAACTTTGGAAAAAATAGTAATAGTAATGAGTTTAGGTCTCTATTTACTCTGTTTAAATATTTTTATTCATATATTTTGTCTAAATATTTTATATTTGCATTTATTTTTCTGTCTATATAATTTTTGAAGTTTGTAGTGTTAGCAGAAAGAGACAATTTACTGCTAATGGGAATACATCTATTGTGAATTGTTATATATATTGTGTATTGTGGAATAATGTATATCCACACACTATTGACCTCAGGCTAAATGCCTCCCTCCACGTGAGCAAGACACACACACACACACACACACACACACACACACACACACACACACACACACAAGCAGAGAGCATTCTTAAATTTTTAAAGAATTTTTTTTTTTTTTAAATAGCGTTGATCTGGCTTAAGGTCAGACTCAATTGTCTATTTGCTTTATGACTTTGGGAAAGAAAACTTTAATGAATTTCTTTCTCTTCTTTATGTAGTCATTACAAAGGTCCTATATGTAAAAAGAATGTAGAAGTTAGTGCTACTGGTGAAAGAATATAATCAGCCTGAAAATTAATGAGAAAAAAATCATCTGGAGAATCTCCAATCCAGTAGAATTTAGCAAGTAACACAGTGGGTTAAATTCCAAGTATAACTTCTGTTTTAAAACACACGGTACATAGGTTTTTAATAACTGTTTATTAGGAGAATGAATAGAGTCCATTGTAAGAGAAGAAGTAAACAGAACAGGTGTACAAAAACCAAGGCCAAACTCATTAAACATATTCAGAGTTTACCCAAGTCAAATCACATTCCACAGTGTAAATTATTTACAAGGAAAGTCTGCTTGATCCAATTAGCCTCTGTGATTCCCAATCCTATTAGATTATGGAGGCTGGGATCTCAGTGTAATTGCATGGATTCTCCTAATGCTATTTATCCAGGATAGGGTTTAGGTTTTGCAAAGAGCTGTTGCTTCAGCAATGTTTGATTAAGTAAAGTACAAATGCTGTCTTGTTAAGTATCTGCTTAGCAACTGAATCTTTAAAACTTTTGTACTAACACTTTGAAGCCATAAAGTCAATTATGGATTTGCATATCCCCATGATATGGTGGTAAGGCTGTCACAGATGATGAAAGATTGTGGCTTTACAATGCCCCAAGGAAACAAGACTTCTGCTAAGAGACAAAGTTGTAACAGAGTCCAGGGTATAATTCTTCGATCCTCCAAAATTACAAAACTTTCTGAAGTATCACTTCAGATCATTTTTCAAGATGTGCTTCCCAACCTTCTAAATTAGATGGCATTTTTCTACTTTCAAGAAATGAACAGGCCCAATAATTTCAGACTTACTTGTGAGTATCCAGTGCAATGGAACACTATGGACAGACTTTGTATCAATAAATCTAAAAAAAAAATAGTTCATTCTGTTATTTCTTGGGTTCATGCGAATGATAATGATTGTTGTTTAATGCTGGTTTATGAAGTAAAAAGTAACACCATAGAATTAGACATTGGTACAATGTGTGGGCATAGCTCTGTTGTAGGATTTTTTAAATTGCCTCTCAAAGATAAATTGACTTCTAAATATCCAGCATCTGCAAATATTACTTTATGTCTCAAAAGATTAAATATACTGCAAAATATGTAATCAAGGATCTTGAAAGAAGCTGCTTGACTTGGATTATTCTGGTGGGCCTTAAATGCCATCATAGTAGAAGAAAGAAACCAAAGGAAATGATACATATAGACAGAAGAGAATGCTGTGTGGATAGGAAGCCAAGAGAGATAAGCTAAGAAATTCTGATAACTACTAAAAACTGAAAGACACAAGTAACAAATTCTCCTCTAGAGCCTCTGAAGGAAGTGCAGCCATGACAATACCTTGATTTCAGCCCAAAGATACTGTGATTTTGGACTCCTGGTCATTAGAAGTGTGAGAGAATACATTTCTGTTGTTAAGCCATCCCAATTTGTAGTCATTTGTTACAGCAGCCACAAGCAACAAATAGAAGTTCTATCTCATTTTATCGCGTGGGAAGTTTGTGTAACTACAACTGCAATCCAGATGCAGAACTATTTCCATCACTACAAAAATTTCCCTTATATTAATTATTTATATAATTGATATAATTATTTATATAATTAATTATTATCAATTATATAATTGATAATGATTAATTAATTATTATTATCAATCCCACTCTCCCCTACCATCTTTTTTTTTTTTTAATTTTAAGTTCCAGGATACATGTGCAGAGCATGTAGGTTTGTTACATAGGTATACCCACGCCATGGTGCTTTACTGCACCTATCAACGGGTCATCTAGGTTTTAAGCCCTGCCTGCATTAGCTGTTTGTCCTAATGACTCCCTTCACCCCCCACCCCCCAACTGGCTCTGGTGTGTGTTGTTTCCTTCCCTGAGTCCATGTCCCTCACAATCTTTTATCTCTAGTATCTTCTAATCTGTCTACTTACTGCCACAATATTTTCAGTTTGAGAATTTTATGTAAGTGGAATTATGTCTTATGTGACCTTTTAATCATAGCTTTTTCATTCAACATAATGCCCTTGTGATCCATCCAATTTGTTGTGTTTCAATCATTCATTTTGTTTTATTGCTGAGAGGTATTCCATGGGATAGTGGTAACATAGTTTAGCAATACATATTTTGAGATGCATTTTGGTTGTTCTAATAATTAACTATAAAAAATAAAACTGCTATGCATATTCATGCATGGGATTTTATATGGAAGTAAATTTTCCTTTGTCTGGGTTATATCATATGCATTTCGAGCTTGTTAGAAACTGCCAGATGTGTTCCAGAATGGATGTACAATTTTACATACCACCAGCAATATATGTAAAATTTAGTATCTCTACATTCCACAGCATTTGATATTGTCACTTTAAAAATAATAACTACTCAAACAGGTATGGAATTATATTATATTGTTATCCTAATTTTCCTTTATAGAATAACTAGTGATGTTGAATATCTTTTCATGTGCTTATTTCCCATCTGTACACTCTTTTCATTGAAATGTCTCTTCATGTAGCTTTCCCAATTTCTAATTGGATTGTTTGTTTTTTTCAAGGTTGAGTTATGATAGTACTTTATTCATTACAGATATGAACTTTATTCATTATAGATATGAATCCTTGATCAGATTTGTGTCTTGTAAATATTCCAATCTGTAACTTGTCTTTCGCGTCCTTTGAGTATCATGTCTCAGAATTCTTCATCAAGCTATATATATACATATATTGTACATACTATACATATATTGGCTCTGAGTAGCCAATTGCTATACTATCATTTCTTAAAATGGTTATTCTAACTCCATTGAATTACTTTTGCACTTTTGTCAAAAATCTGTTTGCTGTATTTGTGTGGAGCTTTTTCCAGATTCCCTATTCTGTTCTATGGATCTATATTTCATATCTTTTCACTAATAACTCAGAGTCTTGATTAATTGTAACTATACAACAAATACTTATCAGGTGGAATACTTACTCCTGCTTTATTCTTCCTTTTTAAAATTGTCTGAGGTATTCTAATTCTATTGCCCTTCCTTATAAATCTTAGTATGCTCTTGTCTTCATACACAAAAAAATTTTGCTGAAAGTTTCCTAGAAATTGTGTTGAAAATGTACATCAATTTGAGGATAATTGACATATTAACTATTTTAAGTCTTCCAATTCATGAACATGGAATGTCTCTCCATTTGTTAGATCTTTTCTTTCTTTCATCAACATTTTGCAGCTTTTATCATAAAAGTACATGATTTCTTACATTTGGCAATGATTTCATTTATTTTTGAACAATTATAAATTATATAGTATTTTCTAAAATTTCAAGTTTCATGTATTTATTGTTAGCATATAGAAAAACTATTGTTATTTTTATGTTGATCTTGAATCCTTTATTTTATTTATTTTGAACTTGTATTCAATAAGTTCCTGCAGAGATTTTGTTTAATAGCTAAATTTTGTGTTTTATTATTTTTATTAATTTTTTTTTTTTTTGTAGATTCCTTTGTGCTTTCTATGTAGAACATCGTAACATTCGCAACTGGAAACTTAACTTCTTTCTTGTGATCTCTATGAATTTTATTTCTTTCCTTATTGAACTGATTAGAACTGCCAGTACTATGCCGAATAGCAATAGTGATAAGGGATATTTCTGCCTTGTTCTTGATCTCAGGATGAAAGCATTTATTCTTCCACAATTAAGTGTGATATTAGCCGTAGATTTTATATCAAGCTGAAGACCTTCAATATATCCTGGCTTTCTTAGAGTGTTTGTTATAAAAAGATGTTGAATTTTGTCAAATGATTTGTAGCACTAATTGACAACACCACATTATTATTTTATTTAGCTCATGGAAAATAATATTACTTAAGTTGTAAATATTAAGCCTTGCAAAGTTGAAATTAGCTCTCATTGATCACATTGTGTATGTAGCTTTATGTATTGCTGAATTTAGTATTCTAATGTTTGATTAAGGATTTTTACACCTACATTTATAAGAAAAATTGATCTAGTTTACTTTTCTTATCTTTTTTTGTTATACTTTGTTTATCTGGTTTTAGTATCAAGTTATATTAGCTTATGATATCTTAAAAATTGTCATAGACTAGGTGGCTTTAACAACAGAAATTTATTTTCTTACATCCTAGAAACTAAAAGACTAAGATTGTGCTGCGAGCATGGCTGAATTCCGGTCTTTCTGGCTCTTGTAATTTTGACTTGGTGATTTTCACTTGAAACATGGACCTTTAGGGTGTCATAGAACTCTGGATTATATTTTCATCTTGCATTTTAGCGGGCTTCCTCTGATGTCACTCTGATAAGGGAAAAGGTGTGCTATCTCATTATTTCCAGGTGAGAGTAAACATTCACCTTGTTGAAACCTAGTGGAAATCAGAGTCCTAGTTCCCCACTTGACTTTTACTGGGAATGGGGTGATACCAGATTTGCCTATATTTTTGTGGTGTTTGACTGGTGTGGAGCAGTATTGTTTAAAATTTTTTTGTGTTGCAAGCTTGTCCCTTTCCTGGTCCTTTGGCCAAGTTGAATAGGCTTTTGGGGGCACTTGATTGAATGATTTTAATCATTGTTATTTCTAAGTTTCCAGTTTTCCCAGCCTTAGATAGATAAGGTAACAATGACAACAAAACATAGCTCAAAACCTTGTCATTCCCTGTGTCCTGAAGTCTTGAGCCTCTTTCTCTGCCTTTAAGAGTTTTCCTATGTGTTCTTAGTATATGGTATCTAGCATTTTTATTTGAATTTAGAGAGAGGATAGATGACATGTTAAATATAAATGATTATCAAATGTTCTTATTGGAAATGGAGGTTTCCAGAGCTCTGTTTTTAACAAAGCATACTGCCTTTTTTTTCTCCCAAATAACATGCAGTTCCCAGATGAGTTCATTTTCACGTCTATATCTGTTATGATTTGTACTGTTACCCAAGGGTTAAGTATTTAGCTCACAAAACTATTCATGAATTTCACTAGGCTGGACTATTGAAGATATTAATTCTGCTCTGTATTTACGTTTTAAATTTAAATTTCACTCCTTAAAAGTTAGAAAAGAAATGAGTTTAGAAAACTGCTTCTTTTTCAATTTTTTAATTTTTAAAAACTGACATGGGGTCTCACTATGTTGCCCAGGCTGGTCTCACAATCCTGGGCTCAAGAAATCCTCCTGTCTTGGCCTCCAGAAGAGTTAGGATTACAGATGTGAGCCACCACACCAGGACAAAAACTGCTTCTTTTTTATAATAAAGCTTCAAAAAGGAGATTAGGTATATTTGCTCCAAAAATAACCATTTGAATTTTTTTAATGAGATTTATTTTTTCCAATTTTATTTTTCAAAATAAAGACCATGAAGTGCCTCATTCTTATAGGAAATCTAAATAGAAAATATTCAAACCATAGTAACTCCTATCATTCAGTCTCGGCCACTCTGAGTTAATTACTGATGCATTTTCATTCAATTTTTTTCATGTGATGAGTTTCACTTGAGGAAAGGGACCCGCGTTAAGGAGCTGGCAAGTGCCATTATAGCCTCAAAAGTGCAAGAGTGTGCATTTCTGGGTGCTGTTCACTCCTGCTATCCACCTTCATCTCTTCCTTTAGTGTCTACCTCAGGCTGATTAACATGCCTCTTTAGTCAAATTAACATTTCAAATGCCGTTTCTAAAACATTGTTTTTTCAAACACTACAACTACCTGCGACTCAAATCATCAGAGAGTTTTCCCGGTGAATTCAGTCTCATTTCCTGCCAAATAAGCCGGTTCCTGTGCTGGCCGCCCCGCCCCTCCTACTCCTAGGGAGAAGCGGTACTACAGGATCAAGCGGAGGTGGTCTCCGCAGCACCGGGCGATCGCTGGCCACCCCCGCCATTGCCGCGCAGCCGTGATCTCCGGCTCCAGAGCGGCGGCGCTAAACAAGCCCTGCAGGGCACTCCTGGGCCGCCGGTGACACCACTCCCGGAGCTAATTCCCTGTGCCCAGCTCCTTTCTTGGCGCTGCATCAGTCCCTTAGTTGGCCTCAGTCTGTACACCTTCGGAGAGGTCTGAGCGCTGGCGAGAGACAGAGGTAGACACAGAAAAGTGACAGGACCCAGAGGAAGCTGGAGGGCAAGGCAGCGAGGGGAGAAGGAGGGCTTGGTCAGGCAGCAGCATGAAATTCAGCCCAGTGCCTTACCCGCCGCCTCTCCTGCCAGCGCTGGTCCTCAGCACCAGGTGAGTCCAGGAGCCTGAGTGACCTGAGCCCAGGGACGCAGTGTCCCGGTGAATTGGGTCCTACTGCGAGCCACAGGAAGTCAAAGGCAGTCACCTGAACTCTGAATTTCCTTCCTCAGTTAGAGTTTCTATGATTAGGACTCTAATACACTATAGCATCAAAGGCCTTTTGCAGGAAATCTCAGGATTGCTTCCTGTGTGCAAGGACAAAAGTGTTTTCTTTTGTTTTCCTACCAAAGGAAAAGTGTTTCTCTCCAGCCTTAACTGTATTGAACAAGCAATCCTCAGATAACAGAGAACAAAGAAGTGAAATAGAATCAAAATAACAAGAAGGAAATTGTCACCAAGCATTGCCCTTACACTGGAGCTGTCTCAGTTAAAGGCCCTCCCAAAACAGGTGTTTGATTTTAGGGTATAAGGAGCCAGAGACGACAGATAGGTTCTGGGATGTGTGTAACCTTGCTTTTGTTTGTTTGTTTTTAATGTCTCTGGACCTCGGAAACAACCTGTTTCAATGTCTGGAAGAGGCTAAATGGTAAGAGAATCCATAAATTTTTATGTGTCCTATAAGCCAAACAAAAAAGGCGTGAACAAGGCAATTTACAGTTCAAAACTCTTCCGAAGTACTGATTGATACTCTCTTAATGACTCCAGAAGGGATTTTTTTAAGATATTTTTTATATATAAAAGAATATATGTTTTTTCCCAGGCAAGATGGTTGAATAGGAACAGCTCCAGTGTGAAATCTCCCAGCCAGACAAATGCAGAAAGTGGGTGGTTCGTGCATTTCCAACTGAGGTACCTGGCTCCTCTCATTGGGACTGGTTAGACAGTGGGTGGAGCCCACAGAGGGTGAGCCTAAGTAGGGTGGGGAATCAGCTTACCCAGGAAGCACAAGAGGTCAGGAACTCCCTCCCCTATCCAAGAGAAGCCATGAGGGGCCATGCCATGAGGGACAGTGCTATCCCACACAGATACTACACTTTTTTTACAGTCTTCGCAACCCACAGACCAGGAGATTCCCTCAGGTGCCTACACCACAAGGGCCCTGGGTTTCAAGCACAAAACTGGGTAGCCATTTGGACACACACTGAGGTAGCTGCAGAAGGTTTTTCTTTGCACCCCACTGGTGCCTGGAACTCCAACGAGACAGAACCATTCACTCCCCCTGGAAAGGGCCCTGAAGCCAGGGAGCCAAGTGATCTCTTGCTCAGCAGATCCCACCCCCCATGGAGTCCAGCAAGCTAAGATCCACTGACTTGAAACTGTCACCACCAGGACAGCAGTCTGAAGTCGATCTGTGATACCCGAGCTTGGTGAGGGGAGGTGCATCCACCATTACTGAGACTTGAGTAGGTGGTTTTATTCTCGCAGTGTAAATAAAGCCACCAGGAAATTTGGACTGGGCTAAGCCCACCACAGCACCACAAAGCCATTGTAGCCAGACTGCCCCTCTAGATTCCTCCTCTCTGGGCAGGGCATCTCTGAAATAAAGGTAGCAACCCCAGTCAAGGGCTTATAGATAAAACTCCCATCTAGTGGGACAGAGCACCTGAAGGAAGGTGTGGCTGTGAGCACAGCTTCAGCAGACTTAAATGTTTCTGCCTGCCAGGTCTGAAGAGAGCAGTGGATCTCCCAGCACAGCACTCAAGCTCTGCTAAGGGACAGACTGCCTCCTCAAGTGGGTCCCTGACACGTGTGCCTCCTGACCAGGAGACACCTCCCAGGAGGGATCAACAGACACCTCATACAAGAGGACTCCAGCTGGCATCTGGTGGATGTTCCTCTGAGAAGAAGCTTCCAGAGGAAGGAGCAGCAGCAAACTTTGTTTTTCTGCAGCCTCTGCTAATATTATATTGCCCACCCAGGCAAACAGGGACTGTAGTGGACCCCCAGCAAACTCCATCAGTCCTGCAGAAGAGGAGCCTGATGGTAGAAGGGAAACTAACAAAGCAAAAGCAATAACGTCAACATCAACAAAATGACAACCAGGCAAAAACTCCATCCGAATGTCACCAATGGCAAAGACCAAAGTTAGATAAATACACAAAGATGAGGAAAAATCAATGCAAAAAGGCTGAAAATTCAAAAAAATGGAATGCCTCTTCTCCTCCAAAAGATCACAGCTCCTCACCATCAGGGGATCAAAACTGGATGGAGAATAAGTTTGACAAATTGACAGAAGGAGGCTTCAGAAGGTGAGTAATAACAAACTCCTTCAAGCTAAAGGAGCATGTCATAACCCAATACAAGGAAGCTAAGAACCTTGATAAAAGGTTAGAGGAATTGCTAACTATAATAGCCAGTTTAGAGAGAACAAAAATGACCTGATGGAGCTGAAAAACACAGCACAAGAACTTTGTGAACCATACACAGGTATCAATAGCCAAATTGATCAAGCAAAAGAAAGAAAGCAGAAGAATATCAGAAATTGAAGATAAACTTAATGAAATAAAGTGCGAAGACAAGATTAGAGAAAAAAGAATAAAAAAGGAACAAAGCCTCCAAGAAATATGGATCTATGGGAAATGACCAAATCTATGTTTGATTGGTGTACCTGAAAGTGACAAAGAGAATGTAACAAGTTGGAAAACACACTTCAGGATATTATCCAGGAGAACTTCTCCAGCATAGCAAGATAGACCAGCATTTAAATTCAGAAATACAGAGAACACCACAAAGATACTCCTCAGGAAGAGCAGCCTCAAGACGCATAATTGTCAGATTCACCATGGTTGAAATTAAGAAAAAATTATTAAGGGCAGCCAGAGAGAAAGGTTGGGTTATCCACAAATGGAAGCCCATCAGACTAACAGCAGATCTCTCTGCAGAAACCTTACAAGTCAGAGGAGAGTGGGGAACAATATTCAACATTCTGAAATAAAGGAATTTTAAACCAAGAATTTCATATCCAGCCAAACTAAGCTTCGTAAGTGAAGGAGAAATAAAATCCTTTCCAGACAAGCAAATGCTGAGGGATTTTTGTCACCACCAGGCCTGCCTTACAAGAGCTCCTGAAGGAAGCACTAAATATGGAAAGTAAAAAATGGTATCAGCCCCTGCAAAAACAAACCAAAATGTAGAGACCATCAACATGGAAGAAACTGCATCAACTAATGGGCAAAAATAATCAGCTAGCATTATAATGACAGGATTAAATTCACACATAACAATGTTAACTTTAAATGTAAATGGGCTAAATGCCCCAATTAAAAGGCACAGACTGGCAAATTGGATAAAGAGTCAGACCTATCAGTGTGCTGTATTCAGGAGACTCAGCTCACATGCAAAGACACACATAGGCTCAAAATAAAGGGGCTGAGGAAGAATTACCAAGCAAATGTAAAGAAAAACAAAAGCAGGTGTTGCAATCCTACTCTCTGATAGAGCAGATTTTAAACCAACAAATATCAAAAAAGGCAAAGAAGGGCATTACATAATGGTAAAGGGATCAATGCAACAAGAAGAACTAACTATCCTAAATATATATGCACCCAATACAGGAGCACCCAGATTTATAAAGTAAGTTCTTAGAAACCTACAAAGAGACTTATACTCCCACACCATATGTTGGGAGACTTTAACATCCCACTGTCATTATTAGACAGATCAGTGAGATAGAATATTAACAAGGATATTCAGAACTTGAACTCAGTTGTGGACCAAACAGACCTAATAGACATCTACAGAACTCTTTGCCTCAAATCAACAGACTATGCATTCTTCTCAGAACCACATCACACTTATTCTAAAATCAACCATATAATTGGAAGTAAAAGACTCCTTAGCAAATGCAAAAGAATGGAAATCATAACAGTCTCTCAGACCACAGTGCAATAAAATTAGAACACAGGATTAAGAAACTGCTTCACCACTGGAATGCAAGGCTGGTTAAACACATGCAAATCAATAAACATAATCCATCACATAAACAGAACCAATGACGAAAAACTTATGATTATTTCAGTAGATGCAGAAAACGCCTTCAATAAAATTCAACAATGCTTCATGCTAGAAATATTCAAAACTAGGTATTAATGGAACATTTCTCAAAATAATAAGAGCTATTTATGACAAACCCAGAGCCAATATTATACTGAATGGGCAAAAGCTACAAGCATTCCCTTTGAAAACTGGCACAAGGCAAGGATGTCTCTTTCATCACTCCTATTCAACATAGTATTGGAAGTTCTGGCCAGGGCAATCAGGCAAGAAAAACAAATAAATAGTATTCCAATAGAAAGAGAGGAAGTCAAATTCTCTCTGTTTGCAGATGACATGATTGTATATTTAGAAAACCACCCATCTCAGCCTAAAAACTTTTTAAGCTGATAAGAATCTTCAGAAAAGTGTCAGGATGCAAAATCAGAGCGCAAAAATCACAAACATTCCTATACACCAATAATAGACAGAGAGCCAAGTCATGAGCAAACTCTCATTCACAATTGCTATGACGAGAATAAAATACCTGGGAATACAACTTACAAGGGATGTGAAGGACCTCTTCAAGGAGACCTACAAATCACTGCTCAAGGAAATAAGAGGACACAAACAAATGGAAAAATATTCCATGCTCATGAATAGGAGGAATCAATATCATAAAAATGGGCCTACTGCCCAAAGTAATTTATAGATTGAATGTTATTCCCATCAAGCTACTGTTGACTTTCTTCACAGAATTAGAAAAAACTACTTTAAATTTTATATGGAACCAAAAAAGAGCTTGCATAGCCAAGACAATCCTAAGCAAAAAGAACAAAACAGAAAACACCATGCTATCTGACTTCAAACTATACCTATAAGGTTATAGTGACCAAAACAGCATGGTACTGGTAGCAAAACAGATGTGTAGACCAATGGAACAGGAAAGAGGCCTCAGAAATAACACCACACATCTACAACTACCTGATCTTTGACAAACCTGACAAAAACAAGCAATGGGGAAAAGATTCCCTATTTAATAAACGGTGTTGGGAAAACTGGCTAACCTCATGCAGAAAGCTGAAACTAGACACCTTTCTTACACCTTATACAAAAATTAACTCAAGATGGATTAAAGATTTAAATGTAAGACCTAAAATCATAAAAACCCTAGGAGGAAATCCAGGAAATACCATTCAGGACATAGACATGGGCAAAGACTTTGTGACTGAAACACCAAAAGCAATGGCAACAAAAGGCAAAATAGACAGATAGGATCTAATTAAAATAGTGAGCCTCTAGACAGCAAAAGAAACTATCATCAGAGTGAACAGGCAACCTACAGAATGGGAGAAAATGTTTGCAATCTATCCATCTGGCAAAGGTCTAATATCCAGAGTCTACAAGAAACTTAAACAAATTTACAAGAACAAAACAAATAACCCCATCAAAAATTGCTGAAGTATATGAACAGACACTTTTCAAAAGAAGACATTTATATGGTCAACAAACATATGAAAATGTGAAGATGTGATACCATCTCATGCCAGTTAGAATGGCAATTATTAAAAAGTCAGGAGACAACATATGCTACAGAAGATATGGAGAAATAGGAATGCTTTTACACTGTTGGTGGCAGTGTAAATTAGTTCAACCATTGTGGAAGACACTGTGTTATTCCTCAAAGGTCTAGAATCAGAAATACTATTTGACCCAGCAATCCCTTTGCGGAGTATATATCCAAAGGATTATAAATCATTCTACTATAAAGACACATGTACACGTATGTTTATTGCAGCACTGTTCACAATAGCAAGAACTTGTAACCAACCCAAATGCCCATCAATGATAGACTAGATAAAGAAAATGTGGCATATGTACACCATGGAATACTATGTAACCATAAGAAAGGATGAGTTCATGTCCTTTGCAGGGACATTGATGAAGCTGGAAACCATCATTCTCAGCAAACTACACAGGAATAAAAAACACTACATGTTCTCACTCGTAAGTGGGAGTTGAACAGTAAGAACACATGAACACAGAGAGAGGAAAATCACACACCAGGGCCTGTCAGGGGGTAGGGGGTAGGGGAGGGATGCCATTAGGAGAAATACCTATGTAGATGATAGGTTGATGGGTGCAGCAAACCACCATGGCACGTGTATACCTGTGTAACAAACCTTCACATTCTGCATATATATCCCAGAATGTAAAATATAATAATAAAAAGTTATATTTGAAAATGTAACAATAAAAAAAAGAATATACAAATTTTAGTTGTACAACTGAAGGAGTTTTGACAGAGTATATTAACACAGAATATTTACATCACCCCAGGATTGCCCATGTGCCCCCTTTCAGGCAAAACCCACTCAAAGTAAAGACTTAAAAATTCCAGTCTTCATAGAGGTAAATGTGCCTGTTCTTTGCATTTATATGAATAGAATCATACAGTATATATGATTTTGCTTCTAGCTTCCTTCACTTAATAAAATACTTCAGATTCATGTATGTTTTTAAATCAGTAATTTGCTACTTTTTATTGTAGAGTGGTACTGCATTGTATGACAAAACCTTAAATTGTTTTATCATTTTATTTGTTTATGACAGTGGGATTATGTTCACTCTTTGCCATTTATAAAATAAAGTTACTAAGAACATTCCTATACAACATTTTTGTAGATATTTGTTTTCAATTCACCCTGGGAGAATATACATAATATGTATATTATATGAATTGCTGGGATATAAAATAGTTATAGTTTAACATTAATGAACACAAGCCACGTGGTTTTGGAAGTAGTTGCACCAGTTTTTACTCTGACCAGCAACATATGATAGATCTAGCTGCTCCACATCCTTGACTACATTTGGTATTTCAGTCTTTTTAATTGTAGCAATGCTAGTCTATAGTTTGCATTTTCATTTTATTTCTTGTGCCCTCTGCAAAACAGACTTTATTTTTTACCTTGAAGTAGTCTAATATTTAAGTTTTTTGTGGTTAGTGCCAAGTTTGGTGAGGGTATTATTCAGAGATTCTGTATTCTTATGTATTTTTTTTGTCTGCTTGTTTTTTCGATTATGAAAAGAGGAAGATAAAAATCTCCAACTGTGCATTAGTAACTAAGTACCGTTCATTTTTAAAAATTGTTTTCTGAAATACTTTATTGAGATACAAATATTTTTAGATTTTTTTGATGCATTAATAATTTTACCGTTATGACAGAAGCTTTTCTTCCCTTTGGGACAGTTACTTTATGTATTTCCTCCAATCAACTCCAGGCATTAAACAGACACTTATTGCTTAGAGATGGTGCATGGTGCACTAAGGTGGGATGAAAAGGTTTCTAAACTGTGTCTCTGGGAGGGAAATCAGAGGGCAAAGGGTGGCATAAATCCTTTGACTTTTTTTGTAATTTAAAAGATTTTGTATGTGTGTATTTTTCTAGGCAGATCTAAATTTTCTTCAGAAAACTTCTGATTTTCCTACACTAAAAACAAAAACAAAAACAAACAAAAAAAAAACAACTAAAGCAATATTCTTAAATCTTAATATATAATTTGTATGGGCAGTTTCTTCTTTAAAATTTTTATAGATTTAAGGGGTACCAGTGTAGTTTTGTTACATGAATACGTGGACTAGTGGTGAAATCTGGGCTTTTAGTTTCAGCTGTCACCTGAATAGTATACATTGTGCCCATTAAGTACTTTCTCATTCTTTACCCCCCAACACTCTAACCCTTCCAAGTCTCTGGTGTCTATTATTCCACACTCCCCATCCATGGGTACATATTTAGCTCCCATGATAAGTGAGAACATTGATATTTGATTTTCTGTTTCTGAGTTGTTTCACTTAAGACAATGGCCTCCAGTTTCATCCAAGTTGTGGCAAGGGACATGATTTTATTCATTGTTTTGGCTAAGTAGTATTCCTGTGTGTGTGTGTGTGTGTGTGTGTGTGTGTGTGTGTGTGTGTGTGTCTGTTTTTCTGTGTCCCCACCCAAATCTCATCTTGAATAGTAGCTTCCATAATACCACATGTAGTGAGAGAGACCCAGTGGGAGGTAATTGAATCATGGGGGCAGGTTTTATAGTGCTGTTCTCATGATAGTGAATAAGTCTCCATGAGATCTGGTGGTTTTAAAAGGGCAGTTTCTCTGCATATGCTCTCTTGCTTGTCGCCATGTAAGACATGCCTTTGCTTCTCCTTTGCCTTCCACCATGATTATGAGAACTCCCCAGCCATGTGGAACTGTGAGTCCATTAAACCTTTTTTTTTTTAAATAAATTACCCCATCTCATAGTAGTATGAAAATGGTTGAATGAAATATATGACTTTTTTATCCAGTCATCCATTGACGGACACATAGGTTGATTCTAAATCTTTGCTATTGTGAATAGTGTTGTGATAAGTATATAAGTGATATAAAATATATCTTTTTGATATACTGATGTATTTCCCTTAGAGTAGATACTCAGCAGTGAGATAGCTGGATTGAATGGTAATTCTACTTTTAGTTCTTCCAGAAATCTCCATACTATTTCCCATAGATATTTATTAATTTACATTCCTACCAACAGTATATAAATGTTGCCTTTTCTCCACATCCTCACCAACATCTGTGTTTTTTCGCCTTTTTGCACATTCTAACTGGCATAAGATAATATCTCATTATATTTTAATTTGCATTTTTTGGATGATTAGTAATGTTCAGCATTTTTACTTATGCTTGTTGATTATTGTATGTCTTCTTTTGAAAAATATTCCTGTCCTTTTCCCACTTTTTAAAAGATTGGTTTTATTTTTCCTTGTTAAGTTGTTTATTCGTAGAGTCTGAATATTAATTCTTTGTTGGTTGCATAGTTTGCCAATATTTTCTCCCATTCTGGTTGTCTGTTTACTCTGTTTATTATTTCTTTTGCTCTGCAGAAGGATTTTAGTTTAATTAAGTCCCATGTATCTATTTTTAGTATTGTTGCATTTGCTTTTCAATTAATTTGGTATTGTTACATTTGCTTTTAGTTATAAATTTTTGCATAAGTTAATATCCAGGAGAGTTTTTCCTAGGTTTTCGTCTAGAATTTTTACATTTGTGTACATAGTTAGCTCCCATGGTCTTACATTTAAGTCTTTAATCCATCTTGAGTTAATTTCTGTATATTGTGAGAGATAGTAGGGGTTCATTTTCATCCTTCTGCATATGGCAATCCATTTTCTCAGAAGTAATTACTAAATAGAGTGTCCTTTCCCCAGTGTATGCTTTTGGCAACTTTTTCAAAGACGAGTTGGCTGTAGGCATGTGACTTTATTTCTAGGTTCTCCATTCTGTTCCATCCATTTATGTGTCTATCTTTATAACAGTACCATGCTGTTTTGGTTACTATACCCTTGTAGTGTAATTTGAACTTAGATAATGCAATATCTCCAGCTTTATTCTTTTTGCTTAGGATTGCTTTGAACATCTATGTTCTTTGTTCCTCCTTACACATTTTAGGATAGTTTTCTCTAATTCTGTGAAAAACAATGTTGATATTTTGATAGAAATTCCATTGAATATGTAGATTGCTTTGCTCAGTATGGTCATTTTAACAATATTGATTCCTCTGATCCATAAGCATGGAATATTTTTCCATTTATTTGTGTCATCTACAATTTCTTTCATCACTGTTTTGTAGATTTCCTTGCAGAGCTCTTTTACCTCATTGGTTATATAAATTCCCAGGTATTGTATTTTGTATGTGTGGCTATTGTAAATGTGATTGACTTCTTGATTTGGTTTTCAGTTTGATTTTTATTGATGTATAGAAATGATACTGATATTGTAGGTTGATTGCATATCCTGAAATATTACTTAAATTTATTTATTAAGCCTAGGAGTATTCTGGAAGAGTCTTTAGATTTTTTGAGATATAAGATCACATCGTCAGCAAATAGATGTAATTTGACTTCCTGTTTTCCAATTTAGATATTGAAATAAAACACATGTGTTTTCCCAATATCTTTATAATTTGCTCCATCTGTAGGCATTTTAATACTTTCAATTAGTTCTATAAGTACCATGCAAATTTTGAATTAGTTATTTCTTGGGATTTTGTGCTCTTTTTCCTTACTCTAGTGCTGAAACTTAATAAATTACGTGTTTATTTTTCTAGAGAAAAGAAATACTCAAAATAGTGCACTTAGGCAGATACCTGTCAACATATGCTTAAATGTATGTTCAAAAGAAAATTTGTAAACATAACAGTGCAATAGTATAAAAGACAGAGGAAATAAAATTCTTAGAGTTGCAAGAATATTTTTGCCTTTTGAACATGCTATAATTTAACTGTCCCAGAAATCTTTAAAGTTTCTGGCTGTCAAAATATTAATGACAGTTAAATTAGGCAAAGAAAATAACCATAATCTTGTATTGCTGTGGTGAGTTTCTATAAGACTTTAATTTTAAATTTAACATGTTTACTTGAACAAAAATTAGCATAGTCATTCACAGTAGTTAATTAGGATAGGAAACATGAATTTTAGATTATATATGAAGACTGTGATAGGTTCTTCCTCAAATTGTCTTCCATTCATTGACAATTATCAACAAAACAAAAACAAAGAAAGCTTTAAAAAAAAAAGGGAAATAAAGCATATCTTGCTGGTGTGGTTACTCTTAAATTATTTATGGGAATTCCATACCCTTCGTCACTGTGAGTTAATTTGAAAATCATATGGTGCTAACAGTGTTTCATTTTTGCAAAAAGAAATTAACCTTTAATTGGCTATAATGGAAAGAACTATTCTTTTCTTCTCTTTCTTCTGCTCTTTCTCCTATGTCTCCTTTCTCTCCAGTTCCCCCTCACTTTCCCATGCTATTCCTTCAATTGTTCTTGAATACATTTAATTAATATGCAGACTAAAGTCAGAACCAGACTAGTTTAGAAGAAATGTTGTAGCTGTAGGCAGGCAAGTTATTTTTCCTGCTGGTAAAAACTGCTTAGCTTATTAATGGCCACCAGTTACAGGAGATTTTCTCTCAAGACTTTTTAAGCTTGTTGTTTTTTTAAAGCAATTTAATTGCCATGCTTAGTCAATGTTGAGTTTTTTGTTTGTTTGTTTGTTTTGTTCAGTTTTATTGCAATATGGAGTTGAGTCTTTTGATTCAAAAACATATTATATTACTAAATATTTTGCTACCTTTTCTTTGGTAGGCTAAAAGCTTAACAGTGTTCTAAAGAAAAGTGTTCAGTCTAATTTGAGAAATTATAGTCATTATATAATACTATTGTAAGTAGAGGGATAAAATCTCTTTAATATAATATTTTATATGATTTTCAATTCCCCCCTCCCATTTTTCCATTTGCAACTATGGAAGCTTCATCATTGTTGAACTTATTAGCTCATAATATTCTACATAATAAACAGTATCAGGACCTCTAGTTATCTCCTTGGTTGTCCTGAAGAAAGACTCAATATTGAGGCTTCAGCAAAAGCCAAGCATTTTTCTTTCCTAAACTGATAAATCTCATAGAGATAAAGAAAGCTATTTAATCTTAACAATTGTCTTTTTCTCTAAGAAGATGGCATGTGTACTCAGTAAAATGCAATTTATGACAAGAATAATGTAGCTAATATTGAAACTCATCGAACATACACATAACCAACTGTGGTCAAAGAAGGTAAACATGTTCGTTTAATACATGCAGTATAGAATAACTGTGCTTTTTAAATACCCTCATTCCTGTAAAAGTATTAAATTGTTATTATAAGGCAGCCAGTAATTCACTGCAGAAGAAAAGAGTCTGAGTATTGGAAAAAAAAAAGAAAGTAAAACATCAACATTTTTTCAGTAGTTCTTGAAGAAAAGATACCTATGGGATGCATGAGAAGGCTGGTGCTTTATTCTGCTGAACCTGTGTTCCTTTATGTTGTGGTTCTACTTTTTTGGTTTGTTGAATTTTAAGTGATTTGTAGAGAGAAACACTCTAGTAAGGGGGCAAAATTCTAACTGTAGATGATTTTGTGCCAAGCAGGTTGTTATATTTGGTCATAGCCCTCCCAATAGAAGTCACCATTGAGGGTCTCTCTTGGGCCCTCTGATCTTAAGTGACTATATAACATGTTTATCTGTATTCTGTTTTTTAAAAAATGATATATTTTGGTGATGCTCCAGGCTCCTCTTTTTCTGCCCTTTAATCTAAACTTAGTATCAAGGAAATAAATCCTGATTTTTAAACCAGTTCAAATTTAACTCCTCTGAAATAGCCTCAGGAGAATTTGAGTTAGTTTTCCCAGCTCTATTTCACAAAATAAGGCTGGCACACCCCACTTCATGTGGCTTTATATACAATAATTTAGTTGTGGTCAGTTTTGTACCATGCTGAACAGTGAGATTATGAAAACTTCTTCCTGTATTTAAGAGATCTAAGTATGCCAGTTTTTCTTTTCTTTTCTCTTGTTTTTACTTTTCTGGAAGAAGGTTTAAAATGTTACTAATAGTATATATACATTTTCCATTTTTCTCAAATCTGCCACTTCGATCAATTAAAATTGTAAAAATATTTTCTCTTGCACTGTTTTAAGATAAAATGAAAGCAAATCAAATTTCACATAAGAATTTGCATTGAGTATCTTAACTGTTCTGATATTTTGTTTTGTTTTGCTTTTGTTCGTAATAGATGAAAAACAGGAGGTTTGAATAAAAGGTATACACTGTCACTTGAAAAGTCTAAGACATGGAAGAATGTGCGATGAGAGAAAAACATCAAATTATCTTGCTCTCTTTACTCTTCTGACATCATAGCAGGCATATCAAGTATCTGTGTTAAATTGTTGAGTATTTTGCATATTTTGAAAGAAACAAAAATCTGGCACATGTATCTAAATACAAGGCCTAAAAGTATAAATTGCTCCAGACAATGTAAAAGTTTCTATAATGAAGTTCCAGACATGTGAATTAAGTGGCCGCTTCTGGATTAGGAAGAAAGTCCTTTGAGGACAGGCCTGAGTCTTACTATTCTTAATGCCCTCCATGGAGCATTTTAAAGGCCTGGCACAGGTGCTGCATACATATTTACTTGAGGAATAAATCCAGGTGTTCTTTAGTCTCAGCTGACCTCTAAACACTATTTTTACTTCTAAATCTTTTGGATCTTATATAATAAATAGGAAGATGTTGATAGATGCAATAAGTAAGAATCTTATGAGTCCCATGGTCATACTTTTTAACAAGAAGCTCATTGGGCTTTTAAATTGTATTTATAGTTATTGTCTTTTGCAGGGTAATTATGATAAATTCCAAATACACTTTACCTAATAAACCTATTTCTGATTTCTGACTTTGAGGAGGAAACAAATACATTTAAAAATATGCCCTTGGCCTACTCATGCTTACTGTATCTTAAGAGCCACTTAATTTATCTCCACGGAATTTTCTCTCTCTCTTACTCTGTCTCTATATCTTTCTCTGTTAGTCACACACACACACACACACACACACACACACACACACACACACAGATATGCTCACCAGTACTTGCTTCCAAACTTACTTCCGACCTTTTTCCTTCTCCCATGTAATGCAATCTAAACCTGAAATACCTTCCTTCCTACTTTTTACTACCCAATTTCTTCTTCATCTTTCAAAACTCAGATCATCTCATTGAATGTTTCTAAAATGTCTTCTCCTGACCAGTTTTCAGTCGGTGTCAGTTGTGGAGTGTAAATCTCTCTGTAATCATATGATTACATATGTATTGCCTTCTATGGGTACTTATATTTACTCTTAAATTTAAGAAATATAAATTCTGTCTGTATCTATGTCCCAGTAAACTGTGCCTTATATATTCAATATCCTTAAATATAGGACTCTAGAAAGTGCATTCTTTCTTTTTCAGGAAACGTGTTGTTTCCAGAATGCCAAGATACACTTCCTCCTACAATATTAAAAATTAAAACCACATGTAATTCCAGCACTTGAGCTCTATTGCCATTTTGATGATGGAATCTTTTTACAGTAATGGGATCATATAAAATAATTATTTAATAATGATTTGTGATTGGATCTATATGTTAATTCACTTATCAAGTTGTAAATGCCTTGATATAAATCAAGCTCTTCATTTAGGATAATTAGAAAACTGCAATTATTTTTTGAATTTGATACGTCATATTTAACAATTCATTACAATGCAGATTTTGACAATGGTATTCAGCCTATCAGAGCAGCACGTTTACAATGGATATTTAGTTCCCATTAGGGATTGTGTAACCAAGATTTACAAGTAAATGCAGCAAATGAGATAATATTATCTTAGTAGTTAAATGAGGTTTTACCTAATTTCTCTTGGTATCAGTTTTAGTTGACTTGGTTTTCAGTTCATGCTTGCATTATAACTTTTGTAGCATGTACTAACTCTGGGTTTATTCAAATATCTCTAATCTTGGACTTTAGAAGAAGTGGGAGAAAACATTAAACAAAATACAACTTTTACTTAAAAATTATTTTGTTTAGACAATGTAAACAAAGTTTTCTTAATTTATTCTCCTTGTGTGAAAACATCAAAATGCTTCAGGTTAAGTGAAGCATAAGGAGAGGATTAAATTTATTTTTTGTTTGCTTGTTTATTACAGGAACGAGTCAGAATTTAATTTACCCTAAACAAGGATGTTAGACAAATACTGATATGGGATAAGAGTCTGGTTCTCAAATTAATTATCTTGATCCTGGAAGTGCTTTAGGAGTTGAGCTAGCCAGTTGTGTCATTTTCTGCCAAGTCATAGAGATTTTATTTGTTACATTTCCTTAGGAAAAATAATATAACAAAGTATGTTTTAAGCTAAAACATAGTTTTCACAGGCTTCACACTGTAGTTCAAATCACTATTACACACCTCTTACACTGACCACATAGTGTAATGGAATGGGACTGATTTAACCATGTATAGCCTAATTTGAAAAATGATATGTTTACATTGTTGAAAATTGAAGCTGTTTTGAAAACAGGCTGGCAGCAGAACTTCCTTGAACAGGCAAAACCTTTTCATGGACACATTCTTCTCTATCAACCATTAGTACATCTAATTTAAACATTATCTATTTCTTTTTATCTGCAATTCTGAGGTTGAATCTATTATGTAGACTCTTAAGTAAATAATACTCAAATGATAATCAACTCTTTCCCTAGATACTCTGTATATGATAATAGTGATGCCTTTAATGAGCAGAAAAGAGCATTGTTTGTACTTAGCTCATTAACTGTTTTAAATTCATTGGTACAATATCCAGAGAGAAAGCAAACTTTCAACTCAAGTAACAGTTCCAAAATCAAATCAGTCAACCAACTTAATTATACACTATTGAAAAGCAATTTTTCAAGATTGAAATGATAGGCCGTAGTGGGCTAGGCTCATGAAACTATAAAATTCCTGGCTTCAAATATCATGCAACGTAAATATAATTTTTGTTAATTCGCAGGAGCCAAAAGCAAGCATTTCATTCTTTTATCGAGTCTTAAGTGTTATGATCTCAAAAATCACTTAAGCTTTACACATTTGACCCTGAATAAACTAGAGTTTACAAAGCATAAGTTATAAGTCATGGAGCAGAGACAATTAAAGTGACCTTGAAAAAGAATGCAGAATCTTCTCTCCTCTTCTTGTGGAACTGGAAGAATCTATCTTTTAGCTTTCAATATTTTTATATGAAACCACCATTTGATATGAAATCACCAATGAATAATAACCTCTGCTTCAGGAAGAGTGTCCAAAAGTCTTGCTAAATCAAACTGTCCTTGATTTGATGAGGGCAATTATGACAATGTCATTTCCTGAAATATCTTAAATAAATGTAGATTTTGAACAACTATACAGGCTAATGAACTCATAAAGATAAGTGCAGCTGCAATTACCAGCAAGGACATCTGCTCCCATTCTCCACTGTCAAGACAACACTCATTCTTCTTAGAGTAATTCAATAAGGATTTTTATTTGTTTATATGTCAAATTGTCCCTAAAATTATGTACATGTAATTTTACAGTAGATTACTTTTATAGTAGATGAACAAATATGGACAGATAGATAGGTAGGAAGGTAGGTAGCTAGATAGATATAGATACGTAGGTACGTAGATGATACATAGATGATAGATATAGATAGATAGATAGATAGATAGATAGAGTAAACCTTTTTAGATGTAGTGCACAAAATTGTCTTTAAAAATGTTGGGAGCCCTAGGCAAGGCATGATGATTTATGCTTGTAATCTCAGCAATTTGGGAGGCCAAGGCAGGTTGATAGATTGAGCCCAGGAGTTCATAACCAGCTCGGGAAACATAGCAAAACCCTGTGTCTACAAGGAATACAAAATTTAGCTGGGCATGGTGGCTCACACCTGTAGTCACAGCTACTCAGGAAGCTGAGGTGGGAGAATAGCATGAGTCTAGGAGGCGAAGTTTGCAGTAAGCTGTCATCATGCCATTGTACTCCAGCTTGGACAATACAGCAAGACTCTGTCAAAAAAAAAAAAGAAAAAGAAAAGAAAGAAAGAAAGAAAAGAAAAGCAAAAAGAAGCCCTACAAAAAGAACCATAACAATTCATGTAACTAAATTGTTTCTTCTGCCAACGTAAGATTTCAAATAACTTTTCTAAAAATGAAGTGCCATATTATCAAACTTTCAAATTAAAAATCTATAGTATTTTTAATGTACAAAGTTTGGTGAATATTGTAATGGCATCACAAGTTTTATTTTAACTTTTCCCTTTCTGATTTTCAAGTACTCAATTAAACAATACAGACACACCTTTATACATTTGTCTTTTGCCTTACTGCTTCACATGTATTTAAAATTTTTCTGTTCAATTACTCATGTTTCAATTAATATTTCAAAGAGTTAGCTTTTAGAATGTTAATTTATAATATTTACAATCCTTAAAGTTATATTTATAAATGTTTGAAATTTGACTATGTTTGATTATTTTTAATTCATTAATACAGATGGCAATTTTCCCTTATTGCCAAGAGTATGGATTAAGATATTAAACATTTTTTCCTTTTTCAGCTTTAGTGACTGTCTATATTTTTCTTAACCCCACTGAGTATAAGAATTTACTTCTGGTGATGTTTAAATCCAAATTGATGCATAATATGTTATATTAGCATATCCTTATATAAAGAATTATATCATTTGTATTACATGAGTCATTCTGTTTAACCAAAATACTTTAAGAATTGTGTTTGACTAAACAGAATCATTTTTACATCTAAAAGTTTTTCTAAATGTAGTCTATTTCTTTCTTTGGAACTTTAATATTTAAGTTGTCTAAGAAAGGGCAAGTTTAGTAATGACTTAAACTCCACTAAAATCCTTTATTAGCTTAATAGATTTCAATTTTAAAAAGTCAAACATCCTGTTTCATCTTTAGAATATTCTTACTAATTTCTGATGATATTCACCACAGTGTCTGATTTTGTTTTATATTATTTTTCCAATGTATATATTTTGTTTTTAGTCAAAGACGTATCAAATATAGAAGTATTTTGCCTACTAATTACAGAAGTAAAATATGACTATTTGATCTTGATTTTAGACTACTACAAAATTACATAAAGAAAAAAGGCATAGGCATATACTCTCCCATGTGCTTCACAAGAACTCTTATGCCAAGTAGTGGATCAACATGGAAAAAAATAAATTTAAAAAAGGAATAAGTTAAATAATACATAGTATAGAATATTAGACAGCATTAAAAAAGATGGTATGCACTGAAGTGAGACTTTCCATGGTTTGATAAATTCAAGATAAGTATATGTATACATCCATTTTATATACTTTACTAGGCGTTAAAAAAACATATTACAAAAGCATATGCAAAGTAAACATGTTCAGTGGTAGAAATACATTTTAGAACTGGATTTAAAACCAGTTTTGTTCACTTCAGTCTGTTACAACTTTCAGTAATAATCATGTTTTCAGTATAATAGAAATAGTTAATATAAAAATATTAGTTTTATTTTATTGTAGAAAGCTTGGATTTAAAAATTTAAACATAAAATTAAAATAAATCATAATATCTAATGCTATAAAATCTTTTGACACTCATTAAAAATATTGTGTTCTTAGATTTTTAATTTTTCCCAAAGAATCTTAAAATAGAATAAAAAAGACATACATAATAAACATGGGTGTCTTAGGGAAAATCTTGATCAATGTAATAATTTCACTTTAACTTTCTAACAGATAAGCCAAGAATTTCAATTACTAGTGTTAATTACATAACATTAGGACTTACATACAAGGGCCACTTATTAGTGGCCACCTCAACACAGTGCTGTATCATCTTTGATGTCTGCTGTTCTATCTGCTCAACAATTAGATGATTATGTTGTTTCATGAATGGGATTTTCCCATATACTAATTATGTTTCAGAATTTTCTATTTTTGGATGTGTGTATTTCCATGCATTTTTAATAAAATCCGGAGGTTTTAATCACAAATGCCAAGCCTGACTATTCATTTAGAAATTTTACTTTGTCTTCTCTTCTTTACTTATAGTACACAGCACTTATTGATAATATTGTGTGTGTATTTCTGTATGTGTATGTGTGTGTGAGAGAGAATTATTGCTTATCCAGTATTTAAATACTTTTTATTCTAAACTCTTTTTTTGTCTTTTATTGACATTCCTTCAAAAAATATGCCTGGAAATTGGAAAAAAGTGTTCGTTATCCCAACATCATCACTTCTAGCTGAACATTGCCATGGATTTCAGTTATCTAACCACTCATTCTGCAGTGCTGCCAGAGCAGTTCATGAGGGCCTTTTATCATATTTGTTTAAAAGAATAACATTTTGTTAGTTATGACTTTGTTGCTAAGGTTTATCAATAGTTTATAATGATTTACTAAATGTCTTTACTAACTTTTGGTGTATTCATGTGTAAAAGCTAATTTGATAATGCATTGGAGAGTTTAGGATAATATGAAATAACATGTTTACAGCATTGACTGTGTTCACAGTGCCATAAACATGTTTGTATTTATTCGTGTCTTCCCTCCCTATTTCTATCCACTCATCTCTTCTATTTACTTTACCATTTATTTTTCCTATCCTCTTTTGTAAAATTATTTCTAGTCTTTTTTTAATCTATTCATTCACATTGCATAGATGGAAAAAATACAAATTTGAAAAATATACATTTACTTATACTTTAAAAATGGAACTTTGTTCAATACAAAATACATTAATATTGTGAGGAGGAAAATAGAAGCGTCTACCTAATACCTCATGTTTGTTCATATCTCTATATTTTCCTAATGCCAGGTTAGAGTTGAAGATTTAAGTTGAAGAATTAACTTCCATAATAAATATAGATGCTATTTATTATATTTTATACCTCTTTTTACAAAGAATTTGAGGTATAGATAAATTAAATACATACACACAACATATGTATTTATACATACATGCATATTTACATGCAAACTCACATATATATGTGAAAATAGCTATGGAAAATAAAGATCATAAAAAGGAAGACAGATAACTATTCCTGGATGAAGTAATTCAATATTAAATTTGTTTCTCAGTTTTTTTGCAGAAAGATACATAACTAAGCTCATACCATTCTTTTGACATGAGAAGTAAGTCATATTGATATTTACAGAGAAAATATGTTTTCATTGCATTAAATTGTAAAACAAGTATTTTGTAGATCCATCTTCAGGAAATGTTTAGCAACAAGATGGGCATCTCATTGTGACAGAACAACTATGGAAGTGACTGTTTCTTTGGATTG
Source organism: Ateles fusciceps (assembly GCA_036589455.1). Classification (NCBI taxonomy): domain Eukaryota; kingdom Metazoa; phylum Chordata; class Mammalia; order Primates; family Atelidae; genus Ateles; species Ateles fusciceps. The sequence goes on along the minus strand of JAZHEH010000065.1, from coordinate 2,831,945 downwards.
ACCCTTCATAATGCAGACAATTGGACATCTGCTGAATTGAATTTCTAAACCTCCCTAAGACACTTCCCTCTGCAAATTACATAAAGATTGACCTTGGCTTTTTGATTTGTTTGTAGTAAGCTCTATGAAAAATGTCAATGTGTTGACTTTTTCAGTGCTACCAATTTAAACAGAATCAAACTGTTGAACCTTAAATGATGTAGTTAATAAGTAAATGTTGTTGACAAATTAAATACAAACCTATTTCTAAAACAAAATCAATGGTTATTTCTGAAGAAAACACCTTTACATATGTTTGTAATAATTCTCACATCCAAAAAATATTGTTTAAATAATGGATGCTTTACTTATTTTCTTCACATGTGATTTTGAAACATTTCTAAACTCATAATGGTTTAGGTACAAGATTTTTATTTTAACAGAGATATTTTTGCTAAAATTGAGAATATATGTATTCAAGTCATATTGTAGTTATTTATTTTAAGGAGAGATTGGGTACTAAAAACAATAGATCCTTTTTCTTAAGAACAGCTTCACACACTGGGTCTGCACATTTTATAAGGCAAGAGCCACAAAAAAGGTTTCTTTCTTCTATGGGTAGAATCTACCTCAGTTTTAAATGTGTACTTTGAACCATTATTTTGCTGCCTGGCTTTATTATTCAAGAAGCTAAGCTGTATCAGATAAAAGGTATATAATATTGAGCTACGTATGTGCTTTCCTCAAGAGTAATGATATGTACTAATTACAAATACTCTAGTATAATTTTTTGTTGTTGTTGTTCATCTCTTCATAATTCTTCTATAAAAGATAACAAAAGTTTGGTCACATTTCTATCACTTATTAAAATAGTTACAATTATTGATATACATCGTTAGAAGAATTAATCAAGGACACAAATAGAAAACTCCTAGAAGATAATTTAAATATAAAGTAAATAAATAAAATGTTCTTAACCTCTAAACAATGAACATTGTACAAACAAAAACATAATTACTATTATAATATACAACAAACTTACAAATTAAAAAAGAAGAGAAATTTAGTACTGACCAATAACTAGTCACAAGGGAACTTACACCTAGTCAAAATAGAGTGTTAGAGTGTAAAGTGGTATAATTTTTGGAAAAAAAATGTAAATATATTATTAATCCTTTATATTTAAATACTAAAACAATTCTACCTTGTGTAACGTGTTTAGTATAAATATCTTCATAGCAAAATTATATTAAAATATGCATTCTGATATCTGGAACATCTGAAAGAATACAAAACAGGGTAACTTGTTTTTATGTTATATAATATAATTAATTTCTATTGAATCACAAATATATTAAATTTCCCATTGATAAAATGTATTTTATTTAGTATTACTTTTTACTCCAGTTACATGCTAGGGTAATGTTTAGGTTCTGATTAGCTTCTGAGAAGTGCATACCACTCTTCCATGAAGTTAATCCATAATACCTGCTTACATTATCTGTGTTACAATGGAAATAATTCAATAAAATTAACTTTTGTTGTCAACATGTCTCTCTCATCATCTGCCATTATCATCATCACCATCTATCTTACTTTCCTTGTTCTCCACTTTTCCTCACACACATACACTCGGACTGTTAAATGAAACATTTAACATTTTCTGAAAAAGAAAAAGATATGTTTGCAAAAATCACTTAGAATACTTTAATGGGTATGTAAAGTGAGTGTGTAAGTATTCTTATCAAAGGAATTTTCAACTTTGGAATAAATATAGTATTTGAGATCTGCATCTTTAAAGAATAGAGCACAGTAATGTAAACACTAAGCTATGTAAATCATCTCTTTCTGTTTTTAATCTTCGGTTATACAAAAATCCCAGGCTAAATACTCTGGTACTCTACAACATCTTATTGGATTAGGTATCTTGGATAGTGGAAAGTAGAAGGATGAAGCTGGGAAAAAATGAATTTGAAGACTTTTTAAAAAAATATCTTAGTACTATGATTGTTATTCCATGCCAAAATCTTAAATGAATGTGATTATGATAAAGACTAAATGGAATAAGAATTTTTAAACATGACAAAGAAAATGAAAAATGTTTGTAGCTGTCCCAAAGATGCCAAAATAAAACAATTTGCAGTTTGTTGAAGATATTGTTATCCGTTAACAATATTTTCATCCATATAATAATCAAATTACTGATGTCTATTGAAAAGAAAGTTTATTAATGTTTAACTGCCTATTGAAAAGAATACCTGAGTTCTGATTTTGCAGATCTCATTTAATTAGATCCCGTTTCTAATAATTCAGAATTTAGACATCCTATGAAAATATGAGACTAAAGAAAATCTTCCCTCTGCTGAAAACATTCTCTGAGGTAGATATTTAAAAGTTGCCAACTTTTTGTCTTTTTTTTATTTGCTTACCTTTGCTTATCTTTTCCACTGAGAAGTGTGTGCCTATGTATGCTTTCCCCTTAAAGCCTGAGAAAATCAAATGGCAATATGTTTCTAACAATACCTAGTGGTCTTTCTGAGATTATGAGTTTTTTGTTTTTTGTTTGTTTGTTTGTTTGAAACAGGGTCTCACTTTGTCACTCAGGCTGAAGTGCAGTGGCACTATTATATCTCAAGGCAGCCTCCATCTCCCAGGCTCAGGTGATCCTCTTGCCTTAGCCTCCTGAATAGATAGGATTATAGATTCCTGCACCACACCTGGCTAGTTTTTGTATTTTTTGTAGAGACAGGGTTTAGCTGTGTTGGCCAGCCTGGTCTCAAACTCCTGGGCTCAAGCAATCAGCCCACATTGGCCTCCCAAAGTGCTAGGATTACAGACATGAGCCATGGTGCCCAGCCAGTGAGATGAGTTTTGATTTCATGGTCTTAGTATTTGTGTGCTGAGGTAGAGATGGTAAAACAAAGGTGACACTCTTCAACTTGTGGCCAAATAGATCCGTGTTCAAATACTACCTTTTAATGTGCCATTTAATTCCATAATGTGTAATGACCAATCTAAGCACAGTCATGTGTAGCTTAAAAATGGAGATATGTTCTCAAAACTGTGAGTTGTTACAGCCTACTAAACACCTAGCCCATATGGTATAGCCTATTGCTCCTAAGCTACAAACATGTAGAACATGTTATTTTACTAAATACCACAGGCAACTGTAACACAATGGTAAATATTTGTGAATCTAAACATAACTAAACACAGAAAAGGTATAGTGAAAATGTGATATAAAAGATTTTTAAAATAGTGCAACTATATGGGCCAATTATCATGAATGGAGCTTGCAATTCTGGAAGTTGCTCTGAGTGAGTCAGTGAGTGATTGTTGAGTGAATGTGAAGGCCAGGACATTACTGTATAATACTGTAGACTATAAATTTAAGCTACACTAAATTTACTTAAAATTTTTTTCTTCAATAACAAATTAACCTTAGCTTAACTGCATCTGTGTTACTTTATAATTATTTAACATTTTTAAATGTTTTTACTCTTTTGTAGTAATACTTAGCTTAAAACCCAAGCATATTTTTACAGCTATAAAAATATTTTCTTTCTTTACATCCTTATTCAAGCTTTTTTTTTTCATTTTTTTATTATTAAAAATTTTTTTTTTTTAAACGAAGACACACACTTTAGCTTAGGTCTCTGCAGGATTACACTTCCACATCTCTTTCCACTGGAAGGTTTTCAGGGCAACAGCATACGTGGATCCGTCATATTCTATGATAACAGTGCCTTCTTCTCAATACCTTCTGAAGGACCTGAGACTCCTTTATAATCAACTATTTTAGATAAGTAGATAGATTACACTTTGAAATATTTATAAAAAGTATAGTAAATTCATAAAACAGTAACATAATCACTTATTATCATTGTCTAGTGTTATGTACTATACATAATTGTATGTGTTATACTTGTATGTGACTGGCAACACAGATTTGTTTATACCTGTATCACCACAAATGAGTGAGTAATGTGTTGGGCTACGATGTTAGGATGGCTATGACATCACTAGGTGATAGGAATTTTCCAGCTCTGATATAATCTTAGGTAACTACCATTGTATATGTGGTCCACTGTTTACCAAAACATCTTTATGCAGTGCATGACTTTACAAAGACTAATAAGGTAGGGATGTCCTAGCAGAAATAAAGGTAGGACCTGAAAGATTGAGTGACTTCACTATTCATGGATTTCCTACCTTTGCAATTATTGATAGATAAGAAAAACAATATTCTATTTGTTTTGCCTAAGTCTAATGCATATGCATTCTTCAGAAATATAATAGGTTTATTACAGAACATTGCTGACATATCAGTGATGCTAATTTACCATGAATGCTTTTAAATTAATTAAATATTATACATTATTTGATATGTTGATAATATAGTTGATACTGATCTGTGATATTATAAGCAAAGCAAAAATGTGCTAATACACAATATGTGTGTGTGTTGCTGTGGTTTATGAGTATACCTAACCACCTAGGATATAGAGGTGGAAATAAAGTACAAACTAGAGTAAGAAAGACACTAAGGAAGTAAAATACATGTTTCGTTCTAGAAAATACAAATTCTCTATTGAAGATATAATCAGCTAGTTAGAAGAAGGAAGTGATGTTAGTTAATAAATTTCCAAAATAAATGAAAATATTTAGGAACAACCTGGAACAATACCCTTAATAGAGTGCTATAAATAATTATACAAAACAACTTCCATTTCAACAAAGAGGCAGTGATAAAGATTTAATAAGCAAACATATTAAATAAGAAACAAAACAAGGTGGACAGAGAAAACTGGAATAAATAACTAATTATTTAAGGAAAAGACATAGATGGATACCCACAACAAACAGTAACAAGCAGGGAACCATGACCTCCCCAAAAAGGCAAAGCAAAAATCCAATGACTTGCCCTAATGACAGCAATTTGTGAGCTCTCAGTTAAATAATTCAAAATAGCAGTCTTAATGGAAACTCAGTGATCTTCAGGATAATACAGAAAAACAATTCCAACATTTATTTATCAGAGAAATTTGACAAAGGATTGAAATACTAACAGCAACAACAACAAAAATCTTAGAACTGAGGAACACATTTGCTAACGGAAGGACTCTTTAAAGGTTCTCAACAACACAATGGATCAGGCAGAAAAAAGAATCAGTGAACTTGAAGACTTGCTATTTGAAAATACACAGTCAGAGGAGAAAAAAGAACAAACCAAATGAATACCACCTACATGATATAGAAAATTACCTCAAAGGAACAATTCTAATAATTATTGGTGTTCAAGAGGAATTTCATCAAGACAGTGGTGTAGAAAGCTTATTCAAATACATAATAAAATAAAACTTTCCAAAACGTGCAATACAAATATCCAGATACAGAAAGATCTTAGAGTCCTAAACAGATTCAACCCAAATAAGACTGTCCTAAGAAATATAATAATCAAACTCACAAAGGTCAAGGACAAAGGTGGGATTCTAAAAGTAAGAGAAAAGAAGCAAATAGGATATAAAAGAGCTTTAGTTTGGCAACAGACTTCTCAATGGAAAATATATAGGCCAGAAATAAAGAGAATAACGATTGGGGCTAGCTATAAAGAAAAAATATACCATCTACGAATTTACATTTTAAGAACATCATATGGATAGGTAAGTAGTGTTTGTCTCGCTTCAGAATACAAAATTAGTGACAGCTGTAAAGGAGTATATTGTACCTGATTAAAAACTCAACTTGCTATTTTAGCATTCTTCAGAAGTTTCAGATAGAGTGTATTAATCAGTTCTTGCATTGTTATAAAGAAATACCCAAGACTGGGTAATTTATAAATAAAAGAGGTTTATTTTTTATTTATTTATTTATTTATTTTTTTTGAGACAGGGTCTCACTCTGTCACCCAGGCTGGAGTGCAGTGGTGTGGTCTCAGCTCAGTGCAGTGAGCAACCTCCACCTCCTGGGTTCAAATGATTCTCCTGCCTCAGCCTCCTGAGTAGCTGGGATTACACGTGAACACCACCATGCCCAGATAATTTTTGTATTTTTAGTAGAGATGGGGTTTTGTCATGTTTGCCAGACTGTTTTCGAACTCCAGGGCTCAAGTGATCCACCTGCCTTGGCCTCCCAAAGTGCTGGAATTACAGGTGTGAGCCAATATGCCAGGCATGAAACCTTGTCTCTCTGAAGCATACAAAAGATCAGGCAGGGTGGCTCAGCCTGTAATCTCAGCACTTTGGGAGCGGAGGTGGGTGGATCACCTGAGCTCAAGAGTTTAAGACCAGCCTGACCAACATGGTGAAATCCCGTCACTACTAAAAATACAAAAATTAGCGTGACATGGTGGCATGTGCCTGTAGTTCCAGCTACTCAAAAGGCTAAAACAGGAGAATCCCTTGAACCCAGGAGTTTGAGGTTGCAGTGAGCTGAGATCGCACCACTGCACACCAGTTTGAGTGGCAGAGTGAGACTCCGTAACAACAACAACAAAAATAGCCAAGTGTTTTGGCAAGTGCCTATAATCCTAGCTATTCAGGAAACTCAGGTGGGGGGGGATCACCTAAGCCCAGAGGTGGAGATTGCAGTGAGCCAAGATCACACCCGTATGCTGCAGCCTTAGCAGCAGACAGAAACCCTGTCTAAAATAAATAAATAAATAAATTTACCTTATGGAATCATTAAATTCAAAAATATGTGAGTAAAATTGCATGTAAGTATGTGAATAAAGTTATCCTAACTCTTTAAGATCCAGCTAATTTTTTTCTGGAGTGATGAACACAATATGATGTATATATAATATCTCAAAAATGCACATTCATGTGTATCCCCCAAGAAAAAGCATCATTTGAATAGACAATAAATAAATTTGCAAATCAATGAAATATTTTAACTTGATAGAAGAATTTAAATGATACATATTTTTTAAACTTGTTTATTCTTTTGAGAAATAAGTCAGAGGAAAATTTCCAAGCTCTATCTTCTGCTTAGGTTTCATTAAGCTTCTTAGATCTGTGGATTTATAGTTTTCATCACATTGGAAGATTAAAAAAAATATTTTAACTGTTTTCCCTGAGTCCGTTTGATTGAGGACTCCAATGATATGTATATAAAACTGTTTCAAATGGTTCTATGACTCACTGATACTCTGTTTATGTTTCAGTTCACAGTTTTGGAGTTTTTATTTTTGGTTCTGGATTTTATTCTAGATAATTTCTAGGGCCATGTCATCAAGTTCACCAATATTTAACAGCAGTTTATTTGTTCTTTATCTCATCCATTGTATTTGTTATTTCAATGTCTATTTTTTCATCCTTAGAAGTTTGATTTTGATTATTTTTTGCATTTTCTGTATTCTCTATTCAATATTTTCAATGGCTCCTCTACCTCCTTGAACTATACATTTATGCAGTTTAACAACTCTTTTCCTATTCTCTTTAATTACATTTATTATTTGTATCATTTGTGAATCTGCTTTCACTGACTAAATTTTCAGCTCCTTATGGATTACCTGCTTCTTGGCATGCGGTTCATTTTTATTTATTGGACATTAGCTTCTGTGAATTTTATCTTCTTGAGTGATAGATCCTTTTTTTTTAATTCCCTTTAACTTTCTTGAACTTCTTCTGAGGTACAGTTACATTTCTTTGAAAGGGTTTCATATTTTGGAGACTTGTTTTTAAAATCTGTTTGATGATACCAGAGCAATTATTAGTTTAAGATTAATTCTGTCACGTTACTGATTCAGTACTCTTCTGATTACTCTACTTTGTGCCTTGTGAATCACAAGTCTTTTTCCTCTTGGTTAGTGGCAACAAGAATTATTCCTGGCCTTGGTTATGCTTAAAGTGATAAAATAATCTTTCCAGGAGGTTCTTTCACTGGCCTTGACTCATTTCCTCAACCTTATATGCTGATCATTTCCTAGCTAAAAGCTTCTAGGGTGAACTTCTGCAGATTTCTGGAGGTTTCCTTCTGTGCAGCTCTCTTTTCTATAGTATTTTCTACAACAGACTCTAGATACCTTTACTTCCACAGACATTCACTTCTCTTTTCTCAACTCTGCAAGACCACTAGGGTCTACCTGGGTTTCCCCTACCTGTGCTGCATCTTGAAAATTTCTCTAGGCAGTAAACTGGAACAGTTTTGGGTCTTCCCTTACTTTTTCCTGCTCTCTCAGAATTAACTTTCTGTACTCCATGATATTCAATATTTTAAAATTATTTCTGCCTCTGTGTCCCCAACGAAATTTGATCTTGAATTGTGATCTGAATTATAATTCCCATGTGTTGAGGGGAGAGACCTCATGGGAGGTGACTGGATCATGGGGAAGTTTCCTCCAGGTTGTTCTCATGATAGTGAGTGAGTTCTCATGAGATCTAATGGTTTCATAAGGAGCTTTCCACCACTTCACTTAGGACTTCTCTCTCCTGCTGCGATATGAATAAGGAGATGTTTGCTTCCCCTTCTGCCATAATTGTAAGTTTTGTGAGGCTTCCCAAGCCATGCTGAACTGTGAGTCAATTAAACCTTTTTCTTTATAAATTACTCAATCTCAGGTATTTCATCACAGCAATCTGAAAATGAACTAATACAGAAAATTGGTACCACAGACAGTGGGAAGGCAGCTTTAAAGATACTGAAAATTGTGAAAGCAACTTTGATACTAGGTAATAGGCAGAGGTTAGAACAGTTTAGAGGGCTCAGAAGAAGACAGGACAATGTGGGAATGTTTACAACTTCCTAGAGATTCGGAGGACTCAGAAGACAGGAAGATGTGGGACAGTTTGGAACTTCCTAGAGACTTACCAAATTAGCTTTAACCAAAATGCTGATAGTGATAAGGACAACAAAACCCAGACTGTGGTGGTCTCAGCTGAAAATGAGGAACTTGTGGGGAAGTGGAATAGAGGTCACTCATGCTATGCAAAGAGACTGGTGGCATTTTATCCCTGCCCCAGAGATCTGTGGAACTTTGTACTTGAGAGAGATGATTTAGGGTATCTAGTGGAAGAAATTTCTAAGCAGCAAAATACTCAAGAGGAAGCAGAGCATAAAACTTTTGAAAATATTCTACCTGATTATGTTATAGAAAAGAAAACCCCATTTTCTGGGGAGAAATTCAAGCTGGCTGCATAAATTTGCATAAGCAATGAGGATCCAAATGTTAGTCACCAAGAAAATGGGGGCAATGTCTGTAGGGCATATCAGAGACCTTCACCACAGTTCCTCACATCACAGGCCTAGAGGCCTAGAAGGGAAATGTGGTTTCCTGGGCTAGGTCCAGGGCCTCCCTACTGTGTGTAGCCTTGAGACTTGGTGTCCTGCATTCCAGCTGCTCCAGCCATGACTAAAAGGGGCAAACATACAGTGCAGGGTATTGCTTCAGAGGGTGCAAAGCTGCAAGCCTTGAGCTTCCACATGGTGTTGGGCCTACAGGCGCACAGAAGATAAGAATTAAGTTTTGGGAAACTCCCCCTAGATTTAAAAGGATGTATGGAAACCGCTTGGATGTCCAGGGAGAAATTTGCTACAGGGAGGAGCTCTCATGGAGAACCTCTGCTGGGGCTGTGCAGTTGGGAAATGTGGGATCAGAGCTCCCACAGAGTTCCTACTGGGGTTCTGCCTAGTGGAGCTATGAGAAAAGGACCACCATCCTTCAGATCCCAGAATGGTAGATCCACCCACAGCTTGCACTGTGTTCCTGGAAAAGCTGCAGACAATGCCAGCTGGTGAAAGCAGCCACCAAGGGATGATGTACCTGCAAAGGCACAGGAGCAGAGCTGCTCAAGCCATGGGAGCCCTCATCTTACATTACATTGACCTGAATGTGATACATGGAGTGAAAGGAGATTATTTGGGAGCTTTAATGTTTAATGACTGCCCTATTGGATTTTGGACTTGCATGGGGCCTATAGCCCCTTCATTTTGGCCAATTTATCACTTTTGGAATGGCTCTATTTACCCAATGCCCACTGTATCTAGGAAGTAATTAACTGGCTTTTGATTTTACAGGCTCATAGGAGGAAAGGACTTGTGTTTCCTCAGATGAGACTTGGACTTTTGGGTTAATGCTGAAATTAGTTAAGACTTTGGAGAACTGTTGGGAAAGCACAATTGTGTTTTTAATTGTGAGGACATGAAATTTAGGAGGGGCCAGGAGCAGAATAATACATTTTGGCTGTGTCTCTACCTGAATCTTATCTTGAATTGTAATCCAAGTTGTAATCCCAGTGTGTTGGGGGAGGGACCTCTTGGGAGGTGATTGGATCATAGAGGCTGTTCTCCCATGCTGTTCTTATGATAATGAGTGAGTTCTCATGAGACCTGATGGTTTTATAGGGAGCTTCCCGCTTTCGCTTGGCATTTCTTTCTCCTGTCACCATGTGTAAAAGGACGTGCTTGCTTTCCCTTCCACCACAATTGTAAGTTTCCTGAGGCATCCCCCAGCCATGGGGAATAGTGAGTCAATTAAACCTCCTTCCTTTATGAATTACCCAGTCTCCAATATTTCTTCATAGCAGCAGGAAAATAAACTAATACAAATTTCTTCTGGTGGGAGTATGAATTCAATTATGTCTGCCTCATGTTAGCTGGGAGAGAAGATATCTTAATGACTGAAATAGTTATTTGGCAGTTTCTCCTATAATCCCACCACAGAATGACACAATTATTTTTTGAAACTTATTGGTTCTTTTGACTCTAGATAAGTGCATTTTACCACAAAGGTTTTTGAGATTTTCTTTCTGCATATTGGTCACATGTCCCTGACCTTTTTTTTAAAAAAAATCATTATGTACATGGTCTCTGTTGGTTTCTGTTATTCAGTAATTTAGGCTCCAACATCCTCTTTCTTGAAACCTACATAATCCATAGGCATAATATTAGGAAGTATTTAGATAGTTGGGCACTCTGTTCCTCTAAACTTGTTGTTTGATGGCTTGCTTTTTGACTCTGAACATCTATCACACAATTGTTCCTTGTTATGATAACATTTTTTAATATTTTTATGTAATTATGGCAGAAAATATAAACTTACAGAATTTGCATTATTTTAAGCCAAGATAGGCAGACCACCACTTAGAGGCAAAATCTGAGTGCAACCTATTTTTATTAATAAAATTTTATCTTATTTGCTTATATATTGTTCACGGCTGCTTTTTAAGGGCATTGGCAACATTAGCTAGTTGGGACACAACCCATACATCTTGCAAAGCCTGAAATATTTCCTTTCTGAACCTCTACTGAAAGTTAAGCTTGCAAGCCTGTTTCAGTCTTTAAGTATAGTGCGTTTGTGTTTGTGTGTGTGTAAGTCTAAGTGCCCAAGCATGTATGTGTATTTAGATTTTATATAGCAAAACCGGAATTGTTTTAAGAATTAGTATTGCTTTTCTTGCAACGGGTTTGCTGCCAGAACACACGTGTCAGGAAAACTACCCCTAAAAGCCAAAATGGGAAAGGAAAAGACTCATATCAACATTGTCGTCATTGGACACGTAGATTTGGGCACGTCCACCACTACTGGCTATCTAATCTACAAATGTGGTGGCATCGACAAAAGAACCATTGAAAAAATTTGAGAAGGAGGCTGCTGAGATGGGAAAGGGCTCCTTCAAGTATGCCTGGGTCTTGGATAAACTGAAAGCCAAGCATGAACATGGTATCACCATTGATACCTCCTTGTGGAAATTTGAGACCAGCAAAAAATACCTGACTATCACTGATGCCCCAGCACACAGAGACTTCATCAAAAACATGATTACAGGGACATCTCAAGCTGACTGTGCTGTCCTGATTGTTGCTGCTGGTGTTGGTGAATTTGAAGCTGGTATCTCCAAGAATGGGCAGACCCAAGAGTGTGCCTTTCTGGCTTACACACTGGGTGTGAAACAACTAATTGTTGGTGTTAACAAAATGGATTCCACTGATCTACCCCACAGCCAGAGGAGATATGAGGAAATCGTTAAGGAAGTCAGCACTTACATTAAGAAAATTGGCTAAAACCTTGACACAGTAGCATTTGTGCCAGTTTCTGATTGGAATGGTGACAACATGCTGGAGCCAAGTGCTAACATGCCTTGGTTCAAGGGTTGGCAAGTCACCCGTAAGGATGGCAATGCCAGTGGAACCACTCTACTTGAGGCTCTGGACTGCAGCCTACCACCAGCTTGTCCAACTGACAAGCCTTTGCGCCTGCCTCTCCAGGATGTCTTTAAAATTGGTGGTATTGGTACTGTTCCTGTTGGCTGAGTGGAGACTGGTGTTCTCAAACCTGGTATGGTGGTCACCTTTGCTCCAGTCAACGTTACAACCGAAGTGAAATCTGTTGAAATGCACCGTTAAGCTTTGAGTGAAGCTCTTCCTGGGGACAATGTGGGCTTCAATATCAAGAATGTGTCTGTCAAGGATGTTCGTCATGGCAATGTTGCTGGTGACAGCAAGAATAGCCCGCCAATGGAAGTAGCTGGCTTCACTGCTCAGGTAATTATCCTGAACCATCCAGGCCAAATCAGTGCTGGCTATGCCCCTGTACTGGATTGCCACATGGCTCACATTGCATACAAGTTTGCCGAGCTGAAGGAAAAGATTGATCGCCGTTCTGGTAAAAAGCTGGAAGATGGCCCAAAATTCTTGAAGTCTGGTGATGCTGCCATCGTTGATATGGTTCCTGGCAAGCCCATGTGTGTTGAGAGCTTCTCAGCCTATGCACCTCTGGATCGCTTTGCTGTTCGTGATATGAGACAGTTGTGGTGGGTGTCATTAAAGCATTGGACAAGAAGGCTGCTGGAGCTGGCAAAGTCACCAAGTCTGCCCAGAAAGCTCAGAAGGCTAAATGAATATTATCCCTAATACCTGCCCCCTCGGTCTTAATCAGTGGTAGAAGAACGGTCTCAGAACTGTTTGTTTCAATTGGCCATTTAAGTTTCGTAGTAAAAGACTGGTGAATGATAACAATGCATTGTAAAACCTTCAGAAGGAAAGGAGAATGTTTTGTGGACCACTTTGGTTTTCTTTTTACGTGTGACAGTTTTAAGTTATTAGTTTTTAAAATCAGTACTTTTGAATGGAAACAACTTGATCAAAAATTTGTCACAGAATTTTGAGACCCATTAAAAAAGTTTAATGAGAAAAAAAAAGAATTAGTATCTATGTAACTGAATTAGAATTTCAACTGCAAACCTTATCAATTATTTTGTTTTGGTCAAGTTAACTAACCTGTTTAAATAGCCTGTATTCAAAATGGGAATATTTATATCTTTAATACTTTTAATTAGGAATCAGTGACAAAATACACAGAAAGTGCTTCATGCATAGTATATATTCAATATCATCCTTATTACCTCCATTGCTAGAATGAAATTGTAAAGTATAAAATACCCTGTAGGAAATATATACGTTACTTTGATATTGGAAATTTGTTTCTTTCGTTTTATGTCTAAGTGCCTGAGGTTAATGTCTAAATATTAAATTATTATAAAAAGCAAGTCATTTACACAAAAACCTTCAATAAGTGCCTTATTTATACACTGAAGTTTTTGGCAAATTAAGTCACTTGCAACTATGTGATATTATAAGGAAGGTTATTCTTTACAGTGTACAGATATGTTTTATAGCAGTAATTATTCTTCAAAATCTTCCTTTAAAAAGCAGCCTTCTCTCTCTCTGTTTTCTTTTCTCCTTTGGGAGTTTATTTACTATTCAGTGTATAATGTTTTAGATACCCAGAATCACAACAAGAAAAAGGTCCCTTCTAAGCTGAGTTAAAGTATATTATGCCCATACCATTTCTATACACTCCTGTCTTCACCTTTTTAAGTGCTAAAAATCCATTTTCACATTTGAGTTATTTAATCAGTTCATTTCCCTTAGTGGCAACTTCTTTCTGTATTAAAGAAAATGAGAAAAGTTTTTATAGTTGTGAATATCCTCTAGCTCTTTTGGGACTGAAAAGACCTTGAAACTGTTTCTCCCTACAGGACCGAGGAAGAAAGTCTTTGTGCAGCCTGCATGAGGGGAACTGTTTTTTCTCTTGGCACATTTACTCTGTAGCGCACAGAAGTTTGATGTTTGCTTTTCTTTGTAAATCTGACGCTAAAGTACTGATGGCTAGGCTTTAGCTTCTGTATCCTGTCTAAAGTGCCCATAGGGGAGAACATAAAGAACTAAATTAAAAATTGCAACTGCAGAGAACTGAAGTCATTTGGCTAGGCAAAGCTTTGATTTCTCCTAGGCTTCTTCACATCCTCAATGTTCTAAGGATATATAATTTCCTGTGGTACATAATTCTAGAATTAAAGAAAAATATTTAAAAATGCACTTATATTATTCATGTATATGGATTAAAACCAAGAGAAAACTGGAAAATGAATATAGTTTGATTGGTTTGGTCATGGGTTTGAAACACATTATTTATTTTTAAACTTTTAAAATGTTTTATGAGAAAATAGCATTTTATAACATTGACAATTGAGTAAATGATAAAATGTGAAATTATTTTTCTGAAAAAAATGTTATACTCTATGTTTTGCATATAACTTTAAAACCCAAATTTAATTTTTACTGATAGTATGTATTAAGAAAATACTTTTCATTTTAAGTGTTTCTCCTGTTTCAATTTAGCCTTTTTTAAAATGCTTTGAAAATAAAATTTTGTCCCAAATTTTTTTTCTTTAAAATAATTCACTAATTAACTGACCACTTAATGCTGATGTTAATAATGCTGGGATAGATATCTGAAGTTATATACCAAAATGGGTAAGTCTCAGCCTTAGCTATTCAGTGCTTTAAATAAAGGATAATTAGAATCAGAATTTAAAATGATGTCAACAGACTAGTATTTACCTTGTGGAGATCTTGCATCTGGTCAAACAGCCATAGTAGCCAAGATAGAAGATATGGCTGTGTGTATAACACACATTGAAAATATATGGGGCATCTTAGTTAACACATTGGTTAAAATATTTAGTTACAAGTAAGTGTAATTTAGCTACATAGAAAAGTAACATAACTCAATGGAAAATTTACCAGAAAAAGAATTTCCCAGAAAAGATATTGAGAGTCCCATTCATCTGGCTAAACAGTATCTTTAATATCCTATTCATTTCTGGCTGCTGGATTTTAGGAGAAATAAATTCACACTGAACCCATTAAGGACAGTGAAGACATTCTGAAAACATCATTTAGAGAAATAGTTGAAGGAATTAGGCAGGTCTACCCTGGAATATGAAACAAGCTAGGAGGAACATGTTTATTATGTTACTCCCAAATATTTAAAGAAATGACACATAGTAAAGAGATAGAAATGTTTTGCTCTGGCTGCAGGATAATATAATTAAGATCAATTGACAGCTTAGGGAGATGTGTGTGTGCTCAAAAGGAAGCAGAAATTTTGTACAATTTAGAGGTAAATATCGGTAGTTTTGAGTGGTGCCAATTTCCCAGACATTCTTAGATCATCTGTCAAGAACATGTTAATAGAACTGAGGGATAGTTAGTTAAATCAAATCATTTAAGGTTCTTTCAAATTCATAGAGCATGTAAGCTGTAAATTTCTTCATAAAAACGCAAAAGCTTATTACTATTATTATTTTGCACAGAATTATCTGCCTCTATTCTTTAGGTTTTATACTTGCTATTTACATTAGACCTAGTCTAGAAAGGCATTAAATAGGTTAAAATGATTTAAGTTGAATGCAAATCTGAATAGATTTTGATTTTTTAAAAATGTCATTTCTTAAGTTTTCAAAGTCTGCATTTTTCGGAACAGTGAAAGTGAAAACAAAGGGAGGTGTAGGCTCTGAAGGAGAATGCAGGTTTAGACAAAGTAGCACTGCTATTTACTGTGTGCAGCTGATGAGCTAATATTGCAGCATATATTGGTAAAGAAGTTATACTGAGTGCACATTCTAGCCTTGCCTTTTTCAAGCTATGTCCTTGAGCAATTTGACTCAATTATTTAAGCTTCAGTTTTTCATCTGCAAAACTGAAATAGCACAATGCATAATTATAGATAGTAAAAAAGGAAAAAAGAAATAATAACCGTAAATGGTTTGGCCATTTGAAATTGTTGGTATTATTGAACATTTAGTACTCTTAGACTCTTCACCTTTACACTAAGAAATTCTCAACTTCAATAGATACAAATATAGTATTCACATTGAGAACAGAAGTGTGTATGAGTTTACCAGAATAGTAGTTATAAATTTTAGTTGATGTTGAAAGTAGAATTCCATGTTTTTGTTGTTGTTATTTGCCATTAATAACAGAACTTGATCCTCTGCTAATCAATGAGGAATAATCAATTATTTCTTATCTAAATAAGAAAAAGATATTTTTATGTGTCCAAAATTTGTTGAGTGAGCATTTTATGTCAAAGCAAATGTTCAGATTAAAGAAATGCATTTAGATATTTGACTAATCTTTACTTACTGGAAAGAAATGCTGCTTAAAAGTAGACATAATTACTTTCATTTAAGCTCCTTTTATTTAATCTACCCACCAGCTAGTGTTTCCTTCAGCTCTTCAATTGATGGCAAATAATGCTCTTTCAACTGAAAAAATGCATTCTAAATTACAGTTGCAGTAGCATCAGCTAAACTGACAATAAGAATAAAATGAATGGAAGAAAAGAATATAAATAAATGTAAAAGTGAATGAATGAGTGAATGTTAAAAAAAAGTGTGAATTTTCAATTGCTCCACTTTAAATAATCTTACAAGTTTTGTGAATATAAAAGTTTGCTATGATATGTAAGCCTTATGAAGAATTATACTTTCCATTTTTTAATATTTTCCTCCTCCTAAGTAAACAGTATTATTTAATTCATTTTGAATAACCATATATAGGAGATTCTAAAATATGTAAGACATGTCCTAAAGAAGCCAGTTTAATGGAAAGGGGAGATAAGTTTACATATATATACAGCTCAGAAGAGATGTTTAAGGTATTATATTGGGGGGGGGGAACTGAGCAGTTATACAGATTTAGAGAAAAGAGAGAATGTGCTTACTCTATGAATTCAATGAAAGATTTAATGAGGGAAGTGGCATATGATGGATACATCAAACTAGAATGTGACATTTAGAGAGAGGTGAAGGAAAACATTCAGAAAAGGAAGGGTGAAAGCAACACTAATGTGAGAAATCATGCATGCTTAGGTTACATCAACCATTTTCCTATGACTGGAGTATAGAACTTGTAGAAGCCTAGAAAACCACAGTCCTTTACCAAACAACTTTCCTAATTTAAGGTGCATTCACTCTATCAACAACACGAGTTACTAGGTCCTCCTAGGTTTTATTTTAGCTCACTACCCCAGACTTTTCTTGTAGAGCTTCCTTGCCGACTTACACTACACCGAAATAATAAACATTACCAGTCTTTCTTTCTTTCTTCCCCTCCTTCCTTCCTTGCTTCCTTCCTTCCTTCCTTTCTCTCTCTTCCCTGTTTCCTCCCTCCTGTCATCTCCTCTCCCTCTCTCTTTCTCTCTTTTCTCTTTCTCTTATTTTGCCTCAGGATATATCATATTAATTTCACTTTCTCAACTCTGCTAAACTCTTTCTGATCCCTCTGCCTGGAATGTTCTTATTTTACTTTTTATTACTTTTAGAGACAGAGTCTCATGCTGAGGCCTAGGCTAGAATGCAGTGGTGTGATTATAGCTCACTGTAACTTTGAATTCCTGGGCTCAAGCGATTCTCCCACCTTAGCCTCTAAAGTAGTTATGACTACAGGTGCTCACCAGTGTACTTGGCTAACTTTTTACAAGTTTTCTGTATAAATGTGGTCTTACTATGTTCCCAAGGATGGACTCTAACTCCTGGCCTCAAGCAGTCTTCCCACCTCAGCCTTCCAAAGCACTCGGATTATAGGTGTGAGCTATCACTCCCATAACTGGAATATATCTTTATCTACCCATGCCAGCCTATTTTTCCTAGTTAATTTCTCTTTAATTTTTGTGTTATAACAACTGTTTTTCTCAGAAAGCCTTCCTTGGCATCCCATCTTGGGAACTTCCTGTGTGCTTCATTTCATCAGGAATTTAAACCAGTATAGCTTTATATTAGTCAAGATTCTCCAGAGAAACATAAACAATAGGATATATAAAGAGATATATGAAAGGGGATTTATTAGGGGAGTTGGCTTATCTTGAGATTTTAGAGATTGGAAAGTCCTACACAATGCTGTCTTCAAGCTGGACAACTAGGAAAACAGTAGCATGGCTCAGCCCAAATCTGAAGGCCACAGAACCCGGAGGGCTACTGGTGGAAGTCTGAAAGTCCAAAGGTTGAAGAATCTGAAGTTCTGAAATCTAAAGATAAAATGAAAAGGGTATCCCATATATAAAGAGAAAAAGAAAGAGAGAGATAGAGGGAGATTTTGCCTTTTTTTTGCCTTTTTGTTCTAGCTGGCCCTCCACAATGAGATTTTTTGAGATCCTTCCTTGTGCAGTTCACTTATTTTAATGCCAATCTCTTGCAGAAACACTCTCATCATACCCAGAAATAATGCTTTACCAGTGCTGGGACCACAGGCTCTTGGCCCCTGAAAGGTTCGCTGAAGCATCACTGACATAAGGTAGATGGATTAATAGGAAAAAGGCATATTTATTTATTTAATATGTATACATGGGAGCCTTCAGAAAGAAGACCCAACTTCCCAGTCAGTTATAGAAATACCATTCTGAAGCCACAGTAAAGAAGCCAGAAATAGGTTATATTGGTCAATCAGTTTCAGGACCATAATAAGTTAAAAGTGAGAGAAAGAAAGAAACTTGGGTAGCAAAAGCAGCCTTGTTATGTAGATGAGGCTGCCCTCAGAGAGAATAGGTGATAAAAGTTTCTTTTCAGATTTTTAAGAGGTCGAGACTCTCAATCTCTCCTGGATCTGGGAAAGGTATAGAAAGTGGGGGAGCATGGAGATTCTTACAGATACAAAATTACCCAGAAAGGACAGTTTTGCAAGGCCACCTCTGTTTTCTGGCCAAGTGAAAGTCATTTCAAAATATATCAAATAAATATATTTTGGAGTATAATATTTTCATTTCCTTCACCAGCTACCTAGGTATGTTTAAATATAGTGTAAACAACAAAAAAATTTCTATGTTCCCCAACCAACTGCATAGACCACCTCTTGCTCAATGGGACATAAAAAACCTGAAAAGCTAGCTCAGGCCATGAAAGTAAGTGAGGTCAAACATGTCTCATTATGCTCTCTGCCCTTTGGCATTTAGGCACAACTGACCAATTTACTAGGTTTCTGACCTGTGGTGATTAAAGAATGTCACTTTCTAACAGGGCCAAGAGCCCCAAGTTATCTTGGAACCACAAGATAACTGAATAAGCAGTCAGTCTAAATTGCAGAAAATAAAAAACTAAAAACAACTAATGAGACTAGAATCTAATAGCAAGTATACTGTAGTTCTGAAAACATAATTTTTTGCTCCTCAGTTTCTCATTTTTACTAAAGACAAATCATAGTATGACTCATTTTCTTTATTATACTTGGCTTGATTATTTGTATAAAGAGCAGCAAGAATAATATTTTGTCACATAAGCTCTTTTTAAATTGGCTTTGTTGGAACTCTGTGTCATACAAGCAATTTTAGATAAGACTTTTTAGAGCTGAGCCATGGGTTTATACCTTCACATATCTATGAGTTGAATAAATTCCTCTCTTCTTGTGGTTCCAAGATAACTTGGGGCTCTTGGCCCTGTTAGAAAGTGACATTCTTTAATCACCACAGGTCAGAAACCTGGTATATGGACTGTGTAGATAAGGTATGAGGCCAGTTTTGCAAAGGGGCTTTTGCTGGCTTTACAAATAAAATTTGATTGCTTAAAGGAAAGCACACCATTCTAGTCAAAGCTTTGGTAAATAACCAGTTTTTCCATTTGTGTCCTGTTACAAAGGAAAACAGATTCTTAGGGCACTTATGCAGTTAACTATGTTACCACAAATTAAGAATATTCACAACTAGTTTCCAAATTCTAGAGAAATCAGATATAGAGAAACAAATATGCTCCAAATTTGTTCAAAGGAGTATACTTTCCTCAATTGCCTAAAGCTGTAAATAACTCAAAATTAAAAGTTTCCTTGACTCTGAAAAACAAAACAAAGGATCAGAAACCTTTTAAGTAAAAAGTTAAAAGATTGCTTCAGACTTCTATTAGTTTCATTCATGCAGTTAACTTCTGTGCTGTTTTATAGTCATAAACACTTTAGCTTTCCCTGAGTCCCAAGAGTGTTTACCTCTATTCTGGTGTCACAATCTCCAAAGTTATCAAAAAACTTGCATTTAATTGTACCTGTCAAAGTCCTATAGTTGCTTATAAAACCACTTTTTAAAGAGGGTTAAAACAAGACAACAATTATTTGTGAATGACAAAAGGTCTTAGGACAGCCACAGTCAAAAACACGATTGACAAGGAAATTTTACCTCTGTGACATACAATAATTTTATTTAACAATCATAATTATTAATAAAATATTCTAAGTCGTATCAGAATTATAGGAATTTCCACTATTTTAGAACTTATACCAATAGGATATTTATGCAAATACAGCCCAAAGACAGCCAAACACTATTTCATATTTTACAATGCTTCCTGTATTATTTTGTTAAACCCAATTCTTAAAACTTTATAGACATACTACCCAATTTTAATGTTTGACCATAAGGTAGGATTCTCATAATCATTTTATAACCCTTTACAAATTTTTGTTAGGTGTTTGTTCTAGGAAAAACCTGTTGTGTTTTTATTTCAATGTTTAATTTGCAGAAAATCTGAACAATACTCCTTTAACTTTGGCCAATATGTTCACTCACAGAATCTATTTTACAATTAATTTTTCACAAACCTTCCATAACTTGTTTAAACCTTCAACTTTGTTCTGTCTAACTTAAAACAATCCTTTAACCATTTAAGCTTAGGAAAGAAATCCACATTCCCATATCTTCTTATAATCTTTTACTGAAAGTACCTTCTACTTTCCTTACACACCTTGCACATAGAACTGTTTTTTTCAGTAGTCTCAAATAGATGTCACACTGTTAACTCTTAGCAACATTTACTTTTGGTAGAAAACCTGGTTAATAAGCAATTTTAATTATGTACCAGGTGTGGAGCCTAGGATACCAGAAGGTCTGACTCTTTCCAGCATATCTACAGGGCATAGCTAAATCCAGGCGTCCCAGGCTTTATCTAGCTGTAAAACAAGCAACTTGTACAGTAAGAGTCATAGTGGCATTTTATGAAGCATTTAGGAGGCCTAACAACCTTTAAATTTTACATTTCTTGCATAAATTCCTTTTTATAAATGCTTTCACAATTTATACAGACCATCTGCTTCATGCTTAGATTTTCTGACTTGCCCTAAAAATCCCTCTTTTTAAACAACCAGTCATTTTACTCTAGGACAAGAATTTACCATACAACATTCTTTCTTACATAAAATCTCTTTTCTTTATAACCTTCTTTGCATAGCTAGGGCGCATGGCTAATTCCATGTGTCCCAGGCCTTATACAGAATCTGATGTCTCCAAGATAGAAAAATTGAACACTTTTTAAAAGTAAGAGAAGCAGTTTATGATCTTAAAGCATTTAGTAAACTTAATATCTGACCTAATTTGGACTAAACATGTAGAGTTCAAAGAAATTTTTTTTTACCAAAATCATTAGAGCTGTTTTTATTTCCCAAAGATTCCTTAGGTCACATGAACTAAAAAGCAGTACACCTTTTACATTTCTGACAAAATATTTAAGTACTTATTTTTAAGCCAATCATTCAAAGTTATTTCATATATAAACATCACACACAGCACATACAAATACACAGACACACAGGTGATAAAGGACTTATTCCCTAAACCAGGATTTGAACTCTGAAACCAGTCTGCCATTAAGAAAAGTGAAAGCATGGCCACTTGGTTACAAGGTAAAGTTCCCAAGGACATACATGACAAGAAGGAAACCTCATCCATTATTTTGTTGTTGTTTTTGTTGTTGTTTTCTTTTTTAGGGACCTGTAGCAAAGTTTGTAACTGACCAGTTTACTAGGCCATCTCAAAAAGTAGGCTTACAGATGCCCTAAGCCCATTTTCTATCCTAAGGTATCCCTCTTTATGACAGAACAATACAAAAAGACACACAAAGCACACCAGATTCACTATAGCGACTGTCACAAATCCTTTTTCTCATTAATCAAAACTTTACAGATGAGATAAACAGTGATTTTTACCATTCATTCAACTGGTTTGCATAGAGAGAGACTGAGGACAGAAGTCTGACTGGTAAGAACTTCTTACCCTTTTGCTGGCATGCCAGGCTTCTGGGTCCTCTTTCCCTGAGTGCTCCTAGTGACCTGGCTTGCTGGCCCATAGCCCTGGGGGCCAACTACAACATGAAGGAAAATTATCTTTTTCCCCCTCTGTCCAGAGAAAAATACATGTGACAAAACAAAGACATTAGCTACTCTGCTTAGCACCGAATATCAAACTGGCAAGACTCAAACTTGCCACAGGTTGGGCCACATCATTGTTAATCCAACCTCTGACCATGAGTTTCAACTTGTGGTCTCTGGGCAAGATGGTTGGCCTGAGTAACACAAAAGATGGGAAAGAAAAGAAGAGCAATGCCTGTTGCAGGGTGGGGAAGGCCAAGAGCTCAAGGAGATCAGAAAAAGACCCACCCATTGCAGTGACCCTGAAAAGATTTGGCAACTGTTTGTTGGTAGTGAAGTGATCTTTTCCAGTAGTCTCATTAGATCTCAAATTTCTCCCCTTTGGGTAGGAAAAGCTCCCCCATGTCCCATAATCCTGTACCTGCCTAATTCTGTCATCTATAGCCATGAGCAAAGAGTGCAAGGCAGACTGATTCAAAGAGAAAATCAGTTAACATCTCATAGTGCCAAAACCATTCTCATCTGAAAGGGACTTTACAGACAGGGACCTCTAACTCCCTAAAACTTAGGAAAGACTCTGATCTTCCTAAATTGGGCCTCAAACCCAAAGTCTGTCAAGCGTCCTTGCTTTTTATTGAGAGGAGCCTTTAACTCTCTCTGTCTTAGGAAAGACACTAAATTCTCTAAGTTGGGTCTCTAACGCAGTCCTACCCTTTATCCAGGAACCCCACCACTTGCCCAAAGTCAGCCAATCAGTGCTGCAGTCTACTTCAGTTGGGTTGGGAGGATTTCTTCAGGATCGTCTCTTCCATGATTCACCAGAAATATGTCAGCAGACCCCACCATTTATCCAAAGTTAGCCTTTGAATAGGTCGTTTTCATAATATTCTTGCTTCAGTCTCCAGGAAGATGTTACCAGAAAAGGGACCTAATCCAGACTCCAAGGGGGGATTCTTGGATCTTGCACAATAAAGAATACAGGGCAAGTCCATAGAGTAAAGTGATAGCAAGTTTATTAAGAAAGTAGAGGAATAAAAAATGACTACTCCATAAACAAGACATCCCCAAGGGCTGTTGGTTACACATTTTTATGATTATTTCTTGATTATATGCTAAACAAGGGGTGGATCGTTCATGCCTCCCCTTTTTAGACTATATAGGGTAATGTCCTGATGTTGCCATGGCAATTTTTACTGCCATGGCATGAGTGGGAGTGTAGCAATGAAGACGATCAAAAGTCACTCTTGTCATCATCTTGGTTTTGGTGGGTTTTAGCTGCTTCTTTACTGCAACATGTTTTATCAGCAAGGTCTTTATGACCTGTATCTTATGCTGACCACGTATTTCATCCTGTGACTTAGAATTCCTAAACAGCTGGGAATACAGCCCAATAGGTTTTAGCTTTATTTTACCCAGCTCCTATTCAAGATGGAGTTGTTCTGGTTCAAATGCCTCTGTGAATTGTATCAGGTTGTTTTACATGAGTAATGGCTGATATTAATTATTGAAGTTTTAAATAAGCTAGTTGACTTTTTTTTTTTTCATTTAAGAGCAAGTTTTTATTTTGCAATCATGTTTCAATTTTTGGTGTTTTTTTTTTCTTTTATTAAACATTAGTGAAAGGAAATCTATATATGAAATTGTGGAAATAGTTTTAGCTAGATTGGAAAAGCGCTATCTTTATTTCTGAGTATAGCTGGATGTCTACATTTTGACTCTTGGCCAAGATAAGACAGTTTAATTTAAGATAAACTGTTTAAGATCAGAAATACTCTGGAGACTTTCTGGGTCAATTTTTTTTTTAACTAATGATTTCCAACTAGCCTAATTGGTTTGACAAGCTTAGCATGATCACTTAAGAGAGCTTCTCTTTGAGTTTTACCAAAACCAGGAACCCTTGCATGTATCTTGGTGGTTCAAGCCAGAGATCTATGGAAGAGCCTGTAGGGGACTTGTACATTGGATGTCTCTTGCTGAGATTGATGTCTGCACTCTCTTTCTCTTGTTGTACCACATTCCTTGCCTTTAAAATAAAATCTTTACACAAGTATGTCTTGAAATGGTATATGGAGAAGCCAAGCTTAATTTGGAACACCATGAGAAATATTTTGAGAATATGATCATCAATTTAGATAACACTAAGTTAGACATATAGTTAATATACTGATGAGCAGAAAAAGCTAATACAGATTTAACAAATAAAGAAATTAGTCCTGCATATGAAGAATGAATTTTGATGGGAACATAGAATGGTATACTTAGGACAAATGTGTGTGTGTGTGTGTGTGTGTGTGTGTACGTGCGTGTGCACGCACATGTGTGTATAACATTTAGAATAATCAACCAGGAACAAAACTGCCTAGGAATAAATATAGCAGAAACATAAAAAGTCTGAAGGCTATAGCTGACCACAGTTTAAATAAAAATACGTGGAATTGTAAAGCTTTATGACATTTCAAAATAATTGGATTCTCTTTGAGAAAAACCATTTATGGATAAGAACCAGGAAAACCAATTGTTCTAAGTATATTTAGAGGTTGTGCCACAGTATAAAATCCTGAAAGACTACTATGACTACAGAGATGTAGAGTGAGCATTGTCTCTCACAATGGAAAGCAAGTATGGTTTGTGCAAAACATGTCAGAAAAGACCTTCTCTCCAGTAATGGATTAGAAACGAGTACTTTTTATACTAGTTTTAAACTCAAAAGTTTATGTTTAAGCTTTCAAATCCCTTGTAATTATTAGATTTAAACTTGGCCATAAATTTTGTCTTTTCTTTGTCTACTTAGGCAGAATAAGTTTTGGGGCAAATGCTATAAGTGCAAGAAAATCTATTCTAAAATAAAGTAACATTTTTTTTCATGCTGAGTTGCTAGCAAGTGATTAAAGCCTTTTGATTTCCTGCTGTTCTGAGAACCGACTGATGAAATCCTGACTTAAGTGAAATAGGATAAAAGTCAAGAAAGTATATAATAGGTCAAGGCTTTTCTAGTCCTGAAAAAGACATGAGAAAAGTTCAAAATATCTCCTTCAAAAAGAATAAGGAAAAATCTGAGTTAAATCAATATATGATAGGTAAAAGTTGATGTTTAATGTGAACAATGGCATGCCTTTAAAGAAGGGATTAGTGTTAAGCTTTTATTGTGCATGAGTCACTGTGCAGGGGCTGAATAAAAACACAATAATAAAGCACAATTCCTGCCTTTAAGACTGTTGTCTGTGAGGGAGGCAGACCAAAACAACATATGCAGAAGACCCTGCTAGGGCCCTAAAGTGGATATATAGCCTAGAGGGGATGATGGAACATTGTCAATAATGGTACAGAATCACATGGAAAGGTTAAAACATGGATGCTTTGGCTCCATATCTGACATTCTGATTTAATGCATCTTATATTATTTAAAAAAAAATTTATGTAATTAAGCATGACTATATTGAAATCAAATGAAATATGTTGTGTAAACAGTTTTTAAATAATCAGAGATGTAGGGTTTTGGATAAACACAGAAATAGATATTTAATTCAAGACTTAGATAAATCCTAGCAAAATGCAGGAACAACAACAAAGTGAAGGGATAAGTAATAAAAAACAGTAAATTAGAATACACCAGAAACCAAAAGTAATGAATATATCCGATAGTTTCATATCTGGAGTTGGGTAAGCAATACAATTGATTAGCAATTAGAATAGCAGTCCCCAAACTTTTTGGCATGGGGGACTGGTTTCATGAAAGACAATTTTTCCATAGATGGCAGTGCAGGGATGGGCATGGTTTCTGAATGAAACTGTTCCACCTAAGATCATCAGAGATTGGATTATTATAAGGAGCACATGACCTAGATCCCTTGTATGTGAGGTTCACAGTAGGATTCACACTCCTATGAGAATCTAATGCCTGCTGCTGATCTGACAGGTGGCAGGCTTCAGGAGGCAATGCTTGCTTGCCTGCTGCTCACCTCCTGCTGTGTGGCCTGGTTCTTAACAGGCCAGGGACTCATACTGTTCAACAGCCCAGGGGATCGGAGATCTCTAAATTAGAAGATTATATTCTGTGAAATATTATGGCAAATAATATTTGGCAATTATTGTATTAAATAAACAGTTTGTTTTGTATTAAATAAAACAGTTGTATTAAATAAACAGTATATTTAAATAAATAGAAATATTTGGCAAATGTTGTATTAAATAAACAGTTTATTTACTCTCAACCTTCTTAGAGACTTTACTTTTTTAAACCAGAATACTATTTTAACTTTGAAAGGCTAGTGATTAAAGTATGCCATCTATTTAGAGGGAGAAAACTAGACAGTAAGTTGGGCTATTTTTCTAACTCATCATCACCTGTGAAATCTTTTTCTGAGTGCAATAATGGTGTCATAGGAAAGGTGAAACCATTTTCAAAGTATGAAGCCCAGGTACTGAGGCAGCTTGATCTGATCCACAGCAAGGATCTCAGATGAGAATGTCTTTGGTGCCTTTTCATTCATATTCCAAACATGCTAATTCTGAGAGAGATGGTGGAGGTATGGTTCAGTTAATAATTACACTTTAACCATAGATACAAAATAAGATGCGCTTGTTAAGCTTGGTATTGTGGGATATTATTTTCCTTTTTTTATATTAAAAAAAAGAGTAAAAGGGAAAACTGTGCTTCTTTTTCTAGAAAGGCACCATTGCAATTTCATGGAAGCTATTGGAATTAAGAAGGTTCGACCTTAGATAGCAGATGTAATTTTCTGTCTTGTAAGTAGAAAACAGTATCATGGTATGATGGAGGGAAAAAGGAAATAAACGCATACAAGAGATCCATAATTATTTCCAAGTGTGTAATTTCATAGCAGGAACTTTTTTAAGAACAAGTAGGGTTATTTAAGAAGAAAAAAATAAGAATTCTTAAGTCTCTTCTTAATGTAAATGAATATTTTTTTTCATACTCCTGTAGTCCACAAGAGTTATTTGTACTCTTCTTCAAGTTCCTTACAGGATGACAAACCAGGATTCTAATTATGTTAAAGGCAACATAGTTTAGTGATGAGAACTTTAGGCATCAGGCTCACTTGGGATTATATTTCAGTTCTGCAGTTTACTAGAGGAACAAGTTCTCTAAATCTCTTTTGCAAAACTTGAAATAATAATAGTATCCTATCTGAAAGTTTAATGGAGAATGAACTTTATTTCAGTTAGACATTAGGAATAGGTTCAAGGGATCTATTGAATGACATGATGAATATAGTAAAAAACAATGTATTGTATACTGAAAATAGCTAAGGGAGATTTTAATTTAAGCATTCTCACAACAATAAAAGGATACGTATATGAGGTAATGCATATGTTACTTAGAGAAAAACATCATGTTGTACACAATAAATATACACAATTTTTGTCTATTAAAAATAAATACATCAACAAAACAAAAAAGATAAAATTGTAAAAATGAAAAACAAAAAACATCTAAATGACTTACTCTAGTGCTTAGTACTTTACATGTTTGACAAATATTAAACATTATTATTGCCAGGTGTGGTAACTGACACCTTTAATCCTAGCAGGTTAAGGAGGCTGAGATGGGAGCATTGCTTCAAGCCAAGAGTTCTAGAGCAGCCTTGGCAACATAGCAAGATCCAGTCTTTAAAAAATTTAAAGTATTTTTAAAATATTACCCTGGCATGCCTGTAGTCCCTACTACTTGGGAGACTGAGGTGGGAGGATGGTTTGAGCCCAGGAGTCCAAGGCTACAGTGAGCTATGATGATGGGGCTGCATTCCAGCCTGGGCAACAGAATGAGACCCTTTCTTTCTCTGTGTGTATGTATACACGAACATACACACACACACACACACACACACACACACACCACAAAATACATTTTTTTCAGTATACAATGTATACAGCATGTATATTGCATATTGAAAATAACTAAAAGAGTAGATTTTAAGTGTTCTCATCATAAAAAGGATATAAAAGGATTATATATTTTTTATTTATAAAAACGTGTATAATTATCTGCTTTGTATTATAATGTTGAGTTTAATTTCTAGTCTACTATTAGAGCTAATGTACCTTATAATTCAGTGCATCATTTATTTCTTCAGAGGTGCTAAGGATACACCAAGGATAAATATGATACAACACCCCAGACCTCTTCCCCAAAGTTTTCTTGC
The DNA here is from genome assembly GCA_036589455.1 of Ateles fusciceps. Lineage (NCBI taxonomy): Eukaryota > Metazoa > Chordata > Mammalia > Primates > Atelidae > Ateles > Ateles fusciceps. Next base: position 2,803,398 of record JAZHEH010000065.1, on the reverse strand, counting down.
ACAAGGGACTGTTAACTCTAACAAAATGCTCTCCTCATTTTAATTTGATCTCTAGGTTTTTTTTTTAATTTGCTTTTTCTTTCTCTTTCTTTTTTTGTCTTGCTGACATTTTGTGAACTTAAACTGTTTATGTAAAAAGACAAAAATGAAAACAAACAGAAAACTAGAGTTGTTGATACTTGGTTCTAATTATGTCACTTTACTGAGTACTCCTTGCTAAATTAAATGCCTTAAATAATTTCTTTCATTTTGTCTTAAAATTTTTTTTCTATATGTATTATTTATTACCCTTACCTCAGTTTCTAGTTTTATTTTATTCTTTTACATTGAGATAGCTAAGGTAGGACCTAGGGTTTTAATATGGGGTTGATCAGTATGGAATGAAAGAATCCTTGCACATTCTCATCCTTTCTTAGTTTCCTTAGCTTTGTCTACCAGGGGTTGAACTTATGTTTTCCTTTGGAACTCCTTTAGTAACTTATTTATTCTGCATTTGCATTTTTACTTGCTCTATTGGGTTTCATTATTTTGAGTTGTTAACATATGTAAATTATTTTAGATTTTAAAGTTTCGAGTTCACGTAACTTCATTTTGTCTGACAAAATTGGGTTGGTCTTGAGTCCTGTTTTCACCAATAAGGATTTAAGATAGAATGTGCCTCAAAACTGAAGATCTTATTTTATATTTGGCCTACTATTTGAAATTCCATGTATTAAGTATTGACTATGTATCAGGTACTTTGTAGCAATGATCTTACTTAATCCTCACAAGGATTCTATGGAGTGGATATTATCATCCCCATTATTCGGATGAGAGAATGAGGCCCAAGAACAGGTGGTAAATATAAAAGTTGGCTTTAGAAGTAAGATCTATCTTCTGCACAGGCCATGCTTCAATTTATCATGAGGCATTGTCTCCCACTGACCTTTTCTTCCTTTCATGCCTAAATGTCATCTTCTTTATTCCCATCTTGTCATCTTTGTTCCTCTATAGGATTCCTTTTATTTCTATATTAAAAGATAAAGGAGTCAAAGATGAAACAGACAGGGACCTGGCACTCAAGTAATTCACAGGCTTATTTTTTATTTAATCATATAACATATATGTAATTGGCATTTTCTAAATATTTTTAAATAAATAAAAAATTGAACTTCAATTTATCTCAAGAAAGTTTAAATTCTTCCATTTATGTTTTAGTTAAACAAATAATATAGTTATAGCTTTTGGTAATTTGCTATATTTTAGAACTCTTTCAACTCTTATTGTATTCATTACTAGTTATTTTTTCTGCAGTTAAATGTTTTTGTTTCATATTATACAGATTACAGTGACATATTTTAGACTGTAATTAGAATGTCTAGATGAGAGGAGGAAGCATCAGTTTGTAAAATTTTCAGAAGAGTTTTGTGGGAAGAATACATATTTGAGTAAGTCTGTGTCTGATTGTCAATGTCAACAATTGCTTTTTGGAAGTAATTGACAGTGTCAGAATTAAAAATGTCAAATGAAACATTAAAACAACTCAACTAAATAAGCCAGAGAAACTGATGAGTAATAGAAAATTACTTTTCTGAGTGAATTTGGAAAGAATTGGCACAGCTGAAAAAGAAAGAAAAAGTGATAAATGGGAGTTCATCAAGCAGTTTATTTGTGCAAAGAGGTAATTTAAAGTGTTAAATATTAAGATCGCAATAATATTGTTTTGAAATTCTATGATTCTTTGAAATAAAAATGAAAAAATAATTACTTAAACATAAATTAATTTATATTAATTCATCAGAAACTGGTCACTGAAATTGAGATAACACAGTGGAAATAATGAATAAAGATTCAGCTTTTCATAGAACATGTAGAGTCATGATTTGGGCTTTTTCTTAGTTTTTCTTTTTTCTTAAAACAGTCTCTTCAAATCATTAAGAAATTTGCTACAGTAATTCTTTTTAGTTCTTGTTTGATTTAAAACAATTCATATACTGTCTAAATTGATACCACTTATGCCTTTCTAGGGCCTTATAAAAAGCGAAACATTCATTTAAAAGGCATGGAAACTCAAGTTATACTTAAAGTTTTTAAATTTTTTCTTCTTTTTTTATTCATAAAATCATCAGTTTAATTTTATCATTATTTCAGTATTTTGAAATAAATAGTAGTGTGCACACAGGGGATTTTTCAAAGACTTAAATTCAGAGCAAGTTTTGGAAAAACATACTTTAAAAGGAATTCATCATACATGACTGGTGGTATTCACCCAGTTAAATAACGGTACTAATTGTACCCATAATTCATATAATTCATAATTATTTGGAATAACCAATAAATAGATTAGTTATACTTAAGAATTAAAGACTTGTGAAGACATGATTGTACTTATGTTAAAATTAAGTCATTAAATAATTGATTGCCTTTTTTGTTTCTCAGATATAACATATCAAGTGGACAATTTAAAAGGAAAAGAAGACAAGGAATGGCAAGTTTCTGCCTTTGAAATAGCAGACAACAATAATTATTATGATTCATTGACTGCAAATTTGATAGCAAGCATTGTGATAATCCCTCCCTTCTGGTTCTTATTTGATTCTCTCACTTATTGAAGTAATTTCTGGTAGAAATATTTTATGAATGAAGAATTTTTTTAAAATTTGGAGCTGAATTTCAGATTTAATATCATACCCAAGAGGATAAAACTAATATATTAATTAAGAATTATATTTATCTAAAATGACTAAACCAAGTAAGCAGTAGCTTAAACAAAATAAGAATTTAATTTTTATTACACGTTTAAAAGTCTGGGAGTAAGCATTTTAAGGTAGGATGGTGGTTCCATGATGAAATCAGGATTTTGGACTTTGATATTTCCATAAACTTATCAGTCAGTACTATGTGCTCACTCTTTCATAGTCAACTAAAAAAAGAACAGCTTCAATTCTAGGCAGATTTTCTTTTCCTCTCAGATAGAAAAAAAGAAAGGCTAGAAGTCAGTGGTTTTTTTTCCCCCTGAGTCCCTATCTTCATATTAAGATACTTTTCCAAGCCCCTTCTCAGAACTTCCAAATATCATCAGCCAAGAACATATTACATAGTCAGACTTAATAGCAAAGGAAGCTGGGAATACAACTTTTTATCTGAGCACTTTACTACTACAGCAATATCAAGATTCTAGTTGTAAAAAAGAATGGAAGGATAGATCTTACAGCAACCAAAAAATTAGATCATAAAGGAGAGCAGAGCTAGGATTTAAAGCCAGATTTTCTAATGACAAACCCTGGGCAGATAATCACTACCTTACAGAACATGCCATAGTTTCCCTAGCCTCAGGCACATTAAAAAATACAATAGAATGTGATAAATATTTTTTGAATCTGACAAATGTCACAAATGTCAGTATATCAATTGGGAGTGAAGTAGTAAGCAAAAGAAAGCTTTATAAATATGGTGGGTTATAAACAATATGTGAAGGGCTTCTCTTTTTTTGGTTTATTCTCCTGAAAATTGAAACCTTGTAAAATATTTCCAATTTGCCATGCTGACCCTACTTGACTGAACAGAAGCATAACTGTCAGAGAAAATTGTGAAATGTCAAGAATGAGAGAAATATGCTATGTAAGTGTAAGAAACAATTTATTTTACATTCATGAGTGAAATCTAAGTCTACTATAGCAATGTTGATTTATTACTTTTCATTCCCTATTTCATAGGGCATAGAAAGGTATTTCTGCAGAAGTATTTCAGCAAAGTTATTATAAATTCTCAAGTTCCTTCTAGTTTTAGCATTTGATTCCTTCATCCTAGAAACCTACATTTCTGACTTTAATCGAACCTTGAATCATGGTGGTAACTGAAATAATTGCATACTCATTGGAGATTATTTTTTGGGGGGGTGGAGAGCGCTTGTTTGAAAATTGAGGACTTTACATGATAAATTGATAAAGTATGCTAATTAGCAGCTGGTGCAGTGGCTCATGCCTGTAATCCCAGCACTCTGGGAGGCCAAGGCAGGTGGATCACTTGATGTCAGAAGTTTGAGACGAGTCAGGCCAACATGGAGAAACCTCCTTCTACTAAATATACAAAAAATAAAAATAAATTCGAAGGGATTGGTGGCGCATGTGTGTAATCCCAGCTTCTCAGGATGCTGAGGCAAAGAGAATCGCTTGAATGCAGGAAGCAGAGGTTGTGGTGAGCCAAGATTGTGCCACTGCACTCCAGCCTAGGCGACAGAGTGAGACTCCATCTCAAATTTTAAAAAAGATATGCTAAGAAGCAAAACAAGGTCATGTAGGATTAAGTCAGTTAATTATATCCCAACCACAGGTAAATATATTAAATAGAACATCACTTGTTTGTTAGGAATATGGCAGTTTACAAAAATTCATGTATAGTGTTTATCTAAAAATATGAAGAAAATAGTTCAATTAATGTAGTCAATTCTAAAACCAATTTATTGTATTTAAACAAAACTACAATCTCTCAAGCAATGTTGAAATTTAGGAATCCATTATCTTTATTTATCTACGCTACTCTCAATATTTAAGCAACATTTGTCTTTCAGTCAATTTTATTATATCCGAATAGATAAAAATACCTAGTTACTTCTATATGTTCATGTGCATTTATTTACAAAATTCTTAGAAACTTTTATAAAACAGATTAGTAGGGAAGAATTGAGGCAAGAGACAGACATGTGCTGTTCCTCATAGTTATGTTTGTTGCATTTAGCATGGTTATTGGCATGGAATAAGAATTCAATATATGAATAAATTAATATATATTAAAATATTAAATGAAACTGGTGACAGATTTTCTATATAGGTATATTTCATGATATTTAAAAGAAGCACACAATAGCCTAGTTGTTTCAAATTTATGTCTGTTTAGTATGATGTAAGTTATGTATACTCTGATGCTTGTATACAACCTATGTCTGTTTATGCATATATCTGCAAAATTATTTCATTTATGTAGTTCTGTAAAGCTAGTCAGCTTAGCAGAACTTACTTTAGGTGTTATTACATTTTGGTTCAGTTAAAAAACAGTAGTGTTTATATTTTTTAGATTTGCCTCAAGACTTCTACAGCAAATTATTAGACACAAGACGCTGTACATCTTGCCTATAATACTGTGAAGATTCATTTTCCTTCTTCATTGAATGTCATATCAAATACATAGTCTGGGAGTTTATCTGTGATAAATGCACTCTATTTAATGCAATGAGACAGTCTTTTAATTTGAGTACCTAGCATAGTTCCAGCTAAATCTCCTCTGCTGATTTAATTAGAAAGAGCTTAATATTAATTACTTTGCATCTAAATTTTTGGAGTCTTGCAAATGAAAAATATATATAATCCTTTTACAGAATGAAAAAAACACTCAGTAATAAAAAGAGTTTGCATGGTTTTTAAGTGTGTGCAAATGTGTTAAGCAGCTAATGAATTATTCAACATTCTGCATCCTTGGAAGATGTACAGATTTTAATGAGCCTCCCTAATTTGACTTTCATACCAAATTATTTTATTTCCAGTTGTTTATATTGAATAGTATTCGTTAGAATAATTTATTTCTCAATTTACCATATCTTTCAAATAAGGAAAACTAAATACGTATTTTCAGCAAGTCTTGCAGTTTTTGCTCTAGAATTTCCAGTACAGATAAATATTGTTTTAATTATCTTATTGTGATATAGAAATGTAAGCAAAATGTAAGTGTATCTCTTCAGTTTGATTATGCTTTACCCAGAAGCTATGTGTAAAACAATTACATAGAGCTCAACTTTAAGTATGTGTCAATACTCTCTGCTATTTTAGTATGACTCACTCTTGAGCTGCCTGGCTCAGACAAAGCTCAGTGAAGAAAACTGCTAGATATACAAAGGCTAGCTTAAAAAAAAAAAAAAAAAATATATATATATATATATATATATACACACACACACACATATGTATATATACAAACATATTAGTGTATATATATTTAATTAGTATATATATTAGTATACTGTGTATACTAATACATATTAATGTGTATAGTAAATACATACATACATAGTAATACATATCTATCTGTCTATTTATCTATCTGTGTATTAGTCTGTTCTCACATTGCTATAAAGAACTACCCGAGACTGTGTAATTTATAAAGAAAAGAGGTTTTGGCCAGGCGCAGTGGCGCATGCCTATAATCCAAGCACTTTGGGAGGCTGAGGTGGGCCAATCACGAGGTGAGAAGTTCGAGATCAGCCTGGCCAACATAGTGAAACACTGTCGCTAATAAAAATAAACAAACAAAAAAATTAGCCAACCATGGTGGCAGGTGCCTGTAATCCTAGCTACTCAGGAGGTTGAGGCAGAAGAATCACTTGAATCTGGGAGGTGGAGGTTGCAGTAAGCTGAGATAGCGCCACTGCACACCAGCCCGGACAACGGTGAGAGACTCTGTCTCAGAAAAAAATAAAAATAAAAAGAGGTTTATTAATTGGCTCACAGTTCCACAGGCTGTACAGGAAGCATGGCTAGGGAGGTTTAAGGAAATTTGCAACCATGAGAGAAGGTGAAGGGGAAGCCGACACATCCTAGATGGCTGAAGCAGGAGAAAGAGAGACAGTGAAGTGGGAAGTGCTACACATTTTTAAACAACCTGATTTCATGAGAACACCATCACAAGAACGGCAAGGGGGAAAGCACTGTCCCCCAACCGCCCATGATTCAGTCACCTCCCAGCAGGCTCCTTCTTCAAAATGTGGGGGATTACAACTGGACATCAGATTTGGGTGGAGACATAGAGCCAAACCATATCATTTTTTTTTTTTTCAGAAGGACATAAAACTTGTTTTATTACTTTTTTGGGCAAAGCGACATTGAGAGGTATTTGGATGGTTCTAGTCATTTTATGCTATTAAAAAAAGGTTTTTAAAACTCAACTGTACTTGTCTTTTGTAATTTTTACACCATAGATCTCATTAAAGTAGAAATACACTAATACTAATAAAAGCATATTAGTAACTTTTATTAGTTATTATATATATATATATACACACACTATACACACACACACACATATACTTTTTCTAATTTAATCCTCCTAGGAAGCAGTGCTATAATGTAGGAGTATTATTTTCTCCACACTGTTGATGAAGAACTGAGGTGCAGATAAGTGAAGTGACTTGCCTATGTCATACTCAGCAGTTTAGCAAAGGGATAAATAGTTACTTCTGTAAGTCATGCTGGTAATGTATTCTTCTGAGTTGAAGCCATTATTTTATTTTTTCATTGCTTTAATTTGAAGGAAGTAAATTGTATGTTTTCCTAACAGCTGTACAGTAACTCTCATAATAGTCTATAATTGAGGCTGGCAACCAACACAATTTTAAATTGGATTTTTCTCACTTTAATTCTGAGATTGTTTTCTGTAAGAGGACAGATTAGAGAGATCAAACTAAATAAAGTGAATCCGTAGTCCACCAAGAGATATATTTGACATTTTATTATAAAATTTTAGCTTTCAAATTTTCAATAATAAGAAATATAGAACCAATTTTTAAAATTTTCATCAGTTTGATTTTTTCTTTTATGTATATTAAAAAATTGACCTAATCTTAAAAATTTGTATTTCTTGTAAATAATAGTAGCACCAATAAATGTTAGTTTAGTTATACCTTCCTCTAAAACTCTGCAAAAGCTATTAAAAATGGTTTTATATTAAATTTAAGAATAATATACATGATTAAATTCTATTAAAAATGTTTACTTTCTGATTTGGGTGGCAGATTGATAATCTGTGAGTTACATATTCTGGTTTTGACTTTGTTGCTATAGGAAGATATATAAAATTTTTTATATTTTCCATTTTTTATGTGCCAGTAAACTTACAAGATAAATATAAGAACAATCTATTTCTTCAATTATTAGCGAGTTGAAAAGGAATGTGTAAAACCATACAAAACCTTCCTATGGATTTGAGGTTGACATTAGATGAGTAGGAGAGAGCATTTGAGAAAAGTGGCCCTATGCAGCCATTGTTCTGGCTTGACCAAGGGGTCAAAGGGCAGTAATGCATGAAGAAGAGTGTTAAATGTGCTTTTGTGAAATCCTCTGTGACTCTTGTCATCTTTGATCCTTGATTACTGGCCTTCCTTTATAACTCACACAATAAAATTTAAACTAATTCCCTTAAAAAATACTCTCTGTGTCTCCACTATTTCTCCTACAGACACAGAGAGACTATTACATATTTTGAAGCTATGTAACTGCGACGGGGTTCTTCCTGCCCACTGTACAAATAAAGACAACAGCATTACAGTAAAGAAAGACTTTATTAGACACAAGGCCAGACATATCACATGGAAGACAGAGTCGGTACTCATATCATCTTCTCCAAGGCTCCTAGGTTAGAGGTTTTTCAAAAGCAGTTTGGGGGAGGGCATGGATGGCTAGTCTTGCTGCTGATTGGTTGAGACAGAGAAGAAATCATAGAGGGTCAAAGCTGTCCTCCTGTCTGCTAAATTGCTTCTAGGTGGTGCTATAGGAGCAGGTAGGTCTATGTGGAGCCATGGGTGTCAGACATGCAAAAAACCTGAAAAGATATCTCAAAAGGCCAATTTTAGGTTCTGCAGGAGTGATGTTATTTGCAAAAGTAATTGAAAAAGTTGCATATCTTATAACTTCCTCAGTAATGGCTGACAATCATTTGTGTCTGCACGTTAGCAACACTCAGTCTTCTCTCCTCTCTTCAGCCTAACACTCCCATTAGCTTTACTACAGTTGTTGAATTTTGGGGGAAGCCTGTTATCATTTAAACTATATCCTGTATATTGGTGTTGCAAGATTCTTTGTCTAGGATGCCTTACTTACTCTTAAATATAATTAAACTTTATTCCTTTGCTGATATATTGTTATGAGTATGTGAACCCTAATTTTATGTTGCCATAGCTGGTAAGTGGACTGAGACCGCTTTTCCTCCTCCAAGTCTTGACTTTCTGGGTCCTAAACAAATATAATTCTACACTGAGATTATTTAAATGGCAAAATCTTAGCCTATATGGCTTCCTCTATCCAACTCGACTCCAGATAAAATCCTGACTTGGAAAGGGACGAACAGTGTAAGTTGCAAAAGTTCACAGTCTTGTAGGTAATGAAATGGGGAACCTTAACAAGAAAGCTACTATGAAATGTTATCTTGAGATATTTTACTTGCCCTTTAATATTATACAAATGCAAAGAAAAGACTTGGCACTGTATGTTAAAGCCCTCCAGGCACTAAATTTTTGGATTTTATCTCCCCTGTCTGCATTTGCATTTTCATTCTCTTTCTTTCTCTCTCTCTGTCTCTGTGTGTGTGTGTGTGTGTGTGTATGTGTGTGTATGTATATATGGATTATGAAATTACAATTAAAGATGAGATCTGGGTGGGGACACAAAACCAAACCATATGATTTTGCCCCTGGCCCCTCCCAAATCTCATGTCCTTCCATTTCAAAACACAATCATGCCCTTCCAACAGTCCCCCAAAGTCTTAACTCATTCCAGCATTAACTCAAAAGTCCAAGTCCAAACTCTTGTCTGAGACAAGGTAAATCCCTTTCCCCTATGAGCCTGTAAAGCCAAAAGCAAGTTAGTTATTTCCTAGATACAGTGGAGGTACAGGCATTGGGTAAATACACCCATTCCAAATGGGAGAAGTTGGCCACAACAAAGGGGCTACAGGCCCCATGCAAGTTTGAAATCCAATAGGGCAGTCATTAAACCTTAGAGTTCCAAAATGATCTCCTTTGACTCCATGTCTCACATCCAGGTCACACTAATGGAAGAGGTGGGCTCCCACAGCCTTGGCCAGCTCCACCCCTGTGGCTTTTCAGGGTACAGGCCATCTCCCAGCTGCTATCACAGGCTGCATTGAGTGTCTGCAGCTTTTCTGGATGCACAGCACAGGCAGTCGGTGGATCTTCTATGCTGGGGTTTGGAGGACAGTGGCCCTTTTCTCACACCTTCACTAGGCAGTGCCCCACCGGAGACTCTGTGTGGAGTCTCCAACCCTACATTTCCCTTCTGCACTGCCCTAACAGAGGTTATCCATAAGGGCTCTGCCCCGGCAGAAAATGTCTGCCTGGACATCCAGGCTTTTCCACACATCCTCTGAAAACTAGGCAGAGGTTCCCAAATCTCAATTCTTACTTTCTGTGCACCCACAGGACCAATACCATGGGAAAACTTCCAGGGCTGGGCCTGCACCCTCTAAAGCAATGGCGTGAGCTGTACCTTGGCCCTTTTAGCAATAGCTGGAGTTTCTGGGTTGCACAGCAGGGACTGTGCATGGATCCAGCTCATGAAAGCATTTTTCCCTCCTAGGCTTCCTGGCCTGTGAGGGGGTGGGGCTGCCAGGAAGGTCTCTGACATGGCCTTCACGCATTTCCCCATTGTCCTGGTGATTAACATTGGGCTCCTAGTATCTTATGCAAATTTCTGCAGCTGGCTTGAATTTCTCCCCAGAAAATGGAGTTTTCTTTTGTATTTCCTCATGAGGCTAAAAATTTAACAAACTTTTATTCACTGTTTACCTCTCGAACACTTTACTGCTTAGAAATTTTTCTGCCAGATGCCCTAAATCATCTCTTTCAAGTTCAAAGTTCCACAGATCTCTAGGCAGGGGCAAAATGCAGCCAGTCTCTTTGATAAAGCACAGCAAGAGTGACCTTTACTCCAGTTACCAGTAAGTTCCTCATCTCCATCTGAGACCACCTCAGCCTGGTGGTCTCACACTGTCCATATAACTATCAGCATTTTTGTCGAAGCCATTCAACAGGTCTCTAGGAAGTTCCAAACTTTCCCACAAGTTCCTGTCAACAAAAGTCATAGCAAGAATAACATTAAAACATATTTATGTTTCCAGTACACCCTAAATAGATTTGGCCATCTGTTGTCCAGAATATATTGACCTCTAATTAAAAACAAATATCTTCCAATATTCATTAAAGTACATTTTAACCAATTGTAACTGTTCTGTAAGAGTTCCTCACAGATTAACAAAGAGCCTTCGGGCAACAGCACTGGACTGTGCTGGCAGGAAAGGGAAATCCTACCAGGACACATTCTGTGTACAATAACCAATCAACCAGCAGCACTTCACACTGAGATTTTATAATACTTGAACTGAGAAAACATTAATCACTTTAACCTGGATATTTTTCCAGGATTTTAGATTACATAATGTCTGACAGCAGTATATGCCAAGTAATATGGCACTGTAAATTTCTTAGTGTTACATTTAAACAGAACAACATTTGTCTTGTCTGTTAGTAATATCTGTGAGACTGTTTTACATTGAATTTGGTACTTTGATTTTTCTTTATATCTGTAGAAGGAGTATTATGAGCAGTAAAATGTTTTTTAATGCAATTGTTTATTTAAACACTGGAACAAAACAATGTGTGCAAAAACATGCTATGTGATTATTAAGGAAGTCAGCATATTTTATGGTATGTTTTGAATATTTAAAGATGCCTCAGCTACCATTGTTTTTATATAGCTTACTACATATGGCTTTTTAAATTGTATCTGCAAATATTTCCCTAAACCAGATTGGGTGCCTGAACATGTTCCACCGAATGCTAAATGATTCAGTAAGGTACATGAGCACTCTGAAGAGTGATGTCTTTATATTCGCAGGAGCGTGGTAGGAGAAAAACATTGAGTGTCTTTCTCTGCATTGAAAAGAAAGAATAATATAAGTGACCTTCTAAATATGTTGATGGCCAAGTTATTACCTAGTTTATATAGAGGAAAAACATTCATTTTAAAAGTCAGAGCCAAGTAATAACAGAAGGAAAGGAAAATTAGAGAAAGAAAAAGAAAAAAAAAACAAAACAGAATTATTTGTGCTTTTCAGAATAGAATCAATTAAAGAGATATATCAGTGATGCACAAAATTCAAACAATGCCCATTTTTCAGTTTCTACTGATTCATACACACTTTTAACTTTTTTCTATAAAACCTGAATGTTATTTTAAAAGGAAATGATTTATCAGAGTATGTTTTTCATTTTTTAGAGAGTCAAATGAAAAGGATTTGAGAATAAACAGGATGCCTGTTTGTAATGCTGAGCATATTCAGAATTTTAAAGGCTAGCTCATGCTCAGTGTCAGGGAGACAGTGGTGGTAATGGTCTCCCAGTAGGACTTGCATCTTTTCTCATACCTCCCATCTATCCTTTAAGGAACTCCTAATATACTCTTCTTAAAGCATGTTGGCTCCTAGTAACTTTCCAAATAAATGCATACAAGATCTATGATGATCTCATCTCCAGTTTACTTTGACCTCTTCTCACTGCTCCTTTACACTTATTTGGCTTTGCAGTCAAGTGACCTACTGACTGAAACATCCATACACTTTCTCGCTTCCATTATTTTATTCATATTTCACATGCTGTCTACAAAGTTTTGACTTTGCTGCAACTTTTCTATTTCCACGTGTCAATGTTTGTTATTTTCCTTTCAAATATTACTCTGATTACCTTTGTTCCTTAAGCCACAATTAATTTTACTCTCTTAAAAACTCCCATAGCAATGTATCTAGATCTTTCACAGGGTATTTTATCATATTCTGTATCCTACATTAACTCATTTATGTAGATGTCTCATATCTTTCACAATTCATGATATTTTCTTCCATATATTACATCTCTCTGAGATCAGAATTCAGTTTGTTGTTATGTCAGCTCTGTACATCTACCTTTGAGAGTACATTGCATATAATGAATATTATATAACTCATTTAATAAATACAAAATGAATATAGTTATCTTAATTCCATTCATTCCTCTTTCATTGCTACAATTTTATTTGTTTACATTTTTTAATATGGTCAATTGGAAATAAAGTTGGTTCAAGGCCTAGAAAGAAGAGATTAAAGAGAAAAGGCCATAGAGTAACTATTGAAGGCTAGAAAAGCAGGTTTCAAAACTATCAGGATCCAGGAATTAAGGGACAGAGACTCAAACAACAGTTTCATAGCAGAAACAATCTAGTTAAGGTATCTCTGGTCACAGAAAATGGAAAAACAAAACCTTTCTGCTGAACTCTCAAATACTGAGAAAGGGACCTTGCATTAATTAATTGCATCAATTGTTCATGGAAGACCTGTATTTGGGAAGACATGACTACTGTCTACACTCTGTGCCTGAAAAATTTCTTTCAGTAATGAAAACAAAGTTGCCTTAAAAAAAGATAGTCTATTAGGAAGGAAAAATAAAAATTGTAAAAAAACAGGCATATATATATATAAACACTACTGATGATTTATCATGTGGAGATATTAGGTAAAGCATGGGAGATTATTATTTTTATAAAATGTAACTAATAAGCATGTTCTTCAAGTGTTTTATTATAGTCCATTGTAATACATTAGACTATGGCTGTGTTTACTGCACAAATTGAATATCTTACATAGGTATCAACATGACTGCCACAGAATGACTTTATTCAAAATTCCTCCAAATATGATATAATCAGATTTTCTGTATTCTGGGTTAGCATGTACTCAAAGATACCAGACTTTCTGACTATATGCATAGTATGCTAGACATTATGGGTTTAAAAATCAGGTATAAGCAGATTTAAGGATATAAATAGTAGCTGATTTATGAAGAAGATGAGATATGAGTCTCTACAAAGAGATACTGTGTGACAAAAAAGTACACATCTAGTCAAAGGAACAGACTCTACTTGAGTCCTAGGACTAGATGAGCTTAAGAAAAAGAAATCCTACATTGTGTAAAGTAAAATAAAAGCATTTTCCATTGGGTATCCACTAGAAATAGCCCTCTCCAGTGTCTTTACCTCAAAAAGAAGTTCAGGCTGTAAATAACATCTTTCTTATACCTCCCATCTATCCTTAATAGGGTATCTAAATTATTAAGGACATTATTAATACATATCTCAGATGAGTAAGTTTCTCAGATATTCTTGCATTTTGGTAAGAACATAGAGAAAATGTGTAGCATATTCTAACTAAGGAAAGTGAGGAGAAAGAACACATATGATGTGATATATAAGTGATGATTTATGCATAATTGGGCTAACAAACTTTCACCAAGTGCCTATCCTTTGTCTTGTAGAAGCAGACTTATTGGGACAGATTCTGAAAAGGTAATGACAATAACCAAAGTTTATACCTCTCAGCAGCATTTTTTAGTTCTTGATAAGAGACAGGCAAATACATGCTAGAGTGATTGTGGTAGAAATTTTTATGAGAACCTGGAGAAGGGCTCCCAAGAAGTCAAGGAGAAGGTTGCCTGAATGACTTCTAGAAAGCTAATGTTTGAGCTGATATATTGGAGCAAGATTTAGAGTAATTCAGATAAGGAAGGTATGCAAGTGGGTTGGGAGGGGGTAAAGTTGAGTAGAAACTAGAAGTTGGAGGTATACATTTCATATGTGTTGATAGAATAAAAATAAATTCTTCCATATTGTCCCTGAAAATGAGCTAAATTAGTTACAGCCAAAAAAGATATCTTTTAAAAGCATAACTCCCCTGCAGATATGTATGGCATACATCTTTAGAAAAAGAGGTTTGCTAAAGTAAGGAAGCAATCTGGTTTGTGTCTATCTAAAATAAAACATCATAAGATATGGAAAATCTGCAGCTGTTGAAAGCACACTGGGATATGAATTCCTCTTGCCTCCAGAAAATCAGTCTCAAAGACAGACTTTCTGCTAATACAAAGAACAAATAAGGGGTAGGCATGGTAATCATGGTGGCATCTTTAGATCTGTACAAATGGCCAAAAGGTGGTTTTCTATTCTTTCAAGCCATGCTGTGCTCTTTGAAATTTTTCTTCTAAATTAGTTATTTAGGTAGATAGCTCATGACAGTGTTTCTTTAGCTTTATAGTGTTTGGATTATCAACTAAGGCTTCTCAGCCTTAATTTAAGACAGAATTATCTCTATCAATAAAAAATGATGTTAAGACAGTAACTCCTTTGTCTTTGAAGCACTCAAGTTGAAAGAAAAACACTCATACATAAACACAAAAGGAGTTGGCTTCTCTAGAATTGAACTTGGAAGAAATTGTAGTGTTATTAGTTCATATCTTATAGTAATATCATCCCTCCAACTCTGAATTCATCAGGGAATCCGTGCCAGAACTTCTCTGACAGGTAGACAGCTGACTTCTCTTTGACTAGTTATTCTACTCTCAGATGATAGCCTATTTTGTGTTTGAAGCACTTTAATTGGTAGAAAATCCTTCCATAGTTTGCTAGCAATTGTTATCTGTTGAATGTACCCTGTAATGTCTTGTTTATTGTGTAATCGTTGTTCTGCATGTAGACCCTTTTTGTGCTTACACATAGCAAAAGTTCTCCATAATTTTATACTACTCAGGCTAAACAACTTGTCTTTTCAAATGTTTCTCATGTGACATCATATGTATTCTTTCTCCTCACTTTCCTTAGTTAGAATACACCACATTTTCTCTGTTCTTATCAAAATGCAAGAACATCCATGAGTCTTACTCATCTGAGATATGTATTAATAATGTCCTTAATAATTTAGAGACCCTATTAAATTTGGGAAGAAACAAAGATATGAAAACTTCTGTTACAAGTATTGCTTTCATGCAGTTGTAATCTGTAATAAATGAATAAACTAAATCTTTACCCAATAATTTGCACATTCATGTAAGGGTTTTCATTTGTTGACAGGGGAGTGGGACTTAAATGTTAATTCCTTATTCTTATTTGCTTAAGTTGTTTAGGGCTCACATGTAAGGAAAAGCCTCCTTGATGTTTGGGATTTTGTATAATACAGCAGAAAATTCAGATCTCAGAGAACTGTCAATGTAAATCCCTGTTCTGACATGGTGTAATTTTGTGGACTTCAACTAGCTATTAACTTTTCTGATGATTAATGGTTGTATCTACAAAGCAAACACAACTTTTAAGGAGTTATGCAAAGATGAAATGAGATTGTGAATGTAAGATAACAAGAATATATAGTGCCTTGTTCACAGGAAATGCTCTATGAATGTTAGCAACATTCAGGGAAGAACAACACATTCACATCTAATTTAACAATCAAGTTATGTTTTCTAGATGTGACAAACAGTAAGACCCTCAAAACCCAACATGTCTTGCTTGAAATTTCACAGCTTCTTAACATAAGAAACAAAATAATAACCCTAATCCTCTGTGTTTTTTATTTCTTTCAATAATACCAGTTATGATTATAGACAAATGCATGTTTCTGTTGCTGTGAACAAATTTAAGAAAATGAATATTGAAAAGAATGATATACATGCTATTTTATCAAATATTCTATCAGATTTATTTCAAAATACCTGTCTGCAATAAAAATGTAAGATATTACTGTAATAAAAGCATAAATAGTGTTTTAATGTTTAATATGAGCATAACACTAAACTAGAGCTTGTTGGTAGCAAATGCTGGAGGTAAGGACACAACTGAAAGATTATAAATGATCTCCTTGTGTCTCAGCCAGACATTTCAGTTAGAACATTCCAGAATTATGGCAATTATATTTTTTACATGATCTTTATTTATGGTTTTGTGACTGAGGTTTAAGAATGAAAATTAATTACAGCCTGTTTATAATTCTTTCCATATTCTAAACTTATAATAAAAAATATGGATGCAGGAAATAAACACTTTCTCTTATATTTTGTTTATGATGTTCTCCTGCTCATCCTGCCTAACAGCTTTTCTGATGTGTTTTAGTTTATCAGGTTTTAGTGACATCCTTGCCACCAATTAGCCATGTTACATCTAAGGTTAGTTAGCTGCAAAGATGTAGCTCTATCACTCACTTTAGGTATGTTTCCCTATGTGTAAAATATTGATAATTGCTTTCCTAAATATTCTATGAAAATATAAAAAAGGCTTAAATATAGTAGGAGAGAAATGAGTTATAGAAACCAAGTTCCAGGTGCCAGTTATACCTATCACTTGAGTAAACTATAAGTCACTTAACCTAATGGAGCCTCTTTTCTCCATCTATCAAAGAGGGCATTGAGCTAGATCTTAAAAACCTCTTACATAGTAAAGCCTAAGGTAAAAAACATAATGTGTATGTATTTTTTAATATACATATTAAGGAATTATATATGTAATATATGTCTATTTCTTAATATATATTTTAAAAATCCTTATGATACTGTATATGTAAAATTGTGTGCATATATACACATAAGGATTTCTTGTAAGAAATATATACGTTATATATTATATATAAATTGTGTATATACACACAATATTATAAGGATTATAAGCGTATACACACACAGTATTGTAAGGATTTCTTTCCATGTGCTTTCATTGTCTAGTAATAACAGATACACTTGGAGTTTTAATAAAATACATTCACCTTGTGATAAAAGTTAATTTACATAGCAATTGTACTTTAGAAATATATAGATTAACATCAGTTTGGTACTTTATTGTTTAGAAAATATGCTAACTGTTTAGAACTATTGGTAAGTATATGACATGGTAAAAAAGAACATGAAAAATGGAATAGAAGCCAAGTTTGAGTAAAATTTCTATAGTCACTTAACCACCTCAAGAGTTTTCCTTCTTCTGTAAAATAGACCCAAATTAGTACTTGTTAGAAGAATTTGTTGGATTCACAATTATGACCTTTCCGAGGTAAAAGCCCTTGGCTGTTTAACAGCTAGTCTTATTCAATGTTTTACATGGATGGATGTTCACAGCCTGATATCCTTTCTTCCTCCTTTCCACTGTCATAACATCCACTCCTGAAATAAAGACCAGAGGAGCCATGTGAGCACAAGTTACTGAGGAATTCAAATTGGGTCAGGTTGAAAATTCCTGGCGGGGATAATCCACAGTATATACAAGCCACATCTTAGAAAGTGAAATATAGAGAAGTCATAAACATTGTCCTCAAATTGGGTAGTCTGTGAGGGCTTTCCACAAAATAAATAATATATATATATATATATATATTTTTTTTTTTTTTTTCTTGCTTGTCAGTCTTAGTGTTCTTTTTAAATTTTAGATGGGCCTTTACTCTTTGATAGGTAACATATGCTGTTACATTTTACTAGTGTCCTATAAACTTAAAGCAGAGGAAATTTCAATGACGAGATAAGGAAAATAAATGCATTGGCACACAGAGTGATGGCCACTTCCTTTTCTGAATTCAGAATTGTATTTTGCACTGTGATCAGCTCTGGCTAGCATCAAATGTATTAGGTAACTCTACTTTCCTGCCCATAAAGACAATATTTTCAACATTAAAGACCATCATCAATGATGGACTGGGTAAAGAAAATATGGCACATATACACCATGGAATACTATGCAGCCATAAAAAGGATGAGTTCATATCCTTTGCAGGGACATGGATGAAACTGGAAACCATCATTCTCAGCAAACTGACACAAGAACAGAAAACCAAACACCGCATGTTCCCACTCATAAGTGGGTGTTGAACAATGAGAACAGAGGGACACCAGGAGGGGAACATCACATACGGGGGCCTGGGTGGTGGGGAGCTAAGAAAGGAATAGCAGGGGATGGGGGATTGGTAGAGGATAGCATTAGGAGAAATACCTAATGTAGATGACAGGGTGATGGAGAGGAGTGCCGGGGATGCTGGATGGTTTCAGAATGAAACTGTTCCATATCAGATAATCAGGGATTAGATTCTCATAAGAAGTGCACAAACTAGATCCCTCGCATGTGCAGTTCATAATAGTTTGTGCTCCTTTGAGAATCTAAGACTATGGCTGATCTGACAGGACATGGAGCACAGGTGATAATGCTTGCTCCCCCATCACCACCTCCTGCCGTCAGGCCCAGTTCCTAACAGGCCAGAGACCAGTACTGGTCCCCAGCCTGCGAGTTGGGGATCTCTGATCTATAATAAATATCTATGAACTCAGACGAGATTTGTTTAATTGTGTGAAACTTTGCCTGTGTCTCAAAATATGACTCAGCCTGCAAAGCAGAGAAATACAGTGAAAAAAATGAATGTTTCTGAAAAAGAAAACCCATTCACAAAAGTTTTGAGATTTGCTTCTGCATCAATATCATCATAGCTAACACTTATTGAGCAATCACTTTATGTCATGTCTGTCCCTGAATTATTGAAGAGGAATAGCCCTTTTAATCTTTACAATAGCCAAAGATGTAGATAACACATTTATCACCATTTTACAGATAAAGAAATATAGGCACAGAAAGAGCATCCTAAGTTAACTGCTAATAGGTAGCAAAGCAGAATTTAAACTAGGACGTCCAAACCTGGAGCCCACGCATTTAACCATTAAATACATTGACTCTCAATGAGGAGCATGACATAGTCATGAAGTGGCAAAAGTTAGATATGGATGTAATGTTAAGTTAATAATAGGATATAAAGGATATAAAAATCTTGGCACTTACCATGTATGTGATGCCAGTATAGTTAGATGTGGAAATACCGAGTCATTGATCATTGCATAAAAATGCCTATGTTTTCAAAAGATCACTCTGGGGATATGGCTCAGGTTGGGAAGATATTTGAGAAAAATAGATAAACTGGGAGAAAAGTATAATAGTCTAAGGATATGAGAGTTTGAACCCAGAGAATGGTCATGAATAGAAAGAAGAAGAAATTTGAAATTGAATAAATTAAAGACAATACAGCTCATGTGAAACTCCGTTCACATCAAGGAATTAGAGAATAAAAAGAGAAAATGTTTCCTACTTGGACAAATTGTGGAGGCCAGGGCCATTAGCAAGGACAGGAAATGCAAGGGGAAGAATCAATTTTGAAGAAAGATAATAATTTAAGTTTTGGAACATCTGAAAAATTCTAAAATTTCCTGATCTTTGTTTATTTAGAAAATGACAAAATTTATGATCTCCAATCCACTCTTGTCAGTATGGAACCGTTTTGTCATGTGCTTTCTTCCTATTAAATGTGGCCTAACTTTAGTTTCCAATGTAACCATGTTTACATTAAAGTAAATCTATTGGCACTAGTCTTCCCATTCTGAAAATAATTAATCATGCAGGTCTCAACTTGTCTTGGAAACTGCATATTTATGAATGAGATAGTTTCATTCTCCTTTCAAAGGAAATAAATTGTTTGTCAAGCATCTAGAGCTCGGTAAACATTGAAAATATATATATATATATATTTATTTATTTATTTATTTATTTATTTATTTTGCTGGATAGAAAAATTCCAATGAGAGAAGCATGTTCCTTATCAACTAATCCATTTTTCTTCAGAAATGTATTGTAATATTTAATTCCCTATATATGACCAGCTTAGCACAGACATTTTATGGCTTGAAACACAAGGTATTTTTGAAAATCTGAATGCCTATAATATAGCTGACATTCTTTTAAGATTCAAAAAGACTCATCTATTGAGATCAGTTGCTTTAATTTTCATCACCAAGGTGCATCTTTCCTTTTCTTTCAGACCCTCATGTGTGGTAAGATTTGGTTGGTGGACTTTGCGGAGATGCCATACCAAATGACTCTCTGTAGTTATAAAGCTTTCTCTTTTCCCTGTTCCTTTTCTGTTAACAGCGATGGTATCATCACTCTTTTTATTTTCTTTTTTTTTTTTGTAAATCTGAAAGGGACTTGTCCTTACTTTGTAAAATCATGGTGTATTTTTTTCTTTATAAATTCTCCCCTCAAACAGTACAGAGCTGAAAGGCAACAATGGTTTTATCTACCGTATGTGTCTCTGCTCCCAGCACAGAGAACAATTCCTAGCACGTAATAAACCTCGGTAATCCTTTGTTAAATGAATGAAAGAATAAAGGAATGGGTGAAATGTTAAGTTTGTTTCCAAGATTTTATTCTGTTTTGTTTTTAATTTATTATTTTAAATAATTTCAGACTTAGAGAAGAGTTTCAAATATAATAAAGTATCTCACATACCCTTCACCCTAATTCTCCAATGTTACTAACTTATACAACCAGAGTACAAATATCAAAATCAGAAAATTTAATTGATGACAATTCTATTACATAATCTGTAGGCCTACTGAAACTTACCAAAAGGTCTCATTAATTTTCATTTACTAATATGAGATCCAATTTAGGATCCTAGATTGAATTCAGTGTGCCATGTTTACCTGGTTTCTTCCAGTCTGAGACAGCCCTCAGACTTTATTTGCATTGATCACTTTGACACCTTTTAAGAGTACTATTTTGTACATGTTTTACCAGTTTGGGTTTGTCTGATGTCTCATGTTTACATTGAGATTATGCATTTTGGAGTAGATTGCCCTATGAATGATGTTATACTTTTCTCAGTGCATTGCACTGAGCGATACACAATGTTGAAATTTCTTATTGTTTATGATGTTAATTTTGATTACTTATTTAAGACAGTTGGTATAAATCACATTTCTCCTCTGTAACATTACATTTTTTTCATTATAATCAACAATTGTCTTGGGAAGTACACTTTGAAACAATAAAAATATTCTTTTTTCTCATTATTAATATATACTTGCTCCCTAATTTATCATTCTTTGATAAATTTTTCCTACAATAAATGTTACTGTGGTGTCTGCCACATGATAATTTTCATCAGCATTTCTACATTTGTTAGTTTAAATTCTAATGTGAATAGGGCAGTTTCTTTACCTCATTTATTTATCCAGTTATTTAGGTTATACAGATTCCCTAATGTTTATTTTATGTAATGGCTTTTAATCTATTACTATTCTTATTTATTTAGCTCTATTGTCCCAGATTTAAACACTGGCTTCTATGTAATTTCAACATGACCTTATCATTTTTTAACCACTTTCTTACCTTCTGGCACCACAAGATATTTAAGACTCATATTATATTTGCCCTGCTCCACTCCTTGAATCTACCTGTTTCTCTCAGGAGTTCTCGTTTCTGTTACATAATAGTGATACGAAGAAGGCAAGACTCTTAACTGCCATCATGGCTACCCAGGTGTCGTTTTTTCTGGATCCTCTCACTGGACGTAGCTAGGAAATATATGTACTATTCGCACAGAAATGCACTCCTTATACCATCTATGCACATATTTTAACTATTTCTGTAGCTGTTATTTATATCTATTTATCTATTTCTCCTATTTCTGAATCCAATCCAACACCAAAAGGTTCATTCTAGGCTTCTCTCTGTGATTATTTGTAAATTCTTTTTTGTATAGTGAGTTATACACAATATATTTAGGTTTTTGTTTAAATACATAATCTACATACTTTCAGAAATGTTAACCTGTATTCTTGTGAAAAATAGGGTACAGTATTTGTGTACAGATATTTTGATTTTCTATAAAAATTCTGTTTCTAGAATTCACTTTGTTTCTTCTATATCTCTCATAAAGTTAAGCTAGGTGTGCTAATACATGCATATGTAATCAATTTAGGGTTATTTGTTACCATATGTATTCCATTTTGTCCTCTTTTCCTTTCTAGCTGATATTATCTAATTTATTTTGAAGGTATATGAAACTTTATCAGTGTCTAAAAAGTAAAATATAAAAAATGTATATTTAGAGCTGTATCACTGTCCCCTCTCTCTTCTTAACTGCTTCCATTTCCCTATTTGCTTTACCCCTTCCCAATCTATGCCCTGTAGGTAGCATATCTCATTTCTGAGTTTTCCTTCCTCCTCCAATAGTTCTTTTTTATATACATGTATATTATTACATATGTGCTTAGTCTTACATAAAGGGAAACAGAAACACTATTTTGCACTTTAACTTTTTAAATTTAACAATATGTGCTGAAAATCACTTATCTAAGTTCATAGAGATCTTCTTCCTCCATTTGAATGGCTGCCTAATACTCCAATGTGTGGATGTACCATAGTTTATTCAAACCCTCTGTTATGTAAGACATTTAGGCTGTTTCCAATGTTTTATAATTATAAACAATTCTACAATGAGTGACCTTCCACACACACATATTTGTGTTGTTGATTCTTTAGAGTTAGCTACCAGAAGTGGGATTTCTCGGTAACATGGGCAAGTGCTAATGTAGTTTCAACATTTTTCACTAGAAGGATTGTATCAGGTTTTATTCCCATCAGCAATGTGTGACAATGCCTATTTACAGCATTCAAACAGAATGTGTTGTCACTTTAATTTTTGCCCATCTAGTGTGAAAAAATAATGTCTCAGTGATATTTTTACTTGCATTTTTTAAATTGTGAGTTTTAATATCTTTTCATGACCATTAACAAAAGTCCTTCTCAAATATTTTTTTAATGGGGAATAAAGGACAAAAGCATGATGGAAAAATGAGAAAAAATCATGAATAGACAATTCACACACACAAAAAGATTAAATAAGATCCATACCTCAAATAATTAAAACTACTCTGGTTTTATATTCATAGACAAGTACCACACTATTTTAATTAGAGTCTTTATATTATGTCATGAAATCTGGTTTATCTGTTTAATATTCTGATTTCTTATTTTATCTTCTCAGCGTTGTACTGGCTGCTCTTGCCTGTTTGTTTATTCATATGAACTTTTGAACCAACTTATCTAACGGCATACAAAGTCTGCTTTATATGCTTTTAGAATTGTATTAAATTTGTAAATCAACTTAGAGATAACATCTTCTTACAGTAAGACTCTCTAACCAAAACCAGGAATATGGTAATAATTGTTAATGCCCACTTTTGGATTTTTCAGAAGTACTTTAAGTTTTCACAAGTTTTTGTGCTTCATTTGTAATTCATCTACTTCATCAAATGAATCAGTATTTTCTTTTAGCTCATTATATTATCATTTTCTGTGAGTTGCTTGAGTACCCAAAAAGTTATATTCTTCATTATTAAGGTGTAGCATTTGACATACCCATAAGATCTGTCCAGATGATTACATTTTTTAGGCTAGAATTCCACTTTATCTGCCCTCAGAATCATTACCAATGATCTCTTATCTCTTTCACACACCTTATTCATTCCTTTATTTTTAGCCTTTTTAATTTATTTTCCTTGGTTTTTCTCTCATGTTCTGTGCATAGCTGAACCTTGATTTGTAAGTCAAATGGAAGAATCTGTCTTTAAATGGATAAATTAAGTCCTTTTACCTTTATTTGTATGATGGATTGATCTGATCTTGACTGTATCATAGTATGTTTAAATTATGAATATTGTGTTATATTTTCCATGTTTCTATAGAAGATGCATATTCTTTGCTCTGTAATTCACAAACACTTTTTTGAGGCTATTTAAAGAGTTTGTTGTTGTTGTTCTAGTATTATCAGTTGTACATCTTTTTAATGTTCTTAGTTTCCTGGTAGCTTACTTTATGTTAAACTAGCCACTATGCCCATTTTTAAAATTAGTTTTTAATTTATGTTTTCTGCATGCATCAATCATCCACTGGTGTTTTTTAATGTAAGCATTTAACTTTCACTTTTTCACTAATAAATGAGTTTATTCTTTCCCCTTTTTCTCTCTTACTCCTCTTATATTTTACTAGTATTATATGTATTTTGTAACAATCTATAATATTTTTACATATAATATTTTGTAGGTACTAACTCTTCAAAATAAATTTGCCAAGAATACACAAGTAGAAAGTGTATCTACTATCTTTGAATTTCTTATTTTTGACTTTTAAGGTGTTTTTCTCTAATCTCAATTACAGCATTTTTATAATGCTCCTTTATATGTATGTGCTATATCAGAAATAGTTCTGAGTACAGCAGTCCTATCTTCAGTATCCTCAGAGCCCCTCAATAATTGTTTAGTGCAATCAATGTTAGTAATAAGTTTTACAAAGACTGTAAGAGTGGTTGGAAATAAGTTTACTGAAAATAAGCATTATTTTATCCATACAGTAGTCTTTCATTTGTTCCAATTTGGAATCCTTGTTGTTACCTCATGTCTAACCAAAGAATTTTGTGAATTCTAGCTTCAAAGTTCTACTAAATAGACAGATTTAATTACTGATTCCAAGACCAAATTCTAAACTTCAAATCCATGTTAAACTAGTGTACTGAAAAGAAGTTTTTCAGATGAGAATCTAGTTCCAAAATTTGTGTACTTTAGAGATCTTTGAGGAATGGTCTTTTTAAAAATTATAAAGACTGAAATGAGAACACTTGTGAAAGTTCTTTCATTTCTAAATTTTATGTCCACATATATTTCTTTGGATTTTTCTGTCTGGAGATACCAAACTCATTTTGCCTGTTAAGATGCATTTTATCTCTCAGGTTTCAAGTTACACTTTACAAAGTGAATGTAATGATAATACACGTCCCTCTCTGCTCCTGGTGATATGAAAGTTCACTTGCAGAGTGTTTATAAATTATTGAATAGCTGCTCCATCTACCACACCAAATTAATATGAAATTACAATTCATAATATGAAAGTGCTTTGGAAATAGCAAAATTATATACAAATGTGATTGTCACTGATTTGTAAGTCGGTTTAGGTGAATGACACAGTCTTCATCATGCCAACATCATAAATTTTATACTATAAATTTTATTAACTATTCAATGTCATAAAATAAGAAATTTATTTTTTGAAACCTGACCTATCCATTGCTAGCTAACATACGGATCCTGTGGATCACACACACATACACACAGAGAAGATGGGGAGAAAATGTCAAATTATAATAAAGTAAGTTTAAACAAAAATAAATTCAAGCCATAATCTAATTTATCAGTCTTTTACCCTAATTCCAGGACTGACATTTAGCTGGTACACAGCAGCAATATTATCATTGTTGGTAAGCGTTGAAATTTTTGTATGGGAATTTTAAATAGCTTCTGTGCCGAGCTCCCCAAGAGCCTCCACACAATCCTGATTCTACATCCCTAGAACTCCCATCATCCAGCCACCAACGATTAGTCCCTGGAGGAACAGGGTCTGTTGATCTTGCTTCAGTGCTGTGGCACTGTGGCACTGTTCTTACTGATTGGTGCCTCAAGTATTTTATCTCTCACATTTCCCTGTCTCTTTAAGGCGAAAGATGAATGGATGAATGAGATTTCCTTTCCAGCTTCCATATCTCTCATCCACAGGATCCACTTTTAGAGACTAGCAGCAGTATGCTTTGACTTGGCCACTTCCAATTTCCTCTAGTTTGAGAATACTTTCCTGTATCCTTCATCTGTTTTTCATTCTTCATTCAGTTTAGTCTTCCTGAAAGTTTCCACTGACACTCTGGCATATCTGAATGGCCCATATATGTGTTCTCCTATCACCATGTACTTTTTACATGATATCTTTAGCATTTTACACTGTAATCACATAATTCCTTGTATGTCTTTCTTTCTGGATTCCCATTCCTTAGGCAAGGGCTTAGTTGTCTTGTATTTAGCATATAATGTTATAAATAAAAGAATACATACAGTTAGTATGTTGAGGTTAAGTACATATCAGCCCCTCTGATAAACTGTTTCTAAATTTTATATTTCTACATCATTGTTTTAAAGACAAAATAAAAAATTCAGCAAAAGAAAACTAGCCTACTTGAGTGCACACTGCCTGAAGTTGAACTGGCATGTACCTGAATGTAATACTCTTATCCTTCCAGCAACACCATGCTGCTTATCTACTAACTTGTAAATATGTCATTTTCCATTTGGAATCTAGAGCACTGGGCACATAATCCACACTGGATTCAACAAACAAAATAAGAAATGGCTGGTGTTTAAAATTTTCCATTAACAGTTGCAATTCTCAGACTCTCACTCTTGAAAGCATTGTAATTTTATATTCACTTACTTTCTTTTCCTTCTGTGTAAATTGAAAAATCTTCTGTATAAGTGTAGCTCTTTCAAAGCATTTTCTCATTTCCAGTACTAACACAGAAGGGTTACATAATAGTGTGGTATGCTCCCTTTTTCTTTTCTTAACAAAACACTGTCTTCAAAACGTGTCTTTTGCTTGTCTTAATCTGAAATTTAGAACGAGCTTATCAGAGGGGCCAATGTGTACTTAACCTCAACATATTAACTGTATCCATTCTTTTTTTTTTATAACACTATATGCTAAACACAAGACAACTTTATTGTTCATATCACTGTCAGCATTTTGGTCAAAGCCATTCAACAACTTTCTAGGACGTTCCAAACTTACCCACATTTTTCTATCTTCTTCTGAGCCCTCAAAAATGTTCCAAACTCTGTTACCCAGTTCCAAAGTTGCTTTCACATTTTCAGGTATCTTTACGGCAGCACTCCACTCTATTGGTACCAATTTACTGTACTAGTCTGTTCTCACACTCCTAATAAAGACATATGTGAGACTGGGTAATTTATAAAGGGAAGAGGTTTAATTGACTCATAGTTCCATGTAGCTGGGGAGGCCTCACAATAATGGTGGAAGGCAAACAAGGAACAAAGTCATGTCTTATAGGGTGGCAGGTAAGAGAGCTTGTTGAGGGGGAACTCCCCCTTATAAAAACCATCAGATCTCACAAGACTTATTCACTATCATAGACCAGCATGGGAAAGACACATCCCCATCATTCAATTACCTCTGGCCAGGTCACTCCAACAACATGTGGGAATTATGGGAGCTACAATTCAAGATGAGATTCGGGTGGGAACACAGAAAAACCATACCAAAAGTAAAAGTAACAATATATGGGCAGGGCACGGTGGCTCATGCCTGTAATCCCAGCACTTTGGGAGGCAGAGGTGGGCAGATCATCTGAGGTCAGGAGTTCGAGACCAGCCTAGCCACTGTGGTGAACCCCCATCTCCACTAAAAATACAAAACAAATTAGCGAGATGTGGTGGGCAGGTGCCTGTAATCCAAGCTACTGTGGAGGCTGAGGCATGAGAATCACTTGAAACCAGGAGGTGGATGTTGCAGCGAGCCAGGATCACACTACTGCACTCCAGACTGAGAGAGAGAATGACACTCTCTCTCTATGTGTGTGTGTGTGTGTGTATATATATATGTGTGTGTGTGTGTGTGTGTGTGTGTGTGGTGTGTGTGTGTGTGTGTGTATCTCTTGCCAGTGAAGAAGACACATGTTTTACTGGGAACGGAAGAAGACATTAGCATGGGTATAGATTCATATAAAAGGATGCCAAGTAAGGAGGGGTAGACTATTGAGAAATATCTTGCCTAAAACTTAGTTTTCTCTATGAGGGGGAGATGTGAAGTCATGTATTAATTCTGTGTAAAAATGTGTGGGATTTTGCATATGCTTGTTTGCTAAAAGATTGAGTCATCTAAGAAATAATAAAGTTTCATGTAAAAGTTGAAGTGAATTAGAATTGTAACTGATTGAAATAGCACAGATAGCTTATACACAAACTGGGAACTCAGCTGTAGTTTGAAACATGACCTAACAGCAGTGTTTCTCCATGGCTTTTCATCCCCTTGGTAAACTTTTTAAGTATGTTTTCCTTCTTGTTTTCTCCATAAAATTTTAATGTTTTGTTATACTCATTATGACGTGATATATAATTAGTGTTTTGATATACTCATTATACAAATTTTAATGTTTTGATATACTCATTTTTATGTTTTGATATACTCAATTTTGTCTTTTAGAGGTCAAAAAACCATTACAATATCTGAAGTTTTTTTGCATCCTTCCCGCAACCCAATAATCAATTTTCACCCTTATGAAATCAATGATTATTTAGAGAAAGAGTTTTCTTACTTGGTCCCCACTAAAAATAGGTGAAAATTTACTAAAGTATGATATCCTCTTATTGTTGTCATAGTGGCAACATGGCAGAGTGAAAGAAGCATGACTTTGAAATCACAAAAGCAGACATGTTTCTTTATCCTATTTAGTCATTTCTTCAAACTTCCTGTTTGAATTTGGGAACTTTGCTTCACCTTTATGAGCTTCAGCTGTGATCACATATAAAGTTTCTATCACGTGGTTGTTAAAAATTAACAGATGGCATTTTTTTTATGCTTTTGCTGTATTGAGAAAGTAATTCAAAAAATTGAGTTAACAGATTAAAATTTTAAAAAAAGTCAAGACATGAAACTTAATGATGAGGAAAAGAAAATAAGAGGTAAAAGTAATAGACATGGAACAACTAGTTGTGTTACGAGTGAGATGCTGGAGTATAACATTTTATGTGTGAAGAATTTTGGGGTAAGAACAAAACCCAGGCACATTTGTGGGTATAGTTTGCTGGAGTGGATTTTTAGGCCCTTGAAGAGATTAATTAAGAGACATTAATATGAAGGTATAAAGTAGGTGGTCAACAGGGAGATTAAAATCATCTAAGGCCAGAAACAAAGGTTCAGTATGGATAGTAACCAGCAGATTAGCAGATGACATCATTAAGTTGACAGAGAGAAACTTAACAAGATACCATAATATTTACAATGAAAACTTTTCATACAGGACAAGGTGGAAGCACAGTGAACAAGAAGTAATATTATGGCCTGGAGAATACCTCTGTGGCCTCCATTTCATGGCATTATGGAATATGGGGAGAGGACAAATCAAAGGTAAAGAGCAAGTTTTACAACTCAAATGCTATGTACAACCCATATACTAGGTTTCTAATATCATGCAAATTATGAAGGTTTTCTGAGTCTCAGGTTATATAGAATTGGAATAATAATGTCAAACTCAGGGAATTATTATTCTGATAAATATAACACTATCAATGAAATGCTGAGTAAATGACTGGACACTGGTGATCCTTCAAAAAAGTGGCAGCTATTTCTATTACTAACCTCTGCTGGGAAAAACATGAAAAGATGTGGTCCCAGGGAAAAGTGATGTTGCAGTTAAAATAAAGAGTAGTGAGAAAGAGAGTATAAGCAATTTCGAAACCATCATTGCAGCATCCTGCTGCAATAACCTATGATATAAAACACTGACTTACAAGCAGGAGAAAACAGATAAAGCTACTTCTGAACTGTGAAGTCTTAAAACAGATCCCCCAATTGCAATTCCACAGTATATCACAATTGCATTTTCCCCCCTTTAGACATTTTATCAATAGCTTCTATTGCTGTGCTTCCTGGTAGACATTTATCAATGAGAAAGTTACCTTTTATCCAGGTATAGAATCAGACAGGAGGACAGCAATCAATGAAACTTACAGGTTTTGTAAATGACAGAGCCATTTTCACAGTTTCTAAAGTCCTGCACTTGACTCAATTATTTCTAGAGAAAGAACAAATGTGAAAAAATCTATACCATTCATATAATTATGGCAATAAAATTTCATGATAGAGATAAAAGATAACTTTTTGTTAGATCTAATGATCCTTACATGAATTAAAAGTTATGCTATGAATACATACTCTTACTTGTCATGACTAACAATTTGAGCCTTGATTCAAAGTACAACTTGGTGAATGGCAAAAGGCCATCGGGACTACTTACTAAGTCATTGCATGTGTTATATAAAAGTTTCTCACAGGACCTTAATTTTTATTGGTCTGCTAAGACAGGAGTTTGTTTTTATATCCAAACTTGAGATCATCATTTTCTATTATTTAATATGAAAATGATATATTACACATATTATAGCCTTTAAATACACATTCTTTTTTATCTCAGAGCCACATAATCACTTTTTAGAATAAAATCCATTTTGTATTTTAGTTTAGATGCATTTGGTCAATTTTACTACTAAATTTTGACAAAAAATTTCCAAAAGCAATCTGTTCTTTGAGAAGCACAGACTCATATACCTGAAGTAAATAAAGTTTGGGAATTTGGGACTGTTATGTTTTTTAATATACATAAAAGGAGAAAGGTAATAAATCAGCATTTTGGTAGATACAAATGACAAAGTAAGGCACCATTTTAAAGCATTCTTAATTCACACCTTCTAGAATACAAAGACTACAGACAGGTGTTCCAATGTACAAGAAATATGTGAAATTTTATTATCTGAGAATTTATTTTAAATAATGCTTAATGCTGTAGAGGAGACATAAGCAAAGACGAATAGCTGTAATGACGGCAAGATGTAACCATGACAAGTTCCCTGAATATTGGAGAGAAATGCCCACAAAATGAAGAAAATTTTTTAAGACATATAATAATAAAAAAGATTTTATTGCAGCCAGAGTCATATTGCAAGCAAGAAATTCAATGTAGAAATAAATTAAAAAGCCACAAATAGTGAAGATTAAACATAGAAAAGCTTGAATCTGATGATATCACTGAGCAACAAAAATGATGCTAGCAGCAACACACATCACTATTTCCTAGCACATGAGGAAGTAATACCCCAATATGTGAAGACTGCTGGTTGGACTTTTGGTCCGTCACAAATAAAACACTTTTCTAATTGCTACAACCACCTGTTACTTTGAAAATCAAATATGAAAGATTCAGTTCAGTTTTCTATCCTTTTTTTTTCTTTCTGCTTCCCTTTATTGTTTGTTGCCTCCTTACACTTGTGCTCTAATTGCTCTGAGCTTAATGGTAAACAGGAGGAGCCTACATTTATTGCACCCTTCTATTGCGCCTGGCTAAGATCTTAAGCCAGGTCTCATTTATTCATTGTGGTAACCTTAAGAATACCATGCTATTATTGTACATAGTTTATACATCGCTGTGGTCTGAATGTTTGTGTCATCTCCAAAATTTGTATGTTCAAATTTAATTACCAAAGTGATGGTATTAGAAGGTGAGGCCTTTGGGAGATGATTAGGTCATAAGGGTGTCACCCTCATCAGTGGCATTAATATCTTATAACAGAGGCTTCAGGAAGTGTGTGCTCCTTTTGCCTTCTGTTCCTTCAGCCATGTGAGAACATAGCATTATTTGCCTCTGGAAGACACAGTGTTAATGGTGCTATCTTGGAAGCAGAGATTGGACTTTTACCAGACACCAAATCTGCCAAAATCTTGATTTTGAACATTACAGTTACCAGAACTGTGAGAAATAAATTTCTATTATTTATAAATTACACAGTCTAATTCATTTTTTATAGCAGCATAGACTAGAGATGCATGGAGTCTTAGATTGAAGACTATGAAGTAACTAGTCAAAGGCTATACAATTAATGGCTGTAAAATGTAGATTTGAACCCAGGTTTGTCTTACATCTACTTTTAATCATTATGCAATATCGCCTACTAGAATTAATGATTTGCTATATTATACAAGGTATAAGGGATCAAAATATATAGATTCAATATGCAAACCCTGATTTGTTAAGGATTGATGGAAAAGGAAGAGAAACAGAATCTAAGACAATACATATATTTATTTTATATATTTATGTTTGTTGTTTATGCACATTTTTATACTTTTTTACATAAAATCCTCTTCCACGAAATACTTATAAGCAAAATGCCAAAATTTAGCCCTAAGGAAATGAAAATGGCCAAGGAATCCATGCTCTAACTTTTTTGAAATGCTATTTCATGGAAAATATAAACAAGTTATTTAGAGAACAATTACTCAGCACTTGGCTAAGTAGATTTATTGGACAAAATGGGTTTCTGTTTGCTTTGAAAACTGATATCTGAACACTGCCACAGCAGCAGTCAAATATTCATCTTGAGTTAGATCTCTCATCCCTTCACTTCTCCCACCCTAGGTACTGTGGCCTGATTTCAGTATCTTATATAGTAAAATAACCAAGGCCAATTTGTATTTTGAGAAACGTGAGTGGCTTCAGTCTTGACAGTTCATATTTTTACAATTATGCAAATAAAAATTTTATAATAAGAGACTTTTATATAAATGAGTTAATTAGCTCACAAAATATTCAAGAGAGCTGTCACATAGTTTTTAACTTCAATGCAAAGAAACAAGAAAACACTTGATGATCTGACAATACTACTGTTTGTATACTTCCTTCTTCCCATATCCTGCCCCCTCACGCTATCCTTTACTTTGAAAACATGTTTTCTTCTTTCATTAAGAAATTGGCAATAGGTAGGCAAATTATGCGGTGAGAATACAAATAATTATTGTACACAATGCCAGTAGGCTTCACAATAGCTAGTATATACCTAAAGACAAATGAAACATGAAAACACTTTGTAAGCAGAAGTAGACAAATAAAATACATGTGAAAGGAAAAAGAATAATAAGAACACTAGATAGGGACATGAAACTTACTTCCCCTACCCCGAAATCTTCAGGTTAATAATAAATTTATGCTAAATTTTGTTTGCATCTTTGTTTTGAAGACTTTTTTTTTAATTAGAAATACTTTAACATCTAAAACTTTTCTTCCTGAGGTTAATCGTATTTGTTAATTCTGGCAAGAAGGAAATAAAAAGAGACAATACTAGTTGTTTTCAATGTCATTGCATTTGTCTTCAACTCAACTACATGATGTAATGAACCTCTATTTTAGATGATAAAATCTAAGTATATGTTTAAGTAAGATATGCTAATATGCTCATACAAGTAAATATGTTAAATATTTTCTCAAGGTTATACAGCTAGAAAATGTTAAAGCCAGAATTCCACTTAGGTTCTGTTGACATTAATGTTGTTTTATTTTCACCTTAGGTATCACAGAAGTCTTAAAGTATTTGAATATTGCACAATGCATTTTTATAAATGTTAAGGAACAATTAAACTACTAGAAATTGGATTACTCAGATAATATCAGTTGAGTTTGTTTGATAAGATACTAAAAGGAAAACCTTTATTTTATTACTTCTCACAAAGAAACAACAGCATAGAGTAAAAACTAAATAATCAAAAGAAAATAAACTTAAAATAATAATTATTATTAGCACTAAATTATTTCCTGCTAATCATAGATAAAGCAGATATTCAGGAAGCAGAGTAAACTAAGATTGACTTCATAGTTGTATAGGACTTAATCAGACAAAATAAAATATGAAAGCCATTGTATTATGGAGAATTATTTTTTAATTATAAAGATAAATTTGTTTTTTTATAAACACTGGATAATATAGTACTTTATTTTGAATGCATATTGTTTGTGTGTGCAACATATGTTCCAGTAAATTGATGTAGGATTTTACTTGCGGAGAAAAAATTGGTTTGATGGGAAATATTGTAAAATCAAATGTACAACACAGTGTGCAAATTGGCAAGAACACAGGCTTGGGCTTTAAGCTAAATGAAATTCAAATCCCAGTTCTACCTTTAGTTGGCTTTTAGTTTTTATTTTTATTTCTTCTGTAAGCAGACTGGTTGACTTTTTAAGCCCCACTTTGTATTATCTACAAAACAAAGGTAAAGGTATCTACAAAATACTGTTGAGAAATGAATTATAACACAAACAGCAAACATTCAAGATAAACTGCTAAATTTCTTGAATATAGCCAGGTTATTACTACAGTGTTTGGTGTTTGTGGATATTTAAAGAACATATGTGAATTAGTCTGTTTTCATGCTGCTATAAAGAACTACCTGAGACTGGGTCATTTATAAAGAAAGGAGGTTTAATTGACTCACAGTTCCACATAGCTAAGGACACCTCAGAAAACTTACAATCATAGTGGAAGGCAAAGGGGAAGCAAGCACCCTCTTACATGATGGCAGGAGAGAGAGAGGGAGAGGAAACTGACAAACATTTTTAAAGTATCAGATATCATGAGAACTCACTCACTATCACGAGAACATCATGGGGAAACAGACCCCTTGATCCAATCACCTCCCACCTGGTCACTCCTTCCACACGAAGGGATTACAACTTGAGATGAGATTTGGGTGGGGACACAGAACCACACCATATAATTCTGCCCCTAGCCCCTCCCAAATCCCATATCATTTTTACATTTTAAAACCAATCATGCCTTGAGATGTGGATTACCACCTGGGGAAGTCTGACCTGCAGCCCTAACTCAAGGACTATGAATGAATGAATGCACTCTCACACTGTTACAGTGTTTCAAGTTGGCTAGAGATGGCGGTCAGCTGCTTTCAGAGGGCTAAATGCAACCAATGACCAAGACTCCCTGTTCATCCACACATTTATTCCATCAAGATTTTACAACGGGAGGTTCTAAGTTAACACACTTGTGATAATTAACATAGTTAAAAGAGTGGTTTTACTACTGAAAAAGCTTTAGGTTCAGGGCCCGGAGTAAATCCTATTAACAGCAAATTCCCCTTTGATCTCCCACTGAGAGACCAGCCAGCACAAAATTTGCATGAGTAAACAGAGTGAGACAAATGGGTGTGGGGTAAGGCCTTTGATCACTCTCTGTCTCTTTCCTATGCTAATATTAATGAGGCCACTGCCTTCAACCTACCTCAGTAAAATCTTTTGGCCTTCCAAAAGGTTTGAGACTATATAACTTTTCCTAAATATTTTCTGTAATATTTTGCCAGCCACCCTGAGTGAATATCAACATCGCTTTCCCAACAGTTCCCAAAGGCTTAACTCATTCCAGTATTAACTTAAAAGTCCCAGTCCAAAGTCTCACCTGAGACAAGACAAGTCCCTTCTGCCTGTGAGCCTGTAAAATCAAAAACAAGTTAGTTACTTCCAAGATACAACGGGGGTACAGGTATTGGGTAAATGTTCCCATTCAAAATGGGAGAAATTGACCAAAACAAATGGCCACAGGCCTCATGCAAGTAAAAAACCCAGTAGGGCACTTATCAAATCTTAAAGCTCCAAAATAATATGTTTTGGCTCCATGTCTCGGCTCCATGTCTCACATCTGGGGCACACTGATGCAAGGGGTGGGCTCCCAAGGCCCACTTTGCAGGGTACAGCTCTCATGGCTGCTTTCACAGGCTGGCATTGAATGCCCATGGCTTTTTCAGACCCTTGGTGCAAGCCAGAATGGTGGATCTGCCATTCTGGGGTCTGGAGGATTATGGCCCTCTTCTCACAACTCCACTAGGCAGTTCCCCATTGGTAATTCTGTTGGGGGGGCTCCAACCCAACATTTCCCCCTCTGCATTGCCCTAGTAGAGGTTCTCCATGAAGGCTCTGCCCCTGCAGCAGTCATATGTCTGGACATCCAGACATTTCCATACATCCTCTGAACTAGGCGGAGGTTTCTTAACCCCATTCTCAGTATTTTATTTATTAGTCCATTTTCACAAGCTATAAAGAACTACCTAAGACTGGATCATTTATTTATTTTTTTAAAAAAGAAGAGGTTTAACTGACTCACAGTTTCACATGGCTAGGGAGGCCTCAAGAAAGTTACAATTATGGCAGAAGGCAAAGGACAAGCAAACA
Source organism: Ateles fusciceps (assembly GCA_036589455.1). NCBI lineage: Eukaryota > Metazoa > Chordata > Mammalia > Primates > Atelidae > Ateles > Ateles fusciceps. The sequence continues at coordinate 2,767,311 of JAZHEH010000065.1, read as the reverse complement.
CCTTCTTACATGGTGTCAGGAGACAGAGAGAGAGAGCAAGGGAGAAAGTGCTAAACACTTTGAAAGCATCAGATTTCGTGAGAACACACTCACTATCATGAGAACAGCATGGGAAAAATGGCCCTCATGATCTAATTACCTCCCACTACGTTCCTCCCTCAACATGTGAAAGTTACAATTTGAGATGAGCTAAATCATGTCAGTAAATTTCTTGTATTTTAGTGAGATTTTTCCTAAACAGCAAATCAAAATACATTTCTTGGGTATTGAGCAACCTACTCAGTCAATAATTTGAGGAATTAGGAAAAACATTCAAGGATTATTATTGTTTAGAGTATAGATAATGCAGGAAATTTCAAAGTCAAGTTTTTTACACTTTTTTTTAATGACAAGTACAATTGCAGTGCTGTTCTAAAGAAAAAGGATTGTCAAAAAATTTATGCCTTGGCATAGCCTAGGCAAGAGTTACACCTGTCCTTTCTGAGTTTTCTGTCGTCTAGTGCTTGTTGATTTAGTTGTCTTGAAACCTGGCATGAGTGTTAATGTTGCATATCCAACCCTACTTGAGTGTCTTGTTTGCAAATAAACATGCTGCTATTCTAACTACTCATTACAGCTGTTCTCATATGGTTTGGGTGGCTGTGCATAAATGGACAGTTGTAGATGGTGGAGGATGGGAAAGTGGTGCCCTCTTCTTGATGTAACATGAAGAGGAGAATAATTGATGAAGCACTTACTCTTTACTGCCTGATTGTAGGCAGCATCTGAGTATGTTTTGTCAAAGCTCCCAGGGAAGGCAAACTGTTAGTTATTCCCCCTCATGCTGTCCCTTTAGCTCTTATCTGAAATTTCTAGCATGGTAGTGTGTAAGTATGCCTGGCTGCCAGTGAGTGACATGATACAAACACAAGAAAGAGCCAAGGAATATCTCCTATTCAAGCAGAGCAAAAAGACTGTTAGCTGGAAAGTCTGAATTTTTTGTAATGTGCTAGGAAAGTCGCAGACACATTGTATACCACGAAGGACAAAGATCAAGGTTAAAATTATGTTACCTGAGAAATCAGTACAGGGACTTGGGAGCTATTTTATTCAATTTACAGAAGTCATTATTAAACTGCGAGGGTAAATTTGAAAACCGCATGTATATTTGAAATCAGTGTGAAAATAAAAGAGAAATTAGACTTTGTTTTGTGTGGCTCTGGAATATAGGTAAATCCAGGATCACTTGTTGAGAGGAAGGGCCATTTCAGTTTGAATCAAAAGAGAGCATTCTAATATTTACAATTATTTCAAATTAAATTGTGTAACCAAGAGAAAAAGAAAATTCCTCATCACTTGGAGGTATTTGAGGAAAGGCAGCAACAAAGATGATGTAGAGAATATTAAATCTTAAATATGTATTTTGCAATAATGAGGGTCATTATTTAGCCAACTAATGGTGAGGTGAGGATAATGTACCTAGTCTACCTAATTCTATCTGCCTTAGAAAATTCTCTCAGAGTTCAGGATCATTTCACTCAGCTCATTATTATTTAGTCCATCCATAGTCTCAGTTTGATGAGATGTTGAAGAGGCTCTGTATTTGCCATGAGATAGAAAGAGGATTTTAAGTTTAAGCAAAATCTGTCCTGAGGTTGATGAGACTATTGACTCTTTCACTACTCACATAAGACACAAAGCTATGGTGTTTGGTTTCACTAGAATACTTTTTTAGTCATGGTTTTTATTCAATAATTAATTATATGATAAATCTTAGAAATGTTGTCATATCAATATAAAGCAATCTATACATTTGTTCCCTGCTTCTAATCAACAAAAAACATTTTTATTTCATTGCAGAAATAATTCTGAATTCATCTGATTCATTTCCCTCATCTAAATTTCTATTACCATTCTCATAATTCAGATTCTCATTACTTATGCTCTGCAATTCCATAATAGAGTTTGTCCTGTTCCCCCAGCCTCCCATCATACCTACTTTGTGAGACTTTTCACTCTCCAGCCTTATGGAGCTATCTAAATTCAAATATAGGTCTTTGTAAAATGCTTTAATGGCTCCATATTTTCCATAAAACAGATTTTCAAATTTTTCTGGCTGAGAATTAATTTATTTTTCATTATGTCATATGTCAATCACCAATATAATCAAATAATTACATATTTCTATGTCATTAAATGTGTATCTATGACACAATTTCAACATTTGCTTATTGTAAAGCCAATTATTAATTTATTTTAGAATCATTTTGATTTTAATAATGTTTTAAAACTAGATTTCTGGGTAACAGTTGCATTTTTCAATCATTCGGAGATATATATAAACTCATTCAGAGATATATATAAACCTTTAAGAAAATATTGTAGCCAATCATTCTCATCATAACTTACTATAAATTATAACACTATGTACTTCCTAACCTTTCAGTGTTCAGTTCACATAATCTAGCAGTTTAAAAACTGAAATAAAATGTCATTTTCGTTTTGAATTTGAGGTATTAATACAAATTGCCCACTTATTTGAATTAGTAAATTTTCCATTTAGGAGTTGATGAGTAGATTCTCAGCAAGTTTAGTTTATTTTTCAGATTGTGAGTATCTTTGCAAATATATCATATCATATTTCTACATGTCCAAGTATATCCATTAAAAATCTCGGATATTGTATTGCATATCTTTAAATTAATTCATACAAAATTATAGAAGTTCAGATTGGTTAGTCAGTCCAAACATTGTTTGACTTTTCTCATTGAATTCTGAATTCTTCAACAAGGTGTTAGCTTTGCAACACTGAAATATCTAATCAAGAGTACTTATCTCTTGAAAAACAGCAAAGGATGCTGGTTAGTATAATCATGTTATATCAGATAAATATTTCAATAATGGATTTTCTTTGTCATGAAAAATAGTGATTTCTTGTCTCATTAGAAAGGTGCATAGCAGCACCTTCCCTCAGGACAGCCAATGAGCTTCAGCAGAAAAAAAGCACATTCTGCAAAGCACTTTTTGTTTTATTAAAAATAAATTTGGAATGTCAGCAATTTCAAAACAATGAGTTCACATTTATATGCCATTATTTAACACATTATTTGTTAATGCTGGCATCAACTAAATTACCACTGCTTATCTCTTGCGGAAGCAGCAAAGGAGAAAGGACTTACAGAATGCCTACATAAATTGGTAATGAGAGGAACAACAAACTTCCTCTGAAGAGGAAGGCCTCTCCATGCCTCATGTTCTGGTGCAGGGTGAGGTAGCTTCTGTTACCATAAACATTGTGCTTAAGGACATAAAACCCCTTCATAGCACTATGACGTAACCAGACTTGTAGGCTCCTTGTAAGGCCCGAAATCCACCAGCTGCACATAGATAACATGCTAAAGATAACCACATGTTCTTATTTTGCAAAACTCCTAAACTGCCACTGTTACCAATCTTTAGAATGACATTTCAGTTCTGGCTCACTGATTCACCCCACCATCATGTCACCCTCTCCCCCATCATCACTCCACCCCACCCTATAGATCAAAGTGATTGTAACTAATAAATAGTGTGAGAGACTAGAGCTCAGGGCTTTCACTCTCTCCTCCAGTAATAAGTGATGGCCCCCTGGTCCCACTTTCTCTCTTAATCTGTCTTTTTCTTATTCCTTTGTCGCCACTGAACTCAGGATACCCACAGATGTGATGCGGGGGCTGGTTCCCTACATTCTGGTGCCCAGTGTGTGGGGTTCTTGAATCCCTACACTTATCTACATAATATCTTATTCCTAGCTGAATGTATTTCAATAGATTTCATATAGGCTGGTGCTCCTCTAATTTTGTACCATTGTTCTTACTCCATCAGTACAATTGTTCTCCATTTTTTCACTACTTAGTTGATGGTGTATTAAAATTTATTAAATACACAAAAATGTTGTATTGTGTGTTATATTTTTTTAAAATATTTTTAAAATACTTAAACTCTCAAGCAGATAAACTAAAAATATTCTGCACAAATGAAATCTTCCAAACTATTTCATCAAACAGATGCATAAATCAACTCATTTAGTTGTCTTTGAAAATTAGCATATCAAATAGTCACATATCTCTCTATATCCTTTGTCCTGACTTGCTGTTTTTCGTCGTCTGTAAGTATATTGCATATTTATTTGTCTGCTTATATGTGATCTATCCCCCATTCTGGAGTATAAGACTGTATGTGCCTAATTGTCTGCTATGTCCTCTGAATCTAGAAAAGTACTGTTCTCAGAGTAAAAGCTCCATAAATATATTTTTAAAGAATTAATGATGTACATTACTGATTTCTTCTTTGATAATTTAAAAAAATGAATGATATACATCTCTGCTTTCATCTTTGAACTAAATTATTCCAATTGGAGTTTTATAGTGGCTTTCTTACTTATAACACATATAACATTATCAGCACTATAAAATCTAATAAATGTTTCTTCTTGAAGATGTATGTCTCTTTATTACATCTGTGCATTTACATTATCAGATTAAATTTTCTTTGCATAATTATTCTGGTAATACAGAATAATTAAATTTAGATTGAAAGCAACAAGAATTATTTAAGGCTCATCATGTTTTCATTCAATGTCATATAATTTAACAAAGACCATATAATATTTTGCAAAAATCCTTGTAAACATTTATCTGGTAGACAGGCAATATATATTGAAATAATAATTAAATCTAAATAAAAATATATTTTTAAATTTTTTCGTATCTTTTTTGGTGATGTTTTATGACTACAGTTACTATATGGACAAAACAATGAAAATGAACATCCTGTGTTAACTTCTTCCAGTAAAAGCAGATGCTCTAGTTACTCATGCTGAATCAGGGGTTAGTGCAAACTCCAGGAATACCCCTCCATGGTCGTGAGATATAACTCTTATTTGGTGGGGAAAATTTAACAAGACACTTAAAATACTACATGAAAAGTATTCCAATAACGTATTTTCAGAGTTTCAACTGATTTATTTCTCAATGTTTGCAATGTAGACACACACACATACACATGCACACAAACACAGAGAGAGAGAGAGAATGAGAGAGAGAGAATAATTCAGCAAGGAAGACAAACTAGCTGCAGGTAAGGTGACACTGAAGTGATGAAGGTTTCCCATGTAGTATAATAAAGAAAATAGATTACATTAAATCTCCTAGGCAAAAAAACTGAAGGAAAAAAAGTAAAAGGAATAGAATTTACATGCAGGAGACAGGTGAGAAATGCTGACAAGAAATTAACTTCTCTAAGTATAAAATTCGGAGACACAAAAAAAGTTTCTACGGGAAAATTTGCTGTTAAAGTATAATTCATTATGACAAGATCACAAAGATATAAAGCAACAGAGATAAAAATGGAGATTGCAGTACTAAGAAAAACAAATTGATAACCAAAATAAACCCATCATATAAGTAATATATAAAGTAAAATTAAAAGAATGAGATAATTATAATTGAAAATGAAGTTCCTTCTATAGAAAAATAGATTTGTATTTTATTACATAAAACAATTCACTTGAAGTAATGATGAAGAGAAAGATGGATGCAAATGCCAAAAATGTTCCAAAAGAAACATTAGCAACAAAAATTAATATTTAAAAAAATTTAAGGATATTACAATTAAAAAATAGTTTTTAAGAGAATCTTCAGTTTTAAAGGGCTAAACATGTTTTAGAGAAAAAAAATCTATAATGAAAAAATTAAGCCATAGCTTCATGACATTATTGAATGTCCAATGTAAAATGAAAATATATGTTCAGAACCAAAGCAATGCAATTTAATCATCTCTAATGAGTGAAAACAGGACTATCCTTTCACTTTCAACATAGCAACATGCAATGTCTACAGACAGTAGAAATGTATATACCATATTGAGTGGAACAAAAAGAGCATCCGGATAGTACCATACCAAGGCTATTTGTCATTTATGTATAAACACAATAGGTGAGCATTTGTAAATTTGAAAACAAAATCTAGGATTGACTTGGTCACAAAATCCAGCCAAGAGATAATGAGAAGGCCACAACCAATGGCCTAACAACACCCAAAGACAGAAGCCAGATGATCTGTATGTGAGAAAAGTATGGCCCCCAAATTTTTTTACCTACTACAGTTTTTCAAGTATAAGGGACATGATAACTCAAAAACTGCAACACCAATAAGCTCTCATATAGGTACTGAGGCTGGCCGACTGTGGTTAAGTTCAAAGAACATAGCAATACATTAATATTCAGAACTTGGTTTGGATAAATCTGTTTGTAAAGAATGGTGAATATTTAATTCATTTATACAGGAAACTACAAAAAATTACCTTTTGTGAATTGTGTTTATAAAGGACAATATGAATGGTCTAAACTTAAACAGTCTGAAACATTAGAATAATTAAATTTTAGCCTGGGAGAAAAGAGAATAAGGGGAAAATCCTTAGAGCTAAACCATTATAATATTAAATCCCACAGTTAATTGTGACTTTTTAAACATTTTCAGAATTTTAAATTATACAGTGGTCATCTTGAAATAAAATATTCTTTTGGAAATAGGCAACTGTCTATATTAGTTTTGTCTAATACATTACTACATGTGGTTATTGAGCAGTTGAACTTTGGCTGGTCTGCAATGAGATGTCTTTAAGTGTAAAATATACACTGGATTTCAAAGAGTTATATAAAAGCAAGAATGAGAAACATCTTATTAGATATTTTTATATTAATTAAGTATTGAAATCATAGTATTTTGGGTATATTGGATTAAGTATAATATATATTAAAACTAACCTCACCTGTTTTTACATTGCTGAAATATGGTTATAAAAAATTTATAATTATATGATGTTCACATTATATTTCTGTTGGACAACACTAGACTGGACAGCACTATCGGACCTCAGAGATACTGTGGGTTTGGCTCAAAATAAGTGAGTTTCACATATTTTTGGGTTTTTCAATACATATAAAAGTTACATTTACTCTATATTGTGTATATTGAGTGTGCAATAGTATTAAGTTTAAAATATACATACCTTAGTTTTTGAAATTCTTTATTGCTAAAAATGCTAATAATTATTTGATCGTTCAGAGAGCTGTAATCCTTTTGCTGGTGGAGGGAAGGTCTTGACTCAATGCTAATGGCTACTCATGGATCAGCATGGTACTTGTGGAAGATAGGAATGACTGTGGCAATTGCTTAAAATAAGACAACAATAAAGTTTGTCACATCAGTTGACTCTCTGTGTCACAAACGAGTTATCTGTAGCATGTGTTGCTGTTTGGTTATCAGTTTAGTTGCAGTAGAACAGATTTCAGAATTGGAGTCTGTCCTCTCAAAACCTGCTGCTCCTTCATCAACTAAGTTTATGAAATATTCTAAATCCTTTGCTGACATTTCAATAATATTAACCTTATCTTCACTAGGAGTAGACTCACCTCAAGAAAACTTTCTTTTTTTGTTCATCTGTAAGAAGGAACTCTTCATCCATTCAAGTTGGTTCAAGAGATTGCAGTAATTCAGCCATATCTTCAGGCTCCACTTCTAATTGTAATTATCTTACTATTTCCGCCACATTTGTAGTTACTTCCTCCACTGAAATCTTGAACCCCTCAAAATCATCTATAAGAGTTGGAAATACTTCCCCCCCCCTGCTAATGTTGATATTTTGGCATCCTCCCATGAATTGCAAATTTTTTTTTCACATGGTGAATAGTTAATCTTTTCCAAAAGGTTTCAATTTGTTATGCACAAATCCATCAGAAGAATCACTATGTATGACAGATGTAGACTTACAAAACATATTTCTTAAATAATAAGACTTGAAAGTCAAAATTATTCCTTGATCCATGGTTACAAAATGATTTAAAATCTATTCTGCAGCACAGGCAGAATAGATTTAGCATAATTCTTAGGGGTCCTAGAATTTGGGGAATGGTAAATGAGCATTGGATTCAATTAAAGTCACCAGCTGAATTACTCCCTAACAAGAGAGTCAATCTGTCCTTTGAAGCTTTGAAGCCACACATTGAATTTTCCTCTCTAGCTAGTGAAGTCTGACATGACATCTCCTTCCAATATAAAGCTGTTTTATCTATGTTGAAAATCTGTTATTTAGCGTAGCCACCTTCATCAATTACCTTAGCTAGCACTTCTTGTAACTTGCTGCAGCTTCTACATCAGCTCTTGTTGCTTCATTTGCACTTCCACGTAATAAAGTTGGCTTCTGTCCTTAAACCTCATGAACCAACCTCTGCTAGCTTCAAGCTTTTCTTCAGAGCTTCCTTACCTCTCTCACCCTTGGTAGAATGAGTAAGGCTTTGGCCTAAGGGAATGTTGTGGCTGATTTGATCATCTGTCTTGGCCAATAAAACTTTCTTCATCTTAGCAATAAAGCTGTTTCACTTCCTTACTCTTGTTTTTACTAGAGTATCATTTTTAATTTTCTTCAAGAACATTTTCTTTGCATTCATAAATCAGCTAACCGTTGGGTGCAAGAGGCCTAGCTTTCTACCTATCATGGCTTTCAATGTGCCTTCTTCACTAAATTTAATCATTTCCAGCTTTTAATTTAAAGTGAGAGAAGCAATTCTTCCTTTCACTTGAACATTCGAAGGCCACTGCAGGGTTATGAATAGGTCTGATTTCAATACTGCTGTGTCTTAGGGAATAGGGAGATCCAAGGTAAGGGAAAGAGACTGGAACAGTCAGCTGGTAGAGCAGTCAGAACACACACAACATTTATTGGTTCAGTTAGCCATCTTTTTTTTTTTTTTAGACTGAATTTTGCTCTTGTTGCCCAGGCTGGAGTGCAATGGCGGGATGTTGGCTCACAGCAACCTCCGCCTCCCTGGTTCAAGCGATTCTCCTGCCTCAGTCTCTCGAGTAGCTGGGATTAGAGGCATACGCCACCACCTCAGCTATTTTTTTCTGTAGAGACGGGTTTCTCCGTGTTGGTCAGGCTGATATCAACCTGGTATCAGGCTGGTATCACCAAATTCAGGTGATCTGCCTGCCCTGGCCTCCCAAAGTGCTGGGAGTACAGACATGAGCCACTGCACCAGGCCAAGTAAGCCATCTTATACAACATGACTCACGGTGCCCCAAAACAATTATAATAATAACATCAAAGATCACTAATCACAGATCATCATATCAGATAAACAGAAAATTTAAAATATTGCAAGAATTATCAAAATGTGACACAGACACAAAGTGAGCACACAATGTTTGAAAAATTGTACCAGTGGACTTGCTGGATGAAGGGTTGCCACAAATCTTCTGTTTTAAAAAAAACACAATGATATGTGAAGCACAATAAAGTGGAGAGCAATATAACGAGATATGCATGGATTTAATATGTGGTAGTGTGGTGCCTTTTCAAGAATTTTCAAATTTTCAGGGAGATTATATGTGTGTGTGTGTGTGTGTGTGTGTGTGTGTGTGTGTACTAATTCTATATGAACTCAAGAAATAAATCCAAATGATCCAATATAAAGATAACAAAAATAATAAGAAGCTACTAAGATACAATGTTTTCTCATTTGATATTTGACTGTCCCAACTACATATTATTGTAATGTTATATTATGCCAACATTTTCTTGATTGAATATCACTTCCACAGTAATCCACTGGTGAGAAACAAAATCAACAACACTTTAAATATGTGGTTTTTGTTATTTAACTTTTAAGATGTTATTTTGGAACTTCAGAACTGTTATTAATATGTTGCTTTGTTTTATGTATTTCATTTCAAGGATAACGTTTCCCATTATTATTATCTGTTATTATTTGAGAAGTTGCTATATTGAATTCTTTTTACCCTTTACAGCTATCAGTTGCAGCTTTATACGCCCAGAGAAGTACGTAAAAAACAAACAAAGAAACAAAAAACTTAATTCTATTTTTGTATCACCTATTTCTTCCTTAGTACCCTGTGGAAGCACTGTGAATTCCCCTTTACTTTCTTTACTCTCATAAAGCAAATTGCTTTAAGTTCACTCCCTAAACTAAATACCTCACTTTCTTTGATGTTCCTTAAGGTTTCATCTTGTTATCTTATCTTTTGTTTTCTACATTTTGTGTCAGTGCCCTTCTTCCTCTGAGAATCCATGTTTGGGTATGCTATGTTCTTGTTGTAAGTCCCATAGCTTCGTTTATCTCCTCTAAAATTATGACCTGTAACTCTCTATCCCTGGCCTGAACTCTGACTAATCTCCAAATCTATGTTCACTCCTGATTCAAGGGCCTCTCTGTTTAAACACATGTCAGCTCCAGTTCAGTGTGCACAGAGATGAAGACAACTTGCCTTTGTAAGTCCATAATACTTTGCCTTTTCTATTTTTATTAATAGCATTGCCATTCTGTACTTACGCAGGCATTGAACTTGATAGTTTTTACCCTTTCATCCCTCTTACCCACCCTGAAACCAAATCATCTTATTGTATATATCATCATTCAACTAGAAGCTCCTGTTTAATTTGATTTTCACCACCATCTTTACTTTTCCTTATCTGGACAGTTGACGACATGATAAAAATAATCATTCAGTCTCCTGGCTCTTTTTCTTTTCTCCTGGCTGTTTTCTCCAATTATAGGCTGCTATATCCAATAGCATATGAGATAGGGGATACTGAATGTGCTGACTCTGAAATTTGTCCTAATCTTTGTAGCACTTTCCCATCCACCCATTAGTAATAATTTTCATACGTTGATTTACATGAATATTGTACAAATTCCTGCTAAATATGAATATGAATTGTGTCAACATATGGTTTTAGACACTGCATTAGTTTTCTTTTATTGCTACAAATTATGACAAATTTAGCAACTTAAAACAATGCACATTTACTGTCTCACAGTTCTGAATGGTTTCTCTGCCCCAAGTTTCACAATGGCAAAACCAAAGTGTGGGCCTGCCATGTTCTTATGGGAAGACTCTAGAATCTGCTTGCAAACTTATTCAGGTTGTCACCTACCTTTCTTCTTTCTTCTTTGTAATTATAAGACTGAAGTCCCCATTTCCTTGCTGATTATCATTCTCAGCTTCTAGAGGCCTCCTGCATTTCTTGTTTGGAGGCCTCCTTTCTCTTCAAAGCTAGCGCTGTGGGCCGAGTTAATTTTATACCTCCATCTTACTGACCTCCCCTTCTGCCTCAGGTCTCCTGCGTCCTCCTCTGTTGCATGTCTTTGCTGTTTCCTGCCAGGGAATGTTTTCTGCATTTCATTATCCAAGTGATTAGACTGGGTCCACTCAGATAATCAGAATAACATTCCTATTTTAGGCATTACAACCTTAAAGGCATCTGTAAAATGTGCAGATCTTTGCAGTAGGAACATTTTTCTGCCTACCACAGACATACTCAGTTATATAGAGCAATTTTAAGATGAAAGATTAGTTTTGTGATCTAATCCATAAATGAAACTTCAGAACCACTAGTAAAGAATGTACCATAGCAAAAGAAATCAGCAACTGTTAGTCAGTATAATATATTATATATTACAGCAGAGAAATCTTTTCAAGAACTCTATAAACTCTGGTGATGGAACCTGTAAGTTCTTTGGGAATAAAATAAAAGCACTACTAAAATCCTCTGGAGAAGAAATTTGTATCAATAAGAAATATTTTTCTTTCTCTAACACTTCTTTACAGACTAGGAGAAATTAATTTTCATTTGTTTATGATACTTCCATAAGCATCCAAATGGCTTTTAAGCAGATCAAAAACCTCCAAGAGCATCTTCTGGGCTGCAAATGCTGGCCAAGAAGATCCGTTTTTTACTCTGCAAAAAAATTTCTCTAAGTCAATGGAAGACAACATTTGTTTCCCTTTTTAAAATTAAGGAGAAAAAAATATATAGAAAGTACAAACTTAATATCTTGCCGTATCTGATCCTAATAAATCTTTGTATACAGCGAACAAAATGCACTGCTTTATCTCCTCCCATAGGAGTGTGATGTGTGTTGATGGACAGAGTCAGACCCTTCAGAAGAGTCACTATCATAGAAATAGCAAGCCTGGCTGGGTGAGTATTCTTATTTCTAGCCTCCTGAATTGCTGTGTTGGGGCAATCTTTTTTATATCAAGAACATTTCTTGCCTATCCCCTTGGAGAGACAATTTTATTTTGAGGATTACTCTATATATAAACCTTGACTCAATCTCAGGACCTTGGAACATCTCACAGGTCTGAATAGGTCTCTCATAACCATATAGGTAACTTGGAATGGGCTTTACTTAAAAATATTTATGTGAGGATTAAATTTCCAATTTTGTACTCTGGGCTAGTTCCCAGTTGGATTCTCCAGACATAATCTTTTTATCCCTAAAGTTCCCATAACTTATGATTTATTCAAAAACTGTAAAGGCCTTGTAGGCTGGATTTTTAAAAGTTACTCGTATGTTTTAGCTATAAATATTTTTAATTTCTGCACTATTTTGGTTGTGACCTTCACAAATATTCATGGGTACATTCTCCCAGGATATGTATATTTTCTATAGATAACTTCTATAAGCAAAGGACATCCCTTGCAGGCTTTTCCAATATATACCTCAAGTCCCAAGTGGTATTTTCTATGTTTTGGGTGATTGTTCACTTGGACCATTGTATGCCCTCTCTCATGAGAAATAAGATAACTCTGCTTTCAAGAACCCAGAATGTTAAAGACTTCCTAAATCTTCACCTCTTTTATCCATCCTTTTACGAAATTTTGTTTATGGTTACTACTTTATTTTTGACCAGGACTTTAAGGACTTCTGGAGAACTATGTAATTTTTCATCCATTTTAAATCTTAATTTCAGTGTCTAATGAATTGTCTTCCATTTTATGGCTATCGTGTTTTATTTAAATAATTTGTTGATCCAACTATTGGAAACATTTTCTATGCTCAGTATCTTTACAGGCATTTCATACAAATAAATTAATATTTTATTAAGATAAATTCTCAGAAATCATGGAGTAAAATAATACACTCAATTTTTCATCTTTTAATACACATTGCTAAATGGTTCTCCAGAAATCTTTTTAAAAGCTTCATTCTCACCAACCTGGTAGAGAAATTTAATTTTTTATGAACTATTACGTGCAATATTTATCATTTATACCTAATTTCTTGTTACTTTATTTTTAGATGTCACAAGCAGTGGGAATTCTATAAATGTTCAAATTATTTTTTAGAGAAAAATAAAGAAATACATATTTTTGTTTAATTGCAGGAGTTTTTGTGACCTCAGCTTTAATACATTCCATACATATATATATATATATACACATATACATATATATACTTTAATAAACATAAAAAGTTAAAACAGTAAAAAGCATATATAAAAGTTAAAAGCTAATTTTCTACAAAAAGTACATTATGTTTTTAATGTATTTGAACTTGCTTCATTGTTAAAAGCAGTAACAATAAATTATAGAAATAATTTTAAAATATTTTTAAATTTTTATATTGTATTTTATTTCAGTTAATATACTACCATGCTAAGTCCTTAACTCACTTATGTCAACAGGGACCTTAATTGTAATGAAAAATAATGATAGTTTATTTATTTACTTATTTTTTATTTTATTTACTTATTTATTTTTTGAGACAGAGTTTTGCTCTTGTTGCCCACGTTGGAATGTAATGGCATGATCTCAGCTCACCACAATTCAACGCCTCCCAGCTTCAAGTTATTCTCCTGCCACAGCCTACCAAGTAACTGGGATTACAGGCATGTGCCACCCTGCCCAGCTAATTTTTTTTATCTTTAGTAGAGACGAGGTTTCTCCATGTTGGTCAGGCTGATCTCAAACTCCCGACCTCAGGTGATCCTCCTGCCTTGGCCTCCCAGTGATACTTTATTAAGTATATTTAAATGGTTAGAAGTCTAAGTATACTTGTTTTCAGTTACCTAGAGCACCTGAACTAGAGATTTGGGAAATGGCAGTCTTTCTATGTTTCCAAATAATAATATCACTGTTATATCTTTTCTCCATTATTGTTTCTGGAATAATTAGAGGCACAGAGACTCTTTTGGATTATGATCTAGAAATGAATTGATAGTGCTGAATTGCAAATTATTGTTAAACATTCAGGGCCTAGACATCTTAGTCTTAGAGTGCAGATATTTAAATATATATTTATATTTATACAAATTATATAAGGGACATTATAAGGGAATTATAAAGATTATAAAAGATAATAGCAAAAAGATTGATAGAGTGGCAGATGAAATATTAGACTGTCAAAGGCAAACCATGAGAAAATGAGTGCAGAGACAGGTGATCCCTTGCTAAGTTTGTGTGCTGTGTGTGAAATCCCAAAAGGAAACATATGTATAATTTGCAATGTCAAGATTCACTGTTTGAAATTTAGTGACTAGTGCTAGGTCTTCGAAATGACTTTTTTCCTTCGTAAATTTTTAAAATTTCTCTCATCTGTTTTCTTAGAGGCCTCAGAAGCTGACTTTTGAATCTGTAATTTTTTAACGTTCCTTTGTTGTCAGGCACCCTCTTATTTAGTTTTTTCTATGGTATAACCATGAGTAAGATAGTCTAGTTAGGTATAATTATACCCAAGTCTGGAAGACTAAATGATTTGCTCACATTCAAATATAGAAGGAGTAGAGCTGAGATTTTAGCAACCATTTGTTGGGTTCGAAAGTCCACATTCATTTTGCCAAATTATAAAGACAAATGTACAAGAACTTATTATAATTACTTGAGGTTTCTATTCAGACTTCAGGTTGAGTAGTTCATGTCAAAATGAAAATGATAAATCTATTAATACCAAAAACATACTATGGCTAAAGTTTATCTTTGAAGGATAATTACTTATTTACTTTTAGTTAGGTAATACCATATATCAAAACAAATTATTTCACTCATCAAAATTAAGTCTGGCCCCATGATTCAATCACTTCTCACAAGACCCCTCTTCTAGTACTGGAAGTTACAATTCAACTTAAAATTTGTGTGGGGACACAGAGCCAATCCGTATCAGTGGGGTATTGAGGTTTCCAGCTATTACTTCATTGGAGGGTCTATCTCTCTTTAATTCTAATAATATTTGCTTTATATATATCTGAGCATGCTAATGTTGGGTGCATATGTACTTATAATTGTTATATCCTCTTGGTGAATGTATCCCTTTATCATTATATAGTAATTTTCTTCATATCTTTTTAGAGTTTTTGTCTCAAAATTTATTTTTTCTGATAAATGTGTAGCCACTTCTGTTTTTTTTTATTTCCAATTGTATACAATAATTTTTATCCCTTTATTTTCATTCTATATGTTTACTTATAGATGAAGTTAATTTCTTCTAATCAGCATAGAGTTGGTTTCGTTTTTATCCGTTTAGCCATTCTATGCCTTTTGATTGGACAGTTTAGTACGTTTATATTCAATGTTATTATTGATAGGCAAGGACTTACTACTGTTATTTTGTTATTTGTTCTATGACTATCTTGTGGTCTTCTGATTTTTTTCCTTCTTTCCTGTCTTCCTTTGAGTAAAAGTGATTTTCTCTGGTATACGTTGTTATTTCTTGCTTGTGTGTATGTGTGTGTATCTGTTGTAGGCTTTTTGATTTTAGATTACCATGAGGCTTGCAAATAACATAACCAAGTATTTTAAACTGATGATTATTGAACTCTGATTATAAAACAAAGAGAAAACTAATGAAAACTCAGTGGAGCCCCCATCACTCCTTGCTTTCTTTTATTTGTTTCTTTTTTTTTGTCCTTTTATACTATCTATCCTTTAAAAAGTTGCAGCTGTTATTTTGATAGGTTTTTCTTTTAGTTTTCCCACTCAAGATATGAGTGGTTTACATAGTAAAATATAGTGTTAGAGAATTCTGTATTTGTGTACTTACTATGAGCTTTGTACCTTCAGATGATTGCTTACTGCTTCTTAATGTCTTTTTCCCTCACATTGAAAAGCTTCCTTTAGCATTTTCTGTAGAAGATATATGGTGTTTATGAACTCCTTCAGCTTTTGTTGTCTGAGAATCTTTATTTTTTTCTTCATATTTCAATGATATTTTCACTGGATATAATATTCTAGGGAAAAATAGTTATGTTTCTTCAGCACTTTAAATATGTCATGACACTCTCTTGGCCTGTTAGGTTTCCACTGAGAAGTCTGCTGCTGGACGTATTGAAGCTTTTTTATGTGTTGTTTCTTTTCTCTTATTGCTTTTAGAAACAGTTCCTTATCCTTGACCTTTGGGAATTTGATTATGAAATGTACTTAATTGATCTTATTTGGGTTAAATCTGCTTTGTGGTCTATTATCTTCTTGTGCCTGAATATTAATATTTTTCTCTAGGTTTAAAAAGTTCTTAGTTGTTATTTCTAAGAACAAATTTTCTACCCCAGTCTCTTTTTCACCTTCTCATTAAGACCAACATCTTTAATTTTTTTAATTTAATGTTACTTTTTAGATCCTGTAGGCATGCTTCCTTCTTTTTTCTTCCTTTTTTACTTCTCTGATTGTGTATTTTTATATAGCCTATCTTCAGGCTTACTAATTATTTCTTCTGCTTGATCAGCTGTGCTATTCACAGACTATAATGTATTTTTCTGTTTCATTTGTTTTTTTTTAGCTTCAAAATTTCTCCTTTTTTATTATTTTAATCTCTTTGTTAAATTTCTCTGAGATAGGATTCTGTATTTCTTCTCTGTGTTATCATGCAGTTCATTAAGCTTTCTCAAAATAACTATTTTGACTTATCTGTCTGAAATATCACGTATCTTTGTCACTCCAAAATTCATTCCAGAATTCATCACTGATGTCTTATGTGGTTTCTTTGGTAAAGTCATGTTTTCCCAAATATTTTTGATGCTTGTGGATATTTGTTGATATTTGGGCATTAAACAGTTTAAACAGTTAGGTATTTATTTTACTCTTCATCGTCTGGGCTTGTTTGTATGCATGGTTTTTAAGAAGGACTTTTAGATATTTGGGAATTTAGTTTTGTGAATGATGTCCTTAGTCACTGCAAGTATACCTGCTCTAGGGAGTACCCCAAGCCAGTAACGATGTGACTACTGCACACTCATAGAGTGTGCATCAATGCTTGCTTCAGCAGCACATATACAAAAATTGGAATGACACAGAGATTTTTAATGTGGCCCCTGCACAGAGATAACATGAAAATTCATGAAGCATTTTACATAAATATTTTAAAAAATCAAATATATTGAAATAAAGTTTTCAAAATATTTTAAACAAGATATAGCAATAAGTATAATAATAACTATAGTCATTTTAAAGTCATTAATGTATAAAGATACTTTGAGGTCTCTATTGTAACAATCACATTTTTAATGAACATTTCTCTGATTTCTGTTAGGAATAAAATCACAAGTTCTGCTAATGCAACTGTTGACTTTGCTGTATCCATAATGGTAGGAAATACTAAATACTAGGTAGAGGTAAGTGAAATGAAGATATAACATGTTTTTATTCAAATCCACGGATCTTTTGATATGTATTCAAGGACACTGTATTAAGAACCACTGCTCTGTAGTGGCTTTTTTACATCAGAATGTTCACTCACATTCCGTGTGAAGTTTGTAAATTGTTTCTGAAATAGATTTTACTGAAATTCTCAACCAGGAATAATCAATTAAGCAAGGTTCCCAATTCTATTTAATACATGTTTTACTATGCTCTTTGATACAACTAAAACATACAACTTGTTTCCAAACTTCATTATTTTTACTGTTTCCAACAAAGACTTAAGTTTGTTTAAGTTTATGAGAGACATAAATTGTACTGTTTAAATTAAGACCTGAATTGAAATCATATGACCATGAGACATCTACAGAAAGTCTTATTAGAAATCTGAAAACATTCCTGTTACTCTAATCTTTAATGTTAAAGTGCATTCCACATTTTATGCCATAATAAATAAAAATTTTTTCATAAATTACACTTCTATTATTTTTCTTATACATATTTTTTATTCATGTATTTTTACTAAGGCATTGAATTTCTAATTCCTCAAGAGAGAAAACATAGACCTCTAAGAGAGCTCAGATTTAAATTGTCAAGTGATAAGTGGATATGTTATAAATTATTAAAATGTGACTTTTATTGTTCTCAAAAATAATCTAAAGGATCTAATTCTTTTTAGATTTTTGAATTACATACCAGAAAAAGCTTGATGCTGTGGTATATTAAAAATGTGATATGCTTTGTTACTTTCCCCTTCAGTAATTCCCCACAATCTGTAGGCAATCTTGAATACTGAATCTCAGGAAATTTTCAGCTTGAGCTACTCAGCCTCATTGTCAAGTGATTGCCAATTAAAAGAAAAATCCTGTAAATGTTGGCCTGTGAAGTTAAATGAGACTTTGTAGGGATTGTTCCAATTTAGATGCATACTCAACACCTGCTGCTTTTTTGAAATAATTAACATCATTTTGGAGTTTCTATGAGCCTGCTCAATGGGCTGCTGACAGATGTGTGGATCAGATGTCACCTAGAACAGCTGGGGCTGCCAAGTTAGCATACACATTTTTTGCTCCACTCTTCTTTCCTTATCTGCACAGCTGTAATTTTCAGTTTACTAGGTTATGGTTCAGTTTTCTTTTGGTTGAAGGCTCATCAGATGTAGACTGACCATCATCATTTAATCCTGTGCTTATCTGACTTTTGTTCACATTCTCCTAGGACACTGTATTTAAGGTTTCAATAATAGGGTTCATGAAAAACAAATGCTTCCAAAATAAGGCAAATCTTTAACAATTTGAGAAAATAGATGAAGGTCTTTCATGAGTTTGTTATACACACCTTTCAATTTTTTTATTATTTTGAAATATTTCAAATAAAAGTTTGCAGAAACCTTTAAAAGGATTTAGAAGGCCAGGCATGGTGGCTCATGCCTGTAATCTCAGCACTTTGGGAGGCTGAGGCAGGTGGATCACCTGAAGTCAGGAGTTCAAGACCAGCCTGGCCAACATGGTCAAATCCTATCTCTACTAAAATTACAAAAAAATTAGTGAGGCATGGTGGCAGATTCCTGTAATCCCAGCTACTTGGGATTTGGGAGACTGTGGCTGGAGAATCACTTGAACCTAGGAGGTGGAGATTTCAGTGAGCCGAGATTGTGGCATTGCACTCCAGCCTGGGCAACAAGAGTGAAACATCATCTCAAAAACAAACAAACAATCGAACACTTTAGCAAAGCTAAATTTTCTTTTCATTGCTAAAAGTCCTACCTATTTATACAAAAATTTGGAAGGAAGCATAGAGCCATGTTTTAAATGGCCATCCATCCCTAAAAAGAGAGAGTAAACCACAAATAACCAAGAGAAAAATTAAACTAATGGGATGCTCCTTTTACATCTTCCACACTCACATAGTAATTTTAGAATTTTTTTCAATATTGTAAAATATAATTTCTGGTAAACTGAAACAATCTTTACAGACCAGCACACGAGTATCTTTAAATAAAAAGGCACAGAATTAATAGTAGCAAAAACTTCTACAAAGCACGTGGATGAGAAACACCAATAACAAAAACAAAAATACCCCAAAACATGAATATATAAAATAAAAAGTTCAAAAGGCACATATGAATCGTTAGAAAACTACTGTTAGTTGCTGGATTCTGACCCACAGACCCAGGCTTGCATAATGAATGAATAACATACGCTGACACAGATATTTTTGCTTGTCAGTCTGGCTAAGGGTCCAGGCCACTCACAATACTGAGAAGGGGCTGGTAAAGAGTTAGCAGCCATGGCCCTGATCAGCCAGTGAAGTTTGAAGTTATTTAATATAGCTTAAATGACAAAGGTCTTGGGTAAACACCACTAGAGGGTAATTGACACTGCCAATATATGTAGTAGAGAGCAGTCATGCACCTATGGATAATCAAAAGTTGGTCTTAAGACCCACATGAGTAAACAAGCTAGTTAGATAAACTCCTCCACATTCCTACGTATCTACCTAAGCTTTTAAGAGAATTCAGCAGCCTTTATCCAAACCTTTTACTGAAGCTATGCAAACCCCTCAGACTTCCAAGAAGGTTTATGACTATTTCCTATAATTATCTTGATAATTTTCCTCTCAAATTTTTTCCCACAACCCTGACTGAACTCCCACAATTAGTAACCTTAAAGGGATAAATATTTACATCTATAAAACAAAATTTTTCATTTAAAAAGGTCAATTCAAGACAGTAAGAATTACTAATGTAATTTATATTTAAAATATCCAAGTTTGAGCTGAATAACAGGAAGATGGCAGCTACAGAAAAAAATAATAATATAGAAAGTACAGTCTAAATATTACCCCCAGGAAAAACATTATCAGAGAAAAACATGTTATTATAAATACTTTCCAGGGGAGAATTGAGGAAATAAAATATTGAATACACATACATATAAAGATAAAAATATAGACTGAAGACTGCTGTAGGGGGATTAGGAATGGGCTAAAATGCTACCTATTGGGTATTATGCTCACTACCTGGATGATGGAACCATCCATACCCTAAACCTCAGCATCATGTAATGTATATGCCTGACTGACATATCTCAATTCTCTTAATCATGTTATACTATTACATATTCATATTATTTTACTATTTTCTTTACATATAAAATTTTTATTTTTGTTTATAAATATTTGAATTTGAAATAACAGATAGAAAAAACAAGCAACCCAATTATATCTTGGTTTTAGACACAGGTTCAAGTTGGGATAAGATAAACATTTGTTGTTTACTTGTGTTTTTATGAAATTGTCCATTTCTATTGGTCAGCCTTTTCTTTTGGTTGGTTGTTTACATGTAGAATTGCTATTTAATATTAAATCTCTTTAGAGGTATTAAAGCAATCTCAAAGTTCCTCTTCTTTTCCTCAGTTGATTTTTCTACTTGAAATAAGAGTGAGCTTGAGTCTTGTGTTGAGAATAAAATTAGAATAATTTATTACTGAAGTTAGACCAGATATCCTGATTGACAAACTAATTAAATAGAACTGTGTCTTAGAATTGTAAAATCCTTCTCATCTACTTCAGCAAATTTCTTTATTTTTAAAATGCATCTAATCATTCTCTCTGATGAAATATGCAAATGATTTATAAACAATCAGAGCCAAACAAATTATAAATATTATTGTTTAATAGAAGAGCTTGGTCACATGTAATCATTGTCCAAAGGCCAACGTAAAATGCTTATTTAAATGTAGAATTTGAAGTGAAACTGCTCTTGTTTTGAGTATTCTAGGTGATCTTGTATAAACTATCTTGCCAGTTAAACCAATTGTTTTCATATTTAAAATGTGGCAAATACCTCAAATCAAATGATTGTTGAGTAAAAACAAGTCAGAACATTAAATATTCTATTTGTAATTACATTATTTTATTTATTTATTTATTTATTTATTTTTGAGATGGAGCCTCACTCTGTTGCCAGGCTGGAGTGCAGTGGCATGATCTCGGCTCACTGCCTTCTCTGCCTCTGGGGTTCAAGTGATTCTCCTGCCTCAGCCTCCCAGTATTTATTTATTAATGAATTAAATAAAAGTTAATTATCCAATCTTGTTAAAACCTAAAAGACTAAGAATTTACTGTTAGATTTTGAAGTTACATACATATTATATATTCTTAATTTATGAACTTTTCTTATGAAGTTTGTTAAGCCAGCTTACCATATTAAATTGCTCTTTCATGTCCAAATTAGTTCTTCATTTAGGATTCTTTTTTTTTTCCACAGGAAATTTACAACAAAGACTCTAATTGGCCTCCATGGATGCTGTTTTCATTGCACGAATATTTCAACGGGTACATAACAGAGGCTTCTATTGTTTATGCTTCATTTTGTTTAGGCTTTGTTTTTGTGGGGGGGTTTTGTTTGTGTTTATTTTTGGGTTTTTGTTTGTTTTTTTTGGTATAGATCAGTGTAAGAAGAGCCACATTTCCTAAACTTTACATTCATCTTGTTGTAAGTTTGTTTGCAAATCTTAGAGACGATTAAAAGTCTTTAATGCCATTAGTGACTGTAAGATATCACAGAAGTTAAAAATTAGTAAAGAATTATTGCTTTAATTTAGCTTTCAAAAAATACAAGACAAGCTTTTCTCCCCTTATAGTTATTAGAAAGACAAACATACACATGCACACACACACACACACACACACACACACACCATTTTGTTTGCACAAAATTTATTAATAGACAAAATATTGTTGTAGGGGGAATGGGTTCTTCAACAAAATATAATGTGAATCACTTGCACTTGTAATTCAAAGATGTGTCACATATTAAATATTGTACAATGCAGTTTTGGATAAGTATTAAATGCACTCTATACTCACATAATGCTGGGAGGAATTTATGCCATTATATATTAAAATATGTAATGAGTCCAACATGTTTCTTGTTTATTGAGGCAAAACATCCACTGAAGTCGTGGAGCGCTTCATAAGTTATTGCAAATTTACCAATAAGAATGTGTGGTGAAATTAGGCTCTCTAAGCAAAATGTGTTCATAATCATGACAAATGAGTTTAAATCATAATTTATTTAAGTTTACTGGTTCTTTGTGTAAAAGCAAAATGAATTTATTAATGTATACCTTCAAGGAAAACAATTAGTATACAACTATTGTGTGCATTTAGCATAAGCATTTTCATTTAATCTTTTAAATAGCCATGGGTATTGTTAGAAGCAGCTCACTAAATGACTTGCCCAAGATCAAGTAATAATTTATAGGATTGTGATTTTTTTTTCTTAAATTGTTTTTTAGAGACAGGCTATCTGTTTCTCTCTTGTTTTTTAGAAACAGAGGAACAATCATTTTCTGTCACCTAGGCTGGAGTTCAGTGGCAGGATCATAGCTCACTGCAGCCTTACACTCCTAGGCTCAAGCAATCATTTTGTCTCATCTTATCTGAGTAGCTGTAATTATTATGGCTATACATTATTCAGAATTTTTATATTCAGAGACAAAACATGGAGTAACAAATTTTTTAACTGATTTAGACACGAGGGCTTTCCATGTTGCCCAGGATGGTCTGGTTAGAATTGTGATTTTAATTTAGAATATTATCTTGCAAATTTCCAGATTTATTTACTCTATTTTTGTCTCTGAATATAACATATATATATATTGCATATATAAATATGCATATATATGCATATATAAATATATGTATATTTATATGCATATATAAATATACGTATATTTATATGCATATATATGTATATTTATATATACATACATATATGTATATATAAACATATCTTTATATACAATGATATATAAATATGCATATATGTGCATGTTTATATATGTAAATTTATATAAATATAACATATATATGTATATATACATATGTGTGTGTGTGTGTATCTATATGTATATGGAAGAAAGTGCTTAGAGAACAACACAGAAAAAAATTATGGTCCATCATAATTACAAATGCATAAATAGATTCTCACACTTTTAAATGAGTCGGGTTGTCTCATTGTCTCCTGATCTGCATGCTCTTATTTGTAGACTACTGGTCTGAATCTTTCTTCCTGGGAATATGATTACCTTACTCATAGAAACCCCACTGTGTGGCCTAAGGAACTACCTTTTCTCTTCTGTTTCCACAAAAATCTCCCTTGCCTCTGATCTCCAGGAATCCCCAAACGGTGTTAGAAGCCAATTGAGCTCCTATCTAACTTTGATTATTCCTCCTGAGGGAGTCTGAACCAAGTATTCTTTGCTTTGAATCTCAACCTAGTCTTCGCCAAGGTCTTGGTTGTGAGAGTAGACTTTTCTTCTGCATCTTTGACTCCACTATTTCTACTGACACTTTTCTCTCTTCATGTGAACATGCTCATTTTATTTTTTTTCTCCAACTTAAAAGAAACAACACTTCTTTTAACTTATGCTTGTATCTAGTTCATTTACCTCAAAATCAAGCTGCAGAGATTAAGATTTTCTTCCCATACTCATATTTTTTATCACACATTCACTCACCAGTTTACTAAGTTAGCTGCTACTGTTACCTTCATTTTGAAATTTAATATAATTATTAAACTCCTAATTGTTAAATTCACTGAATGCCTCCTTTTCTTGAGTTCTGATGTATCTGACACTGCTGAGCACCCTTTATTTTAGCATACTTTATGAATAGTCACACTTGACAAATTAGTTTTTTTTTTTCCTTGAAGGAAAATAACCATTTTACATGACTATGTACAAGAAACATTGTGGGCTATTTTTTTCCCTCAGAATATGTCCTTGGCTCTAGAATCATTTTGGTCCTTTTTTGCACTGTTGACCAATGTCTTCTTCTTGAAATTCACTTCCCCACTAGTTACCTCTTATATTTTGGTTTTGGGGTCCTTACTTGCATCCAGACTTACTTGTATCTACCCCTGTTCTCCCACCCCAACTCGTCTTGGGAATTTAACATGCATCTTTTTATTGGGTTTGCTACAAATTTATCCTTTAAATACATTTACCTTGCATGCTGATTGCAGCACAGCAAAGTGGAATACAATCACCAATTCTGCCCTTTTGTGATATTCCCAAAGACAAGGGCCAGGCCTGTTTGGTTTTACCATAATTTTTCCTTTTAAAAGTAGCTATATTGAGATATAATTCACATATCATACAATACACCCAATTAGAATATGCTATCCAGTGGTTTTTACAATTTTCACAGAGCTGTGCAACTATCATCCAAATTGATTTTAGTACATTTTCATAATCTATTAAAGAAACTCCATAAACAGTAGTGATCATTCCCCTTTTCTTTCAATGATAAGGAAACAGTAACAGTCTGCACAATATCAAAAGCAGCAGCAACAATGACAATAGCAATGAACATGGATGATGAGCTAATGTGAGGTAACATGCTTTCTAAGATAGTGTGGTTTGCAATTTCCTCAGATTGAGTAACTTAAATTTGCTTCTTCTGTTCTGGCTGTTCTATGAAATGCGGATTGTATGAAGGCAACTGCAAGCTGCTTCTGCAAATCATCTCTTAAAAACACTTAGATTTCTCCATTGTCTGCTTTCATCAGGCAAAACTTTTTCCTAGCTTGCTTTCCTGTAGGTAATGTTCATATTTATATACAATTTTGGTGTATCTGATTCTCCATTTAAATATATAATCCAGGCCAGAT
Organism: Ateles fusciceps; assembly: GCA_036589455.1. Lineage (NCBI taxonomy): Eukaryota > Metazoa > Chordata > Mammalia > Primates > Atelidae > Ateles > Ateles fusciceps. Next base: position 2,742,179 of record JAZHEH010000065.1, on the reverse strand, counting down.
GTGGTGGTTCATGCCTGTAATCCCAGCACTTTGGGAGGCTCAGGCGGGAGGATCATGAGGTCAAGAGATCGAGACCATCCTGGCCAACATGGTGAAACCTAGTCTCTACTAAAAATACAAAAAATTAGCTGGATGTGGTGGTGCATGCCTGTAGTTCCAGCTACACAGGAGGCTGAGGTAGGAGGATCACTTGAACCCAGGAGGTGGAAATTACAGTGAGCTGAGATCCTGCCACTGCACTCCAGCCTGGCAACAGAGCAAGACTCTGTCTCAAAAAAACAAAACAAAACAAAATAAATAAATAAATATACAATCCAATAAGAAGTGAGATGGCAGAATGATGGAAGAAGATAAAGTTTACTTTTTAATAATATAATATGTGCAAAGTAGAAAATACATTCTATGAGTTCAAAACTTTATGTGGATGCAAATATGTATTGTCTGTTCTCATGCTGCTATAAAAAACTGCCCATGGCTGCATCATTTATAAAGAAAAGAGGTTTAATTGACTAACAGTGGTGCATCGCTGGGGAAGCCTCAGGAAACTTACAATCATGGCAGAAGGAACCTCTTGAGCAAAAGGGGAAAAGCCCCTTATAAAACCATCAGAACTCAGTCACTATCATGAGAACAGCATGACAGTAACCACTTCTATAATTAATTACCTCCCACCAGGTCACTCCCAAGACCTGTGGGGATTACAGCAACTACACTTCAAGATGAGATTGTGTGGGGACATGGTCAATATGTACACATATATGGATGTAAATTTTTGTGCTTATGCACTGATTGCCAATTGTTCGTGGGTAACTTTGTTCAAATGTATTCTTGCAAACTTTATTTTGATCACTTTTATTATCAGATTATATGTCCTTTGGGAAAGTTGAGAAGTAAATCTTTATAGCTTGACTCAAAATAGTACTTTTTCTCTCCATCATTTCTTTTTCTTCTTCTGTTCATTCACTGCCCTTTTTCTCATTGCGCCTTTTTCCCTGTCCCTCTGACCCTTAAACTCCAGTGGAGAGATCAGTGGAGGTTCCACTGGTGTGATTGTTTATCAGATAGAATGAAATTAAAAAGAAATTCAGAAATTTGGATTAAAAGGCATTATAATTTGTTTAATTCTAAAACCATATATATAAAAGATACACACACACACACACACACACACAATATGGTTTATTTACCTGTATGAAATAATTGCTAATTCGAGTTTTTGGGCCAATCTGGGAAGCTAGCCAATTTTTCACTGATGTTCATGTTGGGAAAATACCTGAGAAGCTCCCAATAACCATTAACCTTTGGGACTTTCTCAGGCAAATAGGCATACACTGCTCTTTCATATGGAAGGCAAAATTTCTTGTGCTTAGGAACACTAGATTTCTTTCATTTTTTAGGACTACCCAGTGCCACTTTTATTTTGTTGACTCCATTCTTGCTTATCATATATATATTCACAGGCTTTCAAATGTATCAAAAAATAGATGATTGACTTAAATGCATGACTTTCAGCTCTTCTAGAAAGCATAGGACATATTCCAATTTTTAATTTAAGTCAAACCCCTGAGAAATGAATTTATTTGTAAGAGAGTTTATATATTTATTAAGATACATTTGTTCTTGAAAGGTTATTTTCTATAAAGTAAAATATGTTGTGTTACTTCCAGCATTCAGCCCACAGTACAAAAGTACTATTCTTGGTCTTTAGATTAAGTGCTATGACATCTAGCTAGGAAATGTAAGAGGCATCTCTTATTTTTAACATCAGCTGTATTAAGCATTTTCAGTGAGTTTATCAAGATGTATGTAATGATAATATACCTTACATCCATGGAGTTCTTAAATAAAATATAGGTAGAAATGACTGTTATTTTTTTATGTGAAAGAACTTTGGTTTAGCGTAAAGTCAGTGAGTCTTTAGTCTCAACATCAAACATGATTTATATCCCTGTTCTGATTCTTCCTAGATATGGGATGTGTGGCTACTATTCAATCTTAGTAGGTCTCAGTATCCTAATATTTAATGTACTTTTCTCATATACTTGCTATGGGGAAATAGTACATTCTTTAAAGCATATAGTATATAATAGCATTTTAAATGTTGTATGTAATATATATACAGATTCTGAGACCATGGTAGGTTTTTTTTTTCTTTTTTTCTGAAGATCATGGTAGTTTTTTTTTTTTTAAAGAGCAGCTATGTACATATAAGAAAGTAATTATAATGAAAACATGTAGACTAGTTTTACTTCAAACACCACCACATAAATGGGAAAATTTCAGGATCTTATATTCATTATCTCTCTACCACATATAATATTAATTTCATGAGCATCTACTATGTGCCAGGCAATATGCCAAGTGCTACATGTACATTTGAACATGAAACTATCGTGTTTCCTAACCTCACAGAGCTGACACTCTAGGCTCTGTTAGGCTTTGGTTTTCACATTTTCTTTATTGTTCTGTTAAAAAACATGCTTTGTATTTTGAATAAAAATGATGATAGTTTTTTTTTCTTACTTGTCTTAGACTTTTTTAGGTGGAATGACTTTTGAAATCATCCTCTGTAAATCTTTGGATTTCAATATGTTCACACAGTCCTATGCAATTCATTATAGTGTAATTAGGGTAGATTAAAATGGTAAGCTCTGCTTGAATATAAGCTTCTTATATGTATGAGCTGTGTCTTATTTTTACCTTTACCTTATTAGTGCCCACCAGAGTACACACATTAGCCACTCACTGTCTATTGTATACATAAATTAATACAATAATAGCACTATTGTTTAAAATAGTGATAGGGCCAGGAATCAGGGAAATTCTGGGCAGAAGAGGGTGGATCCCTGATGAGGGCTTCACCCTCAAACTGAAAAGCTGGTACCATGGCCTAAAGTGAAAACATACATCCCTGTTTACTCCTTCAAATGTTGCCTTTTCCAAAACCACCCATGGCCCCGCCTGCCCCCTATTCTATGCCCATAAAAACCCCAGGCTCGAATGGCAGAGAGAGGAGAAGCAGCTGAACATCTGAGACTAAGGTTGGATTCAGAGAGAAGCAGCTTGACTTCAGAGGGACAGCTTAACAATGTAGCTTCGGAAAGGAGCCTGGCCGGAGGTGGCTAGACGTGAGGGGAAGATTACCTTCTCCCTTTTTCAGCTCTGCTTCCCAGTGAGAGCAAGTTTTATTGGGAATAAAATCCCGGGATTTACCATCAATTCATTTGTGTGGCCTCATTCCTACTGGATACCAGACAAGAACTCAGGTGCCACGAGTATGGATGCAAAAAACTGTAATGGCAAAGCTAAAAGGACACTGTAACACTTGCTCTTGGGCTTCAGGGCTTCTGGGAACCCTCCTCTAAACACTGTTGTGGGGTCAGTACAGAGTTTGTTCCTGCCGGCACCCAAAAGTGCTTGTCCCAGCTCCTGCACCCACTCACCTGTGAGCTCCCTCTCCTGCAAGTGGTGGAGCACAGCAGGTCAAGTGAGTGGAGTTTGCCCCCTGACAGCACCTACACACTCCACTTCCCACCTGTGAAAAGGTCAGGAAAATATCCTGCTTCAATAAGAGCTAAATATTCATACTTCATCTGGAAACACTAACACAAGAGGGAAAGAAGAAAAAATTTGGCATATTCTGGGATCAACATTGATGACATTTTACTTTGCCTGGCATTAAGTAGAAAGAAATCTAAGAAATGTAAGACCAATAGGTCTAACATATCAAGTAGGTTGCCATATTATCTAGGGATTTGGATAAATCAAGATTCATAATTAACCAAGCTCTTAAAATTAAAAAATGCTGACACTATAAATTGATAATGTGTGAAAGGGATAATGTGATTAATTGAATTCCTAAATAAGCCCCTAAACATATCACAGACCCTCAGTTCATTTTTCTTCCTAAAAAATATTGGGACACTTGTAGAGAAGATAGTGAAATGGAGTAACATGAGCTTTGTCTCTTCTCCATGCCAAGCCTTCCTACACTCTCAAAAGTATAAAAACTCAACAAAGACAGGACTAAAGGGAGGGAAATTAAAATGCTTAGAAAATTTTTAATACCATCAATTAAAGAGTTACGAGTTGGAAATAGATTATATTCTTAGTTTTCCTGTTAATTCATGTAATTTATAGGCATAGCAGATATTGAATTTTTTGCTAGAATATATAAAACATCACAAATTATTGAATATTAATTTGGGCTTTTTAAACATATAGTATATTATTCATATAATCTTTGTGACATTTCCAGTAGAATCTACTAAATGTGAATTTGTAACCACTCAGCAGGTGCTTTTTGCCCAAGGCCCAGCTAAAGCTGACTTATCAAAACAGGGGAATTGCAATAGAGAAAACATTTACGGCACACAGAGCCAGCAACACTGTAGCCTGGAGTTGTACCCCAAATTAGTCTCTATCAATATTCAGAGATAGTGGTTATTTAGAGGCAATTTGACTGGTAAAGGGCTAGTGGGGGAGTACTGATTAGTCAGGTCAGAGATGAAATCATAAGGGATTGAAGTCGATTCTTCTTGCTGTATTTTGTTCCTAGGTGGGATTGCAAAACCAGTTAAGCCAGATTACAGGTCTTGGTAGTCCTAGCTGTTCCATCAGAATGCAGGATCTGAGAAATATTTCAAATACTAATCTTAGGTTTTGCAAAAGTGATGTCATCTCTAGAAGCAATTGAGCAGGATAGGAATCTTGTGGACTCTGGCTACATGATTCCTAAACCAGAATTTCTAATCTTATGCTAATTTTTTAGTTGCATAAAGGCAGTGTGGTTCCCCCTCCACAAAAGGGTCTTTGTTTTTAGAAAGAGCTGTTATCATTTCTTTTGTTTTAAAGTTAGACTATAAACTAGATTACAACTATAGTTAGCTCAGACTATGCCCAGGAATGAACAAGTTTAGCTGGTTAGATCAGATCTTTTTCACTGTCATAATTTCCTAACTGTTCTAATTTTTGCAAAGGCAGCTTTAGAATATCTTACAAACAAATTCTATTGTTATAATCTCAGTACTGGCTTTGCTTTCTTCTAAGATAGACTTAAAATGTTGTGAAGATAAGAAAACAGTGTTGAATGGTGCTGAATCAATTTTTTCCAAGTAAAGGAACATTGGAAATGTTACTACTTGCATTTGGATGATCTGCATTTTAACTAAAGCTACATATTAGCATAATGTGTAATGCAAAGAAGTAAAATAGCAATACATTTTATATTCTATGAAACATTACATATATGCTGACAACTAAAGATTGTTAACAATGAAGCAAACCATTCTTATCGTAGTGAATGTGATTTACCTCTCCATGATAACAATTCACAAATTGATTAAGAAAAAACAAAAACCATGCATTATAGGTAAATAATGTGACTGTAGCAATTAACTGTTAGTGCCTAAAATATCACCTCAAAACTGCATGCCTTAAAATAACAGCTATGTAATTTACACAAAATTTTGTTGTTCTGCTAGGCAGTGTTCTTGGGTCACTTGTGTGGCTGTGCTAGTCTAACTACTCACCACTAGTCTGCTGGGCCATTTATCTCCAACAAGGTAGTTCTTGTCGTGCTTTGTCACACTGATAGCATCCAAGAAGGCAAACCCTAAAGTGCAGGTGCCTGTGCTTATGTCCTGTTTGCTGAAGTCTCATTGGCCAAAGCAAATTATATGAGCAAGCCCAAGACAAGTGAAGGTGAGGACTATGCTATGGCATGCATAGTTGGAGGAATGATTTATTGGTGGCCATTATTGTGTGGGGGCCAAGGTTCTTTACCCCCTAGAGTTCAGCTGAAAAATCACCAACATTAGATAGATTGACTAACAGGAGAAAAGGCATACTTAATTTAGTGTGCATACCTGGGAACCTGGGAGTCTTCAGAAGATCCACCCCCTAATAAGATACAGAAGCTTATATACCATTTCGAGGTTATAGAAAACATTGAAGGTGCAGAGCATGGCGAAAAACAGGTTATGGTGATGAATGTGGTTTTAGTAGCATAACAGGTTATAGGAAGGGAAAGAGTAAAAGCCTGGCTATCAAAACTGGCCTTGTGATTTAGATGAAGCCTCATAGTAGACTTCCTCAGAAAGAGTAGATGATAAACGTTTCCTTTCAGATTTTTAAAGGTGTCAGACTCTAAGTTAATCTTCCTTAGATCCAGGAAAGTCCCAGAAAGGGAATTCCTGGAAGCCTTAATGGAAATTCTCTATAGATACAAATTTTTCCCACCTCAGTCTGCTGGCCCTATAGTAACCATTTCAAAATATGTCAAAGAAATCTATTTTGGGGTAAAATATTTGATTTCCTTCAACTGCATTGCTTTGGTACAATGATTTGTCTATCTATATATCTATCTATGTGTACAGCTATCTCTCTTTATCTATCTATATCTCCATATATATTTCTAATCTGTTCCTACCATCATCTTTGGACATGGTAGGTAGGTAGTAAGGTGCTGATGAATTACTTACTCCAAAATCTGTAAAATATTTTTTTAAAAATGTATTCTGAGCCAAATGTGAGTTACCATGGCCCGAGCACAGACTCAAGAAGACCTGAGGACATGTGCCCAAGGTGGTTGGGTTACAGCTTGGTTTTATACATTTATAGAGTAATGTGATTTGAGCAATAAACTAGTGTTACCAATTTATATTAATACATCTAAGGTATCAATACATGTGAGGTACACATTGGTTTGGTCCAGAAGGTTGGGACATCTCCAGCTGGGAGCTTTCAAATCACATGTGGATTCAAAAATTTTCTAATTGGCAATTGGTTAAAAGAGTTACATTTTGCCTAAAATTGAAGCCAAAACAACGAAATGCTTGGGGTTAAGGTATCCAGGGATTTATGGAGCCAAAGTTTTTGTTATGCAAATAAAACCTCCAGGTAGCAGGCTTCAGAGAGTATAGATGGTAAATTTCTCCTATCAGACTTAAGAGACGCCATACTCTTTTTATATCTCTCCTGAATCAAGAAAGGACCTGGAAAGGGAAGGGAATTTTCTACAGATTTTACATTTTCACTAGAAGAGACAGCTTTGCAGGACCATTTCAAAATATGCCAAAGAAATATATTTGGGGGTAAAATGCTTTGACTTTCTTCAGGGTCTGTTATCTGTTATATATGTTATACTACAATCAGGTTCGAATTTGTATCTTATTGCTACAAAGCAAATATTATGATCCCTGTTTTAATGTTAATATTGGTGAAACCAAGCTAATCGTTCCATAGAATTGATGTTTATGGTTTTAAAAATAAACTAGATATTGATCCCCCTAGTCTTAAAACTTGAGAAAGTTTTATTTGTCTTATCTGAATTCCTTTCTCAGGAAACCATCAGGCCTCTCAGATAGTAGCATGGAGCTAAGACTTACCCGATTACTGCATTTGTACAATAAGACGTCAAACCCCTCACCTGTCATGATTGCATAACTGACAACCTGTTTTCTGTTAACCAAGTCCTCCTCCTCATTCTTCTTTAATTCTTGTCTTCCCACAAAGTGATTTTATTTCTTCCCTATCATATACCCCTAATTTCAGTCAGTGAGGGAGATGGATTAGAGACTGATCTCCCATCTCCTTGGCTAGAGCACCCAATGAAAGCTTTCTTCCTTGGCAATACTCATTTCTCCGTGATTGGCTTTCTGTGCAGCAAGTAGTAGGACCTAGACTGAAAGCCCGGTGATTTGGTAACACTGATCAGTTTTGCCTAAACCCCAAAGGATGGAGAGTATAATGAGACATGTCTGGACCTCACATTTCCCTTAATGGCCTGAACTGTTTTTTCTTTTCCAAGTTTTGGAATCCCTTGGCCAAGTAGGGGTCGTTTCAGTTGGCTAAGGGACTTAGAATTATACTTTTAGTTTGCAAAGGGAAATGACATACTGAACAAAATCCATAGAGACCATAAAAAGGTGAGAATTATCTTCCTTTAATCTCTAGTAACCTCAAAGGAAAAATTAATCATCACCTGTCTTTTTAAACTGCATAGCTATCGGCCACCTAAGTCTTCTTGCAGAACATAAAAGCTTTAAACCAATGATATTAGGCATCTAACAGACACCTCAGAAACATGGTCTTTTGTAATCACAAACTTACAGAGTGTTTTTCAATTTCAACATCTTCATTCTGCATGACAGGTGATTTCCTGCTCAAAAGTAGTGCAGGGGAATGGGGAAAAAATGGATTTCAGAGTCAGATAGATCCAGGTTCAAACTGCATTTAGTCTCCAAGCTATATATATGTATATTTTAATGAGGATAACGTCATCTATTACATAATCACTTTGCAAATATTATATGTAAATATTTTAATGACCCAGAGGAATTTTTATTGTCTTGAGAAGAGAGATTTGTTATCACTGACCTCACAACAGGAATTTTTCAGTTAATGATCTCAAAGCATAGTTAAAAATTCTAACTCCAGGAATGCTGCAAGCAGAAAGTAGAGACGGATGTAGAACAAAGACTCCACAGTTGGCTTATTCCCTTTTCAGTCTCGAGATACTTTTGTTTCATTGACCATTGGTTTTGCATTGTGTGGACTGAAGGGGAAAAAGGAGAGCTGAGGCCTGGAGAAGTCTGAGTTGTACTGGAGCTAAATCCTACTGAGGGAGCACATTCAGGGCATTGTTAATCTTCCTCTCTGAAGTGGAGGCCCTTGGGTGATACTTTTTAAAAAGATTTAAAAACTATCTGACATGTTTGCCTCCCAAGCAAGTTTAGTACTGCTACACAAGCAGCCCAGGGAAGCTGGGAGCAGGTTTCAAATTGTGGAGATAATGAGCCTTGCTCCTTTTTGCCATACGAGCATCAGGGGAAGCTTTTCTTCCCTTTTGCATGCCTAGAGGAAGGAATTTTATCCAGCGCTCTTATTTTCTCCTCTTCTTTTTCTTTTTCTTTTTTACTTTTCCTTTCTCCTTAATTCCCTGCTCCAAGTCAGCCATCATATAATTATTATCTATTTTTAGTAATGCCCAGTGGTGCCAAGCCTTACAAGTCATGAAATCTGAATTGCTCTTTTCTGTCTATCAGACATGTTCCTGTAGGAGCAATGTATTTCCATGAAATCAGACCTTGTCTCTCAGTACCACATAACATGAGCTGCTGGCTTTAGTTAGAAAGAGATTGATTTGTCTTTTCTTTTATACCTCATTCATTCTTCCCCCACTGGCATCTACCTTCCTCAGACACATACCTTACCCTTCCATCAGTGTCACCTTTCTTCTTTAAAGGAATCAGTTCACCTCAACCCATCCGAAGTTTGATTTTTCCTGGCATGTGTGTTGATTTTCTAGCTTTCCAACCAACATTTAATAGTCAGTTCATTTGAAATTGGACCCATCATTCCCTCATCATCACCTCCTCACCACACCAAAAATGGTTTCCTAACTTGTTGATCTAAACTGACAGTACCATTCCAAAGTCATATCTGACTTGATTTTCACTTGTGCCTTTTGTAGCCATATTTGTCAAGTCCTGGTTATTCTACCTCTTTAATATTTCACTTATCTTCCTATGTTTCTTTCTCTCTCTGACCATTAATTTTTCCCTAAAACAAACTGTCAAGTCTTTTTTTGTGATTTCTATAATTGCTTTTTGTTCCTCTTCTCTTTCAATCCCTCCTACCACTAAGTGCCAAACTCATCTCTCTGAAACTTAGTCTTGCTCACGTTCCTTTATTTGCTTTCTCTTGCTGATAGGAAAAAGAAAACAAACAAACAAAAAATGTTCCAGAAGCTTGAATTTGAATCCTACCAACCATATCCTATCAATATTTCTGGGAATCTTAAGGGCTTATGTTTTCTCAGTCTCTCTGATTCTATCGTCCCTCTCTTTACTGAAGCTATTCTCTTTTCTCAGCCCCAGGTTAACTCAAAGCAAACACAGCCACTGTTCCCGTTACTTCCTTCACCCCAAAGTGCCAACTCTATGTCGCACTATATATTAATAAAATCTGCTAAGGATTATTGAAGCAACAGATAGTGGTATACTTAATAATATTGCATATTAAAATGCATTAGGATTTTTGCATCTGTGCTGGACAGTATAAATAACTTATTGTGCACTTTTGTTCCTAGCAGCCTGACCTCATGCTACATTTCTGAGGCCCTTTCTAAATTAACAACTATTTTTTGAAAACCTTACCCACCTCTCTCAAAGAACCAAATTTCTCATATTTTCTTCCAAGTATAAATTTAACCTTCACAGATTGATGCTTATATGGGGCCAATAGAAATGGTAGACAGACAGCCATGACCTTCAGAATAGAATTCAAGTTCTTTTCTCCTTTATAATTCAGCACCTACATACTTACCAACTCTTTCTATCCCCCACACCTTCCCCACATATGTCCTTTTGTCAATCAACATTTTAAAAGTTGCAATTTTTGAAAAGCACCATGCTTTCTTTCCTCAGTACTTTTGTACTTGCTGTGACTTCTATCTGTAGCATGGGTAGAGTTTCCCCCTCTCTCATATTGTAACTTGTTCAGCCCTCATCTTCTAGAAGACTTTCCTTATCACCCACCCATTCTGATTCTGTTTGCTCATCTTCTCTGTACCATGCAACTGAAACTGCTGTTGCAAAAATTATAACAGTGAGAAAAATATGACAGTGAAGAGATCTAACAAACTCTGCCTTGCCTTCAACATCCTAACTGTCCTTGGTCATTCCTGGGCATAGACTAAGCTCACTTCGAGAGAAATTTGGTTTATAGTTTAAGTGATCATATCCCTTCTCATAACTATAAAGTCCACAAGGTTAAAATTACAAGAGAGGTCTGAATTCTCTTAAGATGTAGGAATAGTTACATGATTACCAGCCATTGTTCCAGAGGTCACAATATTTGTAACTTTCCCAATTATTCCTATAAAAAACATGACTACTGTAGACCCAAAAATTGGCCTTTTGAGGTATCTATTCATACTTTTGCATTATTGACAGCTGGATGACTTCAACTGGACTTGATACTCAAGACTCAACAGGTCCTGTGGTCCTCATCCACAAATGGACTCTGCAAAAGGATCATTTTCCACACCCCTATGATAGTATCTTCAATTAATCAGCAGCACCTCTTCCCTAGCCCTCTGTCCACCAAACTATCCTTGAAAACTCCAGCCTCTGAATTTTCAGAGATGTTAATCTGAGTGAAAACAATACTTCAGACTCCTGTTCAGCCATCTCAACATGTATTAAACTCTTTCTTTATTACTACCCACCTGTCTTGATAAACTGACTCTATCTAAGCAGCTGGCAAGATGAAGCAATCAGGCAGTTTTACATTGATCCTGGTGAAAGTCCTTTCTACCTGTATTCTGATAAGTAGTTTATACTGTGATTGTTCTTGAGAGCTGACACTATTTTTTTAATTGATGTGAATCCTCAGCTTTTATTGCCATGATAGTACCCTATAGAAAATAGATAACCAATAAATGTTTCTGAATGAATGAATAACCTATACACACCATCTTATATACTTTAAATCATCTTTCGATTACTTATAATTTCTAATACAATGTAAATTCTATATAAATAGTTGTTATACTGTATTGTTCAGGGAATCATGATAAAAGTCTGTACATATTCAGTACAAATACAATTGTGGCATGATAAAAATTTGTACATACTCAGTACAAATACAATAACAAAATTTTTTATCGGCAGTTGGTTGATTCCATGGATGCAGAAGCCATGGATACAGTGAGGACTGACTACTGAGGTTGGCAAACATCCTCTTATGCCTTTGTTTGTCTTTGCAATAAGGGTAAGTCAATAGTTGTTTTACAATACATTGGTAGGCAAGCTTTTAGCAAAATTTGGAAAGGAAAAGTGTGATTTGCAAAGTGACAATTCACTGAGTTGATTCCTTTGTCATTTAAACAGTTCAGCTTTTAATTTCCTTTCACTAGACAACATTCTCTGTTTAACTGTGGTATCATTTAGTTTTTGGAACAGTTGCTTCCCAGTTGTCTAAACGAAAGTGATTCAAAGGCAGATTCAGAATATTCCCAAGTTAGTGATAAGTTGTACTGGAAGAGGAACTTCAGTATGTTCTGTGAAGTCCCTTTTCCCTTTTTAAAGTTAAGCACCACAGCTTTTCAAAATCATTCCCTTACTTAGTTCCTGTTCAAAATATATTTGTATTTTTCTCCCATTGAATTTGTTCTATGTCATCCATCCAAATAGTCCCTTATCTGGTATCTACAGAAAACAATCCAATACTTCTTAGGAGTTTGATTTCTCAAATACTAGCTTCTATCTATTCGCAGTTATATGGTCTCATGCCTTCGGGAATAGTGACAACCAAAATTCTGCTACATTTATGGAATATTCACTTCTGTGGACATTTACAAATTTCCATGTTCTATGGAGATTTAAAAATTCATCCTAGTATATCTGGGTCTCAACCTCCTTATCTCATAACTGGAAACCTTGAAGTTTTCATGCTAAAGGCTTTCCTTCTTTCTTTAGTCCTTCTAGGAGACTCAGAGAAAGTTAACATGGGGATCCATATATGGAACTTTGCAGTGGAAGTTTTATTACCATTTGTATGGTCGAAGGATTAATTGGGCTGTGCCTAAAAACTGGTTTATGACAAAAGTTTCATATGTCTGATTTAAATAAATGAGAAAGGGGAAGTCAAAACAGTGTACCCCTGAGTTTTCCATTAAACTACTTTGGTCAATTTAATGGATGATCTTTTATTTTGGGAGAATTACTTTTCCTAAGTTCTTTGTGTTAAAATATCCTTTGTCCTCTGAAATTGTGGTGACAGGAGATGGGTGTTAATTACTTTTAAATGTTCTTGCTCGGAAAAATCAAAAGTTAGGAGTCATATGTTGCCTCTAAAAACATTTTTGGAAGATATATACTTGTCTGCAAAATTCAAATTCAGCAGTAAATCTTATAATCAAGAAAATGACTACATTTCAGACAGTCTCTAGCACTTTGTACACATGAAGTCTCCTAACCCTCACAATACCTCTGTGAGGCACTATTTTTAGGTTCATTGTACAGATTAAAAAAGAAAAGAAAACTGAGGCCCAGAGTTTTATAAATTTCTTAAGGTCACAGAGAAAATTAATGCTAGAGGCAGGTTTGGGACTGAAGTGGATTTTCTGGAATCTGTGCTCCTAAACCTCTGTGCTAAGTCAGTATACCCTATTCTCTAATGTTCCACTGGGTCTCTTGGTTATCCAATCAGCTGATTCTCTTGATTTACTGCACTGGCACTGTAGCTCACAGATGTGATGAGATCTCTCTATGTGCAAGCAGATATTGTTCGTTTATAAGTAAGCTACACAATCTCTCTGAGGCTAATTTTACTGTGAAATACATAAACTAAAAACACAAATGGCAATGCCCAAAAGACATATGAAGACATAAAAATTTTTGAAGCTCTTAGGATAATTTATAATGCATAGAATTTGTTTTATAAATGGGCTTATGAAAAATATCATTTTTCAGTCTCTCTATCTAATGCTCTGTACTTTGTTGCCTGGAGATAGGTTCCTGACTCTTGGCTATTCCTTCAATCTCCATCACTTTCTATTTACCAATCAATGCCTTTCACTCTCAGGGCTGTTCACATGTTAAATACAACTCCTTCCCCCACCCCCCACATTATTTTAACCAAAAATAGATTAAGATAACAGCAGCAATGGCAAAAAAAATAGTATTTAACATTTGTTGACCATCTGTGTCACATACTACACTAAACATTTTACATATTCATATAATCCAATGTAATCATCACAACCAATTCATCATTACAATACCCAATTTAGCAAAAAAGAAAATAGTCATATAGGAGTTTGTAACTGGTCTAATGTCATCTAGCTAATAAATTATTTAATGTGAATTTAAACTCAGTCATAAAAATTTGTACATATTTTGGTCTATAAGAATGTCTAAAATGTTATTTGGCTATTCACCAATATTATAGTTTTAATAATGAGACTCCGGAGACTTAACACCTGCTAGCTAGTGTTAGTACCTGGTTGCATTTTACATTTATTTTTCTGAAGACTGGAATCTTGTTTGTGGTTCCTCAATTGTCTACTGACGGATTCTTCCCAATGTTGACTATAGCATGTGATAAGTTCTGGCTCTGTGTCCCCACCCAAATCTCATCTTGAATGGTAAACAAAATTGTAATCCCCATGTATTGAGGGAGGGGACCTCATGGGAGGTAATTAGATGATAGGGGCAGTCCTCTCATGATAGTGAGTGAGTTCTCATGAGATCTGATGGTTTTATAAGGGGCTTTTCCCCTTATTGTTTGGTATTTTTCCTTCCTGCTACCTTGTGAAGAAGGGTGTGTTTGCTTCCTGTTCTGCCATGATGGTAAGTTTCCTGAGGCCTTCCCAGCCATGAGGAAATGTGAGTCAATTAAACCTCTTTCCTTTGTAAATTATCCAGTCTTGGGTATTTCTTCATAGCAGCATGAGAACAAACTAATACAGTAAATGGGTATGGGGTAGTGGGGTGCTGCTGTAAAGATACCTGAAACTGGGTAACAGGTAAATGTTGGAACAGTTTGGAGGGTTCAGAAGAAGACCAGAATATGTGAGAAAGTTTAGAACTTCCTAAAGAATTGTTGCATGGTTGTGACCAAAATGCTGATGGTAATATGGACAGTGAAGTCCAGGTTGAGGTGGTCTCAGATGGAGATAAGGAACATATTGGGAACTGAAGCAAGGGTCATTCTTGCTATACTTTCACAAAGAGACTGACAGCATTTTGCCTCTGCCCTAGAGATCTGTGAAACTTTGAACTTGAGAGAGATGAGTTAGGGTATCTGACTGAAGAATTTCTAAGTGGCAAAGTGTTCAAGAGGAAGCAGAGCATAAAAATTTGGAAAATTTGCAGGCTGACAATATGATAGAAAAGAAAAACACATTCTGAGGGGAGATATTAAAGCTTGCTTCAGAAATCTGCCTAAGTAACAAGGGGCCAAATAACCAAGACAATGGGAAAAATGTCTCCAGGTCATATCAGACACCTTCATGGCAGCACTTCCTATCAAAGGCCTAGAGGCCTAGGAGGGAGAAATGATTTCATTGGCCAGGCCCAGGACCCCTCTCTGGTTCAACCCTGGGACATGGTGCCCTGTGTCCCAGCATGGTTGAAGCAGCTCCAGCCATGGCTAAAAGGGACCAATGTACAACTTAGGCTGTCACTACGAGGCTGCAGGCCCCAAGCGTTGGTGGCTTACATGTGGTGCTGAGCTTGTGAGTACACAGAAGTCAAGCATTGAGGTTTGGGAACCTCTACCTAGATTTCAGAGGATGTATGGAAACACCTGGATATCCAGGCAGAAGTCTGCTGCAAGGGCAGAGCCCTCATGGAGAACCTCTGCTATGGCAGTAGGGAAGGAAAATGTGGGGTTGGACTTCTCACACAGCATTCCCAATAGAGCATTATCTAGTGGAGCTGTGAGAAGAGGACCACCATTCTCCAGACCCCAGAATGGTAAATCCACTGACAACTTGCACCATGCACCTGTAAATGCCACAGACACTCAACACCAGCCCATGAAAGCAGTCAAAAGGGGGAGCTGTACTCTGAAAAGCCACAGGGGTGGAGCTGCCCAAGGCTATGGAAGCCCAGCTCTTGTATCAGCATGCTCTGGCTGTGAGACATGGAGTCAAAGGAGATCATTTCAGAGCTTTATGATTTGACTGTTCCACTGGATTTTGGACTTCTATGGATCATGTAGACCCTCTGTATTGGCCAACTTCTCCCATTTGAAATGGGAACATTTATCCAATGTCTGTACCCCACATTGCATCTAAGAAGTAACTAACTTGCTTTTGATTTTACAGGCTCATAGACGAAAGAGGCTTTCATTTTCTCAGATGAGAATTTGGATTGTGTACTTTTGAGTTAATGCTGAAATGAGTTAAGATTTGGGGGAATTATGGGGAAGGCATAATTGTGTTTTAAAATATGAGAAAGATAAGATTTTGGAGGGGCCAAAGGTGGAAGGATATGGTCTGGCTTTGTGTCCCCACCCAAATCTCATCTTGAATTGTAATCTATTGTAGTCTCTACATGGGAGAGGGACCTCGTGGGAGGTAATTTTATCATGGGAGCAGTCCTCTAATACTGTTCTCATGCTAGTGAGTGAGTTCTCATGAGATTTGATGGTTTTATAAAGGAGCTTCTTCCCCCTTTGCACAGTACTTCTCCTGCCACCATGTGACAAAGGATATGTTTGTTTCCCCCTTCTACCATGAGTAACTTTCCTGAGGCCTTTCCAAACATGTGAAACTATGAGTCAATTAAACCTCTTTCCTTTATAAATTACCCAGTCTTGGATATTTCTTCATAGCAGTGTGGGAACAGACTAATATACCATGGATTACTGCATAAAACTTGCCCTGGGCTCTTGTCTTCATATTCTGCTTGTTCATCAGTAACCAATAGATACAAATAGAAGCCTTTCATACCAGCATTGCTATTGGGCTTTCATCTGCATTATGCTGTTCTATCTTCCAGGTACCATACTGTGTGTGTTGACCTTGGGTTTTCCCCTAATGTGAAAAGTATTGTTGACAATTATTCTAGGGCATATTGTTTATTTTGACTACCACATCTATGTAGGGGTCTAAGACCTTCTCATCTTCCTTACCTCACTGCTGTCAAATGGGTCTCCCCCTTGAAATTATAATTTTTTTCATGATACAACTTTAGATGTCATTTATCTTTGGCTTATCAGAAATAGACACATGTTTCTGCCTCAAATTTTGTTAAATTCTATATTTATTCCATTTTAATAATTGTCTCACTTCTTACCTAACCATTTTCTTTCTCTCTGTCCCAATTATCTAATGTAACCAAATATTTAAGTATTCTAATAACTTTCTTCCCAATATTTTAGAAACATTAGGAGTTATTATAATAATTAATATTATAGAGCATCCAGTATAAACTTTTCATTTTACACATAAATTAATGGAAGCACAGGAAAGCTAAATAACTAAAGTAAGAAATGACAAGGCAAACCTAGGCTAGAAAGTCACTGACCACTGTGTGAACTCACCAGGTATCATGACCTGAAGATGCAGTTTCAGAGGGCTAGCTGAGATTTAATTGTATACTTTGAGTACAGGAAATATAAGGGCAGTAGAAGAAGAATATGTTTGAAAAGTACAGAAAGAGAACCTAATACAAGGAAAATCCCATAAGCGTCTAGTGTATATTATATGGTTTGGCTTTGTCCTAACCCAAATCTCATCTTGAATTGTAGTTCCCATGATCCCTATGTGTCATGGGAGGGAAAAGGGAGATAATATGAATCATGAGAGTGATTTTCCCCATCCTGCTCTTGTGATAGTGAGTTATCATGAGATCTGATGGTTTCATAAGGGGCTTTCCCCTTTACTGGGCATTCATTCTCTCACCTGCTGCCCCTGTGAAGAGGTGCCTTCCACCATGATTTTAAACTTCCTGAGGCCTCCCCAGCCATGCAAAACTGTGAATTAATTGAAACTCTTTTTTTATAAAGTACCCAGTCTCAGGTATTCCTTCATAACAGCATGAGAACAGACTAACCTCTAAGCAGAGGATTCAATTCACACTGTAGACTAGTCACCATCAAAGTTTACTTCTGCTAGGAGTGTACCTAATGGTGAAGCATATACATCTATATGTATAATAAAAGCATATACATCTATATGTATAATAAAAATATTATATTTTTGTTTTGGTGGAAATATCCAGAAATAGTCAGAATGTAATGTTCATACATAGATGTGCATGTTGAAATATTCCAGACACAATCAGAAATTAATCAGAATTTCTATGTTCCTTGCAACACACAATATGAACATCTGTGTATGAAATCATATTTTATACATTCCAATGAATTGAAATCACATCTTACAGTATCTAACACATCTTGTCCTGATGAAACTGAGTGACTCTAGATAAAAATCAGGTATAAGTCATGGCAGAGTTAAATGAACTAAAATGAAGTGAAGTGTCTTAAGAAAAAATTCCTATGTGTAGTTTTTCATGGTCAATAAGAACAGTATAAGAGTTATAGCAGATAATTGAATAAAATATTAGGCTGGGTTTTTGTTAAATATTGTGATAGTTTCATCATTTCTCATCATTTTAAAATTAGTATTTTTAAAATTTTTACATATTTATTCTTAAATCTTAGCTTGTATCTGTTATTTCTTTAAAAAGGGAATGAGGAAAGTGGGGGTTGGATACAGGGAGGGGAACATCACACACAGGGGCCTGTTGGGGGGCAGGGGACTAGGGGAGGGATAGCAGGGGGTAGGGGGATGGGGAGGGACATCATTCAGAAAAATACCTAATGTAGATGATGGGGTGATGGATGTAGCAAACTATCATGGCATGTGTACACCTATATAACAAACCGGCATGTTCTGCACATGTACCCCAGAACTTAAAGTATAATTTAAAAAATAAATAAATAAAGTATTTCTCCCTAAAAAAAGGGGAATGAGAAGTTGTAAAAGCTTTAGGTCTACAAATGTGAATTTGCTCCCAAAAGAAAAAGACTAAAAGATAAAGTATAGAAATCCCTCCCCTTGAGCAATGGCGTAAGATGAGAGGGTGTCTTGTCATGATGGAAACTTGGGGAATAAGTTAATCCCTTTCCGATATAAAAGGACAGTTTTAAGTTATGCAGGATGAACATTTGGAAATGGTGAATGAAAACTTAGAAAACTGTTCTAATTTTGGAACTTTTAAAACTATAGAAAATATTTCCCAGTGTTGGTCTTAGAGTAGCATATAACTTGTTATCAGTGGCATAGAATTCTGCATGAACCGATGAAACTCAATGAAATTCAGCTAGAAAAAGAAATCTTTCTTGTGATTATAATTTTATTGTCTTCCTAATAACCACAACTTTGTAATGTGGTATACACTAGTAGTTGATGGGGATTGAGAATTAAAAGGCTGATTTTCTTAGTTCATTATAGAAGAAAAATTATGATAATAATTATAAAAGGATTATATACAGGAAAAAATACCTTAAACAATATGCTGTACCTTCTAAATATTTCATGACATTGTTTTAATCATGTAATTTTAAAACAATCTATAGCCATATATACATATGTTAGAAGTCTCTTCTTGCCAATTGTTTTCCTTGTATTTACTTGCATCCAAATACTTGTTAAACGGCTTCTTTTTGAATTGACAACTCTAGGACAATCGAATGTTCTTGAAAAAAATTAGGACATTTTTAGAGTGAAGCTATAATTTTTTAAGTTATGTTGCACAAGCCACCAAAATGGCTGCATCTCATTAAGATTCTCAAGCACAACATTTTGTTGTCTTGACTACTTCATAATACTATGTATTGGCCTTGTCCATGAAAGTGAAACAAAGCAACACAAGCAGAAATTTGATTTTATATTCATTGCACCATTACTTATACAACTAAAAACAATAGGAACATCTTGATGTTAGAGCCTTAATCTCTACAATATATTTCACTGCATGGTGTGATAATTATTTCATATTTTATCTTATAGCCCATAATCCTTCCTTGGAACAAAAGAAAATTAAATTTTATATTGATCTTACATTTACATTTTTAATTAATTTTGAGTTAATTTTTGTATATGGTGAGATATGGGGTACAGTTTTATTATTCTGCATATAGCTAGCTAATTCTCCTTGCACCATTTATTGAATAGGGTTTCCTTTCCCAAGCATATATTTTCATTGACTGTGTCAAAGATCGGTTGATTATAAACATATGGCTTTATTTCTGGGTTCACTATTCTGTACCATTGTTCTATGTGTCTATTTTTATATTAGTACCATGCTGTTTTGGTTACTGTAGCCTTCTAGTATAATTTGAAGTCAGGTTATGTGATGCCTCTAGCTTTGTTCTTTTTATTTATTTATATTATATTTTGACTCTACTGGGACAAAGCATAGACATAAGAAACATTTACATTTCAATTAAAATTCTGGTGAAGTAATAGATATACACACATAAATATAAATAAGTGATTGAAATGAAAAATTAATACAAATGGCCAATAGTTATATGAAATTTGCTTAACCTCACTGATTATTACAGAAATATGAAATTTGAGACCAGCCTGGGAAACAGTGAAACCCCATCTCTAAAAAATTACAAAAATTAGCTAGGCATATTGGTATGTGTCTGTATTCCCAGCTATTTGGGAGGCTGAGTTGAAAGGATCACTTGAGCCTGGGAGGTAAAGGCTACAGTGAGCCATGATTGTGACACTACATTCCAGCCTGGGTGACAGAGTGAGACCATGTCTCAAAAAATGAAAACAAATACAAAACCAAACCCTTTAATTATGTATGCTTTTTAATAATCAGATTAGCAAAATTTAAGAGGACTGGAGCCAGCTGTCATTGGGATGAGGGGAAAAGGTACTTTTAAACACTATTGATGTGCTGGGACTATTACTCAAAATTTAGAGAGAGTAATTAAGATGTATACATAAAATTTTAAATAAGCACACTCATACCACAGCAATTCTATGTGTAGTTAACTATTCTGACATAGCAATCACAGTGTATTTGTCTGTTCTCACACTGCTATGAAGAAATATCTAAGACTAGGTAATGCATAAAGGAAACAGCTTTAATTGACTCACAGTTTTACAGAAATTCAGAGACCTCAGGAAACTTCAATCATGGTGGAAGGGGGAAGCAAATACATCCATGTTCATAGGTGGCAGGAAAGAGAAGAATGAGAGAACTGCAGAGCAAAGTGGTGGAAAAACCCCTCACAAAACCATCAGCTCTCGTGAGAACTTATTCACTATCATAGGAACAGCATGGGGGAACTATCCCTATAATTAAGTCACCTCCAACAAAGTCCCCTCCCCCCAACACGTGGGGATTATAAGAGTTGGGTGCAGAAATGAAGCCAGATCATATCACATAGTATAATTTTATTTGAATTAAAAACCTTGTAAATTATCACTATCGATTCAGAAAATTTCAGGTTTTTAATATCTTCCTTGTGTGGAGTACAGACAGCAGTGATTACTTTACAACCTTATATTTGTTTTAACAAATTATCTTCTTTTAATTTTTTGTGGTTAAAGTGTGTTGTACTTGCCACTAAATACAACAAAACAGGCAACAGAAAAAAAGACTAAGGAGAAAAACGTCAAGTGGATTTGTGGAAGAAGCTTTCAGTCATGTTTTATTTTCCCTAACAGTTCTCCAAATTCTTCCCTTTATAGCTAAACATTTTTATAATTATTCTTTTGTAGAAGACAATTCCTATCTGCATCTGACTAATTAACTAACTTATAAAATTTTGGAAATCCAGAGCTAGGTAGTGTTCTCTGAAGATATAAGGCTAAACAGTTTTGAAGCTCCTGGTTTTAATATCTACTGAAAGTAGACCTTTCAATGTAGATTCACTGTGGCTGGTAGTAAGAAACAGCTGTGCCTGTTTGAAACCATTTGAAGGAAATAACCTAGTGACAAAGAAATACTATGTGAGTTGATCATGCTTCAGAATAATCAGTTAAAAACTGGTACTAAACAATAACCGAAATGTTGCAAATAGTTTGGAAACTGATACTAAAAAATTACAATTAAAATGTTGCAAATAAATTAAAAACTGATACTAAATAATTACAACTAAAGTCTTGGCAAATGCAGTGATTAGAATATTGCTAATTGCAAAAACTGCTCTTCTTGATTAATATGTGTTTGCTATTCCTCCATCTGCAATGTTAAAAAGTGGCACTACATTTTCAAGCTTGGCTGTTAATGTAATCAGTGAAAATGTTAATTCAATAACTCATAATCATGATGTATGCATGAATGAGTATTCTAAATGCATATGACATAGGCAAATATATAACAAACTTTCTAGTTGAAATTATGATTTTTAACTGAAATATGTGTTCACAATATTACACAAATAAAAGTGTCTTGAAGCTTCAGATTTTAGAAAGTGCTGAGTTACAGCTGAACTAGTGCATGTGACCCTCGGGGGTGAGACTACCTCCTGGAGCAATGGAGAATTTTTCCTTGTGAGTTGTGTGGTAAATTGTACTTGGCACTCCCTTTCCAGATTAGTGACAAAATAGACACATTTTGAGGGCCCTAGCATTTTAACAGTTTATGTCTCTGTTATGTACAATGCTTTTGTTAAAACAATATGAAAGTGATAAGGATGATGATACTCCCTTTGAAAATCACTGCATATTTGAGAACAACAAATATAGACTTGAAAGAACATGAGTGTCAAATAATTTTCACATATACCCTATCTTTAACAGAAATATTATTAGCTGGAGTACCCCCCAAGAGTTCCAGTTTTGTTTTTAAAAAATCAGTTAAAAATTATCTTGATCCCCAATCACATCATATGCAAATGGAAATCCAGTATTCTCTAAAAAATATCACTAAAAATTTTCTAGAATCTTCCTTTTCTCCTAAGAAACTCTTTGTTAAATTGTCTTACTTCCACTTATGCTTGTTTGCTCTTCGCTATGTTGCCTTATTATCTAATCTATATTCATATAAACTCCTCAAAAAAGCTTTTACTTTCTTTCAGTGATTTTTCATATCCAAAAGAAATAAGACAGTTACCAAAAATATTGTTGAATCATGAAACAGCATAGTTCACAACAAACGGAAAATGTAACACCGTATAATACAACTTTGCTCTTGAAAGTTTATTGGCTGTTCTTCTGGCTGGCAATTTTCCATTGCCCAAATATTTTGCTAGTTTTTGTTCTTTAGCCACTTGCCCCGTCATCTCTGTATCTCCTTACATTTTTCTCTTGACTTCTCCCTTCTCGCTTCCCTCCACTTCTAATGCAACACTACCTCTTCAGTGAACCTTTCACTTTTCCCATCTCTCCTCAAAAAATACAATTCTTATTACTTTTTCATAGATCAAACCAGCCATTCATTTTTTTTAGGAATCCTCAGGAAACCATGAGTTCACCATTGACTTCAACCTATATTTCACACTAAAATAGCCAATCAATGTAGTTTGCAAAATAAAATAATAAGCACAAAGTATCTATCTAAAAGAAATTTTGTATTAAAAATCTAACCTTTAAGCAAATAAGGTGTGATATCCTTACTTTTAAAGTTGAAAAGAACCTAGAAGCTAAGAAAGATTAATTAGCCCATGTCATACAGTTAGCAGGTATCAGAATTTACATTTAAATAAGTATGTCTATTTCTATGAATTTTTTTGTTTTTTTTGCTTGTTTATTGCTGCTGCTGGTGTTTTTATATGCAAACTAATTTTTAATATGTATGTAGTCAATGAATAACTGAATATCATGGCCTAGATGCCTCTGATTGAATCTATTGGTTATTTATAATTTCTCCATCTGAATAATCCCTGTTTGACACTCATGCTTTGAAGACCTATTGGTTCTTTCATAACAGTGAAAGTGCTACAATTAATTTCTTTGTTATCTAGTTTCAGGTCAGAGCTAGTGGCTCTGAAAGCATATTAGTTAAGTTGCCTTGAATATAAAGTTTTTATCACCATGAATCTAATAGTGAGGTATTAAATTATGAAGTCTTTCAATAAATAACATTTGATGTGCTATGGGAGGAAATAATGCATTTTTAAAAACTATTACAGTAAAGTACACAACTGACCTTTGACTATTAGAGTTTAAAGTTTTTTTGTTGTCAGTTCCCCAGTGTATGTTTTGCTGCTTTGTAGAACATCAATTGGTTATAAGTATTAGGCTTTACTTCTGAATTTTCTATTCTGTACCATTGGTCTCTGTGTCTTCTTTCATACCAGCACCATGCTGTTTTGGTTGCCATAGCCTTGTAGTATCATTTGAGGTCAGCTAATGTGATGCTTCCAGATTTGTTCTTTTTGTTTAGGATTGCTTTGGCTATTGGAGATCTTTTTTTAGTTATATATGAATTTTAAGATTGATTTTTCTAATTCTGTGAAAAATTATCTTAGTATTTTGATAGGAATTGAAACCAAATGTAACAAAAAATAAATAAATAATTAAATGGAACCTAATTCAGCTAAAAAGTTTCTGCACAGAAAAAGTGTTCATCAAAAGAGTAAACAGACTTACAGAATGAGAGAAAATGTTTGCAGCTATACCTCTGATAAAGGACTAATATCAAGAATCTGTAGGGAACTCAAATCAGCATGAAAGCAGAAAAAGAAAACAAGCAAATAATCCCATTAAAAAGTAGGGAAACGACATGAATAAACATCTCTAAAAAGAATATATGCAAATAGCCAAAAAACATTATAAATAATGATCACCATCACTAATCATCAGGGAAATGCAAATGAAGACCACAATAAAATAACACCTTACCCCAGTTAGAATGGCCATTATCAAAAAGCAGGTAACAATAGATGTTGGTGCAGATGTGGTGAAAAGGGGACACTTACAGATTACTGGTGGGATTATACATCAGAATAACCGCTATAAAACAGCATAAAGATTTCTCAAAGAACTAAAAGTAAATCTACCATTCAATCCAGCAATACCACTACTGAGTATCTAACCCAAAAGAAGTCCCGGTATGTGTATGTTTATCACAGCACAATACGCAATTGTAAAGACATGACACCAGTGTAAGTGTTCATCAACTGATGAGTGGATAAACAAAATGTGGTGCACACATATATACCATACATGTGCATGTGCTTGTGTTTATAGTGGAACACTAGTTAGCCATAGAAAAGAATGAAATAATGTCTTACAGCAACTTGGATGAAATTGGAGACCATTATCCTAAGTGAAGTAACTTAGGAATGGAAAACCAAATATCACATGTTCTCACTTATAAGTGGGAGCTAAGCTATGGGTATCCAATGACACAAAGTGGTATAATGGACATTGAAGACTCAGAAGCAGGGAGACTGAGAGGGAGTTTAGGAATGAAAATTACCTAATGAGTACAATATACACTCTTTGGTTGATGGCTACACTAAAAGTTCACACTTCACCACAACTATACAAGTCATCCATGTAACAAGAAAACACTTTTACCCCTGGAGATATTCAAATAAATAAATAAAATTGTTAAAAAAAATATGTAGTGGACAGTTAAATAAATGCCAGAGAGTGAGAAAAATGTGTGAGCCCACCAAACAAGCATTTCCATGAGGATTCTGTCTTTATCAAATAAACATAAAGAATCAAGTTATAGGGAGAGAGATCCAAGATGGCCGATTAGCAGCAGCTCAGGATTGTAGCTCCCACTGAAAGCGCAGAGGGTGAGTGGGACGCCACACTTTCAGATGAATTTTCATTGCCTACGGACCAAGAGATTCTTGGCGAAGGAGCCCCACGGGTCGCCAGCGCGACAATTTGGCCGGCGCGGCCGTTTTGCAGGCGCCCCCACCGCGGCGGTTCTCAGTCCGGAGTATATGGGACTGAGTGCCCTTTTGGTTGGCGGTTTGGAGCTCCGGGAAGACAATCTCCCATTCAGCTAATTGAAAAACGGACTGAAGTGGGGAAGCAGACCCGGAGATTCCCGGGGCAGAAAAGTGCCACGAATCTCAACGCCGCTGTTTCAGCCGGCGTAGTGGGTCGCCGCAGGGGAAGGCTGGGCCCCCCACCACACACACACAAAAAAACAGCAGTTGGCACTGCTGAGGATTGAGAGTTTCACAGCAAGTACAGCTGAACCCGGGAAGGGCCAGCTCTGTGGGGGAGGGGCGTCCACCGAAGGAAAACTAAGAAACAGAAAAACTTTACCACCACCAAGCTGGACGTCCACTCAGAGACCTAATCTGAAAGCCAGCAATTGCACAGACGACAGGTGGTTAAATCCACAAAGATGGGAAGAAACCAGCGCAAAAAGGCTGAAAACACCCGAAATCGGAATGCCTTTCCTCCTACAGAGGATTGCAGTGCCTCATCACCAATTGAAAAAGGCCTGATTGAGAATGAATGTGAGGAATCAATAGAATCAGGCTTCAGAAGGTGGATAATGAGAAACTTCTGGGAGTTAAAAGAACATGTTCTAGCCCAATGCAAGGAGACTAAGAACCTTGAAAAAAGGTTTGATGAAATGTTAACGAGAATGGACAATTTAGAAAGGAATATAAGTGAACTAATGGAGCTGAAAAACACAATACGAGAACTTTGCGAAGTATGCACAAGTTTTAACAGTCGAATTGATCAAGCAGAAGAAAGGATTTCAGAGGTCGAAGACCAACTTAACGAAATAAAACAAGAAGACAAGATTAGAGAAAAAAGGGTAAAAAGGAATGAGCAAAGTCTCCAAGAAATATGGGACTATGTGAAAAGACCTAATCTACGTTTGATAGGTGTGCCTGAATGTGACGAAGAGAATGAATCCAAGCTGAAAATATTTTTCAGATATTGTCCAGGAAAACTTTCCTAACCTAGCAAAGCAAGACAATACACAACTCCGAGGTAATACAGAGACCACCACAAAGATATTCCTCAAAAGAGCAACCCCAAGGCACATAATCATTAGATTCATCAGGGTTGAAACAAAGGAGAAAATACTACGGGCAGCCAGAGAGAAAGGTTAGGTTACCCACAAGGGGAAGCCTATCAGACTTACAGCAGATCTCTCAGCAGAAACCCTACAAGCCAGAAGAGAGTGGGGGCCAATATTCAACATCCTTAAAGAAAAGAACTTTCAACCCAGAATTTCACATCCAGCCAAACTAAGTTTCATAAGTGAAGGAAAAATAAATTTTTTACGAACAAGCAAGTACTCAGAGATTTCATTACCACCAGGCCTGCTTTACAAGAGCTTCTGAAAGAGGCACTATATACAGAAAGGAACAACCAAGTATCAGCCATTCCAAAAAACCCATCGGTAAGCTGCATCCAGACCCATCTCACATGCAAGGATATACAGAGACTCAAAGGGATGGAGGAAGATTTGCCAACCAAATGGAGAGCAAAAAAAAAAAAAAAAAAGCAGGAGTTGCAATTCTCATCTTTGATAAAATAGACTTTAAAGTAATAGAAACCAAAAGAGATAAGAAGGACATTGTATAATGGTAGAGGGATCAATGTAACGGGAAGAGCTAACGATCCTAAGTCTATGTGCACCCAATATAGGAGCACTCAGATACATAGGGCAATTTCTTGGTGACTTACAAAGAGACTTGGACTCCCACACAATAATAGTGGGAGACTTTAACATTACATTGTCAATATTGGACAGATTAATAAGACAGAAGGTTAACAAGGATACCCGGGACTTGAACTTAGACCTCGAACAAGTAAACTTAATAAACATTTACAGAACTCTCTACTCCATATCCACAAAAGATACATTTTTTTCAGTAACATATCACATTTATTCTAAAAGTGACCACATGGTTGGGAGTAAATCACTCCCCAGCAATTGCATAGCATTTATAGGTTTAAATGAAATATTGGTTGGCTGTTTGTTTGTTATTTTCCTCCCTTATTCCTTCCTGTCTCCATTGTGTAACACAGTTATTAGCAAAAGCTTTTTAATATCCATTTCTAGACTGCATTCTAGCCTGGGCAATAGAGCAAGATTCCCGTTCTCTCTCCCTCTTTTTCTTCTTCTTTTCTTTCATTCTCTTTTTATTCCTTCTTTCTCTCTTCTCTCTTTTAAAAAAAAATAAATAATTAAAAAGAATCAAGTTATATTTAAAGTTCACATGGAATAAATTTCCATTGCTTTTTCACATTTTTTTTCATCCCTGTATCAAACTTGCATTTCAACTGTTTTTTTTAGTCTGTTTGTGCTGCCATAACAAAATACCACAGACTAATTTATTTAAAAATTGATAGTTGTTTCTCATGGTTCTGGAGACCTGGAAGTCCAAGGTGCAGGCACTGACAGGTTTGGAGTCCGGTAACTGGTAAGGGGTACTCTCTGCTTCCAAGATGATCCCTTCATGCTGCATCCTCCAGAAGGGAAGAATGTTGTGTTCTCACATCGTAGAAGAGACATAAGGGATACACTTGCCCCCTCAACCCCCTTAATATGGCAATAATTCATTCATAGGATGGCCTAGTTATCTCCTAAGCGCTCTACCTATTAATATTAATGCATTTAGGACTAAGTATTAAGATATTTTGGAGGGGACACAAACATTCAGACCATTACATTGCCTTATAAGTTTTTTCAGGTATATGCTGAACACTTCTGTTTAAGAATGAAGAGAGATTCAGGGGCCACAGTGTATTAGTCAGGTTTTCCAAAAAAACATAACCAATAAAATATATGCATATGTCCTACAATAACGTGTGTATATAAGTATATAAATATATAAAAGTATATTTTTGAAAACATTTATTTATTATTTTTAGTAGAATAGATTATTTTTTTATTATTATACTCTAAGTTCTGGGGAACCTGTGCAGATTGTGCAGGATTGTTACATAGGTATAATTGGTTAACATAGCTAAGAAGGCTAACAAGTCCCACAATCTGCTGCCTGAAGGCTGAAGAACCAATAAGCCAGTGGTATAATTCAATACGAATCCAAAGGTCTGAGAATTAAAGGGCTGATGATGCAAGCCCACGTCTTTGTCTGAAAGTCCAAGAACCAGAGCATTGAAGACACAGGGAAAGAGAAGATGAATGGCTCAGCTCATCCAGAGAAGTCAAACTCACTCTTTCTCTACCTTTTAGTTCTATACAGGACCTCAACAGATTAGGTGATGTCTACCTGCATTGGAGAAGGCAAAATTTTTTACTCAGTTTGCCAATACAAATGCTAATCTCTTCTGGAGATATCTTCATAGACACATCCAGAAATAATGTTTTACCAAGTATTGATGCATCCCCTAATCCAGTCTAGTTGACTCATAAATTATCCATCACACATGGATACAGACAACTTGTCTGCACTCTTCCCCTCTTTTCCCATGATTATACCTACTAATGTCTTAGTATTCTAGGACTTTGAGAACAAAATCCCACAGATCAGAATTTAAGATTAGGTGGCTTAAAGAATAGAAATTAACTTTCTCACATTTCTGAAGGCTGGAAAGTTAAAAATCAAGGTTCTGGCAGGGTTTGGTTTCTGGTGAAGGCTCTCCTCCTGGCTTTCAGACAATTGCCTTCTTACCATGTTCTCACATGGTGGAGAGAGGAAGAGCTCCAGGGTGTCTCCCTCTTCCTATAAGGGCATCAGCCCTATCTAATTAGAGCCTCACAGTTATGAACACATTTATCCTTAATTACCTCCTAAAGGCCCTGTTCTGAATGTGAATTTTGGGAGGACACAATTTAGTCCATAGCAGCTCCCCTTATTTCTATTTATGAGCAAAACCTGGAAACCTTATAAATGTTTTGTTAATTTTTCCAGGACTAATATAGAATATATTGCTTTTGTGGTAATTGAAATTGATTTTATACAATTAATTTCAATCCAAATAAAACATATTTGTTTTTAAAAATACGCAGAATATTTCAGAAAGGTTTTCTGCAGCATAAAAGATGAGACTATTAATTACGAAAACAAATGACCCTGTCGATATCTAATCAATGTGTAGTCTTCTGATTAACTTTGTATGTCCATATAAAAATATGTTTCACAAGTATGCATGGTATCCATCGCTATCCGCCCTGTTAGTCATATGAAATGAATTTTCTGCTTCATGTTTCTGACTGAGGAAGTTGTATTGATTTGGTAATCCTGATATGCTGTGTGGTTTCAGACTGTCATTCTGTACTTTGTATCCAGTTCAGAAAAGACTCTTCGATGAGAAAATGAAAAAGCTATACGGCCCGCGTGATCCCACTGCTTGTACATGTAGAAATATTCAAAGGCACCTTTATAGTAGTTAAATTATCACTTTTCATTTTTATAAATCCTTTCATTTTCAGGAACTCACAGTAGTTCAGAAATGCTATTCCTCTGATACTCACCATCACTCTTAGAGACACTGACAGTTGCTTATTAAAATGGTAAGTGGATCCAGTTTTAGCAAATGCTAATCATGGTTAACTTCGGGGCAAAAGAAAATGGTTTTACTAGAGAAATAAATTTATATTTCTTCCCAAAGTGGGAACATTTAACTAGAGGATGAGACCCTGGTGCATGGTTACTGCAGTGTCTCACATTCTAAGGATATGTTTAACCCAGCAGCTGAGATAAGCCAGACCCCACAGCATCTGTTTAACTCACTACCTCCTCCAGGGAACTCAGTTTGTTGCTGAATATAAACCTGACCAAAATTCTCCCAAAAGTTTCCTCTTTCTCCTTTATGACTGTGTGACTGTGTCTGATGCCAACAAATATAAATATGTCTAAATATACAAATAATATATAGATATGAAGAAAAGCTGTGGCTACTTGCATACCTTCTCTATCAGTACAGCTATCAGATGAGCCACCCTTATTTACTTTTTGAAACCCATCTAACAAGAATCCAAACGACTCTGATTAGGGCAGGGTTTTGCAGTTGTTATTGCAGTTTAGAAGAAGTCTACAGTGTGCTAGTGGGTGCTCACATAGGTTACCAGAGACCCACAAAAAGGTTTCGGGGGCCAGTACCTCCTGTCCCTTTTAGGGGGTGAAATTTTGGATGTGCATGAGTGCCGTTTTTCTTTTGAGTGTTCATACATTTCATAATATTTTCAAAGACAGTGGTAAATCTCAATGTTTAAGAACCACTGCTCTTGGGCTTTGATACAGTGGAGTAAAGCAGTTAAGTTACAATATCAAAAAGTAAAGTAAAAGTCAGTAAAACACAAATTACATTGTAGATTGGAGCATGTCAAAAGGATACAGACTCAAGCTGAAAGAGCTTTCAGTCGTCAATCGCCTTAACAAGTAATCAACGTTTCTAGTGATGCTCCATTTTGATATAAGGTACCCCCTCACATTATGTGAAGAAAAAATTATTTCATATTTATTTGGTTGTTCTCCAAGTTGCTTAACTCCAGTCTAATCTTGAGAAAGCATTAAGCAAACCCAAATTAAGAGACATTATTCAAAATGACAAGTACTCTTGAAAACGGTTATGGTTACCAAAAAAAAAAGGAAGGCAGACCAGGCGCAGTGGCTCATGCCTGTAATCCCAGCACTTTGGGAGGCTGAGGCAGGTGGATTGCCTGAGCTCAGGAGTTTGAGACCAGTCTGGGCAATATGGTGAATCCCCATCTCTACTAAAATACAAAAAAAAAAGAATTAGCCGGGCATGGTGGCATGTGCCTGTAGTCCCAGCTACTTGGGAGGCTGAGGCAGGAGAATTGCTTGACCCCAGGAGGCAGAGGTTGCAGTGAGCTGAGCTCACGTCATGGCACTCCAGCCTAGGTGACAGAGGGAGACTGTCTCAAAAAAAAAAAAGGAAAGCCTTGGTATATGTCACAGACTGGAGAAGACTAAAGAGCCGTAACAACAAAATGCAATATTGTATTTTGGACAGGATCCTGAAATTTTAAAAAAGGACATTAGTGAGAAAACTGATCAATTCTGAATGAAGTTATATTATTTAATAGTGCTGAACCATTGTTAAGTATTAGTTTGGGCAATTGTACCATGATTATGTGTGATGCTGCTGTCTTAAATAAAATGCGATTGAGAGTATATGGGAATTCTCTATATCATCTTTAATAATGTTCCTTTGGCTACAATTTTTAAAAATTGTGTCAAGTTCACTTTATTTATTCTTTTGTTAATTGTACTTCTGTTATCAAATCCAAGAATCCATTGCCAAATCCTAGGTTGTGAAGATTTACCCCTAAGTTTCATTCTGCTGGTTTTATAGCTTTAGCTCTGATGCTTAGTCTGTTGATTGATTTTGAGTTAATTCTTACAGAGGGAGTGAAGTTGAAGTCTAATTTTATTCTGTTACAGTTTTCTCATCATCATTGCTCTAGTAATTATTTTTTATCATTGAATGATTTTGGAACCCTTATCACAAATCCATTGGTCATAGATGTGAGTTTATTTCTAGTCATTTCTATTCCATTGGTCAATATGTCTATCCCTCATAGCAGTGCCACATTGTTTTGATTACTGGAGCTTTGTAAGTTTTGAAACTGGCAAATGTGAGTCCTCCTACTTGGTTTATTCATTTTCAATATTGTTTTGACTATTCAGAGCCTTTTGAAATTCTATGTAAATTTGCGAATGGGCTTTTCCATGTCTGAAAGAAAAGAGGACCACAAGTTTTTAAATACATATTCTTTGTGTCCCTTTGAAAAGTGGTACATAATTCCACAATGTCACACCCAAATTTACCTCACTTGAGGATATCTAGATTTCCTTTCTATTTTTGTTGAATGAATTTCATCTATAGTCATTTATAATATATCCAAATAAGCAAATAAAACTAGAACATACCAGTCAGACCATTGCCTGTGTTCAAATACCCAAGGTACCACTTATTTTAATAAAAGTGTTACCTTAGGCAGGTTACTTAATCTTACTGTGTTTTGAATTTCTCAGCTTGAAACAAGGCTAACGTCCATACTGCATGAGGTTGTTTTAAAGGTTAAATCAGTTAGTGTGTTAGTGTAATAAGAACACCATTTAGCACCCAGTATGTTCTCCGTAAATGACACCATTATGATAAGCTGCAGTCACTTGAAACAACACTGGAGCTGTGTTAATTACCACACATATTTGGGAAAAACAAACTGAATTTATGAACAGACATTGTGTAATTGGAAGAAAATGAAAAACTGGCTTGCCATTTGCAATGTAACTTTACTAGTGAGACTGAAAGAAAACCTGGAAACATTAATAACAGTGTGATTACTGGCTCATTACTGCTAGTCAGTGTAAATTACAATGTCAGAAAGAAATACCGTGGTTCCTAACAATAAATGATTCCAATGCCTCTGAAAAGACACAGATGATATCAGTTCTAAAGACCTACATACAGAAAGGTGAAAGGAGTAATTATAACTGAAACTCACCGTAGATGAGAATAGGATGTTGTTGAGAAATGCTAAGTGTATGATTGCTGAGAAATGCTGAGTGTATGATAAAATATATAGTTTGCTAAGAGGAACAATGGCAAGGAAAACCTGGCCACCACCGCCCCCCAAGTGGAAAACTACTTGGGGCATTCTAAAGTGGCAGAACAATATATAAATATCAACGCCACTTAAAATAATTCTTTAAACGTGGGGACATCTGACCCTGCACCCTGTGGCTCCCTCGTGGAGAACACTTTTTAGTTTGTCAGTGATTGGTGGTAAGCAGACACCAGCTGCCTACTTGGTATATTTTTGTGTTATGAGAAAATATTCAACATCTGTTTGTTAATAATCATCACCTGTTCAGAGAGAATAAATGTGTGGGTCAGAATCTGCTTGAGACCTTCAGCCAGAATGCTGTCAGCCCCTGAGGTTCTCAGCTCGGAAGGCTGTTGCCACCCTCCCCCCAACTCCCACCCCACATAGACCCATTTTGCTGTTCTATCTAGGTGTTTTCTTCTCAGTTCCTTCGGCACCACCTGGGTGGGGGTCTCTATGGCCAAGCTGGTTCTCAGTAGGGTGTATTTATTAATTGGTACTATCACCTTCAAAAAATAGAGGTGCTTTTTATATCTGCAAAGATCTGTGAAGCACTTTTTTTAGGTGGCTGATACAGTCTCAGTGGTTTACAAAACTTATTGCAAAATATGTCATAAACCTGCTTTATTGTTAGCCACTTTTTAAAGCAATAATAATAATGTTGTAAATAAGGCATGCATTGCTCTAGATTTTTGTAAAAATTAAATGGGTTATAATTGTGACAATGGGTACTTGACCTTGATAAAATTTGAGGTAAAAAATGCCAAGGGCAACCAACTCAAAGGATGAGGGACTCTTATGCCTTTCTCTCTCTGTGTGCGTGTGTGCACATGCGTGTGTGTGTATGTGTGTGTGTGTGTGTGAACTATTAAAATCTGACAAATAACTGAAGAAGTCTTTAATGAAGAACAGACATCATCCTCCCACATCCCCAGTCCCAACACATTGCTATAGAAAAGGACTTGGAGACAACTTGAATTAAAATAACTCTCAGGTGAGATTGCTTTCCTCCGTGGCAAAATACCTGATTTACCCATTTGTATTAACATGTCAAGACTTCTGGATTTTGAGTAAATATCTAGAATTAAGCATGGAAGTTGTTATTATTACATAAGTTCCAAACAGAAATATCATTTTAAATTCATCCAAACAGAAATATCATTTGAAATTCATTTTTGCAATAGGAAGATTTCAAATAAAAGAATGAGAAAATGTACTTTGCTAGCCATGAATACCTCATGAGTTAATTTGACGCTAGTGCATGTTCATACTATTAAATAATTGAAAGTAATAACCAATAGATAAATATCAAATGACCTCTAATAGAGAATTTTAAATAGACTCTCAATAAAATTTTTCAGAAGACCACATTACTAAAATTGGGGAAATGCTATAGAGAAAAGAATTGTAAAAATGTTTTGACAGTGCATGAAGCCTAAATCAATACATTAGACATTTTTTAAATGCACTCATCCACAGATGGACATTTAGGTTTTTTCCATATCATGGATATTGTGTATAATACCACTGCAATGAATATGGAAATGCAGATATCTGAAATGTAATATTATTCAACTTTAATAAAGGAGATCTTCCCATTTGTGAAAACATGAATGAACCTAGAACACATGCTAAATTAAATAATTCAGACACATAAGACAAATGTCACATGATCTCACTGATTTGTGAAATATATTTTAATGAATACATAAAACAGAGAGTATAATGTTGGTTACAAAGGAAGAGTGTGAAGGGAAATGAGATGGTAGCCAAATGATACAAAGTTGCAGTTAGATAGGATGAGTAAAGCTAGAGATATAATGTACAGCATGATGACTAAAGTTAATAATATTGTATTGTAGCCTGAAAATTTTGTAAGAGTATATTTCAAATGCTCTTCACACACACACACACACACACACACACACAAACACACACACACACAGAGTTAATTATGTGAAATAACAGATACGTTAATTTGCTCGTCTGTAGTAATTACTTCACTGTGTATATCAAAACATCATGTTTTATATCCTAAATATATACAATAAAAATAAATAAAAGTTAAAAAGAAATGAAGAGCAATAGTTATACAAAGATCTTTAAAAATCTGATGTAGTATCACCTTTATTATAGCTAATATATTTTTGAGTAGCTACTGTGGTCCTATCCTAAGGGTTGCATGTTCCTTATTTCATTTCACTTGCATAGCAAATTAAAGAGGTGGAAACTATTATCATTATCTCTCAGACTAAGGTGAGGAAACAGGTTTAAGTTGGATGCTGCATCAGCTAGCACACAGTTAATAAGAAATAAATTAATAGTCTGACATCAGAATCTGAATTTAACTACGGCGATGAACTGGTTCTGAACTGCCACAGTCACAATTGTCTGCCATTTTCCCACATTTTTCTTAGCTGTCTGCATATTCATATGATGTGGTGATGATAATATCAACATCTTTAATTTACTAAATATCCTCAAGGTGCTAGTTATTCTATCTATATGATGATATGTAACTGTTACAGAAAGACTATTATTGTTATTCTCATGTGAGATGTGAGAAAGCACTGAGGTCTAAAAAATGTCGTGATTTTCCTAGTGATACAGAATGGCTGACAGAATTTGAACTCAAAGCTCATGTTTTGAACCACAAGTCAAGAAAGGTGTAAAGAATGTGGAACCAAGAGAAAATGTCATTCATGGTCCAGAGGGGGAACAGAGCCATGGGATCTAGGTGGCAGAGACAGACAAATGCTATTTATAGCATGATAGAAATGCTATTGATGGGCATATGGTCCAGTTTGGATGAAAAGGGGATGTGCAGAAATGGGTTTGTCATGGAGCATTTTAGGCACTGTCTTGACTTTGAATGAAGAATTTTCCAGATGAATAAAGGTGGTGACTCATTAGAGTCATGAGAAACATGGTGCATTTAGAGCAATGCGTGTACATTCTGGAATTCTGTAACTTCGTGTAATGAGGACTGATTCTGAAGGAATTTGTGTTTAAAACACTCCTGGGTCACTAGGTGTCTTCTTGGCTAAAAGCTTTGAGCAAGATACCATATCACAAGCTAGAAAAATGCTTGATAAACACACTCTTAGGAAGTAATATATATACCACATATTCTTATTCACATGTGAGAGACAAAAATTTAATTCATGGAGCTAGAGAGTAGAGTATGGACATTTTAACATTATTGATTCTTCCAACTTACGAACATGAAGTAGTTTTCTTTTTTCATTTTTTTATTGATTTCAATTTTTTTCTCAGTGTTTTAAAATTTTCATTACAAAGATCTTTCACATTCCTAGATATTCAATTGTATGTGCAGTTATTGCAAATGGGAATACATTTTGAATTTCTTTCTCACATTGTTCACTGTTGGCATATAGAAATGCTCCAAATGTTTGAATGTTGATTTTTTGTCCTGCAACTTTAATGAATTTGTTTATTATTTTTAATAGTTTTCTTGTGGGAGTCCTAAGGATTTTCTGAATATAAGATCAGATTATCTGCAAACAAAGATAATTTGTCTTCTTTTTATCTTTATCTTGTCTGATTGCTCAAGCTAGTACTTCCAGTACTATGTTAAATAACTGGCAAGAGTGGGTATCCTTGCATGTTCCCGATCTTAGAGCAAAGGCTTTTAGATTTTTTCTTATTCAGTACAATTCTTGCTGTAGGTCTTTCATATGTGGTTTTTATTATATTGAGGTAAGTTCCTTCTATCGCTATTTTTTTTTTGAGGGTTTTTATCATGAAGTGATGTTGAAATGCATCAAATTTTTTTAGCATCAATTAAAATTATCATATGGTTTTTATTCTTCATTCTTTTGATACAATATATCACCAGTATGGTTGGGCTGTGTCCTACACAAATTTCACTTTTAATTGTAATAATCCCCATGTGTCAAGGGTGGGGCCAGGTGGAGATGAATCATGGGGGCACTTTCTCCCATATTGTTCTCATGGTAGTGAGTGAGTCTCATGAGATCTAGTGGTTTTATACATGGAAATTTTCCTGCTCAAGCCCTCCTACCTGCCACCATGTAAGATGTGACTCTGCTCCTCATTTGCCTTCTACCATGACTGTGCAGCCTCCTCAGCCATGTGAAACTGTGAGCCAATTAAAGCTCTTTCCTTTATAAGTTACCCATTCTTGGGTATGTCTTTATTAGCAGCCTGAGAACAGTCTAATACAATCACATTAACTGATTTACGTATGTTAAAACTTCCTTGTTCCCCCAGGATATATTTCTCTAGGTCATGATGAGTGCTCTTTAATGTATTATTTAATTTTATCTGCTAGTATTTTGTTGAGAATTTCTATTAATATTTATCAGAGATATTGGCTTGTAGTTTTATTTTTTTCATATGTCTTTGTCTCATTTTGGTATCAGGGTAATACTTGCGTCACAGAACAAGTTTGGAAGTATTCCCTTCTCCTCTATTTTTTGAAGTAGTTTGAGTAGAATTGATATTAGTTCTTTAAATATTTCATAGAATTCAAAAGTGAAGCCATCAGGTCCTAGGCTTTCTTTACTGAGAGACTTATTATGGTTTTAGTCTTGTTACCTGTTACTGGTCTGTTCAGGTTCTGAATTTCTTCCTGGTTCAATCTGGTAGGATGTATGTGTTTAGAAATTTGTCAATTTCTTCTAGATTATCCAATGTGTGGGTATATAGTTGCTCATTGTAGCCACTACTTATCCTTTAATTTCTGGAGTAACAGTTGCAATGACTACTTTTTCATTTCTGATTTTATTTATTTGATTCTTCTCTTTTTCTTAGTTTGGCCAAAAGTTTGTCAAATTCAGTTACCTTTTCAAAAAAGAAAAACACTTTTTTTATTGATCTTCTGTATTTTTTTTTATTTCAGTTTTATTTATTTCTGCTCTAATTTGCATTAAATTTTTTCTTCCACTAATTTTGGGTCTGGTTTTCTCTTGCTTTTCTATTTCCTTAAGATGCATCTTTAGGCTGTTTATTTGAAGTTTTCCTCCTTTACTGACCTAGGCACTTAACAGCTATAAACTTCCCTATAAGTAATGCTTGTAAAAAGGTTTGTAAAACTTAGAGGAGTTGGGATGTGGAGAAACACTGTCATAGACAAGGGAAATAGTATTTTCATAATGTCTGTGGTTAAGACCCCAAGCTTCACAGAAAGCCCTCTTTCCAATAAGGAATAAACTAAAGAGGAGACAACGTTATATATAGTAAGACATGGGAAAGAGAAGGAACTCGATGTGCTATGAAGCAGAACTATGGGCACTGAAAACTCAGGATCTCTGCCCCCAACTCACGTTCAAGGACAGGCAGCATCGCTCAGCTCACTAATGAAATTAATTAAGCACTTCAATTAAAAGTCACCTTGACTCTAGCAATCAATCAATCAATCAATCAGCAAGGTTCTCCTTATTTCTAAACTTTTCTCAATAGGAAATATTAAATTTTTATTAACACTTTCTGGGCAAACAGACACACACAGCCTACAAAAGTATTCCTTTGTTATCCTAATTCCCATTGCAAGAAACTATGGTTAGAAACGAATATAAAATATATGTAATTATTTACATCATTCTAAGGAAGAACAAATTTAGTCTTAGTGTATTTTAGATACTTTGCCATAGTCACAAATTATAGACCTAATATTTGAAATCATTTCTGCTTATTTCTATTCAAGAGCTAAACCACTTATCACAGCTCTTTTAACTATATATTTAAAAGGAAGCAGTTTTACCATTTGTAAATTATACTTCAATAAGCCTGATTTTTTTAAAGTATATTGAAGCTATATGGGACAATATAAATGTGAGTCATTTTTGCTCTTACGACTTTTTATATTAAATTTACACTAATAAATGCTACTTAAAAACAATAATAAAAGAGCTAAATAACTTACAGGAGGCACATAGTATTGAGAGTAAGAGATGAACTTTGAGGTCCTTCATGTCCATTTAGAAACCTGTCTCTGTCACTAAATAGTTGTATGACTTTGGAAAGAATTACTTAAAATCTCTGAGCCTGTGTTTTTTTTTTTTATCTGCCAAATGAGCTAACAATATTTCCAACTGAGCTAACAACATTACTTCTTTGAAGATTTAATGAAAATGTGTGTGTGTGTGTGTGTGTGTGTGTTTATACACATCATGGTGCAAAGATAGGCTCTCAATGAGTGGCATTATTATTGGACTTAATGAGAGCCTTTACCTCCAATTGTTAAAAATGAATTGCAAGGACATAGAGAAACTGAAAGCTTCTTATGTATTCTTCAAACTGAAAATGTGGGGAGGGAAGAAGGAGCATTGAGACATTGCATCCCTGGAGACAACTGAGATGGTAGATACTAAGGGGCCAAGCAATATTGACCAATCAAGGAGGCAGTGAACAAACAGACAGGACACAGCCTATATGTCCATTAAGTCTCTCAAGAGATAGAAAAGTTAAAACTGCTGTCCTCTGAGTTTATGCTTTTCCCTTTGTCAAAAAAAGTTATTGGTATTGACCTCTGCAGAAATTAATTTATTCAGCAAACATTTATTAAGTGACAGATAGAAGACAGGTACTGGAGACTTGTGCCCTGAAACTGTCACAAATAATCTCTTAATATATTTGGGTCATTGAATGTGGAACACTAAGATAGTGTATCCAACTACTTTCCAAATATGTGTCTTAAATTTGATTCTACTCCCACCTTACTACAAGCCAACCTTGAGTGGAAATCATTCATTTGGGGGCTTAAAATCAGAAAGAACAGACAAGGAAGGAATATCAGCCTAAAGAATACAGTATGGCCCCAAATTTCACTTAGGATAATTGAAGCTTATTTCTTGGGGAATCTCTAGAAGCTAGTGTCATGCACACTTTTTAGTACATGAAGGATCTTGAATATACCAGCACAGCAACTCCTGTAAAGGGATGCTGGGGGTGGGCATTGGGGTTATTTCCTCTGCATTTCTGGCCCACTTACAGGCATGCAA
This sequence comes from Ateles fusciceps, assembly GCA_036589455.1. Classification (NCBI taxonomy): domain Eukaryota; kingdom Metazoa; phylum Chordata; class Mammalia; order Primates; family Atelidae; genus Ateles; species Ateles fusciceps. The sequence continues at coordinate 2,702,215 of JAZHEH010000065.1, read as the reverse complement.
AACACTGGAGATAAGGAAAAGAAAGCCGTCAGGCAAAGGAAAGCAGGTGCTGGCTGACTTTGCACTAAAATACTAAGAGGAAAGGCTAGGGTGGGGTTAAAGGCTTAATAAATGTCACTTTATTAAGAGCTAGGTTAAGAAAACACAAATAGGTTTCCTTACTTCAGTTATTCCCACTTCTTTTAGTATGTGAATGTAAATATACATTATATAGTTTCAATATAGGGTTGTATTATAAGTGTTTCCCATACTATTTAACAAAGAATCTTTTGATTTCCCAAACATTTTGTAAGATTAGAGTTTCTTATAAATATATAGGATCTAGGATTCTAATCCAATTACCTATATTTTACAAATGATGAAAATTAGGTCTAGATAAGTAATAATATATTAAATAATGACTAAAAATGCAGAAATGTGGAACAGCAGATTAGCTTTTTACAGAAAGTTAAGTCAGTGAGAAATCCAGAACATGTGAGAGGGTTTCCTGTTAAACACATCCTTGTGATTACCTTTCTCATTCTAGTTTTACCTCTTTGCCTATTAGCCCTTTTTTTTATACTGGCTGTGTTCTTTGAGATCAAAACTTTCATGTCCAAGCACCTATAGCTAAAATGTATATTTTGTTATAATCATTATATAAATTATAATTATTTAGCAAAATGTATGTTGAATACTACATAATACATATGTAATATTAATTAATATATTTATAGTTAATATGTTGATACCAAGGCATTATGTTACTTTTATGATAATTCCACTTCCACTCAACAGAGAATGTACAAATCTTTATTCTCTAATCATTATCCCTATGAGTTGATTATACATATAAGATTACTTCTGGTTTATTAGGTGAGGTCACTGAGGTCTAAAAATGTTGACATTTTCTAAAAGTGATAAAATAACTTGTATCCAGAGCCAAGATTCAAAATCAAGAATCAAATTCTTGCCTTTTGATCAGTTGAATCCTACTTCAGGTTCACTCAATCTCCATCTGTTCTCAAAGTTCTTGAATTAATGTTTTTGGATATTTTAGTTGGGATTATGAATGGCCTGGCTATTGCTTTTTCAAACACTTTTAGTACTGGTGGTGTCATTCATGCATTTCTGGCATTTGCATGGCATACCTTATAATATTTTATAAGGTTAAGAGAACATGAAGAAAGGCAGACCAAGCAGCCCCAACAAAAGCAGGCAATAAACAACAAGTATATAATTAAAAGTTTAATATCACTGATTATTAGAGAAATGCAAATCAAAACCACAATGAGATACTCTCTGACACCAGTCAGAATGGCTACTATGAAAAAGTCAAAAAAATAACAGATGATGGAAAGGATGTGGAGAAAAAGGAACACTTTTATACACTATAGGTGGGAGCATAAATGAGTTCAAATATTGTGGAAAGTGGTGTGGTGATTCCCAAATAACTAAATCAGAAATAGTATGTGACTCAGCAATCCTATTACTGGGTATATACCCAAAGTAATATAAATCATTCTACCATAAAGACACATGCACAGGTGTGTTCATTGCAACACTATTAACAATAGCAAAGACATGCAATCAACCTAAATGCCCATCAGTAGCAGACTGGATAAAGAAAATATGGTGCATATACACCATAGAACACTATGCAGCCATAAAAAACAAACAAGATCATGCCCTTTCTAGGAACACTGATGGAGATCGAGGCCATTATCGTTAGCAAACTAAAACAGAAACCAAAAACCAAATACCGCATGTTTTCCCTTATAAGTGGGAGCTAAATGATGAGATCACATGAACACAAGGAGGAAAACAGCAGGCACTGGAGCCTACGTGAAGGTCAATGTTGGGAATAGGGAGAGGATTTGAAAAAAATAACTACTGAGTACTAGACCTACTACCTAGGTGATAAAATAATCTGTACAACAAACCCCTGTGACATGAGTTTACCTATATGACAAACGTGCACGTGTACCTTGAACCTAAAAATAAAAGGTAAAAAAACCAAGTTGGACAATAAAGTAAACGTTTTATCTAAATATTCAAATTGTTTATCTGAATTTATTATTTTTATTTATATTGACCTAATTTATACTCCTCGGAATCCATCACCTCTAGAAAACTGGTGGCTAAAGTCAAACAGAAATCTACATAAGGTGAGATAAAACGCCTTGGAAGGAACTGATCCTAACAGAACCCAGCCCCCCAATCTTTATTGTAATATAAAAGAGAGTTCACTGATCAGAGAGAACATTCTGAAAACTGTAGCTTTGTTGTTTAAAGAAGCTCCTTATACAGACCTCTATGGAAAAATGCATACGTGATTTGGTGATAGAGAAGTGCCCAGCTGAGGGAAAAAAATAGTATTAGTTACTTCATTTAAAAGATTGCTAGACATTCTGAGATGCAAACTACTTTAGTATTCATCAGAAACAGCAAAGGGCAGAAAAGAGTAAGAAATTATCTGGATACATTACATCAGGGCAGCCACCTGTATGGCCCATTGTGCTGTATTGTAACTAGAAAAGACTGAAATCAGTGGTCAGATTATATGACATTTGAATGGTAAATGAGGTCAGAAGTGAAATAAAATCATACTCATCCAGTGGAGACTGTGTCACGCCGGAAATAGTTATGGGGGCATAACTATTTTTGCTGGAGGTCTAGTACTGCCTTATAAAATGCATTGAGGGCACATAAAATAGAAGTTATGATGATAGTAACCGTAATATAAACAGCGATGCATATTTATGGACATTTACAGTTTTCAAAACACTTTCACATACATAATTTTATTTAGTTTCAAATTATTCAAATTACTATTGAAAAACAGAGAAGATCCAAATTGTTATTATTTCCGTATTCTTAAATACATTTTTAATAGAGAAAGTAATTTCAGATAAATGTTTTTCTCAGATTCAGAGCGTCCTTATAATGTGTTAAGTTGGTACTCTTAACCAGGTGTGTGAGCTACTTGATTGTGAAGGCTGACAAATTATTTTAATGCTCATAATAACCATTTCCATAGGTATATTTCCTTATCTGATACAACTGAAATTAAGAATTTTTTTTTTCTCAAGAACCACCAATCTGCAAAGTGATAGAAAAAAGACTCAAAACAAACTCAGGCTCTAAATTCAATTGCCACATTTTCTTTGCAGATGATAAACTGTGTAATGCAAAGTTCACACTATAAAATCTTTGTTTTGTTTAAATATAAAATGTACATTTACTCTGTGGTGCATGTTGCATGAACCGAGTGACCTAGCCCACTCAGTAATTTGACATTTTTTCTTAAGTTCACAACTGAAGTTGGTTTCCACCATTGCCACAACTCAACAATATGTTGAAGATTATCATTTCTTAACTATGACTTTTCAACCAGCCATAAAACATGCATTTCCGACCTCCCAAATGTATTAGCTTTCCTGAACAAAAATGTATTAAAAACTTATGGGCTTGAAATAAATCTCATGGTTAAATCACAGTTGTATAGGTCAGGAGTTTGAGTGTGATCTAATGTGTCTTACACTTCATATACAAGGTTGAAATCATGGTGGCAGCCAGGCTGGGGTCTTATTTGGAGGGTATGGTGAACAGTACTCTTTTATGCTTGTGGTGGTTGTCAGCTGAATTCAGTTTCTGCAGTCATAGGACTAAGGACTCTATTTCTTTGCTGGCTTCTAGCTGGAGGTACCTCTAGCTCCTTAAGAACAACCTCAATCCTTCTCATTTAGCCCCCTTCTCTTCAGAGTTACAATGTGAGCCCCTCTCAAACTTCAAATCTCTCTTACTTCCCTTTTGCTCCCAGTCAAATTCTCTGCTTTCAATTATTCATTTTTTTATTTTTTAAATTGACAAATAAAAATCGTATATAGTTATGTATAACATGATGTTTTGAAATATGCATCCATTATGGAATGAATAAATATCATCACAAAAAAATGATAAGGGCCAGGTGCAGTGGCTCACACTAGTAATCCCAGAACTTTGGGAGGCCAAGGCAGGCAGATCACCTTAGGTCAAAAGTTCAAGACCAGCCTGATCAAGATGGAGAAACCCCATCTCTACTAAAAATACAAAATTAGCCAGGTTGGTGGCATATGCCTGTATTCCGAACTACTCCAGAGGCTGAGGCAGGACGATTGCTTGAACCTGGGAGGCAGAAGTTGCAGTGAGCTGAGATCGCGCCACTGCACTGCAGCCTGGGCAACAAGAGTGAAACTCTGTCTCAACAATAAAATAAAGAAAATAAAATAAAAGGTAAGTATGTAAGATAATGTATGTGCTATTGATTCACATGCATTACCTCACATACTTATTTTTTTGTGTGATGAGAACCCTTAAAATCTACTCTTAGAAGCTTTCAAGAATACAATACGTGTTTTTAACTATAGTCACCACATTGTGCGATAGATAACTGAATTCATTTCTTCTGTCTAACTGAACTTTTGGATCCTATGACCAACATCTCCCCAGTTCCTATCCCTCCCCTCACACCCTGGTACCCACCATTCTATTCTATCCTTCAATGAATTTAACTGAAAAGTTCTCTGCTTTTAAGAGTATGTGTGATTATATTGGGCCTATGCAAACACTCCAGAAAAATCTTATTCCCAGATACCAGGGATTAAGATCAGATATTTTTCTGAGGCCATTTACAAAATTGTGCCTATCATACCAAATTTAATTTTAGTGTTTTTTTTTTTTTTTTTTTTTTTGAGACAGGGTTTAACTTCCATTGCCCAGGGGGCTTTGCAGTGGTGCAATCACATCTCACTGCAGCCTTGACTTCCCTGCGTCAGGTGGATTCTCCCACCTCAGCCTCCTGATTAGCTGGGACTACAAGCATGTACCATATATCCAGCTATTTTTGATATTTTTTGTAGAGATGGAGTTTTGCCATGTCACCCAGGCTGGTCTTAAACTTCTGGGTTCAAGTGATCCATCTGCTTTGGCCTCCCAAATTGCTGCGATAACAGATGTGAGCTACCATGCCCAGCCAGCTATAATTTTTAAAAAAGTAAAAACAAAAATAAACAGTTAACCTTAATAAATTAGCCATGCATGTTTTAGTAGCAAATTACTTTTTATGGATACAGCTATAATGTATTCAATACATTAAATGACTTTAACATCAAAAGCTTTTACTTGCTGTTTAAACATTTAATATTACATTTGAGACAGTCAAATTGTTTCATAGACATTATCTCAGCAATAGTCATTTCATCCCAGTGAGGTAGGCCAATGAGCAATATATTCTTATCTTTAAAGGGTAAAAAGAGGTTAAATGACTCATCTGGGTAGCTGGAAGTAGCAGCTCACTCTCTGGGATCACTTCTGTGTATAAAAGCAACTGCCAAATGACTTCATAAAGGAGTATAAGTTAAAGGTTATTGATATTTCACAAGACTTGTGTTGTTGGAGTCATCATTTACTGGTAAACAGAGAGCTCAGAAATGAAACATCAATTGAAAATTGTATTTTGAACGTAGACAGTTTATTCTATATTTTATAAGCTTTGCTCTGACCCATGGAATTCTATAAATAAGATTCTGAAGGTAATTTTCAAAATCAGTGGAATATCCGCAGCATGTGTACAGAAACATTTACTGTGTTTGAAGTATTTTATAATAATGTATCACCTTTCTGGCTACTAGTCATTATTTGAAAATAGAGTGGTATAGATTATATATAATATGTAATGATAGTATATGATCCAGATGTTTCTCCCATGCAAAAACATTCTAAGAACTCATATTGTTTCTATATTTTTCATTATACTTCAGTAAAATCTTGAATGTGAAAGTGTAGCACCCATTCCTAATTTTAAAAACCCACAATTTTGGAACATATAGCAAATTATCAGTTTTTCTTTCTCAAATTATCTTTTTAACATGGCATTTAAGATTCCACAATCACTTGATTGTCTTTCTGTACTCCTGAAGATTCATTCTTCATGTTTCCTCATTTCTCCTCAAATTACTAAAAATCTAAGTCTTCAGATGTTCCAAGGTTTAGCCCTCATACCCATTCTATCTGCTGTGTGCACTCAGGACCTAAGGGACCTCATTGAGTCTCTATTCTCCCTTAGGCTCATTCCATTCTATCTATCCGCACTGTGCCCACTGTTCTTACCAGGCACACTGGGGGCCTTTGCACGTACTTGCTGATGGTTCTGTCTGTCATTATTTTTGATAGATATTCACTATAAACATTTCCTCATCCCATTCAGGCCTTTCGTATTCCTAGAGGACAAACACTTTAAACTCCTCTTTCTACTCCTACAACCCAATCCTCTTTCTTGTCTTTTTCTCTCCTTTGAAGTTATTACTACTTAACATTCTTAACATAGATTTTATATATTTTACTTATATTCCCTCTATCCACTGCAGTGTACAATTTGTGACAGCAAGGACATTGTTGTGTATTGTGCCTTATGGATAAGACGGCAATTGGCACATAGTTATCACTCAATAAATATTAAATGAATAAAGAAAAATTAGTTCTATGATTCACAGACTAGCCCAAAATTTTACAATATATGTTCATCAGAATTTAAGCAAACTCTTCACAGAAAAATAATCACTACTTGTCACGGACCGATCAAAAGTGTTGTGCCTATTTGATTTTTTTCAAATTGAACCATATCAAATTGCCAATAATTGATTCATCGTGAACTATGAACACAGCAATTTTATATAGTTCAACCTAAATGTAAAATGACACCCAGGGAAAAATTTGACAGGAATTAGGTAAATATCCTATGAATAAAATTGTTCTGTTTCTTCCTTAGTGATGTTTGTTTTCTCCTTTGACTTCCTGAGGTTTATAAGTATAGTTCTCTAATTATGAAATCTGCAAACTAAATATATACCTATTACTTGCATTAAAAAAAAAAACTGCCCATTTCTCAGAACACAACATCATATGACATGAACCTGCTTCTACTGGCAAGTTAAATGCTGACACTAAGTTGCCTACCAGGGAAAAGTCTATCCTTGAACTCATCTGTTTCTCATATCTTCATAAAAAGATGATTAGTTAACAGGTTTCTTTTTTGTATGAAAGAAATACAGAGAAAATAAATCAAATCTATTAAAGATTTTGAAATGTTGAGTGAAATGTTGATTTTTTTCCCATTTATCTTTACAGTTTTCCTTTTAGTAGTCTTTTCCTGAGCAAATCTAACTACTTTGGATTAGGAGAAACTGTACCTTGTCTCTTTTCAAGGAGGAAAGGCAAGTGAAGGAGAAAATCAAAGGAAAGGAAAGGAAAGAATGCTTTTACTGTTTTGTCCTTGAATATAAAAGGATCACCAGTGGGTTTGACACATATTAAAAAATAAAATATAAAACTCATGCCAAAAATCTCTTCCAGTATTCATTTTCCACCTTAATAAGTGGCAGTGCCAGTCTTAGTCTATCTCTTCTGTATAACATAAAAGCCATCAAGTACATTCAAACCAATGGGATATGAAACTTCCACTTACAGTAGACAGTAGAGTGTGGAAAAGCAGGAAATGCCTTTGGAATTATAGGAGGGAAGTTTCAGGGAGATGTTAACCTGAGTGGACAGTTTAAAAAGTAAAACTAACATTGATCACCTGTGATGTGATCATCATTGCACTAGGACTTTAAAAAAAATTTCTTTTTGCAAGGGAAGAATTTCCCATCCCTGTTATTCACATAAATAATCTAAAGAGAATAAGCTTGTCAAAGCTAACATATATTTTGTCTATAATATGTATGTTGTCTGGTAGAAAAAAATGATAAAATACAGTTTAAGGTAGTATAATTAGTAAAATAAAGAGCGAAAAATAGAACCTAGTTCTGTTTGACGTAAGATTTTGGGTCTGTCAATGAACTATGCTGCAACCCCTTCAGTATTTGAAATCAGATTAATGACCATGTAAATATTTATTAAGGATTCATTTTTCCTCCACCCAAAAGAACTTAACATGACAAGATTCTGGAAAGTGTGGTCAAGGTTGTAATGTTTGCATCCTCTCTAATCCAAAAGGAATTGAAATGGCTATGACTCATCTGAAAGCTGTTTTACGGTAAATAAAACCACAAGGTTTATAAAATGATAGAGTCCCTTTAGAAAAGTTATTAACTTCATAGAAAAGCCATGTCATTATTCCTAGAGTTTACTTGCAGTTTCTTTAATGGCCATTTCTGTAGCTCACAAGATTCAGTAATCTATTTTATTAACTCTATGATGGAAATTTTTAGCCTGAACTAGTTCTGTTCACTTAAAAGCATGCTACAAAACCAAATCTAAAGAAAGTCACCTTTTCTCAGATTTTAGCTACTTGAATCCAAAGCTGTGAGACATATCAAACACATATCTTTAGATGTTTTCACACATATGATTGTGTCCCAAACCTATTTTAATGCATATTTATTTATCCAAGTACAAATATATTACTTACATGTCAAATGTAATATTAAATGTAATATTAAATGTTTAAAACCCACCCAATAGGGTGGTTACAGTAATTGGGAAAATTCCCTTCTTCTTCAGGCTTTTCATCCTCTCTGAAATTTGGTGCATAGACTATTTTAAGTTCTTTTCCCAGCTGTTACATTTTTTAACCCTGTGATAGTAATTCCTAAAATAAAAATTGTTTGAAGGCAACCAAATTAAATGGAGAAAAGTGATTTAAGCTCCTTAAAGCTCATTTAGCCTTTATTAACATCTTAGTTAAGTTCAATCTTGATTTAAATTGGGATATTTGGTACCCAATTATAGATTTTAGTTTTCTAGTTTCTTATTCAAGCATTTCTACATTTTTATAAAATTGATATGTTATGACTTAATTATTTCTCAGGGGTCCCTGAAGGAGGAAAAAAATGTGTATTTAAAATTCTATAAAACTCATTCTATCTTAAAAATATTCTGTGAGTCTTGAATTCTTTTATGAATGTAAGATATTTTATCAGATCTTGGTGATCTCATTTTTTCCCAATATCTTAAAACATTTTGCTATTTCATTTATCCTGAAATCTATTTCATTATATACCACTATCTATTGACTATAACCAACAATATTATAAAAACAAAAAAATTATTTAGAAAATAATGAAACCACTCTACCAAACTATCATCTGTTTGTCTCACACCTTCTTGCCTTTCATATGCTGTTTCTTCTTGCCAGAATGCCTTCCTCTGACATCCATCCAAATACTTACTTAATTTTTATGTCTCACTTCTAGTCATGTCTCCTTTGCAAAAATTTCAATATCAATTCCATTTCACTGTGAAAACTTTTATTTTCTTATTTCTGTTTCCAGTAAAACTTGTGAATAACTTCAGTACAGCACACAGCACCTCAAAATAATTGTTTGCTTCCTTGCGTGTGTTGCCCTGTAGGACTCATAGCAAATGTTTGATGAATATTAAAAACCATCATAATTCATATTTACCAACTAAATATATTAAAGTATAAGCATTAACCTGAATTTGTCACCAATTTTATATTAACAAATGCTAGGAACCATGAGCAGGTGAGAGATTGAGTGACTTTGTCCAAGATAACACAATTATCTCAATGTCAGCAGCTTTCTCAATGTAACCTTAAAGATATGTTCTACTGATTTATTGTTTAAATAAAAAAATCACGAATGGACTTCTGAGAAAGACTTGCTATTTCCTTAATAGAGGATAAAAATTACCCTCAAGGGCTTGCTGTATTCTTAACTATTTAAATCTCACCTTCTAGTATGCGTAAATACATACCCTATATTTGAGTATTACTTTCTTATTAAACCGGGAAACAAAGCATTTTCTGAGAACATCTGGATCTGAACTTTTGATATGGGAGGGCTGGGAAGGGCAAAGCTGGTCCCTTTAAATGCTACAAAAGAGGAGAAGGGAAGTGCTGAGTAGAGGACAGCATGGTCCCTGGCTGGGGCTCCACCCCCATAGACCTAGCTGAGGACAGGATTCCTGCCTTCACACCGGAATGCTGCATTCCCAAAACGACCCTGGACCACCATGCTCCTATCCTGTGCCTATAAAAACTCCAGATCCCAGCAGGCACACATTCACAAGCTACTGGACGTGTAGAGGAGCAGATCTGTGGAAGAAGACACAAGCAGCTAGATGTAGAGAAAACGTTGAGGGGAGCAGTCTGGCAGAAGAGCACATCAGCAGGCACCAGCATGCTGGCAGGCCATTGACCAGCCGAATGAGGTGGAGTTTGGCAGGAAGAGTTCGAGGTGAGCCAGGGTCGCAGAACGGCCCAACTCCAAGGGTAAACCATTTCTCTCTGGCTGCCCTATGGGCAGCGAGCTACTTCCACTGGATAAAACTTTGCGCTCATTCTCCAAGACCACGTGTGACCCGATTCTTCCCGTACACCAAGACAAGGACCCCAGATATAGAAACTCCTCTGTCCTTGCCAGAAAGTAGAGGGTCTAATTGAGCTGGTTAACACAAGCCACCTATAGACGGCAAACTAAAAGAGCACCCTGTAACACACGCCCACTGGGGTTTCAGGAGCTGTAAACATTCATTCAGAGAACTGCTGTGGAGTTGGAGCCCCACGGCCTGCCTGTCTGTATGCTTCCCTATAGGTTCGAGCAGCAGGGCACTGAAGAAGCGAGCCACGCCCTCGTCGCATGCCCTATGAGGGGGACAAGGGAACCTTTTCCATATCACTTTCAAAACCTGGCCTCAACTTACTTTAATTACTTATTAATGTACTTATGTATTTTTGACTCTAACCTCTCTTCTGCTACTCTCATTCCATAAATCCCTGGAATGAAAAATGACTAATATGTAATCTTTAGATTGCCTATGCACTTTTTAAGATCTATGCTTTTGCACATCCTATTTTCTTTCATGCAGGATGTCCCTTGTCCATATCAACCCATTAAATAATATTTATTCTCAAGTTCTAACTTAAATGCCAATTCTTCCCTTACTTCATCTGTCAGAATATTTATATCTACCCTCTGGGCTTCCAAAGTACTTCATTCAAACAATGATACAGGAAAAAGAAAAATAATAATTGATGACATTGATTCAGTAACTACAATGTGCCAGGCATAGTTTAAACTTCAATTCAACTCCGTGAAGTGAGGATAATAATTATTCACATATCAAGATGTGGAAACTGGAGCACAGTGTGTTAAGTTATTTAAATTCACAAAGCTATTAAATAGCAAAGCTCAGGCTTTGAACACACATGTTCTATTTATAGACTGTGTTCTTAAATTCTATATTGTGTCATTAGACATAAACACATGTTTTACATGACTGAAAGGAAAGACTATTAGCTCTTTGAGGTCACAATTCATAACTTGCTGAGAAAGACTAGTGTATTATTTGCAAGTATTCAGTGCTCAGTAAAAGATAAACAGAATTGATAAAAGCTAGAGGTAAGTGTTTTCTATGGAAGTAAATGTGCTACATGGCAGAAACATAGCTTGTATGAAGTGTTAAATGAATTTGGACAGACCAACTATAGTAAAAGCCAAAATTAATTCAAACAGCTATAGCCTCACCTTCCTCACACCCACAAACTCACATACACATAGTTTGTCATTTGCCACTTTTGAATGCCTCAGAGGGACATTGCACTGTCTTTTATTCTGGTATGTATGACATTCTATTAATAATAAGGAAATGATTCAGAAATCTGTAAATTAGCTAAATTTTAATTTGAAATTCTACAAGAAAATGTTTTTAAAGTTTTCAGCAGTTATTACCTCAAAAATATAATAATTTTTCCCCTGTTTTAATTTTAAATTTAATGGGGACACACAATTTTTAAAATGTAAATTACATTTTAGTACATTTATTGATATTGTTTCTTACAAAAGCAACAAAATCAGTTCACATTTATTACATGTATATATGTGTGTGTATACAGAAAATATAAATTCCAAAACACTGAAATATTCTTATAACTTTATAAATTTGATATATAACTTGTCAACTTGTACTCTTTATATATACAGTCATGTGTTCACTAGAAAACATCTTTCTATAACTCTTTTATAGTCTTTTTCCCATTTAACAATCTATTTTACATACATATGCATACCATTAAATGATTCTCATCAACATCATTTTAATTGGTTAAATAATATTTTCCTGTATAAAATGATATATACTTTATTTAGCCAAATTTTTGTTGTTATATGTTTATATTATCTCAAATTTTTATTACTTGAAGCCATGCTATGATAAAGATCATTACTTGTACGTTTATATAATTCCTTCAGTTTTTTCCTCCCTTCAGGGTACAGAAGAGAATTATAAATAATGAGAAGGATATTACACATTTGCTCACTAAATGCCAACTCTGATTCCCTTCTAGATTTCCTTCTGAACTATAGTATTTGAGAAGCTCAGCTGACCAGATTGCAGGGTTCTATATTGTATCAGTTTCTGTGAAGTAAAATCATTTTTGTAGAATGTGAAGATGGTGTGAAACTGAGGTGGTAGATGTTGGCTGGGCATAGTGGTAGTGGTGTTTAGTTTAGTCCCCTGTGGTATCTGTGACTGATTTTTTTCTTTACAGGCCCTCAGCATCATGGTTACTGAGTGTGTGCAGCAGTAGCAGTGGTACAGTTCTTCAGTGATGCAGGCATGTTTCCCCACTGGATTGTACCAGGATTTAGGGCATCAAAGTTAGGTTCCTTAGCCCTTCATAGGATTCTATAAATGAATACTTTTTAATAAAATTTCTTTGGCATAAATCAGCTAGAGTGAATATTATTGTTATCTGTCAGAAATCTGGAATGAAGAGGGTCATGGTTTTGAATCTTTAGTCTTTTAAATATATATTGCCTACTTACCTCTAAAATAATTATTACCATTTACATTTGGACAAGCTGTTAACAAAAGTTTCCAGTTCTCTAATCCTTTATCATCACTAGGTGTTATTGTTCTAAAAAAAATTGAGAAAGGCACTCTGAACCACCCCACTCCATTATGCCCATGCCTCTTTCCAGAGGCTTGAACTCTTTAAAGTCGTTCATTTTCACAATGACATATTTAAAGTTTTTACTAATTTTTCTTTAAGACTCTTCAGCATTACATATAGAATGCCTGCTATGTGCATACATAATGTACATACATTACCTAATTAAATACTACAAAACTCAATTGTTTCATCTTTTAGTCATTAATCATTCTACAAAGTGACATCAACAAGGCTTATTATGTGAAGTACTTTACTCATAGATTCACAGCAAGTAAATGAAAGAACAAGAATCCAAATTCAGGTAACCTGACCCATTAGCTCAAGCTGATTCCAGCTCTTCATCTGTCCTGTAACATCGTCTCTTAATATCTGTTCTCCCTCTTTGTGATATATGTAATTTTTAAATTATCTAAAACTGTCTTACCCTTAATTATTTCTGGTGATCAAAGAAGCAGTTTGTAAGTAAACACATAGACACACGCATATACATATTGAAGTTTTAATCCAGCTGCTAGTGTGTAAGGCTGTTTTGCTAAAAGATAAGCACTTGTGGTTTATAATGGTAGCTTCACTCAATGAAAAACCAGTGTTCCTTAGGCCACCTATTTTCCAGCAACTGCCTGCTATGCACATATACTGGAAATTATCACATTGTAAGAATGTTTATGAAAATATGATTTGCATACAAATAACATGTGTAAGTCCAATCCTTGTTTACTAGAAAAATCAAAGTAGTGATAAGGATGACATAATATCAAGCCAATAGAATGTAAAGCATTTCGAAATGGCTCAGAACCCTAATTAGCATAAAAAATCAAGTCTGAAATGGAACATCTGAAAACAGTATTTTTTTTTCTCAAATCTCTCTGGAGAGTACAGAGCTGGCTGCACACTAAAGACAGGTCATTTCTATCACCTTGCATTGTGTAATTGAAGAACACATCCAATCAAAGGATCACTTCGATGCAGTAATTGAAAGGAAACAGGTTGCAAAAGCAGTAATATTTCACATCAAGGTAGTGTTGCAAAGTGACTATGGTTTTACTACAAGGTAGTGCATGCCTTCCTTTCTGTTGGTTCACATCTCTGTTTCAGTGTTGAATTGATTGCGTGATTAGCTTGTTAAATGAAAATGGATATATGTAACAAAGTAAATGGTTCATAGCCTTCAGGTTGCCTTTTCTGACTGATATCTTAAAACCAAGTCTTCAACCTTCAACTAAAATCTAAGTCTAAAATGAGCATTCAAATATAATAATTGATATTTGTCTAAACTGAAATATCCATCTTCCAAGCAAAGTCAATAGCTCCCTCCTTTCTGCTTCCTTAGCACTTTGTGTTTATTTCATTTATTGCACTTATCATATTGTGTTATTTTATGAATATATTTTTACTCCCCAGATATTTTGCTGCTTGAGATGTCTTAAATACTTTATCACTTAACTCAGTAGTTGGCATTGTGAAATAAAAATGAAAGAAAATAAATGGAAAAATAAAAAAATGAACCTTCTTCAAATGCTAACAAGCAGGCTCTAGAAACCAGGGTTATAGCATAAAGAAGAAAAAATGATACCAAAAGAGAGTTTGAAGCTCTTTCAACATTCCCTAGGGTGTGTTTTTTTGTAAGGGATTTTATAGATAACAGAGATCTAAAACTAATGCTATATTCTCATGTGTTTGGTTAGGAAAAAATGGTAAACTATTCAATATTGTGAAAATGGCCATACTGCCCAAAGTAATTTATAGATTCAACGCTATCCCCATCAAGTTACCTATGACCCTCTTCACAGAACTGGAAGAAAAAACCACCTTAAACTTCATATGGAACCAAAAGAGAGCCTGCATAGCCAAGATAATCCTAAGCAAAACAAACAAAGCTAGAGGCATCATATGCTATCTGACTTCAAACTCTACTACAAGGCTACAGTAATCAAAACAGGATGGTACTGGTACCAAAACAGAGATATAGACCAATGGAACAGAATAGAGGCCTCGGAGGCAATGACACACATCTACAACCATCTGATCTTTGACAAACCTGACAGAAACAAGCAATGGGGGAAAGGATTCCCCTGTTTAATAAATGGTGTTGGGATAACTGGCTAGCCCTGTGCAGAACGCAGAAACTGGACCCCTTCCTGACACCTTACACTAAAATTAACTCCAGATGGATTAAAGACTTAAACATAAGACCTAACACCATAAAAACCCTAGAAGAAAACCTAGGCAAAACCATTCAGGACATAGTCATAGGCAAGGACTTCATGACTAAAACACCAAAAGCATTGGCAACAAAAGCCAAAATAGATAAATGGGACCTAATTAAACTCCAGAGCTTCTGTACAGCAAAAGAAACAATCATTAGAGTGAACTGGCAACCAACAGAATGGGAAAAAATTTTTGAAATATACCCATCTGACAAAGGGCTAATATCCAGAATCTACAAAGAACTAAAACAGATTTACAAGAAAAAACAAGCAACCCCATCAAAAAGTGGGCAAAGGACATGAACAGACGCTTTTCAAAATAAGACATATATGAGGCCAACAAACATATGAAAAAATGCTCATCATCACTGTTCATTAGAGAAATGAAAATCAAAACTACATTGAGATACCATCCCATGCCAGTTAGAATGGCGATCATTAAAAAATCTGGAGACAACAGATGCTGGAGAGGATGGGGAGAAATAGGAACACTTTTACACTGTTGGTGGGAGTGTAAATTAGTTCAACCATTGTGGAAGACAGTGTGGTTATTCCTCGAGGACCTAGAAATAGAAATTCCATTTGACCCAGCAATCCCATTACTGGGTGTATATCTAAAGGATTATAAATCGTTCTATTATAAAGACACATGCACATATATGTTCATTGCAGCACTGTTTACAATAGCAAAGACCTGGAACCAACCCAAATGCCTATTGATGATAGACTTGGCAAGGAAAATGTGGCACATATACACCATGGAATACTAAGCAGCCATAAAAAACAATGAGTTTGTGTCCTTTGTAGGGACATGGATGAATCTGGAAACCATCATTCTCAGCAAACCGACACAAGAGCAGAAAATCAAACACTGCATGTTCTCACTCACTGGTGGATATTGACCAATGAGAACACATGGACACAGGGAGGGGAGCATCACACACTGGGGTCTGTTGGGAGGGACTAGGGAAGGGGTAGCAGGGGGTAGGGAGGTTGGAGAGGGATAACATGGGGAGAAATGCCAGATATAGGTGACGGGGGGGATGGAGGCAGCAAACCACATTGCCATATATGTACCTATGCAACAATCCTGCATAATCTGCACATGTACCCCAGAACCTAAAATACAATTTAAAAGAAAAATTTTAAAAAGTAAAGTATTATTGTAGTTTGAGCACAAACACAAATAAATTTGGTGTATTTGTCCATTTTCACAGTGTTATAAAGAATACCTGAGACTGGGTTATTTATAAACAAAAGTTTAAATAACTCATAATTCAGCATGGCTGGAGAGGTCTTGGGAAAAGTACAATCATGGTGGAAAGTGAAGGGAAAGCAAGGCAGGTCTTACATGACAGTAGGAGAAAGAGAGAAAGACAGAGAGAGATAAAGGGGGCATGGCAGACACTTATTAAACAACCATATGTCATGAGAACTTACTTACCATCATGATAACAGCATGGGGGAAACTATCCCCATAATCTAATCACCTCCCCAACAGGTCCCTCTGTCCATATGTGGGGAATACAGTTCAGATTACAATTTGAGATGAGATTGGAATGGAGACGCAGCAAAACCATGTCACTTGGTCTCAACTGAAAGGTAATATCCACACACACAAAAAAATACTAGCACATCACAAACATCATTGGGGCATCTGATGTCTTCTAAACTGCAATTTTCTAATTGCTAAAACGATAATAATTGCCATTTTACCCTTATGTCTTCTAGGGTTAATACAAGAAATGAACATGACATATGTAAAAGTCTTGATGAATAATCAAAGATCACTGCTTTAGTTTATGTTTTATCACCTATTAATTTTGCATTTGGCATTTAAATTCCCTGACTCTGTTTGTTCATTAACGGAAATGGATAAAGGCAACTATTTTCTGTGATATATGTATAAACTATGGATTTTAATCCATCCAGCAGGATTCACTCACCTATTGATATCAATGCAGAGAGTTCCAGAAGTGAGCTTAACTGATAAAGGATGAGACTAAGAAAATATAGGTTAAAAAGATACTAGCTGAAATTGTTCTTCCTAACATAATCAGATGACTGATGATTGCAACATAGCTGAAATACTTGTGATAATTTTTGTGGATTATTTTTTCACCCAAGCATATATATAGAAAACTCAATTTTGATTGTTCCATATAAAAAATTTAATAATTTATTTAGCTTACTTTTAATTTTAAATCAATCAAAAGAAAATATGATTTGGAAATTTTTCTATTCCAAGTGTTAAAATTTCAGCTAGACAACCACAAATTAGTAAGACAGTCATTTCTCTTCAAAAATTCAGAGTCTAGTGTAAGAAATAGGTTAGCATTATATGAAAAATATTGATTAAATTAAAGCATAACTTCCTAATTACCAAAATTGAGGTATAAAGCTCATAATTTAGTCTCTTTTGGCGTTGAGTTGTTACCAAGAACATGACATTGATCACACTGAAACCTTATTACCTGAAACTGCATATGTAATAAGTATTTGTAAATCTGGATGTATGGATAAATAGGAATTAGTAGATATATGTGATCTTTCCATATTCAGTGTTCCTCAGTGGGGTGTGTAGTTTGTTCACTTATTCTAGAATTTGGACTCTCAGCAACAATGATCATAGTAATCATGACTACTTTCTGTATTTATATCTCTATGACTAATATCACTATGCAGTCTATCTATCACCTAAGCAAGAAATACGGGACTTGTAATGCAGTAGTCCCCACTTATCTATGGGAGATATATTTCAAAACTCCCAATAGATGTCTGAAACCATGAATAGTATTGGTCCCCAAATATATTATGGTTTTTTTTAAATCCGATAGTTGAGACAGCTACTAAGTGACTAACAGTTGCATAGCCTATACAGTGTGGATACGTTGGACAAAGAGATAATTTATGTCCAGGGCAGATCAGAATGGGATGGCTAAAGATCTCACCATGCTTTTCAGAAGAGGTGTTATTTAAAACTCAAGGATTGTTTATTTCTGGAGTTTTCCATTTAATATTTTCAGACTTAGGTAACCGAAACCTCAGAAAGCAAATCCGTAGATAATAGGGATGACTGTAGCATCTACCTAGCAATTACCATGTCCTGTTGAGTTTACATCTTCAGTAGTTCTCGTATTTTTTATGTCCTTATCATACTTATTTTTGTGTCCTAAGCACGGGCCTTCATTTGCCAGTATTTAAACTATTGCAATGTCCTTTGCCCTCTCTCCTCTAGAAGATACTATATTTAAAAAGAAAGGCTGACCACATTATTCTCTAGTTTATAACACTTCAGTAGACTCTCATTATCTTTTGAGTAAAAGCATATTCCATAACGCTGCTTATTATGTCCTCCATCATTTGGGCCTTGCTTCCTTTTTCCTTTGTGACCCAGAACTCCTTTGTTTGATATTCTAGTAACAACAACAATCATATGCATTGGGATTCCTGAAAGAAACCATTCCATTGCAAAGTTCTAAGACTTTCCAAATTTTTGGCCTGGGCCTGTAATTCTCCCTCCTCCCCCTTGCATATTGCTTAAGTAACTTCTACTTATTCTCCAAAACAAAACTCAGTTATTTTCTCCATCAATACATTCTAGAGTCTCCTCAACCCCAAGGATATATTAGGTGAGCTACTTTTGATGCCCCAGGAGGCTGTTCATTCCTCTATCTTAGCACAATAGCAGTGGCTGAGACTAGAGCTATGAAGAGACATGCATGAGAATTCAGTGCCCTCTCTCATACAAAATTACCTTAACCTTTCCCAAAACTATTCTTATCTTCGAAATGAAGTTTAAAGTGTTGCTTAATTCATATGGTTCTTGTGAAGACTTCATGGTAATAAGAAAGGAGGCAGACTGATCTCTAGAGGTGGGACTCAGACACTGGACCAGATTGAGAACTAGCTGAAACATGGAAGAGGCAAAAGCACCTCTCAATGACACATCCATCAGTGCCATGTCAGTTTACCATTGCCACAGCAACATCCAAAAGTAGCCATCTCTTTCTATGGCAACAACCTGACCACGTAGAAGTTACCACCCTATTTCTAGATGTTTCTGTATAATATGTCCCTTCATTTGCACATAATTAAAAGTAGAAATAAATATGACGAATAACTGCCTCTGAACTGCAATTCTGGGCACAGTTCGTATTGGGTAACCCTCCTCTGCAAGGAGTAGTGACTAGTGCTGCTGTACATTGCTGCTTCAATGAAAGCTGCTGTGTGACACCACCAGCTACCCCTTGAATTATTATCCAGGCAAAGCCAAGAAGTCTCCAAGGCTAAGCCCTACTACCATAGTAATATACTAGTAAAGTGTTTAGCAAAGGACCCACACATAGAAAGCCTCTATAAATATTTTCTATTGCCCCAGCCCCTAACACATTGAAGTTAAATTATTTCTTATCATTTTTCTCACTAAATGAAAGGACCTTGTGAGCAGGGGTCCTGCTCTCTTCTTCTGTATATCTCCAAAAGCAGGCCCAGGGCTTGATACATGGTAACAAAATAAGCATATGGACTTTATTTTACTTTATTTTTTATTTTTTGTAGAAACATCATTTTGCAATGTTGCCCGAGCTGATCTTAAAGTTTTGTCTTCAAGTGATCCTCCTGCCTCAGCCTCCCAAAGCAGTGAAATTACTGGCATAAGCCACTGCTCCCACCCTTACTTTATTATTTATAAACACTATTAGGGCTGTTGCCATATTGAATGAGGAAATGAAGTGGTTAATGTAATTGTCCAAGACCCAGTTAGTTCCAAACTATTTCTGACATTAGATTTTCTGAAAGCAAAGCCTTTGTTTTATCTACCCTAGCACAGTGCACTTTCAGCCTAGAAACAGTGCTTCTTATGACAGATTTTCTCATTAGCTAGAAGTGTCAGACATGGTATTTGAGCTTGTCATAATTTGCACTTAATGCATCCGGGAATTCAGGTTTTTCACCCAACAAAGCCCATAGGCATGGTTCCATTGGCAACATAATGGATTCAGCAAATAACACTATACTGATGCTTGAGCATTCCTATTTTCTAGAATTAGTAGCAAACAACTTGATTGTATGAAACAATGGAGTATAATGAGTATACGTTAATAGAATATCTATCCTGGTAGGAGAAATATTATTTATGACAAAAAATATTATAGTGAGTTTTTACTGTCCAGAACTACCAAGTGACTTGATCACAAGTAGGACATAATGAATAAAAGTAGTTAAAGAAGCTACTGATAAAAGCCAAGTCATTTTTTTCCACTGAAATTTGAATATATTAGCTGCGTATAGTGAGTAGATTTTTGTCTTGGACTGAGAACACCAGGCATGCTGTATTTAGCTTGATCTACTCTAAATAGTCTTGCTGTGGCTCAGGCATTATTCTAATCCTGAGAAGAACTTCTTTCTTTCCCATCTCCTGTCTGTCTGAAAGTTGTCCATTTTTGACAGAGAAGAGCATTGCTTTTCTCTAACTTGTAGCTTTCTCCAAACAGATCTCTCAGGCTTTGTAATAACTCAGATTGAACAATATAAGTTTGACAATAGTCAACATTTTTGAGTTACAAAAAATACAAGTTTTATCATTTTCACTGGAACATATGTCCTCTGAACTCATCATCTACTGTCTGTTTTTCACTTTGGTTATTCAAAGATCTGAGAATGCTTTGTTGGAAAAATTTCAAATAACCATACAAAAAGCCCTGAAGTATAAAACATACTTTAATGTGGCAATAGCTGTACATGTTTATGTGTATGCATGTACATATCAGGCTGCTAATTAATACAAATAATTCAGAAAGAAAAGAAGTCAGCATATTATGACTATCTCTCAGAAGCATGTCAGAGGCTCTTTTTAAGGTATTTATGTAGCCTCACAGTTTTAAAAGTTGGTCAGAATTATACACATTAAAGAAAAATAAAACCTAGGGTCACAGAAGCCAAATCACAATTAAATTTATGTGAGTTTATCTAGGCTTATACCTTAGCTCAATTGTCTCAAAAATCCCTCTTGTTTCTACTCTACGTAATTTGTATACATATAAATTCCCTGCAAGTCAAATCAGGACAGGGTTATTATTGAATGCTTTTGTGAATATCTCAGTGGTCAATAGCTTATGTCAGTGCAGCATGACAGACTGCCATCACCCACACCTGGCACCAACATGAAGCCAGTGAGATAAACTATGTAGGATGTGAAACATAAGCACAATCCTGTTTCCTCTGACACTGTAAACTGCTCCATATTTGTCACAGAAAACTACTAAAAAACAAAGCATAAAGGTCATTTTGTGAAGAGATTTACAATTCTTGTACTAGCATATACCATTCCAGTAATAAGAACCTCACGTATAATGTGTGTGTGTGTGTGTGTGTGTGTGTGTGTGTGTGTGTGTGTGTGTGTTGAGGGTATACTTTTACACTATTGTGGTAAAAGGGGGAATATTGGCATATGCACTTCCCTTTTTATATATAAAAGAATTTCCTGAATGGCAACTGCTTGATAATTATTTAGAGATGTATTGATTCTCTCACCTTAATTTTATTCTCCTTTCAGAATTGTTGCTGTTTGTTTTTTCTTATTAAACTGGGAAAAACGGAAGAAATAAGGATTTTAGATGTTCAAAGGACCCGAAATACTGCCCACTTAGCTAGTTATGAGAATTGCCAAGCTGCAGCTGACAGAGGGAAGATTTCTCACTATACATCCCAACCACTGTACCCGGGCCCTTGTGATTAGGTTTCTGATAATAACTACGGTTATGCATCAAGTGGAGAAGGAAGGCTGGGTGTTACAGAGGTTTTTAGTGTTCTTGGAAACCTACTGCATTAACATTCTGCTGCAGTGCTTACAATTTTAGATTTTAAGCGTGTATGTTTTTTACAGAAATCATACTATTCTCCATGGACTTCATTTATAACACAAGGAACAATGACAACAGCAAGAAAATGTCTACTCCTTGCTGAGTCTTCACTATGTAGTTCATGTGTGTTCTCTCATTGTCTCACTCCAACAATATGAGCAAGTTGTCATTTTTATTCTATTTTATCAATGAAAAAACTGAGGTATAGACAAGTAACTAGCTCAAGTGTCCTTGGCTAAAAGGTAGTACATCCAGAATTGTTATCTAATTCTGACTCTAGTGTCTGAACTACTAATCAAAAAATATCTTTTGACATATTTAGGAAATCAACGTCATGCTGAGTATAAGTTCCCATCATGAATTTTCATTTAAATAATATTTACACATTACTTTATTGACTAATACAAAAATATGGACAAGGAAAAAGAAGAATATAATATATAAAATATATTTCACACACCAAGAGACAACTGCTGTTAATAATTTTGTGTAATTTTTTTAGTAACACATCTATCAGCCAGGACATGAGCCTAGATTACATGTGAGTATATGGATATAATGTATGTAGGTCTACATGTGTATTTGAGTCTAACACTGATCTTGCATCATTACTCCTGTCTACTTCCAGTGTTGTAGATAACTGGTCTTCTGATGTTCAGTAGATTTCTCTCTCTCTCTCTCTCTCTCTCTCTCTCTCTCTCTCTCTCTCTCCCCCTCTCATTTTGTTTTGTTTTTTTCTTTTTCTGAGACAGAGTGTCGCTCTGTCGCCACGCTGGAGTGCAGTGGCGCTATCTCAGCTTACTGTAACCTCTGCCTCCCAAATTCAATCGATTCCCCCTCCATCAGCTTCCCAAGGAGGAGCCGGGACTACAGGCACGTACCACCAGTCCCAGCTAATTTTTTTGTATTTTTAGTAGAGACAGGGTTTCACCATGTTGGCGAGGATGGTCTCAATCTCCTGGCCTGGTGATCCGCCTGCCTCGGCCACCCAAAGTGCTGGGATTACAGGTGTGAGCCACCACGCCCAGCCAGATTTCTCTTTTTCTTTAGTGAAGACCATCACCTGCAGGGAAGCTGGCAGGGTAATTCTCAGCGACAAGCATTCACTCCACATTTACCAATGTTTAACGCCCTTCTTAACTTTTATTTTTAACTTCAAAATCAACCTACATGCCACTAAGAGTGCCTTTGGACTTCACTAATTAAGATAGCCCCAAAGGCAAATATTGTAGTTAATGAGGGACCTCAAATCATTGTTCACTAATGAAATAACTTGCCACAAAGCATGATACTATTTTACAATTAAACCAATTAGACGAGAAAGTTGGGTGGAATATTTTAATTAAGCTGAGACAATTTTCTTTCACTGATACAGCTGTGGATAAAGTTCATTAGAAAAAAAATTATGCAAGTACTTAGTGATTTTCTGTATGTTTCTGTTTTAAAACTGATTTTTGAGGTTGTTCCTGCTGCATGACATGGAGTTCAGTGTAATAGGATGCTCTTAGCTGCGAGCAACACTAAATTCTGCCTCGTTTTGCTTTAAAAGAAAAGCATATTTACCATTTTATAAAAGCAGCTATAGGACTAATTAAGTCAGTGGCCTAACAATGTCAAGGACCCATCTTCTTTCCATCTTTCTTTCTTGATGTCTTCAGTGCATCAGTTTAACTCACCCAATGGCTACAAGAGGACTGGCAGAATTCCAGGCCTTGCAAGCCCTTGCAAGAACACTTTCATCAGAAAAACTTAGCCCCCACATGTGATGGTCAGTTTTGTGTGTCAATTTGGCAGGGCTATGGTACTCAGTTTTAGAGTCAAACACTAATCTAGGTGTTTCTGTGAAGGTATATTGTACTAACATCTACAATCAGTTATGTAAAGGAGATTATCAGAAATAAATCAGTGAGATTCATCCAATTATCAGAAAAGCCTTCAGAATGACCATGAGTATTCCCTGAGGAAGGAAGAAATTCTACCTGTGGACTGCAGAATCAGATTCTGCCTGAGAGATTCTAGCCTGTATTTCCTAACAGCCTTCCCTCTACATTTTTTACTTCCTTAGACAACCCTTAAAATTACATAACACAGTTCTTTACAATAAATCTCATTTGCATATTTTGCTTGTTCTGTTCTTTTCCTCTGATGGAAGCCAGACTGACATGCCACGCTTTTATCCAGAATAAATCTTTAACAGAAAGTAGTCCTCAGAAGTCTTTCTGTCACATGATATTGGGAAGAATTGCATCACATGTTTCTCCTCAAAGTAACTGTTATGAAGTGTAAAGGAATTTCCACTTATCAGAATTTAGCTCCAGTCACATAGAATAGGAGTGGGCATAAAAAAGAAACTACAGGGCTGTTTTGTTAGTAAAGAAGTGGACAGTCATCAGAAAAGAAAAAGTGAGGTTTAAGGAAAGAAAACTGTCAGCATTCTTTCTTCATACTCAGAGGCGTAAAATTTATATAACAGAAAGACGATTAAACCATGAATACTTCTGAGTTGTGATCAGCCTGTATCTTAAAATCCTCATAATTTGTCTATGTCCCATAGCCACTCTGGCTTTCAGCTGCATTATAATTAAAATGAAGAACCTGAATTAAGTCAACTGCAAGCTCCTTTTAGCTTGGTCTGAGATAAAGCTAAAATTCCGTTCTTTATAAACTTGGTAAAATTAAACACATACTTCATGACCCAGTTTATATTCTTTCTTCTGTGTTAAGTCCTCTGTTATGGCTCCATAGAGAGTAAACATCACATCTGCATTTTATCAAGCCTGTAATATTGTACTCATATTACTGCCATGTATAACTTTTAATAATGTACATTATTCGTGTTATTCCACATTTGATAGTAAATTCATTTAAATAAGTAATAATATTTGAGCCATTTTAATATCTACAATTCCTAGATTAGCACCTAACACACAGTAAGTGAGTAAGCATCTGATAAACATGCATTAATCTTTATTTTATTGCTGCAAGTATATAGCCATTACATTGCTTCATGGGCTGCTAATTAAAATAAATAAATAAATTCTATCTTTCTGGGATAGGGCTGAAGCCAGTGCAAATGTGACACATGTTTTAGAGGTGAACTTATGTGATCCGTATGTTAGGAATGATGGTTAAGTCTACGGCCATACCACCCTGAATGCGCCCGATCTCGTCTGATCTTGGAAACTAAGCAGGGTCGGGCCTGGTTAGTACTTGGATGGGAGGAATGATGGTTAAATGCCATAGAATGATAACCTCTAAAAACTGACCTCATGTCAAAGTGAGAGAACTGTGTACTTAGTACAATCCTTGCACATTCTGGAAAGCATGCTGTAGTCACTAATCATTATCACTCAGAATCTATGTGACATTGACATAACTACAAAATTGCCCATAAATATTAAATTGAAGGTCAAAACACAAACTAAAAACAGATATACATCAAAACACTACTGTTTTTCTAAACACCATCTATACTCATTTCAATATTATTATTCCTGGTCCCATGTATGAAAGGCACTGTAGACATGTGATGTGGAGACCCATCATAAGGGTCACAGCGGACACCCCTACACCAAAAGACAGGTTAACAAGAGAAAATATAACTAATTTATTTGATCCTGATTTTATGTTGACATGGGAACCTTCAGAATGAAGACCCAAAGATACAGAGAAAACTAACCATTTTTTTATGATTAGTTTCAGTGAAGAATTCTGCAGTTATGTAGAACTGTGGCTGTGCAAAAAGGGAAAGCTTTAATGCTAATAGAATGAGTGTGGAAACAGCATGGCCTGCCTGTTCAGATTCTTCTTGCCCTCTGTGTGGCATACTTCCATTCTGGGTATGGGGCAGGACACTTCCTGGAATGTGGACCATATGACTTACTATCAAACAAGGTAGATGAGTAAGTTTGTTTACGACCAGTTCTTCTTACACAAAAAGGTGGAGGAAAGGCAGAATAATATTTTTAGGTTTTATGGTTGGCTTTGGAGAAAAGGAGCTTTGGTTTCTATAACCTACCTTGGGAAAGAAAGACTCTAGTTTCTATGGGTAGCCTTAGGAAAGAATGAGAGGTCAGAGACAGGAGGGCAGAAGTTTACAGAGAAACTTTGCTCCTGAGTTGCTTCTGATGCCTTCACTTCGGGGTATTGTTTCCTGAGCTCCAAGAACACCCCAACGAGTTATCCATGAGTTGGGACAAATCAGTAATTAGAATCCCAACTTCCTGCTTAGATATATAACCCAGATGTGTAATAATCGTAACTATAACCTGCATTGATTCTGGTTCCATTTCTTTCTTATTTTCTCAATTGAAGACATCTATTGTGCCTCAAATCTTTCAGCCTCACATTATTTTGGATGTAGTAAAAACTATGAATGTGTCTTTAAGAGCCATTTATTATGTATGGAGTTTAATCACAACTAGAGAACAAGTACAAATTCAAGGTGGTCTACATTTCATTCTTGCACACCTCTCATTGCTGATAGCGTTATTCTATGGAAAATTAGCACTACAATACAAAATTACTCTAGAATTGTGATGTAGGTGTAACTCACAAGAGGTGAAATAAGCTACCAGGATTTTATTGTTGTTAACAAGTTCCCTCATATAAAACACACATTTGCTCCTATTTTGGCCTATGTCTCTATGCTAATAGAAATGACCTGTATGCAGAGTAAAAAGTGACAATTAAAATAGAGACAGGAGAATTCCTTGTCATTTTCCTTGAATAGTGAATGAATCTAGTGATCAAGTGGAAGGGCTGGCTTTAGAATGTGGCATCAAAAGTTCATCTTTAGCAATGAATAGGCAGAGTATGTAAGTGTGGTAGGTAGGTACATACAGAAAGCTTTTCAGAAGAAGTGGAAATTTATCTAAGATAATTCAGAACAACTAAGAAGAATGGAGCATGTTTCCTACTTTACCACCTTTTTCATTTCTGTGCAGGTTCTTCAGGAATCAGGTCAAGCATCACTTCTTGCTCTCTGCTAGCACAGTGCTAGGCACACACCTTCTTTATGCTAGATTCTGAGTTTCAAAGGCAATGGTTCTATCCTGTTCATGTTTGTATTTCACAAATTTTAACAGTACTTAGAATATAGCTAGGAAAATTCCTAGAATATTATTTTTTGCATAAAAGATAATCAAAAAGGGTCAGGCATGGTGGCTCACGTCTGTAATCCCAGGGCAGGCGGATCATGAGATTAAGAGATCAAGACCATCCTGGCCAACATGGTGAAACCCCATCTCTACTAAAAACACAAAAATTAGCTGGGAGTTGTGGCGTGAGCCTGTAGTCCCAGCTACTCAGGAGGCTGAGGCAGAAGAATCTCTTGAACCCGGGAGGTAGAGGTTGCAGTGAGCTGAGATCGCACCACTGCACTCCAGCCCAGAACTTTGAGAGGCCAAGGTAGGTGGTTCACGAGGTCAAGAGATCAAGACCATCCTGGCCAACATGGTGAAACCCTGTCTCTACTAAAAATACAAAAATTAGCTGGGTATGGTGGTATGTGCCTATAGTCCCAGCTGCTTGGGAGGCTGAGGGAGGAGAATTGCTTGAATCCGGGAGGCAGAGGTTGCAGGTAACCATGATCATGCCACTGCACTGCAGCCTGGGAAACACAGCGAGAATCTGTCTCAAAAAAAAAAAAAAGGGGGGAAAAAGAAAACAGAAAACCAAACACCGCATGTTCTCATTCATAAGTGGGTGTTGAACAATGAGAACACATGGACACAGGGGTGGGAAAATTATACACCAGAGCCTGTTGAGGAGTGAAGGGGGTAGGGGAGGGATAGCAGGGGGTGGGAGGATTGGGAAGGGATAACATTAGGAGAAATACCTACTGTAGGTGACAGGGGGGATGGAGGCAGCAAACCACCATGGCATGTGTATACCTATGTAACAATCCTGCAAGATCTGCACATGTACCACAGAACTCCAAGTATAATAAAAAAAGATAAAAAAAAAATGTTACTGTTAGATTTTTATGATTTTTTTCTGTTATTGTAGTTATTTTTGTATAATTAGATGAATTCAGATTTATGACCACATTATATTATAGGCAACCATAGAATTCAAGAACTAAATATAATTAGTAAAGTTGTCAATCACCCACATTCTCACATTAGAAACAAATTTTTATTTAGACATACATATAAAACACTTTAATAAGCAGGAAGCTCTGTTTCTCCGTGCTTGACCACACTGTACTAAATTATAAATAATACACCGAATAACTCCTTTTTACCTGCATAGTTTGTAAAATTATCAGCATGCAAATATTGAAAATCTGTATGCCATCAAAACCTATTTTTAAAGTAAAGAACTTCATTAGCTGTCAAACCATGACAGCTCTTCTCTGCATAAAAATTTGCGACAAACCAATAATGAGTTTCTAGAGCTGTGGCACTACCTGATATTAAAACTGTGCTCTTTCCAATTTGGTGAGCAAAGATACCACTTGGCTGACAAAAATAGTTCCTTTTTCACTACAGAAAGTTTGAGAAGAGAGTATATTCTGACGTAAAAGAGCCAAGCAATAGAATTGTGCTAGACAATCATTCTCCTGGAAAGAGATCTAAAATTAAAAATTCTCCCGTTAATTAATGAGGTAACCTTGGGAAAATCACCCACTCTCTCTCGTCTTAATTATCCTTGTGCCTAGAATGAGGGGTTTTGAATTGATTATCCTCCATGTCCCTTTGAATTTCTTATATCCAAAAGCTTACTCATCAGTTGCTAAAATTAAACCTAATAACTGACAAGAACAGGTTCTTAGTGTTGGAATGAAGCTACCAGATGTGTGGCATCCCAAAGACTCTTCTCTTTGGTCTAACGGTAAAATTATGAAATGTTAAATATTTCTGGTTTTTCAATGTGGGCTGCAGGTATATTTCATGTGTAAGCTTTTTGTGATGATACCATGTGCCTTTAGAAGAAATAGTCCAAATGGCAAGCTTGCCTTTGAATGTAAAGACAAAGGCTCTGTGTCATAAAACTACACATTACTTTCATTCACTTCTCTTTTCCAAAGCCTTTTTCTCTAGTGAAACCTCATGTAATCTGTTGGTTCAGAGAGTATGAATCTGAACAAAACTCAGGCTGAGTTTAAAATGTAATTCCAGCCTTTCAACTCAGTCTTCCAACTAGGCCTCTCATCTCACAATGTGAACTAATTGAAGTTTCATGCTATCTCAGTGATCCATAATAAAATTATTCACTAACTTGTGTAGTGTTCTTCAACATTGATGCTGCAACAGGCCAGATGGAACATCAGTAAGAGCAATAAAAGCAGAGTTTGGTAATCTATTGCACAGAGGGGAGATTCAAGAGCCATAGTGAAGAATGGACAAGGAAATTCACCTGACTCAGCATAATTGATGGCAGCTGGTGCTGCCATTGCACCAGCTGCACACTCCATGGAGCTGGTGGGAGTCCCACCCCTTCTGAATTAGGGTGGGAGCTCCCCTGGTGCCACTGTAGCTGCCCAAACCATGGCTGCAGACCCAGGCCTCCTGCTGTGTGGAGCAGGCAGGGCTACAGCCACCCAAACTGCAGCTGTGGATAGGAGCCTCCCCGTGCTCTTGGAGGGGCCAGGAGCAAGCAGGATTTGTATTCCTGGGTGCAGCTACAACCACCTCACCTGGGCTGCAGACCTAAGCCTCCTGCTCCACAGAACAAGCAGGAGCCAGAAACAAGCAGGAACCCCACCCCTTCCAAACTGGTAAGGTGGGAGATTCCTGGGTGTAGTTGAGGCCGCCCCTCCCAGATGTAAGACATGGGTATCTCTACAGCTTACATCCTTGGCCTGAAGGCTCAGGGCTGGGCTGCCAGTCCCATGGACCAGAGTGAGGACTCTGGTGCTTCTTCCTGGCTGCACATGGACCAATCAACACACATTTTCTCCCCTCTGAGGTCCATAAAAGCCCTGGCTTCAGCCAGAGCAAGAGAGAGGACTGAGAGGATGGAGAGACAACGGGACCACCAGCTGCAGAGAGGAGCTACCCTCCTTGCTGAGAGCTTCAGAGACCTGCAGAGATGTCCAAATGACCTGCAGAGAGGAACTACCTTCTTCAGGGCCACCCCTATGGTGAGAACTGAGCACGCCACAGGAGGACCTGCCTGCCTACAGAGAGGAGCTACCCACTGCAGTCTCCTCTGAGCTGTCTAACACTAAAGAAAGCTCCTCTTTTTGTTCTTCACCCTTCACTTGTCTGTGTACCTCATTCTTCCTGGACACAAGACAAGAATTAAGGCAAAGGTGCCACTGTCCATAGAGGTTTCCAGGAAGAAGATCAACACCCCAAAGATCCCACAACATAATCAGGGTCTAAAGTTCGATGTGCCCAATGAAAGGCTTTATAATCTATGTCTGGATGTTTCCTATTTCTCTCTCTCTCTCTTTCTCTCCGTCTCCTTGTGTGGGAGAATTGGTTGCTATTATCCAGTTCCACGTCGTGGGTGTGTTTACAGAAGGCGAATACATTGTCTTTTCTTTCATGGTTTGCAAAACAATAAGCAGCAAAAATAGACCTACAGGGGAAGACTGTGCATCATATACACATCTTAGACTTTGAGCTAGAGATGGTTATTTATGCTCTCACGTTGCTAAAAGCGTGAATACAATTGTTCATATAATAAGAGGGAAAAAGTCAATATTTGATGATCAGAAAGACATGATTGGTAGAAATTAATATGTTTTAACCAAAGCCTATTTTATATTTTTTCCCAGAACGTGGAAAAAACAACATTTTTTATCCTTCTTTACGTTACTTGTAGCTATATGGCTAAAAATGAGCCAGTATAAGGTAAGCAAAAGTGATGCTTGCCACTTCTAGGCCTGCTTCATTGAAACCTTTCATGTTTGCTCCTCCATGTACTTTTCTCTTATGTACTTTTGGGAGATGATAAGAACTGCCTGGAATTGCTGAATTAGAAAAATGAGGTATGATAGTGAAAAACTTGCTTACCATATCACTTTAAGAAACCTGATTAAGTCAGAGGACATTTCATTTACTAGATTGGGTAGGTACCAACACTTCTTAGGAGTTTTAGGGCTGATTAAGGCAACCAGCCCACACTACAGCAGGTCTGAACCGCCACTCAAATTGGCAGGTTGAAGGGTTTACCTCAAAATTGCCTTTGCTCCTGAAGGTGATGTGTAGGAAGCAACTCCAAGGCTATGAGCTACAATAAGGAAATAGCTTGATTTGTAACTTTTAAATGTTTAGGAAGGTGATATGGGTAGCTCTATACTTACCCTTGGAATTGCAAATATTAGGAGTGGTTCTAGTGGTCTCTCTCAGCCTTCTTTTTGTAAGATCATGACATCATCTCTTTATCACTGGAACTATCTGGACTTTAATAAACACATTGGAGCATTATAATAAGGTGCAAAATATAAATTTTTAAGTCTGGTAGGACATGTGTAGTTATGTTTTTTTAACCAGTGGTAGTGTTATTTTCAGAGAGTGTGCTGTAAATTATTTGCATTCTATAGGAGTATCTCTTTAATAGAGATATAGAAGCTCCACCATTATGAGAATATTGCAACAAAAATTATGTAGATAACTAGACATTATGAGCCATTTTGCCTAATAATGATTCCAAGCTACAAAAGGGAAACATGGCAGATTTGGAAATCTCTCTGTTCATTTCTAATTTTATTATTAGTCCTTTTCAAAATTATCAACCAGGGAGGAGAGACTAAGGACAAAGAGAAAAACTTTATTATGTGTCAGGTTGCACCCAAGTCATTTGATTCAAGCACCAAACAACATTGTCCAAAACCAAACAGTAACCAGAGCTTGGCTGAGACACTTCCAATGTTGGAATCATCAGATGGGGATTTAAAAATAACTATGTTGAATATATAAAGTTTTCTAGTGCAAAAGATGTTCTTTGGAAAAAGAAGAAATAATTTTAAGATAAGAAAATTATCAGAGTGAGTTTAATGAATTTTCAAGAAATAGGAAATGTGATTTAAAAGATAACGAATTAATTAAATGGGATTAGCGGTAGAGCTGAAATAGTTGAGAAAGTAATTGTTAGGAAAATTGAAATTACTCTGCTGAAATACACAGAGAAAAATGGAAAACAAATGCGAAACAAACACTTAAACCAAGGGACAACATCAAATTATCTAATGTACATTTAATTGAGGTTCCAGAAAGAGAAAAGTGTGAGAATAGGACAGAATAAATATTTTAAGAGATAGTGGATAAAAACGTTCCACAATTTGTAAAAGATAATCAAACCAGAGATTCAAAAATTAAAAGAATCCCAAGCAACATAAACACTAAATGCCAGTTTGATACTCTATCACAGTTCTTTAATGCTTTGTTCTGATGTTTTGCTTTGCTTTTGCTTTCTGTTATTCTTTGTGTATTTCAGTGTTTTCTTATTTTTTTGGAAAACTGCCAAGCTTTATCTATTATTACTGAACATACACAACCTATAGCCCAGAAATTTCACTCCTAGATGTATACTTAATAGAAATATATGTACTCGATTACTGAAAACTCTTTACAAGAATGTTTATCACAGCATTAATCATAATATACTCCAGGTAAAATCAACCTAAATGTAAGAATTCTTTTCTCAGGTGTTTCAACTCTACTGCTAATTCAAATAACACTACCAGCACTACTACTATCACTATCATGACCAACACACATGTGTGTATGCACACACACAGAAACATACACACAACTAGCTATATATGTCATAGTCAAATAGTTGAAAATGAAAGGTAAAACAGAATATTGAAGGCTGCCATAGAAAAAAGAAAACCTAAATGAAGCAAAGTTATATGTTACAGCAGATTTCTCATTATAAACTAACTAATTTGCAGTGGAAAAACAGCCTTAAAGTACAGAAAGAAAAATACTACCAACTCAGAGTTCTACAACCATAGAAAATGTATTTTAAAAATGAAAGTGAAATGAAGATTTTTCAGAAAAACCAAAGCAAAAAACATTGGTAGTGTGCCTGTGCTACAAGAAATATTAAATAAAGTTTTAAGGCAGAAGATTTATAATACCAGAGATTAAAATTTATATAAAGAAATGAAGTGTTCTAAAAACAGTGAAACTAAATGCAAATATAAAAGATATATTTTTATTATTTTAATTAATCTTAAAGATAGTTGACAGTCGAAAGTAAAACTATTGACAAGGAATTGTGAGGTTTATAACATATGGGAAAGTAAAATATATAATAAAATAGGTGTTTTTAATTTGATATTGTGTATTGAAAGTTTCTTATATTTATGCAAATATCATAACATTGCCTGAAAGCAGATGGTTATCCATAAAATGTATATTTGAAGAACTAGAGAAAAAATATAAAATAAGATGTGTGGCTATTAAGCTATTAAACAATTACATAGATAAATTAGAATTATAAATATTTTTTGACATACAAAAACTGAAAGAATTTACCAAAACTATATCCACATTATAAGAAATGTTAAAAGATGTTTGTCAAGTAGAAAGAAAATTATTTTAGAGGAAAATAGGATAATACATCATAACCAAAAACAACAAAAGCCATTCCATTTTAAAATAAGCAAAAGATTTTAATAGACACTTAATAAGCTATACAGATAACAAATAAGCACATTAAAAAGATGATTAATACCATTAATCATCACAGTATTGCAAATTAAAACCACAACTAGATATTCCTACACACTTACTAAAATGAATAAAATTTTAAAGTCTTACTATATCTTGTTTTGTCATGAATATGGAGAAACTAGGACTCTCATACACTAATGGACAATGTGTAAAATCATACTACCACTTTGGAAAACAGTTTGACAGTTTCTTAAAAGTTAAATATTTCCCTACCATATAATTCAGTCAGTCTACATTAAAGTATTTACCTTAAGTAGTAAAAGAAAATGTCTCTATGTAAGCATGTGCATAAATGTTCATAGCATCTTTATTTGTATTAACAAAAATTGAAAATATCCTGTTTATCAACAGGTAAATGGATATACAAATCAAGGTACATCAACAAAATGGAATGCTAGAAATTTTAGTGCAATAAAAGAAATAAGCTAGATATGTACCAACACGAATGAATCTAAAAATAATCATGTTTAGTGAAAAATGTCAGTCAAAAAGACTACATACTATTTAATTCCATTTATACAAAATTCCTGAAATACAAGCTTGTCTATAGAAAAAGGAGATAGTTACTTGAAGATGGGACTGGAAAAGAAAGAGGATTGCAAATAAGCATAGAGAAATGTTTCAGGGTGATATGCATGTCTGTAATGTAGATTGTGTAATATTTGTCATGAGTAGATATTTATGCCAAACTTATCTAATTATATTTTTAAATATATGAATTTTATAGCATGTCAGTTTATTAACAAGTTGCAAAGCTTTACTAAACATAAAATAGAATACTACTCAGCAATAAAAATAAAGTGTCACACAATGACGTTTCATAGCAAAAGCATTATTTAAGTAAAAGAAATAAGACTTAAAAGCTATATGCTGTATGATTTTATTTATAGAACATTCTATAAATGATTGAAGCATTGGACCATAAAACAGATCAGTGGTCTCTAGGAGTAGATAGGAAAGCAGTAGGTTGATTACAAAAGGGCATGAGGGAACTCCTTAGGGGGTGGTGGAAATATGCTATGACTTTTCTGTCTTAGTGTTTACATAACTTTACATATTGTAACAGATTCATAGCACTGTGCTCCTAGAAGAACTAAATTTTACCTATATAATACTTCAGTAAATCTGCCTTAGAGATGTATTTTGAACATGTATAAACAATTTCTTTTCTTATTACTTTAACTGACTACATTCATATAATCAACTTTTAGTATGTTAAGTGCAAGCTGCACGTGTACAGGATTAACACAAACAATTTAAAAGATGCACTTATGCTTTTTTCCATATTAATGCTTTTCTCTAACATAAAAACATTTTATTGTGCTGCATTTGTCACAGAGACTGTATGGAGCAATGCTGTTTTATTTTAAACAATGCATTATAACATTCCCAATATATTGAAAAATTAAGAGAAGAAAAATGTAATCAAGTATAGTAGATTTTCATGAAATTACTTATTTCTGAATTAATTAATTGATTAAGCATCAACATTCTCTAGAGAAGTGTTTCTCAACCTATTTTTATCCCTAATTCTCATAAAAATTTCCCTGAGCTGTGCCTTTTAGAATTTGCATTAGAAGAATAATAGCACATTTTCATGTTTCCCACATATAAGGTGATATTCTAACATCACATGGATTCATCAAACATATTTTTTTCTTGTCTCCTATCTCTCCCCAAAGTGTCTGCCACCCCTTTTCTCCGTTCTACTTCCTCTCCTCTTTCATATCATCTGCTATGACATCAGGACTTTAACAACCACATTGTGTCCGTGGCTCCTTCCCACATCTCAAGGCCACAACTTACTCTCCTATACCTCAGCCCTCTACACGTGATCTCCTTGGATTGAATCTTTTGGACTTTTTGCTAATATAAATAAAAGATAAATTTTTACAATTTCGTTCCACCTCCTAACTGGCAGCCTTTGAAGTAGGTAGCCTTTTTAGTCACTAGAGGTGAAACAGAGAAAAAATAAAAATAAGCTTCACAAAGCTCAAGCATTCAAACCTTATTCTCTTTGCTATATTTCTCTAAGGAAATTAACAACATGCTCGCTGAGTCCTGTTCATCTTACTCAGATTCCAGTGAACCTTAATGCCATATGTTTTCAGGAGGTTGTGTATTTAAAAAAACTGCAAAGGATACTCAATTGCCTCCTTTGAAGAAAATAGCTTTCCCAAACCTTAATTTTGCAAGCCCTGTCTTGTGTAAATAAGCATTAACAACTGTAGTAAGTTGAATAGTGTTTTCCCAAAAGATATTCAGGTCCCCTGCAATCTGTGACTATGTTACTTATATGG
Source organism: Ateles fusciceps (assembly GCA_036589455.1). Lineage (NCBI taxonomy): Eukaryota > Metazoa > Chordata > Mammalia > Primates > Atelidae > Ateles > Ateles fusciceps. The sequence goes on along the minus strand of JAZHEH010000065.1, from coordinate 2,666,272 downwards.
AAAAATTGACTTGGTAGATGTGATCAAGTTTTTAAAAAATCTGCTATAAACCACATAGCTAAATGGAGTTGATCTGGCTTTACAATTGCACCTAACTAGCTCTCTTGATGATTCTGGAACATGCTAGGTATGTATCCCAGTAGGGCCTGTATTAGTTGTCTATTTTTCTACAATTATGCCAAAACCTAGTGGCTTAAAACAACAAATTTAAATAATCTTATAGATATTGTCAGTCAAACACTTGAGGTTGACTTAGACGAGTGGTTCTATAAGGGTTTTTTATGATTTTGTGGTCAAGCTATTTAGCCAGAGCTGCAGTCATCTGAAAACTTGACTAGGTTTGCAGGAGGATTCATCTCAAAGTGGCTCATTACCATGGCTGTAGGCAAGAGGCCTCAGTTTCTCACCGTGGAGTCTCTTGTAAGGGATTTTTGATACATCCCCATGGCATGGCAGCTAGCTACTTTCAGAGTGAGCAACCTAAGAGAGACAGACCAAGATAGATCCTCGATAATTCATATTAACTAGTTTTAGATGTCACATTGTATCTCTTCTATATAATCTGATTTATTAGATACAAATTACAAATTTCAGTACAACTAAAGAGGAAATTTAGATCCAGCTTTTGAAAGAAGTTTCAGAATTTGTTGATTTACTTCATTCATGACAAGGCCTTTAACTCTTCTTACCCATTGAAATTCTATGCTCTTTGGCATCTGCCTAGCTAACTCCCCCCACTTTCAGGGCTTTGCACAAACCTATCTTGTCAATGAAACCTACCAGGACTATTGCAGCAGGTACAAATGGTGTGCTCCCCAGATTCTCTCATATCTATTTTACCATGTCCTTGTGCCCCTTTCCTAGATTTCCTTGTAATATTTGTATCTGTGACTCTCTTCAGAGGGTTTTCCTCACAGTAGCGGAGCTGCTTTGCTGTTTTCAGAGACCCAGAAGGGACTGAGAGTTTACTTTTACCTTATTCCTACCAGGGTGACTCTTAGGCAGTAACTGCCTGATTTGAGAATAGAGTAATCCAGTCCCTGATTTACACTCCAGAACTCCTCTGCAGCATCTGTTGAAGGCAAGAATTTGCTTGAAAATGCAACTTTGTTTTCTTTCTCATTCTTATACTGCTTACCTCAATCTATTACCATTTTTGCTTCATATCACTTTTAAGAAATCATTTGCATACTAATCCTAACCCCAGAACTGGCTTCTGGAAAACTTGATTTAAGAGAACTACTCAATTTAATTCTGCAAAATGTCTACCACTTATCAAAACATCTATAAAACTCCTTACTTCTTTATTTTTCCATGGTACTTATCACCTACAATACAATACAATCTACTTTCTTACCTATTTATTATTTACTGCCTGTCTCCAAGAACTAATAAGTAAATTCAATTAGAGCAGGGTCATTGTCTGCTTTCTCTTCTATGACCCTAAGCAGGTTTTGTTCCTTCCATTAATTTGGAGATATTAGAAATTTTCCTGTAAAGGTGACATTCAGTAACTAAGCAAAAAACTGGTAAGTTGAAGTATCAATAACATTGGAAGTCTCATGAACCCAATCACAGCTGAAAAAGAAGCTGGCACCTCACTCATGTCAAAGCTTTAAAAATTTTGCACCTTAAGAAAAAATAGGGCATTTGGGAGAAACTAATGTGGGCAGCATTAGCTCTAGTTAATCAATAGTGCTGAATAGGAAACTAGCAGCCAAAATCTTTCCCAGCCTCAAACTGATGACTGAAATGGTTTCTGTCACCTCTGTTACTGTTATTTGGAGAATAAAATCTGGTCATGAATAAGAAAGAACAGAAAGGGAGGGTCCCATAGGCACTCTGCCACAACAGTCCTGTTCAGTATAGGAATTCTCCAAGAGTTGAGAGTGGTGTGTGTGTGTGTGTGTGTGTGTGTGTGTGTAATATTGTATGTTATATTCCTTTTCTTTCATAGAAATGCCTTCTTGTCATTTCTAAGTTTCTGTGCACTTACTTCTAAGTATTGTAGATGATATCAAAGTGTCTGCCAATCTTATCCATGGGCTTCTTTCACATATAGTAGACTGTATCAGAGGGTAAGCATATAATAAATATTATTTCATCCTGTTTCTTGTGGACCTAACTCATGGATTCTCTCTTATTTTAATTCTCCTGTGCACAGCAACAGGTGTTTTATATCTTTGAAATTTCCTTGTCTTTCTCCTTCCCCTATGGCTGTTAAAGGTGATGGAGTATAGTTTAGAAGTATCTGAGTGTGCAGAAATGACATTTGTAGCTTGATATTTTTTATCTTACTCTTCGAACTGAATAATAAACATTCACTAAGTGCTGTATTGATCTCATCTATTTTTACCAGAAAACAGACAAATATCTCATTCACTGGGCTACTGTTGAGAACAGCATGGTACTGGTACCAAAACAGAGATATAGACCAATGGAACAGAACAGAGGCCTCCGACGCAACACAACACATCTACAACCACCCGATCTTTGACAAACCTGACAAAAACAAACAATGTGGAAGCGAGTCCCTGTTCAATAAATGGTGTTGGGAAAACTGGCTAGCCATGTGCAGAAAGCAGAAGGTGGACCCCTTCCTGACACCTTACACTAAAATTAACTCCAGATGGATTAAAGACTTAAACATAAGACCTAACACCATAAAAACCCTAGAAGAAAATCTAGGCAAAACCATTCAGGACATGGGCGTAGGCGAGGACTTCATGACCAAAACACCAAAAGCAGTGGCAACAAAAGCCAAAATAGACAAATGGGACCTAATCAAACTCCACAGCTTCTGCACAGCAAAAGAAACAGTCATTAGAGTGAATCGGCAACCAACAGAATGGGAAAAAATTTTTGCAGTCTACCAATCTGACAAAGGGCTGATAACCAGAATCTACAAAGAACTGAAACAGATTTACAAGAAAAAAACAAACAAGCCCATTCAAAAGTGGGCGAAGGATATGAACAGACACTTTACAAAAGAAGACATACATGAAGCCAACAAACATATGAAAAAATGCTCATCATCGCTGGTCATTAGAGAAATGCAAATCAAAACTACATTGAGATACCATCTCACGCCAGTAAGAATGGCGATCATTAAAAAATCTGGAGACAACAGATGCTGGAGAGGATGTGGAGAAATAGGAACGCTTTTACACTGTTGGTGGGAGTGTAAATTAGTTCAACCATTGTGGAAGATGGTGTGGCGATTCCTCAAGGACCTAGAAATAGAAATTCCATTTGATCCAGCAATCCCATTACTGGGTATATATCCAAAAGACTATAAATCGTTCTACTATAAGGACACATGCACACGAATGTTCATTGCAGCACAGTTTACAATAGCAAAGACCTGGAACCAACCCAAATGCCCATCGATGATAGACTGGACAAGGAAAATGTGGCACATATACACCATGGAATATTATGCAGCCATCAAAAACGATGAGTTCGTGTCCTTTGTAGGGACATGGATGAACCTGGAAACCATCATTCTCAGCAAACTGACACAAGAACAGAAAATCAAACACCGCATGTTCTCACTCATAGGCGGGTGTTGAACAATGCGAACACATGGACACAGGGGAGGGGGAGTATCACACACTGGGGTCTGTCGGGGGAAAAAGGGGAGGGATAGTGGGGGGTGGGGAGTTGGGGAGGGATAGCATGGGGAGAAATGCCAGATATAGGTGATGGGGAGGAAGGCAGCAAATCACACTGCCATGTGTGTACCTATGCAACAATCTTCCATGTTCTTCACATGTACCCCCAAACCTAAAATGCAATAAAAAAAAAAGAAAAGAAAAAAAAAAGTCTAAGTCATCAACCTCCATCCAATTGTATCCTTCTAATGTTTTATAATGGATGCTCTTATTCATTCATTTATTGAACAACAATTTATTGAATTCTCACTATATACCAGGTATTTCTGTAGGGTCTGAAAATGCAGCAGGGGAAAAGAATGGACAACAATCTTTATCTTTTTGTAGTTTCTATTTTGCTAGTCTATGCATTTATCCTTAGTACGGGAATCATTCTTACAGACTATAACATGTATATTATGTGATGTGTCAGGCTTCAAAGATGGAGACAAACACTAAACAAAAGGAACACATGAAATGTAACCAAGTTGTTTATTCATTGTATCTATTTTTCTCCTGCCACATACCAAACACTGTTCTATTTACTTGGAATACCCCAAATAATAAAATGAATATTCTACATTTTTTTGTAGATTTTATATTTTGAGAGAAGGAAAACATTTTAAAAAGTTAAAAAGAAAGTTATAGTAACTGCTAAGAGACAACAAGTCCTCTACCAAAAAAAAAAAAAAAAAAATATATATATATATATATATATATATATATATATATTTAAATCTTAGAGAACAGGGTGAGGTGGCTTAGGTTGATTGGTACTGCTAAGAGTAGGCACATTTTGTAGAAACAAATATGGTAGACACAGTAGATAGTACTTAAAGAAGGTGATGGATTTTGCCAAATACTTAATGGTAGCATATTCCAAGAAGTGGTAGCAGCTAGACCAAAGTTGCTGAAGTGTTGGGATAATGAGCAACCTGGTAATATCTGTTCTCGTGAGCTATTTCTAGGGCTATGTGAGTAAAACTAAGAGACACTGAAGATTTTTGAGAAGTGAAATGAAACAGTCCTGGACTTAACATCTGAAAGTCATCACTCCAGCTGTTCTCTCTTGACAGCGGAAGCAAAAACAAATAAACAAACAAAACAGAACGGTTATAGCATAATCCAAATGAGAGACTATGGTGGCTTGAACTGTTGGTTCATGCATGTTTGATATGCTGATAAGTTTTGCATTTCTGAAAATATTTTTTAAAATGAGCAAATTTAACTTTTTAAGTCTGGACCTAGTTTTTGACAGAAAAAGAGAAGTAAGGTTGACCTACAGGTTTTTGATGTGAGAAATTGAAAAACTGTAAGTGTAAAATTGACATCCACTGAGTAGATAAAATAGGTTTGGAGGTAAGATAAGTTGTTCAGTTTTGGGACATGGTGAGTTGAGATGTCTATTACACATCCACATGGAAAAGTAAAGAAGATGGATATTTGCTTCTGGAATTGGAAAGAGTTCTGTAGATATACATTTTGAAGCAGGTTAAAAGATGGCAAGCACCACGGGGGCACCTATATCAGAAAATTGTAATTATGATAGGAGAGGATAACATATTCACAAAACATGAAATAGGCAAGGAAAATAATCATGTATATATAAATGGGAAAATATTTCAGAGGATAGAAATGGCAAGTAGAAAATACTTAGCTGAATTGCTTTGGGTAATAAAGTAACCTCCTATGTTGGAAGAACAGCAAGTATGGTAAACAGTTATAGCAAAATAAACCAAAGAGAGAAGACAAAATATAAAGGTCGTAGAAGATACTAAGAATAAGATCATGTAGGGTCTTCCAGGTCTTTTAAGGTAAACAAGTGAGAGGTCATTGTTACATCTGATCAGAGCAGTAACACAACTTGAAAAGTTTTTAAGAATCATTCTGGCTGCAGAAATTAAAAATATCTGTAGGAGCTACGAAGATGAAAACAAAAAGAAAATCATGGTAGTTATTTTTTAAAATCTAGGCCAGAGATAAAATAATGATGGGTTAGACTATTAATAAATTGTAGTAGAAGAGGTGGAGTCTTTGTGTTTCACCAAAAGCAAATTTTGAGGCAAGTATTGCAGAGCAAGTAAAAGGAAAATACAGATAGGGGATTGGAATACATAAGAAAGGGTGGAAATCAATATAGAATGCATCATCTAATAAGCGACCCTTGCCTGTGGGCATTTGATACCAGTTCCTCTGCAGACCTCTGGGAGAGAGTGTGGAACATTTTTCATAGTAATTCCAGCCAAAGGGGAGGAAGCAAGGAAATATTTCTCTCCATTTTCTATCAATCATGGTTGAAGGTTGCTTGAAGAAGCATGTCTTGCTTACTCTCCTGCTGGTCAAGAATGCTCCTATAGTAGATAAAAAGTCCCCAGGTAGAGATTCATGTTTTTCACATTAAGTAGCTTTTGGCATGCAGAGGTGAGTGTTGACAAAATATGGATTAGGCAGCAGGAGCAGTTGCTTAAGGACGTGAGAAGTGTTTATATTCCAGATAAATTTGGAAGCCTGAACACAGAAGTGTGAAGAGTGATACATACATACATAGACATACCTTTGTGAGTGTGTATATATATAATTGATAATATAGTTTGAATACATGTCCCAGCCCAAACCTCATATTGAAATGTAATCCCCAGTGTTGAAGGTGGGGCCTGGTAGGTGGTGATTTGATCATGGGGGCAGTTTCTCATGAATAGTTTAGTGTGAACTCCTTTGTCCTTGTGATAGTGAGTGAATTTTCATGAGGTCTGGTCATTTAAAAGTATGTAGCACATGTAGTACCTCCTGCCTCCCCCTCTCTTGCTCCTCCTCCACCCATGTGAGATGTCTGCTTTTCCTTCAATTTCTGCCATGATTGTAAGTTTCCTGAGGCCTCCCCAGAAGCTGAGCAGATGCAAGCACCATGCCTACTGTACAGCCTGTGGAACAGTGAGCCAATTAAATTTCTTTTCTTTATAAGTTACTCAGTTTCAGGTATTTCTTTATAGCAATGTGAGAACAGAATAATACAATTGGTTAATATATTTCTGTCAAAGATGTTTATTAAAACTCTGACAATTTCAAATTTCCAAATTTCATTTCTTAACAAATAGTTACTATTTTCAAAGTGCTATAAATTTCTGAGGAACTCTGAGAGATACCAAGAAAAAAGGAAGCATAAATATTGACCTTAAGGGACTCAAATGTTAGTAGTACATTTAATATATTTATTAATTACATTATATGGAAGATGAGAATTTACATAAAATAAGTATTATCAAAATGCAATACTTAGGGAAATGATAATAAGGGCTTAGTTTAATTAAGTGATCCTAGAAATGGAGGTTGGCCTATTTTATTATTTCTTGACTCTTCAAGTTCAAGTTCAGGGCCTGGTCCATAGATAATACTCAATATATAGAAACATGGCTTTCTCACTGCACAGTAGCTTACTTCTTCAAAGCCAGTAAGGGAATCTTTCTCTCTCTCCTGCAAAACTCCATTCCTCTTCACAGGGTTTTACATTATCTTGTATGTCCCACCGTATAATATCTCTTTGGATTAACTCAATATCAACTGATGATTTGGGACATTACATTTTCAGAATCCTTTCCAGTTTGCTGTGTAGTATAACCTAATCTAAAAAGTAACATACTATCAGATTTCCAGGTCCTGCCTATACTCAAGGGAATGGATTATATAGTTTGTATCCACCATAGGGCAAGAATCTTGGAGACCATTTCAAAATTCTGCCTATCACATCTCCAAATGTGCAAAACTGAATTTTTTATTTGCCACTGCTGCATCTTACTCCCATGATATTTATTAGCTTCTCTTCATCATTTTATCGTAGTTTATGTAATGCTACTATCATTCTGCCAGTTGCTCTAACTAGTGCTAAATTTCCCTTCTTTCTTCACCACAGCCCACACTTCTTATCAGTGTTTGTATGTTGAATTTTCCTATTCATTAACTATATATTGGGCACACTCTGTGTGTTAGGGTCTGCGCTTGGAGCTGGTGATTCAAGGTGGCATAAAACAGGCAAGGCCTGCAGACTCAATTTCTAGGATCACTACATTAATTTTGAGTCTTGTTATTTTTCTTTTACTACAGATTTTCAAGCCACTCTTTCTGACCTTTCTTTTTACATTCTCTCTCACTTCAGTCTCTACCATAAACTGGCATCAAAATGTCAGTAAATGTCAGACTAGATGTAAAATATAACCATACTTCACATTATAAAACATAAACATATTAAATTGTTGTGTTTTTGTCTAAATATTTTAGCTGCAAATGAAATAATCTCAATTCAAATTAAATTACTCAAAATGGGATTTTTTTTTTTTTTACTGCCTTATACACTGAAAATTTCAATAACGTTTTGGTTTCAGATTACTCCCTGGCTGTAGTGGAAGTTCTTTTAATCATTTTGGCAATGTTTCCGAGATATATTTTTAGGGAATCAACGTAGGTAATGTAAATCAATGAAAAGGACCAAGGTAAGACTCAAAAATTTTAGGAGGGTTTATTTTTTTTGCCAAAGTCAAGGACCACATGCCCTGGAGGCAGGTAAATGCCCTTATCCAAAGATGATTTTGAGAGCTTAAATATTTGAAGGGGAAAGGATGGATATTGGGGAAAGAGAAATAAATTTTAAAAAATGTGTGGGGGAGATAAGAGACAAACGGTTGCATTCTTTTGAGTCTTTGATAAGCCTTTTATTAAATACATAATTTTCATGTAGGGGGCAAGTAAATAGTCACTCAGGGCTTTTTCTGGCTCAGTGAATCTGCATTTGTACATAATCAGACATGCATTTGTCCCAGGTGGACAGAGGAATGACTTTGAGTTATGCCCTTTGTCCTGAACTGTCAATAAAGCTATCAATTTACATTGCAAGGGTGAAATTGAATAGGACTGCTTTAGGGTAAAGATCTTGAAGCCCACAAAAAGTTCCTTGTGGGAAAATTGTGAAGGAGGTGTGTAGTTTTTTATCTTTGTAGCTATCTTATTTAGGAACAAAATAGAAGGCAAGTTTGTGTGACCCAGTTCCCAACTTGGCTTTTCCCCTTTGGCTTAGTGAGTTTGGGATCCTGAGATGTATTTTCATTTCACAATAACATCTATTCCTGAACGTCATTATAGTCAGGGAAAGGAATACACAGCCTTATAGGTATATGTTACATTGTCATTCCTGAATCCAAAAGATGGAATCATCTCTAGTAATATTATATTGTTTGAATATGAGACAGAATTGTTTTTTCAAAAGAAAAATTTAATTACTTTCTGAAATAAATTGTTACAGTGGAAAGAGAACCAGGAATGTATGAGAAACAAAGGAGGAAGGGGGTTAGGAGTCAGACACTGAACAAACATAAATGTATATATCCAAAAGATTGTCTTGAAATATTAGCCTGGGTCATCATATTCCTTAGGTTGACTTTCAAGTCTTTTTGCAACATTGTACTTGTCTAATTTACTGGCTTCTCCATCCCATTTCTTTTGAACAAACTTATGCTCCAAACAGCATCAAATTATGGTGTGTTCTCTAAATGTTCTATCAGCCCTCTCATCTCCACATGCCTATCTGGTTATTCTGTCTGGAATGTACCCTCTGCCCTTCCCTCCAAGAAAATTTCCACTCTTAATGGGAAAAAAATCTCTAGTTTGACACTAGCAGTTTCTTTGTGAAATTGTCCTTGTCTCTCAGGCAAAATTAGTTGCTACCTATTCTCTCTTCTCAGTGACATCTTATGCAATTCTTTGTTTGGACCCTAATTGTGTCTGGTAACTTTCTACTTAGAGTTCCTGCCTCTTTTGCTATGGATTTCTTAAAGTAAATGTCTACCTTATGCAAACGTGTATGTCTAGTATTTAGTATGATGTCCATAAAAACTGAATCTCAATTAATGTTCATTGAATTAATAATATTAACTAAAAGTAAAGGATGCAACATTCAGACTTTATCTTGCAGGCCACAATTATGGGATACCCTGTTAGATATTTTGTGAAAATAGGGGAGACTAAATATTTGTTGGAATTTTAAAAAACACAATAGCATTCTATTGCCAAAAATTGTTTTATTCCTGATTTTCTATGGTTTTATCTATTGTTTTCCAAAGATTTGTGACAATATTGCCATTGATGATCATGAGGGCCTTTCTTTAAATACCTTCACCATATATAGAAACCAATTTCTTTAAAAGTCTTCAAGTATGGTCTGAAGACATATATCCTTGTTTGCCCAGTTAGATAATTGTGATTGCCTCCTCACTGACTTGAAAAGTCATTAAAGTAAACAGCAAAAACTAATAATACATATCACAAGTTTTATGCACAAAAAGTCCCAGCTCTGGTCATAGTGTAGAATAAAGTCTGCTACATCTGTTGCTGCCTAAAGGTGGTGGACTGGGGGAAAAGGGGTGGATGGGATAACAGAAATTGGGAATAGGATGTGGGCAGTGGCAGTGAGAAAGGTGGGTTTCCAGGTGTTTTTAAGTCGACAGAAAGTGGCCATATATCTTTTTGTACTAGATTACAAAATGTCAAATGTGGATGAGATAAAAGAGATATTTTGTTTCATTATCCTAAAAAAAACTTATAGCACAGAGACATTAAACAAGAATGTCACACAGCAAATGAGTGGTAAAAATGTGACAGGAGGCTGGTATATATATTTATTTATAATTTATATCAAGAATACGTTCTAGAAGCCTTTTAAGTGGCAATGTAATATTAAAAAGTCACATTTTCAATATGGAAATAGAGGGATGTCATTTGAAGTATCGCATAAAGAAAATTTTTCCCATCTACTACTCAATGTGTGGCTGATCCACCCATCCTCTTCCTTGGGGTTTCCCAGGCTGCTGACAATAAGTTACAAAGCTTATCCTCCAACAAGTTGAAATACTTGAAGGAAATGAGGGAGAGGGAATGTTTAAGTGGATATTACACCATTGCCAGCCCTGTTTGCATTGTATTTTGCATACAGAATAGAACTAAGACAAACAGATGGAATCAATTTTCTATCATGCCCCATATACTCTTTTGAAAAATGATACCAGGACACACATGCACACACACATTAAAATGAAGCCAAATACAATCTAAATCTTGATATGAACAAAAAGCAATGTGGAAAGAGAACCAGGAATGTATGAGTTTCTTAACATGGATATGTTCCTGGACTTCAGATTCTTCACCTATACGGAATATTCCTTGAGTAGATGAATACTTAGGCCCCTTCATGAAGGAGTAAAAGTCCTGTGAGCATAAGGTCAACAGACAGTGAATGTATGTATAAGTCACGCTGGAGCCCTGCCCTGCATGCTCCCTTGACTTTTCTTGGTCTCACTACTCCCTTTGATCATTGATGCTGGTGTGATCATTTCAGTACATATTATACTTCCTTGTGAGAAATATAAATCTCTCTTTGGCTCTTTACTTCTGCTTTTCTCAATAATTGAAGAAGAAAAAGCTCATGTTAGTCACTGCTAGATCTCATGCCATTGAATTGTATTTGTTAATTTTTATGATAACCTTCTTCAAAACTTGTGAATATGTTCAACCTTTTCAGATCCTCTTTCAGCACTCTTCTTTTTCTCTTATACTTCTTGAACTTACTTTGAGTCACTTAATTTCTCTGGGTAGGATTTTCATTTCTCCCTGCTTGCTTTCTGCCTTCTCTTTTCTTCATCCATATTGTCACAACGTGAAACTATATTTGCCACAGCCCAAGCGAAGAAAGCCTTTTATTCATACATAAAAGTCATCATAACTGACTGCCTGATGTATATTTTAAAATATTAATGTTCTGTACTTTCCTAATAAGTGAATGACCCTTCTAAAAGGCAATATCAGAAAGAACAGCCCCATGTATAAATCGTTACTATAAATTGTAAATAACCTAAGAGTAGAAGTCAGTTATCACAGAATAGAAAAGAAAATCCCAGACATTTTGTCCACCATTTCTGATTATGATAGATGGAATGATCATAGATTTTGAACCAGCACATTCTCAGCTGAAGCGTTAGCTCTACCATTCTCTTACCAAGAACTGAGCAAGTTGTTATTCTTTCTAAGCCTTAATATTCTTCACTGCTAACTGTGGAAGATTCCCTATCTTATAATTGTTTGAAGATGTCAAGAACGTTAGTTTCATGACTTCCTAATTTTACTGGTGGCTGTAAAAACGGAAATAAGATAAAATAATTCTGATAGAGTTTTAGCCAGTTTTACTTCTTTTGAAACCCTAATTTGCAAACGAATTCATTGACTCACTGTAAACATATTTTTTCCTAACTTAAAGATAAGCTCATTTGCACAGCTGCCTCAAGAATGTTTCAATAGTAGTATAGAAATAAATAGAATTGTATTTATTACTTTTCCCATTTCTATGATTTGACAAATAATTTAACTACATATTATTTTGTAGGAGTTTGTTTCATAATGAATAGGTGAGTTCTGATAGCCAACCACTTATGATTATGAAAGATGAGCTGATTCATTCAATCAATCATTCTAATATCTCTCTGATCACACAGTTATAGACACCGAGGTGCAGCCACAAACATTAGAAGGTCTGTGCCTTCGTAAGTCTTTATGTGCCAACCTTAGTCTTATTTGGGGACTAGGACACTGGTCTGTAGAGGTCTAGATGCATTTCTTCAGCATTATAGGTTTATGGTCAATCTAAAGAAGCAAAGTTTCAGAAGGTGTCACTTTAATATAACTTTTCTAAAGCCCTTGAAAAGGCCTTAAAAATGTGTTTATTTGGTCATAATATTTTACAGCTTTATTCAGGAATGATTTACATACAATGAATCGTGCATATTTACAATTTATTTATTTATTTTGAGACGAGGTCTCTGTCACCCAGGCTGGAGTGCAGTGATATGACATCCGTCTCCCAGGCTCAAGTGATCCTCCACCTCAGCCTTCCGAGTAACTGGGACTACAGGCATGCACCACTATGCCTGACTAAATTTATTTATTTTTACTGAAGATGAGGTCTCACTATGTTGCCCAGGCTGGCCTCAAACTCTTGAGCTCAAGTGATCTTCCTGTCTTACCTTCCAAAGCACTGGGTTTACTGGCATGAATCATCATGCCAGGCTCAATTGTGTATATTTAAGTGCATGGCACGTTTCTTCATTTATTTTAGGTTATTTACAATTCCCTCAGTGATGTTTTATAGCTTCTAGGTATAGGCCTTGCACATAATTTTTCAGATTTATACCTAAATGTATCATATTGTATATTATTACAACATATTTTAATATTTTTAATGTGTTTGTTCTTTGTTACCATATAGAAATATAATTTTTGGATATTAATTTTTATATACAATGACCATGATAAACATACTAGTTATACTAGCATTTTGGTAAATTGCAATGAATTTCTAAATAGTTGGTTATTTAGTCCATACCTAAAATAGTTTATATTTCTTCTTTTCAACTGGAAATCTTTTATTTCTTCTTCTTGCCATGTTGCACTATTAGAACCTCATGTATGATGCTAAACAAAAATGGCAAAAAAGGGAAAAGCACTTTGGGAGGCCAAGACAGGTGGATCATCTGAGGTCAGAAGTTCATGACCAGCTTGAACAACAAGGCAAAATCCTGTCTTTACTAAATACAAAAAATTAGCTGGGGATGGTGGCACATGGCTGTAATCCCAGCTACTTGGGAAGCTGAGGCAGGAGAATCCCTTGAACCTGGGAGGCAGAGGTTATAGTGAGCTGAGATTAAGCCATTGCATTCCAGCCTGGGCAATAAGAGCAAAACTCTGTCTCAAAAAAAAAAAAAAAAAAAAAAAAGGCAAAATGGACATTTTTGCCTTATTCCTGATCTTAGGAAGATAGGATTCTACTGCTCATCATTAATATATCATATAAGTTGTCAGTTTATCAAAGGCTTATTGGGTTGAAAAAATTTCTTTTACTTCTAGTTAGCTAAGAGTTTTCTTCAGTGATGTTAGATTTGATCAAGTGCTTTTTTTTTAACATATTTTTTATTTTTTGGCTGTTAATATAACAAATTACATTTATTAAATTTCTAATGTTAATTTAAATTTCTGGGGGAAAAACCTACTTGGAATTGATGGTTTATCTATTTTAAGTACTGTGGTATATGGTTTTCTAAAAGAAACTTTGCATCTATACTCATGTGGAACATTGGTCTCCAATTTTCATTTCTTTTAATATCTTAGTTTTGCTATCAGAGTAATGTCACTCTGTTAGAATGAGTACATACGTATTACTGCCTTTTCAATTTTCTGAAAGAGCTGGTGTAAAATTAATACTACTTATTCTTTAGTGTCCAGTAGAATTTGCCAGTGAACCATATGGGTATGGAGGATTCCTGGTGGAAAGATTTATAACTAAAATTCAATTTTGTTAACAGGTTAACAAAATAATTAGGTTACTAATAGCCAACTAGTTACACTACTCAATTTCTCTACTTCTTCTTCAGTGTGTATTGGTTAATTTCATGTGTGAAACTGACAAGCCACGAGGTTCCTTGATATTTGTTCAAATATTATTCCAGGTGTTTCTGTGAGGGTGTTTGGGGATGAGATTAACATTGAAATTGGTTGATTAAATTAACACAAATGGCCCACTCTAATTTGAGTGGATCTCATACAATCAGTTGAAGACATAAACAGAAATATACAAGACTGACTGACCCTCTGTCAAGTAAGAGAGATTCCCTCCTGCCTGACAGCCAGGTCTCCAGTATGTCAACTCACTTTGAACATATGGAGCCAATACATGATAAGGAGTAAATAAATAGATAAATAAACACACACATATACATACAGATTTTATTTGTTCTGTTTCTCTAGACAGTGACCTTTGGTAATTTTTGCCTTTAAAGGAGTGTAAGGAGTGTGCCCATTTTATATAAGTTGTCCAATTGACTTTCATAAAGATATTCAAGACATTTCTTTAATATCCTTTTATGTCTGTGCAGTCTGTGGTGAGGTTATTCTGCCCAATATCTGATGTTAGTATTTTATGCTTTCTCTTCATTGTTTCCAATATGTTTAATGCTACAACTCTCAGATCTATTGGTTGGAAATACAGTGTTCTCTGACATATGGCTGTGGTTAATTTAAAATGACAGAATGTTTTTAGTTCTAGAAACATTTTGTGGAGCTTTTTTCTCACCAGAAGTTTCTGAGGTGGCTCCTGCTGCTAGCTTGTTAGAAATAGTATATTCTACAAAAGCTGTACAGTATCTTAAATTCAAAATCTTCAGTGAAAGCCTCCAGATTCCTTTTTGAGTCACTGACCTATCTTTCTTCTAGCATCTCCTAGGATTTTATACTGAAATGACAGTTCAATGCATGGCTTTAAGTCATAAATATATATTCTCAATGAACAAGAGTTTTTTTTCCAAGAACAAGAATTCTTGCCCTATTTAACTCTGTAACCAAATGTGTTCATCTTAAGACTATAAGTAACACCAAAAATGACCACTTCTCAAGAGAAGCCTAACTGGAAACAGTTAAGAAGGGGTTAAAGGGAGAGGGGCATGAGTGAAGGAAAGTAGTGAATTATCCTCACACATTGTACAGTGTGCAGGGCTATAATTTTGAAGTGAAAATTTTCCATAACTGCTGTTGCAGTAATTGGCATTAGTACATATATTCTTGGATTTTAAGTGGCAATTATTGCCTCTCAGTTCGTATTCCTACTGTTGTACTAAAAAGTTCTGCTACCACATGCCTTAGAGCCTTTACTCTCAAGAAATACATTTGGTTGAACTTGAGAATAAAGGATCTCAAAAAAAAAATTCAATTTTCTCATTCTTTATTTTAAATTTTCCATCACTCTCACCTTTTCAAGTAGTCATTTAGGATTTGACAGACCCCCTAATATTTTGGTCAGTGTTCAGTTTCTGCAAAGTATAAAGGGGAACAACTTTCATACAGTTACCTTGTTTACTGTGGTGGATCCTGGAACTCCTGTATGGTAGGACACATTGTATTACAAAGCTATCAACTCCAGACTCACAGATATCTATCATATTAGTAGAGTGTGTTTCTGATAGTTTGACTTAAATAATATTTTTGTATTTTCAGTTTGACTTAAAATACGGAAATATATATAAATTTATGGGTGGGTCCCTAGGGAATTCTTTGATATGTATATGTATATCAAATAATTATGTGCAATACTTTATCAAATAATTATATATAACATTTTATATTATACTTATTAGATGGATAGATAGAGGTGAAAGAATATAGAAATTGGACAGGAGATGTAGTTTCTCAAGGACAAAACACTTTAAGGAAAGCATGACCACCCATAAAGAGATGCTATTGTTTTCAGAGAAGCTAACCCTGAAATAAAATGAAGAGATTGTTAGACTGTTCACTGGAGGTAGTATGTCCTGACATTAGGAGTTAAAAAAGTTCAAAAACAACAATGTCCAGGAAATAGTTGGATGACACCAATCAACAGTATCAGAAGCCTTGAATATCAGAAACTCAAATGGCCTCAAACACTATTTCATATGTATTATGTTAAGTGGTTCACTATATGAAATTTTCCACTAATGTAAATACTGACATGGAAAAGGAAACTGAAAGCATAAGCTAGATTATGGGTCAGACCACACTTGAGCCTGTTGTTGTAACCCAAGTGAAAGCCTATGTTTATAGAGATTGCAAATCTACATATGGAAAGACAGGAAAAAAAAGAAACATGGCATTTGAGTATACAATAATGCATATTAACAGGTATTAACAAAATTAAATCAAGGAAGTTATTTAAGATAGCAAATCATTTCCAAATGAATTTCACCAAATAAGAAAATATGTATTGTAAGCTTTAGTTTTAATCATGCTGTTTCTTAGATGGAAAATTTTCAATCTATAGCTCAAGGTGAGCAGCAGACTGTACCCATATTTGCTCTGGATGAAAAAAATACCAAATATTAGATTTTGTCATGATTACAATTATAGAAAATCATTAAAAGTATAGTTTTTCTATTAAACTGTATCTAATACTGATTATGCTTCCAAATAATGCTTAAAAATACAGCTAGTAATAAAACACTCTCATACCTATTATTTGTTGAGTGCTTACAACATATCAAACACCTCATCTCTGATTATAACACACCTTATCTCTCATTATAACACAAACTCTGCCAAATGTGTTTAGAATTCCTGTTTCACACATATGAGAATTGAGGATCAGGGAATTTATACAATTAGCCCAAGGTGCATATGTAAAATGACAATTATCATAATTAATGAGTAATTGTTTCATAATTATTTAGTTAATGTGTATCTTTCTGTGTATCTCTTCTGCTAAATTTTGAACTCTTTGAAAGTTTCCATTATGCTGGATTTTTCAGAAGTTTGAAATTGATCCAAAGCAATGAACCGCATTCATATAAGTGTGTGTATGTTTACATATATATATGTGTGTGTGTATATATGTACGTATATGTGTTTCTGATACTTTGAATAATATTTTTGTATTTTAAATTTGACTTAAAATATGTACACACACACACACACACACACACACACACACACACACACACCGAGGAGGCAGAGTTTGCAAGGTCTCACTTATTGCCTAGATTAGAGGGCAGTGGAATAGTCATAGCTCACTGTAGCCTTGAACTCCTGGGCTCAAGCTATCCTCCTGGCTCAGCCTACTGAGTTATTTCTGAACTTAAATATCTACATAATAATATCACTTTGGCTCAACATTTTTTGGCATTTTCCTTTCACATTTGTTTTGAGCATTGAACTTGAATTGTTTTATGAGTTTTCTCAGTGAATTATATGTTTGTCATTTCTGAGTGGTTTTGGTTAAAGGACCATGCAAAATATTCAAAGTTAATTCTGCAATCTATAGTGGATACTTAACATAGAAAATGCAATAAACATGAAGTATAAATAAAGAAAAAACACTTAATGATGTATTCATGACATTGTGCTTAAATTATACCTCTAAAAGTAAATATATCCATGAACTGCAAAATGGAGTACTCAACAACAAAACAAAGAATCCCATTAAAAAGTGGGCAAAGAACATGAATAGAAAATTTTCAAAAGACATACAAATGGCCAAAAAGCATATGAAAAAATGTTCAACATCACTAATAATCAGAGAAAAGCAAATTAAAACCACAATTAGATGTCATTTTACAATACTCAGAAAGGCTATTGCTATTATTATTTTTTTAAAGACGGGGTTTCACCATGTTGGCCAGGCTGGTCTTGAACTCCTGACCTCAGGTGATTTACCAGCCTTGGCCTCCCAAAGTGCCAGGATTACAGGCATGAACCACCATGCCCAACCAGAATGGCTGTTATTAAAAAGACAAAAAGTAACAGATTTTGGCAAGGAGGTAGAGAAAAAGGAGCACTTACATGCTGTTGATGGGAATATAAATTAATACAACCTCTATGAAAAGCAGTATGGAGACTTGTCAAATAACTAAAAACAGAACTACCATTTGATCCAGCAATCCCATTATTGGGTATCTGCCCAAAGGAAAACAAAATTATTATTACCAAAAAGATGCCTGCATTCATATGTTTATTATAGCACTATTTATAATAGCAAATAACCTAAGTGTCCATCAACAGATGACTGAAGAAAATATGATATACATACAAATGGAATATTATGCAGACATCAAAATAATAAAATCATGTCTTTTGAAGCAACATGGATGGAACTGGAGGCCATTATCTTAACAGAAAGACAAACGCTGCACGTTCTGAGAGGGAGCTAAATAATGTGTACACATGGACAGAGAACATAGAATAATAGACATTGGAGACTCAGAAGGGTGGGCAGGTAGGAGAAGGGTGAATGATAAAAAATTATTTAATGGGTACAATGTACATTATTCGGGAGATGGATATGATAAAAGCCGAGACTCACCACTACGCATTATATTCATGTAACAAAATTACAATTGTGCCCTGTATGTTTATGCCAAAAAAATTGGAGTATTTGAATGTAGTCATATATACATTTTATGTAGTCACCATAGCTAGTGCTCACTTGGTTTGATTTTTAAATGAATATTTAGGTTTGTTTACATTTTTATGGAACCTTGATTTAAAAATCAAACCAAGTGATTACTAGCTATAATCGGAATATATGTGATCTCCAGGGATGTAGAGTATGTAGTTGTGAATGTAAAATATTTTTTACTCCTTTTATTCCAACAGCACACCAAACACTTAACCAAGAGAGATTTTAAAATTTCCTGAATTTTCATGTGATGTTTCTGCAAAGGCCAATTACTTGTAGATATTAAATAAATAGTACCAATTTATTAGCAATAAGTACAATGTGGGCTAAGTTATAGAATTTGGCCTTTTGAAGATACTTGTAGTAAACGTAATTCTGTTTGTGTCAGGAAACATAGCAAAAGAGATTTTCAGATATAATTAAATTTCCTAATTTGTGGACCTTAGCATAGAGAGGATATCTGAATGGGCTTTATTTAATCACATGAGCTCTTTAGAATCAGGACCTTTTTCTCTGATTGACATGATGGGAAGTTGGGGAGAATCAACAAATTCAATATGTGGGAGTTTCTCTTTTGCTAAGCTGGAGGGGGCCACAGAGCAAGAATCTGGATCAGACTCAAGAAAATGAAAGAAGTCCCAGGCTAACACTTGGCAAGAAAATGGAATTGAATTCTGCAAAAATCTGACTGAGCATAGAAATATATTCTTCCACAGAGCCTCAAGGTAAACACCCAGCCCAGGCAATACCTTAACCTTGTATTAGAGCCTAAGCAGAAAACCAGGTGAGTCCACCTGCAATTCTGAACTAAAAAGCTAGAAGAAAGTGAGTAAGCATTGTTTCAAGCTGATAGTTTGTGGTAATTTACACAGTTGTGTCTCAACACTGTAAAAGTTATTGGCTCAGAATTCTCTTGGAGTGCTTTGGTGGACATTGAACAGAAACGCAGATGAAGTACTCTCTGGGCTCAGCGTATTTTTTCTTGTGTCTTTGAGTTTATCTTTCATGAATCCTGGGTGAATGCAGGCATACGTGAAATGTAGGGTAAGCTCTGATACCTAAGAAGAAAGTATGTATGATGAAACAAAAGGAGAAATGACTGTTCAAAATGTTAATGTCTCCTACCTGTTAAAATCTCAACTATTAAGTGAGGTAATTGTCTTCAACACTTACATTTGTAAAACTCAGCTCAAACATTTATAGAGGGACTGCAGGATGCCTGGTTCTGTGTTATCCAAGCCAGATTCAGTAGGTTGGTGTAAATAATAAACTACCAGAGGAAAGCAAAGGTAGCCTATAAGTGGTCTAGGGTAAAAATTCTGGAAAAACACAGAAAACAATGGAACTGGATGAACAGGATGAGGATTAATATAACTCAATTAGTGAG
Organism: Ateles fusciceps; assembly: GCA_036589455.1. NCBI lineage: Eukaryota > Metazoa > Chordata > Mammalia > Primates > Atelidae > Ateles > Ateles fusciceps. The sequence goes on along the minus strand of JAZHEH010000065.1, from coordinate 2,646,225 downwards.
GATATTCTTTTTTGAGCTTTACTAGTTGTCAGTTACTAGGATATTAATAATTCCTGTACTGCGGGGGGCATCTACATATCTGAAATTTATTGAAATCAGTTTAAAAGCCTGATACCTTATATAGAAGAAAACTAAAAATTATTTCTTTTTCTAATTTTATTTATTTTTAAACTTTTATTTTAAGTTCAGGGTGTATGGGCAGGTTTGTTATATAAATAAACTTGTGTCACAGAGGTTTGTTATACAGATTATTTCATCACCCACGTACTAAGCCAAGTACACAATAGTTTTCTGATCTGCTCCTCTCCTTCCTCCTGCCCTCCACCCTCAAGTATGCCCCAGTGTCTGTTGTTCTCTTCTTTGTGTCCAGGAGTTCTCATCATTTAGCTCCTGCTTATAAGTGAGAACCTGTGGAATTTGGTTTTCTGTTCCTGCATTAGTTTGCTAAAGATAATGGCCTCTATCTCCATCCATGTTGCTGCAAAATACATTATCTCATTCTTTTTATGGCTGCATAATATTCCATGATGTGTATGTTCCTCATTTTATTTATCCAATCTGTCATGGATGGGCATTCCACATGTTTGCTATTGTAAATAGTGCTGCAGTGCACATCTGCATGCATGTGTCTTTAGGGTAGAATGTTTCATATTCCTCTGGGTATATACCCAGTAACAGGATTGCTGGATCAAATGGTAGTTCTATTTGCTCTTTGAGGAGTCCCCCACTGCTTTCCACAGTGATTGGACTAATGAAACTCCCATCAAGAGTGTATAAGTATTTCCTTCTCTCTGCAACCTCACCAGCATCTGTTATTTTTTGACTTTTTAATAATAGCCATTCTGACTGGTATGAGATGGTATTCATTTTGGTTTTGATTTGCATTTCTCTAATTATTAGTGATATTGAACTTTTTTTTATATGCTTCTTGGCAGCAGGTATGTCTGCTTTAGAAAAGTGTATGTTTCTGTCCTTTGCCCACATTTTAATGGGGTTGTTCTTCTCTTGTAAATTTAAGTTCCTTATATAAGGATATTATATTATGGATATTAGACTTTTGTCAGATGTGTAGTTTGCATATATCTTCTTCCATTCTGTATGTTGTCTATTTATTCTGTCAATACTTTCTTTTGCCATGCAGAAGAACTAGTTTAATTAGATCCTTTTTGTTAATTTTTGCTTTTGTTGTGATTGCTTTTGGCATCTTTGTCATGAAATCTTTGCCCATTCCTATGTCTAGGATAGTATTGCCTAGATTGTCTTCTGTGGTTTTTATAGTTTTGGGTTTTCCATTTAGGTCTTTAATCCATCTTGAGCTGATTTTTGTATATGGTGTAAGGAAGGAGTCCACTTTCAATCTGCATATGACCATTTATTGAATAGGAAGTTTTTTTCCCCCATTGCTTTTGTCACCTTGTCGAAGATCAGATGATGGTAAAAATCATTTCTAACAATTCCTAAACTGGGGGAGATTATTTTCTCTAATTCTCTGCTTCTATTGAGTTATTGACAATAGTTTTGGATTTTATCTTCTTCAACTGTCATCTTGTTTTTGTGTGTTTTGCCTCCTGTACTTCCCATCTATTTTTCAGTACAAGTGGCTGAGCTGGACACTTCTTGTCTCAATTACTACTCTCATTAAAAAAGTCTGTAGTTTGGTGCAACTAAAGAGGATCTATAATAATATGTAATGTGGTTTAAAAAAATGCTCAAAACTTAATTAGCCACTGTTAATTTTAAGAGGTCAGTCTTTTTCCCTGTAGATATTTTACCTAGAACACGGTTATTGAACTTTCTCTATTTTCCTAAACATTTGCCTTTTGTTCAAACTCAACTGCTTATCAATTCCTTATCTAGAATGTGTAAATATTGTACTGCACCACCACTGGATTATCAGACTATATTTGTAGTACTTTAATTCACAACCAATATATAAAAACATATCTTCTTCTTAAAAAGTCCTAAACAGGAAAAGCTAGCCAGAGCAATGGATATTAGAGAGTTTGCCTGGGGATTTACAAGGTGCTTGAGATAATTTTCTTTTTAGAGTAATGAAAATGTTATACAAATTTATAGGACTATGGGTCACACAGGTATAGGCACTGATCAAAATTTATCAAACTGTATACTTAAGATTTATAGAATTCACTGTGTATGAATCCTTCATCCAAAAGGTAAGAAAATGATATATACTAAGAAAGAGAAAGAGAGAGAGAGAGAGAGACAAAAAGGGAGAAAAAGGGAAATATGCCAAAAAATAAAAATAGTGAGACTTACTGGAAGATTTTCAGAAATCTTTATGTCCAAATTGAAATTTAAGTTGTGTACTTAAGGATAGAAAAAAAAAGTAAGACAGATACTGATGAGAGAGAAAATAATAAGCTCTCTCTCTATATATATATGATATATAACATATTTTATATAACATATAAAATGTATATATTAAACAGTTATATATAAAATGTTTTATATTTTAAATATATATTTTTAAATTTATAATATATAATTAATATCTATATCTTATTTTTAAATTTTTTAAATTCACAACCAACATATAATATATATATACACATACATATATACATAGGTTGTATATATATATTTAATGATTATTTTATATATATATAAATACATATAGATTGCATTTTACATATATATATATATGCACATAATGATGCGAAGGAAATCCTCAGAGAACACGGAGTTTGTTTTGGTTAGAAAGTGAGTTATGGCTGAGTGTGGTGGCACATGAACATAATCCCAGCCCTTTGGGAAGCTGAGTTGGGAGGATCACTTGAGGTCAGGAGATTGAGACCATCCTGGACAACATAGCAAAATTCTGTGTCTACAAAAAATAAAAATAAAAAATTAGCCAGGAGTAGTGACGCACACCTGTAGCACCAGGTACTTTGGAAGTAGAGGTGGGAGGATTGCTTAAGCTCAGGAGTTCAAGGCTGCAGTGAATTGTGATTACATCACTGCATTCCAGCCCAATACAGGAATAAATGGAAACAACTTTGTGGAGCCTTCTAAAAGTTAGGCTAAGAAATTTGAAATCTGTCAATAACTGAGAGCCATTGAAGGTTTAACGTCTTAAGCATTAAGCCTCTACCTGGATATCCATTTGTATAATGAGTATATCAAATTAATTACTCATAAAATTAATAGGAGAAATGGAACTTTTTTAAAAGGAGAAAAACAAATGAAATTCATGTGGATGGTAATAAAAAAATGTGTGTGTGTGTATGTGTGTGTACAGTATCAATTCCAAATCTTTACATAAAGGCACAGAATGCAAGACATTATTTCAAGCACTTTATATTTCTTAAATAATTTGAATTCCACAACTGTCTTAGAGCATAAACATTATTATGTTTTTTCCCATTTTATAAAAAAAGAAAGAGGTGGCACAGAGAGAGCCAGCAATTTGTGCAGATTTTCATGCATATTGTATAGTTGCAGTAGCCTCTAAACCCAGGTAGTGGAAGCTCAAACAGTTTACCAAGCAAAGTTTTGGGTTATGTCCACCATTCCATGAGGAAGCATAGTTCAATTTATACTAAGGAAAGAAAAAAGAAAACTTTGGATAAATTTTGCTGACTTCACAGATTTGTTCAGGACTCTGTTGAAATCAATGTATAACAAGAAGGACTCTCAGGTTCATTCAAGAAGTATGCTATTCTAAAAATTTGGAACCCAACACACACTGTTAGTAGAGCATATACAATTGTTTGAAGAGTAGTGCACAGAGGATAGTTGGGAAACAATTCACCACCAATCAATTTGCTACCCTCTCTGAGTGTTCAAAAGAAAGGATGGAAATGAATATAACGGAGATGTTTTAGACTTACTGGTGATTTTCTCATCTCTCGAGGGTCTAAGAAAGTAAATGAAACTGAAAAAGCTCTGAGTAAAAAGTACATCTGGGTGCCATTGAAATGAGCTTAAGCCTATATTGTGATAGCTTTGTGTTTTGAAGAGCTTTAGAAGAAAAAGGCTGTGTGGCTATTGAGTGTGGTCAGTGCTATCTGTTAGATGGTGAACCCTTTTTTATGTTCTACTTTAGATTCTTTCAAGTTTGCAGCATTAAAATAGAAGATATAAAAACTTTAGATTCTGCTTTTAATCAACAGAACCCTTGAGAGTTCAGATAAAGCCAAACATTCAAAAAATCATATCAAGTGCTTTATTCACTTCATCATATTTATATACTTCAGGCAACTAGAAAAAATATAACATTCTTTATATAATCATAAAAATAGACATGGGCAAGTCTAAACAGATCTCAAACATATGTAAAAGCCCTCTTGTTTTATTATTTCATAGACTGTAGCAACTTTAATAATAAAATTTTGAATTATTTCAAATGGAAATTATAATTATCTAAAACCAGGAAAACTTGGGATAAACTTGCATGGAAAAATAAGGTAATTAAAAGTAAGAAAATAATCTAATTTAAATCTAACTACATCCCTCTCTTGAATGCTCATTAAAGATAATGTCAACTAAATGGACAACTCTGATAGTAGATGTTGTGCAAATAAAAGATGAACTGAAATAATTTGGGAGATTTCACTGACAAGTTATTAAGCATAAAGAAAGTCTCTGAAATTTCTATTTTAATAGTTTTCTGAGCTGTTGAGCTTTCTAAGGAGATAAACTTTAATAAATTGTATAGATGCTTGTCCAAACCCTTCATGTTATAGCTAGCCATAAAAGTGTTAGTCTCTTTTTTTTAAAAGTTAATGACTCAATTATTTTCAGATTTCTCTGTATATCAGTTTTTTAAATAAATGTCAAGTTTTATTGGATACTTTCTGGTTGTGTCTTTTTAGCAAATCATTGAATGAGAACAAATTATCAAGTCCTATGTAACCTTAAGCTTTGGAGAAACCCAGAGAGAAGGCAGCAAAGGGTAAGAGATGGTGATGTTCACCAGCTGTATGTGCACTTTCAAGCAAGTCAAGACACTCTTCTGATTTTGCTTTCTCATCTACAAAATGGAGATTTAGCTGAGCCTGTCTCTCAGGATCATTTCATATTTCAGTTAAGCATTAAATATCTGAAAGTGTTGATCTTAGGTACTGAGGTTGCATGGTAAGTAAGACAGACATAATTCTCTGACTTTTTGAGCTTATATTCTAGTGGAAGAGAGAGAAAATGGATAATTAAATAAATCTATTTGTTTTATTTGTAAATAAATAATGTTATATTCTATGAAGAAAAATACATTAGGGCAAAAGATTGAGAATATTTCACCACATATGGTGACCAAGGAAAATGTCTCTAAGGAAATGTCATATACCTAATATATCAAATGTAATTACAGAAGTTAAAAGAAATTGAGCATTGGAAATCCTTATATATGCAGACAAAATACTATAACCCTACTATTTAGATGAAAAACATGAAAGGAAAAGTAGAATTTACTTGGAATTTACCTTTAAGCTCAGTCAGCTAGGATAGAATGACAAGATACTGTGTTGTAGTTCAAAATATAGCCCCTACAAATATTTAAAGTCAAACAAAAAAACAGTTCCGGGGCTTGTTGCAATAGTGTTGTTATCTATCTTTCCAAACATTTCAGGGAGATTGCAAACTTTACTCTAAGAGAAATATATGAATGTTGTCCCACACAGGGGCCTGATGGCTGGTAGTGACAGCTTGGAACAGTTTATTGGGAAGGGGAAGTGCCTATGTGGGCTCCATTAGTGATGTATGCCCTGGGTGATAGGGAGATGAATGGTGCCTGACAGACCTTTATTTCCCATTTCTAGTCTATAAAATCTGTTTAATGCGTATGCTGTCTCTCAAGGAAAATCTTGCACTTCCCCTTGGCACAATTGCACCAATTAAACAAACATTGTTTAATATATAAAAAAAAATCTGTCACTCAGAAGCATCATCATTTTTTTTTCCCCCTAAAAAAGACTTCCATCCCACCATCTTTATTATAGATGCAAAGCCTCTTTTGTGATAGGAATGTATAATGGTAGCATCTCCGTGGGATTAAGCAGTACCCTGTGGCTGCCAATAGTCAAGTAGCTTTGCTGATGAATGTATTGTAATTATCTGTTGGTTTCTCTCTGAACTCCGGACTGGACTTCTTGACAAAGGAAAATATTTCCTTCTGTATTCCAAGTGGCCATCACATCATCATAGGCACTTAATAAATATCTGATGAATGAAAAACTGAGGAACTGCCATAGCAGTTATCCTACGGAATGTATGGTGGTGGTGGGAAGGAAAGGAGTTTTAATCATTTTTCCAAACATGATTGTAGCTGCTGTGAGAGCAATCCAAGAATATGATTTGCCATACAAGTCTAATCAAGAAATTCATTTTATGATCTCATTTCAGACAAATTAAATATAACTGGCAAGCACAAACTCAGGGTGTAATATTCCATAGACACTGCAATTGTGAATCCAGGTAGTTTCAAACAAGCACTCAGCAGAGAGCCAGCTGCTCTGCTCATTACTGGGAACAAATGCAGAGTCTTTGGACAGTTTATCTAGATCCCTGGAATCATATGACCAAATAAGTGTCATAAAGAACACAAATTGGCTGAGACACAACGTCTAATGTAGTCCCCTTTATATTGGAAATACTTTCCCATTTATTGACAATTGAAAAATTTAATACTTTTGATTCAATTCTGCCAAAATACTAAACTAATTTTATGTGTTTCGATTTTAATTTTTTGTTCATGCTTCAGCTGTCTTACTTCCATTTTGGCACACAAATTACCATTTTAAGTGCATAATTCTAGAGTAAGCCGACTTTTAATAATATGAATGTGATATCCTTATTTCATCAGTTTAAGGTTTCCAAATTTGTGTTATTCCATTCTTTCCTTCTGTTTTACTGTGGGAAGTCTTGTTTTGCTGTTTACTGTTTACTTATTTGTTCCTACAGTCACTGTTGTTAAGTATATCTTGGAATAATAAGAGGATACTCTCATCTGTTATAAACCTGTCTTCAGTAAGGGTCCTCTGTTCCAAATGGCCTCTGTCCACTTTTTCCAAAGGTCTCTGCTCTTTTCATTAGCTGTCTCCTGAAGTTTGTGGACATACATCATCCGTTGGACTGCTACTGCTTTCTTCTTTGTATCAACTATGCTCAACAATCTTTGTTTTTAATGCCTGTAATAACAGCTGAGACCAGATGGCAAATTGCGGTGAAACAGTATTACTACAGATTTAGATACAAGAAAAGAGAAGTACAACATACAATAGAAATAATTTAAAATTCCTAATAAATCCCTCATGATAACCCTACTTCCATGGGGATCCAGCTTATTGAGAGCAGGGCTATTTCCTTACAACATTTGTCAACTTTTTCCCCTATTCCCAGTGGCAATGCTGGTGACAACACTTTACCGAAGAGTGCCTCCATGCCTGCCTTTTAAAGCCACTTTCCTTAGTTCTAACGTCTTGGCCCTGATCCTTTCCTAGATACTACTAACAGTAAAATACTCACTTTTTCAGAAAAAAAAAAGCATTATCAATCCACAAGAGTATGGTGTTTTCTAATAACACCCAAAAAAGATCAACTACTCTCAAAACAAGACAGCACCAGTACTTTTAAAATTTTCAGCCTTATATACCACTTTGTGCACAGCACATGAAGAAAATATCAAGTCTAATTCTGTTTGAGATTGATGATATCAGGTTTGTTCATTTCCTTATTTGATTAATTTCCCTGTCTTTTTTTATAGGACTCATGTTCTTTCATATTTTTCTTTTCTCTTGGCTTTGACCTTTTGAACATGTAACTCCACTTTCCCATGTCCCAATGGACGAGTAATTTGGAAAAAGTATTTGTGGAACAAGTAACTTGTAAGCAGTATCATATAAATTCTCCTTAGGAAAAGTACCACTACTTCTATGAGCAACAAAGGAGCAAGAGATGCTTCAAAAACATATTCTTCTCTCATCATTCCTGTTCAACCAGATATCAGAAATTAGCTAGTGGAATAGGAAAACAGATTAAAAAGAAAAAATAAAACTCCTTCTTTTTGTAGCTCTTGTTATTGTCTACATAGAAAATCAGAATGAATCCACAAAAAAAAAAATATCTAAAGTCTGGTAACTGCTGTGGAAGATCACATAATAAAAGATATGTTAAAATCAATTTTATTTCTGTATACTGGCTGTTTGCTGGTATTTCAATTTTATTTGAACTGGAAATTGAGATAATAATGAAACAGTACCACTTTTAATAGTTCTTCCAAAAAAAATCCTTGGATAAGAAGTTAACAAGTATTTATAGGATTGATATGATAAAAATTATACAAATCTTACAGAACAAATAAGGCTTAAACAATTGAGAGAGCTATAGTATCCATGTATTGCAAGGTGCCCAGCTAGTGCATACCACTCTCACGGAGAGAAAGGAGTGATAGAGTGGTAAGTAAACAGAAGCTTTTTAAGTGGATCATTGAATAGGTCACGTTGGGATTCATTGAGGAATCAACAGCAACCAACAAAGAGCAGAGAGGAGCAAGTCAAGACAGCCACCTACCTAGGATTGGCATGGAACCAAGGAAGGCTTCCCATCACGGGGAAAGGGTGAGTGAGGGAGAGTCCCAGGGGACTTACACTTCTGCCACTGACCCTCACCCCTGGGGCCTCCAGACTGACACAGAGAGTGGCATGGTGTCTGGGCAGAGCTGCTGCCAATGATCATGTGGAGCCCCCAACGGTCTTAGATCCTTGAGCAACCCAGCACCAGCTGCTGTAACTCTGCCAGCAAACAAGGATAGGTTCTCTCACATACTCCAAGGATACGGGCTGCATCCATATTGCCAAGGAGCAGACAGAATACAGGCCTTGATGCATCTTACCAGATGAGGCCCACTGGCCCTGGACCCAGATAGCCACCCCATCCTCACCTGAGCACTTGAGCTGGTTGCAGCTCTGCATTTCTCTAGGACAGAGCTCCCAGAAGTAACTGATAGGCCTGCAATGTTTGCACTGCTGTGGCCCCTGCCCTTGCTGCCCTCAGACAGGGGGAGGAAGCAAAGAGCCCATGAACTGTCTTGGGCCTCCAGCATGCGGCAGCTGCCATACAGAAAAGTGGCCAGACTCTTTTCTTTGCAGGTACCTGTGCCTGCTGCTCCTCACTGGGCAGGACTTCCCAACCTGGGCCCCCAGTGCAGCTGCTCTAGACCTATCTGATCACTTCAGTCAATAATGGTTCTGCAATACTCTGGGGTGGAATTCCTGGAGATAATTGACAGGATCTCTGCTATTGTCACTGCAACAGTACCCACCTTTACTGCCCTTGGACTGGGAAATAAACAAAGTCCCTGATCACTTTGCTTATACCTCCAGCATACTGTAGCTACCATACAGAGAAGACGTCAGACTCTTTAACTGTGAGTCTCTGGCCCCCGCTCTTCACCAGGCAAGGCCCTGGTTTGGACCTGCAGTGCAACTGCCTCACCCCTAGCTGAACATCCCCATTGGCAGTGGATTTGTGTCTCTCTAAGGTGGAGCCCCCAGAGTCAAATGACAGCCCCTTTGCCATTGCCACTGTCAAGGTCACTGACCCTGCTGCTTCCAAGCCGGGGAGGGAACAAAAAGCCTGAGATTGCCCCAAAACTCCAGTGTGCAACCCAAATGCCAAGCTTGACTGGAAGAGGAGCCCACACTTTCAGAGCACTGAGAAGTAGCATGGTTGCAAATGCAAGGAAATATTATATATAGGAGCCACATTATTGAGCAAGAGCTTACCTACTGACTATTGCATTTAAACACCGTCTGTGAATTAAATCTCAAACTACAACACCAAAAATAATTTGCTTATATCCCTTCCTGTGAAAAATAACAAGAATTCAGCCACAATAAAGACTCTGCATAAAACCTTGGCCCTCTGAAAACATCCAGAAATAAAGACAAATGACAATGCTCAAATTACAATTACAGTTAAAAGGAATCTCAGCTCACATGGATGAGAAAGAACCAGCACAAGATCTCTGGCAACTCTAAAAGACAGAGTGTTTCTTACCTTGAAACACCACACTAGTTCCCCAACAATGATGCTTAACACGAATGAAATGGCTGAAATGTCAGATGTAGAATTCAGAATCTGGATGGCAACGATGATCATAGATGTTCAAGTCAGTGTTGAAAACCAATTCGAGAAATCTAAGGAATTTAATAACACAATTCCAGACATGAAAGACAAAAGAACAATTTTAGGAAAGAACCAAATTGATCTGATAAAGCTGAAAACCTCACAACAAAAATTGCATAATACAACTGGAATTATTAACACCAGCGTGGATCTAGGTGAGGAAAGAATCTCAGATTTTGAAGACTGGTCCTTTGAATGAACTCAATCAGACAAAAATAAAGAGAAAAAAATTTTTTTAAATGAACAAAATGTCTTGAAAATATGGGATTCTGTAAAGAGACCAAACATACAACTCACTGGCATCCCTGAGAGAGATGGAGAGAGACCAAGTAACTTATAAAACATATCTGAGGATATTGTTCACAGAAATTTCACCAACCTCATGAGAGGTAGACACTCACATTCAAGAAATTCAGAGAATCCCTGGAAATATGATAAAAGATTGACAATCCCAAGACACATAGTCATCAGATTCTCTAAAGTCAATGCTAAAGAAAAAATATTACAGACAGCTTGAGAGAAAGGGTGGGTTACCTGCATAGGGAACTCCATCTGGTTAACAGTGGACCTTTCATCAGAAACACTACAACTCAAAAGACAATGAGTGGTTTTAGTTAGCATTTTTTTTTAATTTGCATTTTAGGTTTTGGGGTACATGTGAAGAACATGCAAGATTGTTGCATAGGTACATACATGGCAGTGTGATTTGCTGCCTTCCTCCCCATCACCTATATCTGGCATTTCTCCCCATGCTGTCTCTCCCCCAACTCCTCACTCCCCCACTGTCCCTCCCCTATTTCTCTTTGACAGACCCCAGTGTGTGATGCTCCCCTCCCTGTGTCCATGTGTTCTCATTGGTCAACATCCAAATTTGAGTGAGAACATGCGGTGTTTGATTTTCTGTTCTTGTGTCAGTTTGCTGAGAATGATGGTTTCCAGGTTCATCCATGTTCCTACAAAGGACATGAACTCATCATTTTTATGGCTGCATAGTACTCCATGGTGTATATGTGCCACATTTTCCCTGTCCAGTCTATCATCCATGGGCATTTGGGTTGGTTCCAGGTCTTTGCTATTGCAAACAGTGCTGCAATGAACATTCATGTGCATGTGTCCTTATAGTAGAACAATTTATAATCCTTTGGCTATATACCTAGTAATGGGATTGCTGGGTCAAATGGAATTTCTATTTCTAGGTCCTTGAGGAATAACCACACTGTCTTCCACAATGGTTGAACTAATTTACACTCCCACCAACAGTGTAAAAGTGTTCCTATTTCTCCACATCCTCTCCAGCATCTGTTGTCTCCAGATTTTTTAATGATCGCCATTCTAACTGGCATGAGATGGTATCTCAATGTAGTTTTGGTTTGCATTTCACTAATGACCAGTGATGATGAGCATTTTTTCGTATGTTTGTTGGCCTCATGTATGTCTTATTTTGAAAAGTGTCTGTTCAGATCCTTCCCCCCACTTTTGAATGGGCCTGTTTCTTTTTTTTCTTGTAAATCTGTTTTAGTTCTTTGTAGATTCGGGATACAGCCCTTTGTCAGATGGGTAGATTTCAAAAATTTTTTCCCATTCTGTTGGTTGCCGATTCACTCTAATGACTGTTTCTTTTGCTGTGCAGAGGTTATGGAGTTTGATTAGGTTCCATTTGTCTATTTTGGCTTTTGTTGCCAATGCTTTTGGTGTTTTAGTCATGAAGTCCTTGCCTATGCCTATGTCCTGAATGGTTTTGCCTAGATTTTCTTCTAGGGTTTTTATGGTGTTGGGTCTTATGTTTAAGTCTTTAATCCATCTGGAGTTAATTTCAGTGTAAGGTGTCAGGAAGGGGTCCAGTTTCTGCTTTCTGCACATGGCTAGTCAGTTATCCCAACACCATTTATTAAACAGGGAATCCTTTCCCCATTGCTTGTTTTTGTCAAGTTTGTCAAAGATCAGATGGTTGTAGATGTGTGATGTTGCCTGCAAGGCCTCTGTTCTGTTCCATTGGTCTATATCTCTGTTTTGGTACCAGCACCATGCTGTTTTGATTACTGTAGCCTTGTAGTATAGTTTGAAGTCCAGTAGTGTGATGTCTCCAGCTTTGTTCTTTTTGCTTAGAATTGACTTGGCTATGCGGGCTCTCTTTTGGTTCCATATGAAGTCTAAGGTGTTTTTTTCCAGTTCTGTGATGAAGATCATTGGTAGCTTGATGGGGATAGCATTGAATCTGTAAATTACTTTGGGCAGTATGGCCATTTTCACAATATTGATTCTTCCTATCCATAAGCATGGAATAGTCAGCATTTTTAAAGAAAATAAAATCCAGTAAAGAATTTTATACATAGCCAAACTAAGCTTCATAAGCAATAGAGAAATAGAATCTTTTTCAGATAAGCTAATGTTGAGGGAAGTCATTACCACCAGACCTGCCCTACAAGTCATTGTTAAGAAAGTTCTAAACATGGAAATGAAATATCATTACCTTTCACCACAAAAACACACTTAAATATATAGACCCTTGACATTATAATGCAAACAACCTGATTAAGCCTACATAACAACCAGCTTAAAACATAATGACTGGATCAAATCTGCATGTATCAATATTAATCTCAAAGATAAATAGGTTAAACCCCGCATTTAAAAGGCACAGAGTGGCTGGATAGATAAAGAAGCAAGATTTAAATATGTACTATTTTCAAGAGACTCAGCTCATATGCAAATGACACCCATAGGCTCAAAGTAAAAAAAAAAAAAAATGACAAAGATCTATCAAGGAAATGGAAAACAAAAAAGGTTTGTTAGTCTTATTTTAGCAAAACAAACTTTAAAGCAAAAATGATCAAAAAAGACAAAGAAGGACATAGTATAATGACAAATAGTTCAATTCTGCAAGAAGACTTAACTATCCTAAATGTATATGCACCTGGCACTGGAGCGCCCAGATTTGTAAAACAGGTTCTTAGAGACCTACAAGACACTTAGATACTTAGAGTGAAAAATTTTTACACCCTGCTGATGGCATTAGACAGATCACTGAGCAATAAAACTTACAAAGATACTTGACACCTAAACTCAACACATGACTAAATAGATCTAACAGACATCTGCAGAACCCTCCACTCAACAGCGACAGAATAAACAGTCTTCTTATCTACACATGTCACATACTCTAAAATCAAACACATGCTTGGCCATAATTCAATTCTCAACAAATCTGAAAAAAATGAAATCATACCAACCACACTTTCAGACCACAGTACAATAAAAATAGAAACCAATACCAAGAAGATCTCTCAAAACCATACAATTACATGGAAATTAAACAGTCTGATCCTGAATGATTTGGGGGTAAACAATGAAATTTAGGCAGAAATCAAGAAATTCTTTAAACAAATGAAAGAAAAATGCAACATAGCAGAATCTCTGAGACACAGCTAAAGCAGTGCTAGAAAGAAAACTTATAGCACTAAACGGCCACATCAAAATGTTAAAAATTCTCAAATGAACAACCTAATATCACACCTGGAGGAACTAGAAAACAAGAGCAAACTAATCCTAAAGATAGCAGAAGAAAAGAAATAACCAAAATCAGGGCTGAATTGAATGAAGTGATGAGAAAAACCATACAAATTTCAAAAACTAAAATTTGTCATTTGAAAGAATAAATAAGATTGATGGATCTTTAGCTAGACTAATAAAAAATAAGAGGAGATTCTAATAAACACAATGAGAAATGACAAAGGAGACCTTACTATGAATCCCACAAAAACTAACAAAGAAAAAACACTCAGAGACTATTATGACCAAACACCTCTAAGCACACAAATTAGAAAATCTAGAGGAAATAGATTAATTCCTGGAAACATACAGCCTCTCCAGATTGAATCAGGAAGAAAGTTAAACCCTGAACAGATCAATAATGAGTTTGAGGCTGGGCACAGTGACTCACACCTGTAATCCCAGCACTTTGAGAGACCGAGACAGGCAGATCATTTGAGGTCAGGAGTTCAAGACCAGCTGGACCAACATGGTAAAACCATGTCTCTACTAAAAATACAAAGAGAAAAAATAGCAAGGCATGGTGGTGCATGCCTATAATCCCAGTTTCTTGGGGACTGAGGCAGGAGAGTCACTTGAACCCGGGAGGCAGAGGTTGCAGTGAGCTGAGAGTGTGCCCCTGCATTCCAGGCTGGGCAACAGAGCAATACTCCATTTCAGAAAAAGAAATTTTTTTAATTAAAAAAATATACATATATGAGTTTGAAATTGAATCAGGAAAAAAAAACCTACCAAAAAGTCCTGGACCAGGATGATTCACAGCTGAGTTCCATCAAACACATAAAGAACTGGCACCAGTCCTATATTCCGAAAACTCAAGGAGGATGAAATCCTTTCTGATTCCATGAGGCTAGTATCATTTTGATGCCTAATCTTGGCAGAGAGGCAAGAAAAAGAAAACTTCAGGCCTATATCCATGTTGAAGATAGATGCAAAAATCCTCAACAAAATACCATCAAAACAAATCAAGCAGCACATCAAAAAGCTAATGCACCATCATCAAGTAATCTGGGATGCAAGATTGGTTCAACATACACAATTTAATAAATGTGATTCATCACATAAACAGAATAAAAAACAAAAACCAAATGATCATCACAATAGATATAGAATAAAAATTCAATATCTTTTCATGTTCAAAACCCTCAACAAACTAGGCAATGAAAGAACATATCTCAATGTAATTACAGCCGTATACAACAAACCCACAGTATGCCACATCATACTAAATGGGCAAAAGCTGGAAGCATTCCCTTTGAGAAGAGAAACAAGATATGGATGCCCAGTCTAATCACTTCTCTTTTACATAGTACTTACAGTCCAAGCCAGAGCAATCAGGCAAGAGAAGGAAAGAAAAGGCCTTCGAATAGGAAGAGAGAACATCAAACTATCTGTCTTTTACAGATGGTATAATTCTACAACTAGGAAACCTCATATTCTCTGCCCAAAGTCTCCTAGAATCAATAAACAACTTCAGCAATGTTTCAGAATACAAAAATCAGTAGCATTTCTATAGAACAATAATGATAAAGAAGAAAGCAAAATCAAGAATGCAGTCCCATTGCAGTAGCCACAAAAAAGAATAAAATACCTAGAAATACAGCTGTATTAGTCTACTTTCATACTGCTATGAAGAAATATGTGAGACTGGGTAATTTATAAAGAAAAAGAGGTTTAATGAACTCACAGTTCCACATGGCTAAAGAGGCCTCAAAATCATGTTGGAAGAAAAAGGAAGAGCAAAGGCACCTTTTACATGGTGGCAGGCAAGAAAGCATATGCAGAGGAACTGCCCTTTATGAAACCATCAGATTCCATGAGACTTATGAACTATCATGAGAACAGCATGGGAAAACTTCACCCCCATGATTCAGTTACCTCCCCACCACATCATTCCCATGACACATGCAAATTATGGGAGCTATAATTCAAGATGAGATTCATGGGGACACAACCAAACCTTATCAACAGCTAACCAGGGGGATAAAGAGCTCTATGAGAAGAATTACAAAATACTGCTGAAAGAAATCATACAAATAAAAAAATAAAATCATTCCATGCACATGGGTAGAAGAATATTTTTGAAATGGCCATACTACCCAAAGCAATTTACAAGTTCAATGCTATTTCTATCAAAATACTGTCATTTTCACATAAGCAGAAAATAACTGTTCTAAAATTCGCATTGAATCAAATAAGAGCCCCAATAGCCAAAGCAATCCTAATCAAAAAGAAGAAACCCAGAGGCATCACATTACCTGACTTTGAATTACATTATAAGTCCACAGTACCAAAACATGATACTGGTCCAAAAACAGACCCATAGACAAATGGAACAAAATAGTAAACTCAGAAATAAAGCTGCACATGTACACAATCTTATCTGCAACAAATCTGACAATAAGAAAAATGTAGAAAGAACTCTCTTTTCAATAAATGGTGCTGGAATAACAGATAGCCATATGCAGAAAATTGAAACTGAACCCCTTTATTTTACCATATACAAAAATCAACTCAAGATGGATTAAAAACGTAAATGAAAACCTAAAACTTTAAAAATTCTAGAAGAAAATCTAGCAAATATCATTCTGGACCAAGATATGGCAAATATTTCATGATGAAGACTCCAAAAACAATTGCAACAAAATAAAAAATTGACAAGTGGTAACTAATGAAAATGAAAAGCCTCGGCAAAGCAAAATAAGGCATCAACAAAGCAAATAGACAGCAAACAGAATGGGAGAAAAAACTGTACTAACTGAAAAAGTTCTAATATCCAGAATTTATAAAAAACTCAAGCAAATAAACACACAAAAAAACAAAGAACCCTTTAAAAAACAGGCAAAGAATATGAAGACACTAAACCTAAACTAAAAGTTAGAAAAAAAAAGAAAACCAAAAAAAAAAAAAAAAAATCAAGACATTGATTTTTCTCAAACTGATCTATAAAGTCACTCTAATCTCAATTAAAATTTCATCAATATGTTTGGTAAATATCAACAACCTGATTTTAAAATCTACATGGCAAGGGAAAGAAACTAGAATAGTTTAATAATTTTTAAAGAAAGAGATCTTAAAAGATTTGTAATGCTTGTTTGCAAGGCTCACTCTAAAGCTACGGAAATCAAGACTATGGGTAATTGGTGAAATGATAGACATATTAATCAAAGAAAAAGTAAAGAATATACAGAAACAAATTCACATGCAAAAATGAACATGTAATTTTGAGAAGCATGAAGATGCAATTCAATAAAGAAAAGATTCAAAAAACAAATATTGCATTTGGACTAATTGATACATATGCAAAATAAAAATCTTTGTCCGATATTGATATGGTTTGGCTATGTCCCCACCCAAATCTCATCTTGATATGTAGCTCCCATAATCCCTCATGTGTGGGAGGTACCCAGTGGGAGATAATTGAATCATGGGTGTGATTTCCCCCAATACCATTCTCATGGTAGTAAATAAGTTTCATGAGATCTGATGGTTTTATACAGGGAAACCCCTTTCGCTTGGTTCTCATTTTCTCTCTTGCCTGCTTCCATGTAAAAAATGCCTTCTGCCATGATTGTGAGGCCTCCCAGCCACATGGGACTGTGAGTCCATTAAACCTCTTTTCTTTATAAATTGCCCAGTCTGGAGTATGTCTTTATTAGGAGTGTGAAAATGAACAGATACACATACAAAATTTAACTCAAAATCAATCATAACCCAAAATGTAAAAATAAAAGTGTATACCATCTCACATCCATTATGATGTGTATAAATAAATCACACAAGAAACACAAACAAAAAACTAAGCAATGATGAAAACAACCAGAAAAAAGGCAAGTATTGATGATGATGTTGAGAATTTGGAACTCTTGTACACTGTTGGTGGGAATGTAAAATTGTATGGCCATTGTGGAAAACAGTATGGTGGTTTCTCAAAAAATTAAAAATAAAATTATCACATGACCCAGCAGTTCAACTTCTAATTATATAGCCCAAATAATTAAAATCAGGGTCTCAAAGAGATGTTTCTCTACTCATGTTCATAGAAGCATTATTCACAATAGACAAAAGGTAGAAGCAATCAGGTATATATGGACAGGTGAAGGGAGTAATGGTATATACACACTAGCAATGTAAATCCGCCTTAAAAAGGAAGGAACTTCTGGCACATACTACAATATGGAGGAATCTTGGGGATATTCTTCTGAGTAGAATTTGAAACACAAATTATACTGTAGGATTCTACTTGTATGAGGTACTTAGATGAATCAAATTTATAGAGACAAAAAGTAAAATGGTGACTTTCAGGAACTTTGGGCATGGGGAAATAGGGAGTCATCATTTAATGAATACGAGCTTCAATACTGCAAGATGAGAAAAGATTTCTGAAGAAGGATGCTACTGTGAATGATTGCACACATTGTGAAAGTACTTTTTGGCACTTAATTATACACTTACAAATAATTAAAATTGTGATATTTAGGTTATGTGTATTTTACCACAACTAAAAAAATATAAAAATTAAGAAACAAAAATCGTAAAATTTCCTGAAGAAGATATAGGAGAACATTTTTGTGACCTTCAGCTAAGCAAAATGTTCTCAGATATGACATTGAAAGCACAATTTGTACATTAAAAAGATAATCTGTATTTATTTAAAATTAAAATTTCAGCCATGCATAAGATATATTGAGATAATATTTTCTCACAACTTATGAGAATTTTTTTTCTTACTTCTGACAAAGGAAATTATGTAGAATATAAAAAGAACTCTCAAAAACTTAATAAAAAAATAAAAACAATATAAAATTGAGATTCATGGGAGACTTGGAGGGTAGAAAAAAACAGTAGTCATTTTCATAACTCAAATTTTTTTGCTCATTATCTGACTTACCTGCATTAGGATAAAGCAGCAACTGAGCTTGCAAGGGACCCTGCCTTTCCCCTGATGCTACTTGAACTTCCCTGAATCTTCAGCCAGATATATGTATTTGGCTTTAACAAATGGTATCACATTCTGCAAGATATCCTTGCCACCAAGAAAACTGGTGATAAGAAGTACAAGAGTTGCATTCTGCTGTGAGATTTCAGCTTATGTTTATGGTTTCCAGCATGGCCTTGATCTCCTCAACTTTGCCTCAGTAATTGATTCCTGATTGGCTTCTCTGTGAACTTCAAGTTCCAGCATCAGATAAAAGCCCTATGGTGACTTCTTAGCATCCACAAATGCTGAGAGCCAATTTCTATAACTGAATTGAGTTTCCAATTTGCTTTCACGTATTCAACTCTGCCCTATTTACACAGCAGATGCTCTGCACATCTGCCTTGACAATAACACATTTCTGAACACTAAGCCATGAAAAATAAAAGTTCTCAAAGTGAAAAAATAATTTCACATTGGCTAATTAATTTATCATAATGAACCCTCATCTCTGTTCAGTTCTGGTCATCGTCAGTCCACTAATTACCATATGTCTTGCTTTGGAATAAATTGATACCAGTTGTCCTTACTAAAGAGAAGAGCATAGCTGGGTCTTTTTATATCAGTGACACATTACAAAGTCCATTTCCACCATTGTGTTAGCTTTGTCCCAACACCTGGCCTTAAATAAAATGCTGTCATGACTTTTCTATTTATTGAGCTGGATGGAGTAAAATGAAAGCAAAATTGCACAGCCAGAAATCTAATCATGAAAGTACTTCTACCAGAATGGATAGGTGTTTCATCAGCAATTTCCAAGCCTCTCTAATATGACCAAAAAAGAGCTGCTAATAGAACAGGCAAAACAAATAGCAAAGAAGGAATGATGTTCAAACTTCATTAACATTGTGAAAGACTCTTAGCTGTTCAGGCACCAAAAGTAGTAATTAGTTCACACTTTTCTACTTAAACTTCTTCACATTTTCTATAAACGTGATGGTCAAAAGTTTCCTTAAGTGAGTCATTTGCATGAGTGTCCTTGATCTAAAGAGACACAGAGCTATGGGATCCCTGGAGGCAAGAAACTTAATAAGGGCTAAAGTGTCAAACATCTTGTCAGTTACCACCTGCAGAGGCAACTGTGAATGTTCAGATTCCCAGGGATAATACACCATCTTCTTCAGCTAAATGCATGTTAAGGGTTTGTAATTTTCCTGGAGTATAGTTTTATATTAGCAGACCCTGGTACTTGCCTCAGTTATGCAAACTTTGGTATGTTATTTCACCTGAAATTTCAGTTCCCTTCTCTTTAAAGCAGTTTTAACTGTTTCACTACAATATGAAAGATTTCATTATTCCTAGAAGAGATCTACAGGGGTTTAGATATATGCCAAATTGAGAGACACAGGAAGAATATAAGGATCAAAATGTTTGCTGCTGTAATAGAACTGCAGAACATGACATGACTCAAGGGCAGAATGGACTTTTGACAGCTTCTTATCTGAATTGCACTTGTATACCCATTCACATATAGAACAGAAGAAGAAATTGCTGGTTCCCCGCTGTGCAAAACTCCCAGTGGACTTACTTCATGGACCATCAAAAATAATTTCAGGTTGAAAAATAGGATGATATCAAAAGACGGACCCTAAAGAAGCCTACACTATCATTTTACCCCAACAGATTTAAGTGAGAAAGCAAGAAATAAAGATAGAAGCACTCTTCTCAATGTTACCAAGAGGATGGAAGTTTTCATTTTTTTCAACAAATCGAGGAGAGAGAATAAACACCCTAAGCCCTGACCAACATTGTATATTTTAGGACTGATTACAATTTTAATAATATAAAAGTTATAGATTTTGTCAGTGAATTGATGAAGAGAATCAACTATCCTTATTTTATAGAATATGATTAATTTTTTTGATTAAAAGACACTTGATTGAAATTATAAACATAAAATCTAAAAGGAGGATATACAATTTGTGTGTGTGGTTCTCTTTCTAGGAATCAGGTTTGCACATGAATTCAAAGAATTTAATATAAAAAATGTTTTAGTTTCAGAATATAAAATGAGACCAATAGAAAAGTGAATGTGAGAGCAAGAAAGAAAGAGAGAGACAGAGAAGGAAGGAAAGAAAGAAGGAAGGAGAAGGAGGTCAGTTGATCTGGAGAATCGATAGGTATTTTTAAAATATAAATATCTTAGTAATTAAGGGTAGGTTAAACATAGACAAGAAAATTATGTGTATTTAAAGCCAACTGCTATTCAAGATGGAAATAAGAAAGCAGATGCTAATTGAACTGTCACTGGGTTACTGAGAGCCAAAGTGATTAAATGGAGGAAAATCAGTGGGAATTTAAAAATCAAATTAAATGTTTTTCCCTGAGGAAAACTCATAACCAAGAAGATATTGAGAATTTATCCTCTTAAAATTAAGGAATTAGGAATAACTAAGATGGATAGAATGGTAGCATTCTGTTGTTACAGAAAACTTTGTCAAATTTGAAAGGAAAGATTACATGGAACATATCACACTTTATCAGTTGAAATTCAAGACAGTTGTTATTTCTGCTAGTGTTTAGGTAAAGCAATTACATGAAGTTTATCTCCAGCACTTATATCAAATTAAATCTCTAAGGAAAAAACTCAGAAAAGATGAGTCATATGAAATAAAAAGCCTTACTGAGAAATAGAAATCAAGGAAGATACTTCCTGGATGGAATTACTGTACTTGAGAAGACAGAGGCGAGCCGATTTTTTTTAATGAACTCTCATTTATTTTATTTTTCTTGCTCTAGAGAATATTCATAAATCTAAATATAGAAAAGTACATTATCAAAACAAATAGCTTGGCCTTGAGGAAAACAAACAAATAAAATGCAAAATGAATGAAGGCACACTACTCTGATTCAATCAGTAGTGATAATGCAGCAGGAATAGCAGAGTCAGCATAAATAGCAGGCTACAATGTTAGAAACTAAATAAAGCTACCAGAATAGGAGCAGAGAGTAAAAATAGAGAGAAATGAAAAAATAGGGCCACATTCCATGGCTGCAGGGAAATATGTGGCAGAAAGCAATGCTTTTTATGACCTCAAGGTAGAAATATTAGTTACTGAAAGAAACTATATTGGTCTTCATTGGGCCCCTTGAGAATAAACAAAAACTTTGGAGGTGCAGAATGTGAAGAATACAAGCTAAGTTGTATTGACATTCTAGACATCTCAGTTATTCTCCACATTCTACACCTCCAAGTTTTTTGTTTATTTTTAAGGGGCCCAATGAAAACCAATATGGTTTCTTTCAGAGCCAATACTACCTTGATGTCATTAAATGCATTGCTTTCTGCCACATATTTCTGCTTCATTGCTTTCTGATATATATATCAGAATATATATGATTGCTAGGAGTTACAATTATCAGAGAGAACACTCACAAATTTTAGAATTAAAACAGATCACCTAAGACAAGAAACAAATAATAAAATGGTGCTTCTAGTTCTTCAGCAAATATATGTTCAGATAAACCCTTTTTAATATAGCATCCCTAAAAAGGCAACATTTAATAGGAAACATTGCTTTTTAAATACATGACTAAGATGATATTCCAAGAAACGCAAATTTCACAAAATAGATTTAATTTAGGGGTACAAGCTAAAACTGGATCCAGCTTTTGACTTTGAGGCCTTCACTGAGCCCAGAGTCTGAATGTTTCCAAAAGACACTTTAATATGGTGATGGGCACTTACCATGGATGAGCCACTGAACTCAGACTGCTTATAATGCAGATTGGAGAGCCTGTGCCTATAGGTAGAAAGATGAAAAATCTGAGGCTGAAAAATAATAGCCATATTTGAGGCAACTATATAAAGCAAGAAAGACAATTCAGTGATATCATTAGTGGGTATAATAAAGAAGGAGAAGGTGAATAAGGAAAAGTAAAAGAGGAGGGGAAGCTTTTTTTTTCTGTTTTGAGTAGAATGTTCTATACTTATTAATGACTGTTCCATTGTGTGTCTGTTTTTATGCCAATATTATGCTGTTTCAGTTATAACTGCTATGTAACATATTTTGAAGTCACATGTCTCCAGCTTTGTTCTTTTTGCTAAGTGATCTAAAGACCAGTGCACAAACAATAAGTTGTTTTTGCCCTGCATATAGCCCCAACACACAAAAGTGGGTATATAGCCAAAGGAAATGAAATCAGTATGTTTAAGAGATATCTGCACTTTCATGTTCATTCCAGCACTATTTACAATAGCAAAGATGTGTAATCAACTCATATTCCTCAACAAATAAATGGAATTGAAAAGATAGAATATATTTAGGATGAATAATAAACTTCTACCACTTGTGAAAGCATGAATGAATCTAGAGGACGCTATGATGAGTGAAGTAAATCAAGAAGAGAGTGACACTAATAAAGTTTGAATATTTGTCCTTACCCAAATCTCATGCTGAAATATAATCTCCAATGTTGAAGGTAGGGCCTGAACAACCACTTGCTAGAGAAAATAGCATAACTAAAAGGGAGCTGAGTGCTAATACACAAGACAATGGGTGAAAGGCCTGAAAAGAATTTCAGAAGTCTTCTAGGCTGCTCCTCCCATTACAGTTCCAGAGGCCTATGAGAAAAAAAAAATAGGTCTAATAGGCCAGATCCAGAATGCCAAAACCCTGCACTACTTTGGAAGATTGCTGTGAGCTTCCACTGTTCCAGCTTCAGCCATGGCTCAAAGGGGCCCAGTTACAGCTTGGGCTACTGCTCCAGATGGCACAAGCCATAAGCTTTGGTGGCTTCCACATGGTGTGAAGTCTTGTATGCATGCAAGGTGGAAGAGTGAAGGAGACTTGGCAGCTTTCACCTAGAATTGAGAGGATATATATATGTGAAACCCTAGATGCCCAGGTAGAAGCTTACCACAGTGGCGGAGTCCTCACAGAGAAGCTCTGCTAGGGCAGTGCCAAGGGGAAATATGGAGTAGGAGGCCCCACATGGAGTCTTCACTTAGGCACTTCCTAGTGGAGCTACGGGAAGTGTCCACTATCCTCAAGACCCTAAAATGGTAGCTCCACAAACAGCTTGCATCTTGTGTCTGAAAAAGCCTCAGGCACTCAACTTCAATCCATGGGAGGGCAACCACATGGGCTGTGACTAGGGAAACCACAGTCGTGAGGCTGCCCAAGGCCTTGGAAGCCCACTCCTCACACCAGGTTGCCAAACATGGAGTCAAGGATTATTTTGGAGCTTTGAGATTTAATTACTGCCTTGCTGTGTTCTGAACTTACATGGGGCCTGTGTAGCCTTTTATTTTTAGCTCATTTCCCCCCCTTTATAATGAGAATGTTTACCCTGACTATATTCCCATGTATCTTGGGAGTATAACTTGTTTTTGATTTAACAGGCTCATAGGTGAAAGGAACTCATCTTCAGATGAGATTTTCGACTTAGACCTGGGACATTTGAGTTAATACTGAAATGAGTTAAGATTTTGGTGGACTATTGGGAAGGCATAATTGTATTTTATGAGGTGAGAGGGATATGAGACTTGGGAGGGGTCAGGAGCAAAATGATATACTTTATATATTTGTCCCCAACCAATCTCATGTTGAATTGTAATCTCCAATGTTGGAGGTGAGGCCTGGTGGGAGGCATTTGAGTCATGGAGGCAGATCCCTCATGGCTTTGGTGCTGTCCTCCCAATAGTGAGTTCTCACAAGATCTGGTTGTTCAAAGTGTATGGCACTTCCCACACTCTCACTTTTCTCTGCTTTTGCCATATGCCTGCCCCAGCTTCATGTTCTTCCATGAGTAAAACCTCACTGAGGCCTCCCTCAAAGCTGAGCAGATGCCAGCACCATGCTTGTACAGCCTAAAGACCCATGAGTCAATTAAACCTCTCTTCTTTATAAATTACCCAGTCTCAGGTATTCCTTTGAAGCAATGTGTGAATGACCTAATCCAGACACCTACAGCATGAATTCACTAATGTAGAATCTAAAAGAGGGCATCTCATAGAGGTAGAGAGTTGAATATTGTTTACCACAGGCTACGGAGGGTAAGGGGTACTGAGGGTTGGGGGATATGCTAGTCTATGTTCAACCAGTACAAAATTACAGTTAGATAGAAGCAATAAATTCTGGTGTTTTATTAACAGCAGGATGACCATCATTTACAACAATGTAGTATATATTTTAAAACAGCTAGAAGAGGGGATTTTGAGTGTTCTCACCACAAGGGAATGACAAATATTTGAAGTGATGAATGAGCTAATTACCCTGATTTGATTATTACAATGTATATGCATGTATCAAACATCACAGCATATCCCACAAATATGTAAAGTTATTATGTGTCAATCAAAAACAAAATGAAACTTAAAAAATGACCCATTGATCTAGAAAACTTATAGAAGAAACCTACGAGTAAAGCTTGTGACCTGGGGTAAAGCACTTTCTTCACCACTGAAGCTCAAGTGACAAAATTTAAAAAATAGATAAATTTAATTTCATTAAAATAAAAAGCTTTTGTGCATCAAAGAACATTTTCAAAGAACAAAAATATCACCCAAAGAAAAGGAAAAACTGTTTGCCATTCATATACCAGATTATATATTTGTACCTCAAGTATATAAAAATCTATTCCAAGTAAGTTAGATAAATAACCCAATTTAATATATGAGCAAGTTGTATTATAGATATTTCTTCAAAGAAAATATAAAATGACCAATATGCACATGAAGTGATACTCATTATCATTATCCATTTGGGAAATGCAATACCACATCACACTCATTAGAATAACTATAATAAAAAAGAAAATGACAAGTGTTGGAAAAGACATGGAGAAGCTGAAAGATTTATTCCTTCCTGTCTGGAAAGTAAAATGGTGCAGTCTTTTTGGAAAAATAGTTGGGCAGTTCTTTGAGCTCCCATATGACCCAGCCATTCCACTCCTAGGTATATAACCAAAAATAAGGAAATACTATGTCCACAAACATACTTGTACAAAAATGTCTATAGCAATTTATTTACAAGAGTCCAAAAGTCAAAAAATGCACGTCTATCAACTGATGACCGAATGCATAAATCAAATGTAGTGCATCCTTACAACATAATATGATTCTGCAGTACAAGGGAATGAACTATTGACACATGCTATGACACAGATAAACCTTGAAAACATGCTAACTGAATGAAACCACTGGCTATATGATTCCATTTATATTAGATGTCCAAAACAGGCAAATTTACAGAGCAAAGAAGGTTCACCATAGCCCATGGCTGGTGGCAGAGTGGTTATGGGAGAATTTGAGAAACCACAGCTAATGGTTACAGGGTTTCTCTTTGCAGGAATGCTAATGTGTGAACATACTAGAAACCATTGAGTGGTATACTTTAAATAAGTGGTTTTTATGCTATATGAATTATATGTCAATAAAGATATTTTTAAATGTCAAATAAAAAATTAAACTGTGATGGTGTTCATTAAGCTTCTTTAAATATTTTATAAATGTTTTATTTATACTTTTTGATATGTGGATTCCATAATTAGAATATAAAACTATTTTTAAAGCAGAAATCCTATGCAAAACAAAAATCTCAGTTAAAACAATTGATAGGTACCACCCATCTCTTTGGAATAGAGTAGGTAGCTGCTCACACAAGAGAGATAAATCCTCATGTATCATGCCAGGCAGTCAACACATAATTAAAGGCCCAACATAAATCATTTCAGAAATAACATATAATAATTCTACCAAAGAAATAGCTAAAATCTGCAAAAAGGTGGAGGCCTCTCAATTAGAAATGAATGTGGTGGTAAGAAGTGGGACAGAAATTTTCATTTTGTATAATTTAAATACTTAATATTCATTATATTACTCAAATACTACTATAGAGAATAAATATTAACTTTAAAATGGGTAAGTAAAAGTTAATAGACATGTAAGGAAAAAGAGAGATTTCAATGAAAAGTGAGTGTGGGTTTGAGCATAGCAATGTTTAGAGTTTGAGGAAAACAAGATTGTCTCAAGTACTATTCTGTCAAAGTAAAATCTATGAATAATTGGATTATTTACCTAAATATAGTAAACATATAGCACAACAATCAATCTCTCATTCAAAATTTTCTATTTAGCTTAGTCTCAGAAGTTAAAATTACAAAAAGCTGGAATTATAAAATATATCAATGACTTATTATCTGATATCTTGTCTAGGATTATCTAAGGAATTCTATTTCTATCCCTACAATTTTGTTGAATATGTACTAATCTCAGATGCATCAAGCCTATATACGGTATTTGATTTTCAAAACATACTAATGTAGTTCTAAGTATTGTATGTTTGAGGTTTTGGAAACATCATTTTCTCGGGAAAACTATATTATGAGTTAAAGATTTGCCTGTTTGTGTTTGGCTTTTCTTTTAATAAAAATATCTTATTGTGACCTAGACTCATTTAAAAGGTGAGAGAAACTAACACAGAATGGAAATTCTTGGATTAGAACATAGCATGCATGAGAGAGACTTGTTTAAAATCTGTTGGGAAAATATTGGTTTTTTTATATTCAGTGCTGACTGAGATTATCATGTGGTTTCTTTTATTCTATTAATATCGTATGTTATATTAATTAAGCTTCAGATGCAAAACATACCTTTTATTCCTAGAATAAGCTTCACTTGGCTATGAACAGAAAGATGCAATGTTGCTGGCTTTGAGATGAAGGAACGGGGGCTGCTAGCCAACGAATGTGGGCATCTTCTAGAAGCTGGAAAAGGCAAGTAAATGTTTTGTCTTATACTGTCCAAAAAGGAACTCAGCCATGCTGGCAACTTGATTTTACTCAGTGAGACTTATGTCAGACTTTTGACCTGAAAAACAGTAGGATTATAAATTTATGTTGTTTTTAGCCACTAAGTTTGTGCTAATTTGTTACAGAAGCATAGAAAACTAAGAAAATAGGCAGAGTGTGATGGCTCATGCCTGGAATCCAGCACTTTGGGAGGCCAAGAGGGGACAATTGCTTGAGTTTAGGAGTTTCAAAACAGCATGAACAATAGCAAGACCATGTCTCTACAAAAAAAGTCTAAAAATTAGCTGGGCATGGTGGCGTGTGTCCGCATTCCCAGCTATTCAGGAGGCTGAGGTGGGAAGATCCCTTGACTTGAGCTCAGAAGGTCAAGGCTGCAGAGAGCAGAAGATATGCCACTACATTTCAGTGTAGGTGACAGGGATATCTCAGCTAAAAAAAAAAAAAAAAAAAAAAAGGAAGAGAAAAGACAATATTTCTGAGATATTTCCCAGGAAAGTACAATGATATAAAGTTATAATACCCCTCTATAAGGGGAAATAAAGTCATAAAAACTTCATGCCTAAATGCAGCATTTTTCATGGCAATTTAGATGAGCTCTCACTGGGAAATTGATAATGGTCTTTAGGCATGATTACCTTGAAAAGTATAACTGCAAGCACATTACTGTTTATACCTTTTTATTTTCTACTTTATTCACTTGGCATTAAGCTTGTAGTCTCAGTCTACATAAGGATCAAATTCAAGTTTATCCTCAGCAATTTATAAAGCACAATGACATAGGCATTTTAAACATTGTAATTTAGTACAGTCCTACTTAAGCATTTCTCTCACTTTTCTTTAGCCTGTTACAAGGTAATATTATAAAAGATTAGAAAACCAAAGTGACAAATTTAAGGAATACACATTGCAGTGTACATTTCCAGCAAATATATTATTATAAGAACAATTTGAGGGGGGGTACAGAGTAAATCACAGTGGTATGTCTTTCATAGTTAAAATAGTTACTGAGCTCTTACTATGTGGTAGACCTTGCATGTACAAAAATGAATAAGATCAAGTCCTGACCATTAAATAAGTCATAGGCTGGTCTAACGAGTTAGAGAAATCTAGATAAATGAAATGCATTATGATACTGTGTGTATAGCACATATAAGCATATATTGGATGGGAATAATAAGGGAGCAGTGTAGGCAGCAAGAGGAAAAGTGACAAGAACTGAAGCAGGAAAGGTAGTCCAGTTATGAGATAAGGTTATGAAAGACTTTGCATCCTATGCCACTAGGCGTGGGCCTTACCAAGTAAGGTGTATTTCCCAGGTGTTAGTAATGTATACGTTGTTTTCAAGATGTGTATCATTGCCACACATCCACTAGGCAAAACCTCTAACTCCATGATCTCTCTGTAGGCTGCACATAATGGAGCTATCTATTTCTGTCTCATTGTAAATAAAAATAATCATGAGTTCATATATCAAACACATACGCACACACATACATGTTGAGTGAAATTTTATCACATGCTTTTATGTGTTTAAGTAACAACTCAGACATTATTATTACTCTGGTTCTATTTTACCATTTGCCCAGATTTTCACATCTATTTTTTATATTATTGTAATACACGTGTATTTTTGTTATCTTCCTAAAGTTATTTTATAAATAAAATTGAAAAATATACACACACTGAAAATTCAGTTCTTGTTATTTCCACTTACCACACTCCTTCCTAGGCCAGCTAGTGAAATTGTGATGAGGACGTAAGGGTTGAAAGTTAGAAAACTGAAACATTGAGATTAACTTTTCTGAGCAAAGATGGTAGACAAATGATGTGCTAGGATTGCTGCTGGAGGAAAGAGATAGGATGACACAGACGCAGAAGGTTAATAACCTATCCAGATAAATGAAGAAGCCAAGGGCAGGGGCCCATATGTAAGACCCAGGATTATCAAAGGTCAGGAGGAACATTGCTTAGAAATGAATGAGGGTTTCATCACACATAAATTACCTCACTTCAGCTATGAGAATAATTGTAAAATTTTCTTAATAAAATTGAATACAAAAATGAAGAAAAAAAAGCCTGGCCAATATTTGGGATCATACTCAAAATGTCCAATTACAATTGATCCAGTTAAAGTGTCCAGTTGACCTAAAAATATTAATAGGACCATGGGAGCAACAGAAGTGAAAGTGGTAAGGCAGAAAATTGGCTGCAAATGAGGAAACAATGGTTGTGAAAAAGTGGAGAAAAGATGGTTCCAGGAGGTTGAGAGAGGATAGTAGGACTAGACAATCAACAAAGTGGCACTTTCTCAGTACCACCACTTAAGAGAGATGATAAAATATTATGATTGGTATGAGATGGTATATCACTGTGGCTTTGAATTGCATTTCTCTGATACTTAGTGATAATGAGCTTTTTAAAATATATTTGTTGGCTGCATGTATGTCTTCTTTTGAGAAGCATCTGTTCATGTTCTTTGTCCACTTATTAATGAGGTTGTTTGTTTTTTTGCGTGTAAATTTGTTTAAGTTCCTTATCAATTCTGGATGTTTGACATATGTCAGATAAACAGATTGCAAAAATTTTCTCCCATTCTCTAGGTTGTCTGTTTATTCTGATTAACATTTCTTTCACTGTGCAGAAGCTCTTTAGTTTAATTAGACCCCATATTTGATTTTTAATTTTTTGCAATTGCTTTTGGCATTTTTGTCATGAAATCTTTGCCTTGCCCATACCTATATCCTGAATGGTATTTCCTAAATTTTCTTCTAGGGTTTTTATAATTTGGGGTTTTGTATTTAAGTTTTTAATCTGTCTTGAGTTGATTTTGGTATATGGTGCAAGGAAGGGTTCCAGTTTCAATTTGTGCATATGGATGGCTGGCTCTCATTAAATAGGGAATTCTTTCCTCATTGCTTGCTTGTGTCAAGTCTGTCAAAAATCAGATGGCCATAGGTGTGAGGTATTGCACTGCTTTGGTTACTTTAGCCTTGGTATGAAGTCGGGTAGTGTGATGGCTCAAACCCTGTTCTTTTTACTTAGGATTGACTGTGCTATTCAGGCTTTTTTTTTTTGGCTTCTTGGCTTCCATATGAATTTTAAGCTAGTTTTTTTTGATTGTTTGTTTGTTTTTTTTTTCTAATTTTGTGAAGAATGTAAATGGTAGTTTCATGGGAATAGCATTGAATCTGTAAATTACTTTGGTCAGTATGGCCACTTTTACAATGTTGATTCTTTCTATCCATGAGCATGGAATGTGTCTCCATTTGTTTGCATCCTCTCTAATTTCCTTCAGCAGTGATTTGTAGTTCTCTTTAAAGAGGCCCTTCACTTTCTTTGTTAGCTGTATTCCTAAGCATTTTATTCTTTTTTAACCATTGTGAATGGGAGTTCATTCGTGATTTGGCTCTCTACATGCCTGTTGTTGATGAACAGAAATCTTAGTGAGTTTAGCAAATTGAGATTTTGCTGAAGTTGTTTATCAGCTTAAGAAGTTTTAGTCTGAGATGATGGGGTTTTCTAGATATACGATCATGTCATCTGCGTACAAAGATAATTTGACTTCCTCTCTTCTTATTTCAATACCTGTTAACCTTCCTCTTGCTGGATTGCCCTGGCCAGGATTTCCAGCTAGCATCATGATGACAGGATCAAATTCACAAATAGCAATACAAGCCTTAAATGTAAATGGGCTTAATGTCACAATTAAAGACAGAATGGCAAGGTGGATAAAGAGTCAAGCTTCACTGGTATGCTGTCCTCAAGAGAACCATCTCAATGCAAAGACAAACATAGGCTTAAAATAAAGGGATGGAGGAAAATTTACCAAGCAAATGGAAAACAGAACAAAGCAGGCAGGGGTAGCAATTCTAGCTTCTGGCAAAATACACTTTAAACCGACAAAGATCTAAAATGACAAATAAGAGCATTATATAATAGTAAATGGTGCAATTCATTAAGAAGTGCTAACTATCCTAAATACATTTGTACCCAATACAAGAGCACTTACATTTATAAGGAAGTTCTTAGAGACCTACAAAGAGATTAAGGCTCCTGCACAATAATAGTGAGAGCCTTAGCACCCCTTAAACAGTATTAGACAGATCATTGAGATTGAAAATTAATGAAGATACTCAGGACCTGAACTCAGCTCTAGAACAAGTGGACTGGATAGATCTACAGAACTCTTCACTGTAAAACAACAGAATGTACATTCTTCTCATCACCACACAATACTTACCCTAAAATTGATTAACATAATAGCAAATAAAACACTCCTCAGCAAATGCAAAAGAACTGAAATAATAAAAACAGCTCTTAGACCACAAATTAGAACTCAAGATTAAGAAGTTGACTCAAAACCACGCAACTGCATGGAAATTGAACAACCTACTCCTGAATGACTCTTGGCTAATTACGGTATTAAGGAAGAAATCATGCAGTTCTTTGAAACTAATGTGAACCCAGAGACGACATACCAGAATCTCTGGGATATGGCTAAAGCAGTGTTAAGAGGGAGATTTCTAGCACTAAGTGCCCACAACAAAAAACTAGAAAGAACTCAACTTACCAACCTAGTGTCTCAACTAAAAGAACTAGAGAACCAAGAGATAACAAGCCCTAAAGCTAGTAGAAGATAAGAAATAACCAAGATCAGAGCCAAGCTGAAGGAAAAAGAGAAAAAAAAATTTCAAAAAATTAACAAATCCAGGAGCTGGCTTTTTGAAAAAAGTGATAAAACAGATTGCTATTTAGTAAAGAAGAAAATAGATTGCTATTTAGTAAAGAAGAAAAGAGAGAAGAATCAAATAGACACAATCAGAAATTATAAGGGGATATAACCACTGACCCCACAGAAATAAAAATAACCATCAGAGAATGCTATAAACACCTCTATGCCCATAAACTAGAAAATCTAGAAGAAATGGGCAATTTCCTGGACAAATACACCCTCCCAAGGCTGAAACAAGAAAAACTTGAATCCCTGAAGAGACCAACAATATGTTCTGACATTGAGGCAGTAATAAATTACCTACCAACAAATATAAGCCTAGGAGGAGACCAATTGACAGCTGAATTTTACCAGTGCTACAAAAAAGAGCTGGTACCATTTCTACTGAAACTATTACACACACGTGTAAGGGATGGACTTCTCCCTTACTCATTTTATGAGTCCAGCATCATCCTGATACCAAAACCTGGCAGAGCTACAACAAAATAGAAAACTTCAGGCCAGTATCCCTAATAAACATCAATGAAAAAATCTTCAATAAAGTACAGGCAAACTGAATCCAACAGGGTACCAAAAAACTTATCCACCATGATTAAGTTGGCTTTATCCCAGGGATGCAAGAGGTTGGTTCAACACATGCATATCCAGAAATACAATTTATTACATAAACAAAACTAAAGATGAAAACCACATGATTATCTCAATAGATGCAGAAAAGGCCTTTGATAAAATTCAACATCACTTCATATGTAAAACTATTAACAAACTAGTATTTAAGGAACATACCTCAAAATAGTATGAGCTATATACAACAAACTCACAGCCAATAACATACTGAATGGGCAAAAGCTGAAATGACTCCCCTTCAAGGGGAAGCATTCCCCTTGTAAACTGGCACAAAACAAAAATGCCCTCTCTCACCACTCCTATTCAACATAGTCTTTTGGTTTTTAAAACTTTAAATATTTAATTTTTTAGTTAAATACATAGTTGTACATAATTTATGAAGTGCATGTAATATTTTGATACAAGTATACAATTTGTAATGATCAAATATGGGTAATTGGTATATCCATCACCTCAAATATTTATCATTTCTTTGTGTTGGGAACATTTCGATTCTACTCTTCTAGTCATTTTGAAATATACAATATTTTTGTCAAGTATAATTGCTCTATTGTGCTACCAAACTAAATCTCATTCCTTCTCTCTAACTATACCCATTAGCCAGCTCCTCTGTATTCCCCCTCCGAAATATGTTTTCCAGTTTCTGGTAACCATGATCTCTCCACCTCCATAAAATTAAGCTTTTATCTCCCATATATGGGGGGGAAACAGGCAATATTTGTCTTTCTGTGCCTGATTCATTTCACCTAACATAACTTCTTCAAGTTCCATTCATATTGTTGTAAATAACAGGATTTCTCTTTTACGGCTGGATAATATTTCATTGTGTATATGTACCACATTTTCTTTATTCATTCACCAATTTATGGACACTTAGGTTGAGTCCATATTTTAGCTATTGTGACCAGTGCTCCAATAAACATGGGAGCAGATATCTCTTCATTATACTGATTTCCTTTCTTGTGAATATATATCCATTAGTGGAACTGCTAGATCCTATGGAAAACTGCGTATTCATATGCAGAAAAATAAAATGAGACCCCTATATCTCACAATATACAATATTAAATCAAAATGGATTAAAGAAGTAAATATAAAATGTAAAACTATGAAACTACTAGTTTAAAACATTGATAAAATGCTCCAGGACTTTGGGGGAAAGTTTTCTAGATAGGACCTCAGAAGCACAGGCAATCAAAGCAAAAACAGATAAATTGGATCACATCAAGCTACAAACAAGGCTTCTGTTCAAGAAAGGTAACAATTAACAAAGTGGGATGGACAGTCTAAAATATAGGAGAATGCAAAGTATTCAACTGACAAGCAGTTAATAACCAGTGTATATAAGGAACTCAAATAACCCAACAGCAACAAAACCCAGAAAATCCAAATTCAAAAATGGGTAAATGATCTGAATAGACATTTCTCAAAAGAAGACATGGCCAATAGGTATGTGGAAAATGCTCGACATCACTAATCATCAGAAAAATGCAAATCATCATCCCTACTAAAATGGCTATGCCTAACAGATAAAAGATAATGGATGCTGGTGAGGATGCAGAGAGAGGAAAATGCTCACACTGTTAGTGAGAGTATGCTAGTATAGCTACCTTGGGGAAGAGTATGGAGGTTTCCCAAAATAACTTAAAATACTACTCTTTTATTTGATTATTTTACTGTCTAATTAGCAGCTTAGAATTTCTCCATGAGATACGTAATAGAATATGACACAAAAATTCTCTTTATGTCTGGATGTTCATTCCTTAGCTTCAAGTCACTATAATAAACCAATTCAGAAGTGTGAGTACAACAATCTTACACTTACAAAAGCAATATATTTCATGTATGCCACAGTCAGAATGTTAACTTTTTTCCCCTTTGAAATTGTAGCTTTTAATTTATTTATAAATTCATAAATAACACCCTTTCAACCCAGCTGCAAATTACTGTGCCTTCACAAATGTAATATAAAGTAAGATGGAAATTTCACGGCTAGTGAAACTAGCAAGTTTTGATACAAATCTACCAAAGCAAAACACATGGTCTAATACTCATTCACTAATTTGATGATTTATTTCTAATTATGCAACCACTAGATGGGGTGTATGCTATGCTGATTATTGTGTTTATCTGTGGTAGATGTCCACATGCAAAAATAACCCGCCTCTTTATTTCTGTCTCCAGTAGCTCATGTTGTTTCTAACCTTTGTTATCTAGTACACTATTTTGTTGTTGTTGTACCAAATTAAATTTAACTAAATGAATTAAGTGAATATGTCATAGCTACTCTCTCAGTTTGTTTGGTATGCTATAACAAAGTGCCATAAACTGGGTAGCTTATACACAGCAAAAATTTGTCACAGTTCTAAACTCTAGGAAGTCCAAGATCAAGGAACCAGAAGATTTTGTGTCTGGTAGGGTCTACTTTCTGGTTAACAAAGGGTACTCTTTTGCTATGGCTTCATATGGTAGAAGGGACAAGGCAGACCTCTGGACTCTTATAAAGGAACAAATATCAAAGGCTCTACCTCCTAATACCACCACCTTGGTGATTTCACAATTAGGTTTCAAGATAGAAATTTTTAGCAGATGCAAACATTCAGATCACAGCAGCTAAAGATCTTCATTATCTGAAAACTTAGAAAGTTAGTAATATATTTAATGCAAAAAGTAGCAGTTTCAATTAAACATGTTTGGACATGAGATCTCAGAAAACAGGACTAGGATACTGATGACACCTTATTTTTGTTGCCACGCTCTTCATCTAGATTATCATCTATTATTGCTCACACCTTTATTGAAGTTCCTGCCTCTTTATTTCTCAGTCTCTAAAGTTAAATAATTAGATGAAACCTACTGCCTAAATTTATAGACATCCTATGTAGCTAACATTATGATTTATGTCTCTTTGCTTTAGCTTACAGGTTGTTTTCTTGGTCACTGACTCTGAATTTCTGAGAGATGTCGAGCAGAGCCCAATCTAATATACAAGTTCTGGTTGCATAGCTGTACCTGTTATGATTATATTTCAAAAAAAATGCATATCATTATAGACTTGGGATTTGGAAGATGAAGAAGAAGTTGGGAACCCCTCCATTAACACAACAAGAAATAATAAAGAGGAAGACAAAAGAAAAAGTAATAGTTTCTTCTATCTAGTCTGCAGGATTACTTTGAAGATGGCCGGGTACTGTGGCTCACCCCTGTAATCCCAACACTTTGTGAGGATAAGTTGGGGTCAGGAGTTCGAGACCAGCCTGGGCAATATGGTGAAACCCCATGTCTACTCAAAATATGAAAAATTAGCTCAGTGTGGTGGTGGGCACCTGTAATCCCAGCTACTCTGGAGGTTGAGGCAAGAGAATCACTTGAACCCAGGAGGCAAAGGTTGCAGTGAGCCCAGGATGATCACACCACTGCACTCCAGCCTAGGCAACAAGAGTGAAACTCTGTCTCAAAAAAAATGATTACTTTGAAGGCACACTAGAAGAAGCATATCATAACTGAAACCTAAAGAAGATAAAGCAATGAAACTATTTCTGAGACTCACCATAAACTGTGCTGTCATTTCAGAATGGCTCTACTCTATAGAGCAATATTTCTACAAGACACAGGAGAGACAGTAGCAACTAGCACAGCTTGATGAGTGGACCAGAAGAAAAAACATGTGATTTGACTTTTTTTGGGCTTGTGTGATTCCAATTCCATGGATCTTCCTGACTGAACCAAGGAAGATGCTAACGATTATGGTGGAGTGGGAAGGCCGAGGCCTGCCCTTAGCAGATGCCAGCTCTGTTCACGTGATCTAATCTTCATCATGGACTAGAGAGCAGGGACATTTACCCGTATACTTCTGCTTCCTCTGCACATTAACTATTCCTTATGTCCTAGCACGTTTATTATATCATGTCCAGTTCCTTCTCATGTCTTTGCACATTTATTTTGTGCAAAAATATCTTTTGGAAAAAAAAATTAGAGGGCTTATTGGAAAAAAAAGATTAGTCAATTTCATTTCTCAGTAGTTTTGAATCATTGTTTCTTTATATGCTGGGTTTTGTAATAAAAGGAAAATACAGAGTATTGGAGTATGCAGAAGCTTATACAGGTATTTAGACCATTTGTAGATTATTAATTTTGCAAAACTCTGAGGATAAAATAGATTTGAGGTTGATAGAATCCAAATATTACAAAGGAAAGAACCGTAATAAACTTACAAGTGGGCTTTCAGTCTGTTTATTTAGCTGTTCTGTTTTTCTTTATACTGAAAAAAACATAGAGACAATGAATCTACATAGGATAAAATCATATGTAACAATATGACATTTGGCACATCTAGATTAGCTATTATGCTACATTTACAGATGATTCATTCATGCTAATTATGAAATATTTGGGTGGCCATATTTTAGCCATGCCCATGGTAGAAGGAACAAAACAGTTGTTCTCCTATACACATGGAATTTATAATTGAAAGAGAGAACTAAACTTCAAATAAATAACCACTTTTGAATTATCAATTAGAACTATGACTATTTCGAAAAGGTATGATATGTAATGCTCTGGGTTACAGGGAATTTGATTTATTTGTAGAGACGGGAATGTTTATAAAAAGAATGTGATGCTACAGCTAAAATATAAAGATACTTATTGCAGATAGTTTAAAAGGAGAGAAAGAGCATCCCTGACAGACATCAGAATGTGTAAAGTCCCTGAGGATATAATCAAGAATGTGGACAAAAAGAAAACTAGAGTGCAAAAATTGATACTTTGATTCAGGAATCATTCACCTGCCATTGATTGAGACTAGGGGAGCTGATATTGTCAAAAAAGTATTGTAGATAATATCAATTTATCTTTCTAAGCTTCCTGAACATGTTTTGTGACATTGACAATGCCAGTAATCTTTTTGTCAACTGTTTTAATTTCACTCACAGCAAAAGTCCCTTTACATCACAAACAGCAAAATAACCCCAAGGAGGAAAAATGTGAGTGCTATTCCTCACATATAAAATGTCTAAGAACCATATATACAATAGAGCATGTCAGCTTTCAAGAATTTGAGGTGCTCTCTCTCTCTCTCCCTGAAACCAGAATAATAATTTGCATTATTTCTACACTCCATAAACTTGCAAGCAATATGAGAAAGCTAACAATCTAGTCTGGTGCATGGCCAGCTCCGATTTGATTCCATGATAATCACCTCCACAGTAAAGTGTGAAGTTTCCACTGGTGGTCATTTTCAGAATCACCAGATAGGTTACCTTGGTGAATGCATTTTGATATTAAAACTCATTTTGTCACCAGGCCACTAAGAGAGAGACTATGAGACCTTTCGTGTGCATTCTTATTAGTTTTTCT
The DNA here is from genome assembly GCA_036589455.1 of Ateles fusciceps. Taxonomy (NCBI): domain Eukaryota; kingdom Metazoa; phylum Chordata; class Mammalia; order Primates; family Atelidae; genus Ateles; species Ateles fusciceps. Next base: position 2,608,084 of record JAZHEH010000065.1, on the reverse strand, counting down.
TATGATTTTGGCTTTAAAATGTTTTGTGAGGTTTTTGTTTAGTTTTGCTTTGTTGTTTCCGTGTTCAAGATGAGATATGACCACTCTTTCATGAATTTCAATTACCCCTTGTAGGATTTCATTGATAATATGGAATACCAGAATCCATCATAATCTAACCTGTTAAACTTAGCCAAACACACACGTAGAGAAACTAGTGGTCTTTTTCTTTTAAAAATGACCCATGCTTTTTCTTGCTAATGATGATTTGTACATCTTCGATCGCCTTTCTCTGACATAAATTGATCTTGGATTTTTCCCATCTGGGATCTCAATAACTGATTTAGTTTTATTTACATGAAGGCAGATTTAAATACTTAAACTAAAGGTGTGTAATGCTAAAAATTAATTTCAAGATTTTTATTTTATTAGTCAAAAGGGAAGGTACTTAAGGCCTAGAAATTCACATAGTTAACACACAGTAAGCAAGCTCTATCGCTACATAGATCTAGTCTTGAAAAAAAACCCACAAATAACAAGAATCTTATGGAGCTATGAAAACTCTTTAGTACACAGTACTTGAGACACACAGAGAATGCCAGAGATGGATAGACAATTATTTATAGTCTAATACAAGCTTGTGAAACCTGCAGCCCACAAGCTGCATTGACCCAGAATTGCTTGCTTGCTTGTTTGCATTATTTATTTATTTATTTTCAACTTTTATTTTAAGTTTCGAGGTTCATGTGAAGGATGTGCAGGTTTATTACATAGGTAAATGTACGTCATGGTTGTTTGCTGCACAGATCAAACCATCACCTTGGTATTAAGCCCAGCATGCATTAGTTATTCTTTCTAATCCTCTTCCTCCTCTAGTTTCCCCACAAAAGACCCCAGTATGTGTTGTCTGCCCTATGTGCTAATGTGTTTTCATCAATCAACTCCCGCTTATAAGTAAGAACTTTTGGTTTTTGGTTTTCTGTTTCTGCATTAGTTTGCTGAAGATAATGACTTCTAGTTCCGTCTATGTCCCTGCAAAGAACATGATCTTGTTCCATTTTATGGCTGCATAGTATTCCTTGGTGTATATGTACCACATTTTCTTTATCCACTGTATCCACTGCATTTGGGTTGATCTCATGTCTTTACTATTATGAATAGTGCTGCAATGAACATAAGTGTTCATGTATCTTTATAATAGAATAATTTATTGGATATATATACCCAGTCATGGGATTGCATGGTTGAATGGTATTTCTGCCTCCAGATCTTTGAGAAATCACCACACTGTCTTGCACAATGTTTGAACGAACTTACACTCTCAGCAATGGTGTAAAAGTGTTCCTTTTTCTCTGCAACCTCACCAGCATCTGTTGTCTCATAACTTTTTAATTATCACCATTCTGTAATCGGTCTACTTGTTTTCTTCCCTATTCTTGCCATCCTCTAAGCCAAATGAAACTGACAGGTTTTTCTGATATCAGTCATGTCTCCTCCAGGCCACTGTGCTTTCAGCAGCTAGTCAGCTAGATTCATATATTTAGAAACACAAAACAATCTGGGTCATTTGCTAATAAATGTTAGGTATTTGGTTAAAAAACATTGTGCTTTTATTTGAATTGAATATTAAAAATTAGAATTGTTGTGGTTTTCAGGTTTCTATCAGTATTAGTGAATCTCTGTAAACTTACAACATTATTTTACATAACTTGAATAGCTAATACATAACTAAAAATTTTGGTAACACAATTTTTTTTTTTAAGATGGAGTTTCACTCTGTCACCCAGGTTGGAGCACAGTGGCACAAACTCAGCTCACTGCAACCTCGGCCTCCTGTGTTCAAATGATTCTCCTGCCTTAGCCTCCCAAGTAGCTGGGACTATAGGTGCAAACCATTACACACGGCTAATTTTTGTATTTTTAGTAGAGACGGGGTTTCACATGTTGGCCAGGCTGGTCTTGAACTCCTAACCTAAAGTGATCCACTGACCTTGGCCTCCCAAAGTGGTAGAAGTAAACACAGTATTTTTTTAATCCACTAAATAGACTATTATGCATTATGCATGATAAACAGGGGAGGTTCCAGCCATTGAGAATTTAACATTTCTATTACTTTGTTAGATGGGCTTTAAGTTTTGTTCACCATAGCACTTAGCAATACAGGTTGAAAGTTGGTATAAATGTGGACTGTGTTTAAGAAGGGTAATGCTGAAGATAAAGCAGTTTACAATTAAAAAAAAAAGAAAGTTCATTACTTGGGTAAAATGTAAAGAAATCAAGTGTGAATTCAGTGAAGGATGCCTTAACTTTGTTGTTATACACAGAAAACTACTACAAAAATTCACCTTTTAACTAAAATTTCTGCAGGAAAATATTGTTTTTGTAGAATAAAATCTGAATTCTCAAGCCCACAGCTCCCTACTTTCCCACTGAAATAGTTGTATTTAATAATATATTTTTACATAAAGTTAGGTACGCACTATTATAGCGTATTGAGGTAGTTTTTGCATAGCTTTTTAATATTCTATACAGCATAAAGATTTTATTTACTTTAAAAGTTTGGCAGAAGTCAGCATTAAAATCTTGTAGGTTTATAGTTGGCCATTACTGGATAATTCTTGGTAAGTTTTAAAATAATTTCATATTGTATTTCCTACATAGCACTTTATTTCTTCATTTGATAATTTATTTTTCTAGATATATCAGATACATTTCTGTTTAAAATTTTAAAATTTCTCTTAATATTATTTCTACTTCCGTCTTTTCTTTATAAAATTTACCATTATATATAATTAACTAGATTTATCACAATAGTATTCTGTTATTTTTCAAAATTTTAATTGATTACTGTTTTGGTTTAGTTTTGTAATATCATTCTATATACGCTTATTTTTTGAAGTTTTAAAATTGTTCATCTTATGTTTTAGATTAATGTTTATTTCATTTTTTAAATTTTTTTAGAAGTAACTTATTTTATATACATAAATTTGCTTCTGTTAATCTCTGTGTCCATCAGTGAATATCTGTGTTTCAATTTCCATAACAATTTTCCACTGTAATTTAATTCTCTTTAGTTTTTGATACAAGAAAGGAGATGCTGGCATACAAGGGGATGGCACCCTTCAGACTTAATGTACGTGAGTTTAATTTTGTTATTTTTAAAGAAGAAAAATGAAAAGATAAGCGATTTATCCTTACTCCTGTGAGTTTGTTTTGGTTGTGGTAAAATTTCTGTGTACAGACAATGGTTAGTTGATATGAATTTCCAAGACCAACTCCCAATGGTAAGAAGCTTTTGCTTAGAATTTCTGTGCTTAGTTTATGGAATATCTTTTCTTAATGTCATTGTTTGCCCCCTTTAACTATTTGAATTATTTCTTGAGAACCCAAAAAATTATAAACTGGCAAGAACAGAATATTGCTCATGCCACCTAAAATCATTCATGAGACTGTCTTCTGCCTGGAAGAGGCTACCCTTTCTCTTTATATGCATGCCATCATATAAAGAGCACTCCATAGTAATTTTTGAATAAAAGGATTATAGACATTTCTTCTCCAATTTTCATTTTGGTGAGGGTATGTATTTTTTCTCCTATCTTTTGTGCTCACAGCAAGAATATTGATCATTTTAGTTTTAATGGAGCTAGGGCTAGCACAATGTTTTACATAGGAGCCTCCAGCACTCCTTAAATGAGTTAATAAATGCATTAGTAAATGGCCATTAATTTAATCTAACTTTTCATAATTAAATATATCCCTTATACATAAATTAGGTTAATGATATTGAAGCCTCAAAATTTGTCTTACAACCTACTATTGTTATGTTGAAAAATGTTGCTTTTTAAATTTATTATCCACAAAATTTAAATCAGTATCCATTCATGAAATATTTTATTTTTTAACAGACATTTTTATAAGTTAGCTTTGGTCTTAATATCAAAGAGCTCATAATCTGTTTGGAAGAAGATTTTTACAAAAATAAGCAAAAGTTAAAACATACTAAAATAATCCAATTTAGGATTGTTTTCCTGAAACAACTTAGTTGGGCAGGGACTACATTTCAGTATTTGCTTCACAAAGGAGTGGCTGAGCTTCTGTAAATCTTTCATTATGTTCTTTCTTTCTTACTAGGAATTTAATTCTCTCTGAGGGAAATTCAATTTAGAATTTATTTTTCAGAGGGTTCTGAAATTTTTTTTTTTTTTGCGTTATTTGAGCTTGTAAGATAATCATGGAGCATTATTGCTGCATAAGCATACAAACTCAAGAATAAGTTGCATGCACTTCTCAGTAAGGTTTTTGGTCTCTGCACTGTGCTTGGTGAAAGTGTTTTGTATATAAAGAAAGGTGACAGTATGACAGATCCTAAAGGTAAACTGAGTGGGATTCAAATTCTGGTTACCTCACTTATTGATTTTGTAAACTTAGGGAATTTACTAACATTTATCTGCTTTGGTTTAATTACTTTCTAAATGAATTAGAAAGTTCACTGTGCCTCAATTTCTTCATCCATATGCACAATGTAGGTTAATGTTTAAATTGTGAGTTAGTGATTGGTTTGTTGGGAAAAATAAATAAATTTTAAAAATAGTGCTTAAAATTGATTGTAACATAAGAATATGTATTCTTTTCTATTTTATCTCTGTTGTAATTTTAGTATTTATGCCAAACCTATATCTGCAAAGCTATTTGATTTGTGTGTGTGTGTGTGTGTGTGTGTGTGTGTGTGTGTGTGTATACAGACACACTAAAATAAAGGCATTAGGTTGTTGAATAGAAGCAAAGATGTCACTAATGCTAATAAAATTTTATAGTATATTTGGGGATTGAAATACACACACACAAACAAGCACACACATTATTGTATATAGAAATACACAGCTTTGAGAAAGTATTTTCTATAATTTATGGGGAAGAAGACATCTAATTCTATGACCCAGTCGAAAATATTTTTTGATGTTTACCTTCAAAACAATGAAATATCAGGTGTCTACTTTTTAGAAGCAAGATAATTTTTCTATAATATAATCACACTGGAAAGGTTGTATGGGCTTTTTGATTAATAAACTGAGCCTTAACAATATCAAAGCAAAAATTGCACTAGGCAAAATTGAACAGAAAAGGAACTCTTTATTTAAGGGCATTGCAATGGGAGAGAGAGAGAGAGAGACCAGACACAATCTGAACTCAACTTCACTGAAACAAAGAGCAGAAAGGTTTCTGAGAGCTGGGCAGGGAGGATTGTAGGCCCATTGCATTGTTTGCTAATTGGCCTCACAGAAAGGAAAATTAAACTTTCTTGTATCTTCATTGCAGGTAATAGTTGTACATTGTGGAGCAAGTCACCCACCAAACATAGGCTTCTAACATCCTTTGGAGAGTGGGAGATAGGGGTACTGTCATTCTTAGTGATAGATTTCAAAAGAATGACTTCCTTGAGAAAGATAGTCCTATATTATAAAACTGGCAAAGGCTTTTAGAAACATTACATTTTACAGGGCATGTTTTATAAAGTAAATGCTATAAGAAACAAGGAAGGCAGGAGCATACAGTTATGAGAAAGGTCGTCAAAGGATTAGTCAAGGTGAGGGGAAATGCTAAGGCCATCTTTGTTAACAATTTATAAACCTGATTATTTTTAAATGTAAACAAAACAACACAAAACCAGGATAATTTTGGACAAATAAGCTTCCTTTACCTCAGCATGCTTATGTCTGAAATGGAAATTGTAATATTTGATTCATTGATTTAATTGTGAGGTTTTAATTAAATGGTATAGGCAAACACTTCACAAGCTAGAAGGTTCTCTTCCAATCAACACAAGAGCTGTTACTTTTATCACTGGCATTATTTTTTTTGCATGGTACAATTTTACTTGATCTATACAATGACAGTCTACCACTGAAAAGTTGACTCAGTAAGTATTTTAAAAGAAAATTTAAAAAATATTAACCAGGTGTTCTGGCAATAAGCAATACCACTGTTATCATAGCACTAGTTAATCACTGAAACAGTGGAGGCTCTGTTCTGCAAAAAAAAGAAAAATTGTTGGCTTCAATAACATTAAAAACTGATTTGAACAAAGATACAAAAATCTGACATCATAAACATATTTTGCGTATTTAAATACAGGTATGCATTCCCATTCAAGTGAAACCTGCTTTAATGCATCATTGTTATTTTCCTTATTATTATATTTTTGACATGGGTGATAAAGAATACCAAATCTTCAAACCGCTAAGGGAAATAAGAATTTTCTATATCACCATCTACTGTTTGCAATGCTTATAGTTCCAATATTAATAGTCTAATTCGTTAAACAACAACAACAAAAAAATCCATGTAAATGTGGTGTTAAATTAACGGTCTCAGTCTTATGAGGTTACTAGATGAGTAAAATATGTTCTCTTTTTGAAAAATAGTGCTGGCTCTTTGCTGCAAATTACCTCTTTTAAGAAGCCAGATGGTGAGTGGAGAAAGTAATTTAATTTAAAATGCATAAAGTGTATTTAAACATAAGATTGCAATGGATATTATATGTATATATTTATGTGAATGAACGTGTTCAAGAGTTTTTACACTACTTCTAGCTGAAAACTATGCAGAAAGGATCAATAAAGACATATCATAATAAGGATCATCCTGCTTATATAGATCATCCTGCTAGAAGTATATCATTTAGCTCAGAGTATCTAAAGATCTATATGGACAAGTAATAAAACCTTATTATTCTCAACTAGAAATCTTCATTCTTTGAACATATTTTATGTGCTAATTTTACAGCCCCTTCTAGAGATATCATTTCTCAGTATGTCAAATATAACCCACATATTCCTATGATAAGTGGGTTATTGGTGACTACTCATATGTTTTCTGAGTTTAAATGCTTGTGATGTGTCAACCGTTAGTCTATTTCAGTGAATATGTCCCAAGTATTTTCAAGTATCCACTAAGCTTTAAAGATTATTCCAATAAGACAACTATTTTCTCCACATTTTAATCTTTTCAGAATCATATATTAGGTTGTTTAGGAGGAACATAAAACATATACTCACTGTGGTAGGTAAAATAATGGCCTCCCCATGATCTAATGGCTGAAATATGAGAATAAGCAACTATATATGAAAAAAAATATCTTGTAGATGTGACTAATACCTTGAGATAGAAAAATATCTTTAATAATTTGGTTGAGTCCAATATAATCACAATGGCTTTTGTAAGAAGGAGGATCAGACTCAGATAAAGAAATGTGATGATGTGATATGAGCAGAAGTCAGATGATGCATGGCCATGGACCAAGGAATAAAAAAGGTAGCACCTAAAAGTCGGAAAAGACAAGGAATCACATATCCATTTAAAGCCTACAAAAGGGATAGTCCTATTGAAACCTTAATTTTAACCGAATAATATATCCGTTTTATAGAACTTAAGATATTTGGGATGTTTTAAGCCACAGTTTATTGGTAATTTATTAAAGCAACAGTAAGGAAATAGTATAAACTGTATCCCCCAAAATTATACGGGCTAGTAGTGTAGACAGAAATTACAATCTGAGAAATATATGAAACAAATTCTATAGCATTCAAAGGCGAAACAGTTGTGACCAAAGATCATCAAGGTCTTTTGAAATATACTGCTTGAATGAAACAGATTTTTAAGTCAGAATGTGAAAAATTAAAATTAAAAGTATTTAATCCGAATATCTCTTCATATTAACAAATTTCACCAAAACTCCCTACCTATTATGCCATTGCAGTTGCTTTTTATGCTATTACATCTCCCAACTAGCCTGCTAGTGTCCCAAGTTGTATCTTACAAGTGCTCATCAACATTCTTCTTATACATTTGTTGTCAGCAGTTCTCCTTAGTGCCTTCTGTCCAAAAAGTCACTTGAATTCTGAGTACCATGGCCACTAATAACTTGCATGACAGCCCTAATGCCACTGCTAAGGATTCTGGTTCCCAGTTCTACCCAATCAAAACATAAAACAACAAAACTACCATGACTGCCACAACCAACAACAGAAATTGAATGGCAAAAGTCAAGTTATAGTCCACTGAGATCCTGCAGTGCCAGGGCCACAGAACCATGACTCTTTTCTAACTCCTGCATTTTGTCACTTGCTAAAAACTGAGTGAAAATGTCTCATTCTACTTTTGACTTCCATCCTATTTGTATAGTTAGAAATTCATGGAGCAGAAAGAAAAGGAATTATCTAACATAAACACTGTGTTGATCAGCCTTTTCCAATCCAGGTCTATCTAATTTCAGCTCCAGAAATCTGGAAACCTTCATTTATTCTTAAACTCATATATATATATATATATATATATATATATATATATATATTGGTGGGGGGTTGGGGGGCAGACAGAACTCTGTCTCCCAGGTTGGAGTGCAGTGGCACGATCTCGGCTCACTGCAACCTCTGCCTCCCGGGTTCAAGTAATTCAACCTCAGCCTCCTGAGTAGCTGGGATTATAGGCATGCACAACCACACCCAGCTAACCTCCCTAAGCCTTAGTTTCCTCACCAGACACATGGGATAATAAGAAAATAACATGATCCTTTGAGAAATAACAATTCACTATTGTCGGTATTCAAAAAGAGGAAGAGGAAAAGATTTACATCATAAAGGAAATATAGTTTGAAAAGGCATTACTATATACATGTGCATGAACATATATATTCATTGAGAAGTTATAGCTCTTGGCCATTAGCTCTCAATCAGTAATGAAATATGTATTCATTTGGCTAGTTTACAGTTTTGACTAATATAAATAATATTGATATTGTAACATACCTAGATGTGGAAGCACTGGGTAATAGTCATAACACTATATTAATACTAGATGAACCAACTCGAAATCCAGTTAGCAGTGTGGGAATGTTCTGTGATACCTCATTGGAATTTCAAATATTTTCTTGGTAACTAAATATACTGAAATGTTTTCCAAAGAGACTTTTTCATATTCATATACATTTTAATCTATTGGGATGGTATTTATGCTTCATCTTTTTTCAATATTTTATTATTAATGTTTTTAAATGTAAGCAAGGTTACCAGATTTTGACAGTGATATCAGATATAGCCATTACTTAGATATGATCATGATCATTTAACTGTATTTGCTTTATCACATTACCTCTCCTTTCACTCCATAACTATTAATCTATTCTTTTTATTTTTTGTATTTAAAACTAAATAAGATATCAGTATCATATCCACTCTTCAAGATTATTTTTGATGATTTAAAGTTTTATACTTAAAGTTTTTTCATCATTTGAACAATACTGTTTCTCTGTCTCCTTTTTATTTTTTAGACAGAGTCTCACTCTGTCACCTAGGCTACATCATTTTTCTTTGATCAGTCACTTACTCATCTTATTTTGCTACATTTAAGGCAATAACTGCCTTGAAAATTTTCTCTTTGGGTTTTTATTTTCAGCATGTTTATTAGAATGGCTCTGAATATTGATTTCCCTGAATTCATTCACACTGTTTGAATATATTGTTTATCTATGAATACCTGGCTTCAGGTATTTCAGATGTTTTGGAAAATTATTGTCATGTACCTCTTCACATAATGCTTCTACCTCATTTTCTTTTTTCTTGTTTTTAGGCACTGTAATTACACTTGATGGAACCTTTTGTCTGTGTGATCACTGTTCCTTTTTACTTTTTTCTATCTTTTTTGCCCTTTTTCTATTTTAACCTGGCTATATTCTTCTGACTTATTTTGTAGCTCACTGCTCCTCTGCTTTGTTGCCTCTAGTTTTCTTTTAAACTTATCTTTGTAAAATCTTTAATTTCAGCTGTGACCTTTCTTAAATTCTATGGCTTCAGTTATTTTTAAAACTAAGTTCTGTTCTTTGAGGGAAATTTCTCAGCTGTACTGTATATTTTCTTACACATTTATGTTTTAATGTTTATTTCTTAAAACTGCGGTAAGTAGCTCACTGCAGTGTATGTGTTTCTTTAGTCTTTTTTCTTAATTCAGTTTGTAGTTATTGCATTTAGAAATTTATAATGGAAAAGTAGATATCATTTATAAAAATTGTAGATGTCTGGATAATAATATATTTCTTATGTGTTGTTTATCCTACCACATGAGTGGTAGAATCAGGTCACAAGTGAGGTCAGATCACATAATCCAATAAGAAAAAATATATATATATTGTAGAAGTTGCAGTAGGCGGCAGTCATTATAGTCATTGACTACCTCCCATTTGCATGGGACCTGCTATATTTGCTAGAAACTCTCATTCTTGGTGAGCCTTCAATTTAACTTTTTCAATACCAAAATCCCCTGCTAAAATCTACTCTTTTAGCAGCCTTTTACCTATGTCTTGTTCTCTGTTGCAGCTTAAGACTTCAGCAAGTTTCTCAAAGGGAAGAAAATGCAGTCCTGAGCTTACTTATTTATACTTCTATTTCTTTGGGAATCTTGGAAATCCTGGCTTAGCAGCCCCAAACTCTTTTTATTCTTTCTCCAGTCTGTAAGATGGCCAAAAGCTATGCTAGTTTCTGTGCTTCCTAGCTGAAATTTTCTCCCTAAAATCCTGCCAGCATCTCTCCCTTCTTTAATACTTGGCCAAATCTCCAAGCTTTCAAAATGCCATTTTCTATTACTACAGTTGCCTTTCCTCTGGGATCTTCCAGAGAAAAAGTGCTCTCATTGTGTTGAGCTTCCTGTGGTCTTAAAACATTATATAGACATAATATTTGGTACTATATTTGGCTTCCTTTTTCTTCTCAAAATGTTGATTTTTCTGCATGTAAATTTATTATAATTAAAATTGGAAAACCCAGGGATTTATTTTATGTAAAAAACTATGAGTTTAAGGCCAGGCATGATATCTCACACCTGTAATCCCAGCACTTTGGGAGGGCAAGGAGGGTGGATCACTTGAGGTCAGGAGTTCAAACATGGCAAACATGGTAAAACCCTGTCTTTACTGAAACTACAAAAGTTAGTGGAGCATGGTGGCATGCACCTGTCATCCCCCCTGCTTCTAGGGAAGCCCAGGCATGAGAATTGCTTGTACCTGGGAGGCAGAGGTTGCAGTGAACCAAGATCCTGCCACTGCACTCCAGTCTGTGCTACAGAGAGAGACCCTGTCAAAACAAAACAACAACAACAACAAAAACCATTTATATAAGTAACAGGTGGTTGTAAATCCATCTGGTTTCAGCTAGTGCTTACCATCTGCTATGCACCAAAACATTTTACATTCATTAACTCATTATAAATCACAGAAAAACAGCTAATTATTTATCATAGTTTATTTATTTAATAATGAATTGGTACCTAATCATACCTATATTACTTTTACCCCTTGGTTATTTGATAGGACTTTGGAGAGCCCATTCATCAATAACAATAGTAACAAAATGGCTTGACAGTTTTTTGTGACAGCAAAGATCAAGGTGCTTAATAAAGATAGAAAGAAATTCACAGATTTCTACTTTTACCCACAAATGTCACAAAGCTTGTTAAATTTATGCACTTCAAGGGTATAGTTTCCTTTATGTTTTCCCCCAGTACATGAAATAGCATCCTAATACAGTATTTTCTTAATCTAAATGCCAATCAGATCACGTGTTTTGCTATCAGTTCATTTTTTTTTTTTTTGGTGGGGGGGTTGTTGTTTTAACAAATGTGATTCCAAAACTCTTATCTCAGTTCTTCTAAAACAATAGCTCTTTATATGGTTATGTCTTAATCTTAGCAATATATAATGGTATCTTATTTCTTTGCTGGCATATTATCTCTTTCCTCTATTAAAAGCAAGAATATTGAGAATTTTGCCTATTTTTATTTCTTTCACCTAGAAAAATACATAACCTAAACATTTGTAGGATGAATAAATGAATGAGATTAAGAATATATATATTACCCCATTTATCCAGGTGATTCATATGTATCTAGCCAGTTACTGGTGAAAAGATTGGAATTGAGAAACTATTGCTCTGGGTTTTGTGATGGGCAGACTTTTAAGGTGGCCTCCAAGATTCTTACCCCCTTGGTGTATATTTCTCTCCCATTACTGTGGTCAGGACTTACAAATAAGAGGAGATTTTACTTCCCTGGCTAGCTTATATGACAACAGTGAAGAGATTTTGAAAATAAAATTTAAGTCACAAAAATGTTGATTTTGAGTTAATCAAAAGAAGATTATCCTGAGTAACCTTGATGTAATTAGGTAAAAGCCCTTAGAAGTTGGACTGTGTCTCTCCTCAAAAGGACCTCAGAGAACTGAGATCCTTTTGTTTATTTTGAAGGAAATAAAGTACTATATTTTGAAAGTGTCAATGAGAGGGCTCCTTGCAAGCAACTCTGGGATACTTAGGAGCTGAACTCAGCCTCTGGGTGACAGCTAACAGAAGGTGAAGCCCTCAATGCTACAACCACAAGAACCTGAATTCTACGAATAACTACATGAGCTTGGAGGAAGACTCAGAGATGCAGAAATAAACTCAGCCTGGTAGACACTTATATTTAAGCCTTGTGAGATGCTGAGAAAAGGATTCTGCTAAGTCACACCTGGAATACTTATTCACAAAACTTAGATTTAAAAAGTATGTTAGTTTAAGCTTCTCAGTGTGTGGTAAATTGCTGCATATTGTAGAACACTAATACAAGGTACTAAAGAATTGATCTTTGATTATTTGATTATAGTATTGTATAGAGAGTCTTAAACTAAGAATAAAAGCCTGGCTTCAAAGTCTTATATCTCTTCAACAGTAGACCACCATACATACTCTAAATTATTGAACTACCCACCAACTTTTTTTTTTTTTTTTGACGTGGAGTTACATTCTTGTTGTCCACACTGGAGTGCAATGGTGTGATCTCAGCTCACTGCAACCTCTGCCACTCAGGTTCAAGTGATTCTTCTGCCTCAGTCTCCTGAGTAGCTGGGATTACAGGTGCCCACCACCACGCCCACCTAGTTTTTGTATTTTTATTACAGACGGGGTTTCACCATGTTGGCCAGGCTGGTCTCGAACTCCTGACCTCAGGTGATCTACCCACCTGGGCCTCCCAAAGAGCTGGGATTACAGTCTTGAGCCACCACACCTGGCCCAGCATTTCTTAAAAACATTTATGAGTACTAAGTTTTTAGGATGCTAAATATTCCTTACCACTGAGGCATATTCAATGCTTCCCCATTTAGTTTACTGAATCTTTAGTTAGCTTTTTGTTTGTTTTGGTTTTTTCTCAGTGTGTGTGTGTGTGTGTGTGTGTGTGTGTGTGTGTGTGCGTGCATGCCTGATTTAAAAAAATTCCCTGAATTTCAATTTTGCTTAACTTTGATATAAGGATAAATTTTTTTTTACATGCTCAGTCTACATTTATTTAAATAATCATATTACTTTACTGTTATTGTGACAAATTACCTTGCTTAATGTAATGATAAATTGTCTTTGCATACCTGAAATAAGCCCTCTTAGCCAATAATATATTATTGCTTATCATATTTTATTTGCTAATATTTTATTAACAAATTTTGCATCTGCATTTAAGAAAAAAGTTTGTCCCTTTTTTTCTTACTTTTTCTATTTTTTTTTTTTCACGTTTTAAGAGCAAGTTGATTCTTGATGTCATAAAAATAACTTGAAAACTTTTCCTTTTTTGTATTTTCTAGACCAGTTTGGGAAAGAGTTATTTCATTTTCTCTCAAAATATTTAGAATAAATTACTAATAAATCAGTAAATCATCTGAGCTTCCATTTTAGTAAGGTTGTAAAGAATAAATTTTTAAATTGAAATCAGATAATTTAGATCCTCTATTTTTTCTATTTGTCTACCGTCATCTTTGCAAAGTTAGGTTTATCAAACAATCTAGTTGTGCTTATCAAGCAATCCATAAATACATATACATACAGAACAGTTTCTATTTAATATTTCATTGATTTTTAATATTTATTATTCTGTGCTTTCTAATTTATTTTATTTTTATTTCCTGATTTTTATTAACTTCTGAGATAAAAATTTAAATTGTTTTTCATTTATTTTTTTAAGAAGGCGTCGCACTCTGTCCCCCAGGCTGGAGTACAATGGTGCAGTCTCGGCTCACTGCAACCAGTGCCTCCCAGGTTCAAGCAATTCTCCTGTCTCAGCCTCCCAAGTAGCTGGGATAACAGGTGCCTGCCACCACATCTGGCTAATTTTTTATTTTTAGTAGAGATAGCATTTCACCACACTGGTCAGGCTGGTCTTGAACACCTGACCTCAGGTGATCTACCCATCTTGGCCTCCCAACATGCTGGGATTATAGGCATGAGCCACCACATCTAGCCTATATTAAATATATTTAAGCCACAATCAAGTAGGTGATAATCAGGCTGTAGCATAGAACAAGATATTTGCAATGAATATATTAAACAAAAAATTTATTTCCAAAATATATTTTAAAAACCTACAAACCAAAAAGAAAATTTCAGATTAGTAGAAAAATGTGCAAAAAAAAAAAAAAAAAAAGAATAGCTGATTCAAAAAATAGATTATGTGAATAGGTAATTTAAATAGAAAAATTTGCTCCATCTTATTAGCCTTCAGAAAAATGTAATTTAAAGCCATAGTGACTAAATTGAAAATGAAAATACCACCCACTTATCAGTGTGAAAACAGAACAACTGGAGCTCTCCTAAACTGATTGTGGAAGTATAGATCGGTATAAATATCTTGAATACTATTTCCCAGTATCTAAGAAAGTTAAATACATGATCCATTTCTGAGTATACAGAGAAAATACATCTCTACTTTTGGTCATGCACACACACATATACACATGCTCACAGGAGAATTATTTTTATATCTCAAACTGGAAATACTCCAATGCTCATCTAAAGCAGAATGAATATTGCAGTACATTAATACATTCCTATAGTACATATCAATAAGAATAAATAAACTTAAATATCAAAGACTCTCACAAGTATAATTTTGAGCAAATGTAGCCAGGCACAAATAAGATGTAAACTGAATCTGAGGCAAGTCTCAATCAATTTAGAAGTTTATTTTGTCGAAGTTAAAGACATGCCTGGAAGATAGAAACACAGAATCATAGAAAGTCTGGGGTCAGTGCCTTTTCACAAAAATGATTTTGAGGCCTTTAATATTTAATTATTCAATATTTAAATATTCAAATAAAGGGGAAACATATTGCAAGAGAACAGGAACAGGAAGGGAAATAGTTAATTATGTAAACCTCTTGCACTCAACAAATCCTCAATAAATCAGCACCTTAAAGGTAAGGGGAATATAGGGTAGCTACCAATGGAGATATTTAACCTTTTATCTGTAGCTATCTGCTTAGGCAGAAAAGGAAAGGCAGCTTCTTGATGACTTAGCTCTCAGCTTATTTTTTTTCTTTTGGCACAGTGAATTGGAGTCCCAAGGTTTTATTTTCCTTTCACAAGGACATGCTGTATGATTCCATTTGTATGTGATGTAAATCATGCAAAATTGATGAAAACAGTTTAAAATGTGGATAGTATTGCTTTCCTGGGTGTGAGTAGAAGTTACTGAGAGAAGGTTCTGGGGCTTTTGGGGTCTTATTATATAATGATTTTTCATCTTGGTACCAGTTACATGGGTGTGTTTTCTATGACAAAGTTAATTGAGGCATACTATTATGATTTTTGTACTTATTTAGTATATAAACTTAAGTAAAATTTATAAAATAAGACAAATTTGTGGGATGCAGGCAATGACATTCATAGAGTGAAATTCATATAGCTTATAAATGCAATTTTTAGGGGAAAAGAAATAAGAAATTTATGACCTAAAAGACCATTTAAACAGTTTTAAAAAAGACAAACCAAATACACAATAACATAGATAATGATAATTATTTTCTAATTTAGAACAGAAAATAATGAAAGAAACAAACAGAATAGAGAAGATAGACAAGGCTTTTTTTTTTTTAGAATTGTGTTTGTTTTAATTATTGTGCATTTATGAAAGGTAAGCTAGGTTTATTTTGGAAGAATTCCAGATCCACGCTTTATCAAATTCATTTGTTTGATACATATAAAAAACCCTCTCCTCCTAAATTGTCTTCATTTTCACTCCAAGAAGTGACTGTTAAATATTTCATAGTAGATAGATAGAATTTTCCAGAATTGGATAATTGTATATTTATTCTACAACTTGTTTCTCATTTATTGTAGATCACGTATATCCCTTCTCACTGTAAGTGGTGTATCTATATACCCATATCTAAATGTAAAGGAGATATATCACATTTAAAATTCCTACTGATTCTAGGGACACAAAGTGCACTTATGATCTTGGAGCTATAGATCAATAAATTATCACAAAGTCACTGAGGAAGGAGACCCTTAAACTTCTTAAGCTTCTAAGAGCCGTCCCCTAGACGTCTACATTGCATTTCCGTAGGAGAAGTAAAGGCTGGCTGACCTGGGCGCCACCCTTGGTTGCACACATATACATCACAGGCATGGAATGGAGGAATCTTTCTGGAAGGCACTGTTTTTACTTAAACACGATCACACCCTCACTTAAGTGATGTATCCCATGCCTACTTCATGGATCAAGACCCTTTCACATGTAATTTATAGAGTTGTAAGTCCAAGACCCTTTCACATGTAATTTCTGGAGTTGTAAGCCTTTAAAAGGGCAGGGATTTTCTTTGTTAGGGGGAGCTCAGCTGTTAGGCATCCATGCTGCCACAGATCCTGGCTGAATAAATGACCACTTCCTTCCCAGTTCGGTGTTTGAGAGGTTTGTTTCACGGCTTTTCTTGCTTCATCACCACACCCTTGGAAGTAACTATAGTTCATAAAACCTAAAATAGAAGATATCCTATGTAAAATTTAATTACAAAATGATAATTGGAAATTAGCAAGAAGGAGGGTATTTTTATATTTGATCTTGTAAAGACAAGAAGAAGTTCTCAGAGAAAGATCATGTAATTGCCCAGTCTGTTTATATACTTTCAAGATTAAGTTTTCTTACAGTACTTTCTCAAAGATCCAATAATGTCTTGCCTCTCCACAACTCTCTAGACATTATGGCAAAGAAAATTCCAACCCAACTGTACAAGAGTGAATTGTTATTGATCTTGGAAGCTTTAGAATTCAAATTCCTGTGAAATGTAAAATTCAAATCATATCACCTTGTGGACTTGAATTGCTTGTGAACACAAGAGCAATTGAAAACAGCTAGCAGCAGTTGTTGAGAAACTCATTATTTTCAGGGTAAGCTTTGAATGATTAAAATTTGTCTTGTCTCTTCAGATGCAAGGGGAGCATCAGGAAGAATGTCTAGGAAGAAGCTACATCATTTACTAAGTCAGCATGGATTGATTCAGCTAGAGTGGTTGCAATTATCCTTTTAGGCAGTCAGAATACAGCCTTCTCCTCACAAAGAGCCCTAAGTTTCTAAACTAGAAGACGAAAGCATTTGGCCCTGGGGGAATGTATTAGTTCACCTGTGAGTGAGGCTCAGCCATCTTTCCTCCTCAATCAAATTTGTCAGACTCTTTAGCTCTTTTCACCTCTGTTACCAAAGTAGCTATTCAGATCCCCCTGCTGTTTAGTTCACCAAAGAAAGGGCAACATTTCAACATTTTTCTGACACAAATTGGAAAGATGTGTAGCTCCTGGCTGTACTATCTCAGCAGGAGGCCTGGTAAACCAGTAGGAAAATTGTGGTAGGGCAATCAAAAAACGTTAGGAGATAACTGAAAGTTTCTAATGTAAGAAGCTGTCTTTAGAAGATGTACTACAGTGATGCTACAGTTTGGAATGCACTGCATCACTGTGGTTCAGTAGCAATATTCAATTCAATGAGCACTTTTTTGTATATGCATAGAGCCAATATACTGACTGTGCAAGTTATATACAAGTGAATTGATATGATCTTTTCACCTGAGGGAACTTGCCTTGCAGTGGTGCAGATAAGATGTATCTAATCACAGTTAAACTAATTTTTAGTGTGAAAGCACAAAGCATGGAGTAATCAGTTCTGAGTGAAAAATTCTAAGAAAGCTTCATAAATGAGATAAAATTTTAGGTGGCTCTCTCCCACCTCTTGCAGTAAATTTATAGGAAGGACACCAGAGACCGAGAAAGTAAATGAGTAAAATCATCGACTTCCTTTTGCCAGATATGCTTGCAGAAGGGCATAAAGTCACAGTGGTAGAAAATAAAACTGGAAAGGTAGACAAATAATCATTTATTTTATACCAGTCTTTCAAATGATTTTATCATAAAGAGAACTAAGTTTATTTGCAAATAATTTTTGATTCACACAAAAAAAATGACTTACATTTAAGTTGAAATAAAAACACCATATTGGCATTAATAATATTGGCTTATTGCTATTATAAAATATTACATTAGATAAAACAACATAAAATTGTCAGTTTGGGATGTATAAAACAGTTCAATATCATAATTTTACATTATGAAATTGGTAAGTAATATTTTCATGGCATATGCTTATTCATTGCTTACTTCATTAATTCACAATTTCTCAAAAACTTTCACATTCATAGACACTTACAAAATTGCTTTTTCCTCTAAATAAGGAGATCCGAGAACAATATGTGCATTTACAGATATATTTCATATGTGAGAGTTGAACATTTTGTGTATGAGGACGTGTCTCTCAAAGAGCATTAGAATAGTTAATGTGTACAGTTCCGGAACATGGAGGTAGGCTTAGAGATGTGGCTTTGAATAATAAGCATATCAATTCATAAGCATCCAGGCTGCACAACACATTCAAATCATACAAACAACAATAGACTAGAAGACCTCCTGACTCTAATGGCTCCAACTCAAAAATTGAAAAGTTCTGTTATAAAGCCGTATCTTTCTTCTCCTTTTTAAAGGACATGTTTCTTGTCATGAGATTATTCGGGCTTTGAATTAGGCTGATATTACTACTGATTTTGTTGTTGCTTGGTTGATGCTTTGCTTTCTGAGCCTATGTGCAACTGATTATATTCTCTGAAACACAAGATAATTTATATTACGGATTGGTGCCTGTGAAGAAGTAGGAAATGACATTTCCCTCATGAAAAGTCATTTCTTCTTTTGGCCTTAGTAAGAAGAAAGATTATTTCTGGTCTAATATCCTTATAGATTTTACAATTGTTTAAAATATAAGGATTTTTTTATGTCTGGGGTTAAATATGATTTGAGGGTTTTCTTGTTGTTTAACTCTTTAAATCACAAATACATTTGTGACAAAACAGAATAACTGGAGGCTGAGGCCGGTGGATCACTTGAGGCCAGGAATTTGAGACCACCCTAGCTAACATACTGAAAGCCCCACCTCTACTAAGAATACAAAAAAATTAGCTGAGCATGGTGGCACATGTCTGTAATGCCAGGTACTTGGGAGGCTGAGGCATGAGCATTGCTTGAAACCCAGAGGCAAAGGTTGAGGTGAGCTGAGATCATGCCACTGCAGTCCAGCCTGGGTGACAAAGGGAGACTCTGTCTCAAAAAGGAAAAAAAAAAAAAAAAAAACTGGTCCCAATTTCTAGGACATAATCAAAGATGTCAGAAGACATATAATGAATTATTTTTTTTTTCCTAAGAACATTTTATAGTGTTGGTTCCACAATAATTTTCTTTGGAAAATATTTTATAATTTTGTTTTTCACATGTTGAAAAATAAAGAATATCAGCACTCAGAAGGCAGTGTATCTGTAGAAATAAAATGTGGCCCAGCTAATATGAAGTTGATTATACTGGAAAGAGGCTATAATTGGTTCTCAAATCTAACTCATCTTTTATTCCTACCACCCTTTTCCTCATAATGGCAGTTACCACCTCTTATTTGTAAATTCTAATAGCCTTCTGATTATTATTCCTTCCATTAATAATAACACAATAGGTACAGTATAATAGTATTTGTTATAATATATATTTTTGTTATATATTCATGCACATTAATATTATGCATATATAAATTCATGCTTTCCTCTATGAAATTTTAAAAATATGTGTGTATTTTACATGAAAAATTATAAATAAAAATTGAATATTTTAGTAGTATTGATGCAGGATAGGAAACCCCCAAATTGGGGCTTAGCTCATGAAGGTTTTTGGCTTCATCCAGGAAAGAATTCAAGGTATTACTGAAATGCCAGTGGTATTATTGAAATGGAAGTGTACAGCAGCAGCAGAAATACAGCAGAACAGGGCTACCCTATAGGCAGTGTGCCCAGAATAGCCACTAAGAAGCAATTCTACACTCATACCCACTTTTAATTATATGCAAATTAAGGGGTGGTTTGTGCATTAATTTCTAGGATGAGTGTGGTAACTTCCAGGTATTCTCATGACAATGATAAACTGACATGACACAATAGTGGGTGTGTCCAGACTTGTTTTAGCTAATCCTCAACTTCAAATACTTGAACTTGGTCCAGTGTTTGAACTCGGCCTCTGGAGTTGGGTCCCACATCCTACCTATGTTTTACAACAAAACAACTAAATGGTTTAAGCCTAAGTAGAGGCAATCTATTGATTATCATGTCTTTAAAGCAAGATAGAAATCTATGTAGAACACTTTTAAAAAGCATTTATGGGCAAATTAGAGAGGCAATTTATAGTAAATTTATAAAGAAGGTACCAGAGACTTTAAAAAAATCCTGTATTTACAAAATATATGATTGTAAAATCATGTATTGAGATCATGTATTGAGATCTGGAAAAAGTAATGAAGAAAATAATATCATATTATATCGAGTTCCTGTAATGCCAAGCCCAGTTGTAATTATAATGCCATGTTTCTTTATCAACTGTGATCTTCCCTTAAATATTCTGAGAAAACATATTAAAAAGTCACTAAAGCAGGTAATTTTAATAATATTTTTCAAAAATGATAATAAAATTAGTGAAAAGAATTGGATGCAATTTCTTCAGGCCAATTAATTATTTGATAATATTTTGAAATTTAGATGCCTGCCAAGGAGAAAAATACAGTACCTATTTGCTCACCTCAGATAGAATCATAACTATAAGACACTTTAGAAATAAAGAGATGAAAGAAGCCATCCTTAAGGAGAGCTTTATGATAAATAAACCATCGTCAGTCTCAAAACTCCATTTGTACCTAGCTCTGAAGGTATATGTGGGTTTATCTAATAAATTTTCATTGTACTTCTACTCTGAGCCAAGTAAAATGCTAGACCCTCTGGATTGGAGAAAAAAAAGAAAGAAAGAAAAAAAGAAAGAATACAGTGCCTCCTCTCTAGAAGCCCATAATTTAACAACCCAGGACATGTTTTCTAAATTGTTTATGGGCACTAGACTGGAAAGTGTAATAACATGGCTTCTATCCAGGGTCTAGGGCAAATACAGAGCTAGCATGCAAATTGATATTCAATCACCCATTGAACTCTCACCTTAAACTGGTTCTGTATAAGTACCTGTTGGTCAAGTTGTGGTTTACATAGGTGACATCTAAAGGGAAATTAGTTACTGAATTACAAAATACAAACAACAACTACCAAAAAATAAATTAGTGGTAAAATTTCTCAGATTAACTATAAGGTAGTCAATTTTTCACCATGAGTGTGGTAACTTAAAGTAAGAGGTAGATCAATTAAACTCTCCTTTTGATTATATCTTCTATTTTAATTTTTTAAAACTTTAATGTGCATATAGATCACCTCGGGATCTTATGTATTCTGATTCAGTAGATCTCAGGTGTTATCTTAGATTCTGCATATTTTATAGCCATACAGGTGATAATAGTTGCTGCTGGCTCACAAACCATATCCTGAGTAATAAACATATACAACTCTATGATAGTATCCATCTTATTATACTGAACATTATTTTTTTTAATAGCTGAAAATATCAGTGCCTGACATACAATAAGTACCTAACAAAAGTTCATTGAATAGAAAAATAAATGGATCTGTGTGCACATTACTATTACCACAAATGATAATTTGGTTATTCTAATTTTTTAAAGTAAGGCACTGTTAGATTAATTATACTTGAACTTAAATATTTTCTTTTCATTTTGTGCATCTCCATCTTCCAAGTTATTCTCTAATACTGGATAGCAAAAAGAAATTTAAACCATAATAGTTATTATATTATTCAAATAAAAATTGGAAAAGATATAACAACTGTCACTTTATTTAATTACAATTGTAATTATATGTTACTTTTAAAAATTTAGTTTTAATTGAGGCACTTACTTCCTTTGAATTCTGATTGGAAGTGTAGTGAGATATTTTTCCTGAACACCTTGGTACTTTAGCCAACCTACAGAGAAAGCAGAATAATGCCTGATACTTTTTCTCTGGGAATGTTAAATAAAGTAATGAAGGTTCATCATTACATCTCCCAAATCCACATTGTTCTTATTGATTCTCCTGAGAGTATTACTGAGAGAAGGGATTTTTGGCTCATTGCACAAGGCTGTTAATATGTTACCCCATCAAGTTTTTTTCTCTTACAAATAGTGTGAAGTGTGGCATTTACTTAGGACTGATTTCCAGAAAATCCTCTAGTCTGGTACTGTCAGGGCTACCTAGTTCTTCTAATCTTGTAGACCACAGTCAAAATATAGGAACACTTTCAAAAACATAGGCTTCTACTACTGTTGAAATCTTCACATATTTTAGATGAAATAGATTTTCTTGAGTGCATTTCAAACTTTCTGATTCTATTCTCCAGAGTTTTGGGAAGAACAAATAATCAAACATCATGCTCCTGAAACTATAGCTTTTTTCCCCTTGTTTCTTTTCCATTTTTAGTTGAGAAGCTTAAGCATGTTTTTATATAACATTTTATTCCTTAGGTCACCTTTTGCCATACAGATATCTACAATAATGAATTTTCAAATTACTCAACTATAAAAACAACCATTTTTTAAAAAATGCTTAAGCAATCACTTTTTGCTTAAACAATCATTCCATATGGCAGCTGACTCAACAGGTAAATTATGTTCTCAAACTGATTTTTAACAATATACTAATGTTCATTTTAGTATATCTCAGAAAGTTTCTAATTTTCATATTCCTTTATGTCTTTAAATACATTAAATTCCTGCGAAGAATACTCTCTTAATGAAAACATATTTACCATTCAGAGCATGAACTGCATAGGTAAGGCAGCAAAAAAGGAGGGAGAGGAAATTACCGTAAAGATAAAGCTTCAACATCCCTAAAAAGGAGGGAGAGGAAATTACCACCAAGTAAAGCTTCAACATCCCTAACAAGTGGTGTTTATTTACTCCAGATAGCCAAGGAGTAGGAATGAAAAGGAAATAGTGTTGGCAAAATTAACTAATGCAACTTGTAGAGCTAAAGAAGGTCAAGTATCAAGCTGTGGAGCTCATCATTCTTGGTGCTGATTCCTTTTTATGAACCTAATTAGTACTTCACTTGTATATACAAGGCCCCTCATTTTTATGCAAATGAATTTGTACCATCTGTTTGGTTTACTCCTAGATACATATGAAAAGGTTTTACTCTCCCAATCAGTAGAATGGGGGGATAACATAAGAGCTGCTCAAACATCTAGGCTGGTCAATAAATAACCTCATGTGTATGTAAACAGTTTATCTCACACAATACTAGTACAGAAAGCTCAATATGAATCATATTACTATGGGATGTATAAGCCATAAATGCTCTTTTCAGTTTTCATTGAACTGTGATTTTCTGGTCTATGGCTAGAATAGCAGGGAAGAAATACATAATCGATATGCCAGGAGTTTTCACACAGCATGAGTGATGAAAGAAGACACTCCTGTCATGGCAGTCCCAACATAATAATGTGATCAAAGAATGAGAATTAGAAATGGTGGTCATGATGACTTTGGACAACCAGGAACATCTCCTATCATGAAAATGCAAGGATGCTGGCTTGTGGGGAAAAAAAAAAAAAAAGAAAACATTAAAAAGGCCTCCATAAGTCAGGAAAAAATGAGGGAGAAGAGAAGAAATCACTGCCAGAGTATAGGTGGTGAAGAGAGGAACATGTTAATTAGCTTGACTGTATTAATTAGTTCACTATGTATATGTATAGCAGAATATCACATTGTACTCCTTAAATATATTCAATTTTATTTGCAATTTTTAAAGAAACACAAAAGCACCATAAATTAAGTTGACTGAATGTGAATAAAAACACAGATAATGTCAGGGAAAACGATTTAAACAGGACTAATGAAATGCTTAGCAATAATAGTAAGGATACAGGTAAAAAAGATGAGGATATTCTTCTCAAGACTGCCTGTTTGAAGTGAAAGATTTAAATTATCTTGAGCACTTGCAATGAGCGTTAGTGGACTCTGAATGACATAACTGCCTATAGTTTCTGGCTCACCAGAAATTACATGAGGCCAGCTGAAATGAGGAAGCTGTGTTGACTTATAAGTTAAATTATTATTTACTTATTTAATATATATTGTATGAGAGCCTACAAATATGCCACTGAGATTTCAAGTTTATGTGTGATATCAGTTAATATTATCACAATTAATGAAATTTTGCTCTTTATACTCTTACCTTGTCGTCTTCAGTGTGGAACACAGAATTATTCTTTCCCATCTACAGCTACACTGAGATTTCAAACATTAAAGTGCAGCTGCAGTTAGAGCTAAAATGGTCCAGTATAATTATCTGCAATCTATTTTCTCATTTGGAAACAAATAATTTAATCATTAAATTATTAGAAATCATTCCCCAATCATTAATTAATTTCTAAGTAATAACTGTATGGTTTTTAATTACACGGATGGATCTGAAATAAGGAATATGCTTAAAGCATAATATATTACAAATAACTAAATTGTTATGACATTTTAGGAGACTACAATAATTAAAATATAATTTTTTTAATCTATAATGAAATGAGAATGCAATTTCACATGCATAACTCAAACTAGCTGAAGCTTCTCTATAGCAAATACAACTATTTGTAAATAACATTAGTGGGAGACGTGACAGGGATAATATGAAGTAAGATTAGATTTAGGAAGATTTTTCTAAGGTGGATACAAAACACAAAGTGCCTAATTACTTAACTCATTAAAATTCTCATAAACTATGCTAACTCACTACACAAATGAAAGAGATTAACTACCTATACCTCTTTCAAGGATAATATTAAGTTAAAATAAAGAGTTGCCCTAATACTCATTTTCAAAGAGATTAAATGATTATACAGTAAGGTTTCAAGTAGAGAAATAGAAGTATTCTTGGAATTTGCACAGAAAAAATTTAATATCTAGAATTGGCTATCCAGGTGATGAAAATTTGATTCCTTGGGATACACAGCACAGCCAGGTAAGGATTAGGATGATCTAAAAACAACAGTTGATAGGCACAACTGATGGCTTCCAATAGAGTTCTACGTCTCATACTGAAGGACTGTGTTAGTGTTAACTTCTCCTCCCGGGTCCACAAGGGGCGTGGCTTCAAAGGCAAGAACTTCCCAGCGCCATACGTCTATTCATCCCTGCCCCACTGCAATCTGGGAGCCTAGAGTTCTTTGTCTAACTTTCCCATGCCAGGGAAGGTAGATTTCCCAGGTGAGCTTCCTTTAGAAAGCCACAGAAAAGCTATGGGAGGACTGTGGGCCGAGCAGCCAATCCAATATCAAAGTCAAAGATCAATCACTCTAGTGGAAGTTTGAAGGAACCCCTCTCATGGGACAAGAACTTGAATGGGGTGGGAGTAACTCCCAGATTAAAAGTTTCCCTGCCCCTTACCTGTGCGGACTCCATCTCTGGATTCCCTCCCATGACAGCATGGGAGTTCCCTTTCTCTCTCTCCCTACTTCTCTTTCTCTCTATCTCTCTGTCTAATAAATCGCTTTTCTGTTATTCTCTTTGGGTCTGATATTTACTTGAACAATATCACCACATCACCAGGGTCTCCTACCCATTCCTGGGTGAGTGAGAGCCCAGGGACCAGGAAAAAACACATCCAATCAGGGAACAGTGAGTTCCTCCCATCCCCCCGGTTACAATAGCATAGTGGACTAGGTAGAGGACCAGAGGAAACTCTGAAACACTTTCTAACACTGAATTTCTGTGTTTTGACAACGTAAGTCTTCATAAAATACTGAATAATATCTTTTTCCTAGGATGTATTATTACTGTACGCTGGTTTACGTAAGGTGTGTATCCTAAATGTATAAGAGTTTTTTCTCTGTGATTGATACGGCCTGAGAAAGAGGCATAATATCAGAAACGCACAAGATATGTTTTCTTATTAAACTCTTTTTGGGTAACTACATTTGTTTCAGGTGGAGGATGTCCAGGTTCTTGGTGTTTTGAGCCAAGATTTGAAGAAAATGCACAAACAAAGCAAGAAAAGAATGAAGCAACAAAAGCAGAGACGTATTGAAAATGAAATCATGCTCCACATGGTGGGAGCGCCCCGAGCAAGCAGCTCAAGGGCCCAGTTACAGAATTTTCTGGGGTGTAAATACCCTCTAGAGGTTTCCATTAGTTACTTGGTGTACACCCTATGTAAATGAAGAGGATGAGGTAAAGTTACAAAGTTATTTACTAGGTTATGCCTATGTAAATGAAGAGGCTATTTCCTGTCATAGCTGAAGTGTTTCCATTTGATTTAGTTCTAGGAAGTCCTTAGGTTCCCTGGCTGCAGGCCCTATTCTCCTGCCTCACATTCTGCAATTTTCTATCCTCACTCAACTTGTTAATATTGTCACAGATATCTCTATATATATATTCATAAATCCACAGGTATATATCATCATCAGAAATTAAAATTTGTTGAGGATTTTGTCACTTTATAAGAAGGATTAATTTGTTCAGCCACCTTATGACAAAGAGTGATGTTTCTGTCAAAAATATTAATGTATCAGGCTACTCGGGACTTTACTACAGAATACGCAATTGATAACTGATTCTATAAAACCTAAAATACAATAGGCCTTTCTAAATAGCATCCTCCATCGAAAAACAAAGGTCACAATAAATCTCTACAAGCCTAGGCTGTTATTCTGAGTTGGCCCTTTTTATGAAACTGAACCAAACAATGCAAGTGTAGAGATTTTAGGGATGTTCCCCTCTAATTGCCCCCCTAGAGAAAAGAGAAACCCACCTTTCAAGCATAGCCCATCTTGGACGTTTTTTGTTCACTCTTACATTATCAATGCTCTGAGTATCTAAGTTATCACGTTTCTTAATGTATGTAGATAATTTAAGAAAAATGTACTTATTGAACTGATAGAAACACAATTACCTTATTGTGCAAATAATTTTTTGTTGATGAAAAGCAAAATGAGTTGTCTAAGATCCAAGGGCGCATGGAAATTCAGGGGCTGCCCCCATGAAAGTTTTTTTTTTTTTTTTATATACCACAATCTTTCATTTTTTTTTCTAACTGCTTTGATTAGTAGTAATATCTGAAAAATTACATTTTCCCATTCCAGATAAGTTCTGGTGTATCAATATCCTATACCTGTGTATATATGCATACACACAGACACAGACACACAGACACACACACACACACACACACACACACACACACACACACACAATCTCCTTTGTGTTATTGTAGAGTCTCTTTTTTGAGTTTTCCTCTTTAAACTTAGTGACTGTTCCACAACTACAATAAACCTTCCCCTTCTGTGTGCTGTTTCTAAAAACTTTCAATTTTCTGTCTATAACATGTCACTTTTATAAATTATTCCACAGACTTGTAAAAGAATATCATTCAAAATGTTTCTGTATTTAATTCACAGTACATTTCTTTTTCCACAGTAGATGTGCCTGATATATCAAAATATATTTAGCTATAAATGATCAGTCTGGTCAAGAAGTGTTATTCTTTTAAAAGATTTGTACTTGCATATCTCATTAGAAAAGAAATGGAAGGTTTAAATGGGAAAAATAGAAAGATATTTCCAAAATAATTCATGTACTAGAACTGCAGTCCACACCTGTTTGAAAGAAGTAATTGTTATTTTAATAAGCAATCCTGAAAGACTGTGATTCAGAAGTGTGGTTAGTATGTTTTATTCATTTTCCAAATGGCTGTTTTGATGAATTATGGATGGAGAAATGCTTCTCCATCACTGCCTGGCAGTTAGATGTGCTACTTTTTTCATAGTACAAACACTATGGAAAAAAAATTCTTGGTAGCGTCTTTCAACAAAGGGCATATGCACAGGGCAGACACCAGTCAACTAGCTCAGAAATCTAGCAGGATGATAACAGCCTAATTTCTTAAGAGTCTATTTTGCTTTAGCTGAATAAACACTGTGGAAAGGTTACAGTTTTTAGATACATAGGAACAGAATATTTAGTCTGGAAACATTTACAAGTTTGACCTTTTAGTGAAATGTGTGTCCATATGACCATGTCATGAAAAACTCAAAATATATTTTCAACCATTTACTAATAACTAAGTAATCTTTAAGTTCCTATTATAGTACAGTTTCACACACACAAAAAAAGTTGGTATCACTTTTTAAGGGCTATAGCCCCATCCAATGTAATAAGAAAATGTTGCTTCCTGAATGTTTTAACTTTTCAGCACTCCATTTCCACAAACTCTTTTTGCAATGTTGTGCAAAGTGTTTCACAGGAAATATCAGCAACACTTATAAGTTTTTCAACTTCCATATGATACAGAAGTTTCATGATGCCTGGGGTTTATCTCTACAACTTGTTGATACTTCTGAGTCCAGAGCAAACACACTGAGGATAATTATCCACTGAACTTTCACTGAATATCTGTTTCATGATTCTGGGCCGGAATCAACCAGCATGGACTCAGAGTACAACCAAATATTTCATCTTTGACTTGCATTTTGAAACTATTTTTTTCCCTTTCCTTAGTAATCTCAAATGTGGCCTTGTACTGTAAGAGTCTGTTCATCTCCCTTTCCCACCAAGCACATCCTTAAATAGTGCCTGCTTATCTAATTATGTGCTTGCTTGGAAATTATAAGGGCAGCCAGGCTCAGTGGCTCACACCTGTAATCCCAGAACTTTGGGAGGCTGAGGCAGGTGGATCACCTGAGGTCAGGAGTTCAAGACCAGCCTGGCCAACACAGTGAAACTCATCTCTAAAAAATACAAAAAATACTAAAAAAATACAAAAATTAGCTAGGCATGGTTGCATGCACCTGTAATTCCAGCTACTTGAGAGGCTGAAGCAGGAGAATTACTTAAACCTGGGAGGTGGAGATTGTAGTGAGCTGAGATTTTGCCACTGCACTCCAGCCTGGGTGACAGAGAAAGACTCCATCTCAAAACATAAAAAATAAAAAAATAAAAAAACAACAAAAAAAACGATAATAATTACAAGGGCCAATATTTCAAAACATGCCAGGCAGAGAGACCCAGCTGTGAAATTCTCCAGCTCAAGGGGAGTTACAGGTAGCCCACCACTATGGGCTGAAGTCCAAATGGTGAAAATAGGAACTCTGGATAAGCAATTATTCGAGATAACCATCGTAGCGTGACACGCGGACCGGCACCCCCTTTTCACTACTGAATATTTCCCACACTTTTTTTTCCCCATGGATTCTTTGAGGCTTGAGCCTGGCCATTCTCCCATTTGTAGGCATTTGACCAATAAAAGCTGCTTTCCTTTGCCACATCTCACTTTCCATGCTTTGACTTCTGAGTGTGGAGCATCCTGACTTGAGCAGTTACAAAGAGAACATACTCATGGTTGAGGTACAAAAGGAAAAATCTAACTTAAAGATGTATGGTTAATTATAAAATCTGAAAAGTAAGACAAAACAAAGAATGGGAAGAAAAGTTACGAGGTCAGGTGTCAGAAAGCTCATGGATTGATAACAAAATAAAATGGAAGATGAATTATGGCAAGAAGCTGAAAGCCTTTTCTACATGATTTTGTGACACAGAGTGAGTTTACCTGTTTAAAGAGTTCATGAACCACCAGAGGGTCACTCATAATCACCGAAGGAAGCTCAAAGATGCTTCTCTTTGGCAAGCACCTGTGATATCAGGGGCAGCTCTGTTTAGTATCCTCCCAGCTAGCTGATGCTTTCCTCATACTTGACCCATTAGAAATTCCATTTGAATGCAATATTCTTTTGTCAGGGAAAATAAACTTTGTGTTTATTTGTAGAACCATGACCAAATTAATTTTTAAAAAATCTTGAAACTTTAAAATCTCCCTGAAATCTAAAGAGAAAGGGCAATAGCTTCTGGGTTGTCTGCTTCACTTTTGCTATCATTCAGTAGAGCTGTACCTCACCCTTATTAGGTGATGCTTCTCCATCACTGCCTGGCAGTTAGATGTGCTCCTTCACCTCTGGGTCTGTTTATTAAAAAATTCTATTATTGTGCAATAGAATAATGTCTACTACACAGTAAGGCGTGGCATACAGCAGGTTCCTCAAACTGGTAAGTCTTTCTTCCCCTTTCCATATGACACAATGGTAAATGGAAAAAAAAATTGGGAAGAAATGGAAATAAATTAGAAAGTGGATCTAGAGAAACAAAGGTATATGGAAAACAGAATTATGGAAAATAAAGAAGAAATTTCAACAAAATATCAGCATAAAAGAATATTATATTGAGACAAAGGGAGGATGAAAACTAAAGAAAAATTGATAAAGAAATAAGAAAATAAAAGTGGTGTATTATATGTCCTTTCCTGAAACTGACAAAGCAATGTATAAGATCTAAAACTTTTCTTATATGGAGTCCTTGGAGAAGTGAATTAATTGATGATATATTTTATATGGAAAAATAAAGACTTAACTTAAAATATGTTCTACCAAAAGTTAGATATGCCTAAGAAAACTTATGTGAATACACAAAACACAGAGGAAAAACAGGGCAAAAGTTAAGACTATAAAAGGATTAAGAAACTAACTCCATGACAAAAATAAACTCTAATATTCATAATCCTGTGGTTGTAAGGAAGACCAGTGCACTGTAGCTCCCAGGAGACACATAAAAATATTTGTGGAATTGGACAGAAATAGTATCTTTGTAGCAACCTCAGAGTCAAGGTAAAGATTACTTTCATAAGCATCCAGAGGAAATCTGCAACCTAGCCTCTGCAGATTTCTGGGTCTGAGGTCCAGCCACTTTGATCTGTTTCTTCTTACTTCACTCATAATCAGAAATCAATAATTCAAAAGTGTTCTTGAAAATTCTTGCTACAACTGCCTGTCTCCTCTTCCCTTCAGTAGTGCATAAATAACATGTCAAATTCCCAAATCCTGTGTTCCTTACCACTGCTCAGAAATATGTATAGTAGACAGTCTCTTTAATTAAAGGCTCATTAATAAAACAGTGCCTTTCCTATCCAGTGGCTTAGAAGTAGAAGTTGGTTAGTTTTCTCCAAACATAGGAGGTGTGACAATGAAGAACGTTAAAATTCTAATGAGAATAAGATAGTGAATGTAATGGAAAGTGACTTATCCAGAATATACAAGGAAGAATCATAGTAATTTTACTGAATACTTTCGATGTACAGAGGATTAGGAAAAGTCATCCTACTTGCCTGCAGTTGAGACAGGATTTTAACCAATCTTATGATTGAGACATCGAATTTCTCAAATATTAAATGGATTATTCCACTACAAGTACTTTTCTCAGTCCCTGAAAAATATAGCTTTTAATATGCTGCATATTAGACTCAGATCTGTTCCATATTTTTCTCTCATTTTTCTTGAGATAACTGAGGACTTCTTAATTTTAGTGATAGCAGAAATACAAGAGTATCTGTAAACACCATGCAGTTCTTTAAAAAAGAAAAAAATCTAGAAATTCTATGCAATCCTTTAAAAAATTGTGTATATATTTAAGATATAAAATATGTATGTTTCTGGACCTGTTTTAGGCTCTTTTAAGTTAGAAATCAAAGTTCTTCAGTCTGCAATTATCTTTAAAGTTATTGTACTAATGATTTCTGGTTTTTTTGTCCCCCCTCTCTGGGACACCTATTATTTAGATACCAGTTCTCCCAAAATGGATTTATAATTATCTCTTTCTTCCTAACATTTGATATTACTTTGTACTCAAATATTTTGTTTCTGTTGTCACATTTTTATTCTTTCTTTCTTGGTGGATTTGCCTTTAAAATTTTTCCTTTACTATAATTTCAGTAAGATTTGGAATCAGGAGAATATACATAGTTTTAGGACACTACAGTTACCCAGAATTTGCCAATTAAAATTTCAAAAGTCTTATTGTAGCATGAATCTTAGATTTAAAAGAGCCCTTACACACTAAAATTTAAGTTGTATTTTGACTATTCAAGGTTTGTTTCTTCTAATAGTACTCAGCAACTTCCTAACTACTTTTCAAAAGCAACTCTGTATCTTCCATTTGTATATGATTTTAGTGTTTATAAGGAAATCTAACTCCTTGGCAAGACTGCCAAATGATTCACTTTTGTTTATTGCATGTAGAAATCTTCTGGGTGTCTAAAAACCAGCTAAGATATCCATTCAAAATTATATGGGCTGGATGATCTCATTTTAGCATCATTTCTTTTGACTGTTTCTCACACATCATGGCTTCCAGGGCCTTCATCTACCTTAGACACGTTCTTGTCTGGAAACATTCTATGTATGGTTTGCTGGCAAGTAAGAAAATCAATAATCTATATATGAACTAACACAAAAAACACACAAAATGTGGAAATATTTTTGTAGCACATTATGTTATCATATAGCTTTCCACTATCCAAAAGTTTAGCCACTTGGATCCTGAGCTTTATGCAATATTATTTTTGTAGTTTTGTCATATTTAACCATTATTTTATTTAGTCTTTAATCAAATTATTTTTAGGATCTGATGATATCAGATGGATACTGCAATCTGAACATTTGATAAGCATGCTTTCAAAGTCTGACATAAAAATGGGTAAAGCAGAGAACCAATAATAGCGTTAACTTTCAAAATGGGTCTATAATTACATGCTTTGAAAAAATATGCCTGTTGAGGTCTCCTTTCCTTCACTCAGCCGAAACAACTATAATGACAGCCTCACGCAGAACAATGCAGTCTACGTGGCAGGAGAGCCCTAACCTGGGACAGACAAGCTGAAGTGCAGCTGGGTGAAACAGAACCACTCTCAGGAGGCTCAAGGTCCATTTGAGTCAAGGCTCCAGGCTAATCTTTAGTCTGAAGTGCAGTGTCACAAGTAGTGACAGGTACTTTAGATCAAGAAATGTTACTGAGCAATAAACTCCTCATGTACCTATGTGAGTAGAATGGGCATTAGCCCTATAGAGGCCTGAAGAGCTCACAAAGGTCCTGTCATAATGTATTAGAATTGTGCGATGATAGAGAATTCTTTTAACATTGAACTAGAAGATTAGAACTAAAATCAGAAATAAAACTGCCATTCACAATTCTATGAAGGCATATACCAGCATTGGGTTCAAGCTATCAGAGTGGGTTTGTACATACCATAATTTTTTGTTAAACACTGGGATTATACTATGAACCATGTGAAATATGAGGAGGTAAGAGTGACTAGGTTGTTCTATATGGTATGAAGGCAAAAAGGAATGCACATGTAGATAGCAGGGAGGATAAAGGACTGGAAGAGTTTAAGCCATTAATTTCTTGGAAACAGCCTTGTGTACCTTGACACTCTTTTAGGATGTCCCTGCTTCATTCTCATAGATTCAACACAGTATCTGTGTAACATGCAGCTTTGAGAGTCCAGTATTTACCATTAACAATTGTGAAATTATAACAATCATAAGAAATATATAACCCCAGTGTTAAGAAATTATATACTCCCTCTGTTATAAACCTTATAAACCTTCTGTATTTAATTGACAAAAGCAATAATATCTAAGGCAGTGACTTTTAAACCCAAGTTCTGAAAATAATAAATTCCAAATGTTTATAATACCATGTTGTATGTTTTTGTTAATTTGTTCATTTTTGAATTGTCAAGATATGTTGAACATATTATTGGTCACGATAATCTAAGAAGATTTTCTAACAGGAATACCTATTTATTTATAAAATAAGACAGCCAAGGTTTTTATTTTGTTTATTTTAAATTAGTGTTTTTGTTTCTGTTTTGTCTAAAAAATGAATATAGTTAACACAGATTCCTCAAATACTATAAACTAAAAATCACTACTGAATGTAAGAATGTGGGGTGAGATATGACAAAATCCATATTACATGATGCATGAATTGCCTATTATTATTACCGAAAAACTACCCTGTTGTGGAAGGATGGTTTCTAACTTACTCAAACAGATTTCCTTAATACTTATTATCAGAAAGCAGCCACAATACATCATAATCCGTTCAAATTGGCCTATAAATCACTGAATTAGATTGTCATTAAAATCTATTAAAATAGATTGAAGGCTATTTTATTAAGGGCCTAAAGAAAGAGCTAAATATATTACTCATCAAATTCATTCAATTGTGGCCTCCACTTAAAACTCCCTAAGGCATGTGACATTGTGGAGACTGTAGGTCTAAATATGAAAAATAAAACACTAAAGTATTTGCATAAATATTTATGTACAGAAACAATAAAGGTAAAGTAGATTATCTTTATGATCTTGAGTAGGCAAACCTTTCCTAAGCACAAGATAAAGAATCATAACTGTATGTAAAAGGATTGACAAGTTGCACTAAATTAAAATTGAAAACTGCAGTTTACTAAAAGACATATTTAAGAGAGTGAAAAGGCATGTTACATATTGTTAGAAAATTTTATCCACACAATTAAATGACAATGATCTTGTATTCAGAATATGTCAAGAACACTTACAAATCAATAAAAAGGATAGTGAATACAATTAGAAAAATAGTCAAGAGATATGAACAGGCAATTTGAAAACAGATTATTTAAAAGGCCAAAGAGAATTTAAACAACCACAGAAAACTATAATAAAAACAAAAAGCAATATCTTTAAACATCAATCACAGTAACTAAAATTAAAAGACTAACCAGGTATGGTATTTTTTTTTTTTTAGATGGAGTTTCACTCTTGTCACCTAGGCTGGAGTGCAGTGGTGTAATCTTGGCTCACTATAATCTCTGCTACTTCTTGATGAGTTTTGGTGGAGTACATAGGACTCATATACTCTTGCAATTGGATTATACCTTGGTCTAACACTATCTACTAAATATGAACATACATATACTTTTTGTCCCACTCACTCCTATGATCTTTACTTGTCCAGTGACAAAAATAGTACATATAAAATCCAGCTGGGGCTTTTCTAGAACATGAACACTAAACTACATGAACAGGTGGTTCAGACTCCCATTTTGCCTAGGCACAGTGAGCATAGCGAATGGAGTACCCATGATTCCAGAGTGGAAGGCTACACAATGAGCCTAACTACATGGAATCCCTCTCACCAAAGATAATTTGGCAACTCCTCCTGCTGAATGTCTAACAAGTCAACAGTGGTGATGAGTGCTGAGCCCCAGATCTGGATTCATACCTTAGAAGATTGCCAGTAACCTTTTGTCAAGTTGGTTTCATCAAACTCCTTCCATCCTGCAAAGTTAGAATTGCCATCAATTCTGACCAGAATTGACACATACTTTAAGTGTTAATTTGCATTTCATGTAGAACCACTATCTGTGGGCTTTCTAAGTGCCTGGTTCACTTACATGGAATTCCATCATGTCAGAACAAAGTATACCTTATAGCAAAAAAGATGCCAATAATAAGCATAAAATGCAATGGTTCTTCCACATACCACACCCATCAGTAGATGCTGGCCTATAAGAGTAGTGGAATAGCCTCATAAAGATGAAGCTGAGACATTAGCTTAACTTCTCCTGGATACAGTTATATTCCCTAAATGAATGGCCATTAAATGAAACTTTTGACTCAGTAGGTAGGAAGAAACTTTTGACTCAGGTAAGTGTAGGAAGAAAAGAGTATAAGTAACAGTGGCATGGCTTACCATCACTTCCCATGACTCAGGGAATTTGTACTTTAATCATTTGCCCAGGAAGTCTTATTTTTCAAAAGAGAGTGTTTACATCAGGGAAAACAGTAAGAAGTCCACTGAACTTAATACTTTGGATACACTCACCTTGAATCAGCAGAGCAGCGAGTTAAAGAAATGAAATTATCACACTGACAAGGGTAATTAACCTTGACACTCAGGAAGAGATAAGGCTTCAGCTGCAT
This sequence comes from Ateles fusciceps, assembly GCA_036589455.1. Taxonomy (NCBI): domain Eukaryota; kingdom Metazoa; phylum Chordata; class Mammalia; order Primates; family Atelidae; genus Ateles; species Ateles fusciceps. The sequence goes on along the minus strand of JAZHEH010000065.1, from coordinate 2,571,971 downwards.
AATGGGGGCAGGGAGGAATATGTTTGCCACCGTTATCAACAGAGACACCTCTTTTTATTCTCATGACCAGTTTTAACTGAAAATTAGTGAATGTAGCAACATAATGTAAAGTGTATGACAACGAGGGTCCTTGACACTTCAGAGATGAGCACCTGGGTGACTGCACCAGGCAAGCCACGGAAACTAGAAGTTCTAGCTAAGGGAGTGGGGAAAAGGAGTTGAGAGTGGGTAGGGGAGCAAGGAGAAGATAAGCAATAGCCAGAGCCTTGAAAGCAACTGTACAGCAGGACCCAGTAGTTCATACCACTCATGCTCTTCTCGTTAATTTTTTTAGAAATTGGGACAAACTAAAATCCAGATACTGTGGTGAATAAAATATATTTAATGTGACATTCAAGTGGAAAGAATGCTCCATGGTATAAGAAATTAATGCTTCCTTCTAGATCTTTCTGTGAGGACTGTAAATGTCCGTTCCCTCTTCCCCTTCTAGTACGAATATTGTCTCCCATTGGTTCTCAATTAGTCCTTTCTTTGGAGAGTTGCCTATACTTGACAGTAGACACCTCTGCAGAGAGGGTCTCCTTGCTGCCAGTCCCCTCATGACACCCTATGCAGTGGACAGCTCACAGAAGATGATCAACTTATATATTACAAAATTCTGCCTCCCTTGACTTGAAGTTGAGACAACTCTGCAATGCAATGTATACTTCAGACCCTCCTGTGCAGGAGTCGAAGGCATGACTTAATCTGTGATGGTGTTCTATATTGGCTTTTACTCCTCCCGATTCTGCTTCCTTCACTACCTGTTAAGGGTTTCTACTATGCACTCCCTACATAAATCAAATATATTTGAATATTTGTTCCAGCCTGTTTTTCAGAACACAACCTGAAATATGCTATGACCCAGAAATTCAATTTCTAGGCTATCCTTACCAAAAAATGACACACTGTACAGCAAATGATACGTATAAGAATGTTCATAACAGCATTACTTATACTAGTCCACTTGAATACAGGATGTGGCAGATTGTATTTCCCAAAACAGCTGAAAAACTATCTTCTATCACACATGCCCTTCTTACAACATGATTTTGACACACCTCCAATCTAATGTTGCTTTCTGTAAATCCTTCTCTTAAAATCTGGTTGTTCTTTTGTTGGTGTCTTTGAAAATAGAGTATGGAGGAAATGATGTTGTGTGACTTCTGAAGCTAGATCATAAAGACATCATTAATTCAACGATTTATCAGGAAATCACTCATAGAAAACAGTCATCTTTCCATGTGGAAACCCAAAGTAGCTTGCCCAAAGACCACGTATAATGTGTCAGACAACTTCCAAATGCCAGTGTGAGCTGACGACCAGCATCAACCGTTAGAAACCTCCAAAGGTCTCCAGTCCCAGCCACTCAGGCACCCTTGACCTTCAAGTATTCCTTGCTGAGGCCCTAGGCATCTGTGCAGCAGAAACAAACTATTCTCAATGTGACCTGTCCCATTCCTCTACCACACAGAATCAGAAATAATAATTAAATTATTGCTTTGTCCTACTGAATTTTTTGGAGTTTTGTTACACAGCACTGACAAGCAGGATACAATGCATAGTATATTCATACAGTTGTGAAAGTCAGTGGCATCATATGGATGGGTCTTGCATAATGTTGAGTAAAAAAGATACAGAATATTTTCAGTGTGGGATTCAATGTGTAAAATAGTAAGAAAAGACAAACTATGCGATTAGAAATCAGAAGAGTAGTTACTTTGTGGGAGATGAAGGAGGGTGCTTATTTGAGGAGGCATAAGGATGATGGCAGAATTTTACTTCCTGACTTGAGCAGATGGGTCCACTTTGTGACAGATCATCAAGTGATATATGGAAGATTAACAAAAAATTGGTATGAGTCATACACAACAAAATAAAATTTATCTTAATAAATGCAAGAATTACACTTCAGCTTTGTGATATACTAGATAATTTATCTGATATTTTATTATTCAGTTTTGCATATATATTGTTTGTTTAGGTATTTTGAGTTTCTCATAGGTTTTTCTCAAAATTTCAGTAACAAATTAGTGCACTTTCATCTGGTTATAAATCACACATTTCTTTGATAATTCTTAAGTGATAAGAAATTACTAGTTAACACTAATGCCTTTCATATTTATAATGTGATCATTTTTATTTTGAAATATTTCTGCACTCTAGACCTAGAATTCTAAAACAGATGTCTAAAATTTTATTACTATTTACAACCAATATACTATTTATTGTGCATTTTTAAAGTCCTGAATGAACTACTGTTAATTATTTATAGGTAGTTAATTTTTCCATTAAAACATAAGTGATGTTTTAGAACCTCTATGGAAAAATTATTTTTAAACTACAATTCATTAGTTCCAAATCTAGAACAGAGAGATCAAAAGAATTAAACTTTATAATATACATTAAGTTCAAACCAAAAAAAAAGGATATCTGTAAGAATCTTATAAATCTTAGAAAGGTTTTATGTTGAATGGGATGAGAATTCTTGATAGGAAGAAATAATCCCATATGGTCTTTAATGTCCTAAAGAAAACTATCTCTAAGAGTATGCATTTCTTTTTACTTTGCCAGAACAGCCTCAGACCAATATCCATGTCATTCTTTGAATTAAGTAGCTCCTTCAAATAGTCTTTGAGTTGCATTCCTTTTCAGGGATACCTCTCAATTTTAATTACACAGTTGCATTTACATAGTATCTGCTTAGTGTAGATTCGATATTATACTTTACTAAGTTAGGGTCATGGCATTCCCTAAATAAATAAATGATTTCATTACAGTATATTAAACTGAGATTTTAGGACCTTTTACCAAAATACGACTTCCAAAGCTAGAAGTTATGCCCATGATAATGCTGGATGAATTTGATGATAAATCCTTTCCAGATGTAACACAGGTAATTAAACAGAAAATACAATCTTTTTCAAATAAACAGTTCTTATTTGTTCTATAATCCAATGTCTGATTTAATTTTTATAAAATATCCTAAGTGACAATATAAAAATATTTTTGAGGCAGTTCAAGAATTAATTATTTAAAATTAAACAAGCTGAGTGCAATTACAGATTACTAAGCATTAAGAATTCTCACTCTTATAGTAAAATAAACTTTCAGCCTAGAAATACTCAGGGAATAATAAGGAGTAAAAAGTAAGTGTCTTAATATGGTGCTTGTTGGGGTATCTCTTATTAGGAACAGTTTGTCCTTTGCAATAACAACTGTTATTTGCATTATATAAACATTAAATGATTCCTGCAAATACTTCAGTCTCTTACAACATATCGTTTGATGTTCTTTATTAGTTGATAAACTTATTAGTAAATAATCTGCTTCTTAGGGATTTGAGACCTATATACTGACACGTTTTATTTGCCTTTGTGTATTGCAACTTTAAGAATTAAAAAAAAAGAAAAAGCAAGCAATGAGAGACACTTTGATGTGACAGGAAAATTATAAAATGTGGAACCACTCATTTTAGGTTTGATTATTGACTACCAATTACCATCTAAATAAACTTAAGAAAATTTAATCTCTCTAAACTTCAATTCCTTCTTCTGTAAAATGTAATGTATGCTCTTCATAAAAACATATTGCATTTAAATCATGGGATTATGCTTTGGTAAAAAAATAATTAAGAATGCTATAATCCACTTAGTAGATTAAAGTTTTAAAACATGGCGAAGGTTGTTGAACATTAAAGTACATTTTTTGTCCTGTAGAATGTGAAACTCTGCAATTTGGAAATAAAAGCTGCATATTTCAATTTCCAAACCAAAAAACACTTTACACTATTTTATAAATATATATGTGTATAATCAGAAGTATATTAAACTCAACCTCATGGATATGTTTTTTCAGTGTCCTAAGACTTTTTATATGTTATTGAGTAACTGAAGCATCAATGTCTAGTTTGCGGTATTAGCACATTGAAAAATGAGTTATCCCATTGTTCAGTCACATAATCATAGATATTGAGCTAGAAGAATCTTCACAGTGATTAATTGAAATTATTCCTTCTTCTAAAATGTTAAAATCTCTCCAGAAAAATTAAAACATATTAATTCATATTCCTTGAACAAATTCACACTTATTCTCGTCTTCCTGTAGTAAATGCAGATCATGATATTGTAATCCTATTCTCCCTTTCATCCTCACACTTGCTGGCATAGTACTCTCTTCCAGTATAGTTCATTTCCATAAACTGAAGATAAAAGAGTAATGATATCCTTCAGAATGACAAAGAAATTTGAAGGCTTTTCTAATTTGAAAGACCAAACACCCTAAGTAAAGACTAGGTTATTAATTATAAGACAGAAACAAATTAGGTTGCTGTATTTTTATTTTTCTATCCTTTTGTGAATTAATTTGTTCTTTTAGAGTCTGGGGATTATTGTTGGGAGACACTGATATTCTATGGAGTAGGTAAGAACAAGTCAACCACATACTTTTAAAAATAAACATTTTTTTATAGCCTGTCTGAATTTGCTTTGGGGACAAAAAACACAACCAACCTGTGGTCCTTACTCTTAAAAGAGTGAAAGAAGACAACATTTACATGAATTCAATGCTTCAGTGTCAGAATTTTGTTTTAAAACACCTGGATTATGATATAGGGAGGCAACAATTTAATTTGAGTTCAAGCATTAAGATTGATAATAGAAAATTCTGCTAGATGTGAAAACAGAAAAAAGAAAAAAAGAAAGAAAAGGTAAATGGAGAGATGTTTTATAAGAATCGCATTGCTTATCTATATTCTAAATCTTGAACTGGAGAAGGGATGAGTCATTGCTAGATTCCCCAACAGAAAAACAAAGTGCATGCTTAAGTCACATAACCAGGAGCACAAAACATTTGTTTGAAATAATTTGATATCTGATGTGTGTGTGTGTGTGCTTGTGTGTGTGTACTTGCAAACCTATCAATCTAAGCATTGGGGGAAAACATTGTTATTTGTCATTAAGTTTCTATAAAATACCATCATCTTACATTGAATAGCTTATGATTGGGCATTATATTAATATATGGTTAGGGCTTATAAAATCTTCAGTTGCTCTATATCAGTTATCAGTTTATTGTCACTTAGCTCCAAATCCATGCATTTTTGCCCTGCTTTTATGGTACTGTAAACATTTCAGCTTTGCTAGCTGACATAGTGTTAGGCTCTTAAAGGACCGCTGAAAGCAGAATGGATTTTTCTAACTGATCTGGATCTTTTCTTACAGCTTCCTGGCTAGTAGTGCATGGGAAAAACCATAGTTCATAACCTCAGTAGGTTTTACCTGCAGCACACAACAGGCACCTTCTCAGTGAGTTTTGCTTGCATCCTGGAAGGTAGTTTATTTACCAGCTCATTTATGTTATCTCAGAGAACTTCTCTACTATATAGTGGACTTCAGACACAATGTCTCTCATAAGGTAAATCTATTAGTCTTGATGTGAGCAGAGGCCCTCTTTGTTTTTCCTTAGATTATCTCCTTGACATGTAGATTCTAGATTCTACATTTAGAATTTAGTCTAAATGTAGTCATTGCTTCGTGAATCCATCATTTCTATATTCTTTAGAGTTCTCTTTACTTCTCTTACTAATTTAACCCCTCTTTATAGATGATAATTATTTATGTTAAAATTTCCTATTAAAAATGCTGTTACCTGTCCTCTAATTGGACCCTGAACAAATAAATGTCATTGCAAAAGTCTATCTCCTTTTTTCAAGTAATCTCAATTCCATTTCACATAAATTAAAACCAAAGGCATGGGAATCAGATAGCCTGGGTTTAAATTTTGATTCTGTTACTTAATTCTGATAAAATAACCTCTCTGAGTTCCTAATTCCTCAACTGCAAAATAAAAATGATAAAAATAGTACTTGCTGCGTAGCGTTATAGTGAGGATTAAATAAGTTAATTCACACAAGATCCATAGAACAGTGCCAGGCACATAGGAAAAATCAATTAATATTAGCTACTTATTTTATTATTACTATTTTTTAATCTCCCCCTTCATACGATTACAGTCACAGAAAAACATGCAAATTATTTCATAATTTTATGTAGTAGATCAAAAGCAAAATGAAGAGGATAACTCAGATAATCACCTTTTGTAGGAAGCCTCCCCTCACTGTCTTCTCATCTTCCCACTTCTTTGTATCATTGAGAACTGTCATTACGATGATCACACTTCACTGTAAATCGTTTCTTTAGAAATCTGCTTTCTAAAGCAAAATGAGAGTCAGAGGCTACTCTCCCTCAAGTCTCATACCTGGTAAACACTTAGGAAATGTTTAAGGAAGGAGGGCAAGAGGGAAAAAAAGTGAACTTTTTTGATCTGCATCATTTTCCTCAGTTTTCAAGACACAGAACTAACTTGAAATATAAAACTGACCCTGTCACCTCTAATAAGGGAAACTATTTTATTTCCTGTGATACAAAAGTGAAATAGGGAAGTACTTATAATCTAAGAAGGTCAGGTGTTGAGGGAGGTGAGGCAGAGATCTGTCTTGTGCTTAACAGTTAAAAATCTGTGGGTTCTGCTGCTGCGTGCTGACTAAGTAACAATAGCCTCTATTCTAAATCACCTTTTCTCCTCTTCTTTAATTAGTTTGTTAATGAGCTAATGTTTCCAATAGTCTGTGAAATTTAAAAAACTGTGTTTTTTTTTCTAAATATTTTCACTGGACATCAAATATGTTCCACCCATAATGTGATTTTCATTTCTCTGTTTATAAAAGAATAAAAAAGACAGCATTAAAGAAGTGCAGGTGTCTGGTGGGTGAATAAATAAACACTCCCAGCATGTGGAACAATTAAATAATGTCAAACAAAATGGGATCAGAGGCAGATGCAGTCACCACAGGAATAACACTTAGGCAAAGGGAAAAGCTCCAAGGGAATCTCTGACAGAGCAACTTAGCTCTGCAGGAGAGGCAATCAAGCATTTGTTCCTTTGGCAATTACGAGTATTCTGGACACTCTGTATGCACATGGGAGGGAGGTCCTCAGGCAATTCTGAGGGAATAATGATTAAGTTTAAACGTTGCCAAGTAATCAGAACACTGAAGTAGATGCACAAACACAGGCTCTCCCCAGCAAAACCATAGTACTCAATATTTCTTAAACAAGCACAACTTTCTTATCTTTGTGTCCCATTCCCTCTACATGGAATATTTTTTTTATTGCTTATAACACTCTCTATTTTGATGTTTAAATCACATTCATTCTAAAATCCTTAAAGGCTACTTTTCATGAAGCATTATCTAATAACTCCAGCTTTGTATGAATTAAAATAGCACCTCCATTCTTTTAAAAAAATATTTCTAACAAAATTTGCTACAAAGTTAAGTGGGTTGCGGGGGACATGTATTTTATTTCATGTAAAGGCAAGGCATCTGTAAAAATTACAGAGCAGAATATAAGGAGCAAAAATCAGAAACTACAATACTTTGGGAAAGGAACAGTTCATATCAGGTTTGGATGATAAAAACAATTCACATGAAGTAAATTTGAACCTTGAAGAAAGAAAATTAATAGGCCGAAATGATTACAGGATGCTCTGGACAGAAGTGGACCCAGCAAGAAAGACAGGAATAAGGGAAGTTATACTGGATTTGAGGGATTAGCAAATGAAACATTTTGATTCCTATGTGTAATAGGTGAAAGAAGTTTCTTCTAAACAAGAAGATTAAGTTAAGAAATGGAAGATAATTGAATATTAAGTATGAATTTAATCTATTGAATATTTCAGGACCACTAAGGATTTTAAGGTTTGAAGAGATTAGTGTGATCTAGTTTAAAAGTTTTAAAAAATAAGTTGCATATTTTATTTGTGAAATGTATTTTAATAACGTAAGAAATATTCTATGCTTGTAGTTTAATGAGCAATTGAACTGTGTTATCAAATTTTCTTTAAAAAATCTGAAAGGCAACCATTGTGCACATGCAAAAAATGACAAAAATTCCGATTTGAAAAAGCACACTTATGTATAAAGGAATGCACAATGACTTATTTTAAAAGTTGGGGAAAATGTGCAAACAACACTTAAGTCCATAAGAAATTAGTTGACCTGACGCAGAAGAGTAAGAACAAGGCAGACATGTGTACAAACATTCCATTAAAACTTTTAGTCATATGGAAAAGCTGTTTTGTAATCTTATTTTCATTATCTTCTGGAAATTTAAACTCTATAAGGCAAGATATCATCTAGACCTTAGAAAGAAACAAGACTCTGGCCTACAGGAGGGAAAATAGTTCATACCATTTTAGTAACATGCATTGCTTATTGTGGGAACAAAGAAAAACAAGCTATAGTTTCTAACTTATAATACAGGGCAGCTTTAGGTAACAAAAACACAAAGATACACTTTTTGTAGTATATCATAGCCTGTGGTGAATGGTGATTTGTACATGTGTAAGGAGCCTTGAAAGCACAATGTTGTATATTTCCACCAATCGGAGTGAGGGGCAGGAAAAATCTCCTGCCCCTCACTCCAATTGGAGGAAGGATATAACATTGTGGAGGGGATGGTTCATATACTAAATTTCAGAGGATGACTGAGAACTATTGGGTTACAGTAAATTTGCAAAGGCATTCCAGCCTAAGAAGAGCATGGAAAAAAAATGCACAGAAATGAGGAATAGTGTGCTGCTTATTATCACAACCATTTTACTATTTCACTGTATCACCTTAAGGGAAGAGCATCCCATTGATTAAGAAAGTAGACACATCTCAGTTCTGCTTTTATAAAAACGTAAATTGTATTTGACATTATTTTCTTCAATAGTTCAAGGAACCTCAGGTAGTACATATTGGTATGCATTTTTCTATCATTATTCTCCTTTTATTTACTGTGACAATAACATCAGATATATCCTCTCAACAAATTTTGAAGTTCATAATACATATTGTACAATACTATAAGTAATAGGTATGGTAGATCTCTAGAACTTACTCAACTGGCAAAGCTAAACTTTATACTCATTATCAAGACTCCATTTTCTCCTTTCCCTAGCTCCTGACAACCACAATTCTACTGTCTGAGTTTATAATATTGACAATTCTAGATACTTCACGTAAGTTAGATCATGTAGTATTTGTCTTTCTGTGTCTTTCTGATTTCATCTAGCATTGTAACCTCCAGGATTTTATATGTTATACCATATGACAGAGATTCTTTTCAAGGCCAACTAATATCCCATATAGTGTATGTCTGCATGTGTGTGAATGCATCTGCATGTATGTGTGTGTTTATATACACATTTTCTTTATCCATTCATCTGTCTGTGGGCAATTAAGTTGTTTCCACATCTTTTATATTGCGGATAATGCTGTAATGGCACACAAATAGGGTATCTCTTCTAGATACTGATTTTATTTACTTTAGTTACGTACCCGGAAGTGGGATTGCTAGGTCCTATGGTATTTCCATTTTTAGAATGTTTCAGGAACTTCTCTATCATTTTCAAAAAATGGCTGCATCACTTTATATTCCCAACAACAATTTACAAGAGTCCTAATTTCTCTACATCCTCACCAACACTTGTTATCTTTTTTTTTTTTTAATAATAGCTACTCTAACAAGTATGGCAGGATACCTCATTGTGGTTTTGATTTGCATTGTCCTGATAATTGATGATGCTGACCACCTCTTGATCATTTGTATGAGGCAACAAAAGCTAAAAAAGACAAATGGGACTGCATAAAACTAAAAGGCTTCTGCACACGAAAGCAAAAGTTTAAATCAAAAGGCAACCTATGAAATGGTAGAAAATATTTGCAAACCATATATCAGATTGGAATTTAATATTCACAATGTATAAGGAACTCACACAACTCAATAGCAAAAAAATGAAGTAATCCTATTTTAAAATGGGCAAAAACGTGACCAGATCTTTCTCCAGCTCTGCTTTTGATATTTTAAACTAAAAATCACAGAAGTGCTATAGGAGATCAGTCAGGGTGGGGGGAAAAATTATAGGAAAGACACAGACCTCCTTGAAAGGCTGGAAGGTTTTGCAAAAGCTTTGGGAAAGGGTTATGGCAGAAAGCAGCCTAATCCTCTTACCTTGAGCTGACACCAAAGAGCAGATAACAAGGTAATGAATGTAGAGGAGTTTATCTAAATAGCTTGTTTACCCATGTTGTCCTAAAACCAACCTTTGATCATTCGCACGCAGGACTGCTCTCTACTCAATGGGTCAACAATATTTATCACCCACAAATTGTTTTTGCTCCAAGCATTAAAACTGTACTAAATAAATGCAAGCATCTCCAGCTTATCGGGGCTGAGGCTGCACTCTTGTCAGTGGTGCTAAGCCGTGAGCACACTAGCTGCACTGACAGGCAAGCGTGTGTGTGCATACTTTTCTCATCCACTGCTCAGCCAAAGTCTGCAGGACAGACTTGGCAGCTGATCCCCCCACATGAGGAACACTGCAATGGATCATGATGAAACCCTCGAAAGTGAAGGTAAAGAGACTGAGCAGTCCGTAAGGCAGTAAGTCATTGCTGCCTGCTTGGGATTTCCTAGTTTGAGGGAATTGTTCAAGCTAGGGCTTCATCATGGGACAACAGTTATCAGCACAACAGAAACAGTATATAAAAGTATTGAAACAGCTGCTTAAAACTAGGGGAGGCTTGGTTTCACAGACTCATTTAAGGGATCTAATACATATTGTTGTTTCCTATAACCTATGGTTCCCAGAAGAAGGCATGCTAGACATAGAGCTCTGTGAACAAGTGGGGGAGAAATCTTAACACCATGCTCAAGGGCAATGGGTCCCAGTAACATCTTTAAAGATTATTAATCTTTCTATAGAGGCAAAGGAGAGGGAGAGATGAAGAAACAAAGCAGATCAAAAGATGAAAATAATAAAATACCTACTGAAATAAATATCATTTAAAATAATTACCAACTGAGATAAATTTGCTAATATTTGCAATGATGACACATGTGAATGAAATCTTATTCCCAGTTTGTTAATATGTATTTTTTTAAGTTTTAGTTCAAACAGTAAGGCAAAATAACAAAATAACTCAGCTATTATCATTCTACATGTTAGTAGTACCATTTCAAAGCCTGCTGACATTAAGTTTTCTTCTCCTACAGCCTTCCAAAAAAAGTATTCGTGATAGATAATTTTCTCAGAAGAAAAAGAATTGGATTGTAAACAGGATAAAAGTTTTACAAAGATGACACAGCTTAGTATAAAATTTAATTGGCACAGAAACTCAGCCTTATAACTCCCAGGTCATTGTTAATCTTTCTTCTATCAAAATAGAGAAAATTAATTTACAGTTTTCCTGACTTCATTACACCCTTCCTCCCTCCTCCCTCCCTCCTTTCTTCTTTCCTTTTTTTTTTTAGTAGTTGTTATTTTGGATTTATCAAACAAAAATCTGCTTAAATGTCTCTTTAATATTATTTTGTGTCTTTTATCTTATAATTCTGCTAATTCCAATTAATCAACTTTATAAGATGCAATATATATATATATATATATATACACATACATGTATGTATATATGTACACACATACCGTAGCAGGTTTGCCATAAACAACAAGACCAGTTTTATTTGTGACATGTGAAAAATTATTTTATTACATTTTCATTAGTATAGAGAGGCATAGCTCTTACAGTTCACTGCTCATATTCCTGGCTGAGCATTTTAGCCCCTGAAAAGGTAAAGCACAAATTCAATTCAGGGACACTATTCAAAGTGTGACTCTTAGACTACAACTCACAGGTAATTTACTCAACCTAAAATCCGAAGGACCTCTTAATAATGAGACTATTTTTCATTGTTGATGAAGAAGAGCCTTCTGGTTTATAGAGGCAGACACACTGAAAAGAGATGTATTGGTAAATATTCTCAAGATAAAATCAAGCTTATTATAGACCATTGACTAGGATCATTCAATCTGGCTTGGTAATTAGATATCACTTTCTGGGAAGCACATACATTAGAAGAGGTTAAGTGAGTTACATTTTGGCTCAGGAACTCTATTATGTGATGATATCATTGTGTATTCATGTATCATGCTCTTGAAAAACCAGTCATAGTTTGCCCTTGGACATACATCTGTTGGTTTATTATTATTTATATCCTTCAGCATTCAAAAATAGCTTCTTTATTATTTTTTTCTTTAGTCTCTTCCATAGGGTCCTCCAATATATTCTCCATTATTTTGCCAAATGATAGGCTGTATTGTCTTTCTATTATACATAGTGATCAAAGGATTGGATTTGGAAGTGACCGGGTACTTTCAAATGTTTACTCATTTGTGTAATATGCTCATTGTAACACTTAGCACATAATATGTTTGAAACATTGGTCATGATTATTACTAATAAACAGTTAATGATCAATAGGTCATATTAGTAATTATAGTTTTCTTGTAGGAAGGGAAGGTTTTATTATTAAAACACTTTAAAAATTTGTTTTGTATTTAAAGATTACAAATTCACTATTCCCCAAGGTCATTTTCATACAGATAAATTTTTCACATCAATGTCTTTTTTTACATTCCTGGCACATCATTTACTTTACTGCCCAGATGGTTTTGGTTATACCACCTTTTTCAATTATATATTGCTGTATAAAATATCAATACAAAATCTAGTGGCTTAAAACAATAACAATATGTATTTTGCTCATAAATTGCAATCTGGACAAGTCTCAATAGAGAAAGCTCAATCTGAAGGTTTGGTCACTCACATATCTGGCACCTTATGCTGGTTGTGGACTGGGACGTTTTAGCTAGGGCTATAACAGAAACACTTAAAAGTTGTTTTGTCATGTGCTTACTTGGCTTCCTAACAGCATGGTAGCTGGATTCCTCATGAAACATCTCAGGAGGTCTAACAGTAAAATTTGTCATTTTTTTTAACTTAACCTCAACAGTTACATACTGTTCAATTCATTGCAGTCATAGGTCTACCCATAGTTAGATGTAAAGAACAGATACCCCATATGTCAATAAAGAAGTATCAATATTACATTTTAAGAAGTGTATGGAAAATAAAATAAATGGTTGAGACCATCACTGGGAAATACAATTAGCCAGACTGCCCTCTAATAAAAAAAGTTTATGTTCCTTGAACATGCAAAATGCACTCATAGTTTCTCCCTAGGAAACCTCTCAAATTCTAATGTATTATAGCACCAGGCCCAGGCTAGAGGCCCAGGAACTTACCATCAAAATTAGGTTCAAGAATAGTTTAGTCTCCTTAGGTCTGACTCCTTCACTACAGCTCTTCAAGTTCAATTCTCTTTCTTAGAGCTGGACTCTTATCTTGATCTTTAAAGAGGATAGTAGCTGTTAAATTTACTTTAAAATAGGTTAGAATAGCCAAATGTCACATTCATATAAATCTCATAATATTTTCTGAAACATCTATTTATTTCAAGGCATTACTACAGAATTGATTTACATTCTGAAAAAAATAAACACTCTCATGTTTGTAACCACAAAATATATTTATATAGAACCACCTGGTGTTTTAAAGAGACTGATTAGCCTTATTTACAGAGGGTAGTTCTCTGTAGTCAACATCTGTATTTCCTATGACCAGCTGATCTCATCTCTGTGGGAACCCCTAAATAATATAGTAATGGAAAGGAAAAACAAGATTTAAATGATTAACACTGAAATACAATAGTGTGCATTCTAAACAATATTGATTTTTGCCTTTCAGATATTGATTGTCCCATAATATTCATATAGGTAATTTTTTTTCTTACTAACTACAGTATAATTTTCTAAAGTTCTTCTTTTATTTTAAAATTTGGTCTACCATAAAGACTAAAAAAGAGGAAACTCTATTGGACATACAGTTTCATTTTCTCATTGATCACCTAAACATATCTTTGCACATATTGGTGCTGTTCCTTTTTACATTCTGAGCGAAGACCATGAGTCACAATGTAGCAATACTAGGGTGAAACACAAAATATCTTCAGAAAACACAGCACATTTGAGAGGAATGGGATGCTAGTGGTAATTATAATATGACAAAGAATATACATCAAAATAATTCTGGGCAAAGGATATTTTTTTCCAAGATGGCAGATTAGAGGCTTTTAACCTGCCTCAGACCTTGGAAATAGCAAGACTGTGCAAAAAGATAAAAAAGATAAACTCTGTGAGCTTTAATTCAAGACTGAAAATGTGAACCCACTGGAGTCATGAAGGACACCATAGATCCCAGAAAGGAAAACACGTTAAAATAACCCCTAAGATGGCATCTGGCTGATAAAAGTGAGTGAAGCCCTAGTACATTAGAGAGCCAGAGAGCCTCCTCCTGTGATTCACCTTCCACTGGGTATCCCAGCAACCCAGGCCAAGGAAGAGCACTTTGTTTCTCCCAAGCCCTGGAGCTAACTTGGGGAGAGGTTTGGAGACACTGAGAGGGGAAAGATACTAGGAAATGCTTCAGGCATTTTCTCAGACCCAGGACTCAGAGCAGGATACCATTTTTAATTCAAGTGTATTCAAAATCAGTCATTTTTAGTGTGGCCACATTTTTAGTGTGGTCATACATTTCTGTCTTCGGCCAAAGATTGGGGCACAGTGATTTAGATTAGGGTTGGGCCTCCACAGTCAGGATTGTGGAAAATACTTTAGCAGTAGACACTGGAATTATGCTCTCCCTTGTCACAAGAATTGGGTAAAAGAAGAGTGATTAAAGCTGCAGTTTCTCCTGGGTGATAAGATTTGCAGCCAGAGCCAGTTTGGTGACCTGGAACAGGTCTGTGTGTGTCATTGCTACAGGTTCCAGCTTGCTCCCCTGGGGTCATAGTGCGACTGAGACCTCTTCACTCCACCTCCAGGCATTCAGAGCACACACGTGCCTGGACCAGCAGCTTGAACAGCCTCACTTTTCCTGTGCAGAGAGTGTGTTATAGTGGGATCCTCTACACTGCATACGCAGGAAGATCTATAGGCATTCAATACACATGGTCACCCAGATTGGCAGCCTGAGTCACTCTACACTTCTTGGGCAAAGATCTTGGTACAGAAGTTCATGCTCTGCTCCATGCTTAGGTATATCTTTAGGGATTTGGAGTACTCACTTGCCCAGATCAGCAGCCTGAGCTGTCACACCCTTCCTGTACAGAAATCCAAGTGCAGTGGGACTCTCTCTGCTCCATGGCCAACCAGACTTCCAGGTATTCAGACAACTTCTCACCCAGGTCAGTAAACATAAGTCACCCACTCTTTCAAAGAAGAGATTGTGGTGCAAGCAGACCTTCTCAGCTCCGAGTGCAGGCAGTCTCCAGGCATCTGTGGCATCTACTCTCTGGGATTAGGAGTTTAGGCTTCCCCCATGCAGAAAACATAGGGCTAAGGAGGTTTCCCTCCTCTACACCTAGGCACACTTCTGGGTGCTTGGTGGCCCCCCACTGCATTCTCCCTCAGTTCTGGTGCTTCTGCCTGCCATGGTAGAATCTATAGGTTTGCCTGCAGATCTGGTCCTGCCCTTCTTGCAGCCTGTATCCCCTCTGATGAGTAGGAAGTTAAGACCACTCTGCACTCTACATATCAGGCCATTGTCTGAGACAACAAAGAGCTTCTTCCAGTAAATAAGGATCAAGTATATACCCAACACAGTGGCCAGCTCTTAACTATAAGTGGCATATACTGGCTTTTAGATCTAACTGCACAACCCAATAAAACACCTGACAATAGATATTCATAAGTCTATAGAAGCAAAGCCAAAAGGCCCTACCTAACATTATCTATAGCCACACTCTCCTAGGGAGGACGGGAAAGGAAAAATGAAAGAACTATCAAACCAATAATATAATAGAAAAAAAGAAAGAAATAAAAGATACAATCCTCATGAAAATAGTTTTCAAGATTAGAAGTGCCAGCATCTCTGGATGTGAAGAAACCAGTGCAAGAATTCTGGTATCTTGAAAAATCTGAATGTAATGACACTGCCAAAAGATTCTACCAACTCTTTAACAATATTCTCTAACCAAAATGAAAACTCAGAACTGACAGAAAAAGAATTCAAAGCATGGACTGTAAAGAAGCTCAATAAGATCCAAGAAAAGGTTGAAAATCAATACAAAGAAACTTCTAAAGCAATCCAGGATATGAAGAGATAAACACATTATAAATAAGTCAATCAGAGATTCAGGAATTGAAAAATTCACTTAGGGAATTACAAATTACAATGGAAAGTTTATCAATAGATAGGACCAACCAGAAAAAAAAAAAAAACTTAAGAGTTTGAAGACTGATCTTCTGAAATTGGTCAGACAAAATACTTTTAAAATGAATTTAAAACATGAACAAAGTACTAAAGAATTATGGGATTATATAAAGTGACAAAAATCTATGAATTATTGGCATCTTTAAGAGATAAAGAGAAAAAGTAAAAAATGTGGAAAATATACATGAAGAAATAATTCAAAAACATTTCTCTAATCTTGCTAGAGAGGTAGACATTCAGATACAAGAAATACAGAGAACATTTGTGATATACTATACAAAATGAACATAATCAAGGCATATACTCATCAGACTGTTCAAAGTCAACATTAAAGAAAAAAATCAAAGGCAGCCAGTAAAAAAGGTCAGATCATGTACAAAAGAAATATCTTCTGGCTAACAGCAGACTTCTCAGCAAAGCTTGCAAGTTAGGAGAGACTGAAAACCTATTTGCAAAATTCTTGAAAATAAGAAATTTTAACTAAGAATTTCTTATCTTACTAAACTAAATCCCATAAGTGAAGAAGACATAAAATCTTTCTAGCAAGTAAGTGTTAATAGAATTTTTTACCACTAGACCAGCTTCTACAAGTGATCCTTAAGGGAGTTCTAAACATGGTAATAAAAGAATGATATCTCATACCACAAAAACATCCCCTAGGTACATAGCCTACTGACCCTATAAAGAAACAATGCAATAGAAACTACAAAGCTGCCATCTAAAAACATCATGATGGGATCAAAACATGACATATCAATATTAACTATGAACATAAATTGTCTAAATACTCCACTGAAAAAGCACAGAGTTGCAAGCTGGATTGAAAGAAAAATAACCTATACATCTGCTGTCTACAAGAGACTCATATCACACAGACGTTACACCAAACACTAACAACAGTAAAAAAGGACAAAGAAGAACATTGCATAACGATAAAATGTTCAATCCAACAAGAAGACTTAACTCTCCTAACTATATACACACCCAATGTTGGAGTACCCAAATTCATAAAACAACTACTTCCAAATCTGGAAAAAAATCTTAGACACCTATGCTGTAATAATGTGGGATTTCAACAACCTGTTGTTAGCATTAGACAGATCATTGAGGCAGAAAACCTATGAAGAAATTATGGACTTAAATTTGATGCTTGAACAAATGGACCTAATAGATATCTACAGGATACTCTGTCTGTCAATCACAGAATATACATTTTTCTCATCTGCATGAAGAAGGTACTCCAGGACCAACCATATGCTTAGCCATAAAGTGAGTCTCAAAACACTTAAAAATATTAAAATAATAACAAACATTCTCAGACAATGAAATAAACATAGAAATTAATACCTCAAATTAATGATCTACCATTTTATCTAGAGGAACTAGAAAATAAAAAGAGCAAATTAACCTCAAACGTAGAACAAAGAAATAACTAAAATCAGAGCAGGACTAATAAAATTGAGACACAGAAATTCATACAAAGAATCAATGAAACCAAAAGTTTGTTCTTAGAAAATGTAAAGAGGTTTGATAGACCGATAGCCAGATTTGGAAAGAAAAAAAAAAAAAGAGAGAACATCTAAGTAAGCACAAACAGAAACAACAAGGATGACATTACAACCAATCCCACAGAAATACAAAAAATTCAGATACTATTAGCAACACTTTTAAGAACACAAACCAGAAAATCTACACAATGGATAAATTTTGGGAAAGACACATCCTCCTGAAATTAAAACCCTGAACATACCAATATTGAGCTCAGAAATGGAAACAATAATAAAACACCTGCCAAACGTTAAAAGCTCAAGCCCAGATATATTCACAGGTGAATTAACAGACATACAAAGAAGTGCTGGTGCCAATTCTCCTGAAGCTATTACTAAAAACCAAGGAGGATGAACTCACTATCTCACTTATTCTATGAAGTAAAATTACTCTGATGCCACAACCAGGTAAAAACACAACCAAAAAGGAACTACAGGCCAATATCCCTGATGAACATAGACACAAAAATTCTTAACATAATATTAACAAACCAAATTCAGCAGCACACCAAAAAGTTAATTCACCTCAATCAAGTAGTCTTTATTCTTGCAAGGTTGGTTTAACATACGCAAATTAATAAATGTGATTCAGAGTTAAAAACAAGAACAATATAATCATCTCAATAGATGCAATAAAGTCTTTTGATAAAATTCAAAATTGCTTCATCATATAAAACTTCAACAAATGAGGCATAGAAAGAATGTACCTAAAATAATAAGACTCAACTCTGACAAATCCACAGCCAACATTATACTGAGTGGCAAATGCTGGAAGCATTCCCATTGAGAACTGGAACAAGACAAGGATGCCCACTCTCCCCCACTCTTTCTCCTCATAGTACTAGAAGGGATGGTCAGAACATTCAGGCAAGAGAAAGAAATAAAAGACATCCAAATAGGAAAATAAGTCAAACTATCTCTCAACATGGTTGATATGAAATTTTCTGAATTTCAAATCATTTCCTGATATTCCCTATAGAATCCAACCAAAAGCTCCTGGAAAATATAAATGATTTTAGTAAAGTTTCAGGATACAAAATTAATGTACAAAAATTAGTACCATTTCTATGCACAATTACTATTCAAGCTGAGAGCCAAATTAAGAATTTAATCCCATTTACAATAGCCACACACAAAAAATAAAATATCTGGGAATACATCTAATCCAGAATGTGAAATATTTCTATAAGGAGAACTATGAAGCACAGCTGAAAAATATATAGATGACAATAACAAATGGAAAAATGCTCCAAGCTCATGAATTGGAAGAGTCAATATTCAGCATTGTTCCTCTCAAACTAACAACGTCATACTTCACAGAATTAGAACAAAATGACTATAAATTTAATTTGGAACCAAAAAGAGCCCCAATAGCCAAAGCAATCCTAAGCAAAAAGAAAAATACCAGACATCATGCTCTGTTGGCTCTCTGTCCTCCACTCAAATCTCATCTCAAATTGTAATTCTCATGTGTCGGGGGAAGAACCAGGTGGGAGGCAATTGGATCATGGGGGTGGTTTCCCCCATGCTATTCTTGTGATAGTGAGTGAGTGCTCACAGAGCTGATGGTTTTAAATTATGGCATTTCCTCATGCTCACACAAGCTCTCTCCTGCTGCCTTCTGAAGAAAGTACCTGTTTCCCCTTTGCCTTTTGCCATGATTGTAAGTTACTTGAGGCTTCCTACCCAAGCTTCCTGTTAAGCTTGTAGAACAGTGAGTCAATTAAACTTTTTTCTTTTATAATTACCCAGTTTCAGGTAGTATTATTTATAGCAGTGTGAGAATGGACTAATATAGTAAATTGGTATCAGGAGTGGGGTACTGCTATAAAGACACTTGAAAATGTGGAAGAAACTTTGGAACTTTGTAAGGGGTAGAAGTTGGAACAATTTGGAGGGCTCAGAAGAAGACATAAAGGTGAGAGAAAGTTTGGAACTTCCTAGAGACTCACTGAATGGTTTTGATCAAAATACTGATAATGATATGAACAATGAAGGTCCAGGCTGAGGTGGTCTCAGATAGACATGAGGAATTTCTTGGGAACTGGAGCAAAGGCCACTCTCAATATGCTTTAGAAAAGCAGCTGTAGCCTTTTCTCCTGCCCTAAAGATTTGTAGAAATTCAAACTTGAGAGAGATAATTTGGAATTGGAACTTATGTTTAAAAGAGAACAAAAGCACAAAAGTTTAAAAAATTTGTAGCCCAATGATGTGATAGAAAAAAAAATTCATTTTCTGGGGAGAAATTCAAGCCAGCTGCAGAAAGTTTTAAGTAACAAGGAGCCAAATGTTAATAACTAAGACAATGAAGAAAATGTCTCCAGGTCATGTTAGAGATCTTGGTGGCAGCCTCTCCAATCACAGGCCTGTGGGCCTAGGAGGGAAAGATGGTTTTATGGGTGGGGCCCAGGGTCCCCCTGCTCTGTGAAGCCTTGGGACTTGATGTCCTGTGTCACAGCTGTTTCAGCTCCAGTCGTGGCTAAAAGGGGCCAAGGTACAGCTTGGGCCATTTCTTCAGAGGGTGCAAGACCCAAGCCTTGGTGGTTTCCACATGTGTTGGGCCTGCAGGTGCACAGAAGACAAGAATTGAGGTTTGGGAACTTCTGCATAGATTTCAGAGGATGCAGGAGCAGAGCCTTCATGGAGAACTTCTGCTAGGGCAGTGCAGAAGGGGATTGTGGCTTGAAGCCCCCCCATGGAGTCCCCATTGAAGCACTGCCTAGGGAATCTGTGAGAAGGACACTGCCCTCCAGACTCCAGAATGGTAGATCCACTGACAGCTTGCACAGTGTGCCTGGAAAAGCTGCAGACACTCAATGTCAGCTTGTAAAAGCAGCTAGGAGTGGGGCTGTAGCCTGTGAAACCACAGGGGTAAAGCTGCCCAAAACTATGGGAGCCTACCTCTTGTATAAGCAAAAACAGGATGTGAGACCTGGAGTCAAAGGATATTGTTCAGAGCTTTGAGACTTAATGACTGCCCTACTGGATTTCAGAATTCCATGGGTCCTGTAGTCCTTTTGTTTTGTCCAATTTCTTTCATTTGGAATGGTAACATTTACCCAATACCTATGTCCCCATTGCATCTAGGAAGTAACTAACTTGCTTTTGATTTTTCAGGCTCATAGGCAGAAGGGACTTGTCTTGTTTCAGATAAGATTTTGGACTGTGGGCTTTTGAGTTAATGTTGAAAGAAGTTAAGAATTTGAGTGACTGTTGGGAAGGCATATTTGTGTTTTTAAATATGAGAACATACGATTTAGGAGGAGCCAGGAGCAGAATAATATGGCTTGGCTCTGTGTCCCCACCCAAATCTTATCTTTGATTGTAATCTCCATGTGTCAGGGAAAAAACAAAGTGGGATTTTCCCCCATGCTGTTTTCCTCATAGGGAGTGAGTTCTAATGAGAATTGATGGTTTTAAAGTATGGCACTTTCTTGTTCTGGCACACACTCTCTCCTGTTACCTTTTGAAGAAGGTGCCTCCTTCCCCTTGCCTTCAGCCATAATTATAAGTTTTCTAAGGCATCCTAGCCATGCTTTCTATTAAGCCTGTGAAACTGTGAGTCAATTAAAAATATTTCCTTTATAATTACCCAGTCTCAAGTAGTATTCTTTATAATAGTATGAGAATGGACTAACATACATCATAATACTTGACTTTAAATTATACTATAGGTGACAGTAACCAAAACAATATGGTACTGGGACAAAAAAAAGACACATAGATCAACGGAGCAGACAGACAATCCAGATATAAAGCCACACACCTACAGCCATCTGATCTCTGACAAAGTTGACAAAAATTAGCAATGGGGCAAAAACTCCCTATTCAATACAATACCTGTTGCTGGAAGAGCTGGCTAGCCATATGCAGAAAAATGATACTGAGGTCTGACATTTCATCATATACAAAAATTAGCTCAGGATGGATTAAAGTTTTAAATGTAAAACCTCAAATTATAAGAATTCTAGAAAACCTAGGAAACATCCTTCTGGACGTTCTCCTTGGGAAAAAAAATTTATAGCTAAGTCCTCAGAAGCAATTTCAACAAAACCAAAACTGAAAAGTGGGACCTAATTAAACTAAAGAGTTTCTGCACAGCAAAAGAAACCATCAACAGAGAAAACAGACAACGTACAAAATGGGAGAAAAAATTCATAAAGTCTTCATCCAACAAAGGCCAAATATCTAAAATCCATAATGAACTTAAGTTGACAAGCAAAAAGCAAATAACCCATTCAAAAGTGGGCAAAAGATGTGAACAGAATCTCTTAAAAGAAGACATTAATGCAGCCAATACACATGAAAAAATGTTCAACATCATTAATCATTAGAAAAATGGAAATCAAAACCTCAATGAGATACCATCTCACATCAGTCAGAATGGCTACTATTAAAAAGTTAGAAAACAATAGACCCTGCCAAGGCTATGGAGAAAAGGGAAGGCTTATACATGATTGAGGAGAAGAGAAATTAGTTCAGCCGCTGTGGAAAGCAGTTTGGAGAATTTTCCAAGATGTTAATACAGAACTACTGGGTAAATATCTAAAAGAAAATTAAATCACCTAGCAAACAGACATATGCACTGCGGCACTAGGTTATCTGTTCATCACAGCACTATTCACAATAACGAAGCCATGGAATCAACCCAGGTGCCCATCAACAGTACATTGTACAGGGAACTGGAAACTATTATCCTAAATGAATTAATGCTGGAACTAAAAGCCAAATACTGCACATTATTACTTATAAGTGGAGGCCAAACATTAAGCACTCATTGATATAAAGATGGAAATAGACACTGGGAACTACTAGAGGGGTGAGGGCTGGGAGGTAGAGGAGTAAATGTTGAAAAACTAACTATTGGATACAATGTTCACTACCTGGGGTGACAGGAGCATTCATGTCCCAAACCTCAGCATTACAAAATATACTCATGTAACTAATTGGCAGATGTGGCCTCTGAATTTAAAATAAAAGTTGAAATTATAAAAAATACAAAATAATCAAAATCAGAGTCTACTTTGGATTTATTCCAAAGTTTGAATTCTTATATTGCCTCTTATACGTGATCTAATTCAATATATTTACCACCTCTCAGAGTCTCAGTTTCCTTACCTGAAAATGAAAGTAACAGTAACTAATATTAAGTGTTATCGTTAGCTTTGATCTTATTGTATCCTGAGTGTCCAGAGCAGTGCCTGCTATGTGATAGCTTGAAATAATTATTTGTTTAGTGAAAAATTTAATAAATAATGAATATATAAATAAACAAATCAATAAATTAAAGAAATAGCATTAAAATAAATTGAGTTACATAATAGTACATATCATAGAAGGACTAGCAGACAAGCAAATAAATGTCCTTCAAGATAGTCAATGTAGATTCAAAGAAAACATAAAATAAGAAAAATAAGTTAACTTTTAATGTAATATACCCCAAAATTAATCTGTATACATTGTATATTTAATTGAAATTTCAGAACTCGTACTTTCATTTTATTTAATCATATAGAATAGCTTTTTTTAATTATAATTTTTTGTAATGTTCTGTTATTGGAGGTTGTATTAGGTTAGGCTAGGTTATGTTCCATTACAATTAACAACACAGCAAATAGTAACATGAGTTTTTTTTTGCTCCACATGCATGGTCATAATCACATGGTCAATCAATCAATTTGTATCCCTTTAGTATTCTTTAATATTATTCCATAATATTTTTGTTCCTCAAAATAGTATCTTTAAGAACTGTATTTTATTTCCTTATGTTAAGCTACTCAAATTAGATTCCCAGGGCAGCCATAACAAATGACCATTAACTTGGTGGCTTAAAACAACCGAAATTCATTCTTCCAATTAAGGAGGTCAGAATCTGAAATCAAGGTGCTGACAGTGCTATATTTCTCCTGAAGTCTCCAAAAAAAAATCCTTTCTTGCTTTTTTCAGATTCTGGTAGTGCCAGGCATTTCTTGACTTATCAAAGCATAATTAATATTTCTTTTTTCACCTTCACATAGGTTTTGGCATGGCCTTCTTCTCCAAGTTTCTCCACACTCTTCTCTTACAAGGACGCTTGCCACTACATTTATGGCCCACCCTAATTCAAGATGATCTCATCCTTAACTTATCTCTAAAAACATCTTTTTCAAATAAGGTTATATTTCCAGGTTCTTGGTGGACTTATCTGCTTGGAATGGAGGCAGGAGGCACTATTCAAGCCACTGCGGTACAATAGTTTATTAATCTAAATATTTCCAATTTAAATGTTAAATGTGTTTATAAGGTACATAAAAAGATCAGAGCTGGATAAAGATTGAATTGTGGGAGAGAAAAGCCTGGAGACAGAAAACAAATAAGAATTCAAGTAAGATAATGAAAACAATTTAAACATTTGAAACTAATAACATTGGAAATAAAAGGGGGCTAAATGCAAGGCATTTACCTAAAATATTTTACAAGTTTAGAAAATGTTTGGGAAAGGTCCACTAACAAACCTATCATGGAGTATGAGCATATTTGTAAACACAGCTAACTTTTGATTTTGAATATGCCAAATTTAACTTTTAAAAAGAAATGTTGATTTTTCACCTTTTTCCCTATAGCTTTTATTATCAATGCATTTTCTACATACTCTAAGTCCCTGTTCATGAATTATGGTGAAGGTTACTCTACATTTAGGGGCATTGAATAAACATAGAAGCAGAATATTTTTTTCAAATATAACAAAATATACTGTATTGTAGTATATTATGAAATCTCCATATTCTGCAGTACAGTACAATTAATTGAAATGCATAAAATACAATAGAATTTAAATTTAGGATGTTTAAAATGAAAAAAACATGAGGCAGGTGAATAAATAAGTACAATAATTTAGCATTTAATATATCTTGACTTAAATTTTATGTAAAAATATTAAAAGTAAACAACTTACATCATAATTTTACTATAGTTATATCAAACTGTAAAAACATATAGACATTTTCCCACAGGGAGTGCTATTTATGGTTTGTGGATATTAGTACTCCGTGGGTTCAGGCTGGAAGAGTGAGAACCTAAAACCATTTCTGAATTAAAAGGGGAGCAATTTCCTGGTAAGGTGGCTCATGTCTTCAATCCCAGCCCTTTGGGAGGCCAAGGCTGGCAGATCACTTGAGTTCAAGACCAACCTGGCCAACGTGACAAAACTCTGTCTCTACTAACAGTATGAGGAAAAAAATTGGCCAAAACTCTGTCTTTACTAACAATACAAGAAATAAAATTATCCAGGCATGGTGGTACATGCCTATAGTCCCAGCTACTTGGGAGGCTGAGGCATGAGAATAGAGAATCGTTTGAACCTAGAAAGCAAAGTTTGCAGTGAGCTAAGACTGTGCCACTGCACTTCAGCCTGGGTAACATAGCAAGACTCCGTCAAAAAAAAAAAAAAAAAAAAAAGAGCTTATAATTTTATATTTACTTTCCTACAATCTAAAATATGCAAACTCTTATGATTACATTCTAATATTTTCCTGATTATATAGAAATGAATGACTGTCATCAGATATCCAAAGGTATCAAATGTCTAACATGAAATATAAAATCAGTCTGTAGCCTTAGCGCTCTGCAAAATGTAGGGCTCACTATTCTGAGTTTCTTTCCTGTGACTAGAAGCAGAATATTTTAGCAATATATTCTAAACTTGAAAAATGTAGGTTCTGGAGTTTTTGGATCCTTTTTTTTATGATGCTTCTCTAAGTCAAGTTTTTCAAAAGCTGACAATAGGACGAGGACTTGAATGCAAGTGATTCATGAGGAAGTGCTCCCATAAACTATTAGAGGAGTGAAGAAAGCAGGAGAGAGGAGAGAAATCTAAACAAAGTTGTTATTTCAAGCAAAATCTTACCCTCAGCTTCATCATGCTGGAGACTTCTGTATATAAATTTTGTCTAAGATTTAGTCCCAAATCCAAGGCACTCTTGACTAAAGACTTCCCTAGATTAGTGCAAACTCAGACAGTTCTGCATCTCAGCATGTATAATAAATGTGACCAGAATAGCTGAAAAGCAGACCTGCAGAGAAAATCACAAGTATGAGTCTTCTATAGTTAACTCTGCACTTTTTGGATCCATTCTCCTATTCCATTAAGTTCACTGTGTCCTCTCAGAGTCTTCTCAGAGTGATGATTACTCACAATTTCTGCAGAATAATTTTCAATACAATGACGTTTAGAATGATCAGCTATATCTAGCTACTGTAGTTTATCCTGAGCTGATAACTGATATTTGGGTTATGTTCATCTTCTGTCAACCATCATTGATTCCACTTACCCTATACTGGTTCTTCTTTGATAAGATAACTTTTTCTGATGAGAAGCATTTCACTTGCTAAGCGTGGTTGGTCCCAAATGAAAGTTGTAAAAAAGAGATATATTGAAAAATGAGTAGTGGCACTACTCAATAACAAAAATAAAAAGAAGAAAAAAAGTAAGAAAAGGTGAAAAAATAAAAGAAAGGAAAAAAGAAAAAGTAACAATAAAAAGATCTTGAAAATGTTCATACATGAGGAAATAATGCGGTATATTTATTTAACTATATTTATGTAATAGAATAGTTTTTGTTAGTAACAATAAATGAGTCACAGCTACCTGGATAACATTAATACTATTTAATAATCTAATAAGAAGAAAGGAAATAAGGGTATGACTATCTTTTTATAAAGTTTAAAAGCAAATAAAACAAAAACATGCAATTTTAGGCATATATATGTATACACGTGTGAAAATTATATGCAATCCAGAGGAGCGGTTTTGTGGAGAGGAAACAGCATTAGTACAACAAAGGTATATGTATATACATATATATGATGTAGGGGTAAGTAAGGAATTTATACATTTTTATTATACTAACAAAGTGAACGAATAAATGTAGGCCAAAGACGTCTCTGTATCTAGTACCAGAGATTACTGCTAATACATACTGTACACTTGCTTTCCAATTAAAAAAAAATTTCAGGTTAATTTATTTGAAAGCACAGATGAGATTGAGAACTGTTGTATTATAACATGGGGAGAAATGCCAGATATAGGTGATGGGGATGGAGGCAGCAAACCACATTGTCATGTATGTACCTATGCAACAATCCTGCATGTTCTTTACATGTACCCCAGAACCTAAAATGCAATTATATATATATATATTTTTTCAATCAGCTGAGGCAAATACCGAGGGGTAATATTTTATTTGTAAAAAACTATGATTCAATATTCAAAGAAATGGGTTTTTAAAAATTAAATGTTTAAAGCATGTGATTTTGATGTATAATAATGGCATAAAACAAAATATATAAAATTCTAAAAGTTTAAATTTTATCTCATGATGCCCATTCAAATACTAAATAAAGGACTTCAACAGGAGAGAAATAATGTATCTGGGTAAAATGACTAACAGCCTGAAACATAGAATTTGCTTCACAAAGTCACGTAACCCAAGTAGTTCAATTACATATCTAATGGAGAGTGCTTAGAAATATAAAGTTTTACCTTAAAATATGAAAATTCAAGAGGAGTTATGCATTTAATTTTATATGGAGTAGAGGATCTTCTTAAGAATGTGTAAGTTTTGTTTGAACATCCTTATTTCAACAATACAAGAACCTGATAAATTGTTTATTAACACAGACACTTTGACCACTTTAATACAAAGAAGAGCCATAGTATATTAATGTACCTGACATGAAGATAAATGACTGCAATTAGCTTTCTCATTAGTTTTAACTAACATTACTTCTTTAGCCATGACTGATTTATCTCCATTTCACTTCTCTAATGCTTCAGGAAATTGTCTGCTAGACATTAAAGGCAGGTAAAGAGAGTTAATTTGAAAATCCAGACAGCAACTTTCTTTTTTCCTTTGGGTTGATCTATTGCTGACACTTAAGGTAGGATGCATACACATATGCTCTTGCCATTATTCTATAGGAAAATTATCAATGATATAAAAAGGGAACATTTGTGAAATGTAGTCATACATGTATAATATATGTCACATTTAATGTGAGGGAAAAAACTAAACATTTTGAACGAGTAGCTAGAAAATTCTTGAAAAATCATACATTGTATTTGTTTCTGTCTCCCAACTAATTTCAATCCTCTGTGGTATTATAATAATTCCACAATTATTTTGTAATAATTATTATAAATTATTTTTAATAAAATAATAATTTTGTAATAATACCACAGAGGGGAAGGATTAAACATAGGGATAGGCGCATTGATAAGACAAACTAAAAGAGTCCATCAAAAGTTTATAATTGTTTTTGGGTGATCAGGTTTGCCAAGGTGAGAACAAAAATGAAACTGAATTTTTCTTCAGATTTACAGAAAGCCATAGAACTGTAGTAGAAAGAGGATTTTGCTTTACCTTAGATCTGAGATGAACATTCACATTTTATGTTTTTATGATGAAGGCTTATTTTACAGAAGCCTATGAGTTCCTTCTGAAAAATTCTAAGTGTGCCTGTGACCAGAGTATAGTCTAGGGAAGAATTTTCCATTTTCTCTGCCCCATACTTCCCTCTTATGAAGGTGGCATGGGATTTGTGCCACAAAGTGTTTTCAAACATTAATGTTGGAAAAGAGACAGGTGCTTTTACCTGAAAATTTGAGATTGGAGAAGCTCTCTCTCTCTGTGCCTAAGTGGACAGTAAATGGTTTACTTATTTAGATACTTCAATACCAGCTTCAGTTCTAGAGTTGAGGAAATACACCACAGAGGCAGGCAAAACCAAACAAAACATTAACAACAAAATAATCCACTTAGACTTCGAGCCTGAGAATAAGACCAAGATGAACAATTACACCAGGGCATACCCTTGGAAACAGGGCTGATAGAAGAGTCACATCTAGAATTAGACATTTCTCTTAAGCAATTCTGGTTTCTTTTAGTGGAAGGTATTAGCAAAGAAAATGGTTAGGTTAGGGGTGCTCATTACTGCAGAAATGACATTGCTTCTAAGACATCTCAGTGCACAAAGGTTGAAGACATACACGTTTTAAAGACCGAAGTCCAAAGTGAGATTTGTAATTCAGTTTGGATACCATGTTTTTTACCCTAATTTCTTTAATAGTAATTATGTCCTCCTTAGCAATGAAAATAATTGATTCTAAAAACCCTCAACATAATTTCGTGCTGCTTTATTCTACTCTATGAAGAAAACAATTTCAAAATAATGATGCTTATGACAGCATTAAGCAGTTCACATAGTTGTATACATATTAATATTTGCACCTTGCATATTGGTAGATTAGTAGAAAATAAAATCCATCAAATGCTCTCAGCAAAATTATTTAATAAGGAAATGAAAGAAAGTATAAATAAAAGGGAGAAAGAGAAGAAGGTCATGATCTTACCTTGAAGTAACATACTCCATAATAAGAAAAACTTATACACAACTCAGTATTGCACAAGAAAAAATGCAATAAAAGGATGGTTAAAAAATATATAGCCAAAATACTACAGGAGAAAAAGCAAGTGGTTATGACTTGGAGTCTGGGGACATTTTTACATCATTGTGGCTTAGCATTAAAGAATGAGAGAACTTCTAAGATTAAGAATAACTGAGACATCCCTCTACACTGAAAGAATTAAGTTTACAATCAAAGTCAAACTAAATAATTTAGAAAGTAAATATAATGGGGTATCTTATTTTTAATCCTGATATTAAGCATGAATTATATTATGGTAGCCTTACTTCTACTTAATTGGATATTTGATGGTGGGTGTATTTAATTCCCATATTTTTCATGTAGAATTCATAGAAATTATTTGATATTGCTTAATATGATTTTCTATTTATGTCACTCTACTACTAGTTCTATAATTGTCACTCCTTACCTTTCTCTATCAAAAATATTGTATAAATATTTTTGTAAAAGTAAAAGTAAACTGATATATTTCTTAGAACCCTTCTTTTATAAGAAGTTAGGTTATACTTTGAATGTATGAAGTTATAGACAAGAAAAAGAACAAATACATCCTTTTGAAATGACACATTCCAAAATTGTGAAGGTGAAATTGAAATATGAGAAATAATGTAAATGATTGACTCTTGAGTCACAGACATTAATGATTCACAATAAGTTCTATAATTCATAGAACTCAATGCTATGCAGAAAATAAATATATGGTAGGTGTATAATGTCTTCTTCCAAGGAAGATAAGACCTATATATGAAAGTGATTCACCTCAAAATAACAAATGAAGATAGCATTTTTTTGCATTAAAAGTAGAATGTATGCTTTCCGAAATGATTTTATTCTTTGACAAACACAGATCTAACAAAAATCAAAATGCATGAAGCTTTATGTATAATAACATTATTGCAATTTCATTGCCTAATGTTAAACCTGCAGCAATAGACTCCTATATTCTAAATTATATTTCCATAAATAAGGCATTTACACCTACTTTGGTACCGCATAATAGAATGAGGTTAGACATTTATTTCTTATTCTTTCACATATTAATGAATGACTCCATTGATTCCAATGAGTCTCCAGATTGTATCCAAAGTGATTTTATCTACATGTAACAGAAAATATGCCCACAGAGGCTTTGAAAAGTAGTTTAGGTGGCTTCATGTAACAAGAATTATAAGTCAGTTAGGTTGAAACAATCATTTTATTAGGAGACCATATTCCTTTTATGTTCACCCTTTTGATTCTTAGCAAAGTGACTTATTCTTCAAAGTCACATGCTAACTGGTATCTACAAATCATTAATTATTCCCACCTAAAGAAGGGGGAGCAGGCATGTAAGGCAAAGTAAAAGACTCCTGATGACTACTTTTATTTAAAAAAAAAATCACAAGTCCAGAGTTTTTCCCTAAACTACATCTAGACATCTAATATGTATCTTTGGTAAAAACTAGGGAAATTGACTATACCTACCTACATTGAAGTCTTAGAAATGAAGTCTATAGTTGAGCATATTGTCATCTGCTACTACTACTACCTAAAACAAAATCTAGGTTATGTAAGCAAAAGAGGGAATACAAGAATACTTGGTAGGCAAAAAACCACAATTCCCAAGTCAGTAACCTGAGTAATACTATGGACTCCATCAAGCTTATGTGAATGGAAAGACATGCTCTGTTTATGGATCAAAATATTTCACATGACTAATACGTGCATTACTCCAATTTGTCCTATAAATATAATACATACCAATTGAAATTTCAGTAGAATTTTAAGATATCACTTCACACCTGTTGGCTATTATCAAAGGGATGAGAGATAAATGTTGGCAAAAGCATTGAAAAAAGGAAACCCTACTAGACTGTTGGCAGAAATTTATACTGGTATAGGCATTATGAAAAACAGTATGGAGGTTTCTAAGGAACTTTAAAGGAGAATTGCCATATGAACAAGCAATCTATCTTCTGGGTTTATACAGAAACAGACGAAATCACCATCTTATAAAGATATCTAGACTTCCATGTTCATTTGCAACATTGTTCAAAATAGTCAACATACGGAAACAACCTGAATGCTTATTGATGGAAAAATAGAAAATAATACATGGTATATATAGAAAATAGAATATTATTTAGCCTCAGGAAATACCTTGCCATTTGCCACAGCATGTGTGAAATTGGAGGACATTATGCTAAATGCAGTTAACCAAAAAGAGGAAGAATGGTATTGCATGATTTTAGTTATATGTGGAATTAGAGGAGAGAGAGAGAGAGAGAGAGAGAGAGAGAGCACTCAAATACACATAGATAGAGAATGAAACAATGGCTACCATGCGTACAGGTAACTGTGGGTAATGGGAGGTTAATGTGGAAATGTAGGTTAAAGGATAAAATAGCAGATATATAGGATGCACAATTGTAGAGATCCAATGTACAACATGAGGACTAAAATTTGTAAAACTATTGTTTTGGAGGTTTTTGTTAACCAGATTTTAGCCGCTCTTGTCACAAAAATAAAAATAATTATAAGATGACAGATATGTTAATCTGCTTTACCCTCCAGGTTGAGTACCCAAAATGCTTGTAACCAGAAATATTTCAGATATTGATTTTTTTTGGCTTTTCGGATATTTGCATTATGCATACTGGTTAAGCATCCTAAATCTGATTATCTGAAATAGGAAATGCTCCAAATGAGAATTTCCTTTGAGTGTCATGTTAATACTCGAAAAGTTTCGGATGTGGCCAGATGCAGTGGCACGAGCCTGTAGTCCCAGGCACTCAGGAAGCTGAAGCAAGAAGATGACTTAAGCCCAAGAGTTCAGGAATGTATTGTACTATCATTGTGCCTGTCAATAATCACTACACTCTAGCCTAGACAATATAGCAAGACTCCATCCCTAAAAAGAGAGAAAAAAGCCAGGCTCAGTGGCTTACACCTATAATCCCAGCAATTGGGTGGCTGAGATGAAAGGATCACTTGAGATCAGGAGTTTGAGACCAACCAGGTCAATATAGTGAGACTCCATCTCTATAAAAAATAAAGTTAAAAAAAGCAAAATCGGACTTCAAAAAAAGAGAGAAAGGAAAAACTTTCAAATTGTGGAACATTTCAGAGTTTGCATGTTCAGATTTGGGATGCTAAACCTGTAGTAGCCATTTTTTTAAATACATGCATTCCATAATATCATGTTGTAAACCTCAAATATATATAATAAAATTTATGTAAAAAAGTAAGCTGATTCTATAATTTATATGTGACATGTAGGAACTCAAATTTTCTAAATTTTTGAAAAAGAATACAGTTGAAGAACACATACTTCTTGATTTCAAGAATAACCAAGTTTGATAGTAGTAAAAAAGTTATAAAATACTAGTCCTTTTAGTCAATAATAATTTATTGTATATTTTAAAATAATTCAAAGAGTGGAATTGGAATGTTTCTAACACAAAGAAATGAGAAATAGTATCTAGAGGTAATAGATACCCACTTACCTGGATTTGATGATACATTACATCCTATCTGAAAACATCACATGTATACCATAAATACATACACCTAATTATTATGGATCCATTAAAAACAAAAAAGTTAAAAAAACAAAAAATTGAGTTGATAATGACACATTATATGCTTACATCAAAACATCACATGTACTCTATGAATTGATATACCTAATTATTATGAACCCATAATAATTTAAAACAAAAATTTAATTAAAAAACAGCTAAAAAATTGAGGCACAGATCAATGGAACAAACTGAGTCAAAAAATGAAACCTCACATATATAGTCAATTGATTTTTGACAAAGATGTCAAGGTTGACAAGAAAGGAAGATATTTTCAATGAAAAAAATGGACATGAATATTCAGAAAAAAGTGATCTTTGATCAAATACAAGTACACCAAAAACAAAAATTAACTCAAAATCAATGAGATCTAAATTTAAGATTAAAATTATAAAATATCCAGACATAAACATAGAAAAAAATATGTACAGTGTCTTCAGGCAAAGATTTGTTAAACAGGACATGAAAAGGTAATATATTTTTGAAAATAAACTTGGCTTCATTACAATTTTAAAATTCTATTAAAAAATCAGTGTAAATAAAATAAAAGGGAAAGCCACAGACTAAGATAAAATGTTTCAAATTGTATATATGACAGAGGACTTACTTACATCCAGAATACAAAATGAACTCTCACTTCCCTTTTCCAGCTTCCAGCTTTCCAGGCCTGGCAGTAGGTTTTGTGGATTACTCTATGAAAGAACAATACAGTGGGAGTAGAACATTGTTCAGAGAATTCAGACAACTGAGGAAAGCAGAATTAATTTAACCTGTAATTTAATAACCTCACAAGGACATACAAGATCCTTCAAATTCTGACTCCTAATTATTTTCAGCCTTATTTCTCACTATCTCTCCAACAGACTACATGTAAGAAATTACCATTAGTGCAACAATTTGAGCAGCAATTTTAGACCTGGATGAGAAATTTACCTATAGGTCAGACTATTGGTGATTCAATTCCCAACAGGTCTAAGGATCAACTTAATGTTATTTGTGAACCTTTGCCCTCATTTTAGAATCTTTGGTTCTTTTGATACCAAAAGTAAACCATCAAATTTAGTAAATTGTTGATCAGCATGCTGCAAACAAAGACAACTGAGTAATTATCTGAAATAACTAAATGATTTGGGATTTTATATATGCAATCACTGTTAAGAAAGGGTAATAGGATCAAAGAGTTATTAAAATGCAAAGAAGGATGAATAAAAAATTATGAACTATTCACATTTACAAGTGAAACTATAATTGTACATTAGAAAGGAAATGGGACTAACATGGATTAAGCATCTACTATGTATCAACCATCTTGCTATTTAATTTGCAAATCTTAGCTCTTTG
The DNA here is from genome assembly GCA_036589455.1 of Ateles fusciceps. Taxonomy (NCBI): domain Eukaryota; kingdom Metazoa; phylum Chordata; class Mammalia; order Primates; family Atelidae; genus Ateles; species Ateles fusciceps. Next base: position 2,537,801 of record JAZHEH010000065.1, on the reverse strand, counting down.
AAGTAAACACTAAAATGTTTATTTTATGCCCATATGGAAATATAGGTCTGAGGAGAATGAAAGCATTTGACAAGATCACCCAGCTATTAGAAATTGATCTGAGATTTGAACCCAAGTATACACCTGACTCCTATGACTCTTCTATAAATTAAAAATTACTTAAAAGTGGGAGATAATTTTGCATTATCTGGGGAAAGATCAATACTGAGAAAGGAAATATAAAACAACCTGAGGCAGAATTTAGAATTTTATACTTTATGCCATATCTCATTTAGACCATATAATCCATAGACTGATATTTTGCCTATTCATAATTTAATGATTTCTGTAATAGCTTTCTAACATTCCTATTTTAGTAAAAAAATATAATTTTAATCAAAGAAAACACAAATTATTCTATTGGCATCTACTTTTGTGTGTATAATTGACAGTAAAACCAAGCTTTTAAGATTGTATAATAGTTTATTATCGTGGGAATTTTTACAGAAACTCCCTAGTATAAAATTTTCATTTTTTTCACAGAAAAAGTTTAAATGACATGTGCTCTGAAAATGTTATTCCCTAAAGAAAAATAAGCACACAAATGGATTTCTCTCTGACCATTATTTATAGAACACGGACATTTGAGATAGATGAGGAAAACAAGAAAAATTAATTTCACCACTAGCTCAATAACCTACATTGAGACCGACATAACACACTCCTCAGTATATGAATTTTTTTCCCAGTTTTAAACAATATCTGTTGAAGTCAAGGGACATTATAAAGATTGTAAATAGTGTGAAAAGAAACATGAAGAAACTATAATGTATTTAAAAGTGTTCTTTCTGAATGTGTCCTATAACCATTTTTTTAATGATTTTGCACTGGGCATGAACAATATTAGAGAACAAAAATGAGTAATTATTGAGTTGGCCATTTCAGCATGTCAGCCAGTTCTTGTACAGCATAGAGGCTATCCTTGGTACAAAGCTAGCAGCCTGTCACACCTCTGCTGCCCCAGGCAATCACATGTTTTGCTGCATTTAGAATAAACTACTAAATGAAAATTTGAAATGAAATATATATTCAGGGCCTTAAGTGTTTCTAACATTACACATACCTCAGTATAAGATTTAGCTCCCCTAATATTGCTCCAGAAGTTATGTGATTTTTTATACTGACATTTAAATGTGTAGAATATAATTATATAGAAGCTACAAAACTATCATGATGATCAATAGAAGTGTAAATAAAATGTGATTTAATGACTGTGCAAGTTGTTTCTCTTGCCTGCCTACAGAGCTGCTTTGTGTCTTACCTTTCACATATAGAAAACATGATTTTATTAATCACTACGAAATGCAACTGGTATATTTCTTCCTTCATATCTGTTTTATATACCAATTTATCAAATCTATCTTTAAAACAGCATCAGGTTTCAACATTAAGTAACTTAATAGCAACTGTGGCATTCACTCCCACTTCATAGACATGTATGCATATATTTCTCTCTCTTTTTATTTTTTTTGAGAGTTTCACTCTCTCACCCAGGCTGGAGTGCAATGGTATGATCTGGGCTCACTGCAACCTCCACTTCCCAGGCTCAAGTGATTCTTGTGCCTCAGCCTCCAGAGTGGCTGGAACTACAGACCCACACCATGGACGCTCAGATACTTTCTGCTTTTTTAGTAGAGACAGGGTTTCACCATGCTGACCAGGTTGGTCTCAAACTCCTGACCATAAGTGATACTCCTACCTCTGCCTCCCAAAGTGCTTGGATTAAAGGTCTGAGCCTGGCATATATTTTTAAAGTAAACTGGCCAAGCATATATTTTTAAAGTAAACTCTCAAGATGCTGTAGACCTGTCAGCAAAGAGTTAAACAGTTGCTGATACAGAATATACTAATGCAATATTTTTTGATAACTGAACAGATCACTTCCAATATCAGATCTTGCTGCAAGAATTTCAGATGAAAATACCCCTGAGTTTATTGAGATTTTTAGGACAATAAAAACAGAACAATGCATTTATTGGCTTATTGTCCCTGTGCTCCTCTCATAATTCAAACCTGAAAGAGAATGTCACCTTAAATTGGAAAGGTTGTGGTAGCCAGGTGCCAAATACATTACTTTTCTCTACCATTTTTTAATATTTATCCGTGGGAGATACAGTTACATAAAGATAAGCAAAGCAAATCAAACCATACATGTTCAAAACAACAACAAAACTTGAAAGTATTTAGTTATGAGGGTGGTTAGTCGGGATAGAATTCTTCGGATCTAATTATGTTGTTCAAAATAAAATGTAAAAAGCAATAAAGAGCGATATGGAAGAATCATTTTTACTTTTTAAAAGTAAGAATTATTTAAGGGCTTAGTGATATTCTTAATAAGAAAGCATTTTTAAAAGGACAAACTTGATTGTTGATTGTACGTTTAAAAAATTTTCACCCTTATATGGCAAAAATAATAAAACAAGTCTTTTTAAATGTTGACAAAATGAAGTAAGGTTTTGTCAATTTGAATAAGACTGTCTCCTACAGCTGTTGGATTGTCAAACTTGGTTGAATAATGACACAATTCACAGTACTTTGAATGACTTATGAAAAATAAAAAATATAAGTTGAGTAGGGAATAATTACATAGTAGAGTGCCAGAATAACAAAATGCATCTCTGGTTTCCAAGAATTCAGAACATTCAGCTAAAAATAAGAAAGCTTTCTTTCTCTGGCTCTGCCATTGCTTCACTCCATGTCCTCTGATAACCCACTTAGTCTTTCAGACCCTCAATTTCCTTCTTTGTAAAATGAGAGATGATGCTTGATCAAAAAAAATTGTAAAGTCCTTCTAGTATCCAAGTTCTTCCATTTGTGTTATTATTCTCTCTACTCTATGCTTCTGTCTTTTACCTTCTCTCTCCTCCTTTTTCTCTCTTAATACCGTTTCCTCGCCACTCTTTCTTCCATATCCATTTCTATATGTGAGGGTGAGAGATGTGTGTGTCTGTATCTATATCTATCCAGATAGAGAAAATAAGTGTGCAGAATTTCTTTTGTGATACATATAGAATTTATTTTAAACAGATTTTTTATTTTTGATCATTGAATTATAAAAAATTTAAAGGCCAGGCACAGTGTCTCACACCTGTAATCCCAGCACTTTGGGCCACTGAGACAGGCAGATCATGAGGTCAGGCGTTCAAGACCAGTCAGACCAACACAGTATAACCCAGTCTCTACTAAAAAAAAAAAAAACACAAAAAAATTAGCTGAGCCTGGTGGTGCATACCCATAATCCCAGCTACTCAGGAGGCTGAGGCAGTTGAATCGTTTGAACCCGGGAGGTGGAGGTTGCTGTGACCCGAGATGGTGCCACTGCAGTCCAGCCTGGGTGACAGAGAGACTCCGTCTCAAAAAAAAAAAAAAAAAAGCATTTAAAGTTAGATTTAGTTCTTTAATGTCATGTATTAAGGAAACATTCTTTTTAAGGTTTGTAAATTATTTTATTAATAAAATTAAGTAATGGAGCTGGTGAATCTTCTAAAATATAATCTAGGAATTTTTTACACTTGGCTTGATAACTGGATAGAAACATACACAATGAAATGAAACCCAACCTAAAGAATAAGTGAACATTCAGTTTAATGAGTACCTAATTTAAGGTATCAATGTTGGTAAACAAGTGCTGAAAATGCAGTTTTTTTTTTCTGCTTTTAGTATTAAGATTTTTTTACATAAACTAGTGACAGGGTACTGGTGCAACCTCTGTATTCCAAGACTAATAGTTGTCCTGGAGGAGATCTCCTAGGACTGGCTTTTCTGCAGCCATACTTCACAGACACTATTTCATCATCCATTGGTTCACTGTTCTCAGTTTTGTATGAAAAATGTCTTCTTGTTCCTTATTCACTTATCTGACACCACAGATGATGCCCTTTCAAATTGGTAACTTTTTGTTCATAGTGTCTCAGGTGGCATCAATAGAAGTGATGATAATTTCAGGTAGAGCAGAAACACCGAGGAGAGATAGAAATAGAGATAAGAGATAGAAATCGAGAGAGATGAGAGAAGAGAGAGTTTTTCCAGTGTGGGTGTCTTTAGAAACATGTTTTCTAAAATTTGTCTGCCCTAATTCTAAGTTTAACCTGAGAATTTAAATCATTTTACCACTTTTAGAAGGGTCCAATACTATGCCTCACTCTTACCTCGAGTCTGTTAAGTCAAAGCTGCTTGTTTGGCATTGTTTTCTCTGCTATTTCTTAAGTAATAAAGAAGAGTAAGTTAGTCTTTTCACTCTGCATAACCATGACAGGACCTGGGACACAGTAGGCACTTAAATATTCATTGAATTAATAATTTAAAGAAAATAACAGTGGATTATACTGCATCTATTGTTTTCTATGATTTAATAGCTCAATAGCAACTAGATTTGAATGGTGAATCCAACTTTGAAGATTACTGTATTTTTGCACCATGTCTTTGCTTTAAAATAAAATATTATCTGAATAGAAGGAAGAAAAATGTTGCAAAATTCTCACTAACAATATATAGAGAAAATATGTAATGAGAACCAAGGAAACAGAACACACCTGGCAATTGCAGAGCAGTTACACATCCATTCTTTTGTCTGTTCTTCATGTAGTCATTGATCTTTCCATAAATCATGTATTTATTCAACACTTATTAATCAGTGTTACTCTACTACTTTTTTTTTTTTTTAGATGGAGTCTGGCTCTGTCACCCAGGCTGGAGTGCAATGGAGCTATCTTGGCTCACTGTAAACCCCATCTCCCAGGTTCAAGCAATTCTCCTGCCTCAGCCTCCCTACTAGCTAGGATTCCAGGTGCCCACCACCATGCCGGGCTAATTCTTGTATTTTAGTAGAGAGTGAGTTTCACCTGTTGGCCAAGCTGGTCTCAAACTCCTGACCTCAGGTGATGCACCTGCCTCGGCCACCCCAAAATGCTGGGATGACAGGTGTGAGCCATCGTGCCCAGCCTAAAAGTATCAACTATAGTTGGAGAGATAAAAACAGTTAATACAACAATAGTGTAAGACCTCTTAAAGGAAAACTGTATAAACAATAATGACATTTAAAATATTTAAATTAATAAAATGATAATGAAAGACCGCAGAGTCCAACTAAATACTTTAGAGTCAAAATAAAATTTAGTCCTTGGATTTCTATACTATATAAATCTATACATTATCTCCAAGAAAGTTAATAACTACATGTAAAATGTAGAATTTTAGAAACTACATGTAAAATGTAGGATTTTAGAAAGAAATTACTTTAGAAAGGAATTACTTTCTGATTCTTAAAAGACACTAAATAGGACCATATTCTTGTGAATCACCTATATTCTAATTTTTTGAATAAACATGATAAAGTTAAAAGACCTTGGTATAGGTATCTATACCTGGGACCACATAAAAAAGACCTTGGTATAGATATCTATACCCAGGACCACATCAAATGGAAGTATAAGTAGAGATTCTATTTTTTGTATTCCTGCTCAAGGCAGCTGCTTCTCTCCAGCCAAGATCCAACCACAACCCGTATGTATTTCTTCACTTAACAAGTTCCAGCTGCATTGACCATTCTCCAATGTTCAGCAGTGCTCTAAATCTCTTTCCTATTAATCAGCAATTTAAGGAGGGAGGCAGTGTTCCCTAACTACTTTCAGTGGAAGGGAAAAATTGGATTGAGAGGAATTGGCAGGAATTTCTATACACATAAGTGGTGAAATCAGATGGATCCATTCCTACCTAGATGTAAGTCTCCTTCCAGCTGGTACACTCCAGAATTTTACTTTATTGAATACACAGAAAACTTCACTTGTTTTTGGTAGCTATTGATTGATTAACTGATTTCATGAAAATATTTCTTTTGCTATGTTTAAAACAAATCACCATGAACCAAACCACCCATGTTGTTGTATGACTCCTGTGACTGGAAATTCTCATCATCTGGAAACTCTGATGTGACTTGGGGGTATCTACACTTTCCCTCTCCTGTGGTTCACAAATGCTTGAAAAAATGCACTCAGAGGGGAACAATGGAAAAACATAAGGCCACCAAAAACTTTAAATACACAGATGATATGTAAGGCTAAATTAGTCAATAAAGGATTATTATATCTCTGCCCAGAATTAAACCCTCTGTAAATATAGGTTTCCCTTGGTTTAATCTTTTAGGGTCTTCATTTTTCTGATTATCTGCTGCCTGAGTATCTCCTATATCAGTTACAACATTCTGCTCATGCCTGCCCTTAACTCATTCAGTTAATCGTCTCAGACTTCTCAGCAATTCATCCATTGAGAGAACAAATCCCTTGTCCCACAGGTCAGGGAAAGAAAAGCTGAAAGGGGTCTACTTTGAAATGGAAATGAGGGAGCAGAAAGATGAAGGAAAGAAAATAATACTGAAGGCAGTGCTTTTCATTTTTTTCCTCCTTGAAGTGTTGCTAATGGCAGAGATGAGTGGAGATGTACCCTCGTATTAGTTCCTGGGCATAGCCAGGAGTAACATATCTCTAACAGATTTTCTTTGAACTCTCAAGTTTAATCATTAAAAGTAAAATAATTTGCATGCTACTATATAACATAGTTGTTCATCTTAGTATAATATAATATAGGTTGATGTTTTATTAGAATTGAGTTTACTGTCATACCATCTAGAAAAAAATGGCATCCTTTAGCCATTTTCTTTCCCTTTTCCTAAGTGTGATATATTTTTCTATTTGATAAACTTTCTTCTGAGTACTTCAGCAGTCTTTTATATTTTTTTCTCATATATGTTTGAACATTTCTTGTTATCAAAATGTGTTTTATTTCCTTTCTATCATAAATGAAACTTTCTCTTTCATTATATCTCCTGATTTTCATTTGTATATAGAATGGCTATTGATTTGTATGCTAATTTTATTACTTTACTACATTCCCTTATTGTGAATCCACTTTATCTTAGATACCTTTGGAGTTTCCAAGTATCTTATTATATCATCTGAAACTAAAGTTGTTTTTACTTTTTTTTTTCCTTATAGGTTTTTACATTATTATTTGTTTAAGATATGTGGCAAATTCTCATAAAACAATGTTAATTAAAAGCCCTCAAAAAAAATGGATTTCCTTTTCTTCTTTCTGTATTTGGCGAAAAATTATTTAATTTTTTTTTATTTTTTTAAGTAAGATACTGCCTTTTCAGTAGAGGCATTTTATGTGTTAAAAGATAATTTTCCTGTTAAAAACTTAGCAGCTTCTATTATACTGTCTTTTACTTGAGTGGATGCTGAATTTTGCCAAGTATCTTTTGTAGATCTATAGAGACAATCATATTTTTTTGTTTCTATTACAATGAAGAAGTTTATTAGTTATAATATAGACAACTCACAATACCCTTGTATTCTGCAGTTAACTTCGCTTGGACCTGGTGTATAATTTTTCATTTGTTGTTTAATTATCCTTGTTGCTATTTAACATTTAACAATTACTTGATGTTATGCTTCTGATTTTATTTTATTATGCCATTTGTTTTGCGTATTTTTTTAGTTTATTTTGTTGTTTATAATTGAAGGTTGTGAATTATTTATTAATACCTTATTTAATTTAATTTTATTGACCCAAGTATTTTAATGCTATATTTTCCTTTGATAGTGCTTTAGCTTTACCCCATTATTCTGATATATTTTATTTTCATTATCAGTTTTTCAAGAAATTTTGAAATTTAATTTTTGTACATTTTCATTAATATTTTCTTTTTTTAAAAGACTGCATGGGATCTTTTTACTTCTATTATTTTTCGTTGTATGCTTTACTTGTGGAGAAGAATTTTTTTTTTTACTCTCATTCTAGGAAATTCACTGGGGTTTAGTACGTGACCTACAATGCAGTCCATTTTTATGCATAGCCAAAGGACTTTGAAAGGAAGATACATCTTTTATTATCAAAGTTCAGAGTTTTATCTGATATATATTTGCTCTGTGTTAGATTACAAGTGATATGCTAAAGTCCCTCTTCTTAATAAATTTCACCAAGATTTGCCTGTTCATACCAAAAATTCTGGGAATCACCCTCAATGCATCTCAAATCCACATACATATCTTAGTTCTCACATTATTAGTCCATTGTAGGTAGTCATACTTTCTTGCCTAGAATATCTATCTCCTAATGACAGTAATGGCTCTTCTCCCATTCTGCTCAAAGCCAGGAAATAAGATCAGACATTTCCTATCTAAAAATAATTAATGTTAGCTTAAGGTACGATTAAAATTTCTTCATGTATTTTACAGTAACCTGCCTGTTCACCATCCTCATTTTGCAGTGCCTTCCACATCTCACAATAGACATCAGTCTAGACTAAGCTTTTTCCATTTTCTCCCAGAAGTTAAGAAATTTAAACTTCTAGATCTTTTCATACACTAGTCTTTTTAACTGAAATATTCTACCCATGACTCTTTTCCTACTAAACACATATAGTTTCTTTATGCTTCAGCTTAAACATCACTTAGGGAAAGAATTCTTCCTGTATTTTCTCTCCCACTATTCCTCAATTTAACTTAATTCTTGAAGTTTTCAATCATTGCAGTTGTAAAAATTTATAATTATACTTTATTTTGTAAGTGTTTACTTAATGTCTTTCTCTCTGCTAGTCTATAAATTTTATGAAGGCAAAAACTGTTTCTGGATGGATTTTATCAGATTATATCTCCGCAATCTAGCATAGTGCTTAAAAACACTCAATAAATAATTGTGGAATAAAGATGTACAAGTGTTTTCAATAATTTCACAACAATATAAATGTTTTAGCATAATACTTTTAGGACTTAAAATGGTAGGTGCATTGTAGCAGACTGAGACTGTAGAGATGGGCTGCATTTACCTAGTAGATTCCTTAGGTTGGACATCTGACAATAAAGTAGGAAAATAAATTTGACACATGAGTAATATCCCACCTGTACAAAACCTAACTAAAACAATAAAGCTTTAGCATAATCACCTATGTATTAATTAGAGGCAGATAACTGTTGATTTGTTTTTAATTTATGGTGAAGATGTATCTGCTGAGTTTTTGTTATATTTAATATAGCTGCATGAGAAAAATGCCTAAAGATTGTATGAATGATATTCAAATTTGAGACCCATTGCATATCTAAAACAGTTCTTTTAGCTTTAAGTCTAATTGAAAGCAACAAGTATAACAAAACTATTCAAAGATGATAATTTTTATCAAAACCACTTCTATAAACATTCCCCATGCTTCTGTGGAATCACCTACACATTACCCCAGAGATATGGAATAAGAGAAGACAAAAACAGATGAAAAAATATTCTAGGCTCATGGTTAGGAAGAATCAATATCGTGAAAATGGCCATAATGCCAAAAGTAATTTATAGATTCAATGCTATCCCCATCAAGCTACCATTGCCTTTCTTTAAATAATTGGAAAAAAAGCTCCTTAAACTTCATATAGAACCAAAAAAGAGCCAGCATAGCCAAGACAATCCTAAGCAAGCAAACAAACAAACAAACAAAATAACACAGCTGGAGGCATCACGCTACCTGACTTCAAACTATACTACAAGGCTACAGCAATCAAAACAGCTTGGTACTGATACCAAAACAGAGATAGAGACCAATAGAACAGAACAGAGGTCTCAGAAATAATGCCACAATCTGCAACCATCTGATCTTTGACAAACCTGACAAAAACAAGCAATGGTGAAAGAATTCTCTATTTGATAAATGGTGTTGGGTATACTGGCTAGCCATATGCAGAAAGCTGAAGCTGGATCCCTTCCTTACACCTTATACAAAAATTAACTCCAGATGGATTAAAGATTTAAGCATAAGACCTAACACCACAAAAACCCTAGAATAAAACCTAGCCAATACCATTCAGGACATAGGCAAAGGCAAGGACTTCATGACTAAAACACCAAAAGCAATGGCAACAAAAGCCAAAGTAGACAAATGAGATCTAATTAAATTTAAGAGCTTCTGCACAGCAAAAGAAACTGTCATTAGAGTGAACCTGCAACCAACAGAATGGGAAAAAATTTGTAATCTACTCATTATTTTGCTGTGTAGAAGCTGTTTAGTTTTTTTATGTCCCACTTGTCAATTTTTGGGATTTTGTGTGTGTGTGTGTGTGTGTGTGTGTGTGTGTGTGTGTGTGTGTGTGTTTGCTCTTGAGATCTTAGTTGTAAATGATTTGCCTATGCCAATATCCAGAAAATATTTTCCTAAGTTTTCCTTGAGTATTTTTATAGTTTCAAGCTTTATATCTAAATCATTAATCCATCTTGAGTTAATTTTTGTATATAGTAAAAGACAGTGGCCAGTTTTGTTCTTCCGCATATGCCTAGCCAATTCATCCAGCAGATTTTCCCCCTCTGGAGTCCCCTTCCACTCTTAGTGGAAGCTGCTTTCTCTCTCCTGGATTCCATCTTTCTGGATTCTCTCACTCAGTGTGAGAGGAGCTTTCCTTCTTGGTTTTCCTCCTCTGGGAACCCTTCTCACTCAGTGTGAGAGCTAGCTATTTCTTTCTCTCCCCTTCTCCTTTTTCTCTCTCTCTTTCTCTCTGCCTAAATAAATCACTTTTCTGCAAAACTCTTTGGGGTACAATATTTTCTTACAAGCGTGCCCGCTGTGGTCCCCCTCTTCCATTCATGGGTGAGTGAGAGAACAAGAACTTGGAAAAACATCCTCTGAGCGTACCCCTGTACCCGAAAACCCGGTAGCAATAACAGTCTCTGATAATCTCTTTTTTAAATTTTGTGATATGAGTGGCAATGTTTCCTTTGCCATTTCTTATTGTGCTTATTTGAATCTTCTCTCCTTTTTTATTGGTTAATTTAGTTAGAGCGTTATCAGTTTTGTTTAAGCCCTTCAAAGGGTCAATTTTTTATTTCATTGATTCTTTGTAAATTTTTTGGTCTCCACTTTATTTAGCTCTGCTTTGACCTTCATTGTTTGTTTTCCTCTGCTAGCTTTGTGTTTTGTTTGTCCTTATTTATCTAGATTTTTGGTGTATGATATTGGATTGTTAATTTGAGATCTTTTTCAACTTTTTTATTCAGAATTTCCTGCTACAATCTTTCCTCTGAGCATTGCTTTTGCTGTATTACAAATACTTTGGTAGGTTGTGTCTCTATTTTCATTTGGTCAAACTATTTTTTTGGTTTCTGATTTAATTACTTTGTTTTCCCAGAAGTGAACTCCGAACATATGTATTTGTAATTGAGTACCTGCTTAGCTTATTTGGGGTTTCTGTTTTGTACTCTTTTAGCAGCTAAAATAGGGTTAGTTAGATTTAATGACCTAACTATTGAAATGCAATCTTAATTAGTGTGGTACTATTTATGTAGCATATGTAGATAGAGAAAAAAAGAAACTTCATGGAAAGCCATTCAAATTAAATATTTTTATAATACTATTAATAGGTCAAAAGCTTTTATGTTCGGAGTTGAAAAATCAGTGTGAGCAAGGAAGGAGAGCACAAATATGTTGCAGCTATTCCTCAACTATATCAATTTTGCAGCCAATTAAAGACGACTATCAGTTCCAATTTTTTTTTTTTTGTTACTTTAGAAAGTTTTGGATATGAAGGCATGCATCTTTGTTAGATTAAAGGAAGGTGAATCATGGAAAAAATAGAAATTTTTTTATGGAAAACAGAAATGGAAATAGTGTAATCCAAAAAAATGTATTTTAAAATTTGCATGTGTGTGTGTGTGTGTGTGTGTGTGTGTGTGTGTGTGTGTGTGTGTCCTACATTATTGCCATAAGGATGTTGAAGCTTCCATGGAATAAGCAGGCAGGGATTTCAATCTTGTCTGACCATTTAGTAGGTGTGTTACCTTGGATATGCAACATCTCCCTGAGCTTTTGTTTTCTTACAAATTAAATGATAGTGAGGTCTGTATTACTGTTTTACTATGAGAATTGTTGAGATATTCAATATGAAAATATGTATTATAAATGTGATGTAAATGTATAGCACTTTAAAGTATATTTTATCATCATCAGGTAATATTTAATGATATAACTTTAAGTCTGAATTATAATAACTATATTATCTTTTTATTTCTCCATGATACTACTCTTGAGAGATTGTAAGTAATCTGTTAAATAAATGTTAAATATTCCACTTCGATTGTAAATGAGATTTTGAACTTAATGGCAGCTTAGAATGTATTTCGAATGAATTGCATTAATCACAGGTATAATAGATAATGTCATAATGATAGTCATAGTAACCACCCACATAGAAGGATTGAAGGAATTAAATATGCCAAGTAACTTTTTGCAATGGTTTCCCTCTGAACCACCTGCTAAATCTGAGAGAAAGGAAAAGAAAAAAAAGGGCAAATTTTTCTATGGAGCTTCCTTCTTCCTTGCTGAGTTAAAATTGAATCCATAGAGGTAAAAGATATTTTGTTTGTATTAAAGTTTATAAACTATGTTTTATTTTCCTATCAGTCTACAGTTAGGTTTTGAAGCAGCTCCAGACAAAAGACAAATTTTCTTGAACTACAGTGCACCTCTACTCTCCTTTTGCTCTTTCTGAGCCCTCTTTCCTTGTCCATTACTTCTCCCTGCTCACAGATATTATAGGTCTTTTATTAAACTCCGTTATCATCCACCTCAGAAGAGTACCAGGATATATTTCAGGACACTCTCCAAACTTCCTCATCAATGTTTTTATCAGAATATAATGATTTCAAACTCTTCGTCTAGCCTATGTTATTCAACAGCCCTTTTATCATCTGACTTAGTTTCTTCCCTGTGATCTACTGTATTGAAGGTCATATTGCATCAGGGTTTCTGCATTAGCTGAGAATATATGCTTTCTTTGCTGAAAAGAAACTTCAAGCACTTTATTGAATCACTATTAAATTCCAAACTTTCTAGTCCATAATTTTGACATCATAAGCTATTCTCAATAACAGTTTCTACTCCTATAAATCAAAATAGCAGATGCTTCATATCAATTAGGTATATTTTTTCAATTAAGTTAAGACAAAATCAAGCTATGCATTATGCTAAGCAGTGGAATATAGAAAAAACAAAGGACTCATTAAATTTCTAAAATGGCAAATATCCTGATGTCATCTAATTAATTAAAGCATACATACAAATTTATATAACCTTGTAACTCTTAACGAGAAGGCTTAAACAGTATTATAGCAGCCCTTATATGCCAATACTGTCAGCTTGTTATGTTTCTTCTTTAGCCTATTATCTTACCTTTACCTACTAGCTTCACAGTACATGTGATTCAGATTTATATGTTAACAAATTACAAATTCTTACCTGTAGTAGACTTTAGTACTATTTTAAAATACCAAAATTAAAATCATTAATTCTAAGAATGCTGAGTACAGACTGAATTACCCTTAGTATTTTTAACTGTGTCTAGAATTTAAGCATTTTATTAGCATTACCATCCTCAAGAGCTTTGTTTACTATTTATGTAACATTTTTTGTAATTTATATGATATTTGCATTTATAATGATTTTAGATAAATCCCTCCTTCATCTACTTTTATTTACCACTGCCTTGTTAAAATCAATAGCATTAATAATATGCTAATTTAGATTGGGTTTGAAATCATAGCTATTCATTGATTTTTTTGTATATATTTTAATAAACACATAAACTTGAGTTAAAAATGGCCAGCCAGGTACCACTTAAAATCATGTCATAAAGTGTCTGCATTAGTTTGCTAGGGCTGTCTCAACAAAGTACTATTGACTGCATGGCTTAATCATCATAAATTTATTTTCTTGTAATTCTGGAGGGTAGAAGTCTGAAATCAAATTTTTCTGAAGGCTGCAAAGAAAGGATTTGTTCCAGGCCTCTCCTCTTGGCTTGTAAATAGCCATCTTTTCCCTGTAGTTTCTGTTCCTTCTGTTCATGTGTGTGTCCAAATATCCTCTTAAGGACACAAATTATATTGGATTAGGTCCTACAGTAATGGCCTTGTTTTAACTTAATTACCACTGTAAAGACCTTATTTTCAAATATGGTTACATTCTGAGTTATTGGTGGTTACGATTTCAGTGTAAGACTTTTTTGGGAGACATAATTCAACCTATAACAGTGCCTAGTGGAATACTTTCTTGTGTGTGACATGAACTTTTTCTTTATTTTGCCGTTTTTAGACTGTCGGCTGTATTTGGAATGACCTTTCTTCTGTGTAGCAATGGATTTCTGCATGCTTCAATTTTATTATCCTTCAATGAAAGCCACTAATAGTGCCTTTTTATAAAATTTTTCTGATCCTCCTATTTCTTTTTCCACCATCCAATTAAATCACATCTCTCATTCTCTAAACCCTAAGAGTAAATTAGTTGTACCTCTTCTTAGGATTATTTTCCCTTAACAGAAGTGCATTGATTTAATGTTAAGGAATAAATTGTTTTAGAGAAAATTTGTTTTATAAGATAAATATTGTTTTCTTTTTTTCTTCATAGAACAATTATTAAAATGAAATATTTCTAACATTTCAATTGAGGATAAGGAAAATAACAATAACGAGAGTTAGAGTTGTAAAATAAGAGTGACACTAAGAAAGATAAGGAAAAGAAGGCACTAGAGTTATTTTCTTTTCCCTTTCATCATCTTTTTTTTTTTTTTTTTTTTTTTTTTTTTTTTTGAGATGGAGTCTAACTCTGTTGCCCAGGCTGGAGAGCAGTGGCATGATCTCAGTTCACTGCAACCTCCACCTCCCAGGTTCAGGGGATTCTCTTGCTTCAGCCTTCCCAGTAGCTGGGATTACAGGAATGTGCTACCATACCCGGCTATTTTTTTTTTTTTTTTTTCTGTATGGACAGGGTTTCACCATGTTGGTCAGGCTAGTCTCAAACTCCTGACCTCAGGTGGTCCACCTGCCTCAGCCTCCCAAGGTGCTGGGAATACAGGTGTGAGCCACCACACCCGGCCTGCCTTTCATTTTCTAATCCCAACAAAAACTTCAGTACCACTCATTGTAACTCCGAATATACTAAAAATTAGGGTTGAGGTAAGGAAATTTAAAAATGGCTTCTATTGTGTTGCAGGCACTGCCAGATGATTACTTTCTTCCAAAATTTGTCTCTCTTCAATATTGGTGTGTTCTAAGTTCTTTTTTCATGTGGAAGGATGTTCTCTTGGATGCTATTTTTGTTCAAGATCCAATGGTGGACACAGGCCCTGGAAGTTATAAACTAGCAATGAAGGAATGAGTATAATTAGTTAAAAATTATACATGTTGTTTCCAATCTAAGATTACAATATAGAATTCAGGATTAAAGAATTAATGAATTTGGAAATGATTTCATCTAATTTTCAAAAATGAATTAATGATAGGCTTTACACATAATTTATTGAGAATTGAGCAGTCTCCATAAAATTATTTTTCTCCTTCCCTTCCCAGTCTTTGGCTGTGGGTGTTGGTAAAGAGAGATAAAATTGGTAATTCAGGGGATGAAAATTTATTTTAATTTTGAATTTGGAAAACTCTGAAACCCCTCAATCCTGAGACAACACTTATTTCTCATGGTGTGATACATGCCTTATACTCAATATTATTTCTTGCTTTACTGGACAAAGGATTCTTCCAATTTATGTTACCATGTGTCCCTAGAGGCCACAGACAAAGAAAAAACAAGGATCCCAGTGGTCCTAACATCAAAATTTTGAAGTTTCAAATATGTGTTGCTGCTTAAGAATAGATGCAAAAATGTAAATATATCTTTATAATGCTAATATGTTTACTACTAGAGATACAATTTAATATTAATAATGTTATTTTAGTCATGTTTTATTTAAAGTAAGCACAAATACCAAGCCAAATTAGCATTAATAATATCAAGCATGTATTATAAAAATTTTAGTGAAACAGTGCTTGTATATATATATATATATATGTATATATATACATCACCTTTAATCCTTTGAAAATGCAAGACTCATGAATTATCTTCTACATGCCAGCTCAGTAATCATCTTCTGCATAACATGTTTCTTGATGCTTCACCTATTCCTGAATGCCCAGTACAAAGAGTTGGCCTTTCTATGGTGGCTCTAATGTACTCATACTCCTTTTACTATGGTATTTTAAACAATTTATCGAACAATTTTTTTTACATGTTTTATAACCAGGTACCTTCTTAAATAAAACAAACCATGCCTTTTTGTCTTTGTACCCCAAGATTAAGATGCCACCTGATCCACAGTACAGCCTCAGTAAATATTCATTAATTTGTTTGATCAAAAAGGCGAGCATAGAAAAATTCTACGAGTGAATTTCTAATTTGAAACAATTATGTTAGCAGTCCTGTTTTGGTACCTAAGCCGACACTTACCCTGACTACTCTGAATATTTACTAATGCAGAATTACCAAGTATCATTATTGATGTGATACAGATACTACAGACAACTTTTGTGATGGCTTTTTTTCTAGCCTCTCAGCTTTGAGTTGAAGTGTGCTCCTGTACCTTTGTTTGTAAGGCAAGAGCTCCCTTCTCCCTGTTTGCCTCATGCTACTGTTAAACTTGATTTTAATTAATCACCTCAAAAAGTATTGGCTTATCTTAATAACAATCATTTTGTATTATCCTCATGGTGTTGGGGTTGAACCAGGCTTAGGCAGCTCTTACTCAAAATCTCTCATAAGTTAGTAGTTGATCACTGGTGAGGCTGCAGTTCTTTCAAAGGCTTTCTTACACATATATATATATATCAGTTGATACTGGGCTGTTAGCTGGGAGGGCAGTTGGGGCTGCCAGTTAAAATTCTTTCATGGGGCCTGAGCTTTCTTGCACATGCTTGCTGAGTTCTCAGTGTGCATTGCATAAGAGCCATAGCAAAAAGAACATGGCCTTTTATTACCAAGCATGGGAAGCCACATAGAGTCTTGGCTACCATAGTCACAAAGTTACCCAGATTCAAGAGGGTGAAACATAAACCCCTGCTTTTTGATGGAAAAGGATAACCATCTCATTGTAAAAATAGAACATGACATGGGAGATGTTATTGCTGCCATTTTAGAAAGTACATTTTTTTTTCCCACGAGTGGTGGATAGCTTTCCCAAACTAGGCCGTATACTTCTTTCTGAGAAGCCAGGATTAATTCTCAGGTCTTATTTCTTAGAAGTTCTTAAGAATTGATTAAATATTATATGGAACTGCCATGTGCTCAAGAAGCATAAGGAGTCAGACTGAAGAGCAGGAAAGAACGAATCAAATATCAAGAGAAGAGGTGAATGACAGGTGTCCATGTGAGATTGTGCAAATAGAAAGATTAACCACATTTCTAAATGATTTATTTTCTGGTTTTAGTTACTCATTAGTTTCTATTATTTTCTTCATATTGGGTTTATGATATAGCTGAATCCTTCCTTAAATCCACATCCCTCGCCTTTCTTTTTTTCCTCCCCTAGGGAGCTTTTTACTTATCACTAATGCAACCCTTTTGAAGGCATATTTTAGTGTATTTAAGTAATATTTCATAAGTTTCATGAGAAAATTATTATGCTGTTTTTGAGTTTGTAATTTCATGAGATCTGTGATTTTACCAATATAGGAAAAAAATGACATTTCTTGCCACTTATTATAAACATAAAGCTTTCTGCCCTGGTAATACATCTAATCCAATGAACCACTATCCCTTAGCTCTAGAGTATCTTAGGAACAAGGATGTCCCGAAAGTTAAACTGATAAAAAATAAGAATTTTAGAGTTTAATGTCCACACTCAGGCCTTTTTTTTAATGTGAATATTATACACATTTTTGGAGACATTTTGTTTTTGTTTACAGACATACTCATATTGCACCTTCAGAAGAAAAATAAAACCATATATTATCTTCATCATCAATAAATACTGGCTGAACACCAACTGTGTACAATGTCTAGTGTTAGAACCTGAAAATACCACAGAGATATAAGACACATAGCACTGCAATCAAAAATCACAGTACAAGTTAAGAAAAAGAGCTCACAAATATATATACATATATTCATAAATATATATATTATACATGTTTATAATATATATATTCGTAAATATATATTATACATGTTTATAATATATATGTTCATAAAAAGAACATGTGATAAACATCAAGTAAGTGAGTTAGACACATAATGTTTACAGGAGTTTAGAAAATGGCTCAGAATTTGTAACAATTCAATTAGGTTTCATGAGTGAAATCACTCAAGCAGACGTTTAGATGAAAGGCAGTACTTATTAGGGAGAAAGCCAGTTTTCAGCTAAGATACAAACAATAGGGAAAAGTATGGCAGCATGCATATATCCCCTTAGCACTTCAATAGAATGTGTTATAACTCTGTTTCAGCCTCATTATTGCTAGTCCTTGATATGACCTGGGTTCTGATTTCACATAGCACTTAATGTGCCATTATCAAGTATGCTGAGTTCACATGCAAATTATTATAGTCTTGCCTTCCTTGGGAGGAAAAACAACAGGAGATAAAGCAAGAGAAGGCAAGTTCTATTGAAGTCCATAAATTCCAGGCTAAAAGTTAAGCTGAGGAGCAATAAATTTATTGCAGATCTTGGGGAAAAATGAAAAAATATTTAAAGCATGCAGTGCTCTCAGAAAGTTGTTGCACATATCTTGTTTTGAGTTAAAGGGTCTTTTAGAATGTTGTCAGTAGGAATACAAAAAGATAAATTTTAAAGTATTTTAATAGCAGTTCTGAAACTTTGTTTAATGTATTATTAACTAAAATCCACAGAAAAATAATTTGATCAGAAGACACTTTTGCAAAGACGATGTTGTGTAACAGGTTGACAGCATTTCTTTCTCCCAATATTTAATGTAATAAAAAGAAACTAAAACTAACCAAAATAATACCAGTAATAAAATAAAAAGAGCAAGAATATTATGAACTTAGAAGTATTTATAAACCTATGCCTAAACTTATTGCCAAGGAAATAATCAGGAAAATGCTAGTGTATGTTAACCTTACATAGAAAAGCTGTGGTTTCAAACAAGCAGAAACTGGGGAAGAAGGTAAGTCAACAACATAATCACACTTCTCCTATCAACATAGAAATGAGCACATAAGTCAAGGGCAAATCTTTGAGAACCTTCTGCATACCTACATTGTACCTTATCAGGGATAAAAAGGGCCACTAAGCTTTCCATCTTTTAAGGAATAGCACTGAAGTGGAGAATCGGTAAACTCCATCAGATTTTTGAAGTTAGTCCTAGTACATGGCATTTCAAAATTCAGGGACATTGCAGAGCCCAGATTCCACAGAAAAATGCATTCTTCATCAGTGAATCTGTCAACTCATCTCATGCAATCCTCAAACTTCACACTCAACTTGCAGTAAAGAGGACAGAAAAATAATATCCTGGTATTAAGATATAGTTTTGGCAACATGTACATGGTTAGTAGTTTCAAAGAAGATGGAGACGATTTTAAGAATGATCAGTGAAATCCATTATGCCAAATGAATAAATGAAGATTATAATTGACCAGAAATTAAATACATAAATAAATAATAAATTCTATACAAGATTTCTCAGTATTGCCTTCTCCCTCCCTTGTATGAACATGATAAACATAAATGCCATGATGGTGCAGACATTGTTCCTTGTTTGCCTATAATATCACCCTACACTTTTCTTCACTTGGCAGAAGAGCCCAGTTTCACTCAGAACTGCCATGTCTCCAGACCTAGAAAACTAATCATGATTGCTTTAAATCCTTTGATGAAGACTTTTTTTTTTCAGCTTACCTTGCACCTAGGAATCACCATGGGACTAAAGAGTCTCTTCCCATGGATAAAAAAATAGCCCTTTGCCTATTATTTCCCTGCAGAAAGAAATATAAATAAAATTATACTATTAAAAAGTACACATGAATAAAGTATAGAAATTCAATATACATTTTTTTTTCAATTTCTACGACCTCTTTTTGCTCACACAATTGCCTTGAGCCCAACATAGTCTGGGTGTTAAAAAGAAAACTATAGTAGATCAGA
Source organism: Ateles fusciceps (assembly GCA_036589455.1). NCBI lineage: Eukaryota > Metazoa > Chordata > Mammalia > Primates > Atelidae > Ateles > Ateles fusciceps. Next base: position 2,517,810 of record JAZHEH010000065.1, on the reverse strand, counting down.
GAAAGATTATACCCCAAAGGCACTGGCTCATCTGTATCTAGAATCTTGCAAATAGAATCCAAGTGTGCTGGACCAAGGAAGGTTCAGTTTAATTTTGCTTGAGTCAGAATATATTGATACAGATGTCCTACCACGATGTTATGTATGCAGCATTCTAGCTCTGGTAGACAGCTGCAGTTTAACTTTCTGGCTTAGCTAAAGCAAACCTAGATCTAAATCTGTACTATAGATATTGTAGCACAGAAATGTGTTCATACAATGTAGTAAAAGCTACTTTAAAAACTTGGGAGATGGAAATGTTTTGGATTCATTATGTGCTTATATTTCCTCTAAAGATGACTAATTTAAAAAGAAAGAGAGAGAGATTTGAAAGACTTGTCCTTCATTATAACTTTGGGGAGTATGTCACAATCTTAATAGTCCTATGCAGTTTTACCATACTGTGTATGCTGGTAGGAAGATCTTCAATTAAAACAAGGGCTCCTTATTTTCAATTGTTCTGGAAGGGACTAAGGATTGCCAAGCAGAGGTGGCTACAATTTTCCACCAAAAACAAAGTGGAAATGGTACTTACCATAGTTAGCAGAAGAATCAGATCTCTAATATTGTTTTATTACATAGAAGAGTCAGATTTTAACTGTTGAATTATTATCCCAAAATATAAAGTCAATAGGCAAACTAATAAGAATATGTTATTAACATAGCATGCATATGACATAAGTCACCACGCTAGAGGGTTTGGTACCACCACTCCCTGTAATACCCAGAACAACTTGACTGAAGGTGAAGTGTCATACACGGACAAAAGGGGTCCTGCATGTCATATGTGCACAGTTTGAATCTTTCTTCTAGCCTTTGCTAATTTACCTAATACACCAAGTATTTCTGTTCTGGAGAAAGATTAAAACCCATAGCTATATAAAACTATTGAGTACTTAATCCAGTTCCCTATTAAGTCCAAAGAACATGGAATACTGGTCCAGACAAATGGTCCTTGAGAGAAATTATAGGAGGACAAAAGAGAAAATTCTCAACTAAGTCTATCTAATAATTGTTCCATTTAGAACAAAAACACATTTATATTTATATCCTCATTTTCTGAAAAAATACTCTCTGAATTAGTTTTTTTGATTTATAGAGAATTATAATATATAGGAAATGATAAATATTATATGAAGTATATACATCAATGAATTTTAACAACCAGAACATAACTTTGTAAAAAAAATATTATATTAACTTGGCGTGAGGATCTCCCTTTATGCTCCCCTCCAATTACTTCTCCCTCTCTGTCTTAACTGCTTTTCTCACTTATAACTTATAATCAGTTATTATAATATTAACTGATCAATTATATATCAGTAATAAGTTAATCAGTTAATATAAGTTATAATAGTTTTGCCATTTCGTATTTTGTATAAAATACATACTATTTTGAGTTTGCCTCCATTCACTACATATTATGTTTGTGAGGTTTAGCAAGATTGTTGTATATACCGTAAATTATTCACTTTCAATACAGTATAGTGTTTCCTTGTATAAGTATACCATGAATCCATTCTGTGGTAGGGAGTATTTGAGTAGTTTTGACAAACTCATTTTATGAATTGGTTATACTAATTTAAATCCCCACAAATCATGTATGAAAATTCTGAACATTTCATCTTTTCAACTCTGACATTCATAGCAGGAATTTTCATTTTGTCTTTTTTGTGTGGTTGTATTGGTACTCAATTTCATTAATTCAATTTCATTAATGGCCAGAGAATGCAAATTAAACTGCTATATAGCAGTTTGATTTTAATTTGCATTCTCTGGCCATTAATGAAATTGAACACTTTTTCATATATGTATCACCAATTTGGAAACCTCTCTTGCAATGAGTACTTTATTTTACATTTTTAAGTTAGGTTTTCTTTTATAATACATTTTGTGAATGAACACAAGATCATTTCCCATGATAAAAATGTTCTTACTAACCCAGTGGGCAAGCTAACCCAATCTTCATGTACTTGTGAATGTTCTTCTCCACTCAGCACAGGACTTAATTATCTCATGAACACAACAGCCAGCTGGCAGGAATGTTACCCAAACATAGTTTCAAACATGGACTGCCTCAACAAGGCACCAGTGATTTGGGTACCATCATTACTAAAAGTTTAATTTGCTACCCAAAAATGGTAAATGTAAGTAATATCGGTGAGGCTGTTCGAAACTATCTGTGTCTACACTTTCAGTGTCAGTCATTCCATCACAAAGTGTTACTGGCTCCTTGAGCCGTAACTGGACTCTCACTGTGTGCTTACATGGCCTTTCCTTGGTACCTGCACATAGAGATCCTTGAGCCGTATCTAGGAAATAGCAGACAGAATTTGTCTCTTTTCATCTCTTCTTTTTTTTTCTCTCCCTGTTGCTCTGTTCAGTCTTTTATTTTAAGGAAGCAGTTCATTAGCAGGAGGGAGAGGCCTACTTTCACTTCTTATGTTTCTCCCAAATCTCTCTCTCACCTAGAGTTTCTTAAGGCTTCAGGACTTCAAAACCAAAGCCAGAATATTTATTTATATTCTATATTTATTTTCCTTCTACTAAATCACATTACTGAAGCAATGATCATAAGGCTGACAAAATCTTAGTTGAAAGAAAAGATAATCATATAAATATAAAAATGTTATAATTTTGATCACATTATCCCTACACAATGACTTTTCCATAATAGACTTAGTACTTTTTTTTTAAATTTTAACTCAGTGAACTTGAACAAGTTATTTAACCTTTCTAAGCCTCATTTCCCTCAATTAGTAGAGGGTCCATAATAGCAATATTTCAGCAGTTTCATTATTAGTAAGTGACTCAGTACAGCATCTGGCTCCTTTTAAACTTGTTCAGTACATGATAACTATGTATGAGCCAGGTACTGTTATTCAAATAATTTAAAGAATATCTAATATCTTTAATATTGACTGTACCCCAAAGTTTTAATATGTATTATATTTTGTATTGGCAAAATTCAGCATATTTACCTATTTCCATTATAGTTTGTTTTTCCAGTTTTTTATAACTATAGTTTTTTCACTTTCAAACATCTGGCAATTTCTAGGGTTTTATATATTTCTAGATTAATTGCATTTCAGAGAAGAATGGGCTTTATATTCTTTATATTCAATATGGCTTTATTGACAAAGTTTTGTTAATTTTTATGAGTATGTTATTGGTATTTGAAAAGACTGTGCTTTCTGAAGTTGTATAATGCTCTACACATGCCAACTGGTCAATTTTATTTATCATATGGTTAAAATTTTTTTCAACACTAGTAAATGATTTGTAATAAAGAAAAAACTGCCCACTATAACTTAGGAGATGCCTTTTTTTCCCTATAAATCCATCCATTTAAAATAAATTTTTGTTTTTTATTTTTAGGTAAAAATATATTTATTATTGCTCTGAGTTCCTGATTCAATAAACTTTTTACATTTATATCATGAAATACTTTGTCTAATACTGATATTTGACATAAAGCATATGCTGTATATTATGAAAAGATGAGGCTTTTTTTTGGTTGTTGTTATTTTTATAGTATGTGCTTTTATATTTTCCTTAAATTTTAACTTTATTTATATTTATTAAGTGTATTATGAACATAATACATATTTGGTACATATATAAAATACATAATTACATTTATTTGAATTTTGCTTGTATCTCATGTGTGTTATTCTGCTCAATCTAGCATAACAAAATACTGTGTTAGCTAAAAAACGAAAACTTTTTTTTTTAAGTTTTGGATGCTGCAAGTTCAAATTAGGGCACCAGCATGGGCAGGGCCTGCTGAGAGCTTTCTTCCAGGCTTTCAAGGATCTGGACTCTCACTGTGTGCTTACATGGCCTTTCCTTGGTACCTGCACATAGAGATCTCTTTCTGGATCTCTCTTTCCACCTCTCTCTCATCCTTTTTAAATTAAGCTACCAATCCGATTAAATTATGACTCCACCATTATCATTATTACTTCATTTAATCTTTTATCTAGCTATCATCTCTCTCTCTCTCTCTCTCTCTCTCTCATCTATATCTATCTACCCACCTATTTTTCTTATAACTTTTAGGTTCAAGATGTATATGTGTAGGTTTGTTACATGGGGAAATTGCAGGTTTCCGGAGTTTGATGTACAAATGATTTTGTCACAAAGCTAGCGAGATAGAACTTAATAGACAGCTCTTTAATCTTCACACTTCTTCCACCCACCACTCTCAATTAAGCTCTGGCATCTATTTTTCCCCTTTGTGTCCATGTGTACTCGTGTTTAGCTCTGACTTATAATTGAGAACATGTGGTATTTTGTTTTCTGTTTCTGTGTGTATTTACTTAAAATGATGATTCAACTGCTCTCAGGTTTGTACCAAAGGATTTGATTTCATTTTTGTTATGGCTGTGTAGTGTTCTATTGTATACATGTACCATTTTTTAAATCCAGTCCACTGTTGATGAGCATCTAGGTTGATACCATGTCTTTGCTATTCTGAAAACTACTCTGATGAATGTACATATGTATGGGTCTTTATGGTAGAACAATTTATATTCCTTTGGGTATATACTTAGTAATGAGATTGCTGGGTCATTACAATGGGATTGTTAGTTCTGTTTTAAGTTCTTTGATAAATTTTCAAAATACTTTTCACAATGGCTGAACTAATTTTCATCCCAAACAGTAGCATATAAGCATATCCTTGTCTCTGGATCCTTACCAACATCTGTTATACTATTTTTTGACTTTTTAGTAATGGCCATTCTGACTGATGTGACATGGTATCACCTTGTAGTTTTGACTTACATTTCTCTAATAATTAGTGATGTTGGGTATTTTTTTTTCCATGTGCTTCTTGGCCACTCGAATGTTCTTTTGAGAAGTGTCTGTTCAAGCCCATTTTTAAATGGACTTTTTGGTTTGTTTTTCCCTTGGTGATTTAAGTTCCTTATATATAGTGGGTATTATACCTTTGTTGGATGTATAGTTTACAAATATTTTCTGCCTCTCTGTAGGTTGTCTGTTTACTCTGTTGATAGTTTATTTTGCTGTGCAGAGCTCTTTAGTTTAATGAGATACTACTTGTCTATTTTTGCTTTTGTTGCAATTGCTTTTGGAGCCTTCCTCATGAAATCTTTGCCAAGGTCAATGACCAGAATGGAATTTCCTATGTTTTCTTCCAGAGTTTTCACAGTTTTAGATTTTACATTTAATCTTGAATTCACCATGTGTTGATTTTTGCATATGGTGAAGAAGAGATCCAGCTTCAGTCTTCTGCATATGACCAGCCAGTTATTCCAGCACCATTTATTAAACAGAAAACCTTTTCTCCATTGCTTGATATTGCCAACTTTATCAATGATCAGATAATTAAAAACATGTGGCATTATTTCTGTTTTTTCTAAGCTGTCTATGTGTCTGTTTTTATACCAGTACCATTCTGTTTGGCAACTGTAGCATTGTAGTATAGTTTGAAGTTGAGTAATGTGATGTCTTCAGTTTAGTTCTCTTTGCTTAGGATTCCTTTGGCTATTCAGGCTATTTTGAGAAACCCTAAAATTCAGGTTCCATATGAATTTTAGAATGTGTTTTTCTAATTCTTTAAAAACTGGCATTGGTAATTTGATAAGTATGGTACTGAACGTATAAATTGCTTTGGGTGGTGTGACCATTTTTTAACAATGTAAGTTCTTCCTAAGCATAAACATGGGATGTTTTTCCATCTTGCTATATCATCTTGATATATTTCAGCAGTGTTTTGTAATTCTTATTCCAGAGATCTTTCAAATTCTTGATCAGCTGTATTCTTAAATATGTTCTTTTTGTGGCTATTGCACATGGGATTGTGTTCTTGAATTGGCTCTCAGGTCAGATGTTACTGGTATTTAGAAATGCTACTGATTTTTCCACATTGATTTTATATTCTGACATTTTACTGAAGTTTTTTGTTTTGTTTTTTTTTTTTTTAATCAGATCTAGGAGTCTTTGAGAAGAGACTATGGAGTTTCTTAAATAGTCCTTGTAGGTGTTTTGTACTTCTGTGAGGTCAGTGGTAATGTCACCTTTGTCATTTCTTAATGTGTTTATTTGAAACTTCTCTCTTAGCCTGGCTAGCAGTCTATATATCTTATTTATTATTTCAAAACATAAACTTAGAGTTTCAGTGACCTTTTCTATGGATTTTCTTCTCTCTGTTTCACTCAGTTCAGCTCTGATTTTGGTTACTTCTTTTGTTCTATTAGCTTTTGGGTTGATTTACTCTTCCTTTTCTAGTTCATCTAGATATAATATTAGGTTGTTAATTTGCAATGATTCTAATTTCTTGCTATAGGCATTTAGCACTATAAACGTCCTCTTAACACTGCTTTAGCCATGTCATAGAGTTTCTAGCATGTTGTATCTTTATTTTCATTTTTCAAAATATTTTTGACTTCTTTCTGAATTTCATATTTGCCCAAAAGTGACTCAGGAGCAGGTTGTTTAATTTTCATGTAATTGTATTGTTTTGAGAGATCTTCTTGGAATTGATTTCTAGTTTTGCCATGCTGTGTTCTGGGACTGTGGTTGATATGATTTCAATTTCTTTGAATTTGTTGAAAATTGCTTTATGACTGCATGTGTGGTAAATCTTAGAACATATGCAATGTGCAGATGAGGAGAATGTATATTTTCTTGTTGTGTGGCATTGATATGGTTTGAATCTGTGTCCCCATCTAAGTCTCATGTTGAATTGTAATCTCCAATGTGGGAGGTGGTGTCTGGTGGGTGGTGATTTGATTGTGGGGGTGGTTCTTATGAATGGATTGGCACCATCTCCTTGGTGCTGTTCTCGTGATAGTGAGGGAGTGAGTTACCATGATATTTGGTTGTTTAAAATTGTGTAGCACCTCTCTCTCTCCTAGTCCTGCTCCTGCCATGTAAGATGCCTGCTCTTGCTTTGCCTTCTGCCATGAGTAAAAGCTCCCTGAAGCCTCCCCCAGAAGCAGATGCTGCCATGCTTCCTGTACAGCCTGCTGAACTGTGAGGCAATTAAACCTCTTTTCTTCATAAATTACCCATTCTCAGGTATTTCTTTATAGTACTGTGAGAACGGACTAATACAGGCTTGTTTAGTAGATGTCTGTTAGGTCCATTTGATAAAGTGTCAAGTTTAGGTACCAAATGTCTTTGTTAGTGTTCTGCCTTAATGATGTGTCAGATACTGTTGGTGTGGTGTTGAAGATTACCACTATAATTGTATGATTACATAAGTCTGTTCATAGGTCTCTAAGAGTTTGTTTTATGAATCTGGGGTGTTCAAGTGTTGGATGATATATAGCTAGGATAGTTAAGTCTTGTTGAAGTAAACCATTTATCATTATATAATACCCTTCTTTTTTTTAATTGCTGTTGATTTAAAGTCTTTTTTTGTCTGAAATAAAAATAGTAACCTCTGCTCTTTTATGTTTTCCATTTTCTTGATAGATCGGTCTCCATTCCTTTACTTTTAGCCTATGTGTGTCAATGCATGCAAAATGGGTGTTTTGAAGACAGTATACAGTTGGGTCTTGCTTCTTTATTCAACTTGCCACTCTGTGCCTTTTAAGTGGGAATTTAGCCTGGTTCATTCAGGGTTAATATTGATATGGGATGATTTGATACTGTCATCATGTTGTTAGCTGGTTGTTATGCAAGCATGATTGTATAGTTGTTTTATAGTGTCAGAAGGCTATGTACTTAGTGTGTTTTCCTCGTGGCAGGTCTTTTATTACCACCACACCTGCATAATGAATTACCTTAACTTTTACTTTCCTGAAAAGGATTGTATTTCTTCATCACTAATGAAGCTTAGTTTGGCTGGATATGAAATTCTAGGTTGGAATTTCTTTGCTTAAACAATGGTGAATATATGCCCCCAAACTCTTCTGGCTTGTAAGATTGTTTCAGAAAGGCTGGCTATTAGCTTGTTGGAATTCCCTTTGTCAGTAACCTTCCATTTCTGTCTAGCTGCCATTAATATTTTTTTTGTGTGTGTTGACCTTGGAGAATATGATGACTATGTGTCATAGGGATGATCATTTTGTATAGTATCTTGCAGGAGTTCTCTGAATTTTCTGTATTTGCATGTTGACCTCTCTAGTGAGGTTGACGAAATGTTTGTGGATATATTTTCAGATATATTTTCCAAGTTATTTGCTCCCTTTCTCTCTCTTTCTGGGGTGCCAATGAGTTGTAGGTTTGGTCTCTCTACATAGTCAGATATTTCTAGGAGGTTTTTTCACTTTTTGGATGCTTTTTTATTTTTGTCTGACCAAGTTGATTTGAAGAACCCATCTTTGAGGTCTGATGTTCTTTTCTGCTTGATCTATTCTGCTGTTAAAATTCACAATTATATTAAGAAATTTTTGTAGTGTACTATTAAGTTCTAGGAAATCAGTTTGGTTCTTTCTTGAAATTTTCAGCTCTTATATCATTTTATTGGATCGCTTATATTACTTGGATTGGGTTTTAGCCTCCTCCTGCATCTCAATGATTTTCACGGCCATCCAGATTCTGAAATTTATGTCTGTTATTTCAAACATTTCAGTTTGGTTAAGAACCGTTTCTGAGGAGCTAGTGTGGTTGTGTGTAGGTAAGAAGACACTCTGGCTTTTTTTAGTTGCCACAGTTCTTGCACAGGTTCTTTCTCATATGTGTGGGTTGATGTTTCTTTTTGAGATAGAGTCTTGTTTCATCGCCAGGCAGCAGGCTGGCGTGCAGTGGCACGATCTCGGCTCACTGCAACCTCCGCCTCCCAGGTTCAAGCGATTCTCCTCTCTCAGCCTCCCGAGTAGCTGGGACTACAGTCATGCATCACCACGCCTAGCTAATTTTTTGTATTTTTAGTAGAGATGATGTTTCACCATGTTGGCCAGGATGGTCTCAATCTCCTGACCTCGTGATCTGCCCGCCTCGGGCTCCCAAAGTGCTGGGATTACAGGCGTGAGCCATTGTGCCCAGCCTGATGTTTCTTTAACATTTGAAGTTGTTGTCCAATGAAGGGATCTTTCACTTCTATATTCTTTGATGTCCTTGAGAGTTTGACTATTGCATAAGTTGGGTTTAGTAAATTGGCTTTTTCTGGGTGATTTCAGGGACCAAAGCTCAGCTCAGCATTCCTGGGCTGCCTGATTTATCCCTAAGAGGCTGTGACCAGGCCTGCAGGTTTTTTCCCTGGCCCCTCAAAGTTAAACACATACTGCACTGGAGGGGGATGAGGTGTTCCCAGTCCACTAACAACACTATGATGGGAGGCTGTTGGCAAAAGTGCTTCAGTGTGGCACTGGCAGAGTGGCATGGGTCTCTCTGCATGTGTGCACCACCAGTGGGGTGATGGTGGATCCCACTGTGTGCTTGCACTGCAGTGGTGGGACAGCCAATGGGTTTAGTATGTGTGGGCACCAGCAAAGCAGAAGGGACCAGCTGAGGGCAAGTGCACACTAGCAGATGCCCGCCTGCAAAAGCTCTCAGACTGTTAAGCAGGGTCTGCTGGCAAAGAGGTATGGGGGTGGCTACTGGCACGCTCCTATCCTAGGTATCTGTGGCTTCACTGCAAGTGAATGGCTAGGGAGGGACCCAGAGATAGAACAGCAGACAGGGATTGCTCAGATCAAACTTGCCCCATCTGACAGGCCAGATAGCCCTACTCTGTCCAGGTCTGGCAATCAATAAGTCCTAAAGTTTCCTAGAGGAGTATGGCAAGCCTTAGAGGATGGGCGCCCATGACCTGATTAACTGCAACTGTTCCAGCTAGTTGGTGACCCTGTGCAGGGTTTCCAGCTTCCTTCTTTTGCAGCCCAGGGTCTGTGTCCTCTTCTGTCCTGTTTCAATGTGTTCTTTCCAAAGGTCAGTTCAGAGTGTGCCCATCTTCTTAATAATCTGTTGTCTCAGTGGGTGAGTTAAGTTGGCTTGTTAAGTTGGCCATCTCCGACTCTTTCCCTCTATATAATCTGAATTAACTGCTAAAAGTCCTATCTCCAAAGAGTCACACTGGGGATTAGGGTTTCAACATTGTAGGGGCAAAATATGATCTATAGTACCATTTAATGAACAGAAGCATTTATTCTATTTTTTTTTATTTATTTATTTTACTTTAGGTGAATACTATATCAGCATTTCTCCCCATGTTATCCTTCCCCACACTCCCCTCCCTCCCCACCCCCCACTGTCTCTCCCCTACCCCCCCTCAACTGTCCCCAGTGTGTGATGCTCCTCTCCCTGAGTCCACGTGTTCTCATTGTTCAACACCCACCTATGAGTGAGAGCATTTATTCTATTTTTATTTACTACAATTGTAAAAATGTTAACGAAAATATGTTATTAACACTTTTGTTTCTTCTCAGATTTTTATACTTTTAGCTCTTACATTTAGGTTTTAATTCATTTTGAGCTCACATTTTTATACATTGTGAGCTATGCATTTTAAGTATGACTACAGTAGTCAATTACTGAAGTGAGGTCAAAGTGAAAATCTTTGAAGTTGAAGAGAAGAAGCACATATAAAACTAAACCATGGAATGAGTCATTATATTAAAATTAACCAAGATAATAGTAAGAAGTGGAAGGGAGAGGAATCTCTAACAGGGATTCACAGTCTCATTTTCTGCAAAGAGTAAATTAATTGGCTTTTTAGGTAATAATGAAGTCAGTATCTCAGTTTTTATTATTTTCTTCTAGTTGTCATATTTATCATGCAGTTCTGATTACTGTGTATGTTAATTATCATATACTGCCTCTTTAAAATTCTATAAAAATTGATGAATACATGTTATTTTCCTAAGCTGGATATTGGAACTTGTTTTGTGATCAGGAATTAGCACTATACCTACAGATCCTATCTATCTATCTATCTATCTTCTTCCAATATCCTGAAACATGATTTAAATTCTAATTCTACGAGATGAACAAAATACAAGAATCCTGTGATGAGAATTTCATGCAATTTAATATGCATACTTAAGAACAATATATTCAGAAATTACTGTGTGCACATTGTGAGAACCTTTTGAAGCACATAAGACCTTTTATTTTTTAGACAGAATCTTGCTTTGTCATTCAGGCTGGTGTGCAGTGTCACAATCTTGGCTCACTGCAACATCTGCCTCCCGAGTTCAAGCCATTTTCCTACCTCAGCCTCCTGATTACCGGGGATTACAGGCATCCACCACCACACCTGGCTAATTTTTGTATTTTTAGTTGAGACGGGTCTTACCATGTTGGTGAGGCTGGTCTCAAACTTGTGACCTCAGCCAATCCACCCCCCTGGGTCTCCCAAAGTGCTAGGATTACAGGTGTGAGACACTGTACCCAGCCAAGATAAGACAATTTTAAGGAAACCTTTCATATAATGTAACTTCTGCAGGAGTTTTAGCCATACTCTGAGTGAGGACTGCTTTTAATAGCTGGGGTGAACACTCAAATTCCCACAAAACGCCAGTTTTTGCAATAGCATAATCTGCCAAAGAAATGTTGAGAGTTTTCCTAGGATGCCAAGACCTGCATTTTCTTAAAAAATGAAGTAGGCAAAATAATGGTTCTTCCAACATGCTCACATGCTAATATTCAGAGTTAGTGAATATGATGTTTTACATGGCAAAGGGGGATTCTGGGCGCAGTTAGAATTAGGTTGCTAATCAGCAGATTTAAAAACAGGGAAAAATATTCTAGGTGGACCCAATGCAATCACAAAGTGTCTTAAAGTGAAAGAAAGTCAGAGAGAGATGTGAGTACGAAAAAAGGGGACAGAGAGACACAATATTGCTGGCTTTGGAGATGAAAGAACTAGACCTTAAGAAGCTTGAAAAGACAAGGAAATAAAATTTGTTTAGAGGCCCACAAAAGAAACACAGCCCTGAAAACACCCTGATTTTAGCCCCTTAAGACCTGTGTCATACTCTGACCTACAAAATACAAGACAATTTGTGTTGTTTAACTTTGTGATATTTGTCACAATAACAAAAGAATACTAATACAAGGAACCAATATAATTTTTTCTTATAAGCAATGTCTCCAGAATAGCTTTATTTAAAAAAAAAAGTTTCATTGAAAAGCATCTCTATTTCTAGCTAGAAAGAAATAAAACAGCTAATCTAGTGATATAGATGCCATGATCATATTCATTTTGCATTAAGTAATCAAGATATCATGAGTATAAGTAATGAGTCAAATCATGAGAAAGCCAAGACTGAAACTAGGTGAACTCATTTGAGAAAACATATTCTTACTAATTAAACTATCTACCTTTTCACTATATTCTTTGGGATAAGTCCATGGTATGTGGAGCCTGAAAAGCTTCCTAGGTAACTCTGATATTCATTCCTCATTGAAAAGTGCTACTCTAAGCACAAAACTCTGTGCGTGATAACTGGTTGAGCAGCCTTGTACTTAAAGTATCAGCTTTTTTCTTCTTGATAAGAAAAAGGGATATGGAATTGAATAAAAAGCCCCATTCTGTTAGAAGGGTGAAGTTAAACTAGATGCCATAATAGTCCTGCAGAGTACAATAAAACAATTCTTGTGAAAATGTAGTTTAGTAACCTACTTTGTAATCCTGCTCAATATTATGTAGATTAGTCAATAAATGTGGTACTGTAGCTTCATATAACTTGGTGTACTATAACACTTCCAAGGACAGCATAAGGGCACTGTACATATTTGGAGGTACCTGTAAAATATAGTTTGAAGAGCCTTTTCATATTATTCATGTCACATTATTTATTGTCAATCAAGTCTTTAAGGTAAGGAATGGTGCTCTTCTTTTCTCTATTTAGCCCCCCAAAACTTGAATATCAGAGTGATAATTATTACTGGTCCAAAAAATGCCATCTGAATTCTTATTTTGTGACCTGCCTTTGCTTAAAAATGACTTTTCTTAGACTTATGAAATGCAGGGTTTCAATAGTATTCAGGACAACAAACTATTTGTCTTGCATACGTATTTTTAATAAAAATCATTTCACAAATAAGACAGCCATATTAAAAAAATCTCTTATCAGTCTTTTGGCTAAGACCAAGTGTAGAAACCATATAAAAAGGAAGATACTATCTGATCAAGCATCTGGTAGGCATCAATCAGGATTTATCAAACTCTACATAAGGAAACAGGGCCTTGGGCATAGCAAAACAAATGCAGTCTTTGTGAATCCAGTCACCTGGAAAAAATTGGGACTAAGAAGGTATAAACAGCTGCTTTACCATGCAGGGGGAAAAATCAAATGAACAGAGCAGATGAAGCAACAGTAAAATTCTTTGATGATTAGGGAAGAAAGAGAAAAGTGCAAAGTGAAAATAAACAGCTTAATTGAAATGTTTCCCTCCATCTCTGTTATGAAATAAACACACAATACTTTGGTTTAATCAAATTTGCTTTAGAGTTAAATTATTCTCTGGAGTTCTGCATTGGTGATTTAGGCCAAGCTCATTCTTCAAATGTAAAAACAAACAAACAAACAAAAATACTTTTTGAAGAAGGACTGTCATTCAGCTTTGAAAATCCATGCTGGATTGTACTTTCCTGTCCTGCTTACACTGATATGACACTTATAACCATACATTTTTCTTCTGGTATTTATTCTCATGACCTGATAATGAAATATGCATTTCAAAGAATGTCATAAGAGAGAAGAAAATTACATTAAACATTTATGAGTTTATTATTCACCATATTAAATCAACAAAAAGACTTACAATTCTGCCTGTTAAATAATATTTCAAATATATCCAGTGAAGAGAAATGCCAAAGATGGTTGACTAGAAGCAGCTAGTGCATCCCATTCTCATAGAGAAGAGACAGAATGACAAATAAGCAGTAACTTTTCAAATGGATTTCCCAGGTGGCTGTGTTGGAATTCATCAAGGAAGGAATAGTGACCCACAGAGAGCAGAAAGGAGAGAGGCAGGAGAACTGCCCACAGGTATTGGCACAGAGCCTGGGGAGGCTCCCTGCTGTGGGGGAAAAGGTGAGTGAGTAAGAGACCTGGAGACTCACACTTCTGCCAAGGAACTTTGCAATCCTTGGCACAGAAGATCCCTCATGACCCCTCTGGTCTCCAGAACCACATGAAGAACTGTCTGGAGTCTGGACAGAGCCACTACTCAAGCCTACATGGAGCCCCACAGGCTTTGGATCTCTAAATATCCTGGTGCCAACAAGAATAGCCCTACCAACAAGGGAGCCCAAGCTCTTGTGTGTGCCTCTGGATAGGGGTCACATCTATGGTGCTAAGAAGTGGATGGACTATAGTTTGCTCCCCCTCTACACCTCTCCTTGCCTGGACCCCCAGTACAGCTGTCCCACCACACCCGATTACTTAAATCAGTAGCAGTCCTACATTTCTCTGGGATGGAGCTCCCAAAACAACTGAAAGGTCTTCTGTCATTGCTGCCACAGTGGTACTCATCATTGCTTCCCCCAGCTAGAGAGGAAACAAGTCCCTGATTGTTTATGTGCTCCTATAGTGTGCTTCAGCCGTCCTATGGAGAGGAGGACAGACTGTTCTCCCCATGAGCTCCCAGACCCGCTGTTCTTCACCAGGCAGGGACCCATGGCTTAGGCCCACAGGATAATTGTCCTGTCCCAGCTGTCACTTGTATCAGCCATGAATCTGTTTCTATGCAGCAGAACTCCCAGAGACAACTGACAGGCCCACTGCCATTGCCACTGCAGAGGTCACTGTCCTGCTGCCTCAAACTTTGGGGTGAGGGAGGGACAAAAAGCTTGAGCTCACATCAGAGCTGCACTGCTGACATCGGTGGTCAGCACTCAAAAATTCAAATGGGAGAGGAGCCCACACTCTCAGTGCACCGAGGTGGATGGGGCTAATGGGTTCATAGGCTGCTACAGAAGCAAGGAATGCCTCCCTCCACAGGACTGGCCCAGAAAAGATATGGCTTGTCTCCCTGTGGTGGCTTCTGTTGAGGTAGCTCCATAGCCTGGAACACCTAACAAAGGACACACAAGTGCAGTGCCAGTGATTGGAGGATTGGAGGGGGCTCCTTTAAGGTCCACGAATGAACATGGTGAGGGGCATCACTACTCTCCATACTGCACTGCAGAGCACAGTTGCAAACACAAGAAATACAAAGGAGCTACGTGGCTAAGAACCTATCTACTGCCCATTACTCTAAGTGTCATCTAATGGATAAAAGCCCAAACTACAAGTCGAAAGCCACTTTGCTAATATTCTCCCCCTGTGCAACCAATAGCAAGGATTCAGACAGAAATAAAGACCCTGCACAAAGGCTTGACTGTCTGAAAAATCCAGAAACAAACCCAAGTGACTATACTCAAGTTACACCACAGTTTGAAAAAGCACCAATTCTCTCAGATGAGAAAAAATCAGCACTAGAACTCTAGCAATTCAAAAAAACAGAGTGTTCTTTTATCTCCAAATCAGTCAACTAGCTCCCCAGGAATGGTTCTTAACCAGGCAGAAGTGACTAAAGTGACAGACATTAAATTCAGAATCTGGGTGGCAAGGAAGTTTACTGAGATTCAGGAAAAAGTTGACACCCAATTCAAGATATCCAGTAAAATGCCAAGAGCTGAAATAAAAAAAAAAATAGCCATTTTAAAAAAGAGCCAAAATGATCTTCTAGAGTTTAAAAATTTACTGAAAGAATTTCACGATACAATCAGAACTACTAACAGCAGAATAGACTAAAACATAGAAAGAACCTCTGAGCTTGAAGACAAGTTCTTTGAACTACCTCAATCAGACAAAAATTAAGAATAAAGAATTAAGATATATGAACAAAACCTCCGAGAAATGTGGGACTATGTAAAGAATTCAAATCTAGGACTCACTGGTATTCCTGAGAGAGGAGAGAGAAAAAACAATATTGAAAATATGTTAGAGGACATAGTCCATAAAAATTTATCTAATCTTGCTAGAGTGACTGACATACAAGTCTAAGAAATAGACAGAACCCTGGCTAGATACTATGCAAGAAGATAATTCCAATGCATGCAGTCATCATATTCACCAAGGACAATGCAAACACATAAAAAATTAAAGAATAAAATTAAAGGCAGCTAGAGAGAAGGGTCAAGTCATGTACAGTGGGAATGCCATCAGGGTAGCAGCAGACCTCTCAGCAGAAACTTTACAAACCAGAAGAGATTGGGAGTCTATTTTCATCATATTTAAAGAAAAATTCTAGCCAAGAATTTCATATCCTGCCAAACTAAACTTCATTTGTAAAGGAGAATTAAAATCTCAGACAAGAAAATGCAGAGGAAATTCATTTCAATTAGATCAGTGTTACAAGAGGTCCTTAGGGGAGTGCTAAACATGGAACTGAAAAAAAACCAACTGCTAACACAAAAGCATACTTAAGCACATTTCCCAAAGGAAATATAAAGCAACTATACAGTCAATTCTATATAACAACCTGCTAACAATATGAAGACAAAATCTCACATAGCAATTCTAACCCTGAATGCAAATGAACTAAACACCCCACTTAAAAGGCTTAGAGTGGCCAACTGGATAAAAAGACAAGAATCAACCATGTGTGTTACCTTAAAAAGACCCATCTCATATGGAATGACACACATAAGCTGAAAGTACAGGGATAGAGGAAAATCGAACATGCAAATAACAACAAAGAGTAGGAGTTGCTATTCTTATATCAGATAATACAGATTTTAAACCAATAAATATTAAGAAGGACATTACTTAATAGAAGAGTTCAATCTAATAAGGAGACTTTAGTATTCTAAATATATACACACTCAATAATGGATTTTCCAGATTCATAAAACAAGTTCTTCTTGGTCTACAAAAAGACATAGAGGACCACACAATAACAGTGCGAGACCGTATCATCTCATTGACAGCATTACACAGATAATCAAGGCAGAAAACTAACAAAATAATTCTAGACATAAACTAGGTACTTGGCCAATTGGACCTAACAGAAGTCTACAGAAAACTCTAGCCAATAAACACAGAACACATATTCTTCTCATCTGCACACACAGCATATTCTAAAATCAACCACATGCTCAGTCACAAAACAAGTCTGAATAAATTCAAAACAATTAAAATCATTCAAGCATACTGTCATACTATTTTGAAATGAAAACAGAAATCTGTATGAAGAACCACTCTGAAAACTATATAAATTCATGAAAATTAAACAACTTGTTCCTGAATGACTCCCTGATGAAAATCAAAATTGAGATAGAAATAAAAACAATCCTAAGCAAAAAGAACAAACCTGGATACATCATGCTCCCTGAATTCAAATTATGTTACACGGCCACAGTAATCAAAACAGCATGGTACTGGTACCAAAACAGAGACATAGACAAATGGAACAGAACAGAGGCCTCAGAAGCAACACCACACATCTACAACCATCTGATCTTTGACAAACCTGACAAAAAAAACCAATGGGGAAAGGATTCCCTGTTTAATAAATGCTGTTGGGAAAACTGGCTAGCAATGTGCAGAAAGCAGAAACTGGACCCCTTCCTGACACCATAGACTAAAATTAACTCCAGATGGTTTAAAGATCTAAACATAAGACCTAATACCATAAAAACACTAGAAGAAAACCTAGGGAAAACCATTCAGGACATAGGCACAGGCAAAAACTTCATGGCTAAAACACCAAAAGCAATGGCAACAAAAGCCAAAATAGACAAATGGGATCTAATTAAACTCCAGAGCTTCTGTACAGCAAAGGAAACAATCTAACATTAGAGTGAACTGGCAACCAACAGAATGGGAAAAAAATTTTGCAATCTACCCATCTGACAAAGGGCTATATCCAGAATCTACAAAGAACTAAAGCAGATTTACAAGAAAGAAACAAACAAATCCATTCAAAAGTAGGCGAAGGATATGAACAGACACTTTACAAAAGAATACATCTATGAGGCCAACAAATATATTAAAAAAATGCTCATCATCACTGGTCGTTAGAGAAATGCAAATCAAAACTACATTGAGATACCATCTCACGCCAATTAGAATGGCAATCATTAAAAAATCTGGAGACAACAGATGCTGGAGAGGATGTGGAGAAATAGGAACACTTTTACACTGTTAGTGGGAGTGTAAATTAGTTCAACCATTGTGGAAGACAGTGGTGATTCCTCAAGGACCTAGAAATAGAAATTCCATTTGACCCAGCAATCCCATTACTGGGTATATATCCAAAGGTTTATAAATCGTTCTACTATAAGGACACATGCACACGAATGTTCATTGCAGCACAGTTTACAATAGCAAAGACCTGGAACCAACCCAAATGCCCGTCGATGATAGACTGGACAGGGAAAATGTGGCACATATACACCATGGAATATTATGCAGCCATCAAAAAGGATGAGTTCGTGTCCTTTGTAGGGATATGGATGAACCTGGAAAACATCATTCTCAGCAAACCGACACAAGAACAGAAAATCAAACAACGCATGTTCTCACTCATAGGTGGGTGTTGAACAATGAGAACACACGGACTCAGGGAGGGGAGCATCACACACTGGGGTCTGTTGGGGGAAATAGGGGAGGGACAGTGGGGGGGTGGGGAGTTGGGAGAGATAGCATGGGGAGAAATGCCAGATATAGGTGAGGGGGAGGAAGGCAGGTATTTTAGGAGGCATTACAGATAAAGTTGTTATTATCATAGACAATGACAGCTCCATGTATGTTAGTGCACCTGAAGACCTCCAGTAAAGAGGATGTGAAGGCAGATGACAGTGATTTTGATTATTATGACCCTGTGTAGGTCTAGGCTTATGTGTGTGTTTGTGTCTTAGTTTTTAACAACAACAACAACAACAAAATTTAAGTAAAAACGATTAGAAATATAAAAAGATAGAATAAGAATATAAAGAAAGAAAATATTTTTGTGCAGCTGTACAAGGTATTTATGTATTAAGGTAAATATTATTATAAAAGAGCCAAAAAGTTAAAGCTAATGAAATAGTTTAAAAAGTAAAACAGTTACAGTAAGCAAAGCTAATGTTAATTTTTTGTTAAATAAAAAATTTGTTAAACAAATGTAATACAGCCTGAGAATAGAGTTTTTATAAAATCTACTACTGCACAGTAATACTCTAGGCCTTCACAGTCACTTGTTACTCACTGACTCACCCAAAGCAATGGTCACTTTTGCAAGCTCCATTCGTGTTAAGCTATGCAGGTGTACCCTTTTTTGGTCATTTATGCCATATTTTAATGACACCTTTTATATGTTGAGATATGTTTAAATACACAAATACTATTTTGTTGCAATTTCCTACAGTATTCAATACAGTAATATGCTGTATAGGTTTGTAGCCTAGGAGCAATAGGCTACACCATATAGTCTAGATGTGTAGTAGGCTATAACACTGAGGTCTATGTAAATATACTCTATGATGTTTGCATGATGATGAAATTGCCTAACTTCATTTCACAGAATGTAAACTTGTCATTAACTGATGTATGACCGTATTAATATAGTAAAAACATTTTTCAAAAGTTAAGAGAGCTGTATAATTTTGTCAGGCTTTTGTTAATTACAATGTTATTTTATAATTTAAGCTTTCTAACATTTTAGTGTTAGGCGAATCTATAAAAAATATGTGAAATTGAGAAATAAAATCACTTGAAATCACTTTCTGTTAGTGTCTTCAAACCCTTCCAGGGTATTAGTTCTTAATACTCAATTACATTTTTTATAAGTATTCAGAGTTTATGTAATCTCTGTGGTACCTCATTAGTCTGCCATTTTGTTTTCCTACATATTGAAACTATATATGTGATAGTCCCTGTGTAACAAAGTATCTTAGATTCAAAATTCATTTTGAAACTTCTTTTTCCTTTCTTTCTTTTACCCATTAAACATTCTTAAAAGCCCTTTGTTGCCCTCCTTTCTCACCAGGCGCTCCTGTGCTCTCTGCTTGCTTATCTAGTTATGGGCTTGCTTAGAAATTCAAGGGGCAAATTTTGAAACAAACCAATCATGGAGACCCAGCTGCAAAATTCAAGGGATTACTTCAAAGCAGTTACTCTACAATCTAGCCATTAAGATGATGTGAGCCCATGCTCTGGGTGGACCATGAATCAAGACAACTGCTGGAAGAAGGCACACAGACTTTGTACCCAGCACTACTCCCGCATGCCTCTCACTTCATGTTCCCCTTTTTAAGCCCCTCTTCCCAGCCTAATGTTTGGAATGGTCTCTTACTGGCATGAGCCTGGTCATTTTCCAACTGCTAACATTTGAGTAAAGTTGCTTTTCTTTCACCACACTTCTCTTCTCCTGTTGTCCCTACCAAGCGACAAGCAGCTGAACTTGAATCAGTTATACCTGGACTTATACTAAACTACTGGATCAGTAGTGGTGTCCCTTTATTAGGTTGGTGCAAAAGTAACTTTTGCACCAACCTAATAGTTTTTGAAGTGGTAAAAAACAACAAACTGTGAGCAACTATTATTCATATATTCATTTTTAGGGACAAGGATTATACTGAGTGAAAAAAATAATACTATTTCCAAAGAATAGAAGCAGCAATTTTAGATACTTAAAGTTCATGTTGGTAACATAATTTATATTTTAAAATATCTTTCACTTACATTTGTATTTGCTAAATTTAATTAAGGCATTTGAGTGCACATGAAGAATATTTTTGCTTTTACTCATATATTTTAAATTTTATAAGCTATCCATTTTATCATCACTAAAATGAACTAATTTTCAACATCATTTAACAAAACTTTTTTTCCTTTGTAGAATTCAAACATGCCAGAATATGTTGGTAGCTAAAGACTAAAATACATTAAATTATATTAGTATATATAACCTGCATTAAACTTCTATCTTCAAGGTGGATTAAAATTTATTTTAATGCTTTACCACATGTCCTACTAACAATAGAAATTTAAAAAGATATTCTATTTAATTTTTCTAAACTTTTTTTTCACCTTTGCATTCATGAAGACAGATTAGACTGTTATACAAGGATCCAACATAAAAATGTACATTGTTTGCTTTTCCCAAATAATCAATTGTTGGAAGGCTAAGCACAAAACCACCCAGAGATTATGCATATTAATTTTTGAGTAAATTTTAATGTCTTCTTTTGATTGAAACACTTTTTCTTATAGAAGCATTTATTGAGAGTAGTATGTGCTCAGAGAATATGCTTAGGACATTTTCCTCCACAATATATCCCATCAACTCATGAAGAAAACAACTAAGCCATTAAAAATAGAAGTTTCTTTGAGTATGGCTTATTAATGTAAATTTTCTCTTCATCTGTAAATTAGTTTCTACAATTTATTATTTTTAAAAAATGACTTGGGGCTGGGCTTGGTGACCCATGCCTATAACCCTACCATGTTGGGAGGCTCAAGTAGGAAGATCACTTGAGGCCAGGAGTTTCAGACCAACCTGGGTAACACAGTGAGACCTTGTCTCTATTGAAAGAAAGAAAGAAAAAGAGAAAGAGTGAAAGAGAGGAAAGAAAGAAAAAAGGAAGAAAGGAAAAGAAAGAAAGAAGGGAAGGAGAAAAGGAAGGAAGGAGGGAGGGATGAGGGAGGGAAGGAGGGAGGGATGAGGGAGGGAGGAAGGAAGGAAGGAAAAAAAGGAAGGAAGGAAAGAAAAAAGGAAGGAAGAAAGGAAGGAAGAGAGGGATGGAGGAAGGAAAGAAAGAAAGAAAAAGAAAGAAAGAGAGAAAAGAAAAAAGGAAGGAAGGAAGAAAATAAGGAAGAAAGACAATAAGGAAGAAAGGAAAAAAAAGAGTGATGCACTTGTAGTCCTAGCTACATGGAAGGCTGAGGCAGAAGTATTGCTGAGCCCATTAGTTCGAGGCTCAAGTGAGCCCACCAGCTAAGTCAAAAAAGCGAGACCATGACTTTTTAAAAAATTGACATGCATATGAACCATGAAATACAATTCAGCCTTAAAAAGCCACAAAATAATGTCTTTTGCAGCAACTTGAATGGAACAGGAAGCCATTATTCTAAATGAAGTAACTCAAGTATCAAAACTGTCGGGGACGGCACGTGGCCGGGGAGCTCTCGGCCAGAGAAAGGGTCCCAATACCTGGAAGAGAGAGTGCACAGAATACAAAGTAGACAGACAGCGGGGTCTGGAGGTCTGAATAAGCAGTGCCCATATAGCAATGCCTAAACAGCAATTTTATTTGTGCATAGGGTCCCAATATATCCTGTCAGCTTTCAGTAGCTGACGTCAGCCCACATTGTTTCAGCTTAAACATTAAAGGGAACAGAAAGTTCCAAATCTAACAAAATGGATAATCTACAAGTTAAAAAGAAACAATCCTGAGATCATAAATTGACCACAAAATGGTGCAAGACAGACAGATATTCTTTTCTTTATCTATTGTGAAAGAGCTTTAAGATTAACAAAGTAACATTCCTTAAAGTTTAAGCCCACCATAAATTCCAAGAAGAGTAATCTTAAAGAATCACCTGAGTAATCACAGGGCTCAAGCAGTACTGGTAAACAGAGTCACAAAACTAGCCCAAAGCAGAAACTCAAACACAGTGTCCTAATTAAACCACACAGCCATCACCAGGCCATTGTGTAAATGCCTGGGAGATCATAGCCTTTCTACGCAATCCCCTATCCTTAGTTCCTGCTTTCCCATAGCTCGACTGCCTCCAGGAGGGGGAAAATGCTTAGGGGTTAAGCTCACATTATGGCAGAGGCACTTTTAGGGGTCTCTACGCTGAAGCGACACCCACAAAAAACCAAATAGTGCATATTCTCACTTATATGTGGAAGCTAAGCTATGAGTATGTAAAGGCATGCAGAATGGTATAATGGACATTGGAGACTCAGGAGTGGGGAGAGTCGGGGGTGAGGAATGAAAAACTACCTGTTGGGTACAATGTACACTACTCAAATGACAAGTTCACTAAAATTCTAGACATCCTTGTTATACAATTCATCCATGTAACCAAAACCACTCATACCCGTAAAGCTATTGATATATAAAAAAATTTTTAAAAACAAAAAATAAAACAAAAAAATGACATGCAAATTATATTTACCTTTCTATAGGCTAGTGTTAATTAGAAATATTTTAAACTATATCCAGACTACATAAAAGTAATCTCAATATTTTCAACATTATAAATAGTTGGAAAACATGAATTTTTACTATAACAGTAAAACTTTTATCATTTCTTACATACCTTAAGCTCTACATTATATAGAACTTGACCAAAGAAAGAAAAAAAATTGGGGAGACAAATATGGGAATATGCCTTTGAAATAATGTTACTACAAGTAATTTTACTCAACATCACAAGAATCATATAACCATATGATGACATATAGCTATATTTTAGAATTCCTTCGGTCATATAAACTTCCTGTTCAATTCAATAAGAAAATCAATATATTTCTTGAGTTCTAACTATGTGTCAGACATTGTAGTGTCATTTTTACTGCATTATATTTATTATCTTATAACACCCAGAAATTCTAAAAGATACATACTATTATTACGTCATTTTGTTGATGAAGATTCTTGGATATAGATATATTAATTATCACAAGATCACACAGTTAATAAGTGCTAGAACACTGGTCAGTATGTCTACAAAGCCTGTATTCAGACCATCAGAATGAATCACCTGACAAAAAGGATTATATGAAAAATATCCTTCATTGTTGATACATAAAACCATAGAATCACATACTTAAAAGTGAACTTAATGTTTACCTGATGAAATGCTACAAAATACATGCTTAAATTTTACCCCATAACATATACCCTTAAAAGTATGGATGAATATTTCCAAGGACAGTTGGTTCATCTATAACCCTTTTCACCTTTGGGCATCTCAACTGTAACTGGGAGAGACGTTACTATTAAGGCCAGAGTTCCAGTCTTGACATTTCAGAGACAAACAGAAAAGATCAGGTTGCCATTCTCATGGAACTTTCATGCTAATGAAAAACATAAAACTAAACAATAAAATACTAAATGTTTGGTAATGGCTTTGAAGAATCTAAAAAAATTAATGTAATAAAGACTGAGCGGGGTTCTACTTTAAATTGGTTGGTTAGAGGCCTTTCTAAGAACATTTATGTTAAATCAGTATTATATGGAAATTCTTAGTATATGAAGATAATGGGAAAAACATTCCATTCAGTGGGAAAACAGACAAAACAAAACAAAAGTCAACTCATGAAGATTTCCTAAGGCAGGAAATAAGCATGGTCTATTGTAGGAAAAGAAAATGGGTATGTGTTTCTGAAGAAAGGAGACTGTCAAGGAGCCACATGAGATGGGTCAGGGCTGGGCTAGGGTACAAGGACATCTTACATCTTGTTGAAGAGGTAGGGTTTCCAAGGGTAGATGGTTTTAAACAAGGAAGTAAGATTAACTGATTTTTATTTTTAAGAAACCACACTGGATGCATAGTGGTGAGCCATTAACAAGCCAGAAGAGAACAGAGAAACTGGTAGAAGGCTGTTGAAGTTAAATGGTGTTATTGGACAAAATTTTCAGAAGTGGTGATGATATGTCGATGATTCCAAAATTTGTTTTGGAAGTAAACCTCACAGGGCTTGCTCTGTGCTGTTTTGCTCTTCTATTGTTAACTGTTGACAAAAAGCAGTTCGTTTTATATTGTCTAATTTGTCATTATTTCTCCCAGTATACTTAATGCTTTATTTGTCCTAAGAAATATTTGCCTACTCATAGCTCCTACATATATTGTCCTATGATATCTTCTAAAAGCTTTATTGTTTAATTTTCACATTTAGATTTACAGTCTAACTAGAATCAAATTTTGTGCGTGGTATAAAGATAGAGATCAAGATTTATTTATATTTTGCATATGGATTTTCCAAATGACCTAGCACCAGTTACTCAAAAGATTATCTTTTTGCCTATGTACTGCAGTGTCACCATTGTCATAAATTAAGAGCTACATATGTGTAAGCTTGAGTTTGTATTTATTATTTTTCTTTTGTCTATTCTTGTTTCAATTTCATGATGATATTTTTATTTGAAAACATTTGAGACTATATAGATCAATTATTTAGGTTATTTTTTACCTAATGATTTTATTACTTGTGTATTCTATAAGAAGCACCAGAAATTCCTATTGTTTAAGTGTTAACAAGGCTTTTTTAGTCATGTGAGCAAAATAGATATTTTTCTTAGGTGTGGAATTGTGGACAGGAGGAGTTTCTGGGGTGTTCTCCATCATGTCACTTTAACGTGTTTATAACTTTTCTCAGAAATCACAGCCTTATGTATGCAGGGTTTGAAATATTTTTAACAGTTCTTTCATGGTTTTTCTGCTGTCTGTGGTTTATACACAAACTGTAACTAAGTAGTCCTTTCAGGAGAGCAGCATAAAGTCCAAAATATTCTCACAGTGAGATTCAGTAGTCCTAATGGCCATAAACCTTTGTCAATTCCTTTGCCACTTCACTTTTTTTCATCTCCTATACATATTTGCCCATGTTAATAACATTGACAACCATTATGCATAACCATGCTATTTTTCCATATTTATTCAATTTCAATATGTCACAGTTTGAATAGGTGGAGACAGAAGAGATTATGTAAGGGACTACTGCTTTAGAGAAACAGATTATTATTTAGAGGATTGATATTTCAAACACAGCAGGACTTTTCTGTCAAATACAAGCTTCCTCAGATTATAACCATTCAGTGGCATTCACCAGAGCAGAGCCCCACTAGATTTGGGAAAACTAATCTCATATTCATCTGTTCAGAAAATGGACCCCAATAAAATTATGTTTTTATCAAATCAGAAGGACTGTTTTATTCACAACTAGATATATATCAAGTCCCTACAGATTTAATATTATTTTTAAGGTTCAGGGTTTGGAGGTAAGTTGGATTCCAATACAACCTTATTACTTTTTGGACAACTAAATTTTCAGTGGGTGGCCATCACAATGAAATTCCCTATTTGCCAAAATTACCTTCAAAATACTTCCTCAGGCTCAACAATCTACATTCTGTTACTTCATAAAACAATTTATTTTAACCTAAAAAAGTTGCTTTTTGTGCTATTACATTTGATATTGGAAGTTTTACAGAAGTTACAAATATTGTATGGTTTGATTTTTTGTAGAATTTTTATCAAGGGAACAATGGGTGATATTCATGAGATCTCTACAGTAATATAAAAGCATACTATTGCACGCCAAATTCCCAAATTTCCTGCTAACAATAGTCAACTTGAGAGATTGCAACAAAGGTAAATGGGAATACAGGGCTCTTAGTTGGAGCCTTCAAATAAAGACCACAACTATTTAATAAAATATATCTCAAGACAAATCTTTTCAGCTGTCAAATTGACAGAAAGCACAATGCCTGTTACTGCCTACTGTTAATAAAGGACTGGAAATCATACATTATTTCAACTTTTTAGAGTACAAATGACATCTTTCAAAATTTAAAATGCACATCCACATCTACTTCTTGAAATTTATTTTATAGATAAAAATTGCCAAAGTGCATAAAATCACAGAGAAAAAGTTGTGCAGCAAAATTTATAACAACAAATGACTAGAAACAACTTGATGATTTATCAGTGGATGACCACTGAAATAAATTACATTAAATCTATACAATGGAATATTATGAAACTATTAAAAATAATGATATCAATCTCTGTCCTGGTATGAAAAGGCAATCTGACATGGAAAGAATGATATCTATCATGTCAGGAAGCTTTTCAGCTACACAGTAAACTAAGCTAGGAAGTTTTAAATTAACAATGTGCACTTTCCTTTCTACAGACACTATTATGGGCATATTGTGCTATATTTGAAAGATCATGACAGGAATTAAATAAAACCTGCTATTCCTGGAAATCACAAACTTAAATGTCACCATTAACACCTAAGCTGTCTTAGATAGCTATGCAGTTCCATTTAACTTGTTGTGTATATTGTAATTAATCCAGGCAAAAACATAGAATGACGGTTGGTGGAAAGTGTTAAACAGATAAATCCCAAACCTACAAATTATAAAAGCACACTAAATTTTGCCTCAAGCAGTTCTCTGTGGTAGAAGGTGTCCTGTTCAAAACCAAGAAATTAACAATTTGCTATTCAGTGAATTATGGATAATTGAAAAATCAAAACTTTTATTAAATTATCTTTGGAGCACCTGTGTTAAGACTAGAAGACTGAGCTATTTTTGGTTTGGGAATTATATCTACGATAAACTACAAACAACAGTTTCTGCCAATGTCTACCAGCTTTACAGTGCTGTACATATGATTATTCCTTCTTAAGTTTCAGTAGAAATCAAAATACAGGTGGCAGATAAGCTTAAGTATTTGCAAAACAAATTTAGGAAATGCATTAAAGTAATAAAGTCTGTTATTTCTTAAAGAGTTAGGCTTGTTAAGTCAAGGAAATTGTTTTTTTCACTATTATATATTCCCCACTATGCCTAGCCCAGTGAATAGTTTTCAAAAATCATTTGCTGATTGCTCATGAGTTTCCTGCTGATCTTACCATTTAATTCTCTACGCTAAGCCTAGTACAATCTTCTATTAGACAAGCCCTGGGGGAGTATAAAAACAGTATTGTATAATATGAATACTCACATTTGTAGAGTTTAATTTAAAAAGTACTTTAGGGATATCATAACAATAGTAAAAATAAAAAAATGAGAATCAGTAGATATTCCATCTCATTGCAAATCAACATTTTGTTGCTTTTGTTCCATCCCATCTTTTTACTTATGCATTTACAATTCTGCATAGCCATAATCACAGGCTGCATACCATTTTTAATTCAATTTGTGTGCATCTTAACTTGAAACATTTGAAGTCTGTGTTGTGCACTAACAACTGACCCTGAGTATTGAAAAGAGTTTAGGTTTAAAAATGTAATTAGTAGATTTAAAATTAGATTCAATTAACAGATTATATTAAAATATTCAAAAGTACTTAGTAAATAGCATTGAAGTTAACAATATAAATTTTTATAAAGATTGAATAATATGCAATAGAAAATTCTGGATTTATTTTCTACAGATAATAAGCCCCTTATAAAGGAGGTTTTTTTAAAAATACATAAACATGTTTCATTTTCCTTACAGTTAAGTTATTCTGAGAAAATGTAGATCACAGATAAGGAGGGAAATAGGTTTAAAACATGGGTTAAGATGTAAGGCTAAGGTTATTAGACTAAATGAGAAATGAATAAAACGATATTTCCTTCCAACTCTGGCATTCATTAAACAAGGTAGCTCAAGCCTATAATCCCAGCACTTTGAGAGCCCAAGGCAGGCGAATAACCTGAGGTCATGAGTTCGAGACCAGCCTGGCCAGCTGGCCAAGATGGTGAAACCCCGTCTCTACTAAAAATATAAAAAAGTAGCCGGGCATGGTGGTGGGCACATGTAATCTCAGCTACTAGGCAGGCTGAGGCAGGAGAATCTCTTGAAACCAGGAGACGGAGGTTTCAGTGAACTCAGATTGCACCATTGCACTCCAGCCTGGGCAATAAGAGCAAAACTCCATCTCAAAAAAAAAATATTAATAAAATAAAATAAAATGGATTGTGCCAAGTCTGAAGAAATTCAAAATTTTGTCTAGTCCTTTGGCCATGGGTAGAAAAAATATTTTAAAAATCACTAAATAAAGATACTTATTGTAATTTATTTCACAGAGTAGAATAAACATTCACTATACCAATTCTACAATGCAGTCAATGGAGGTTGGGTGCTATTTTCTTGTTTATCATCTACCTTTCTATCTACCTACTTACTTTTCTATCCTATCTGTCCATCTATATCTATAAATCATCTATTTATTTTAATGCTCTTTTTTGCTTAGTTACATGAATGTTTTGAGCATCAAGGAAATGTTACTTGACTTAAATAATTTACACATTTGAAGAACATATTTGAAGTTTTAAATAAACTGAATACAGGTATTTCCAATTTAAAATAGTTATCAGCCTTCAGGAAACAAAGGGTCAGATGGTGGCACGTTTCACATAGTAAGTTCCTATAATAATTACTGCTAAGATGGGATTTGCAATATGTAAATGCAAAATTCAAAATCAAAACTGTACAACTACTAAAGGTTAATATTTATTGAGCATATAATATTTAATACTGAGCCCTCTTATAAATGAAAAGAAATTTTTCTGTAAGATAAAAGTTATTTTGTTTCATATAGAGAGATTTATTGCTATAAAATAATTTAGCAAAAAATATCAAGCTTATAAGTGTTAGAACTTTGTTATAAACATCAGTCTGTTAAAATTCAAAACGATGCTTTTTTATATTCATTTGTATACCTAGTCTAAAACTACATTTCTTTTTCTTCTGTCAACAAAGGAGCCCATATTAAAGGGAGCAGCACATTAATCTAACTAATTAGTTAGCAGAAATTATTAAACCAGTACATACAACACTTATTAAGATTAATTTTCCTCTTTATTTGAAGTCAAGTCATTAGCTTCCTTAGACCAGAAGTTCAGCTCTGCCTTCAAATGTACCATTGATTTATATAGTAACTGTTCTCCATGTTAAATTACTACATTGAATTTTGCAATTTATAAAGCACTTTTATATACCTTATCAGATTTGAACCACATAACAATATTGAGATTAGACAGAGTGAAATAAATACTGTTCATAAATATCCATGAACAGTAATAGTAAATGAGACAGAAAATCTTAAGAATTGGAAGACAACTTTTCTGGCTTCACACATCATATGTTGTATTTAAATTACATCGCATTCATCTTGTATTTACTAAGAACATATCCAAGTGACTAGTTTTATGTTTTTATGTTTTACAGAGGTGTAAATTAAAAAAAAAAAACAGACAAATACATGGGCTTTCTATTTTTAGAAAATTTATTATTAATAAGGAATATTATAAAGGATATAAACCTTTTTTATTTATTCAAATACATCATGCTTCATTTTCCTTGAAGAATGTCATCAAAAATCTTGTGCTTCCTAAATCCCCAACCCCCTTTCTCTCACTTAGGGATCTTGCCTTCTGTGGGAATGCATCTCCTTAGCTCTTAGCATTGAGCATGAAGTTTGTTCTTGCATGACAGAGGTTTTGTTCCAGAAATTCTGACAGTTGCTATTTTACATTTTTTGTGTGGAATTAATTGATTAATATCAATTAATCATTTAAGTTCCAGAAGACTTAAGGCCAAATCATTATATATTTAACATTTGTGATTAGATACCTGTCATTAAATATTTTATGAAATGTGTAATACAAAGAGTCTTTTACAATTATTTTAGAATTAAAAGGACAGTGTGGGCTAGAA
The DNA here is from genome assembly GCA_036589455.1 of Ateles fusciceps. NCBI lineage: Eukaryota > Metazoa > Chordata > Mammalia > Primates > Atelidae > Ateles > Ateles fusciceps. The sequence goes on along the minus strand of JAZHEH010000065.1, from coordinate 2,487,485 downwards.
TATTCAAAAAAAGCTTTGCTGATAAGACATACTAGAAGTAAGCTTACAATATAGGTAAGGTAAGTACAGAAAAGACCAAATAAATTGATTTGATTGGATTTTGCTTTACTGAAAAATGTTACAGATGGAAAACACAGCATTAAAAACAAGTCACTTTAAAAAACTAAAAATTATCTTAAAGTATAGCAGGCTAACTGAAACAACAAGTTTATGTGGTTTTATTAAACAGATCAGGTAGGTGAAATCTAGGCAGGATTGTGTTTCTTTCATTACAAGGTTTAATTTCCTTTAGGTATTAAGTAGAGCCAATAAATTATACACAACCCCTTTTATAACCCCAAGTTACAAAATATTTGAAAGATAAACACATTCAAGTGCTTATAAATTAAAATAGTATATTTTTTCAAATCTAAGATGTCATAAATTATAAGATATACCATTATATTTTGTATTTAAAAAAGCAATGGCAATTAAATTATGATACAATGTTTATAGCAATTAGATTTTATGGTACTTTGTTTTTCTCTTATTGAAAAAACTCTTTTAGATAAACTTTGACAGAACTGTTTAACACATATTTAATATACATTCTAGTATTAATCAGAATCCTGGAGGAACACTTATTTTACCTCAAATTATTCAAATGGAGGGATTTAGTAATATCACATATGGATATAGTTAAAGGTACAAACAAAAAATGAAGTGACACTAAAGATAGGAGGAGCTAGAAACTATTTCCACCTATAGGGATGAAAAGAAAGAGAAATAAATAATGTTGAAAGAGCTCAAAGAAAGCTAGTGCCCTGGAGGGAGGAGTGTCCACAATGAGATACATAGGAGTGATTTACTGATGGCATCTGAAAACTTTGGACAAATACAATCAAAAGAGACTGATATAGTTTGGCTGTGTGCCTACCCAAATCTCATCTTGAATTAAAGTTCCAATAATTCTCACATTTCATGGGAAGGAACTGGTGAGAGGTAATTTAATCATGGGGGCAGTTACTCTCATGCTGTTCTCATGATAGTGAGTGAGTTCTTACAAGACCTGCTGGTTTATAAGGGATTTTTTCCCCTTTTGGTTGGCACTTCTCTCTTGCATGCCACCATGTAAGACATGCTCCACCTTTCCCTGTGGCCGTAACTGGGTGGCCTCCACAGCCATGTGGAACTGTGAGTCCATTAAACTTTTCTTTATAAATTACCCAGTTGAAGGTATGTCTTTATTAGCTTGTGAGAACAGACTGATACAGATACCAAGCAAGAGAGTTCAGGTGATGAGATCCAGAGAAATCAGCATTCCTGGGCATGAGGAAAGGTAGAAAAGAGCAGATAGTAAATCCAATTTGCAAGGAAAGAGGGGACAGCAAAGGATGGCACATTTGCTCATGTGTGTATGAAACAAAATTGTTTAATATTCTGAAATTTCTTTACATTCGGAGTTCAACTTTTCTAGTTTTTTTCTTGGTGCTATTGATGTCCACCCTGTCACAAAATATCATCCTTTGTGTGGTCAAGAATATTGATATACACTATTTCCTGAAATAGTGTTCCACTGTCATCTCCAGGATTACTTTCCAAGCTCTGGCAAGTTTTGATGCTGCTACTTTATTTATTTTACCAGAAGATGCCAATGGAAGTTTTCAGACCAATTTAACGTGTGTGGGCAATAACAACTATTTAACATCTGCCACCTGTGTGAGAATAATTATAAGATTCTTGGGTGGTAAAATGCAATCTACTAAGAGTTGTTAAAATGTGAAAAAATATAAATGTATTAGGGTCAGTAAAATGTGATATCAGTTTTCTTACACATTTATTTTAGGTTGGAAGGCATGGTGTAGAGTGTGATAACAACAGACTTTCTATTACTAAATTACAAAAACTCAGCATTCAGGCATAAGCAAGATGGAGCCACCACTTCCTACAAGGATCTGCTCCTCATAACTTATATCTGGAAATAAATTGTAGGTTTCTGGACAATAATATTTCTAATTCCCCATTCAATTCTTGCTTTGCATTTCCAATTTTAAAAAATCTTAGTAAATAAGCTACTTCAATATTTTGTTGAAATGTATAAAACTTACTTGGATAAATAAGTGTTTAAAAAAAAGACAATTCAAGGATTGAATTGAAATATTTGTTAAAAGATAAAAGTGATTCATATTTTATTTACAATATTATAATACTTAATTTACAACATTCTAATCAGACAGAGTAGCATGTAATTGTGGAAACCATTAAATAGTAAGAGGATTACTTATTGTGAAAAAGGGGAAAACTCTACATTGAATATCGACATGCCAAGAGAAATGTGTGTAACAAAGAGCATAGCATCAAAACAAGAAAAGAAACTATTAGAAATCTAAAAAAGTTGAATGGAAACAGTAGTGGTGGAAGAGTATCTGAATAATAAAACACAAGCTAAAATGTTTGAGTGAGCATTAGCTTCAAACTGTATCACTTGACAATTTAACCAGTGTTATTTCCAGTGTATTTTTTGTTGTTGTTCATTTGTCTGAGTTCAAAGTGTATATGGAGATAAATGGGAATAATGTAGAAGTCATAGAATGGCAACAATAACAGTGACAGTAAGGAGATCTTACAGGATGATTTACACCTCCTCTTTAATGAAAGTATCACTGGAATAAAATTAGGCAACACTTTTTGAATGTAATTCTGCCCTGCCTCAAAACTATCTGCTTAATTTTTGAAACTACTACTGTGAAAACAGACATAATTGATCTGTAACCTGGCTGGATATTCCTATACTATAATGAAAAGGATTAATGCTGCTGGTTTAAATCAGTGTATCATGCTTTTGATGAAAGAGAGAGAGGCAAACAAGGATCAGCAGAATACAGAAAAAAACATGAAACAAAGAAAATTAATAAAGAGCAAACAAATCAAAATGTATAATGCTTCTCTACAAGAATTTTTACGAATGGTTCCCTCAGGTCTCTAGAATGAAACCCAGTGATTAAAACAATATCAAGTATTGATGAAAAACATAGCATTGTATCAGCAAAAGAGCATGAACTCTGAGGTTGGGTGGAAGTAGTCTCAAACCCCTACATATTCAAATTTTACTTCTAGGAATTAGTGACCCTGCGTGTTAATAGAAGTAGGGCTGACATTCTTTTGTTATGCATAAGCAGGCGTACATTGGTTGTTTATATGTGGCATCATTTATAATTGGTTTGGCATCTTTTCTAATAGTAAAGTGTATATTCTGATTGATCACTGTCCTTGTCTTACTATTGATAGTATTTTTAATACATATATATTCAATCTATATATGCAGAAATTAATGAAACTTGATGCAAAAATTCTCAATAAAATACTGGCCAATCAAATATAGCAGCACATCAAAAACCTTATCCACCACAATCAAGTTGGCTTAATAGCCAGGATGCAAGACAGGTTCAACATATGCAAATCAAAAAAATGAAATTTATCATGTAAACAGATCTAAAGACAAAAACCACACGATTATCTTGATACACACTGAAAAGAACTTTGATAAAAGTTAACATCCCATGTTGAAAACTATCAATAAATTAAGTATTGAAAGAACATAAATCAATAAAATAGGAGTGCTTTATCACAAACCCACAGAAAGTATACTGAATGGGCAAAAGCTGGTAGCATTCCCCTTGAAAACAAGCACAAGACAAAGATGCCCTCTCTCAGCACTCCTATTTAACATAGTAGTGGATGTTTTGGCCAGGGCAATCAGTCAAGAGAAAGAAATAAAGGGTATTCAAATAGAGAGGAAGCCAAATTGTCTTCATGATCTTATATCTAGAAACTTCCATTGTCTCATCCCAGAAGCTTCTTAAGCTGATAAGCAACTTCAGCAAAGTCTGAGGACACAAAATCAATGTGCAAAAGTCAAAAGCCTTCCTATACACCAACAACAGACAAGCAGAGAGCCAAATCATGAATAAAGTCCCATTTACAATTGCTACAAAGAGAATAAAATACCTAGGACTTCAGCTAACAAGGGAACTGAAGGACCTTTTCAAGGAGAATTTCAAACCACTGCTGAAGGAAATCAGAGATTACACAAACAAATGGAAAAACATTCCATGTTCATGGACAGGAAGAATCAATATTGTGAAAATGACCATACTGCCCAAAGTAATATAGAGATTCAGCTCTATTCCCATTAAACTACCATTGACATTTTTCACAGAATTAAACTACTTTAAAATTTAAAATTCATATGGAACCAAAAAAAAATAAAAAGCTAATATAGCCAAGACAACTTTAAGCATAAGAACAAAGACAAAAGCTGTAGGCATCACACTATTAAACTTTAAACTATACTACATGGCTACAATAATCAAAGCCACATGGTACTGGGACTAAAACAGAGATACAGACAAATAGAACAGAATAGAGAACTCAGAAATAAGACCGCACAGCTACAACTATCTGAGCTTAGACAAATCTGACAAAAACAAGCAATGAGGAAATGTTTTTGTATTTAATAAATGATGCTTGGAGAACTGGCTAGTAATATGCAGAATATTGAAACTGGACTTCTTCCTTACATCTTATACAAAAATTAACTCAAGATGGATTAAAGAGTTAAATATAAAACTCAAAACTATTAAAACCCTAGAAGAAAACCTAGGTAATACCATTCAAGAAATAGGCACAGGCAAAGATTTCATGACAAAATACTATGCATATGTAAAAAGCAACTATATCAAAAGAAATTTCAACAAAAGCAAAAATTGACAAATTTGATCTAATTAAACTAAAGAGCTTCTACACAACAATAGAAACTATCATCAGAACAAAGCAACCTACAGATTTGGAGAAAATTTTTGCAATGCACTTATCTGACAAAGGCCTCATATCCAGAATCCACAAGGAACTTAAACAAATTTACAGTTAAAAAAACAAACAACCCTGTTAAAAAGTGGGCAAAGAATGTGAAAAGAAGACATTCATGCAGCCAACAAACATATGAAAAAAGCTCAACATCACTGATCATTAGAGAAATGCAAATCAAAATCACAATGAGATACCAACTCATGCCAGTCTAATGGTGATTACAAAAGTCAAGAAACAACAGATGCTGCAGAGAAATAGGAACACTTTGGCACTGTTGGTGTGAATGTAAGCTAGTTCAACTATTGTGGAAAATGGTGTGGAGATTCCTCAAAGATCTACAACCAGAAATACCCATTCGACCCCAGAAATCTCATTACTGGGTATATATCCAAAGGAATATAAATCATTCTATTACAAAGATACATGCATGTGTATGCTCATTGCAGTGCTATTTACAATAGCAAAGACATGGAATCAACCCAAATGCCCATCAATGATAGACTGGATAAAGAAAATGTGGTACACCATAGAATGCTATGCATATGTAAAAAGCAACTACATATCTTTTATAGGGATATGGATGGAGCTTAAATCCATTATCTTCAGCAAACTAACACAGGAATAGATAAGAACACATGGATATTGGGAGAGGACAACACACACTGGGGCCTGTTGTGTGGTGGGGTTGCGGGAGGGAGAGTACTAGGAAAAATAGCTAATGCATGCTGGGCTTAATCCCTAGGTGATGGGTTGATAGGTGCAACAAGCTACCATGGCACACATTTACTTATGTAGCAAAACTGCATTTCCTGCACATGTACTCTAGAACTTAAAATTAAAATTACAATAAAAAATAAAGAATAGACTGAAAAAACAGACAAACAAACAAACAAACAGTGAAAACACACCCTCACCAACACTGAACTTGCTGGCATCTTGATCTTACACTGCTTGCCCTCCAAAACTAAGAGAAATAAATGTCTTTTGTTTATAAGGCATCCAGTCCACAGCATTTTTTAATAGCCTGGATGGATTCAGGCAGCAAGTGAAATAAAAAGATAATAGGCAGTTGATGAAAAACAAGATAATTTAATATTTTGTAAGTTATAAAATTACTGGAAATAAAAAATGAAGACACATTAGTTTGAGGATAGGTGAGTAAAGAACATAGGAAGTGGAAAGCCTGAAGACGTAAAAGACCATATAATTGGAAAGAGAGGGAGAGAAATACTCGGGAATTAGAGAGAATCCAAAATGGTATCTATCAAGGTGGGATAGCAGGCGATATTGCCTGACAGACTTAGCTTGAAAGGGAGATGTTAGGAAGGAGAGAATAACAGTACTATGCAAATGTAAATAAGGAGATATATGACACTTTCATTGCAGTGAAAGACTATCAGGTTGTACTATTGTGCAATGCAATATTGTCACAGGACAGCTAGATCTCTGTTAGAGTGAGAAAGTTAAGGAAAGATTCAGAAAAGATATTAGGATACAGATAACTTTGGTGAAGCCATATTATGAGGTCCAGAGGTCACATAGGAAAAGTTTGGATCATCGGGAGATGGGATATGGAAACAAAAAGTTTTTAGAGATGAATGAAGCATAAACTATAAGCAATGAATTTTCTGTGGCTATGATTAGCATGGATATAAGGCAGAATAAATTCATCCTTAAAGTCTCTTAGAGAGGGGCAATGATCCATTTTACTTATAACTTCCTTCCAGGAACTGGTCTCCTACAGATTTTAATGGTTATGTGTATAGTACTGGGAGGGAAAAAGGGAAGTCTGCCAAAATTTGCAGAGCTTTATGGGTTCTTATTTTATACTTGCCAATGATATTGTCAATGCCAAGGAATTAAAATATTTCTCAAATGCAGAAAGTTATAATGCATTTGCTATACTTATGTTTTTGTGCATATTTTGAAATATCTAGCTAAAGAGTCTCAAATATTCTTCCGTTAAGTATTTTAAAATCACATTGTAAAGCACTTAAAAATCATAAATGTTCATTTGTTTGCCTCTCCATTGAGATAATTTATACCAGTGTTTCCTAGCAAGAAAAATATAAAAGTTTCCTTCCTATTTTCATTTCTTCTACCTTCTTATCATTTGAATTAGGTTGAAATAAAAAGATATCTCATCCAAGACCAGAAACTTCAAACACTTATTGTATTACATATAATAAAAATTAAAAGTCTAAAGAGAAAATGTGTATACTAGATCAGATATTCTCAAAATGTAACACCTGAACCATATTCATCAGAACCATCTAGTTTGTTTATTTAACATTCAGACGTCTCTGCACCTCAAAGCACTTCCTGAATCATATTCTTAATGTAAGGGATGTAAAAATCTAAATATGTATGTATGTATATACGTTATAGATTATAGATACATATATGTAATACATTTATTAAAGTTTTGTATGTGTCCTAAACTACATCTATTGCAGTTTCAGAAAGTCTAGAGTTTGGAAGATAAAGGGCCACATATTTATTTTAACAATCATCAAGAAAGACTGCTCTGACTAGAAGTATTAATATTTTTTGATTTTTCCTACATGCTAGGTACTGTTATTTAAAAAGTAGGTCCTACACTCAGAAACAAAGATTCAAGCACAAATAACTTATTTTGACAGTGAAAGAAATACTAGCCAGGGTAAACAAAGTGTGGTGATTTTGTATCATGTCAATGACACTTCCCATAATTATCTTCTCTGTGTGTTTCTAGGTTAAAGTTGTCCACAAGGTAAATATTTACAAGATTGTGAAGGCAGAAGTGAAATATCAGCATTAATGCTTAGAGGTCAGCTTAGAATGCCAGAGATTTATGTCACTCAAGCACATTTCATTGATCTTTTGACTCACTTCGCTAGTGTGTGAAAGCAGCCAGGTCTTTCCTGGATGAGCACATGTACACTTCTGTGGCAAATAGCTCCAAACCTTTTTTAAAGATAATCTGTGGCATTGGGGATAGAGAAAATGAGAGACAAATGTGAGTTTCTGTCTATATTCATGAGTTCCAATCAGCCTCTTTTCTCTCATTTCCTATCAGGCTTCTTTTCCTGACCTCCAGACCTGCTGAACTAGGACAAATCAGGCCCACCACACAATGCAAAAACAATAGTATTCCATAGACTTTTTGGCCAGTTCTCACAAGGCTGTATATTCTAAAATAATAAATCTCTTATTTCATGTGAGAAGACAAGGCTCATAGTGGTCTTACTTTCTTAATCACACCCTAACTCATGAGACAGAAGGAAAGAAAGGCAGTGTATTAGTTTCTTCTCACACTGCTATGAAGAAATGCCTGAGACTGGGTAATTTACAAAGAAAAAAGGTTTTATTGACTCACAGTTCTGCATAGGTGAGGAGGCCTCAGGAAACTTACAATCACAGTAGTAGGCACCTCTTCACAAGGTGGCAGGAAAGAGAATTAGTGCCTAGTGAAGGCAGAAGCCCCTTATAAAACCACCAGATATTGTAAGAACTCACTCACTTCATAAGAACAGCATGGGGAAAAACCACACCTATGATTCAGTTACCTCCATCTGGTCCCACCTTTGACACATGGGGATTATTATGATTCAAGGTGAGATTTGAGGGAGGACACAGAACCAAACAATATCATTCCACACCTGGCCCCTCCCAAGCTTCATATCCTCACATTTCAAACCACAATCATGCCCTTCCAACAGTCCCCCAAAATCTTAACTTATTCCAGCATTACCCAAAATTTCAAGTCCAAAGTCTCATATGAGACAAGGCAAGTCCCTTCTGCCTATGAGCCTGTAAAAACAAAAGCAAGTTAGTTACTTCTTAGATACAATGGGGGTACAGTTATTGGGTACATACACTGTTCCAAATGGGAGAAATTGGCCAAAACAAAAGGGCTACAGGCCTCATACAAGTCTGAAATTTAATAGGGCAGTCATTAAACCTTAAAGTTTCAAAACAATCTCCTTTGACTCCATGTCTCACATCCAGCTCACAGTGTTACAAGAGGTGGCCTCCCATGCCCCTAGGAAGCTTCACCCCGGTGGCTTTGCAGGGTACAGTTCCCCCTCCCAATTGCTTTCATGGGCTGGCATTGAGTGTCTGCAGCTTTTTCAGGTACACAATGCAAGCTTTCAGTGGATCTACCATTCTGGGATCTGGAGGATGCTGACCCTCGTCTCATAGCTCCATTAGGCAGTGCCGCAGTAAAGACTATGTGTGGAGACTCCTACCCCACATTTCCCTTCTGCATTGCCCTAGCAGAGGTTCTCCATGAGAGCCCCACCCCTGCAGCAAACTTCTGCTTGGACATCCATGCTTTTCCATACATCCTCTGAAATCTAGGCAGAGGTTTCCAAATATCGATTCTTGACTTCTGTGCACCTACAGGTCCAACACCAGCTGAAAACCTTCAAGGCTTGGGGCTTGCATCCACTGAAGCAATGCCTGAGCTGTATATTGTCCCCATTTAGCCACAGCTGGAGCTGAAGCAGCTGGGATGAAGGTACCATGTTCTGAGGCATCAGCGAGCAGGGGCTCCTTACCCACAACACCATTTTTCCCTTCTAGGCCTCCAGGCCTGTGATGGGAGGGGCTGCCATAAAGGTCTCTGATATGCCCTAGAGATATTTTCCCCATTGTCTTGGAGATTAACATTTGGCTCCTTGTTACTTAATGCAAATTTCTGCAGCCAACTTGAATTTCTCCCCACAAAATGAGTTTTTCTTTTCTATCACATTATCAGTCTGCATATTTTCCAAACTTGTATGCTCTGCTTCCTCTTGAATGCTTTGCCACTTAGAAATTTCTTCCACCAGATATCCTGAATCATCTCTCTCAAGTTCAAAGTTCCACACACATCTAGGGCAGGGGGAAAAATGCTGCCAGTCTCTTTGCTAAAGCATAGCAGGATCAATTTTATTCCAGTTTCCAACAAGTTCCTTATTCCTATCTGAGACTACCTCAACCTGGACTTCATTGTCCATGTCACTATCAGCATTTTGGTCAAAGCCATTCAACAAGTCTTTAGGAAGTTCCAAACTTTCCAACATTTTTGTGTATTTTTATAGCAATACCCCACCCTCTGTGGTACCAATTTATGCATTAACACTGAAATTATCAAATTATTGCTATGGGTGACAGGAGCTGAATTCTATGGAGACTTTGGGAGCCAGTATCTAACACATGTCTTTGCATCACCATACCCTAGCAGAGAGAGCACTGAATTGTTTGTTTACCAACTCTGTCAATCATTAATTAAGAGCTACTTCCAAGAATAATTCACTAGGTCTTTTAACCTCCCACAGCTAAGCAGGCTGTAGTGGCAAGATAAAGGCCTCCAGCAAAGAGACAAAACTGCTTGCAGACAGAAGTTGAGTGACCTGAACAGAAAGGCTGTGGTCACAAAGATATATGATTCATTGACAGAATCATTTATGATAACGTAATAAGCACTATCTCATTTGTCCTCACAGCAGCTCTACAGGTATTCTATATTATTTATACTTATCTTATAAGGATAAAGAAAAAGAGAGAGATTTACAAATTCTAGGCAAATTTTCCAGAATCACAGAGCTGATAAGTGAAGAAGTTGAGTTATTAAACTCAGATGTGAATGATTTTAAGGTCTTTGCATTTAACGCCCTATGGTAGCTGTCAAATACATATTTGGATTCTTCATTTCAGTATGGCAGCAGCTGTAATTCCTACCCAATTGTGGCAGAATGGCTTTCACATTGGGACTCATTGCAGATTATTTTGAGTTGATTAACTCCTCTGTCCCTGTCTACATTATAGAATCACACTGCAAAATATGTGAACCTCACACTGAAGGTTTTGCCTAGCATGAGCACAGAGAAAGGTGTGCCTAGAAAACCAGCCAATGCATAAAATACAGAACATGGAATATGTTTAAAGCAAATTACTTCTCCTTTTTATTAATGCTTATTTTGTTTCACCATAGGATACATCTGCATCATGGGACAACTAGAAGATGAAAGATTCTGATCAAAAGTTAAAAGCAACTGTGTGTTTGAGCCAAACTTACAAGATAGGACAGAGATATATAAAGACAGAGATCATAGGTGAAGACAAGGTCCATTAACAAAGGGAGAATTTATAGGAACTATTGAGCCAGAAGTAAATCCAGTAATTGAACTAAATTATGTTGGGCAATTAAGGCAGGGACTGAAAATAGAGACAATTCAAATAAGTGAATAGAGAGACTGTATGGGGAACAGACACTGAAGAAGTTCCCTCATGTCTAGAAATATTGTTTGACTTCACATCTCTTTAATCCCTGCTTTACACTTTCTGTTCTGACTTTATTAAACCTTCTGAAGATTCACCAACAGAGTGTAGAATACACTCCTACCTCTGAACCTCTGAATATATTAATCACTTTACCTAGAAAACACTTCTTTCTACAACTAATAACAAACCCAGTGATAAAATGTTGGATGCTTGTCTCCTAATATTAGGAACAAGGTAAGATGTCCACTATTATCTCTTCCATTTAATCATATAAGGAAGTTCTAGTCAATGAATAAAGCAAATAAATAAATAGTATAAAGATTAGAAAAAATAAAATAATACCAACTTTATTTCAGGTTGTGATTGTTTATCTATAACATAAACAAATAAGTACTAAAATAATTACTACAACTAATAAGTAAATTTGGCAAGTGTGAATTTTCAATATTAAAAAGTCAATTACATCACTTCCATGCCTGGAATACAGCCCACTTGATCATAAGGTATTAATGTTTCATGTGCTGCTGTATTCAATTTTCTAGTATTCTGTTGAGGATTTTTACATCTATGTTCATGAGGGACATTGGACTGAAGTTTTATTTTTTTGTTGTGTTCCTGCTAGATTTTGATATCACACTGATGCTGGCTTCATTAAATTAGTTAGGGAGGAGCCCTTTCTCCTTAGTATTTTGGAATTGTAAAATAAGATGAGTATCAGTTCTTGTAGAATTTGTGAATCTATATGATCCTGAGATTTTTTTGGTTGGTTCTTTATTACTGATTCAATTGTGGAAGTTGATGTTAATCTATTCAGTGTTTCAATCTCTTCCTGATTCAGTCTTGGAAGATTATGTGCCTCCAGTAATTTATCCATTTTGTCTAAATTTTTTGATTTGATGGTATAGAGTTGTTCATAGTAGTCTCTAAGGATCTTTTATGTTTCTGTGGAATTAGCTGTAATATCACCTTTGTAGTTTCTGCTTATTTGAATTTTCTCTTTGTTAATCTAGCTAGGGGTCTATCAGTCTTATTTATTTTTTTGAAGAACAAAGTCTTGCTTTCATTTGTCCATTTAATTGATTTTTGTATCTCAAGTTCATTAAGTTATTACCTAATTTTCAAGTTATTTTTTTTCTTCTACTTGCTTTGGGATTGGTTTGTTTTTTTATCCAAGTTTCTTTAGATGCAAAGTTAGATTGTTAATTTGACATCTTTCTAACTTCAAGATAAAGTCATTTAGGGTCATAAACTTTCCTCCTAGCACTGCATCCCAGATATTTTGGTATGTCCTGTTGCTATTTTCATTACTTTCATTTTTTTTTATTTCTACCTTTATTTTGATATTCACCAAGGGAGAAGGAAATTGTTTAATTTCCATATATTTGTGTAGTGCCGAGAGATCTTCTTGGTATTGATTTCTATTTTTTTTACACCATGGTTTAAGAGTGTGCTTAGTATGATTTTAATTTTTTTGAATTTATTGAATCTTGCTTTATGACCAAGCACATGGTCAATCTTAGAATATGTTTCATGTGCATATAAGAAGAATGTATATTCTGTAGGTGTTTAGTGGAATGTTATATAGATGACTATTAGGTACAATTGGTTACATGTTGAGTTTAAGTCCAGCATTTGTTAGTTTTTACATCAATGATGTGTCTAACACTGTCAGTGGAATGTTAAAGTCTCTCACAATAATTGAGTAGTTGTGTGAGTCTTTTTGTAGGCCAATAAGAAGTTGTTTTAGTAATGTGGCTGCTCCAATGTTGGGTGCATATGTATTTAGTATACCTAAGGCTTCTTGTTGGGCTTTCATCCTTTATCATTATGTAATGTTCTTTGTTGTGTTTTCAAAATTTTCAATAGTCTTACTCTGTTTTACCTGATGTAAGAATAGTGACCCTGCACATTTTTATTTTCCATTTGCATAAGATTTTACTCCACCCTTTTACTTGGAGCTTGTGTATGCTATTCCATGAGACGGGTCTCTTGAAGATAACAGATGGTTTGGTCTGGTCTTTTTTATCCAGCCTGCCACTCTGTGGCTTTTAAGTGGGGCATTTAGCCCATTTATGTTAAAAGTTAGTATTGATATGTGTAATTGTTTTCCCTGTCTTCATGTTGTTAGCTGGTTGTTACACAGACTTGATTGTGTGGTTGCTTTATGGTGCCTGTAGGGTATGTGGTTAAGTGTGCCTTTGTGGTCACAGATGTCATTCTTTCAAATCCACATTTAGTACTCCTTTAAGGACTTCATATAAGACTGGTCTAGTTGAAATGCATTCCCTTAGCATTTCCTTGTCTGAGAAGGATTTTCTTTCTTCTTCACTTATGAAGCTTAGTTTGGTAGGTTATAAAATTTTTGGCTGGAATTTTTTAAGAAAATAGGTCCCCCAATCACTTCTGCCTTGTAAGGTTTCTGCTGAGGTCTTCTGCTAGCCTGATGGGGTTCTCTCTGTATGTGACTTGTCCCCTTCTCTCTAGCTGCCTTTAAGATTCCTTTTTTTTTTTGGCATTGACTTTGGTGAATCTGATTACTATGTGCCTTGGGGTCATTTTATATATTATTTGGCTGGGATTATCTGTATTTTGTTAATTTGCATGTTGACCTCTCTAGCAAGATTGGGGCAATTTTCATGGACTATATTCTCAAGTATATATTTCAAGATGCTTATTCTCTCTTCACCACTCTCAGGAATGGTGATGAATAATAAGTTTTGTCTCTTTACATAATCCCATACTTCTTGGATGTTTTGCTAATTTTTAATTCTTTTTTCTTTATTTTTATCTAACTACGTTGAATTGAAAAACTGGTCTTTGAGCTCTGAGATTCTTTCCTCAGCTTTTCTATTCTGCTGCTAATATTTCTGATTGTATTATGAAAGTCTTGTAGTGAATATTTTAGCTCAAGGAGTTCAGTTTGAGACTTTCTTAAAATGAGTATTTTGACTTTCAGCTTTGAATAATTTTACTGGATTGCCTGGCTTCTATAGATTGAGTTTCAACTTTCTCTTTGATCTTGATGAAATTTTTTGCCATCCAGATTCTGAATTCCATGTCTGACAATGCAGACAATTCAGACTGGCTAAAAGACATTGTTTGGGGAGCTAGTGAGCTCCTTTGGAGGTAAAGGGATATTCTGGCTTTTAGAATTGACAGTTTTTATGCTGATTTTTATCTGGGAGGGCTGATATACCCCTTTAATTGTGGTATAAATTGGGAATTGTCAGCTGGCTGTATTTCTGGAAGTTTTCAGAAGGCAAAGGCTCTGTTCAGGGTCTTTTTTGTTGAATTCTTTCTCCTCGTTTCTCAAGGGGTGCAAATTAACAGTGATTTTTGGTGTGATTTTGGCTGTGATCCAGTGGATGGTATTTGAGAGCAATGAGTTGTAGCTAGACTGTTAGCCAAGAGGTTTATTTATGTATCTTCCCCTTTACAGCTGTGTTCTGTGGTACAAAAGGAGAGAGTGACCTATGAAGTAAGTTTGTTCATGGATCTTGTGGAAGCCACCTGAGATCACTGGCACTGTTCCTGCAATGATTTGCTGTTATTGTTAGGTCTTTTGGGCCATGGGTCCCATAGAGAGAGGTCTGGCAAGGAGATAGGTTATACCCTTACTAGAATAACCCCATGAAGGGAGGCATGACTGGATCCCACACCAGCCTATAAATCTGTACGATTCAGCCTTTTCAGTTTTCTGAGTGCAAGAGCCTCATCCATTTCGGTGAGGAGCCAGATCCCAGCTCAGTACTCCTGAGCCATAGGCCACAGCCCTGGAGCTCCAGGACCTACCCAATGCATCCTCTTTCAGATGCACAGGGTTGGGTTCCCCGTGCAATGGAAGAACCAAATGCATTGAGATGGAGCAAAGCACCCAGGCTGGGCAGCAGAAGCTGTACCATGTACATGCTCCTAATGGGTGGATGTACTGTGTACATGCTCCCAAGGGGTGGCCAGGCAGGATTCCTAAGAGGGGCTGGTGGGCAGGCAGGCCTGCAAGACAGATGCTCCAGTGCTATGGGGGAAGCAGGCTGGCTTTTTCCTTGTCGTTAGCTAGGCCCAGAACCTCGCAGTGGGAGAGGAGAAACACTGGGGTGTGGGCATTTATGGCTGTTTCACTGGCGCTGACCTGCACTCAAAGGTCCCTGGCTCTGTGCCTGCTGTAGCTCCATCTCTGCCTAATCTCTTGGGAGTCCCCATTGTTAGCCCACACATCCATAGGGGTATGAGGCCGCCTGCAGCTATGATCCCAGAGACCCTGCAGTGAGAATGAGCAGTCCCCCAAATCCTTCACTCACCTATTCTCCAGGTGCTGTTTGGAGCCAGGAATCAGCTGTAGGATTCAGGTACTGATTCTAAATTTTTTATGTGCATACAGATGTGAGGAAAAAAATAGACTCCAAAAGTAGACTCACATATACATGGTCAAATAATTTCCAATGAAGGCATCTAGGTAACTTATGAGAAACATGGCAACTTTTTCACAAATTATGTTGAAATTAATAGTCTTAATGGCAAAAATTAAAACTGTAAAATGTCTAGAAAAAAATAGAAAATCTTTATGACATTGAAAAAAGCAAAGACTTCATAGATGGGGCACAGACACAAAGATCATAAACTGAAAACAAAAAAATGCATAAATCCTGCCTTATTAAAAAAAATCTTCCAGAAACACTATGAGAAAACAAAAATGACAATTCATTTTAGAAGAAAATATTTAAATAATATATATCCAACATGGGTTTTCTCTACAGAATATCTGTACCTATATGTATGTATAAGTTTTACCACTCAGTAAGGCATACCAAACATGAAAAACAACCAACTATAAACAGTCAAGTAAAAATGTGCAAAACATGTGAACAGACGCTCTGCAAATGAGAACATATAAATGAACAATTAGCATTATAAGGACATACTCTAAGTCAGTAGTTAACAGAAAAATGCAAATTCAAACTCCTGACTGAATATATCATGTGGTTATCAAGATATGGATCAGTGGCAATTATCATACATCATTGGTAAGAATGTAAGAAAATATCATTAGCTTCTTAACATTTTAAGATATATCTACACCACAATCTAGCCTTTCCAGGTATTCTTAGCTATTTACCAAGAGAAATGAGAACATATATCTAAAGACATGTATTAATATTCTCTACAGTTTTATTTACAATAGCCCAAAGCTAGAAATTACTTAGATGTCCATCAAAAGGTGAATGGTAAGTTCAATTTGGTTTGTTCACACAATTAACTACTACTGAACAATAAAAAAGAAAAACAATACTGATACAGAAACATATATGAACCTCAAAATCATGATGCAATATGAAAGAAGTCACACCTTAAAGAATATATGCTGTATATTTTCACTTATATAAATATTTTAAAATGAAAAATATTATAATTTATGGTGACAAAATTCAGATTAGTGGTTTCTTGAGGCTGGGATGGGGAAACAACTGGATTTCAAAGTGGAATGAGAAATCTTTTGTAGATGATGCAATTGTAGTGTATCGTGGTTGTGGTGGTAGTTTCATGAGTATATACAACAGTCAAAATTCATCACATTGTATACCTTAAGTGGATATAATTCCTTATATGTAATTTATATTAAAAAACTTGTTTAACTCTCAATGAATGAAATTTTTATTTTCAATTCAGCCAATTTTTTTTTGTTATAACAAAGGTCTTTGGAAGTATCTAAATTGAAATTATAAGATATGCCATTACTTGGCATTATCAAGGTCTAATACATTTAGAATTAAACTTCATGTCATTAGTAGAAAGAGTAATACTCTGCTCAAAGTGTTTACTATATCACACATAAACACAAAACAAATTAAAATCTCTCAATCACCTTCCTAAATAAGTCTAACAATAGTCTAAAAAAAAATGGTATTATATAGTTAAACACTGTGTCACACCAAAATAACACTATTAAATTTGCTGCACTCTTAATTAATATCTATGCAATTATAATTATGCATACTTGTTAATTGCCAAAGGCAATTTTTCACATTCCATCTGACAGTAACCTGTAGCTATGCCAGGACAGATTTTGCAGCATTAAAACCTCTGTTATAAAGAGCTGCTGAGCATGTCATTTCACTAATAATTACTTTTTTCCTCCATTTTCAAATTCTTTTTGGTTGAAGAAACATTTACTAATAAATTCATGACACCATAGGTAGAGATCTTTTTGGATGTTTAGTTGTGATAAAGTTATTTAAACTTTATCTAAATAACTCCACGTATAATGCCATATGTCTCTAAGAGAGATCTAGGTTTTAAAAACAATTTTCCTCAGTGTAAGAAAAACAGTTGTTGATTTTCATATTTTTTAAGTAGAGCTGATTACCTTCCAAAATATTCACTGCTTTTAAAATAGTAATTTCTGAATTTTCTTCTAACTTCTTCCAAGAGTTTAAATGTGAGAATTCTGTGAATATTTAATTAATTGCTTAACCTTGTAACTTTTGGGTTTGCTACTCTCCTGTGTCACCTCAGAACTTATAATGATAATAGAAATAATTACACACATTACAATAATTACACATATTTTAACTAATTTTTAACCATGTTTTTACTTAAGTGAATTTATTAAATTTTGTACATGATACTCAGTTCAATTTAAAGATATTTAAGACATAGTTTATGTTACAAAGTATTCCAATATGGAGAAACCAACACAAAATTATATATGCAAAAGATATATTGGGAAAAATGTTTTCAAAGATAAAGGAAGAAAGCTTGAAAACACAAGAAAAGCATTTAGACCATCATATATGTCTCACAATTTTGAAAAGAAAGGAAAGGAAGAACAATTGAATAGGAAGACTCACAATCTGCTTCACAGTTCTAAGAAAGTTTGACCAGGTAAATGGATGGTTCTTGAGTCAGAGTTACCTGTCAGAAGTACCCTGTATTTGCAGGGATGTCCAGAATTAGTATGGCTACCATGCTCAGTCCTCAAAGGATGATCCTGGCACAAATGCTATTCTGATTTTATATGGGAATCTTTTGGAGCTCTCAGTCAATGAAACAACTCATATGGATTTAAACAGTGCATTTTCATGACCACTGCCTTTGTCATCCCCTGAACTACATAGATTACTTCCATATAGTCTAGAGCAGACCTCCTGGATGATTTCTGTTGGTCTCTTTTTCTTAGGGGGAAACTTTGAAAAGGGAGAGGAGAGAGTAATGGGGCAAATAGCTTCCATCACTGCTATTAGTCTCAAGCTTCAAATGATTCGCATTCTCTCCAATCAATGGATTCTAGATCTGAAAATTGGAAAAGGCCCATAATTGTGTACTGGAGCTATCATCCTCAAAGCCTCCTGTTTTATCATTCTTCTCATTTTCAAGTTGTAGATATTAAGTATGACCTTATCTGACTGCTCATTTATTTTGCCCCTAGGGAGGACATGCTCTATTAATCATTTCCACAATTTCTTGCAGATCAAGGCCCCTGAGCTTCTTCTCAACATTGCTGATAATTGAGGCCTCCAGGCTTCTGGCCTTTAAGTACTTCCATGTGACCTCTATTACATGGGGTCCCACAATTTTCATTGGTTATAAATGAGCCCAATTCTGAGGCACCTTTCCTGCTGTGAACACTGGCCTACACTTGAGAGTTACCATTAACATTTTTATTTGAAAGATGCTCCTTTCAACAGAGCATACTTGATGGCTTCAGTGAAGGGTGTGCTTTTTGAACTCTTTAATGGAATACACTACTCTGGTGGGTCTTCTTTTCTTGCAAAACTACTTATTTCAGCAGGGCCACTCAGCCTCTTCAGTTCTCCTTCTACAGTATGCCAGGGCAATTCAGACGCTGCTTCCCTCATTGCTGGCCAGTTCTCCAGGCTTTTAAGATCCACCAAAGGAAAAAAATTTTCCATTCCTTGAGGTTTTGCCTGGATGTTCATTTAAATCCTGTATGCTGAGACATGCACAAAAGTCAATGGATTCTGGCTGCTTCTGGCCTGCTTAATTAAACAGCCTCAAAATCCAAACCTAGGATATTTTTATGGTTCTGCCAAAGCATGCAAACTAATTTCTCCAGTTCCTTTGTTGTATAATGTATTTCTTCCCTAATTACAGCCAGCCTGCTCCTGGACAGTTTATGCTGGGACTTTGCCCAGATCAGTCTGATTATAGGGGGTGGGGGAGATCCAGGCAGCTTCTAAGGAAGACATCTGTTACTTTTCAGTGGAGAGGTTTCTGAGGATGGGTCTCTTAGTAGAGGGGTGGCACTAATGATTATTAGGAAAGGGTCCTCAGCCTCTCCAAGCAGAGATTTCAAGGAGATTTGCTGAGGTGATATCATTGGGGATTCCACCCAGATATTTCTATGTTTCAGGGACCCAGGTTTTCCCAAACAGATTCCTAAACTTATCATAAGAGATCTACCCTGGCTGAGCACTTATATATCTTAGAGCTCGGTGACTCTAACTATTAGATCTTTGATCTGCTGCTCACCTGTTCTGGCTTTTCTACTTCAGGAAATAAAGTTATTTTAAGCTATCAAAGAGCTCTTTTGGCTCTCGCCTTTAGGTCTTGACTTCTTTTTAAAGACCCCAGTCTCTTATTAAAACAATTTAGTAGTGACTAGATGTCTCTTGCCTTTGTCGGTATTGCCCTCTTCATACATTTTAACTGTTCCATTCATCAAATCTATAACATGCTTCTCCACATCACCAGCAGTGACTGCAAGTGTTCTGTCACCTTGCTTCAGGGGCCATATGTCTCAGGATGGCGCCCTCTTTGCATGGGGGTAGGTATGTGAGCAAGTCACCAAATCCCATCTTGTTGCCTATCTTCCTGTGCCACTCCTGGCTCCACTCATTTTACTTAAAGTCCTCTGAAAAGCCAATGATAAGATAAAATTATACAGGCAAGAACTATACTGAGAAAACGGCTCATGAAGAATAAAGGGGAGCAAACATGAGAAGGATGGGAAAACCCTTACTCCACACTGCCATACTGATAGCTGTGAAGAAAAGATGTGGTGAAGGAGGATTGCATAGGATGAACCTCAGTTGGCAGCACAGTTATGAGAAAGTTTCAGAGAGGGCAGCATGTAGTTCTCCAGCTTGTTTCCTACCAGAATAGTTCCCCATCTTGCAGGAACAAACCTCTCTTAGGAGTTATGCCCAGTCAATGGTTGGGAGCAGAGGTGAGAAGCATAATTGTTGCATGGGCACATTGATAAATCTAAGAGAGCCTCAGCTGGAGACTTCAAATACGCTCCCTGCGTAGAAGATCTGAGTGACACATTTTCATGATCATCACATACAGTAAGTAATTTATGCAAATAAATTTTCAACTACACGGTGTAAATAAGAACCCTAAGGGAGGTTCAGATGAAATTAACTGCCAGTTTAGAGAAGCAGAAATTACCTGATGATTGAACTCTGTGAAAGGATTAGTTTGGAAGGAAGTGAAGTTTCCAGAATATTTTGTAAAGTAGGTAGCATTGGAAATAAGACTTAATATAAAGAGGAATGGGATTGGATGTGGAAGAAAAGAGTGAACAGACATTCCAATCTGAGGGAACGGTCAAAGCAAAACCTTACTTTCTTTGGGAAATGGTCAGCAATAGGGCTTGAACTGTATGAAGTGGCATCCCAGAGGATATGCATGAAAGAGAAGTTATGAGTAGAAGTTTTCATCTATTGTTCATTCTGGGCTCTGAGAACACTTCCTATAGCACTCAATCACTTAATTTTTGAGAATGTTTTTTCATCCAATCTTCTACTGTCAACACTTTACGATAAAAAATCTGACTTAGATATTTAAACTCTTGTACCTAAGGCAATGCCTAACAATGAGTAACATTCAATAAATATGTGTTGATTAAATAAATGATCACATACTAATGAAGATAAATGGTGTTGGATGACAGGCCCAGTTTGTTCTTTTTTGGTTGTTGCTACAATTATTATTTTTTTCTCTCTATGAGTTCGTTCAATACTGAATTAAAGTTATTTAGATAAAAATGTCTCAGATAAGTCTTCATAATAATTAATTTTTCTAATTTTGAACTCAAAAAGTAATGACTCATTTTAATTTTAATTCACTTCCTCCCATTACTGTACTAATGTTTCTTAAATTAAAATCTTAGCTACTTCTTAAGTTTATATTTCATTTAAAATGTAATATTCTTTTACTGATTATAAATGTAACATACTGAATTAAGTGAAATCACCATAATATCACTACTGAGAAATAATCATTAATATTTTAATAAAGTTCTTTTAATATTTTATTGAAAAAATGCTTATTCTCTAATAAGAATTAGGTGAAGTGCACTTTTCATTATATTAAAAATATAGTATAAGCATGAAGGCACTATATTAAATATTTATGATACTTTTTCTAAAATTAATAAAAGGTAAATTACTGCTTTTCTTTAAGTAACCTGCACAGTTTCTCCATTTTTATAAACAGATGCATGACAGCTTATAATTTCTTTTTTCATATTGCTTTTTGAGGAAGCTCAGAAACAAATATGATGCCAATATTACAGCATCTTCTCTTCTTCATTCTTGAATTTTTACCTAATTAGGCTTATTATACAAGCTTTATTCCTCTCTGAAGGTTAAATACATGCATAAAGGATCTCTAATTTGCTCACTTTCCATTTGCCCAGGACTTATCCTGGAATAGCCAGCCCTATGCTAGTATCTATACAATCTCAAATGCAAAAACAAAACAGAGATTCTTAACATGTGTTCACACTGTTGAGAAATATTTAACTATCTTACTTTTTGCACAAAATATATTTTATTAAATTATCTATTATTAGTATTTTCAGGTTAGAGTTAATTGCAAAAGCGTGTAGCTTTAACTCTTAGAGCTTTTATACAAAGTATTGAATTATCTCTGCCTCTGTATTGACTTTAACGAATTGTTAACATTTATTGAGTCTCCAGATCCACCATTAAAGCAGTATTATCATTTAAATCAGGACATTTAAGAGACTCTTGACTTCTTGTGGTTAATCCATTGAAAGGAAACATAATTAACACAACCGTGGAGTACAATTTCCTAAGTATTATTAAAAGATTACATGGCATTTGAGCTTATAAAGTGACTTCTGTTCACATCAATCAGAAAGCTCCAAGTTTAGTTGAAAGAATGCAAAGAGAATTGTTTTAGATGTTTTCTCAAAATTATACAATTTGAACAATAGAGAACATTAAATTTTAGAATTAAAAAAGATCTTGGAAATATTTCAGTATTTAATGCCAAATACATTTTATCTCAACTGACAAATCCACTTCATTGTTAGAGACCAGGTGAAGTTCTATGTTAAGAATGATTTTAAAGCTGATACTGACTTCAATGGAGGAAAAACTATATTATAATTGGATAGCAAAACCATCTATAGTAAATGAGAAACAACTAGATGCCTCATGGGTATCTGACAATTTTAATTTAATTCCCTTTAACCTTTGAAGTAGAGAAAATTTGATTTTCTAACGTCATACAAATGGACCAAAGATAAATTTAGGCCTCTCAGTTCCCAGATTACTGCTCCTTTTTCTTTCCTGTATTTCCTTCTGGTAATTTTCCATCAAACTAGTTTGATAAACTGCCTGCTTAGAAAACCTATGTGTGAGGAGTGTGAAGTTTTAACTAAAATTTGTGTGATTAAGTATCTAAAGCTAAGGTTTTCATAAATGTACTTATGAAACTTAAATGTTGGTTAAATTAGTGATGACATAATTAAATTAAATATTATAGCATTGAATTTTTTGGCACCTCATCTAGACTTAACATTTTTGAGCATTAAAACTGAAAAAGTTTAAAATAATTTGTTGCTTAAAAGCCTTAAAATATTTTATATTTATTGATGACTAATTGGTGAATACAACTAAGTCTACATATCAGTGAATAATAAATTGTTTAAAAAACCTTGCTTTATATAAATGTATTTCAAACTAATCAAGATATTTTGGATATATTGATATCTATAGAGTCTGCTGAGACATTTGCTATACTATTGTATTAATCCATTTTCATATTGCTATGAAGAAATACCCAAGACTGGGTATTTTTAAAGAAAAAGAGGTTTAATGGACTCACAGTTTTACATGGCTGGGGAGACTTCACAATCATCGTGGAAGGTGAAGGAAAAACAAAGGCACATCTTAGATGGTGGCAGACAAGAGTGCATGTGCAGGGGAACTGCCCTCTTATAAAACCATCAGATCTTGTGAGACCTATTGACTTGATCTTAAACAAAAGGCAGAGAAGTGATGGAACTTATTCACTATCAAGACAACAGCATGGGAAAAATCCTCCCCCATGATTTAATTACCTCCCACCAGATCCCTCCCACAACACATAGGGGTTATGAGAACTACAATATGAGATGAGATTTGGGTGGGGACAAAGCCAAACTATATCAATTATATGTATAATGATTCACTGTAACATTAACACTTTGGTACATAAATTTTTATTGACATTGTTATTTTAATGCACTGTTTGTATTACTGAGCATTTTGAAATGGAGTGAACACTTAAAACTGCTATTATTGTACTTTTCAATTGTTCTGTTCTCTTTATAAATGAAGAAAAATTGTTAGGAAAGCCAATGTTTTCTGGTATACTTTAAAGTCAATTTTTCAGAGGAAGCAGCAAATGTACTCTCCTTTGTTCTTATGTATTTACTATAATATGAACACATTATCTGGAAAGTATTTTCACTCACAATCAAAATTGATCTCCTTGAGGACAGAAGTCAAATCTTTTTCAAAGTTCACGGTCCATAATAAGGTTAATTAACGATTAGTGATTGAACAAGAGAGAGACAAATATAAAAAATTACATCAGAAAAAATGATTACACTGGAGATTTAGCCATAGACAAGTGTAATTTGAGACATGAGTTAATAAAGTGGTAGAAGATACTTTCTCATTTTAATTCTAATGTAAATCTTGATTGTTTATATTGTTTTCTGCACAGCCTCTCCCAAATATTTCAATTGCTAGCTCCCCTCATATTCAGATGATGTTTCTTAAATAATTTTGTCCTCAGTGTTGGACAGTTTAAATTTTGTATAATTTATATATTTTCTAGAATCTTTTCTGCGGTGCCTAATCTTCCATTAATCTCATACATACTTTTTCATCTTAGATTATTATAATTTTCATTTATAAAATGTGGTTGAGAGTTTCTTTAAAACCTTTCATTTCTTTGTTCATTATGATTAGATTTTTTTGTTCAAAAATCTTGAACATAGGAAATATACTTACACATGTACTTTTTGTGTGTCTTTCTCCCTCCTCTCACATACGTGCACACACACACACACAGTTTTTATCTTTTTCTGCTATCTCTGCCCTCTGTCAGTTTTGAAACTGTTTCCATTGATTGATTTTTCTCACCAAAAGTTTGAATTTTAAATTGCTTGTTGCTTGTATATATAATAATATATATATTAAAAATATATACTTTAAAATATATATATACTTCAATATATATATACATATATATCTATATAGTATGTATGTTTTATATACTATATAGGTTTTATATACTATATAGACATATATGTGTATATATATATATATACTTTGTTCTGGAATACAGTTAAGCAAAATGGAAACTGTTTGATGTTTTTGAAGCTTGCTATTAAGTGAGACCAAAACAGCATTCAGTCTGAGCTAATTTGGTCCTATTCCTAGAAGGCTTTATTTCTGATCCCCTCCTAAGTATGCCACAAAAGGAGCCCTTTGATCTTTGGCTAGGAGGTACATGAAATATCCCATACCCTTTTTGAGTAACTTTCTGATGTCTTCTTTGAAACCTAGAGATCATCAATCCTGTGCTGCCTGTTGCTCAATATAATTTTTTTCTTTTATTTCTTTAGGGCAGGAGCGGATTTTTTTTTTTTCTCTTACCTTATTGCAGCCCAAGCTGGAAATATGTCCCTAGAGCCATTCCTCCCTGCCCCCAGATATTTCAAATGTGAACAAGCATTTGCTTAATTTCCAGGTAAAAATGAAGAAATTAGACATATATATATTTCTCTCTTCCCTTCTACATTGTCACCAGAAAGAATAATAAAATATTTATTTAACAGGGCATAGAAAACTTATATAAAGAGGAGGCAATAGTAACAAAATTTGGGCAACTGAAAGGCAAATGATTATTACTACCAAAACAGGAGACAAAGAAAACCTTAACTCTAAATAGTGAGTGAAGAGAGGTAAAATTAAAAAAAAAAAATGGCTCTGCAAGTCCCCCAATATGTAGGCATTAACAGTAATAGGTACTCTAGAAATGGAAATAGACTACTGGATTTAAAACAGGAGCAATTTGAGGAAGTTGCAAATGCACTAAGGGAAAAGACTCAAAAGATTATATGCTGGATAGTTGCATAATCTGGAAAAGGCAGCCTATGTTCAGACCATCCATCTAGCAGAGGTGTTTGAGGAAAATGTCAGGGACAGATCCTTGTGTCCTAGAACTCAAGATACCTTTCTGGATTGATATTGTTTCATTTAGTAGTACCCTCTGAAGATTATTTTGTAACCTAATTATGCAGCTATTTCACTCTATGTTTTCCAAACCTTATTTATCTACTATTCACAAATGTATAATGAAATAATTATTTTAATGCATGGTTAAATCAAGACACTCTAGGCCTAAGTTATTACCTTACTTACCAGGTAATTACATCTACCAGGACTACGAGCTACTTCCTATAGAAAGAGGGGGAATATATATATATATATATATATGTGCATAGAGATAGGTAGATAGATAGGTAGATAGATTAGTTATAATGATTCATTAATGTATTTATCTAGAGATTTTAAGCAATATTTATATAAATCTTTTCCAGAATGTTTAAGGAGTCTTATCATTACACTTATCACAGCCACTTAAAATTCTTTTAGAAAATTAAGTAGTAGTTGAGTATTTTTAGGCTTGTAACATGTTTTATATTCTTCATGGTTTATCCAATGTCATCAGATTCTTTCAAAAACAGAATTTTCCTTTTATTTTCATACCATGGAGGCAATGTTTGTGGTCTAAAAATCCAAGTTTTTCGATAATTTATTTATTTTTATTTTAGCCGTGAGGGGACATGTGAAGTTTTGTTACATAAGTAAACATGTGTCATGGGGGTTTTCTGTAATTTGATTTGCATTTGTCTAAAGAGTCGTGATGTTGAGCGTTTTTTCACATTCTTGTTGACTGTAGGTATGACTTCCATTGAAAAGTGTCTGTTCATTTCCTTTGTCTACTTTTTAATGCAGTTGCTGTTTTTCTCCTGTAAATTTGTTTAAGTTACAGATGCTGCGTATTAGACCTTTGTCAGATGCTTAGTTTGTCAATATTTTATCTAATTCTGTAGGTTGTCTGTTTACCCTGTTGATACTTTATTTTGCTATGCAGAAGCTGTTAAATTTAGTTAGATCCCACTTGTCAGTTTTTGCCTTTGTTACAGTTGCTTTTGGTGTCTTTGGATGAAATATTTGCCCATTCTATAACTAGGATGGTATTGCCTAGGTTGTCTTACAGGTTTTTTATGGTTTTGAGTTTTGCATTTAAGTTTTTAATCCATCTTGATTTGCTTTGTGTATATGGTGAAAGGAGGGGTCCAGCCTCAATCTTCCGTGTATGACTAGCTGGTTATCCTAGTACCATTTAGTGAACAGGGAGTCTTTTCCCCATTGCTTGTTTTTGTCAGCTTTGTCAAAGATCAGATTGTCATAGAGGTGTAGCCTTATATCTGGCCTCTATATTCTGTTTTGTTAGTCTATATGCCTGTTTTAGTACCAGCACCATGCTGTTTTGGTTACTATAGCCTTGTAGTATAGTTTGAAATTGGGTAATGTGATTAATTCTACCTTAGTAATCTCTAACAGTCATTCATCTTGGGATTTATTTTTCCCTTTAGCCATGTATTTTCTACTTTTACAGACTGGACATTGTTTTCCTTTACAGATGATGAAAGTATGTTTGGAGTTTAGTAAGACTTATCTTTCTGTCATCTATAAAAGTTCTGTAAACAAACAATAGGTCTGTTTATTTGGTTCTTATTTTTATACTGTAAACAGTGATTCCATGTTAGAGGGTATCCTGGATTTTAATTTTAAATTCATATAACACTTTCTAATTATTCTTGGATTTTGAAGTATATTCATATGAGACATAATTATTGATTGTAAGTCTAAGTATTGAGTAATTTCTGAATTCATATATTTTTTTCTTTTTTTTTTGAGACGGGATTCGCTCTTGTTACCCAGGCTGGAGTGCAATGGCACCATCTCGGCTCATCACAACCTCTGCCTCAGCCTCCCGAGTAGCTGGGACTACAGGCATGCGCCACCATGCCCAGCTAATTTTTGTATTTTTAGTAGAGATGGGGTTTCACCATGTTGACCAGGATGGTCTTGATCTCTTGACCTCGTGATCCACCCGCCTCGGCCTCCCAAAGTGATGGGATTATAGGCGTGAGCCACCACACTGGCCCTGAATTCATATTTTTAAAAGATTAGATTCAGATCACATACTAATTTATAATACACACTATTTTTCCCGAATAAGCATTGCTGTGGCTATTACTTTGATTCATTGTAAAAGTCAGAGTAATACAAACATCCTCCTCTACCCTTTATCCCTATGCATTGACTAATTTGCTTAATTATTTGTACTTTCTGTTTTTCTGTACACCAGTTCACAATAAATTATAGATATTGCACATTTGTAGCTAAAATGTTTACTGTTTACTTTGAAAACTACAATGCATGTATCATGATATTTATGTTGATATACTTATCTAATCTACCCTCTATAGTCAAATATTAACTTCCCAGTAATGTTTTTACAGCTACATTTTACTCTCAATCTATAATCCACTTTAGGGTAATGCTTTTCATTTCCTTATTGTTCTTTCATCTCTTTTAATTTGCAACATTTCTGCAGTTTTTGTTTTCATGACCTTTTTATGTTTAAAAATACATACTATTGGTGGACTATCATCTGATTTAAAGTTATCTGATATTTTTCCATGATTAGATAAATTTTATGCATTTTTACCAGTAATACTAGAGAAGTTATATTAGGTTCTTCCTAGTGCATTATATTAGGAAACACGTGATGTTGATTGGTGTCTTTGTTGTTAATACTAACTTTAAGTCTTTTAGTCAAGTAGTGTCCTCAATATTTCTTCACATTGAAGTTAGTATTTTTTCTCTATATAATTAGTGATGCATTAGAGAGATACACTGAGCCTGTATAAGTAAGTATCATATTCCTCATTAAACTTTCACTCACTAATTTTAAAATCCATAGACAGAAAAACACAAAAAGAAAGAAAGGAAGAGAGGAAGGAGGAGAGGGAAGGGAAGGAAGGAGAAATTCTTGACTGATCTTGACTGGTCTAAATGTTGCTATATTGCTCACCAAATAGATAGATCATTTCTGGCATTATTAATTAGTATTTTACTGCAATTAAGAGATCTTTGTTTTCTCCCCTGCCTTCCCTCCCCTCCTTTCTTTATCTTTCTTTCTTTTCCTTTCTTTTTCTTTCTTCTTTTCCTTTCCTTCTTCCCTTCCTTCCTTCTTTTTCTTTCTCTGCCTCTCCTCCCTCCCTCCCTTTCTTTTTTCCTTCTTTTTCTTTCTTTCCCTTCTTTCTTTCTTTTTCTTTCTCTCTCTCTTTCTCTTTCCTTCCTTTCTTTCCTCCTCTCTTCCTTATTCTCTTTCTGTTTCTCACCTCCCTCCCCCTCCCTTCCTTCTTTTCATCTTGCAGTGTATACCTATGTGCTTTTATTTTGCTCAAAGGGTTAGTATGTTTATTAATTTTTAAGGTCATATTGTCTTAGATTTGGCCATTGAAAATTCTGGGTCATCATGTCTATGCCTGTCATTTTTTTTTAGTACTCCTTTAATTTCTAACATGACAATATTGGGGTTCAGGGGAACCCTTAGCTCCCCTGAGAGGATGTTTCTCCAAGGTTCTTGGTCTCCTGCTTTCTCAAGAATGAGAGAGGGGACCAAGTGCACTTGCAAAGTAAATACGGGACCCCAGAGTTGCAGAAAGTGAATTTATTATAGGTAAAGAAAGAGGGAAAAGAGAAGAAGAGAGAGAACTTCCACATGAGAGAGAGAGTGTGTAGAAGGGGATCCAAACATGGAGTCTGAAGGCGTGTGGAAGAAGGGTGCTTTTAACCTGGGAGGAACCCCCACCTTCTCAAAGACTGCTGGACAATGAAAGGAGTTTCTTAGAACTTCTGCTGGAGTGTTTGACTTTTGATTCTTCCCATGCCCTCGAAAACTAAAGTAGAGATTGTTAAATCTCCCTGATGGAGAGAGATGGGAGGGGACATGGTGCTGGGAAGTTCTTGCCCTTAAAACCACACCCCCTGTCGACCTGGAAAGAGGGCACCTTCCCTCATTTCCAGCTCTGAACAGGAAAGTTCAACTTCTGTTGGAACAGGGGTGATGATTGCTCTTTAACTACTTCCTGCTGAAATGAGACATAGAGGGGGACCTGCAGTTGAGGTTTCCTCCAGAGGGGAGTCTTTCAGGGGTGCAGGTTGATCTAGAGGTTCACGATAGAGCTTACAAGCCAAGGACATCCGAGAATCCAGCAGCAGGATTATTTGTGACCATATGGTTCTAGAAGAAATGATTGTGACAAGTTGTTTAAAGATGAGAGGCCCAGAGACCAACAATTATAGAATGGTTATAAATGAGCCTAGGAGAGAATAGAGCCAGGTTCTTGAAGGTCTTTAGTCCTGTGTTTGATTGGTTCTTGAGTTCTATGTTCAAAACAACACTTAACTGGTTTACAAAATAGCAGCATCTTTCCTAGAAAGAAACAGGTTCCCTTCCCGCTGTGAAAAGGATAATCAGAGTTCGAGAGATAGCAAAGTTGAGGATTATAGTCCTGTTAATGCCAGGATATAAATTAGACTTATGCATGATTACTTCCCTGAGGTTCTTGCTAGAAAAGGGATGTAGATCTTCTAATGGCTCACAGGGATATGAAGGATCATCTCCTGAAAATTCAGGCTGTGGAGTGGAGGGTCTATGACTTTCCTCAGGAAGTATCCAAGGCTTCAGCTGAGTGTGATGAATCCATGAGTCAATTTCCACTACCTTAACTGCCACTGGGGTAGACAGAATAACTGATAAGGGTCCCTCCCAGGATGGGCCTAGAGAGGGAGAATCTGAGGGGAGAGAATTAACAAGCACCAAGTTTCCAGGGCAGGAGAGAAATACTGAGAAGGTCATGCAAGTGTTCAGAAGAAGACTGACTTCCTTGACCTTAATGGTCAGCTTTACCTGGGGCTGTGTGGGGGTGATGGCTTGTGATGGCACTTAGCCTGCCCCAGGTACCCTCAGTCCTGCCATTGCATCATCTGGTCAGACACCTCAGGCCTGAGAACCTTTGTCCCCTGGGACAGTGTGCTTCCCAGTGATTCCCTTGGCACAACAGGCATGGATGAGATGGTGGTCTATTCCTCTGGGGACAATTTCTTATAAAATATCACTTCAGACCACTCTGGTAACAAGTTTTGCCAGACTGGTGGCTAACCCGAGCCTTTCCCTGATTTGAGCTGCTGGGGTCTGCTTGCCTGAAAGGCATGACTAAGGCAGCAGCCTTTCTCTAATCTCTCCTGTTCCTTTCAGCCTGTTCCTCCTGGTCTCTATTATAAAACACTGAGGTTGCCTGGTTCAGTAATGATTCTACACTCTGTTCTGGTCCCAAGGCCAGTTTCTGGAGCTTCCACCTGATATCTGCTGCTGACTGAATAATATATTTGTCATTTAGTATTAACTGACCCTTAATGGAGTTTGGGGACAGGGCAGTGTACTTTCTTAAGGCTTCCCTCAATTGCTCAAAGAATGCTGTTTAGTTTTCTTCCCTTTCCTTTTGGGGCTAGGTTTTCCACTCAGCAGAGGGTAATTTGACCATGCTGTTTGGCAGAGAAATATGAGCTGCTTCTTCTTTAAAGACTGTGTGTCAAATTGGTCCCAATTTTTCAGGATACATTTTAATGCGGACTTGAGCTTGGGAATGGAAGTACCCTCTGAAGTCAAACACAAGGGATGCCCTCACCCTCCGTTAAATAAATTACAAACACTTAAGGCATCCCTTAGGTAAAATGGGTACTGAAATGAAATATCTTTCATTCAGTACCCCGAAATTTTGTGTGCCCAAGATGCATGATCCATCTTATCAGAGGGCCTCCTGTGTACTGGATCCAAATCACGATCTACCAGTGTCATGGAACCACTCATTGTCGGCATGACCTCTAGTGACCAGCATAGAGGCATGAGGGGACTGTTGGGTTAAGTGTTTCATACCAACGAGTCCTTGAACCCAGCCAGTGAGTCATAGGACTCACACTCACTGCCTGCATGACCTCCAGTGACTACCATAGAAACATGGCATGAAAGGAGCTATTGGTTTGGGTAGTCACGTGCTAACAAGCCTGGATGAGGCCAGTGAGGCTGAGGAGATGTGTACCAATATTCTCCAGCAAAAGTCCAATTTACACAGGCCAATTTTTAAAACTGCCCTAGAAGGATAAATCTCTAGGGAGGGGCCATTAGAGCACACAGCTCAAAGAAGGAAGGCCAGGTGTGGCAGAGGCTGGAACAATACCCTCAGGGCCCAGGCCTCCTCTCCCCTGATCCATTCTCCATTGTAGGAAAATGCCCTTAGGATTTGAGACCTGTCATTGACTATTTGGGTCCTGAAACTGGTTTAACTATGATCTTCTAGATGGGAAAGTTCTGCTGTAGAGAGAGAGCCAATTCTAAGCAAGACAAATTATACACAAAACACAAAGTCCCATAGACTTCAGCTTCTGAATTTCCCAAAAGGTTTCTCTAGTTGAAGACTGACTCCACCAGGAATTTGAACCCACAATCTTGCAATTGTAGGCCCTACACCTTAACCCCTATGCTAACAGGCCACTTGCATTAAGGGAAGGCAGAAAGCTTTCTTAAGGTGTATTTTGAATAAGAATGCTATACCCTGAGGCAGTGTGCCCATGGTGGGGGCTGCCACTGACAGCCAGCAGCCATTTCCCTTCTCTCAGCGGGGAGAAAAAAGCTGCTTGCCGCTGCCCTGCTATGTGCCAGAGGGGGAAGGCCTGCCCCATCCCTTGTGGCATTTCATTCCACCATGATGGTGGGACCATATGTGCACCCTGGGCCACTCCCCTGGCTGCTGCCCACACAAGGACTGGTGGTCAACAGGCCAAACCCACAGGGAAAGTTCCTTTGTTCCATCCCTGACTGTGGTTTTTAACAGCACAGTTTGGCAGTTTTATGCTGGCCCCGCCTCTGGGACAGAGCGGTAATTTCACCGTCCCAAGCAAGCAAGCAGGGCTGGTAAAAATGCTTCCCTGCTTTGCTTTCCTAAGCCCTGCTGCTCTGCTTAGTGCAGGCAGCAGGAGTGTTTGGGGAAGTTAGAGCATTTCGAGCCTCCACGCCTGGCCAGGACACACCAAGCCCCTTCCCCTTGCTTTTCTCAGCCCGCAGGCACCCAGGCCCACATGCGGGGCTGGGTCATGGTCTCCAAGGTCCCTGTTCACAGCAGCAAGGAGCAAAAGACCCCAGGGGGAGTACCCCACAGGCTCCCACAGGCTTTTGTCCCAGAGATAACAGCCAAAGGATAGAGAGAGGGAAACAGAGAAAGAGAGAGAGGGAAAGCAGAGAAAGAGCTTACAGGAAAAACTGCACTTTTAATTCCGGCCAGCTGTGCCGCTGAGGCTCAGGACCACAAAGGCTCGACACCACCCTTCCAGTTCCCCACAGCCCTGCCTGGCTGCAGCCCCTTCAGGTGTTTTCTTAAAGAGACAAGACAGAATGGGGCTGGTTTTACTTATAGTTAGAAGTCTTCTTCTCCTGGCTGGCTTGACAAAATGTTGGGGTTCAGGGGCTCAGGGGTTCAGGGGAACCATCAGTTCCTCCAAGAGAACATTTCTCCAAGATTCTTGGTCTCCTGCTCTCTCAAGAATGAAAGAGGGGTCCAGGTGCACACACAAAGTAAATACGCGACCCCAAACATAGTTGCAGAAAGTGAATTTTAGATAGAGGAAGAGAAAAAAAAAAGAAAAGAGAGAAGAGGATCCAAACATGGAATCCAACGGGGTGTGTAAGAATGGGACTTTTAACCTGGGAGGAACCTCCACCTCTCAAAGACCCCCGGCCAATGAAAGGAGTTCCTTAGAACTTCCTATGGAGTGATTGACTTTTGATTCTTCCTGTGCCCTAGAAAATTAAAACAGAGACCATTAAATCTCCCAGATGGCGAGAGATGGGAGGGGCATGGCACTGGGACATTCTTGCCCTTAGTGATACCTTGGACCAGTCTCTTTAAAATTGTGGCTAGAGTGATGTGGGAATGGAAGAGAATGGTATAATAGGAGGTTGGAAATGTTCTTGTGTTTCTCTTGAGAAAAATATAATAAAGGGGCTTTGACACAGATACCAAAAACAAATTAGAATTCAGACAGCCAATTAATGTTTCATTTTATGTGAAGGTTACAAGTTTTTTGTTCTAAAATTAGAAACCAAAATCAAATTGAAAGTAAATACATTTTAAAGTTGTGAAAGCCTGAATAAATGATCATAGGGCCTGTATATGGTGGTCACTTGGGCTGAATTTTAGTAGCAAAATGTTTGAGAATAAAAGGGGCACACAGGCAACATTAACAACTTAAAATATCAAAAGTTAGCATTAAGAAATAAATGAACACCTAATAGAAGACTAAAGGAATATAGTAGTAATTTGTAGCATTTTGATTTTTTTCTTATTCTCTTTTCCGGTGTAATTTTTTTTTTAAGTAAATGTGCATTGATGTCCTCTTAGAGCCTATGAAAAACAGAACAAAGAATTTAAGAGAAAATCAGAAGCCAACTCTGATGAGATATTTGTTGGCCAGCTGTTTTGACAATAAGGTAAATAAAAAAGGCTGTGTTTGGTGCTGCACTTATTCTATTTCCCAGAAACTTTTACAAGGGGCCCTTACTCATCACTTCAAATAGGCTAGCTGGGAAAACTACATTTTTACACTAGAATTTGGATGATGAATTTAAATTGTTTGTATTTTATTATTCATTTGTTGCTGTGGCATAGCTCAGTATCATTTAGCATTATTTTCCTGACTTTTCTCCCTGAACATATGTAGGTGTTCCATTTTCATTTTTAGCTTTTCCTGTTTATTTCTGCTATCTCACTTATGGGAAAATGTAGAGAATGAACATTATAATAAATATATGTAGAGTTACAAATAATTCAGACCATTTAAATATTCTTTTAACTTAAATCTTACTGTATCATTTTTTATTTCTCCTTGGAAATAAACGAAAGCAACGAAGGACTCTGCCTTCTCAATTTGTTTCTTTGAAAAAGCATTACTGTGTTTTCATAAATGATTACAAAAAAATTATTTATTATAAAAACATAATATTTTAAAGAATTAGGTAAAATAAAACTAAATTTCTACCACATGCTAATACTATCTCATATATTTGTATATTACCTCTTTCTCCTTTTGACTCTCTCTCCCTGAAAATGCAATCAAGGTGTCCTGGATAATTTTTCATGGTAGAAAAAGTCTATCAGTTATATTTTATTAGAATTTAAATACATTTTTAACAGTTAATATAAATTTTATCCTTTCAAAAGAAGACAAATTAAGCTTTATATCTATGTAGCTCATTTTAGAAGAGGTAGTATGCCTTTAAGGCACCTAATTCAGAGATGTAAATACAAATGTATGGTAACTTTTTATGAACAAGAAATATTAGAATTTAGTGGTTTTCAGCCAGAGAGAGAAAAGGTTCCCAACATTAAAAGAGGCTAGAGTCTCTGGAGAAAGATGACTTCTGTGAAATTCCTGCTTCCTGGTACAATTCTAACTAGTTTTTTGTGACATTAAATGAATTTTAATCACAGTTTCAGGTTCTGAGCAAATAGAGCAGACTTCTTTGCTCTCACAAAGCTTACGTTATTATGTATGTTTTTGACTGTGTTCAAAGGATGGAAGAACAGAGAGAAGTTAAGGTGAGAGTAAAATAGGTGATAAATAATGTTCATATAAACAGTAACAAATGAAATAAACAATTGACATTTGCAAAATGATATCTCATTGCATTGATTGTCCTTTTATTTTTGAGAATGATTTTTCAGAACCTGCCACTTTTTGCAACAGTAATTGAATAAATGCTCTATTTTGCTGATCTCAGTCCCAGCCCTGAAAATGCCACCCAGGAAGAACACTACATGACCTGACTTTTTATCAAGGCAGCATTCAAATCTCTGAGTTCCTTCATAACTTAGTGAAGCTTGGCTGTGTTCCATCATAAAAAGTCTCTCTGGGAATTTTCTAACAAACTGAGAAGACTGTAATACAAAACTATACTCCACAATCAAAAGTGCATTTGTTCTTTCCTATATAAACTGAAAGTCCTTTTTTCCTCTTAGTGCAATTTGTTGCGCCTTATCTCTGCAAT
Source organism: Ateles fusciceps (assembly GCA_036589455.1). Lineage (NCBI taxonomy): Eukaryota > Metazoa > Chordata > Mammalia > Primates > Atelidae > Ateles > Ateles fusciceps. The sequence goes on along the minus strand of JAZHEH010000065.1, from coordinate 2,451,872 downwards.
AATATGTCTAATTTCTTGCCTATTGAACATGAACTTCCTTTTATGCAAGCTTTCTCTTAATTAAACTCTGATTTTTATGATTGAGATTATAAGGGTTATTGCCAAGTTTAAAATGAGGAAACTGAGACCAGTATAAGAAAATGAAAAACCAATTTATTCAGCTACTGGGCGAGGTTCTATGGTCCGGGAGGGGGGCCAGAGAAGTCGCGCCTAACTTTTTAGGGCAAGGGGTTTTATAGGGAGTGAAGGCATTTGATTGGGAACTGAGGAGACAAAGCATAAGGCACTTGATTGGATATTGGAACACAGGACGTGGAGGAGGCAGGCTACTACTAGTGGGCAGGCGGGATTTTTGGTGAGCGGGCCGCCTTGGGGGAAAAATGACCTTGACGGGGCAAAGTGCTTATCAGGCAAGGGAGTCCTATCGGGCAAGAAAGTGCTACTGGGCAAGAAAGTGTTATTGGGCAAGAAAGTGCTATTGGGCAAGATTTGTCGGGGCTTTTCGAAAATTTTTGGGTGGAGGTTTCCGGCGGCGGGCTAGGTGTTGGGTGCGGAGTTTGCTTCAGCGGTGGGTGTTGGAGACGCTATGTGGAGGAGTTAAATGTTGATTGTGGAGTGGCAACATAATTCCCAGACGCTGGGAGAAATGGGCGCGTCCGATCTCCCGGCGAGGCAACCGGCCTTACAGAGATATTTTATCAATTATATTAAATAATGAATTTTAACCACAAATGGAACTACATCTGAGAAGCACATTCTTTCCATACTAGAGAATAGATGAAGCTAATACAATAATTAAAAACCTATTTATTATTACTTCATCTATGCTTGCTTATCAATTTTCCTCATTACTGATTAGCATTGCATATGAACTTAAATTGTTATATTAAATAATTACTAGTGGAGTCTGTCTTTAAAAGTTTGATTCTTGGTTTTCCATATCTTGCTTGTTATGAAACTCTTTTGTATACCAAATTATAACTTTAGATTAGAAAACTAAAAAAAAGTATGATTCATAAATGCTAACAATTTAGATAAAAGAACACATTAATTAACATTTGTTAAATATTCACTGTGGTCATATATTGCTAAAGAAACGGTATAGAATCAATTTCATGTCGTTGTTGTGTTCTTAAGGTTTCTTTTATATAGTGAGCTTGAAGTGACAGCAGTTACTGTACATCTGTTGATTGGTTATATTTCAAATTTTAGCATATACACACTTAAGATGATACTCCTTCTAAAAATGACCTAAAAGCTAATCATTCAGATTTTTGCAAAATATTATATGACAGAAGAAAAACATCTCACTAAAAAAATCAGCTGAGTGAGTGAAATCTAATACTTATAATTTTATTGTTAAACATGTTATTACTATCTGTCATGCATAAAATTTCTGGCACAAATTTGATTTTACTGTCCTTTTTATTTTTTAACAATCTCTTTTTCCTTGACTTATTTTATAACATAAAAATTTTTAAACAGCATATCAAACACATAGAAAGAAGAAACACTTTCCTTCCAAATGTCTGCTCTTAACAACACGTGTTTCTTTTCAACATATTATCTTCCAGGCTTTTGTCAAAAAAAGATAAACATATTTTTACAAGACGTAATGTTGGCAGTGGTTTAACTTTATATTTGTTTTATTTCTTTATATATATTACTTAATATTTAATTGACATTATATGTATTGTTAAGGATTCTTTAAAATCAGAAACAGTAGATATGTAAGAAGAGATTTATTATGGGAACTGGGTCATGCAAGGAGGTCAAGAAATCTCACAATATTCCCTTGGCAACCTGGAGAACCAGATAAGCCATTGATGGAATTCAGTCTGAGTCCAAAGGCTTGATAGCCAGTGGGACCCATGATATAACTCCTATACCCAAGAAGGCAGTGAGATAAGGTGTAAATCCCAGAGTCTCAAGTCTAAAAGCCCAAGAATTGGTAGCTCAAATATTTGAAGGTTTAGAAGAGAGAGAACTCACTCTTCCTTCACCTTTTAGTTCTACTCAATAGCCCTCAATGGATTCTATGGTGCCTGCCCGCCATGGTGAGGATGGACCATCTTTATTTAGTATACTGATTCAAATGCTAGTGGTTTCAGAAACACCCTTATAGACACTCCCAGAATTTTTTTTTTTAATTATTATCTGACATCTCCTAGCCCAGTAAAGTTGATTCATAAGGTTAACTATTAGCTTAGCTTATAAATTTAATGGCTGAATGATCTTCCAACATAGTGATAGAATAATTTATTTCACCATTATCTAAATGTAAATTATAATAATTTATTAATTAGCACTAAAATAAGTGTGAAGTAGGCTATGATTTTTTTCTTTTCTCTTATGATTTCCTTAGGATAGATTCCTAGAGATGGAATTACAGTTATCCAGAAATTCAACTGGATTGAAGGATTCAACTAGGTGAAGGATTACAATTTATCCAATTTGGTGCATCCATAGTACATAAAATATTATTTGACAGATGAATAAATATATAGAATCTCTCAGTCTAAATAAGCATTATGATATCTTTTAAAATTTATTTTTTTACTCCAAAAAGTTAAATGTGCTATATTGATATCTAATTTTATCATATTAAAGGGATTTTACTAACATCTTTGGAATAATCCTTAAAGCAACAGCTATACAACAAAATTATATCTTCTGTTTTTGAAGAGGCAGTAAGATTTCTATTGCCTTAACATGATTATTCTATTTTCTCAATGACAATTTTGAGTAAAGTAAAATGTGTTTAAGAATTAGAGAAGTTGTAAGTTCTAGTTTGTTTATTCAGGCACGTACCTGATAAATATTTTTCAGCACTTAATATTTTTCATACTCTATGGTAAATATTGGAGATACAAAAAAAAAAAGACATAAAGCTTATGATGTAGGGGTGAAGTAATAAAAAAGAAAAGCTCAAATTTCATCAGTTTAAATAGAATCAGTAGAGTGGCAGTGAAAAAGCACCAACACCTAAAGAAAAAGTTTCTGGTTATGCTATTTAATATTGTGGCCACCAACCATAGGTGGGTATGTAAGTTTAAATTCAAATAAATTAAACTAAAATAACACTTACAATTTAATTACTTTATTATATTAGACAACTTTCAAGTGCTGTTAGACACATGTTATTAGGGTTTATTGCATTGGAGAGTACAGATTACAGAGTATTTTCATCAACACAAAAATGTCTATTCTACATCTGGTCTAGTGTGTAGCAGGTGTAGGGATAAGGCAGGAAGTAGGATCGAAGGGTATATAGCTGGGCCGACTCTAGCTCCTACCTCCCCCTTTCACTTCCTTAGTTAGCTGCTGGGGCCTTTTCAAATGTAAGTATAAATGTATGGTTTTCCTTTTTATTTACTATGACTTTCTCTGTTCTTGTCTGTTTTCTTTATTTTTCTATTAAAAAACTTTGATGAATTAAGTTTGTAAACTGTTATTTCCAAGTTATAATAGTTTGCTTTACTAGAAGTGGACCCCTCACTTCTTTGATGAAGGAATGAAAATTCCTTTGATTTAGGTAACCTGGGTATGGAACCTTGAGATATTTTATATGTAAAGCAAATAAGTGTCGAGGCATGGCTCTTTGGGAAATGAGGAAAATTATATTATTTCTGGTAAAGCAAATGTTTGTTCTATTGTACTGCACCTTTTCTTCTTCAGAGATTCTTTGGTTTGGTTTCATTCAAACACACATTAGGCATTCACTAGCATTTGTTCATGAGTCAGTGTGAAACTAAAGGCCTGATCTCAAAGGAGAAAAGACACCGGTATGAATAGGTATCTGATCTCTTAAACCACCCTGCTTTGAAGGGCTTCAACTGAAACCAAGGCAAATATAGTAGATTTAAAGATTTCATTCTAGATTCATTTCAAATTCTATTTGGAAAAACATCTTCAGTTATTGTATTTTTAATGTCTACTATATTATAACATAGTAATAAATTGTTCCAGTCTGTAGCAATGGGAGATAGATTATGAAATGGAAAAAATAAAATCAAGAAGTAGGAGTAGAAAGAGTTGAAAAGGAAAGAGATCAAGGTGTTTGGTTTGAAGGTAGTAGAAACCATTGAAGCTTGGTTATTATATGCTCACCTGTTTGAACACTCAATCACCTTGATGATGAGAGACACTGGGGTATAAGAAAACTAAGACTCAATTATAGAAATCTTCAGTGAGTGGAAATGAGTCACAGAGTCTTTATAAATGACCACAACACAGAAGATTTGTGTCAACAGCAGCAAAATGAGAGATTAAAACCTTAAAATAAACCAAACAAACAAAAAACAAAAACAAACAAACAAACAAAAAACCTTCAGAGAAGTAGGTTTCTGTGTGCTAATTTTGCTTATTTGTTTTAGGTAAGTAAAAAAGTAATTTCTTGATATTAACAAAAAGGACTCTGAAGACTGCAAACAATTCCATATCTCTGAGATACAGGAGAGGAAATTGCTGTAATTTAAGAGGGACATATGAAGAGTGTGACCCCGAAAAGATAGTTGCCATTGAGGCAAGCAGGTAGAGATTACATGGGAAAAAGAAGAGAACATGGAAACAGGATTAATGCAAAAGTGAAAATGCGCTGAGGGCTACAGTAGATGCTTGAGGAAGGTGGGAGTGTTACAAACAAAGAACCAAATTATAGTAGCTATAAGAACATACAGGATTTGGCCAGAGAGAACTTCATTTTCTTGGGGAACAAGGATAACAGAGTTAAGATGGGGTGGGACTGAGTTCCCTAAAATGTCAAATTTTCCCTAAAAATGTGGCAATAGTGACCTGGAGAAATAAGTAGACAGAAGTCTTTGCTCCGTATTCAGCGTTAATGACATTAAATTGTTTGAGTATCTTCTGAAACAACAACAACAATCCATTTTCATAATTTGCTAGCAGGGAGAATGATTTAGTTTCTTGAATTTTCTATGTTCATTGTTATAGCCATCACAGGGGACACAAGGCCCCTTTATATACACAAGGCCTTTCTATAGTGGACTGTCAAATTTTACCCCAGATGTTATGGGACTTAGTCAAACATTTTTATGACCCTGACATTTTTGGACTTACATTTAAGAAAAGCTCATGTTCATTTAGTAACTTAATAAGAATTTAGTGATTCCCCCTCTGTGTCAAGATTTTTATTGTAGATGCTGATTTGAGTGATAAAATATTTTCAAGCATGGAACTAACAGTCTAGTGATAAAACAATTAAGACCATAAACAGCAAATTAAAAATTAATTGATTTATTTAATTACAGTAAAGGCAAATGTCCCATAAAGATTTATGAAATGCTACAAAAGAGTGTTAGAGAAGAAGCTGGCTTAATTAGTGTGATGGCAGTGATTGGAGTGAAGGGGGGAGAGGTGAAGAGGGAAGTTTTTCATAAAGAAATAAAATTTCAGATGAAAACAGAAACTAAACCAGTTGAATTGCAGAGAAGGGAGAAAAGCAATGTATACTCCAGGTCAAAAAAAATTGCATGGCAAAGGCCCTCAGGTAAGAAAAAACCTTGGTTTATTTGGGTATCGGAATAAAGAAAAGTTTTCCTGGGGTATGCTGAACTAGAGAAAGCCTGGCACTAATGTACCCAGTTATGCAATTCCCTTCCTCTCCCTCTGCATGCCAGTTGACACACTCACTGAAGGTGAGTTTAAATTATTTCACTTTCACTCAGGTGTCTCTGCCCTCTTCAGCCTAACATGATCAGTCCATCTTTAAATTTTTCTACCAATTTTTCTCTGTGCTTCTCATTCTGAAGTGTTTGCATAGAAAGCCTCATATTTTTACTTACCTGTTTGTCTTAACTATATCTAGTTCCCCCACTCATACTGTCACCAGGGCTTTGGTCATTTCTTATATTTTAATGTAGTGCCTTTGGCATAAGGGGCATGTAGTTCTTTGCAAACACTGGGTTTTCAACTAATAGTGGCCAAATTTGTGAATTGTCATTAATAACAGATCTTAAATATATACAATACACATTTGATTATCGGTGCTCTCTTGTTCAACATCACAATTATAAGTCACCAGACAGAGGAATTGCAAATGTGTTTGCCTATCTGAGAACAAAATAAAGACGAGCAATAACATACAGTAAGGAACTGTAAGACATGAAGCATGAAGTAAAAACAAGCTCACTGCCTTATCATTGTGAGTTAATGTCCTGTGAGAACACAAGGGTCTACGTACTTTTCTTTTTTCAACAAATACTTCTTGATGTACAATATGTGTCATTATTTTAAAAATAAGGGCTACACAAGGGACTGAACAAGTCTCACCCATAAAGAACTTGCATTATAGTTGAAGAAATCCTTAACTGTGTCAAAATTGCAAGAATCCACATTCTATTTCTTATTCATTGGTCCTACACTGTACCTGGCCAGTATCCTCTGCAGAGGACTAAGAAATAATTCCAAAGAATGGAATAATGATACTTAAGGGTTTCAAAGTATTAGGAATTGGCATACTGTTTCCTTCTCAACAGCTGCAAACACTGTGATAGTTTAACACTGACCTAGAGAAAAGCAGAGTGCAGAATAGAAAGAAGCAGCAATCACCAAGTTACTTTCTCTTTAGGGAAAGATCTCAAATGTCATTCTCCACATGTGGCAATGGCTGGAGTTTGGTTTTCAAGTTTGCCCTTTGGGGCTGTTCTTTGTGACCTGACAGTAACTACTGTTATATGTTCCTGGGGCTTTTTTGCCCCTTTAAGAGAACTATAACTCGAAGGCTTCTATAATTTTTCTATAACAGAGAAAAGGTTTTATTTCAGAAAGGTTACGATGACAGGTAGTTAGCACAGTATTTGCTTAACCTACTCAACTCCAGAAATGCCACTGAAGATGTGTGAGCCCTTAAGCAAACCTGAGCTTTTTCCATTGTATGTGAGATGCCTCAAATGTAACATTTCATTAGGTTAAAAAAACAGTGAATGGTTTTGATTTCCCTGGAGCTATAAATGGAAATAGTCAATCTGGGTCATTATACTTAGTCTTTGGAAGCAAATACTTTCTCACTATGTCTACTCTTCCCTATATATAATCTATACCCACAAAACTAATCAGGAGTTACAGGTAAACTAAAATTGATCTTGAGTTAGGCACAATTGAACTTGAATGTTAATGTGATGGAGTAACTAAAATCATCTGATAATGAGATTCACAGTCCACAGAGCTTCTCCTCTTTCATGGCGTAGTTTTCTTCAGTTCACTTTAGGTATCTTTCAATCATTGTTACCTAGGTTCATCTTTCTCTCCAGTTTTTGTATTTCCTTCATTCTTTTTAGTTTTATCTTCTGGCTTATGTCAGGCAGGCTTGGCAGCTATTCATTATCTATTTATTTACCTAATCATTCAATAAATACTGTGTGTTCTATGCTGTGAGTACCTGGGATATGACAATGAAGAAATCAAACAGAAATCTTTACTGTAATGAACCTTGTTACATTGATATCTGTGTTGGCTATCACCTACATGGGATTTTATTTCATTTGCCTTGTATTCAGAATGAGGCTTTCTCTTACATTTTTTTTTAGATTTTCTTTTGATTTCTGCTATCTGCCAATACAACCTAAAAAATTATAACATAGACCTTAAGACACTTGCTGTTTTTGACTTTATTTTCACAGTACACAATCTATTGCTTTATCAAATCCTCTGAACAATTGGCCATCTGTGTATAGCACAAAATAACTGACAAAATACTTCTGGAAAAGAAAGTATTGCCATCAAAAACACAACCTTATGTTAGGATTTTCAAACTTCCTTTTTGGAAAGCTGTTAGAAAAAAATTCCCATTAATTATTATTTTTTGTATCTTTTGAATGCTGTGGCAATTCTATTTGCTAGACTAATGTCAGAATCACATAATGATTCCTCTTAAACAAAAATAAAAAAGTATTGCCCATCCTCAGAAACATTCTTATTTTGTGTCAAATCAAAATGACAATAGAATCTTCACTCAAAGCCTGTGTTCTGGATAATTTAAATCTCAAAACTTGAGGAAAACTACAAGAAATGAAGTTATCAATGTTCATATAAGTACTACCTTCCTTTTTGATTTTGTGTTCTATTTCTAGATTTTGGTTTTGTGTTCCTACAAATTTCCTTCACTAGTGAACATAAATATACTATTGTATTTCAACACAACCTGTGAAATGTTTTATGTTCCATATAAGTCCTTTATTAAAAACATGGGACTTATAAGTTTGCAACTTTTGAATTTTTTGAATTTACTACTGGAAGACTGTATTCAAATTATGGTTAGAAAGCAGTAGGGTAATAAAAAGCAATACAAAAAGAAATGGAGGTATAAATGACTTTATATATGTATATCAACTTATATAACTTGATAAGTTAAAAAAGGAATAATAAAAATGATAATATTAGCTGCAACTGTGGTAATAGTCACTATTTTGAAAATAAGAACTGTAATATAGAATATTTTTATTGTAGAGACATATTTTTATTAAAAATTGTATCAGTTCTTATGATTAAATTTTATGTACTAATTATCTTCTTTTGAGAACCTGATTTTTTTGCCTGCAATTAAATGGCTACACTTTCAAAATTAATGACACACATATACAAGTAGGCATGAAAGAGCAAACAGGGTGTGTTTTGTGGCTATTTTCACTGATGAAAAATGATTTAGGAAGTTACCAGAATTTCTATCCTGTTAAACAAGATAATGGGTTGATAAATGAGGAACATCTCAAATTTAACTCATATTCCTCAGTGTGTTTTTCTTTCTTAGCCAAAGACTTTGTCTAGATGACAAAGTTATAAAATAAAACAAAGATGTCACTCAGACCACCAACACCTGACCTCTCAAAATATTAGAGCTGAGATTATTTCAGGTGACTTTTTGTAAGCACAAATTTAAAAGCACTATAATTTTATGAGATCACTTGTGTCATTTTCAGATCAAGCTCAAGAAGTTCTTTAGAAAATACGACAGTCAACAGATAAACATAAAATGTTTTGATTGCAAAATTGCTTATTTCCCCAGCCTATTGCAATTTTTTACGCTTTGTTTCATACAAATTTAGCAAAGAAATAAAACATTTATTGTTGAAACAAACTCATATGATGTGGAGCAGCAACATGAAAAATTATATAAAGACAACACAAATCCAGATAATTATGAGATTTAAAAAGCTTACATTGCATGTTGGTGAATCTACAGCTCTTAGTTCCTGAGCACAGTTAATAGCACTAGCTAGAATCTCAGAAAATAAATATTTAAGATCAATATGTTTGTTCTACAGAAATATGCCAAAAATTTTGAAGCAGTTAATGAATCCTTTAAACATGCCTGTAATTCCAGCACCTTGGGAGGCTGAGGCAGGCAGCTCATGAGGTCAAGGGATCGAGACCATCCTGGCGAACACAATGAAACCCTATCTCTACTAAAAATACAAAAATTAGCTGGGTGTGGTATCCTGCACCTGTAATCCCAGCTGCTTGGGAGGCCGAGGCAGGGGAATTGCTTGAAGCCAGGAGGTGGAGGTTGCAGTGAGCCAAGATCATGCCACTGCACTCCAACTTGGTGACAGAGTGAGAGACTCCTCAGAAAAAAAGTTATTATGGAAAGCTGTGTGTGTGTGTGTGTGTGTGTGTGTGTGTGTGTGTGTGAATGACAGTATTATACAATGAGAGGAGGGAGATATGTCTTTACAATTTTATTCAGGAAACATGGAATTGCAAATAAAACAGGATTTTAGTCATGAGAAGCTCTCATATGTAAATATAACCTTGTATATATGAATAGTTAAATAAATACATCAAACTGATTAATCTATAAAACCTGAAGTGCTAGACCTGCCTCTTTTCAGCTTTGATGTCAGAAAATAACCTCAAAATAAGCACTCTACTGCTTCATGCAAAGTGCTGGTTTCCAGAGGAAAGATATTCAAGAGTTATGTGCTCTATCTATTCATTTATAAATGGACATTTAGATTACTTTCATATCTTAACTATTCTGAATAACGTCACAGTAAATATGGTGTTGTGCAGGTATCTCTACAAGATTCTGATTCAAAGAGTCAAATGGAGTAGTGGTTGCCAGAAGCTGGAGAAAGGGGAAAATGAGTTATTTTCAACAGTATAAAGTTTTATTTTGCAAAGTGAATAAATTCTAGAGTGCTGCTACACAACATAATGCCTATAAATAACAGTGCTTTATTGCCACTTAAAATTTGTTAAAAGGGTAGATTTTATGTTAAGTGTTTTTATCACAAACCAACAAAAACAAAGAGGCATGAAGAAACTTTTGGAGATGATGAATATGTTTTTTAACTTTATTGTGGTGATAGCTTTAGGAATATATGTACATGCCCAATCTCATAAAGTTATACACATTAAATGTGTGGTTATTGTATATTAATTATACACCAATAAAGCTATTTTTGGCCAGGTATAGTGACTCATGCATGTAATCTCAGCACTTTGAGAGGCCAAAATGGGAAGATCACCAGAGGTCAGGAGTTGGAGACCAGCCTGGCCAACATTGTGAAACCCCATCCCTACTAAAAATACAAAAATTAGCTGGATGTGGTGGCACATGCCCATAGTCCCAGCTACTTGAGAGGCTGAGGAAAAAGAATTGCTTGAACCCAAGAGGTGGAGGTTGCAGTGAGCCAAGATCATCCCACTGCACTACAGCCTGAGTGACAAAGTGAGACTCCATCTCAAAAGTAAATAAAATAAAATAAAGCTATTTTTTATTTTAAAAATAAAAACACAACGACTTTATTCTCAAAATTGCAGAATGACTCCTATTTTGCAGATTTATTAAAAGATACTTATTTTCCTTGAAAGTTGGTTACTACTGGCTAGGCACAGTGACTGTTGCCTGTAATCCCAACATTTTGGGAGGCTGAGGCCAATGGATCAAGTGAGCCCAGGAATTTGAGACCAGACTGGGCAACATGGCAAAACTCAATCTCTACAAAAAATACAAAAAAATTACCCAGGCAAGGTGGTGCATACCTGTAAACTTAGCTACTAGGGAGGCTGAGGTGACGGGATCACTCGAGCCCAGAAGGTCAAGGCTGCAGTGAGCTGTGAGTGTGACACTGCACTCTGGCCTGGGTGACAGAGTGAGACCCTGACTCAAAAAAACAACAACAAAAAAAAAAACAAAAAAGAAAAGAAAAGAAAATGGGTTACTACAGTGACATATTTGAATCTGAATACATGGATCAATTTAATAGAAATTAACAAGATCATGAGAATAGACTAAATATGCCAATGAAGTTTATGAATTCAGATGTGGGGGAAATCTAATTTTGAAGAAGGTACTTTGAAATTATTTAAAAAAAAAAGGACTAGTAGAACAACTGTGTATGCATTAGAGAAACCGTTATGACTTTCAAATTATTGATGTGAAGAAGTTCAATTGATTTTGAAAACTATATTCATAAAAAAATTTCAACATAACACATTTTAAATGAAATGTTATATATAAAGAAAAATGATAACCTGACACATAATCTAAAGAAATAAACTTAACCATTTGTCAGAGAAAGATGTCCCTGACAATAAATAATTTTTCTTTTTACTATTTTTGCTTCATACTGGTGTCAAATTTATCACTGATGATAACTGAAAATAAAGTGAAAAGATTATTTAAACAACTTTGATCAGAATTACATTTAACCAATACAAAAATAAAATCCATATAAAATTGCATTCATAAAATATTGCCACTTTTTCCAAAACTAAAAAGATTTTATTTGGAAGTTTTATATAATTCAATATTTAATATCTTCTTTAATATTTATTTTTCTTATAATGGTATAAATTTTAAGAAAATTTGATAAATTATGTTATCAGCTTTCTTATAAAAGCCACCAAAATTCGTTTCATTTTGGTTAAATCTTTCATGCAAACATTAATTTTCATAGGGACAATGATGTGAAAACTTCGAGCAATGCTGTAATAGTGTATATTGTTCTTCAATTATCTAGAAATAATAATTATATATGGGACACTAAGTTGATTAGCAATGAATAAATTCTGTCAAAATACTTTTGTAGAGCATTATAAAATAAGAATATGAATCTTTTGGCAAAACCAAAAGCAACAATGGAAACAGACAAACATTCACTTGCTCTAAGCCAAATGAATATCTTTGTAGAATAGGCCATGCAAACTTGGTGTCTGAATCCAAAGATATTGAAATTTAAATAGGAATAAAATACTCTATGTTAAAGTTCTAAACAAACAAGCTAGAAAATTTCTTCCAGACAGGCTTGAATAAATGGATTCAGAGAATGAAAGACGTTGCTAACAGTTTTATCAGTAAGACAAAAATAAACCAAGACTGCCTGGGGTAAACCAAGAAATAAGGTGACCCCAGTATAAATCAAAATAATGATAAGTTAATTTACATCATGCTGAGGAAAGAGACCCTTAATCACCCTTAAGCATCTAAGATTACCTCTCCCTTGACTTCCACATTGCATTTCAATAGAAGTAATGGCTGGCAGACCTGGTGCCACCTTTAATCACCCTCCTATAGATTGCAGGTTTGGTATGGAGAAATCTTTCTGGAAGGCATTGGTTTTACTTAAACATGATCAAACCCCCACCTAAGTCATGTACCCCAAGCCTACTCCATGGACCAAGACCCTTTCACATGTAATTTCTAGAGTTGTAAACCCAAGACCCTTTTCACGTGTAATTTTTGGTGTTGTAAGCCCAAGACCCTTTCACATGTAATTTCTATAGTTGTAAGCCTTTATAAGGGCAGGGATTTTCTTTGTTAGAGGAGCTCAGCTATTTGGGGCATTCAGATCCACTGCCAGCTCCCAACCGAATAAATCATCACTTTCTTACCAGTTTATTGTTCTAGAGGTTTGTTTTGTGGCCCTTCCTGGTTCATTATTTGGTTCCCTGACCAGGAAGTGAGTTTCAGTTGACGGAGGGCCAACACAGCCTTTCAGGTGGTTTTGCTAGCCCTTCAGAGCATCCCTGCAGGGGGTTCCCTCCTGCTTGGGCAATGTAATTCCTGAGAGTGCTCCTGGGCAGATATTGGCCCCAGTGGAAACTCTCCCAGAGCAGAGCAGGAAAGCCCCCACAGTGCAGATCCACCCAGTGGCTGAAAACTGAAAAGGAACAGGTACTTGGAGTGTCCAGACAACAGTGCTATATTTGAGGCGAGATTAAGGGACCAACACCAAGACAAAAGTATGCCAAATAGCAGGGTTTATTAAGCCGGCGACCACAGAGGACTCACGTCTCCCCCAACCCGTGGCCCCGAATGGAGGGTGTTAAGACCTTTTATACTCGTAAAAATCACTTTGGGAGTCAGGGTGAGAGGCGGGGGTGGGGGTGAAGGGACACAGACATTTAGGGGTTTATGTAAATTATCTCCCGGACAGAGAGGAGGGAGTGGGTCTCCAGACATTCCAAGGGCTTGAGGACATCTTGCCACTTCGATTGTTACCTAAGTGGCTTACAGAAGTCAAGATAAGTGTTAGTTTGCACATCTTCTGGGCAGTAGTGGAAATAACAGATCTTAGTTACTTATTACAAGGCACAGGGGCCAGGATGGAATTAGCTTGGGCTGCTATTCTAGTCACAAAGGCTGACAATTCTGTCAGTTACTGATAAGAAAGGTAGACAGCTTTACATAGTTTGCAGAGCAAACTAGCAGTTTTATGTACCAAAGCCAAAGGCCAGCAGTTATTGTGAGGAGAGTGGGGCAGCCGTTGAAACTTTTTTTAAAGCATAGCTTTGTCTTTTATAAAATGGTGTTGTTCAGGTTCTAACTCTAGGCCAGCTATAGCAGACAGAAACATGGTAGCATTGATTCTGGGAAACTTGCCCACCTCCTTTAGGTGGTAGTGTGGCCTGATCACCCACGTGTGCCGGATTTGGCACTCTTGAACTCAGCTTTTGCTCTCTCTCTCTCTCTCTAACTAACCTTGGAAGTTGTGTTTTTTTCTTTTCTTTTCTTTTTTTTTTTTTGGTTTTGATTAGGGTGGAGGGAGGAGTGTGATTGTGTGAGTGATTGGAGGATTGTGTGAGTGATTGTGTGAGTAATTGGAGTCATCAGCCGTGAAATGTGGGGGCTGCAGGCGTGTTAGAGGGAACCCCAAGCTCTGAGCAAATTATGGGGCCATCCAGGATTAGGGGCAATCAGCATACAGCTGGAAGGAGGAGCTCTTGCTATCTAGGCATTGAGAGGGCATTAATGAACACTCCAATGCCAAGCAATGTCTGAAATGCTCCTTGAGAGGGAGGTGATCCTACTGACCTGAAGCAAAAGTGAAACAGAGAGTGTGTCATATCGTACTGAGTGGGGGAAACTGGAGGGAGGAGTGCAATTGTGTGAGTGATTGGAGGAGTCCAGCTGGACTCCTCAACTGTGAAATGTGGTGGCCGCAGGTCCATTAGAGGGGACCCCAAGCTCTGAGTGAATTGTGGGGCCTACCAGGATTATTGGTAATCAGCATACGGCGGGAAGGAGGCACCCTCCCAATCTAGGCATTGAGAGGGGATTAACAAACACTCCAATGTCAAGTGGCTTCTGAAACACTCCTTGAGAGGGGGGATGATCCTACAGGCCTGAAGTGAAAGTGAGAGAGGGTGTGTCATGCTATGCTGGGGTGAGAACAACTGTGGGTGGAGTAAAATTATCTTAACTGTCTGTGAGGATGTTTTTCTTCGCAAAACATGGGTCATACTCATAGCAAGGCTAGCCCTCTAGGGACTATGCTAAAAATTTTCAAGAAGGGATTTAGTGGGGATTATGGAGTAACTATGACACCAGGGAAGCTAAGGACATTGTGCGAAGTAGACTGGCCAGCATTTGAGGTGGACTGGCCCTCAGAGAGGAGCCCAGAAAGGTCTCTTGTCTCAAAGTATGGCATGAGGTTACATGCGGTGAGCCAGGACACCCTGATCAATTCCTGTAGATAGATTCATGGCTGCAGCTCATTCTAAACCCCTTACAGTGGGTGAGAGGACAGGCAGCAACCATACTAATGGCAAAGGGACAGGCAGCTAGGGAAAAATCTTGCTCCACCCACCGAGGGACACTGACTCCTAAGGTCCTGGCAGATCCAGTGGCAGGAACACTGACTCCTAAGGTCCTGGAAGATCCAGCAGCAGAAGAGCTTTTACCAATAATACCCACTCCTCCTGGTCTGGAGGAAGGACTCCTTGCCCCTGGCCTGAAACCTCAGCCCCCAGCCAGAATTGCACACCCTTAAACCAACCAAAGTAGACAAGAGGGAATGCAGAGGGACTCCTCCCATAGCCTCCCGCTTCCCAGAAGGAACTCTAACCCCATCTCTAGCAGCCCGTCTGTGACCGAAGGCAGGGGTGCAGATGCCTTTAAGAGACCAGAGGTATACAGGAGTGGATGAGGACGTCCACAAGGTTGAAAGGCATATTTTCATGTACTTGCCATTTACCTCAGATGATCTTATCAACTGGAAAAATAACACCCCATCTTATACTGAGAAGCCACAAGCTCTCATTGACGTATTGCAAACTATCGTCCAAACTCATAACCCCACTATGGCTGACTGCCACCAGCTGCTTATGTATCTTCTTAACACTGACAAAAGGCAATGAGCACTCCAAGCTCCTGTAGCCCCCCTATCAGAGGAAACAACCAATATTGTTGAAGCTACTGGGGTGTCAGAGAAACAGTCTTTCTGTTTGCCTCAGACTTGTGAGGTAGCGGGGGCACGAGGTAATTCACCAGCTCTTACACATGTTCAATTGCCCTTTGCCCCTGCTAGGAAGGGATCTGCTCAGCAAGCTATGGGCAACCATCACCTTCACCAAGTGTGGCTCTTTATGGCTGGCATTGCCTAAAACTGGAGTCATAATGGCCCTCAAGGTGCCTCATGAAGAAGAGTGGAGGCTCTCTTAACCAAACCAGACCCGGAGATAGAATCTGCATTAGCAAAATTATGGCATAAGGTCTGGGCAGAGGACAATCTGCCAGTGCTGACAATCAACCAGGCTCCTGTACTCATTCAAATCAAGCCTGCGGTTCAGCCAGTTAGGCACAGGCAACATCCAGTTCCCCGAGAGGCCCTAGAAGGCATTCAGGTCCACCTAAAATGCTTAAAGAACTATGGAATTATAGTTCCTTGCCAGTCTCCATGGAATACCCACTCCTTGCCTGTTCCTAAACCAGGGACCAAAGACTACAGGCCACTGTGGACATCTGCTTGGTTAATCAGGCCACGGTGACTTTGCACCCAAGTGTACCTAACCCATACACACTGCTGGGATTATTGCCAGCGGAAGATAGCTGGTTCACCGGCTTGAACTTAAAGGATGCTTTCTTTAGCATTAGACTGGCCTCAGAGACTCAGAAACTATTTGCTTGTCAATGGGAAAATCCAGAAACAGGTGTAACCACCCATTATACCTGGATCAGGCTCCCCCAGGTGTTCAAGAACTCTCCCCACCATTTTGGGAGGCACTAGCCCATGACCTTCAGAAGTTTCCTCCTAAGGACTTAGGCTGAGTCCTGTCCAATATGCTGATGGCCTTTTACTGGGACACCCCATGGCAGTCGGGTGCACAAAAGGAACAGATGCCTTACTTCAGCACCTGGAGGACTGTGGGTATAAAATGTCTAAAAATAAAGCCCAGATTTGCCAACAGCAAGTGTGATATCTGGGGTTCACCATCCAGAAGGGAGAGCACAGACTAGGAGCAGAGAGGAATCAAGTCATTTGCAAGCTGCCAGAACCCGAGACTAGAAGGCAGGTGAGGGAGTTCCTGGGAGCAGTGGGTTTCTGTAGATTGTAGATTCCAAACTTTGCAGTACTGGCCAAACCCCTATACAATAAGTGACAAAGGTGGGAGACAAGGAACCCTTTAAATGGAGATCCCAGCACTGGCAGGCCTATGAGGAACTGAAAGCGAAACTTACGTCAGCCCGACTTTGGGGTTACCTGACTTAACAAAGCCCTTCACATTGTATGTGTCAGAAAGAGAAAAAATAACAGTTGGAGTTCTAACACAAACAGTGGGACCTTGGCCCAGGCCTGTTGTAGCTTATCTCTCCAAGCAACTGGATGGAGTTTCCAAGGGATGGCCCCCATATTTAAGGGCCCTGGCAGCAACTGTTCTGCTAGCACAAGAAGCTGATAAGCTAACTCTGGGGCAGAACTTAAACCCCACACATTAGTGACTCTAATAAATACCAAAGGACATCATTGGTTAACAAACGCTAGGCTAACCAAATACCAGAGACTCCTATCTAAAAATCCCCCACATCACCATTGAGGTCTGAAAACTAAACCCTGCCACTTTGCTCCCAGTGTCAGAAGGCCAGGTTGAACACAACTGTGTTGAAGTATTGGACTCAGTTTATTCCAGCAGGTCCGATCTTTGGGATCAACCACGGACATTGGTAGACTGGGAGCTGTATGTGGATCGAAGCAGTTTTGTTAATCCATGAGGAGAAAGGTGTGCAGACTATGCAGTAGTAACTCTGAACACTGTAATTGAGGCCAAGCCACTGCCTCAGGGTACTTCAGTTCAGAAGTCGGAACTTACTGCTCTGGCACGAGCCCTAGAACTGAGTAAAGATAAGGCTGTAAACATTTATACTGATTCCCAGTATGCCTTTCTAACTCTTCAAGGATACGGGGCACTGTACCAAGAAAAACACCTGTTAAATTCAGGGGGGAAAAACAAATTAAGTATCAACATGAAGTTTTTTAGTTGCTAGAAGCAGTCTGGAAGCCCCAGAGGGTGGTAGTTGTGCACTTTCAGGAACATCGGCAGACCCACAGCTTCGTGGCCCTGGGAAATTCCCGAGCTGATTCAGCAGCTCATAAGGCAGCATTTACTCCCTAATGAGCAGCAGTTTCAGCCCCTCTGGTTCTCCAGATACCTGACTTGGTGCCCACTTATTCTAAGGAGGAAAAGGACTTTCTCCAGACAGAAGCAGGGCAACTAATTAAAGAAAGATGGATCCAGCCGCCAGATGGAAGAGTAGTGGTGTCACGGCTGTCAGGGGCAGCGGTTGTACAGGCAGTACATGAAACAATTCATTTAGGTTGAGTCATTTGAGTTGTTAGGCCAGTATTTTCACATCTCACACTTATCAGCCCTCACCAAAACTGTGGCACAGCCATGCATTACATGTCTGCAGCACATGAGGCAAGGTCCAACTATATCCCCAGGCATTCAAGCTTACAGAGCAGCTCCATTTGAAGACCTCCAGGTAAAGTTCACTGAAATGTTCACACCAAGACCAACAAATACTTATGTCCCACACTTGGGAGTCATAAGTATTTGTTAGTCTTGGTGTAAACTTACTCTGGGTGGTTAGAGGCCTTCCTGACTAGGACTGAAAAGGCCCATGAAGTAACCCATGTGCTTCTTCAATATCTCATCCCTAGGTTTGGACTGCCAATGCACATAGGATCAGAAAACAGACCAGCATTTGTGGCAGATTTGGTCCAGAAAACAGCGATGGCATTGGGTATTACTTGGAAGCTGCACACTGCCTACCAACCACAGACTTCCAGAAAGGTGGAGTGGATGAGCCAGACTATTAAAAATAGCTTAGGGAAAAATGTGTCAGGAAACAGGATTAAAGTGGGTACAGGCACTTCTCTTGGTGATATTCAAAATTAGATGTATTCCCTCTAGGAAGACAGGATATTCCACCTATGAAGTCTTGTATGATAGGCCCCCGCCTATACTCCAGGTATTCCTGGGAACTCCTCAGGAATGGGGGAGATTGAGGTAGGGACTACAGTTACAAGCTCTAGGAAAAGTCACTCAGGATATTTCAAGCTGGGTAAATGAAAGATGTCTTGTAAGCTTATTCTCCCCCAGTTCACCCTTTCTCACCAGGTGATTGCATGTGGATAAACCACAGGAATGTAGCCCCTGTGAAGCCACGGTGGAAAGGACCCAGACCATGATCCTGACCACTCCCACAGCTGTAAAGGTAGAGGGAATCCCAGCCTGGATCCACCACAGCCACATGAAACCTGCAGCAGCTGAAACTTGGGAAACTAGACCAGACCTAGGCAACAACTGCAGAATCACCTTGAGAAGGACAACAAGCCCTGCTCCAGTCACATACCAGAAGCTGGCTGGTCCATGCACAGCCCTAAAGCATGAGGAAACTCATCTTGGGACTTATTCTTCTTAATATTTGGACTTGTACAGTAGGGACATTAACTGATTTCAGAGAATGCTTTCAGTGTGTGCACCAGGTTACTGAGGTAGGATGGAAAGTTACTGCCATTCTTTTGTTCTACAGTTATTATGAATGCACAGGGACACAGAAGGGAACCTGTTTATATAATGATACTAAGTATAAGGTGTGTAATCCAGGGGATGGACAACCTGATGTCTGCTATGATCCATCAGAACCCCCTATGCATACAACTTTTGAAATTAAACTCATAAGAGGGCAATGGAACAGCCCTACTAAGTTAATAGCTAAAACAGAGGAGAAGGGAAGCCCAAAACAGGTCACCCTAAAGTATGCCTGTGTAGCCATCGATGCCTATCCTTCCAGTGGGGGGCTGTGGGAACAAAGTTACACAAAAAGAGCATAAGTATATCTGCCAGAAAACCTGCTGGTGCTATGACTGCCCTTATTGGTCATGTGTCACCTGAGCCACTTGGAAAAATGATAAAAATGATTCCAATCACCTTGTAAAAGGGAGAGATGCCATTCCATGGGGTAATGTCCCCTGCATCTCAGGACATTGTAACCCAGTAGAATTAATAATCACAAACCCCCAAGACCCCAAATGGGAAAAAGGGGAGAGTGTAGTGCTGGGAATTGATGGAAAAGGATGTGACCCTGGAGTCAGTATCCAGATTCAGGGAATAATCCAGAAAAGCTCAGCCTAGCCAGTGTATCAGCACTTCTATGATATATTAAATGATCCAATGCCAGAGCTTCTGAAAAAGACAAAGAACTTGTCCCTCCAACTTGCTGAAGATGTGGCCCATTCCCTTAATGTCACTTCTTGCTATGTATGTAGAGGAACTACTATGGGTAATAGGTGTCCATGGGAAGCCCATGAGTTATTACCCTCTGACCCTGTTCTTGACCTGACCTCAGTTCAAAGAATTCAAACCAAGTTTCTGGGTTTTAAAGGTTTGGATTATTGGACAATATTGTTTGGCCAGAGAAGGAACAGTCTTCACTGTTCCAGTTGGAAAGCTTAGCTGCTTAGGGCAACAATTGTATAATGGAACAGTGGACACTGTAACCTGGGGGAGCTCAAATTACACAGAGAAGAATCCCCTCCTAAAATTTCCAAAATTACAGGATGCTTGAAATCATCCTGGGTATCAGAGAGACTGGACAGCCCCAGCTGGGCTTTACTGGATATGTGGACAAGGAGCATATGTACAACTGCCTGAAAAATGGTCAGGTAGCTGTGTCAGAGGCAGCATGAAACCTTCCTTTTTCTATTATCTGTTAAGATAGGTGAACTGTTAGTATATCTGATCTACTCCACCTGGGAGAAAAGAAGTATAAAGATAAATGAATGGAACGATGATGAGTGGTCACCTGAGAGAACTATTTAGTATTATGGGCTGGCAGAGAATTCTCATGGGGATATCCAACTCCTATTTACATGCTCAAGCGGATCATCCAGTTTCAGGCTGTTTTGGAAATACTAATAAAACGGGAAGAGCTCTGTCCATTTTGGCCCGACAAGAAACTCAAATGAGAAATGTGATTTATCAGAAATGGTTGGCCTTAGATTATTTGCTAGCAACTGAAGGAGGAGTCTGGAAAATTCAATCTAACCAACTGCTGCCTACACATAGATGACCAGGGTCAAGCAGTTAAAGATATTGTAGGAGACATGACTAAACTGGCACATGTGCCTGTGCAGGTATGGCATGGATTTAACCCTGGATCCTTGTTTGGAGGTTAGTTCTCATCCATAGGATTCAAGACACTCATCATAAGTGTTTTAATAATAATTGGTGTTTGCTTGCTTCCCCTTGTTTGCTTCCCCCTGTTCCTTCAGATGATTAGATGATTCATCACTGTTGTAGTTAACCAGAAAACCACATCACAAATATATTATATGTATCATTATCAATCAGTTTCTTTAACGGAACATGAAAATGAGAACGAGAGTGAGAACTCTTGCTAATGTTATAGATGAGATTCTCAAAGTGGGGAGTGAGGAAGGAGACCCTAAATCACCCTTAAGCATCTAAGACGACCTCCCCCTTGACTTCCAAATTGCATTTCAATAGGAGAGGTAAAGGCTGGCAGACTGGTCACCACATTTAATCACCCTCCCATGATTGTAGGCATGGTATGGAGGAATCTTTCTGGAAGGCATTGTTTTTACTTAAACACAATCAAACCCCCACCTAAGTCACATACACCACGCCTACCCCATGGACCAAGACCCTTTCACATGTAATTTCTAGAGTTGTAAGCCTTATAAGAGCAGGTATTTTCTTTGTTAGAAGAGCTTGGCTATTTGGGGCATTCAGACCCATAGCCAGTTCCCAGCTGAATAAATTACCACTTCCTTCTCAGTTTGGTGTTTAAGAGGTTTGTTTCGCAGCCTTTCCTGCTTCAATGCTATACAAGACTGTCTTGTAGCAGAATGTGAAAAACACCAGTCACATAATATACTCTGTTCCACCAGGCACAAATCACAAAGAATTCAGCCCAAATGGTGACCCATTGTGCAAAGTAATAGACCTCTTCTTACTCTAAGGCAGGTACACTTCTGAGAGCTCTACATTAAATACTTTATTCTCAAAGCAGTCCTAGGCAGGAGCTATTCTTATCCCATTCTACAGATGCAGGAAAAAGAGAGCTTGAATATCCTGCCAGACACACACAGATAGTAGCGGTGGTAGTGGTGCTGTGATTTGAATACTGGCAATGTAACATTCTATGACTAAGCTATATCAACTCTCTATCAATCGTTTTCTTCAGGGTTTTTTTAGCAAACAGTACAATGATCTGAGTATATGAAACTATGAGATATGCAGTGCCTCCCTAGAATTTATTTCTTTCAAATAGTTTCCATGGCATTACTAGGAAATATGCATGCAAAATATATGCAAATGATTTGAGAACATTTTACAAAGACTAGTTTGAAGCGAAAGGTTTTTTCACCTATGAATATTTTAGTTTGAAAAAATGAATCAAAATAAACAAATCATATCATATATCTTTTCTTAGAATTATACTCTTCTATTTAGTAGTCACACTTTATATTTCCAGTCTCAATAAAGATGAAAGGAACATCCATGGTAAAAGATTCATATCCTACCACCTCCTGTCAGTTGAGCAGACCATACTTTTGAAATAATAACACTCTCCACACATAAAATGTGCTTACAATAAAATAAGTCCCTGAAGGAAGATTTTAAGTCATCTTAGTTTAAAACTCAGGCCAAATGTAAAGTTAAAAGGCTTGCTTATTGCTCTTGAGCCTATGTGTTTAAAACTCATATTCTCCATAATTTGTTTACTATACTGTTCTCAGCCCCAGACTAAATATGCAGATCATCCCAAGGGAAGAGTAGATGCTCAATTGAAAGAAAGAATAACTGGTGAGAGAAGATGATCCTATGCAGAAAACAGCAAATACTTGAAGTAAGAATTAGCATGTTTACAATTTGGGACATTTTTATGAGAGTTGTTCATTTCCCTAGCCATTGTCATATTATTAAGACTTCAAGCTTATAAAGAAACTATAATTTTATCTACTAGACATACTTCCTTTGAGTAAGGTACTTTGATTATTTAAAAAACGTTCTGTGCTCCCTAACCTAAATAAAAGCATATCATTTCTGTCTGTTTGTAACTCTTTTAAAATATAAATCAAATCAGATAACGGACAAATAAGTGTTTCTGTTTGTCCATTATTGCATTACATAAAAAAGACCAGATGAATTTTTATTAACTCTGAGGGTATTTAGGATGGTTTGCTCAGAATACAGATTTGGTGGAATACCAGAAAAATCACTTTCGGTCTCTAAATAAATCTTCAGGGCCTTGAGAGAGATTAGCAGTCACACTAATGAGTGCATGGAGAAATCCAGGGGCCTTGAGTGCTTGTCAAAGGAAAAGGCCATAATCAATCTATGCACCTTGAAAGAGAGAGACAAATAAGAAAGATCAATGAGACTGCTTACTCCAGGAGACCTGACCTAGCATTACTATGTCACAAAGAAAACAAAGGTGGTTCTAAATAAGCATGTCAAATAATTTTCACAAGAACAAATTATTTGGATTTTCTGGGATCAATTTTGAAGTCATTTTGCTTCAGCAGCTCTGTGTAGTGGGCACCAAAGTGACTACCATAAAGATGCTTAAAGTCTTCACAGGAAAGCCCAGGAATCATCCACCCTGCCCATAAAGTTCTTTTGGAAGCCAGTGTATTTATCATGTAGCACAAGCACACAACCTCTTCTGGAAACACTTTAGAAAGTATTTACTCCACTAATGGTGATAGCTACAGTCCAGCAGACTCTGTGCTGTTAGTGGGAGTTGTATTTCTTCAAAAGGCATTACTGTTTTTGGATTGTGAAATGCCTATTTTTAAAACATGGAAAATTTAGACACAATGTAGAAATAAGAAAGAATGCTGAATGCTTCTTGTACTAATAAAGAAAAAATTCAATATTAGCACTTATTCTCCAAGAGAAATAGAGCAGTAAAACCTAATTTATACATTTTAATTAAATCATTTTTCCATTAGGATAAAATTTATCCTAAGTTTATCCATTTTAATTAAATCATTATTTTCTTTGCAAAGACTTTGTGGGATTTTAACATATTTTCAGTTGTAACCATAACAAGTAAATCTGAGTAATAAATGTTATAATGAGGTAAGTTTTTCTACATTTATTCAATGTACTAAATTTGCCACATGACCTAATAATATTTATACTTTATAAAATTGTAGCTAGCCAGATACTTAAATCTGAGAGAACCCCTATTGAACACTGGCATAAAATTATAGGAAAAAACTATCATAAGAAACAAAAATTAATAATACACGTGATATAGAAAGAAAATGTTTTTTAAAAAGTCAAAGAAAGTCCAAGTCCTAGCTGCCTTAGTATGACAAGGATGTACACAAGTGTGGGATCTCATATCTCTCTCTAGATAACTATGACTCTCTAAGGAATACTAATATTAATAATATTATTTTAAAGAATATACCTTTATGAATACAAGTTATATTTTATCAAATCCTATTGTTTTGAGAGCATAGAATGAATAATTTTAGGTGAACATTTTTCAAGTAAAATTTCAAAGTTTGGTAGCTTGTCATATATTTTGAATACTCTTATATGGCTACTGAAAAAATACATATTCCTGTATTTCCAGCTGCTTGTTTTAGGAAAATTACTTCATTTGATTTTTGAATATTTTATTGTATCTCAGTATAGTTGTATGCTCATCTCTGTGAATTTTCAGCTCTGAATATAAATACCACATATGACAAGCTAACTGATGGGGTCCTACTTCCATACCAATCATTTTACTCAGACTCTCCACAGCCTAGATTGTGACAGAAAATCAAAAACGTATCTAAAGCCTACTATAACATCTTTGAAAAGGGAAAGCAAAGACAAAAAACACATTTTTCAACAGTGGTTTTTCCTCAGAGAGATGAACAAGCCATAAGCATGCCCATTCTAACAACAATATATGTGAGTTATAGTTCAGCCTGGGCTCCCAATGCATAATTATTAAATACATTTATAACCTAGAGGAAGGGGGGCAAGGGTAAGTATAGTATGCATTGAGGGGACACATTGGCAATAATAAAGCTGCCTTCAGAAAACATGGGCGTATGAGAGTGCCAGTCTCTATATAAATAAAATTAGATATGATTAATTTTATATAATTTAGATAAAAATAAATGTAAATAAAATATTCATCATGTGGCTTAAGGGATCATCATGTACACTCTTAGTTTGGAAACCACTATATTATATTAAAAATACTTATTCTTTAAGCACTAGCAGATTTTCATATCTAGCTATTGAATATATATATATATGTAGTATATATAATTATATACATATATTATTTCAATTTGGCAGTATATGTCAGATTGACAAGATAATATTAATGAACATCTTTAATTTTTAGCAAAAGGTTAATAATTATAAGTGGCTGGATAATTACATGGGTTTCAGAGAGCTTTGTTTTGTCTTCTAAACAATCATTGTATTCCTCTTTCATATAAGTCATACTTTAATCTACAAGGCAATCAAGAGGCAGTGGAAAGTATGATACACTAGTGTTGGGCTTATGTTTTAGCTCTAGCTTTGCAGTTATTTTACCATTTATTTATTTATTCAACAAAAGCTCCAACCTAGACACTGAGATACAGTACTAAATAAAACATACTAGTCTTCTGACATCACAAGGCAATGAGCAATTCACTTCACAGCATGGTCTTATTTTCTTCATGTTTTTTTCCTACTAAATTCTGTGTAAGTTTTAGTGGCATATTCTTGGCATTTCAATTCCTGACATCTTGTGAATAAATATTTTTTCAATGGCTAAAATAACACAATGAAGTGGAAATCTTAAAGTATGATTAGAATTACTGTCTTTGTCTATTCAAATTATCTTTAAAAAATATTTTACACTTAGTAATTAATAAACAACAGAAAGGTACTGCTCACAATTCTGAAATCTGGGAAGTCCAAGATCAAGTCTCCAATAGATTCAGTGTTTAGTGAGGGCTCATTTTTAAAAATGGTGTCTTCAATGTGCGTTCTCACGTGGAAAAAGGTGGCAATAAACTCCCCCCAGCCCTCTTTTATAAGGGCATCAATCCCATTCACAAGGGCTCCACCTTCATGACCTAGTTACCTTCCACAGGCCCCCCTCTTAATACCAACACATTAGGAGTTCAGTTTTCAACATATAAATTTTGGAGAAACACAAACATTTAGACCATAGCAATACACTTTCAGCACAAATTTTCTATGAAACTAAATACTTTTCATAAGTAGAAACAAACTCAAAGCTTATCAGTAAATGTGCTTTTCTGATGCTAGGGTAGTTACATGATGCATATGTATATATACATGACACATATTAAAAGACAAGAGAGTTTCGAGGGTTGTATATCTGCTCACTAAACACATTCATAAAAATTAAAATGTATTGAAAACCAAAGCTGTATAAAGCCTTGTAGTTAGTAGAGAATTTATAAAAGAATATATCTCATCTTCAGGTATTATCAACAAATGCATAGAGTTAAAGGCGAAAAATTTCAGATGTTATGCTTTGAAAATCAATTACTACATCATAAAGACTCATTGAATTTTCAAGAAAAGATTTTGAAAAGGAAGTTGTTTTTAAAAATTCAAATGTGGAATAAAAACTCTAGATTTCAACAGATATGGAATTTTAGCAAGGGAGGCTGTGTAGGTAAAATCTGATAAATAGAGAAGTAATCAAATAAAGACTAATCTTAAAATGTTTGTTAAAATTATAAAGTTGATCATCCATAAAATGAAAATACAAATGGAAATAGAAGTTTGAAGGAACAACCATAGTTAAACCAGAAATGACAGAGAATAAAACAAAAGGCAGAAACAGACATGATAACCAGAAAACATAAATTAAGAAGACAAATCTCATGTCAAATATATGTCTGTGTACATAATGAATTCCTTATTTAAAGTGTCAAAAAATTTTAACCCATAGACCTAAAAGGCATCGTTTATAACTCTCTCTTTCTTATCCTCCATCCAATGTATCATTAATCCTTACAGATTTTCTTCACTTAAATATTTAACACATATGCATTTCTCCACACCCACCTCTTCTAACTTATTTCAAGATTTTTTTTTCCTGCAAAGCTGCAATAGACTTGTTAACACTTTTGTATCAGAGGTGACCAGGCATTTATGGGTTCATCTAAATGCACAAATGACTCTCTATTCTTTCCTCATATCACTAAAACCATATAATATGCTTAATCTGTGAAACTAAAGTTGAACTGTCGAACTGTCAAATGTTGCATCATCTTGCTTATAATTTAAAACCCAGGGACTTTAACGAATTTAGGTAACAGGTTGGTGATCAAGTAAAGTCCTATTAATGAATGACATTCATTTGGATCATTCAGAATGCAAATAAAAGTTTGCTGAATTTTTTCATTTTGGGATATTTGAATTAATATACACAGGAAAGATAACCAAATAGTAAATACAATGTTATAAAACCATAGTTTTCAAACACAATTCCTTCTGTGTTTTGTTATACTTCTTTTTATCCATCTAGTATTCTATACCTCTCTTAATGGTTAGGAAATTTAAAAAAGGTTTCCAGCGCTTAGAATAATTTATTTTCTCATAATATGTATTGTCAACAAAAGTCCTAAACCTCAGAGCATAACTAACACTTTGATACAGCCCAGCTTCCTTCCTTTTTATTGCAAAGTTCAAGATTTATATTAAGAGGGTCATTATGTACTTTTCTTACTAAAACAAATGTATTCATGTGTATATGAAATATGTTTGTGTGTTGTGTTTCAAAGTAGATTTGAAAGAAAATTCCTACTTTTCTAATTTTAATTCATGTCAACCCTATAATTCAAAGAGTTCTTCGAAATAACCGATTGAACAAAGTAGGCTACCTGCTTGCTGTGAATAAAAACAAAATAGTTCTAAGGGGGCAGGGCAGTGTTAGTAAATGATATTAAATTAAAATATGGGATAATTTACTATATTAAGGAAATCATGGTTACCATATTTATCATGGACTCTTTTTGGAACGTTTAATTAAGAAAAGTGATGGATGATATATTCAGAAGGGAAGGCTGGTGTTGCTAGGACAGTCCATTCCATTTGCCCTGGTTATTGAAACAGGTTCAGTGAATAGATCCCACCAACCAAATACAAAAAAAAGAAAAAAAAAAAAGTTTAAAAACGAATAGTTAAGAATTTTTTTCTAATTAAATAATTAGTTTGGTGTTTTCCTAATGACAAATGTCCCTACTTAGTGCCTATATTACCTTTCCATTACAAATGTTAAAAACCTAGATCTTACTCTCAAATATCTACATAATAAAAATGATACAGAAGCTTAACAGATTATGAAAATACATATGAGCACAAGAAAAAATATACGTGTTACATATATGGACAAAATTGCGTTTGTCTGTTATCTACACAAATCCTTCCAAGGTAAGCCCTGGAAGAATTACGTATGTACCATTGTTTGATGTTTACTGCTACTGGTAAATAGTTGTACTTTTTTACTATTACTAGTAAAAAGTGAATGTTTCTTCATCACCTCCTTGGATTCCAGGAAAACACACATATAAACACACACACACAAACTAATGAAGCGAATTGTTCTAGTAGTGTAGACCACATTTTAAAAAGCTATTTTTATTTCCTAGCAAATTAACTCTCTCGTGTTGAGATGACACCAGAAGAGGAGAAAATGCACAATAGTTTAATAAAAAATAAAATTGTGTCCATGTGTCTCCAGAGGAATTATCTCCTATTTGATGAGATAATTTCCTCTAATCATGAATAAAGTTTACTACCTTCACAACAAACCAAATCTAATGGCAAAGTTTTAGGCTTCCTCTCTCCCCCATGACTGAATCATAATCAATACTTACTTAATAGAAATAGCGATAAAATTGAATTATGGAAAGCTACAACAGCCCTGTAATATTTCTTAATATTTACAATGGTCTTTGAATATATAACACTTACATAAACAATTATGAAGATGTGTTTTAGAATAGTCAGTCAGTGAAACCCAAAAATAAGTAAATGTGTTATTCTCTTGACTTGGTTTATATTTTAAGACCTTAATAGAACATTAATCTGATATTTAAAAATTGCCAAAGAAATTTTTTAAAGATATCACCTAAAGCCTAAGAATAAGATATTGATATTCTGAGTTAAAAAAAAATCATAATTCTTTTTAAATACCTTCAATATTCATGCAAACCTCTGTTGTTTGAGGCTTAAGGAGAAAAGAGTTAGAAGTAGTACAATGCCTTAGATTCTCCCCAAACAAGACTCTCAAAGGTAAGAGGCCCAGCAATGTTGTTGTTTCAAGTGAGGTTCCCTAGCAACCAAACCCCATGCTCCACAGTTGAGCCTTCTGAATGCATTAGTGTCAAAATCAACTAGCCGGAAGATAATTACAAAGACAAAAAATGAAGACAAAAATGAAAATGTTGGTGAAGTACTCCATGGAGTAAAAGAGTATTTGGGTATTACAGGGTAAAACTACTATAAAATACCTCTCCTCATATCTTTTCTTGCAGAAACACATGTATACAAAGATCTCAATAAGGAAAACTTTATCAATTACAAAAGTCACAAGCATTGTTGAGCAAATATTGGTGATCTTTTTGTATTGTGTCTGGCAACTTCTGAGGTGACAAAGAAGATGTTTGGTTTTTTTGGTTTGCTTCTTTTAAAATGCAGCTTTTGCATATTATGAAAACTTAGAAAAAATAATCTCTGTGATCATTAAGAAATTGTTTAAACTGATATATTAAGGAAGAAACTATTTAGTCTATGCATTAAGCAGCCACTCTATTCCTTTGCTTAAGTTTTTTAACCTCTCCTTGGAGCTATTAAGCAGGGGACCACATAAGTGACAGTGAAGTTAAAACCAATCATATCCCAAGTCTGAATGTATATTTTATCTATAAAACAAGAAGTTTGGAAGAGATGTTCTCCAGGTTCCTTCCAGCCATTTTCCACGCTCCCAGCCTACTTTAATTTCTCATTTTACATATTCCAGAAGTAATTTTTTTCTCTTATCGGTATTCTCAAACTATAAGATGGTCTCCATTTAAAGATCATAAAACAAATTATCAAAACGTTCAGTGTTAATTTGAATTATAACCACAAACATAAATAAATATTAATATATATTAGACATATGTAATAGTTCACTAGAGTTGCCATCATGAATTATTATATACTTGGTGCTTTAAAATAACGTTTACTTATTTTTTCAGTTTTGAGGTCAGAAGTCTAAAATCAAGGTATTGATATTGTTAGTGTCTTCTGAAGGCTGAGAGAGAGAATGCATTCTACACCTTTCTAATTGCAATGGCTTTTACTATTCTTGGGGTCCTTGGCTTGCAGATACATCTCTCCAGTCTTTACATGTATCTTCGCATAGCTTTCTAATTTGTGTTCTGGGTGTGTCAAATATTCTTTATTTTTTGAATTCTGGTCATGAGATTTAGAATCCATCCCAAATCCAAGGCAGTAACGTATGAAGATTCTTCATTATATATGCAATCACTCTATTTCAAAATAAGGTTACATTCACAGGTATGGAGAGTTAAGGCTTGGAAATATGTTTCTGGGAGTAGAAAATTTAATTTACTACAGTAAAATTTCCTTAATATTCTAGTTATTATACAATTTGTAGAAAAAAATCAGTACAAGAGGGAAGTACAAGCAAAACTACCAGGCAAAAACTTCATATTGATATTTTAATATGATAAATAATTTTACTTTGTTTTAACAGAAGAACAATAAAGTCCCTGATGCTATTATATAGATAACATATTTTTCTATTATGGCATCAACACAATGCAGATAATAAGGTTTCCAATAATTACATTTTGGGAAGTGATAGTTCATACTTTAAAATCTCCCGGAGAGCAGTATTAAGACACCTAAAATTAACCATCACATAAATCATGACATAGCTTAATATAAATGTAATCATGAACGTAAACAAAATGCCCACATTCTCTATTATTGGATATATTTACAAAATTCTAGCTTAGAGTTATATGCTTTATAAGTTAGTATACAAATAAAAATACAGAATTAACAGTACATTTTATAGTGAATAAAAATTAAACAAAATTCATCTGTGGACAGCATCGGTGTCCATTGGTCTATTTTGGTGTCTCCTAAAGGCCAATCCATGGGTCAATGGAGGATCTGAGATATTTTCATTGACCTTTTGCAAAATACAATATTTTAAAAATGTTGCACACATCTGGTTATTTTATAGATGAAAAATTCTTCACTGTGTTTAACAAGTCACATTAATAAGCAGATTATTGCAAGTTGGAGTCTTAAGATGTAATATAAAAATCTAACATTTATTGACACTTATTAAAATGTAATGTACACTTTATGTGCTGTAACTCATGAAATCTTCACAAGTAAGTATAAAATGTGGGGGCCGTCTTTTTGGACTATGAGAATAGGAGTCACATGCCAGGAATGATAGAGCAGAGGTTCCATAATGTCTGATAACATACCTCTAGAAATGTGTAAATGGGGGAAATAAATTTCTGCATGAATGATCTCTGTTAATTTTGCTATTATTTTACTGCAGTCTAAACTAATCTTCCCTGACAAAAGTAGTTATATTGTCATTTATTTGACAAATAAAAGTCTATGCAAAGAGTTGAAATCACCAAGATTACACAGCTGATAGATACACATCTGAGATGGAAATGCGGCTGTCTATAATGTTAAGACAACAGCACATGCAGTTTTCTAATGGTGTCTTATTCTATGCAAATACAAATAGAAAGGCAAATACTAAAAAGGCATGTTTCTACTGAGTGGAATAATTTTTTATACGTTAACAATTCCTTTTCTCGGTATTATCAAGTTAATACATCACTTAATTGGCTTACTATAAAATACCTATCATTGTTTTAAAAATACATTTCATATACATTATTTTTATTTTTTTCCTCTCAATCTGAACAAATTTTAATCCTACAATTTAAAACAAAAGTGGATTTTTGTATTAGTAAAAATGTTTAACATTGTTTCATATAAGCAAAATGTTTCAAATTTTCAGGTAATGTCAATAGCAAATTCAATCTTAAATATGTTTTACTTATTATTCAAGCTTTCAAGTAGTTTAATGCTTTAGAAATGGTATTTTAGCATTAATATTTTTAACACAAAAATTAACAATTAAAAAATTTTAGCTAATTATAAAAAATGTCTTCTGTTCATTTTTTACTGTCAAAACTGCTATAAAATTAGCAACTTATTATTTTCGTATTCTTATAAGTATTCTGTAATAGATCTTCTAGAAAATAACTGAAGCTATATTCATTGATATGTTTGAGTCTAGGTCATGGTTTCTTTGCACCTGAACTACTTTTTGGCATAGGTCACTAAGTTGCCATGACAATATGAATTTTAAAAATTAGACAAAAATCTTTCTAGAAAGTTTTTGTTGTTGTTGTTGTTGATATGATTATGCTGACTAAGAGCATTATACTGAAGTCAAGTTGATGTGTATTTAACTCCAAGTGTACCAGCTGTGTGGCTTTGGGAAAAGTATTAAGGTTCTCTAAGCCTTATTTTTTTCATCTGTAAAATTGTGATAATAGGACAATTCACTACATAGGATTGTACTTTGTGAATTAAATGAGAAAAATACACATAAAGTTTTTGGCTAGGAGCTTAATAAACTCCTAGAATGTGTAGAGGCCCAAGAAACAGGGAATTCAAGACAAGGAGACATGAAGGATAAATCCTAGGATGATGTAGAAAAGAAAATCCAAAGACATCAGCTCTGAGGAGAATATTATCAGCCACCCATCCAGGTGGGAGTAGGCCAAAAGCCTGGGTGAGGTCTTCATGAGAACGGCATTGGTAAAATAACTGATACTTGTGAAAATATTTCTATGTTGTTTACAGTTCTGAAGGAGATCCTGGGAAGGCTGAATAATGCACATATAAAAACTTAGGAGAATGGGAAGTAAGGGTGATAGTCATATTCTGATCTTGGGTAGGGATGAGGGAGAAAGGAAAGCAGGACAACCTTTTAGATGTACAGCTTGAAAGAAGGTTGTGTGAAGTGTTCACAGTGGGTTTGCTTGAGGGAAGCGATATAAAAATTCACCCAGAATTTTTGCTTCTACTAGCATAGCTAGTAAATTGAAACTTCATATGATTTTTATAAAAGCAAAGAGAGTATGTGTTTAGTTAAATAACAAAGCTTGCTAGGTTGCTTTAATCTCAGCAGAAACCATAGTCTGGCAGAAATAAAGGATAAAGAAACTTGCTTTGCTACATAAAGAATTAAAATGCAATCTGGCAGCTGCTGAAATAACATGTGTAAATTACAACAGAAATACCAAAGAGATTAAAACCAATTGCAAGTGATAGAGAAAGTTTCATGGTATAGATACTTTGAAATTAGGCCTTGGTATAGAAAAGTAGGATGGGGAGCAGGGCAGATAAACAGGATGTGCACAGGTCACAATGAAGAAAGAGAGACAGCAGGTGAGGGAAAGACACAAATTTAGTGAGAAGTAAGTAAATGATGGAATGAGAATAACATGGTAGATTGATACCTGATTTTGAAAGACTTTTTTCTAGAACAATGAACTTTAAGAAATGGAATACTTTTAAGCTAGACAAAGTTATTCTCAAAACAGGCGTTTTAGAAAGACACTAACTTTGTTGACACTGTTTAAATTGTATTGGAATATAAAGCATCATGAGTAGTAAAGGCAACAAAAATTAAAAATAGAATTTAAAAAATTATGTATTAGTTATTAGGATTACCATAGCAAATTGCCACAAATAGCAGCTAAAAACAGAAATCTATTCTCTCACAGTGTTGGAAGCTAGCTGTCAGAAATAAAGGTGACCATGGACCATGCTCCCAGCGAAGGCTCTAGGGATGAATTCTTCCCTGTTTGTTTCTCACTTCTTCACAGCATTTCCTGGCATCCATTGGTGTTACTCCAATCTCTGTGTCAATCTTCACAAGGTCTCTCTCCTGTGTTTATGTCTGTGTCTCTTCTCTTTTTATAAGAACACTTGACATACTGGATTTAGGGCCTACCTTAGTCCAGTCCAACTCAATCTTAACTTGATTACATCTGCAAAAAACTTATTTCTAATTAATATCATAGTCTAAGGTTCTGGGTAGACATAATATTAGGGGGAATATGCTATTCAACCTACTAGAGTCTTTCCTATGTCTCCTCAAAAATTTATATCTGCTTATGTCCAAAGTTTATTCTCCTGATCCTAACATTCCCATTTTTTAGCTAATTCCAAAATCTCATGTATCAACTCAAAATGTTCCAAATCTCATTATCTAAATAAATCTAAGTCATGTATCTTGCCCAATTTCATCTGCACTTAGTGAAATAACTATTTTAGTGGTCATTGTAACTATATAACTTAAATTTTAAAGAATTAATGAAGAGTACAAAAATAGATTTTTGGTGATTTATGTCCAGTGAGATAATATGCTTGACAGAAAAGAATATATGCTGTATAATTCCATTTATATAAAGTTCAGAGCTAAAAATGCTAACCTGTAGTGATGTAAGTCAGAAGAGTGGTTACTTCTTTGGGACAAAGGCATAAAATGTAAGAGATAAGAAATACAAGGAAGACTTCAGACGTGAAGGAAATGTTCTTTATCTTGAGTTTGGTAATAGTTACAGAAGTATATAAATTTGTGAAAATATATCAAGGTACATATTTAAGCTTTGGGCACTTTCAGAAGTTATCATTTAAAAATAGGTCAGTCAGGCACAGGGGCTCACGTCTGTGATCCCAACACTTTGAGAGGCCATGGCAGGCAGACGTCTTGAGCCCAGGTGTTCAGGACCAGCCTGAGCATCATGGTAAAACCCTGTCTCTACCAAAAAAATACAAAAATTGGCTAGGTATGGTAGCACGTGCCTGTAGTCCCAGCTACTCAGAAGACTGAAGTGGGAGGATGGATTATCTCTAATGGTGGAAGTTGCAGGGACCTGAAATCATGCCACTGAACTTCATCCTGGGTGACAGAGCCAGACCCTATCTCATAAAAAAAAAAAAAAAAGAAAGAAAAAAATGAAATAAAAAATAAAAAAGCCAAAGTAATAAATATTTTAAAGTATAAATTTTCAATATGAAAACTTTTCTCATCATATTTAACAGACTCAATAAATAAAAGAGATACATAAAAATTTTGTCAAGGAAACATAGGAGAAACCAATGTACATGACTCATAGAAAGTCATACTCTAAAAATAATTATCTTTCATATTGCTTCAAAGAGCCTTTATTTCCAGCAGAGAACACATTATGTCTATGGTTTATTAAATGAAAACCTCAGAACATCATTTATCAGAACCTAGTTCAAGTATCATTTACTGATATTGGGACACATTTATCTGTTTTAAGTTAATATATTTTATTTCAGACATGTATTGTCACTTTAAAATATTATTTATCACTTATCTGATTTTTCATTAATTCACAAACTTTCTGCAGGGATAGTATTAAAATGAGAAAGATTTCAGTATATATACTGACATTATTCCATTAACATGTATGAGAAAAATTGACTTAAAAAGTCTGACAGCATTTGCAGTAAGTGACAGTGAGGATGTAAATATAAAATTAGATCCTTAAACTCTTAGTTTTTATGCTTTACTTCTTTTCAAAACTGATCTGATAATTTTATATAATTTAGGGAGGTCAGGATCGAGATATAGGATACAACTGACAAATTCTATTAAATATATTTTGAAAACCCAACATTTATTCAAATATGTTTAATAAAGTAAACCTGGTTTTATTTTTAAAAACATGGCTTGTTAAGTGAGTTATTCAAATTTTTATATAAGAAATTAATTTAAAATTTTAAAAAGTGCAAATATAAAGGTGTAAAACAAAACAAAAAATGGTAAGGGTTAACTAAGATGATGTTATAAATTATAATGTGGAAAAAATGATTTTTTATTCAAAGATAATGAATTAGAGGCTTTTAGCATGCATCAGCTACTTGGAAATAGCAAGGTAGTGAATAAAGATCAATTCCGTGAAAAGAAAAATGGAAATCCACCAGAATTGTTGTAGGGAAGCACAAAGAGATCCAAGAAAAGGTTAAAAATCAACACAAAGAGATTTCTAAAGAAATTCAGGAAATGACAGAATAAATAAACATCTTAAAAGAAAAGATGAATGTCTGGAATTAAAAAGAGCTTCTAGAATTGAAAAACTCACTTAAGAAATTTCAAAATACAAATGAAAGCCTTATCAACAGACTAGAACAAGCAGAGTAAAGAATTGCAGAGCTTAAAGATTAGTCTTTCAAACTAATCTAGTTAAGCAAAAATAAAGAAAAAAGAATTTAAAAAATTAACAAAGTTATCGAGAATTATGGGATTATGTAAAATGACCAAATCTGTGAATTACTGGCATTTCTGACAGGAGAAAAAGTACACAATTTAGGAAACATATTTGAGAGAATAATTCAAGAAAATTTCCCTAATCTTCTTAGAAAAGTATACATCAAATACAAAAAAAATCTAGAGAACACTTTGAGATATTATACATATTAAACATCACCAAGGAATATAGTCACCAGACTGTCCAAAGTCAACATTGAAGAAAACATTTTAAAGGCATATATCAGAGTAAGCTAACTTTAAACCAACAATAGTAAAAAGAGACAGAGAAAAGTATTACATAATAATAAAATATTCAATTCAACAAGAAGACTTAACTATCTTAAATATATACTTACCAAACACTGGAGCTCACAGATTCATAAAACAAGTACTTCTAGACCCAAGAAAAACTTTGAAAGACACACAATAATAGTAAGGGATTTCAACACACTGACAGGGTTAAACATATTATTGAGGCAGAAAACTAATGACGAAAATCTAGACTTAAACTTGACGTATGACCAATTTCGCCTAATATACATCTACAGAATACTTAACCCATCAACTGTAGAGTATACAACTTCTCATCTGCACACAGAACATACTCCAAGGTTGACCACATAGACCATGAAATGAGTCTTAATAAATTCAAAATAATTGCAATTATACCATCATACTATCAGACCATAGTGGAATCAAAATAAAAATCAATGCCAAAAAGATCTCTCAAAATCACACAATAACATGGAAATTAAACAACTTGCTCCGGAGTGCCTTTTGGGTAAACAACACAAGTCAGAAATAAAAAAGATTTTGAAATAAATGAAAACAGAGACACAACATACCAAAATCTCTAGGATATAGTCATAGCAATGTTAAGAAGAAAGTTTATAGTACTAAATACCTATCACAAAAAATTAGAAAGAGCTCAAATTAATTATCTAAGATTGTTATGTAGAGAAACTAAAAAGCAAAAACAAAAACAACCCCAACACTAGCAGAAGGAAATAAAAAACTAAAATTAGGGAATAAGAGAATGTAATTGAGACCAAAACAAAATCAATGAAATCAAAAGTTGCTTTTTTAAAAAGGATAAATTGATTATTAGCTACATTAACAAAGAAAATAAAGAAGTTTCAAATAAGCACAATTAGAAACAACAAAGGTGACATTACAACCAATCACACAGAAATATAAAAGATCTTCAGAGACTATCAACACCTCTATTCACACAAACTAGAAAATCTGGAGAAAAGTAAATAAATCTCTATAAATATAAATATAAATCAGGAAGAAGTTGAAACCTGAAGAGATTATCATGTTCTGAGCTTGAATTTTCAATAAAACTCACAAACCAAAATAAGTCCCAGACAAGATACAGTGATATTCAAATTTTACAAGATATACAAAAAAGAGCTGGTACCAATTCTAGTGAAACTACTTCAAAAAATTAAGGAGGAAGGACTCTTCCCAAACTCATTCTATGAAGCCAGCATCACCCTGATATGAAAACGTGAAAAAGAAAAATCAAAAAATGGAAAAAAACTACAGATCAATATCTCTGACAAACATGGACACAAAAATCCTCAACAAAGTACTAGCAAATCAAATCCAGTAACACATCAAAAATTAATTCACAACAAATAGACTTTATTCCTGGGATATAAGGTTGGTTCAACAGACACAAATCAATAAATATGATTTACCACATAAACAGAATTAAAAACAAGAAACATATTATCATCTCAATAGACGTGGAAAAAGCTTTTGACTGAATCTAACATCCCTTCATGTTAAAAACCCTCAGCAAACTAGATATTGAAGGAGCATACCTCAAAATAATAAAAGAAATTTATGACAAATGCATAACTAATATCATACTGAATGGGCAAAAGCTAGAAGCATTCCCCTCATTCACTGGAACAAGTATGCTCACTCTCACCATTTTTATTCAACATACTACTATAAGTCCTTGACACAGCAATCAAGCAAGAGAAAGAAATAAAAGGCAACCAAATAGGAAAAGAATTCAAACTATGTTCTTCACTGACAATATAACTTTATACTCTGCAATCTCTACCATAAGATCCTGGGGTGGATAAAAGACTTTGGTAAAGTTTCTGGGTACAAAAACCAATGTAAAAAATCAGTTCTATACAGCAATAACTTTCCAGTTAGGAGCCAAATAAAGCCTCCCCCCACAAACACACACAACCTAGAAATATGTCTAACAAAGGCTCTACAAGAAGAGCTACAAAACACAGCTGAAAGATCATAGATGACACAAATAAATAGAAAAACATTTCATGCCCATGGATTGGGAGAATCAGTATCATTAAAATGGCCCCTCTTCCCAAAGCAATTTACAGATTGAATGCTATTCATACCAAACTACTAATGTCACTTTTATAGAATTAGAAAAGAATCATTCTAAAATTCATGTGGAATCAAGAAAAGATCAAATAACCAAAGCCTAAGCAAAAAAAAAAAAAACAAAGATGGAGGCATCACATTACTGGAACCCAAACTAATACTATAAGGTTATAATGTCCAAAACAGCATGGTACTTGTCCAAAAACACATCAGCCAATGAAACAAAATAGAGAAGCTAGAAATAAAGTTGCACACCTACAGCCATATTTTACCATATACAAAAATTAACTCAAGATGGAGTAAATATTTAAATGTAAGATCTTAAACTATAAGAATCCTAGAAGAAAACCTAAGAAACACCATTCTGGGCA
Organism: Ateles fusciceps; assembly: GCA_036589455.1. NCBI lineage: Eukaryota > Metazoa > Chordata > Mammalia > Primates > Atelidae > Ateles > Ateles fusciceps. Next base: position 2,412,956 of record JAZHEH010000065.1, on the reverse strand, counting down.
ATGGCCTTGGGAAGTAATTTACGGCTAAGTGCTCAAAAGCAACTGCTATAAACAAGAATTGACCAGTGAGACTTAGTTAAACTGAAGAGCTTCTGCACAACAGAAGAAACTATAAACAGAGCAAATAGACAAGTAACAGAATGAGAGAAAATATTCACAACCTATGCATATGACAAAGGTCTAATATCCAGAATTTATAAGGAACTTAAATAAACGAGAAAAAAACGAACCTCATTAAAATGTGAGCAAAACACATAAGCAGACACTACTCAAATAACTAACAAACATATGAAGAAATTCTCCACATCACTAGAGAAATTAGAGAAATGCAAATCAAAACCACAGTGAGATAGCATCTCATATCCATCATAACAGCTATTATTAAAAAGTCAAAAAATACCAGATGCTGGCGAGGCTGCAGAGGAAAGGAAGTGCTTACAAATTTTTGGTGGGAATGTAAATTAGCCACTGTGGAAAGCAATTTGGAGATTTCTTAAAGAACTTAAAACAGAACTACCATTGAACCCAGCAATCCCATTATTGAGTTTATATATAAAAGAAAATAAATTATTCTATGAAAAGGACATCTGCACCCATAGGTTTCTCACAGCACTATTCACAATAGCAAAGACATGAAAACAACTTAGGTGTCCATCAATGGTGGATTCGATGAAGAAAATGGGTTTCATAACACCATGGAATACTATGCAGCCGTAAGGAGAATGAAATCACGTTCTTTGCAGCAACATGGATGTAGCTGGAGACCATTGTCTTAAGTGTATTAACAGAGGAATAGAAAACGGAATACCACATATTCTCTCTTATAAGTAGGAGCTGAACATTGGGTTCTCATGGACATAAAGATGTTAACAGTAGACACTAGGGAGCACTAGAGTAGGGAAAGGAGGAGTGGTCAAGGGCTTAAAAACTTCCTGTCTGGTACTGTGCTCACTCCTGAGCATCACACAATCTACTCATTCCAAGTGTTCACCTTTAGTCAATGATCAATCATTCCAGGGCTTGTCTATAGAATGTGTTCCCCCTTAGAATCCTGCCTAATTATGGTAGTTGCCTTATTGTGGATGCAATAACCTGAGTAATATAATAAATAAAGATCCAGAATAATAAGCTTTTGGAAGATCATAGGAAAGTATGAAGTTGTTCAACTAAAAAATTAAAACAAGAATACACTTGTTTTCATTATTCCACAAAATTCATTTATTCTCAACGAGCTATTTTCTGTCTTGGTTTATTCTTTTTGCCATCTACAATGTTTCTGCAGCAGTATGTGTCTTTTTACTAGATAGCAGTTCCAGTTTTCTTTGTTCTTAAGTTTAATTAGAAATTTCATTAAGATAGCTAAATGTTGTTTTTGTCAATTTTACCCTGAATTTAGCTAGCCTCTAAGAAATGATACACACAAGGTTAAAGCACTCGATAATTTCCTCAATATAAGAACTGTGATCTACTAAATGCTGATAGCTACAGTGAAAATGGAAAAGACCCTTAGCACTGGTTTTCAAATTTTAATGTGCATCAGAATATCTGAGAAGATTGAATGTTAGTTTTAGTTCTCCAAAATATCCATGTATACCTCCTGTTTCTTGCACCATTCCTGGCATTACTTGGGTTTATTAGGGTCTTCTAGTGAACTGATGTTAAAATGAAATTTTAGGTACAAGATAGACATTGAAGGAAATGGCTGTACAGATGAAGAAGAGAGAGTCGAAGAGGGCAGGAAGCATTCAGACTAAGATGTAAGAGTGACCTGAGTGAGGTGGGGGGGAGTATTTGATATGAAGGGTCTCAGACTACAGCACAGTTCTTAAAATGCTTTGGCAAAAGTATTAAAGGGGTCCAAAATTGCTTGTTCAAGGTCTTGCATCTTGCAGAATTCTGCCTCCTTTAGCACACCTGCTCTACTCAGTCATTGGCTAGGAACAGTCTTCATGCAAAAGTGAGTCCAAATCCAAAAGCAGAACAGTTGAGGCCATGAGTTAACCCTGCTCCTGCAGCAGGATATCTGAGCAGCACATTTCCTTGGCTAACACAGCTTGTCAAAACGCACATTTCTGGGCTCTACTCTGAAGGTTTCCTGATTTAGTAAGTCTGGAGGTGGGTCTTGGGATTTGCATTTTCAACAAATTGCATACACTGCAGATCCAGAGACCACATTATGAGAAGTGATTACAAAAATAACCAACGGTATGTATTCATTTGCTAACTTACTTCTTAGGATATCTTGGGGTTGAGACTTAAATATATATGCTAAAGTAAACTCTTTCAGTATAAAAAGTTTCTGTGGAGCTTGACCTTAGTAAAATATTGAATAGTTCAATGAGTGTGAGTGTTAGTTAAGAAAAATGCATACATTCTGCTGAGATGAAACTGCTTTCTTTAACTACATGTGTTTGGTACAAAAGAAAAAACCTGGGACTCCTTTCTGCCTTTGTCTTACTTTTCAGCAAAGAAAACCCAACTTTTGTTTGTTACATTTTAATAATTAACATCCTGTATATTGAAACAATACATTGAAAACGCATAATGCATACAGGAACCAAGGTTGGAGTGAGATTATGCTTGGGGAAATAAAAGTTACTTAATTCATAGTTATAAAATCTGCTAATGATGAGACCAAAATCCCAAAGTAGTATATTCACAGTAGGTTAAAAAACAAACAAACAAACAAACAAAAATGACTCAAGGATTCTCTTACATAAGAAAGAATTATGGGGAATAATTCAGATAATCAGGTATTATATTTAGGACTTTGGAAATAGGCAATGTAATTTTACTCAGCAATATTCGGGTAGGAAAAAAAAAGACCTAGCATCTGAGACAAGAATGAGAACAAACAGGTTGAAAAACAATAAAACCTATGAGGCAACACAGGTATTCAGTGCTCCTCAACAGAAGATTGAGTCTCTTCTTACTGTTATAAACAAATGGAATAGTAAAGCAAATGTGTAGTCCATCCCCAGAATCAGTGGGGCACCCATTTACTAGGTCCAGTAGAAGGGCTTATGCTATGAGTACCATCTTAGAACTAGAATTGAAGGAAAGAGGGGAAGGAAATGTGCTAGTAACATTAATTCGAACTTAATAACAAACACATCAGGCAGAAAATAACTAGCAGTTGAGGAAAGTCACCTATAGAAAGGGACTGGGCTCTTAAAAGCCTTCACTAGAAGCAAATACATAAGCAATAACTGAGAACATCCTACAATTAAGAAGAAGATTCCTAAGACTAGAAAATATATGATAATAAGAAGATAACCAGGAAAGTACAAATTATATTCAAGGAAGAGATGAAGCATCAACCAGATACTATTCCTTTAATAACACAGTTTAAAGCTTATCAGTTTATTCATTTGTTTGTTTTTAGTGAACGAGTTTAAAAACTGTCTTCAAAACAAATTGCATAATTCTTATGAATCATAACACAAAAATATGGGTGGTAAATGGTAAAGTTTTCACTATGAAATGTGGGCATCTATTCTTGGTTTTGATTTATTTCAGAAAATCTAAGTAAAGAAACTTCTGCATTTTGGCTTTATTTTTGTAAATTTATATCCAAGTTTGTTCATGTAAATAAGATGATATTTTAATACAGAAATATAAACAAAGTAAATTCAACTAAACTCTCACCATAAAGTTTCCAAATCTTGAAATCATGAAAAGCCAAAGACTGCTAAGAGCCATGAGTAACTGAAGAGGAAAGAGAAATTCTTCCATAGGACTTATAGAAGGAGCCTGGCTGTGCTGACACCTTGACTTAAGACTTTTAGTGTCCACCAATGTGACAGAATACACTTTTATTGTCTTAAAACACCTACTTTGTGGTACTTTGTTATGGAAGCACCAAGAAACAAATATAGATTTTGGTAACAGTGGTGGGTACTATTGTAAAAGATACCTAAACATGGTTAATTGGTTTTGGCATTTGGTAATGGCAAAGACTGAAAGAATTTTGAGATGTATGCTAGAAAAAGTATATATTGCTTTGAAGAAATTGTTGTTAGAAATATAACCATTAAAGGCAATTTTGGTGAGGCCTCAGTTGGAAGTGAAGAAGATAGGGAAAGCTCCCATTGCCTTAGCAACTACATATATCATCATGAACAGTACTTTGTAGAAATACAAACATTAAGGGTGCTTCTGGTGAGCTCTCAGAAAGAAATGAGTAGCATGTTATTGGACATTAGAGAAGAGGTGATCCTTGTTAAAAAGTTTCAGAAAATTTGGCAGAATTAATATCCAGTGTTGGGTAAAAATTAAAATTTGGGTATTTAGTTGATAAGATTTCCAAGCAATGTGTGAAAAATATATTATGTTTTCTCTTTGCTGCTATTAGTAAAATGAGAGAAGAGAAACTTAAATTGAGTAACAGGTTATTAAATAAAACGAAACAAGAGTTTGATTATTTGAAAAATCTCTGGCCTATCCATATGACAAAAGATGTTAAAGCACACTGGAGAGAATGTCTAGAAGCTTCAGAGAGAGCATAATCCTGTTAAAACTATCTTTGAGAGTTAGTCTCTAGAAACGTGTGAATGGTTAGTAATCTATTGTTTTAAGCAACCCAGTGACTAGTAATTTATTATGGTAGCCCTAGAAAACTAACTGAAGGGTGCTTAATGTATGCACTGAATTCCAGAAAGTAGAATTATGCAACAAAATTTTCACTGTAGAAAATGTTAAGCAATCTTCAAAAAAAAAAAAAAAGGATTAACTAAAGGAGCATACACAGATTTTTACTCTTGAAAACAAAGGTATTAACAATCTTACTAATGGTCAGCACTAACTCTAGAGATTATTTCCTTAATCCTTGCCAAGACACTAACAGTAAGGACTATGGACTTAGAAGAAATTGTGTGTTGACTAATCAAACTGAAGGGAGTTAAGAAAGCATTTAGTATATATACAATCCTTTCTCCTCTTATATTGTATATGAGAAACAGAGTTCAGAAACAGTAAGTACCATATCTAAGATGAAACAGTGAGTTACGGAAATGGGAAGAAAGGAACTGAAACCTATGACTTCAGGTGAGGCCTTTCCCCTTGAACAGTATACTACATTTGGAAGAACAAAAGCTTTGGGAAAAGTTGGTATCATGGGAATAGCCATCTTACATTCATAAAATAAAATGAGTGTAATACTGGAGTTGAATATGATTGTTTAAGAAATGAATAAGGTTTGGCTAATAATAACACTACTGCCTTTATATACAACTTTATTTTAAAGGTTCCTCACATACACTCGAAGACATATATTTAACACAGTAAAAACATATTTGATAGAAACTTTTAGGTACCTAATTGTCAACAGTGTTTTAATAAGAAAATCTTGCAGAATACTTCTCTATGCCAATTTATGTGATCAAGAAAACTAGTATCATTTATTTGCATGTGATATGCAAACAAACTTGAAATCTTACTTCATATTTGCATATGGTTTGCAAAAGACATAAATTGAATAAATTCCTAACCAAGAAACTTAAAAATAGCCTTTAATTATGTGATGCAAACTACTTCCTAAAATTTACCTTTTATTTGCCCATGCATGAAAAATTAAAATTTACAGTCACATTGTAAATGTCTCATTCAATGAAGAAAAATAAACAACAAACAGTTGAATCATATAAAGTGGAATCATTTCTGGAATAAAAAACACAGTCTTGAAAGTTAAGGTAGAGTTAGATAATTTATGAATGAATTTCTAGTCTGCATTGTGGGTTAAAATGATTTGGGAATTTAGATTTTTATTCATTTTTGTCTCTTCTGGCACAATATTGAGATTCCTTTTTTGAACCTAAAATTTCATCCAATAAACATTTAAATATACTCAAATGTCAATTAAATTAAACATACCTTGTATATGTGTAAATGCAGGCACAAAAATCTTTCTTGAATCTGGTTTCTACTCAATCTCCCTCCTTTTCAAAGGAGGAAAGGTGTTCATTTTATTTCCTAATTCAATGGTAATCTCAACCTTCTTCATGGCTTTGATTGTCATCTATATACTGATTACTCATAAATTTGATTTCCAGAATTTAACTATGAGTTCCAAACCCAACCATCCAACCATTTAATTGATATTTCCACTCCAGGATCAAATATTTCCACTTCAAGGGCATATAAATGAAATGTTGTTACACTAAACCATTTCCCTGAAAACCTGATTCTCTTCCACTGTTTTCTTTATCACTCAATGTCACTGTACAAATTAAAAAGCCAGTAGTCAACTTTGAAATCTCCATATCTAATGCACCATAAAGTATTGGATACTTTAGTTATTAAACATTTGATTTTTACTCCACTACTTTATTATTTTTTCATTTTTTTTTTTCTTTTTCTGTCAGCCTTGCTGGATTTACAATATACTCCACTACTTTAATCTGAGAACTTGTCACTTCTTACCTGGGACACGGGGAGAAAATGTATTCTCTTCCTGGTCCACAAGGAGGCATAGTTTCAAAGGCAAGAACTTCCCAATGCCATACCTCCACCCACCTCTCGATCTGGGATCTTAGAGGTCTTGGTTTAACTTCTGCACACACGGGGGAAAAAAAAAAAAATCAAAGATCAATCACTCTAGCAGAAGTTCAAAGAAACTCCTTTCATAGAACAGAAAAATTGAAGGGCACGGGAATTGTCCCAGGTTAAAAGTCCCTTTTCCCCACCTCAGTGCAGACTCTTTTCTGAATCCCCTTCCATGACCGCGTGGGAGCTGCTTTTCTCTCTATTCAAGTACTTTTTGTTAGGTGTGTGTATGACTACAAGAACACTGTAGATATCTCTCTCTCTCTCTCTCTCTCTCTCTCTCTCTCTCTCTCTCTCTCTCTCCCCTCCCCCCCCTCAGCTGCATCTCTGGGCCAAGTTACCTGTGGGAGGTGGGGCAGGCAGACACCATCTGCAGAAATTGGGCGGAACCTCGTGTGCATAGTGGCTGCAGCTGCTGGCGCTGTGGACCAGAGAAAAATAGTGGGGAGGGGCCAAGTTATGGCCTGGGCCTGCATGGGACTGGGGAACACAGCAGCCTGGCACACAGCTCAGTTAGTCTTTCCAACGTCCCTAGTTGAAGGCAGCAGTTTACAGAGGCACCCAAACAGGAATGCACCTGGCTTTCAAACTCACAGCAGTAAGCAGTTTTTTTTTTCTCTCGGTACATTGTAAGAAGCCAGCAGCTGAAGCAAAAAACAACCACTGGCTGCGAGCCCTGCCCAGGCTTTCGGGCCCACACCTGGGTGCGGATTTCAGAAAGGCAAACTCCTCCCCAGCCTGCTTTTGGAAGAAACTGCCTATTAGCACAGTGGGTTAGGGCATAGGGTTGGAAGCTGTAGGATCACCAGTTCAAGTCCCCCAGTAGAAACAGTCTTGAGTCGGGGAACCTTTTGGGGAATCCAAAAGCTGAAGTCTATGGGACTTTGTGCTTTGTGTACAATTTGTCTTGCTTGGGATTGGCTCTCTCTATGACAAAATTCTCCATCTAAAATATCAGAGTCAAACTGAGTCCTAGCATTTTCCTATAATGAAAAATGGGGTGGGGGAGGAGGCCCGGGTCCCGAGGGCATTGTTCTGGCCTCAGCCACACAGCCCCACCTTCTTTAAATTGTGTGCTTTGAGGCCCCTCCCTAGAATTTTACCCATCTAGGACAGTTTTATAATCTGGCCTATGTAAATTAGACTTTTGCCAGGGAATATTAGTACCCATCTCCCTAGCCTCACTGGCTTGGTTCAGGGACGTACTTGTATGAACCACACATCCCAGCAATCCACATGTCTTTATGGTGGTCACTAAAGGCATGCAGACATTGAGCATGAGTACCCATAGCACTGGTTCATGATTAAGCCCAGCACATGGGAGGCCCAAAGATGATCACCCATCTTGGGCATATGGAAATGATGAAGTACTGACTGGGGGACACTCCAGATCCAGTGCCCTATCTGAGGGATGCCTCAGATCAATCAGTTGCAATTAATAACCAGGGATGCGGACATCCCTTGTGTTCAATTTCAGGTGGGTGCTACTCTTCCCAAAATGAAGTCACCATTAAAATGTATCCTGGAGAATTGGGACCAATTTGACACAGGATCTTTGAAAAAGAAGCGGTTCATTTTTCTCTGCCGAACAGCATGGCCAAAGTACCCCCTGCCAAGTGAAAAAACCTGGCCTCCTAAGGAAAGCATAGATTAGACACTATTCTACAATTAGACCTGTTTTGTAAAAGCAAGGGTAAATGGTTTGAGGTCCCCTATGTGCAACTTTTCTTTTCTCTAAGGAATAAACCTCAGCTCTGTCATGCCTGTTCCCCCATACCCTACTAAGCCCTCCTCAGGACTGCCTCCACATTTGGGACTCCCTGTGGCTTCTACCTCCACCAATGCTAACCAGGGCTCCTCAGCCCCTATACCCCAACAGGAGCTAGGGAAGGCTGAGATGGTCAAGGCATCTCAGGCTACCAGAATGCCCAGACCCTGCCCCCTACAGGCAGTAGGAGGAGAATTTGGCCTGACCAAGATGCACACACCCTTCTCACTTTCTGACTTAAAGCAAATTAAGGTGGTCTTAGGAAAGTTTTCAGATGACCCAGACAAGTACATAGATATTTTGCAGGGCCTGGGTCAGTCCTTTGAATTAGATTGGAAAGATATCATGCTACTGCTTAATCAAAACCTAACCAGCAATGAGAGAGGCTGCTCTAGCAGCAGCTCAAGAGTTTGGGGACACCCCGGTACCTTAGTCAAGTACATGACCTAAGGACACCAGAAGAAAAGGATCGATTTCTTATAGATAAACAAGCAGTCCCTAGCATGGACCCTCACTGGGATCCTGATTCAGAACAGGGGGACTGGAGCTTTAGGCATTTCCTGATTTGCATACTTGAGGCATTAAGGTGAACTAGAAAAAAGCTCATGAACTATGCAATATTATCCACCACAACTCAGGGAAAGGAAGAAAACCCAACAGCTTTCTTTGAGTGATTATAGGAGGCCTTAAGAAAGTATATTCCCTTGTCACCAGACTCCATCAAGGGACAGTTAATACTAAAGGACAAGTTTATTACGCACTCAGCAGCAGATATTAGGAGGAAACTCCAGAAGCTGGCCTTGGGGCTAGAACAGAGTCTAGAATCATTACTGAACCTGGTAACCTTGGTGTTTTATAAGATACCAGGAGGAACAGGCTGAAAGGAACAGGAGGGACCAGAGGAAAGCTGCTGTCTTAGTCATGGCCCTCAGGTAAGTAGACCCCAGGGGCTCAAATGAGGGAAAGGCTTGGGTTAGCTGCCAGTCTGGCAAAGCTTGTTACCAGTGTGGTCTGAAGGGACATTTTATGAGAAATTGCCCCAGAGGAATGGACCACCACCTCGCCCTTGCCCACTGTGTGAAGGAGATCACTTGAAAGCACACTGACCCAGGGGACAAAGGTTTCCAGGGCCTGAGGTGTCTAACCAGATGACCCAACTGCAAGACTGAGGGTGCCTGGGGCAATTGCCAGCTCACATCATCACCCTCAATGAGCCCTGGGTAAAGCTGACCATAGAGGACCAGGAGGTTGATCTCCTCCTGGACACTAGTGCAGCCTTCTCCGTTTTACTCTCCTGCCCTGGACAGTTGTCCTCTTAGTCTGTAACTGTCTGAGGAGTCCTAGGAAGAGCAGTGTCCAGATATTTCTCCCAGCCCCTAAGCTGTAACTGGGGAGATATACTCTTCTCCCATGCCTTCCTCATCATGCCAGAAAGTCCCACTCCGTTACTAGGATGGGACCTGCTAGCCAGAGCAGGAGTCATGGTCTATATGAACCTCGTCAGGGAGGAAATGCCCCTCTGCTGCCCATTATTTCAAGAAGGGATCAATCCCAAGATTTGGGCAATGGACAGACAATTTTGATGGGCAAAGAATGCATGACCAATTTGAATAAGGCTAAAGGATCCCACCTGTTTTCCTTACCACCAAAGACAGTACCCCCTAAGACCAGAAGCCAAAAAGGGGGTACAGGATATTGTAAAGGACTTAAAACTCAGGGTCTAGTGAAGTTCTGTAACAGCCCTTGTAATACTCCAATTTTAGGAGTGCAGTAACCTAATGGACAATGGAGGCTGGTGCAGGATCTCAGGCTTATTAATGAAGGTGTAATTACTTTATACCCGGCTCTACCTAATTCTTACACCTTGCTCTCTCAAATCCCAGGTAAGGCACAATGGTTTACAGTCCTGGACCTTAAGGATGCCTTTTTCTGTGTACCATTACATCCTGACTCTCATTTCTGTTCTTTGAAGCCTTTGAAGACTCTTTAGACCAGAGTTCTAAGCTCACCTGGACAGTATTGACTCAGGGCTTTTGAGATAGCCCCCCATCTGTTTAGCCAGGCTCTAGCTCAGGATCTTAGTAATTATTCACATCCAGGTACCCTCGTTCTTCAATATGTGGATGACTCAGAAACCCAGTGTCAGCAAGCCACTCAGGACCTCCCAAGCTTTCTTGCCGCCTGTGGATATAAAGTTTCCAAATCAAAGGCCAAACTTTGTAGGGAAGAGGTGAAATACCTAGGGCTGGTCTTATCTAAGGGCACTAGGACCCTAGATAAGGGACATCTCCAACCCATCCTGGCCTTCCCCCATCCAAAGTCATTAAAACAGTTATGAGGATTCTTGGGAATAACTGATTTTTACATATTGTGGATTCTCAGATACGGTGAAATAGCAAAACCTCTGTACGCTCTGATAAAGGAAATCCAAAAAGCTAACACCTATCTAGTACTATGGAACCCTATAGCTGAGGCAGCCTCTCAGACCCTGAAGTAGGCACTACTGCAGGCTCCAGCTCTAAGCCTTCCTACAGGGAACGACTTCTCCCTATGTGTTACACAGAAGTCAAGAGTGGCACTGGAGGCTCTCAACCAGATGCGGGGGAACCACATCACAACTGGTGGCATACCTAAGTAAGGAAATTGATGCAGTAGCAGAAGGCTGGCCATACTGCTTGAGAGTCGTAGTCGCAGTGGCTATATTGGTTTCAGAGACAGTTAAAATAGTGCAAGGGAAAGATCTAACTGTATGGACTTCACATGATGTAGCTGGAATTCTGGCCTCCAAAGGAGGCTTATGGCTATCTGACGAGCGCCTACTCAAATGTCAGGCCTTTGTGCTCAAAGGGCCTGTACTCCAGCTGCGCACATGTGCAGCCCTCAACCCAGCTACTTTTCTTCCTGAGGAAGGAGAAAACACAGAACATGACTGTCAGCAGATTATAGCTCAGAACTATGCAGCTCAAGAGAATCTCTTAGACACTCCTCTAGCCAATCCTGACCTCAACCTACACACTGATGGAAGTTTCTTTATGGAAAATGGAGTTCAAAAAAAAGGATATGCAGTAGTCAGTGATCAAACAGTGCTTGAAAGCAATTCCCTTCCTCCTGGGACTAGTGCCCAGCTGGCAGAACTGGTAGCTCTCACTCAAGTTTTAAAATTAGGAAAAGGAAAGAAAGTAAATGTACACACAGATTCCAAATATGCTTACCTGGTTCTGCGTGCTCACTATGCCATATGGAAGGAAAGAGAGTTCCTAACTGCAGCAGGAACTCCCATTAAATATCACAAGGAAATTTTAGACTTATTACAAGATGTACAAGAACCAAAGGAGGTGGAAGTCTTACACCGTTGGGGTCACCAGAAAGGAGATGATATGGTAGAAGATGGCAGTTGTGGAGCTGACCTAGAGGCAAAAAGGGCAGCTAGACAAGAATTTATAGAAGGACCTTTAATATGCGAAAACTCTCTCTAGGGAACTAGACCTCAATACTCGTCAGAAGAGGTAGAGTGGGCAGTCTCCCAGGGACATAATTTTCTTCCTTCAGGATGGCTAGCTACTGAGGAAGGAAAAGTGCTCCTACCTGTTGCCAGCCAGTGGAAAGAACTTAAAATTCTGCATCAAATCTTCCATATGGGTATAGAGAATACACATTGGATGGCCAAATCTATATTTACAGAAAAAGATTTCTTCAAGGCTGCCCAACAGAGTCAAAGGATGTGAAGTATGCCAGAAAAATAATCCATTGGCACATTGCAAAGCTCCTCCTGGGTAACAGCAAGCCAGTCATTACCTAGGTGAGGACTGGCAAATGGACTTTACCCATATGCCTAAGTCTCGGGGGATATCAACATCTGCTAGTATGCATAGATACTTAATACAAACTGGGTTGAGGCTTTCCCCATAGAACACAGAAAGCCCAAGAGGTAATAAAAGTCCCGATCAATGAAATAATCCCTAGATTCGGACTCCCTTGCTGTCTTCAAAGTGTTAATGGTCCTGCCTTCAAAGCTGCAGTGACCCAAGGAATCTCAAAGGTGTTAGGAATACAGTATCATCTCCACTGTGCTTGGAGGCCTCAGTCCTCAGGGAAAGTAGAAAAGATGAATGAAATTCTTAAGAGACACTTAAAGAAACTGGCACAGGAAACCCACCTCTTATGGCCCTCTCTATTACTAATAGCACTCTTGAGGGCTCGAAACTCTCCTCAGAAAATAGGTCTCAGCCCCTATGAGATGCTATATGGACCGCACTTTCTTACTAATGATCTTGTATTGGACAAGGAAACAGTAGATTTAATAAAAGATATAACCTCCTTGGCTAAGTACCAACAGACTTTTAAAACTTTACCAGAAGGACGCAGTAGGGAAAAGAGTAAAGAGCTGTTCTGCCCTGGAGACCTGGTGCTTGTTAAGTCTCTCCCCTCAGACTCTCCGTCTCTAGCCCATGTTGGGAAGGACCATTTTCAGTCATTCTATCTACCCCAACAACAGTTAACGTGGTGGGAATTGACTCATGGATTCATCACACTTGGCTGAAGCCTTGGACACCTCCTAAAGAAAGTCATAGGCCCTCCACTCCACAGCCTGAAGTTCCAGGAGACAACCCTTTGTACATGTAAGAGCCGTTAGAGGATCTACACC